>JAABKJ010000755.1:46216590-47560855 GCA_011634705.1 Andricus grossulariae | reverse complement strand
CCTATAGAAATTCTTTAAAGGCCTTCTACATTGTTTGTTTGAAATCTTCAAAAAATGTACAGTTCGTTTTAATTGTTTGGAAATCTTTTCAAGTTTTAAATTATTTTGGAATCTTTTTATTATTTTTATTAAATTAGCGAAAGTTCTGAGTAAAAGTGTAATATTTTAAAAAATTGTTGGTTTTTGTAGAAACATATGTATATTACATAATATATCGTACAGAAATTGACAGTAAAGTACTAGTGGAAACGTTGATGCGGATTCCAAAAGTATTGCTTGTAAAAATGTATATATTTGTTTAAATTTGTACATTTCTACAATAAACTACCAGTATTTACAACATAATTTTAAGTACAGTTTCCCAGTATTTTAACTTTGGTGAAATCTTGTATTTTTTATAAGGATTTGTAATTTTCTACAATAATTTACGTAAGATTAAAATTGTTTTTATGATGTCAAACACTCAAATTAAAAAAATCTAAAATTCTGTAGTTTTCTGTAATACCTTGTAGATTTTTACAACAAAGTAAAAAAAATATTAATAAAAAGTTATAAAAATTTTTGAATTGTAGATACTTATACTTTATCTTTAATTTTTTACTTTTCTACAAGAAAGCACAAGAAAAAGTTAGCTATTTGTATTTAATTGTGTTTTCTTTTTTTTGTTTGTAAATTTTGTACGTTTTGTTACAAAAAAGTACATGTTTCAACAAAAAATTACAGTTGTAGAAATGTACTTTCTTGTGAAAATGTTTTCCACCAAGGTACCTCTAAAAATATATGCATAATCTAAAAAATGACTTTGATCGTTTTTAAAACTGCCACACCTGAGTTTCTGTTCATTTTTCGGACAAAATTTAGTATACAATATAATTATATATATCTCTCAAAATGTATGTATAATTATACAAAAAAAATGTTTCTTAATCTCTTAAGGCGTTCCAATTCCTATATTTATCGTAATTGAAACGAGCACAATTAGCATCATTAACACAGACGCATTGACGTATGTAATTCGAGCCTAATAAAAATAAATATATTTTTTTTATAATGGGATGCAATAAATATTACATGGATCTAACAGAATAATTTTTTGCGTCCACCGGTCCACATTTTTACAAGAGGATCAAGGGAGAAAAAATAAATAGTTATACATCCCTGTAGCATTACAGTTTCATTTTGTTATACCTTAATTTAAGCCCATTGTAACAGTTACATAAAGCTAGATTTAAGCCCATTTTTTGTCATAAAAGAAAACCCCAAGCTTTTTTTCACAACTTTTTATTTCTATGTACCGCGGGTTTACTCCCTACTTTATGTTTTATTTTATTTCGATGTTAGATTGTCTTTACAAGTGATGGGTATAATTCTTTTCGATGTTATGTTTCTTGATCTAGCGGTGCATATTAATACTATTAGTTTTTTTTTAATTTGTGAAAAAATTCTCTCTAGCTTTGCTGGGACCCGACCCCATTTCTTCAGATTGCGAAAAATGAATCTTTAGCGAAAAAAGAATCTTTAGTGAAAAAAGAATCTTGTCCTCTCCGTAGCTTAGGCCTTAGTGCCTTAGTTGGTAAGATCACCAGACCGGTAATCTAAATTCTAAAGACATATGTTCGGATCCCAACGGAGCTAGAGAGAATTTGTTCACATACTAAAAAATATATTAAGTATTAATATATACCAGCAGACCAAGAAGAATAACATCGGGAACCTTTATATTTTATTGCCCATATTGGAAGCACTTCATGAATCTGAATTATTTTGAAGTTTGCGGCCTCGTGTAAAATCGATCCCTCTTTATTTCCTGTGGTTGATTTTTTTTCTTTTTTGTTTTTTCCTTGATAGAAGGGTGTCCATTTGCATCCGACCTTAGGGTATTGAAATACGTGGATCAGGTATCTTGGATGTATAGACAGGCTGTAGCCGGTCGGTCGAGCAAGAAACTGATGAAACGGATGGGAAGCCAGGACCGTATCAATAAATAAATGCCTATAACGGCCCCATCCTTACTTCAAAAACTTGTTCCTATAGCCGACTTTCATTTCATTCATCAGTTTACACTTACTATACACTTACTGTAGAATGTAGGACCTATTAACCATGATATGTACGAATGTCCTTATTTCACTGATCAGTTAGAATTTACGATATCGGTTCTAATTCATAAATTGTTATGATTCAATATGAATGTGAACTTTTAGTTTTAGTACTTTGAACTATTATTACCCTACTAACACGCTTTCGCTAATGACGAGCGTTTTATTACTTCCATACCGACGAGGATCAAGTCACAGAATCTCTTTCTCTATCGGTGTATGTTTGACGATAAGTTATTTGTTTGTAATTATTATGCAACATACATTTTTAGAATTCCATTTAATGAGACTCGAGGACTGTGAGTGGGTATTATAACGAGTCAATTTACCAGCTTTAACAAATGTGCATCGATTCTTTGCTGATTGACCTATTTGAAGGCGATCGCATGGAACTTGTAAATACAGTTGTTTTATAAGATAGGAATTTAGTTTCGTTTTGCGGAAAACTGTTAGAAATGTTTTACAGTTACAAATAAGTTTGAATTTTTTTTAGTAAGGTATCTGATTTTATTCAATATTTTCTTAAAGAGGGACTTCTCTCTTAGTAGGTTCTAATTTAGTAGGAAATTTATCTATTTCATTATTTTCGTGTCAACTACATTTTTTGAGGACAATATTTTTTATAATTGATGAAAATCAATATCTTAACTTTATAATTAATATATAACATTTTTGTACAATATTTAGACCATAGACAATCAAATCGTTGCATTTTTGTTCAAAAATACCAATTTCCGACGAGAAACACTTACATAACCGAAAGTTGTTCAAAATTGCAAGTTTAAATTAAAAGATTTAATTTTATTAAAAATAACCCATTTCCGGTAATAAAAACGCTAACATACTCTATTATTGTTAGAATTTAAACGAAAAAAACTAACATAAGGTAACCAAAAATTATTTAAGATTGTTAAAAAATTATAAATCTTCTTTGAAGTCTATACCGATTTCCGGTGAAAAACGCGAGCACCTGAAATTATTCAGAAATCCAATGATTTTTTTTAAATGCACCGATTTCTGTTATAAAACGCCAACAAAGCCCAAATTTGTGAATTTAATGACTCTGAATGATAATAATTTGAAGGATAATGATTCTTCTTCTTAAATTTTATTGATTCTTTACAAAAAAATACAGATGCTCAGTTTAAAACGTCAACACAACCGAAAATGGGTTGAAAGTTGTGAATCTTCTTTAAAATATAATTTTGTTTGATTAAAAATACTAATTTCCGACGAAAAACACTATCATAATCAAAAATTGTTAAAAGATCTTAAAACTTGTTCAAATTATAATTATCTTTGTTTGAAAATACCAATTTTCAATGTAAAACTCCAAAGCAACCTATAAAATTGATCAAAAGGTAGGAATCTTCTTTGAAATCTAATAATTTGTTAATAAAAATGTCAATTTCCGACGAAAAATACTATGTTTGTAAATTTTATTATCTTTAACAAAAATAATTGGATTGAAATCTAATGATTTTTTTTAAATACCAATTTTCAGGTGAAACACACCAACATAGCCTAAAGTTGTTCAAAAATTGTGAACATTATTTGAAATGTATTAAAAATACAAATAATTCCCGATTTCCTGTGAAAAACTTTAATATAACCTGAAACAGTTCAATAATTGAATATGTTGTTCGAACAATAATAATTTTTATTTTAAAATGCATAATAAGGTTTTCTATGATTTTTCTTATTAAGAGGGATTATTTGTAGATTTAATTTTCGAATTGAAAAAAAAAACTTCAAGTTATGAAAAGCCAATCAGGTTTTTAACAGCAATGATTGCGAGATTTTCGAGTCATATCGTTACGCCACTTTCTTTAGATAGGAATTTCTGAAGAATTAACTATTAAGTAACTATTAAGCAAAAATGGTCCAATCAGACTCAATTAACAACTTTCTTCTATTTTTACCTACTATATGAAATAATTTGAATTCAGCCAAATGAAACCAATTTCCAATATTTTTAACGCTATTTTAAAGTTACAAACAAGTTCAAAATGTTATGATAAATTATAAATCTTTTAAATCTATTCTATGCTATTTATTAGTCTGCAAATAACATATTATACATTGTGAATGTATTAACAAAGTAATGTGGCTTTGATTAATTTTAATAAAAAATAGCAATAAAGTCTTGATGAAATTAGTAATGCTGAATTATATTTAGATTCTTCAAAGGTGTTTAATTACAAATATGAATGTTTATTTGCTGTCTTTGAAGTGATTCATTAAAGTGATGCAAGTGATATAAACAGAAAAACAAGTTTCTAGTGGTGTAGAAAATAGTATCGAACTTATTTTTAATATTTTAACTTTATTTTTTTTATACAACGGAATTACAATGCTGTTAAATTTATTCGAGAAATTCAAGATAAAGGATATTGCTAATTCTTTAAGCATGAGTGTTTTCTCTTGTCCTCGCTGTTGTTTATTTGTCATTTCAATACTTTTTATAGGTTTGGTGCAGTTTTCAAACATTTATTTTATATAAAGTATATTATGTTTCTGAGTCGCAACATTGTTGTAAGGTAGAATGTTACGTTTTAGTTACATGTAAATTTTAATTTTAATACGGTTATTTTTAAATCTGGTTATATGTTTAATATTGTAATGTGCTCTTGTCCGCTTGGACTTTGGAATTGTTTCAAGCTTCTCGTTCGATCACCGAAGTTAAGCAACGCTTGCCTCGGTTTCCTGGGATGGGGGCCGCCGCCGTACTAGATAAAGTGAATTTAATCAGATTTTTTAATTCACTCTCGAGCTATAATATAATACTAATTTACACTAATGAAATTGCAATTAGCTGACTTCGAATATATCAATTTTCTCTCAATTTTGTTCAATTTCAGTTTCATATTTGAGTTGCTTAACTTGTTCTCCGAGGCAGAGAGTGAACTCCAATTAATTAAATATGGCTGTTTTTAAATGTTTTTAAAAAATAATTTCTTTTTGAGTTAGAAACCAGTTACATATATTATAAAACTATTTTAGACTTTATATTGGACAAAAATGTTATATAACTATTTCACTCTTACAATGCTTCCTACTTAGTACTATAACAATGTTACAATTGATGCTTTTTGAGGAAAATTTGCGTAGGTTGAGGGAGTTATTAATTTCTAAGCTTATACATTTTTCTGGTTTTAAAATAATTTATTTTATTACTTTCGTCTTATATTTTTATTTCTTAAATTATGTGTTTCACTATAACAATATATATGGTACCCAGGAATGAGTAAGTTTGATAGCCAATAAAAAGATTTTTTTGCGTCACTCAAGTTTCTGTAATAAACCATATATTGTGTGGCAGCAAGTTTTTCTTTTCCACTTATAGACCATTTACAGAAATTTTATAGAATTTTGATGGGACAATTAAGCAAAAAATGACTGACCTATATTTATCAGAAAGATAACATTTTTGCATTGAAATGTTTTCGTAAATGTAACGGTATCATAACATTGTTACAGTACTCTTACTTCTTGACATCACCTGCCTTGGTTTGTTATATAGGTATATATATATATTTTTTTTTGCTTCTTTGTTAATTTTCTCCTAAAAATACTTACAAAGTTTCCGCTATAGCCTAGTTATAGAACATTTATGGGATCTTTATACAAGATTCTAACGAAGAGGTAATATTATAATTGGGAAAGAGGTAGCATGTTACCATTGTTTTTTTGTTTCAATGTTACAGAATAAGTTAACTTAATATAAAATGAAAAAATATTGGAAATATAACCCTCATCTGACTATCCGAGTGTAACCGAGCCAAGCTTTTTCATCGGTTTTTAAAATAATTTCTTTGATTTTTAACTGTTTTTTTTTGTTACTCTTCTTTTTTACTATTACTGATTGTTATAAAACTGTAAGTGAAGTATGAAACTATAACGTGCAAAAGAAATAACTGTCATGTCTTAGAGTTAGAGGTCACTGATAGAACTTTCACATCACTTTACGATTATAACGATTTCCTATTTTAAATGTAGCAATCTCATAACAGCGTTACAAAACTCTTATCTTATTTATTATAATTAAAGTATCAATGCTGTTTTTCTTCATTTTCTTGATTTGTTAATGCTTTATTTTACTTTTCTTATAGAAAAGACTTGTCATATTCCACTTATGGACCAGTTAGATAACTATCAATAGAGTTTTCATAGAAAATTTCAACGAAGAAGAAGTTTAAAACTCAATTAATGCTACTATGGTATCATTATCTCAGATGATTCTTCTTATCTCGGATGACTCCCGGTCAATTGTTTATTTTTCCCGGCCAATTTAAGAGTTCAAAAGATTTACACGTTGAACTGAAACGCAGGCTTCTTTTTAAATTCCCTTTTTATGAAGCTGAATTAAAATTCTATTCCAAAATTTCCTGTTCCATGTCAAATTAAAATTCTTCGCGGAAATTCCCTGCCTCAAAGTCTACATTATAATTCATTATGAAATTCTCCGCTGTCCCGCAAAGTCTAAATTATATATATTTTAGAAGATTGCCTATACCAAGTTACAATTAAAGTCATTTCCAAAATTCCCTGTTCAAAGTCAGAATTATATTCATATACAAAACTTTCAATTATAATTCAGAAATATGTCGTGTTAACTCCCTTTATGTTACATTTTCAACAAAATAGTTGAATTAAACTGAAAGAGATTAATTTTCTGCAAAAAGAGATGAATTTTCAACCAAGAAAAATGATTTTTCAACCAAATAGTTGAATTTTTAACAAACAAAACCATTGTTTTTAGACCAAACAGTTGCATAGTTGCATTTACAACCAAATAGTTGAAGTTTCAAGTAAATGAGGCGAATTTTTAACCAAATAGTACATTTTTCAACCTACAAAGATTAATTTGCAACGTAATAATCAAATTTTCAAACAAAAAAGAATTAGCGTAAACCACAAACAGTTGCATTGTTAACTAAATAGTCGAATCTTCAAACAAGAACTTTTCTACTAAAAAAGATGAATTTTCAATAAAAAAAGACGAATTTTAAATATAATAGTTGAATGTTTAACCACACAAGGTAAACGTCCTAGTAATCGTGATGTAAATTTTCTTGCATTTTATTTAATTTGAATGAATGTAATTTCTCTTTCCTGTATTGACATGCTAAAAATAAGTGAGGTTTATCATTCAATATTAATTTTAACACATTTTTTAACAATATGTTTAAATTATAACCATAAGTTTTACGATTACTGGGACATGTATCTTAGTTGAAGAATTTTCAACCAAATAGTTGTATTTTCAACAACAGCAAAATTAATTATCTACCAACAGTTTAATTTACAACTAAATAGTTGAATTTTTAAGCAAGAGGGGTGGGTTGCAAAAAAATAGTTAAATTTTCAAAAAAATAGTTTAATTTTTACCAAAATAATTGAATTTCCAACCAAATGATCGAATTTTTTGAGGAAAAGGATTAAAGTTCAACACAAAACAATTGCATTATCAACCAGACAGTCGAATTTTCAACCCAAAAAGACAAATTTTTTAGTAGACAGTTGAATTTTCAATCCAAAGGGACGAATTTTCTATCCAAAAATACAAAAATATAATAATTAAATTAATTTTTCAACAAAATAGTTGAAGTTTCAACTAAAATGATGAATCTTCAACAACAACAAAATGAATGTTTAACAAAGAAGTTTATCTTTCAACCAAGTAGTTGAATTTTCAATCAAGAAAGATTTTAATTTTAAATTTGAAACAGTCGAATTTAACCAAAAAGATGAATTCTCAACGAAAAATGTAACAGTTGATATTTCAACCAAAAAGATTTTAATTGCAAATCAAAATTAGTTAAATTCAAACAAAAAATACGAAATTTCAACAAAATAGTTGAATCAATAACCAAAAAGTTGCATTTCTATCCCAAAAAGATAACAATTTTAGCAAAAGAGATGAATGTTCAACGGAGTGTCTACGCGTACCGAAATTTCGGTACAAATAGCCCGTTTACCAGCTCCCCCTATTCATACCGATAAAATCTGGCATTTGTACCGAAATTTCCGTACACACGGCCACGGCCAATTTTCAAACAAAAAAGATGAATTTTCCACAAAATGGTTAAATCTTCAAACAATAAAATGAATTTATAACAAAAGTAATTCGACTCTCAAACAGCTGGTTGAATTTTTGAAGGAAAACAATGAATTTTTGATGAAAAATTTTATAGTTGCATTCCAACTAAAAACAATCAATTTTTAGCCAAAGATAGATTAGTTAAATTTTCAATTAAGAAAATTAATTTAAACAAATATTCGACAAAATAGTTAAATTAGCAACTCAATAGT
This sequence comes from Andricus grossulariae, assembly GCA_011634705.1. Taxonomy (NCBI): domain Eukaryota; kingdom Metazoa; phylum Arthropoda; class Insecta; order Hymenoptera; family Cynipidae; genus Andricus; species Andricus grossulariae. Next base: position 47,552,441 of record JAABKJ010000755.1, on the reverse strand, counting down.
AGAATTTTTAACTAAAAGAGATGAATTTTGAACCAAGAATATAATAGTAGCACAGAGAAACTATAGTAGACTTTTCGATAAAAAAAATTAACTTTCAACGAAAAATAGTTGCGTTTTCTGATTTTGTTCTACTAATTCTGTTTTCAAATTACGATCGCTGAATCAAATTCATTTGATTCTGGTCATTTCCCGGTTTTCCCGATTTCCCGGTCAAGTAGACATATCCTGATCATAATATTTTCTGTTCTAACTGTTCTAAAAATGTTACGACAAAACTGTTACTTTTTCGTAAAAGTTTCACAGGGACTCGGTATTACAGTTATTCAAGTTAAGATCTTTTCTTCTTTGTTTTTTATCATTTTATATCAATTTTCATAATTTTCTCGATACTTTCTTCACCCAGGGTGTCTAGCGTTTCTTTAAAAAAAAGTCAAGGACTTTTCCAGGTTTTCCAGGAAAAAAAAAGTTAATTTATCCAGGTACCTTTTTTTTATAGTGAAAAAATACGTTTCACGAAATATAGTAGATTTTGTAGGTCTAGTAGAACTAAAAAAAAGTTTCATATGCGAAATTCCTTTTACAGCTTCAAACTCTGATTTTATGGTAGAAAATCCAAATATCCCAAAAATTCCAATCTAATCATTTTTTTCTGTTGATATAATCAAAGTGAGTTCAATTCCGCGTGTAATGAATTTTTTAATTAGAATTGGTTGACATTGACTGAGTTATCGAATTTTAAGCTAATTTAGGTTTAGCTTTCAATGTAATAATTAAATTTTCAAGGTAAGAAATTAATTTTCTACCAAAAAAGACGAATTTTCAACGAAATACTTGAATTTTTAAATAAAAAATATAAATTTACAACCAACTAGGTAAAATTTTACATAAAATAAAAATTTTTTTAACCAAAAATGGAATAGTTACATATATCCAGTTTAAAAAATCCATTTGTAAACCAAAAAAAAAACGAATTTTCGTCAAAATAGTTCAATTTCCAATCAAAGTGATGAATTTTAAACTAAAATTGTGAATCATAAACTGGAATAATTAAATTTTCAACCGCGGAAGAGATGACTTTTTAACTAAAATTGTTAAATATTCAACTGTATTACTTAAATTATCAATTTAAAAAAATTAATTGTGTAATAAAAAAAATGAATTTTCAACAAAGTACTTAAATTTCTAGTTAAAAACATTGATTTAAAAAAAAATCGAATCTTAAAAAAAATGAATTTTCAACAAAGGAGTTCAAGTTTTAATCGTGTAATTGAATTTGCAACCAAAATCATTAATTTTCTACAAAAGAAAAAGACGAATTTTCGACAAAACACTTGAATTTTTAAATAAAAAAGATAAATTGTCAAATATCTAGCTACATTTTTGAATAAAATAATAAATTTCTGACCAAAAATGGAATAGTTAATGAATTTTAAACCAAAATGGTGAATCGTCAACTGGAATACTTGAATTTTCAACCGCGGAAGAGATAAATTTTTAACTAAAATTGTGGAATATGCAACTGTATTGCTTAAATTATCAGTTTAAAAAAATAATTTGTAAGCAAAACAAAACAAAAAAACGAATTTTCAACAAAGGACATACATTTTTGCTTGAAAATGTTGATTAAAAAAAATCGAATCTTTGAAAAAAAAATTTTTTTAACAAAGGAGTTTAAGTTTCAATCAAGTAATTGAATTTTCAACCAAAATCATTAATTTCTGCTACCTCATCCAGCATATTCTCCAGATTTAGCCCCCTGCGACTATTTCCTGTTTCCAAACCTGAAGAAATGGCCAGGCGGTAAGAGATTTGGGTCGAATGAAGAGGTTATCACCGAAACAAACGCTTATTCTGAGGGCCTTGAGAAAACCTATTATTTGGAAGGAATAAAAAAATGGAAAAACGCTGGACTAAATGTATCGAGATAAAAGGACATTATGTTGAGAAGTAAAACGCTCATTTGCCGAAAACAAAATCTTTTAGTCGAAAAGTCACTGACTTATCTAATCAGCCCTCGTATACCCAAAGAAAGTCAGACTGAAATAAAAGGTTCTAGCGTAATGGTCTCAGAAATGATATTTTCTCATTTTTCTTTTTTTATAACAACAATTAACAAAATACCACACTATACATAGCAAATGTTTTCAATGCAATCTGCATGCCAATACCTTCAATTTGAGCCATCTCACAGTGGGGCAGGAACCACAAAAAGTGACCAAAAACCATGGGTCAATATTTCAATGAAGTAGATATATTTTGAGAATCTAGACACCTTCAATTATGTGTTTTTGGAGCATTATGTTATTTTGACTTGTTATTATCGATTGACAAGCAAATATTAAACTTTGAAGGTGCTTTGCGGAGGTTCGATTTTATGAAAAGTGAACATATTATTATCTGATAATGGTTTGAAATATAGGATTTTTTCTCGTACGTCTTCCATATGGACCAATGAAGTAAAAAAAGGTTAAAAAAAAGTTATAAATTATTCTCAATCATATTTTTGTCACGTATCATTTATTTTTAAAGAATTTGTTTCCATAAATCACTTTCTACCGAGTGTCCATTCCCCGGCATTCCCCTCGATATTAAAAAGAGAAAGGTACCTTTTCGTCCCTCAGTATGTATATAGTTCAATAAAAAGTTGTGCCTTTTTTTGGAAAAATTCCCTCATCAACATAGAAAATATTTCATTTAAATTTTAAAAAATCAGATGCCCGCGCCGCGGGTAATTTTCGTCGCAAGCTGCGCGCGCGGCTCGCTGATTTGAGCGTGCCTGTGACGCGTGACTGTTGGTTCTCGCGCTTCGCGCTCGAAAATGTATTTACCTTGAACTCCACTCTCGGTCTTTGTATTTCCCCATCATTTGTGCACAGACCTTTTAAAATTGAAGGTCAAAGCATCGACAACTGTAATTTGGTAATTGTGAATTCTCTTTTGTTAAAGCTCCTTCGGCTTTGGCGAACAGATTCTCATCATGTATCTCGTGCTTCGCACTCGATTTTGTCCATAATATGAACTTTTCTACATTATGTTCAATATTTTTACATCAAATGTTTATTACATTTATTTCTATATACCTCGACCTGGGATTGCTTATTCAGATATTGCAAAATAAAGTACAAATTTCATTTATCATTACCTTAACATTTGTTTCATATTTTGCATTATATTTAATTTCAGCTACCCTGAAAAATGTATCATTTCAATAAATTTATATTATTACAACTATTCATAATATGCATTGATATTGAAATGTACGTATTTTCATTCTCTTGCTTTTATAATTAAAAAAAATTCGCGTCCTATAGAAAACAAAACAATTTTGTTATCAAAATTGTGTCGTTTTCCATAAATTTAATTTGTTTATTTTCAACGTTATTTTTACGATTTAAACTAAAAATACGCATCCTAACCTAAAGTGGTTCTGAGCAAGATTGTAGATATAATTTAAGTGAACAATTTTATTAAATAAAATGTTATTGTAGCTTGTGTGCTTTTTCCAAAAAGATAATTTTTTTAAATATATTTGTATAACATGAGTTTATAACAAATTTTTAGATCTTTCGTGGTAGAACAACTTTTTTCTTGTCAGTTTTTTCGTCTTTGTTTCGTTTTTCCAAAAATTTAATTTTGTTATATTTAATCTAATTTTTTACCATTAAAAGAGAATCTACTTACTTGTCTTATCTCAAAATTATTGATAACAAATTTGTAGATCCTTTTTGGGTGAACAACTTTTGTCTATTAATTTTTTATACGTACCTTGTGTCGTTTTTCAAACAATTTAATTTTCTTATTTTTAATGTTATTGTTTACGATTAAAACAAAAAATACGCGTCCTGTCAAAAAATTATTTATGACAAATTTGTAGCTCTTTTTTGGATGAGAAACTTTTGTCTTATTATTTTTTACGTAACTTGTGTCGTTTGTCCAAAAATTTACTTTTTTTCATTTTTATTGTTGTTTTTTAGTGATGAAACAAAAACTACGTGTCCTATAAAAAGCGATTAATAAGAAATTTGTAGATTTTTTCGGGTGCACTATTTTGGTTGATGCGTCTTCTTGTATATCTTGTATAGTTTGACCGCAAAACGGAATTTTTTATTTTTCATTATTTCGTGTGCGATCAAAATTTGAATTTTCGATTTTTCAAGAAAATTCAAAAAGTTATGATAATCTTGTAGAGCTCTCAAAAAGCAAATTTTTTCTTGACTTTCTTTCATATCGTCCGTTATTTGGCTTAAAGTGTCCATTTTCTTTCGTGTTTTTGGATTTTGAAAATGCTATAACTCTGATAATTTTCTTTTTATCGAAAAAAGCCGTGAAGATAAATTGTTCGAGTTTCCGAGTACTACGAATAGCCGTGCATAGAATGTTTAAACTTTCAAAAAAAGTGGACTCAACAATTTAGAAAATGCTCTTACTTTTTGAATTTTCATCCCAAATAACTGGTTAACGAACTCGATCTTTCTTTTTAGTCCCTAAAACTGTGTGCGAAGGCACAATCCAATCCGACTAGTCTTTCAAAAGTTATCTGGTATACAGACAACGACAGGCAGACAGACACCATAGTAAAATCGGTTTTTTCGAATTCAGGGCGTCTCGAAACGTGGAGATTTAAAGAAACTCGCGATAGTCAGTTTTCTCATAAAAATAATACCTTCTCATTATGATGAGAATGTAAAAATATCAAATCTCATATATAGGATAAATCTAAAAGTGCAAGGGTCGACATACAAATTTAAATTTAATTAATTCGATTAAGGTGAAATAATTCACACCAGTATTTCTAATATTACTATAGCGAGCTATAAAAAATTTCGACAAGTTGTTTTCCTAGGAAAACAAAGAGGCATTCCGCATTTAGTTAGACGCAATTCCAGCTCGGAATAATAAGATTTCAGAAATGCTGAAACTGTACTCCAACTCCCGAGCTCTTTCCGTACGAGACGCATTTTTTTACATTGATTTAGTACACGGAGAGTTTTCGTATAACTCAAATTGAAAAACGTGAAATCAAAAAACATCTGATCCAACTGTCATTACTTTTTTCTTAATTTTTGCATCGTTTTCTGAGTACTACATATACCGACGGAATGAAATATGTAATGATAATGCTGTTCGCTTTGAATAATGCAACGTACGATAGAACATGAATGAGTGAAATATAGTCTCACCAAACAAGCACTATCTACCATCGTATGTAAAATGCAAGAGCTATTTTAATTTTTGCAATCATTAAAAAATATAAGAGATAAATTATGCCAATCGTAAGTCAGCGTAGACTTTTTAAAACCTCATTTTGCGATAACATCATTGTAATAAGTTTTTTAAATTCTTTTGTTACGAAAATATTGTTATACATATTATAAATTCCTGAAAGTTTATAATTATAGTAAAATGATCTATGAAATTGCTATGGAATTTTATATGCCATAAAATTAAGAAGAGAATACAGTAACGCTTTTTAACTTTACCATAGACATTAACTTAAATTTTTTTTTCCACAAAGCACTAACATTTTAAATAACATATGCCTTTTTAAAAAATACTTTATGTACCATTTTAAAAGATCTTCAATTTTTAATGTTTAATTTTGTAGAAGTAAGTATTTGCATTTTTTCAATAAACAAGAATGCGTTAATTGATTTTAAGAGGGTTTAAAATTCTTCAAAGAATTTCAAAGACTTTTGTACGAATTTATAAAATCTCAAATGTTTCAAGGGATTTTGGTCAAGAGTTTCATGAGAAATCACGGGATTGCCCATATTACGAAGAATTGTACGAGATTTGAAAGAATTTCAAATATCTCAAAGGAATTTCAAAGCATTTCAAGAGATTCTGAACAATTTCCACGGATCTCAACGATTTTTCACGGGACTTCAAAGATATATTAAGGGATTTCGTTCGATTCTTATGAATGTCAAATTTTTCAAACATTCTCGAATATTGCAAAGCATTTCAAGGGATCTCAAAGATTTTCAAATGATTTCAAGGAATTTTTAAAGAAATCAAAAGATTTCGAGGGATTTCGTCGGATTTCAAACATTTCTAACGATTTCGAGAGATTTCAAGGGATTCCAAAACATTTCAATAAACATCAAAGGATTTCAAAAAATGTTAACGTACTTCAAAATATATCAAAGTATTTCACAGGATTTTCCGGTATATCAAAAAATTTTCAGAGATTTTCAAAAGTATATATAAAAGGATTTAAAAAAATTCTAAAGGATTGCCAGATATTTCGAAGGATTTAAACTATTTTAAACGATTGCAACGGATTTCTGAAAAAAAAATTCCAAAAACTTTTTCTCGGAATTTAAAGATATTTCCAAAGCTTTTTAGGGATTTCAAGGGATTTCATTTGATTTCAAAGATTTAAAGAAATTTCACAGGATTGCAAGGGATCTAAAAAGTTTTTATGAATTTTCAAAGAATTTCCATGGATTTCAAAGAATTTTATCGGGATTCCAAAGATTTCGAGAGATTTTTTGCGTTCTCAAAAGATTTATGAGATTTTAAAGATTCGCAAATATTGCATGGAATTCCAAATAATTTCAAGAAATTTTTACGGATATCGAAAAATTTCAACAGGTATTGCTGGATTTGATCAGATTCTACGAAATTGCAAAGATTTCATTTTCAATTTCAATTTCACAGCATTTTAAGGGATTTTAAAAGTTTTCAAAGAATTTCTTAGGGTTTCAAATAATTTCTTACAATATTAGAGAATTCTAAAGATTTCAAGGGATTTTACGAGATTTCAAAGGCTCATAGATTTGAAACATGTCGAAGGATTTTAACTTACAAGGGATTTTAAGAGTTTACAAAGGATTCCCACAAATTTCAATGGATTTCATTGGATTTGAAAGATTTTCCAAGACATTTCAATGATTTCAAGAGATTTTATGTGATTTGAATACATGTAAGCAGATTTCAAAGATTTAAAAATATTGCAAGGGATTCAAAGGGATTATAAGGAATTCTACATTGTTAACGGGTTACAAAAGATTTTAAAGAATTTTAATATATCAAAAAAATTTAACGGGTTTTCATAAATATCCAGGAATTTTAAACGATTCTACAGGATTTTACGGTATTTGAAGGGATTTAAAAAAAAATTTCAAGTGATTTCCAAAGATTTCATGACAGGTGTATACAAGACTTAAAAAATGGTAATTGGTTAACCCCTCAAGTTGTACTGCAAGCCATATTTGTTTTGAATTAAGTTTTCTTTTAATTACAAAAACAATGTTGAATCTTTTGAATATTAAATTTAAACTATTTAAAGAATAAAAACGCTGTACATTCAGAAACAATGAAACTTTTTATGTGTCGAATTTTTAAAGCACGCTTATTATATGATGCTAATTAATATCAAACAAAATAAACTTTATTATATATATTTATTATATACGTTAATCAAACTTTACACTCAATTCTTCCAAAATTTTCAAAAATAATTTTTAAGATCTCCCTACAATTCATGAAAACATACTTAGCAGTAAAATAATTAAAATTTGTGATTCTGGCATGGTATTCCTCATAAAGAAATAAATTATTTCATAAACAAAAATTACGCAATAAAATACTTTAAAAAGTTGTTCACGTCACTAGTGGAAATTGCTCTTTTGGAAATCGTCATTTGTTCGAAATATTGCAGTCAGTCTGTGATTTGCGCATCCCGCAAGTGATTGGAGGAAAATGACAATACATTACCCGTGAGTTTGCATTGTAAAATTGTCGAATGAATTGAGCGCGATCAATTGCGTGCACAGAAGCAGAAACGGCGATAATATCGGCCATAAAATTTCCACTGATGTCACATGTTCCACATATTTGTGACTCGTAATGTCAAAAATAATAAATGATGCCTGAAAATATCTTCGATTGTTTGGAAGTAATCAAATGAATCGCCGTTCTCGTTCTCATCCTCGTTCCTGTACTGATAATCTATTTCCTATTGCTAAAATGTCTCCTCGCATTGAATAAAATTCGAAGCATTAGAGAATAACGCATGAACAAGTCAAAATACCGGACTCCATTCTCTCAATTGTGGCGTGAAATTGCAGCCGATGAAAATTGCCCTCAATTCGAATCGCTTCAAGCGAAGATAAAAAGTTTCGAACGGAAAACAATTAGAGAGTCCGCATCAGATAGATTTAAGCACACTGTAATTATTTTAAAAAATCCAATTTTCCTCCACATGATTTTCTTGGCGAACAATTCATTTGCAAATGAATAGCCACAACATTTAAATTAAAATGACATTGCAAAAGCTTTATCAACTTTTCAACGATAAAAGCCTTTTTAAAAGCATTTTTCTTCTCCTTTGGCCAAAAGTCCAGAAAAATACGGGCACTTCTAGTAAAAATTCGGCTGCAAACGGTAGAGGAAACTTAGTAAGGATGGGTTTTCTATATACGTAAATGTCCAAAAAGAATGTTAATGTGAATAATAAAATAAATAAATATTAATTAATTAAAGGTGAAGCTTCAATAAAAAGAATAATTTTCACTAGACCGTAACATCTACTTCCGGACTAGTTACATTCATATACAATATCACGATTAACTACTAATAGAAATAACAATTCTACCCATAAAAAATCACTTAATACGAAGATTAAATTGCGATACAAAATTGGAACGTTTGAAGACCTTAATTATTTATCAATTTTTTCCGAGGTTGTGCAACTTTAAAAAAAAAGACTCCATAGTCATGCAGAAAAATTTTGGCAGTAGATAAGATGCAGATACTCTTTAAAAATATAATTAACACAATAATATTTACTACAGAACTTTAAAAATTTCTGTATCAAATCTTCCAAATAACAGTGGCATAGGCATTAAAATTATTAGGCTGCACAGAACAATGACGTTACTTCAATGCCATTATTTAAATTGTATTGTCTATTGCTTGTAACCTAAAATTCTGCGTGTACTTCTAAAAGAGCATACTGCACATTTTGATTGTGGATTAAAAGAACGTGATGTAAAACAGGATACAGTAATGCCTTCCGACTATTATTTTTACGAGAACAATGAGACAAAGTTGTGCGGTAGAATTTTGTCTGTCACCTCTATAAATTAAGGTCGCTCAGCCGAAACGCTTGGTTCTTAATCCGCACAACTTTGACAAAATACACAGAGTATTATGTTAATGAAAAACACAAAACAAAACAAAAAAGACGATAATAAATACATTAATGTATCCTGTCTCTTGTACATGTTAAATAAAATCACATATGAAAATATCTTGTGCATTATCTTTAGGAACCCTCCACAGAAAATGGACTCTCAATTACTTGTGCATCACAATTCACAAAACGGCTAAATTCGTTGATTAACGTAGTAGAAACTGTAGACTTTAAACATATAAATTTTAAAACTTCTACGCAGTTTCGCAGGGTTATCTGTCATCCGCTTAACATTACATTTAGACAAAGGCAACGAAATATCACTTTCTTTTCTTTGAGTTCCAGGCAAGTTGAATAGCCCAAATAGCTAAAGGCCTCATGTAACCTATTGCGCGATATAATTTGTTCTCGTACAATGCTTCCGGGGTTTCAAACGCCATACCGATTTTCTCGTAAACAGTTCGATACGCTCCTTCCGCTGTGCTAAACCCCTCCTTGATCATTCCCTGAAACAAATTATGTAGTATTAGCAGTAAATGCATGCGCGCAAAATGCCTGTTTACGTCCCTGGATTTTTATTTCCTAATATTAAAAAAAAAAATCTAATCCACCATCAAAGAAGTTTTACAATATTAAGATTTCAAAATTTTTGAAACAATTAGTTAAAAATATATATGTATATTGAACCATTTTGAATTGAAAACGTTCCAAATCAAACAATTTTAGATTAGGCCAAATTTAGAAAAATGGACAATAATTCAAATGGAATGAAAAGGAATTGAACTTGTATCATTTCTAAATAAAAACGTTTAAAATTGAAAAAGGGACCGTTTAAAAAATACTTTTTTTATCTGACTCCCCGTCCCTAACGCTTTTTCTACAATAAGTGTATGTAACTTTAACATTAGCGTAACACTTAAGGTGACCCCCACCCCTCGGCTCTAAATGCGTTACTTATTCTTTTGAACGACCACTAATTTGAAAATTAAAGAGTTCGAAATTTCATATTCAAATTTCAAAAATAGAACAATTTCAACATTGAATAATTTCATATACAAATTTTTAAAATTGTTTCAATAAAAATTCAAAGAAATTGGAATTGTATTATTTCTAATTAAAAGCGTTCCAAATTGAATAATTCAACATTTTCAACTTTTGAATTTAAATAATTTTGAACTCGAAGCGATTAAAATTTGACAATTTGAAATTGAAAACTAAATTGAGTGTTTCAAAATTAAAGCTTCTGAGATCCTAGAATTTTTAATTATAATTAGATAACAAAAATTATATTTTAATATTAAAATTTATTAGACAAATTTTTCTAAAATCAAAAAATAAATTACCGTCATTTTCCAGTTCAAAACGGAAAAATGTTCAAATATAAACCTTCAAAATAATATCATTCTAAAAAAAAACACGTTCAAACTGAAAACAATTTTAGACACCAAAAATTGTAATATTGAAACATTTTTATATACAAACCCTTTCAAATTTCAATTATTTTAAGTAAATTTAACTCTTTGAAAAATAACAAATTTTCACACTTTTAATTATAATTATAACAATTCAACAATTTAATTTTAATTGCAAAATTAAAACCTATGAAAGAGAAAACTTAAAAATTCAGCGTTCAACATGAAAATTCAGAACTATAAAATTGTAATCATTCAAAATTAAAGAAATTATTTAATTACTGATTTATCAATTTCAGATAGATAAATTTTTATCTACTTTGAATTTAATAACACAATTTTTAACTTTATAATTTCAAATCATTTAATTTTGAACACTTTATTTAAAATTATTATGCATTCTTCAAATCTTCCAGTCACATATTTTTCAATCTGAACCCTAATTAGACTCTAAATTAGTCACACTTCAGTAGAATCGCAAAATAATCACACTGGGTGAATTTCACCCCAACAATGAGTCATAAAATCAAAAAAAATTGCTAGGTATTATTTAGGGACTGCAAAAGATGATCTTTTAGTTTTTGTAACAAAAATTAATTGTTTGAATATTTTTAAAAAGTCGGTGAAGTGCAAACATTTAGGGACTCCACGAGGTGCTCGAAAAATTTTTGGGGTGAATTTCACCCCGTGTAACTTAGTAGGGTTAAATTATTATTTTTTTTTAATCTTCAACTAAAAGTCGGGCAGTTTTAAGATATTGTATTAAAAATTAAAAAGATGAATACAAAACAAGATCGATATGATTCCAATTTTTAAATTTGCACAATTTTAAGCATTTCAATACGAAATTGTTTTTTAATTTAATTTGTCTAAAATTTTCTCATTTTTAAGGAATGAATTTGATACATTATTATTTTAATTTTTCATTATTATAAAGTTGTTCTAAAGGCATTATATTCAAAATTATTTAATTACAAATCCTTTAAACTGAAAATTGTGCAACTATCAAGTCTTTCAATTTGATATTCTGCGATTTCGAAGAACTTAAAAAACCACACAAATGTGTACGTTTAAGACTGAAGCCAAACAATTTATAATAATTAAATTTCAAAGTATCAACTTTAAAACTGACTGAAATTGAAACCAAACAATAAAAAATATTTAAATCTGAAATTATTAAATATAAAACTGACTATCAAGGCTTCAATATGAAATTTTGCAATTTTGAAAGTTTTAGCAGAGAAATTGTCCTGACATTTTAAAATTTTGAATTTCAAACAACAATATTGTGAAATCTGAAATTAAAAAATTCTAAAAATTGCAAAATTTTAAACCAAAGATTTTCGAATTTAAGCTTTTGAGTTAAAAAGAAACTATTTTTAAAGCCTCAAAAATTAAACTATTCAAGAATTGCGCATTCCAGACTATAATTTTAAATTAAAAATAGATATAAGATGCTACATATTGTTAAGTATCATATCATGTAGTATTAAGTTACATTCAAAGTAATTGGATATATTTTCTTACTAAAACATGTGATTTCTGTAAAAAAAATCACTGTCATCTTCACAGTTTAAAATGGAAGAGTTTTAAATATTGTGAACCTTTAAAGTTTAATTATTCTAAAAACTTTGAAAATGCTATGCTTTCTAATTGGAAACTTTCAAAACATATTAATTTAAACCTGAAGCGTTAAAAATTAAACAATTCCAAAATTAGTTTTCAAATTAAAGCCTTCTTAAATTAGGATCTTGAAGTAAGTCATAAAAAATAATTATTTAAAATTCAACGATAAAACATGTCCATGCAAGGGGAAAAAATTCATGTTGAAAACAATGTTGTAAGATGTAAAACTGACGTGTAATAATAAACTGTCACATGGACATGATACAAAAAGTCGTGAGGCGGAAAACACGCGAAAATCGAGCGGAAACAAAAGAGCTTCAATGTGGACAGAATGAACGAATGGTATATTATTATATATAATTAATAATTAATTGGACGTTCTTGAAATTTGATTTGTCATCAAATTCCATGCCTACTTCGTGTATCATTAAGGCCGCAAGGCCGTAAGTGACGCCCATCCACATTTCTTCACTTTGCGGTGTCACTAAATCTATTCCACTTGAGGGCATATACCCGTTTACGGCACCTTGTTGTCCGTTCTTGAACTTCATTACATTGTTCTTAAAAATGGTTTCCAACGAAGACCTTACTTTGTCTTCAGGGAAAACCTTCAATAAAATAAATTTCGATTAGAATACTTTCTGAGGGACATTTACAACTGCTCATCTTCCATTTAATATGGGGGAGACCAACCTACAATAGATAATAATTAATTAAAATGACAAATATGCCTACAATAATTCATTCTAATTTTAATGTATTTATACGCATAGTGCCCTAACTAATAATCAAATGAAATAAATGATTTGACATACACTAATATTTTAACTGAATGATTATTTACTGCAGGTTTATTATCTACTGCAGGTTTATTATCTACTGCAGGGTGGTCTCCCCTATAATAAAGGTATTTAAATCGGTCAATTGCGAAGCAAAAGAAAAACAAAGAATTCTCTTTACTACTAGTCAGGAATCACAGTGGTTCTGCAGTTCGTTTAAAGGAAAAATAGGGAGTTTTTTGTATAGATACAAGCGTGATAAACAAAAATTAATCAATGCAACACTTTTATAGGAAACCACAAATTCTATTAAACTAGGAAAAAACACGCGCGCTACGCGGGCGATTTTTTTTTTGTTTATGAAATTTTTTAATTAAAATATGAAATTAATATTGATACGAAATTTTTATATTTCATAGCATCTATTATCAAAAATAATAGAAAAGAAAAGCAAGGACAATAGTTTTGATAAATGGTGAAAATTATACTCCTAACTTCAGAATTAATATATAATATTTTTGTATGGACAATCAAACCATTTCATTTTTGTTGAAAAATATACCAATTTCCCACGAAAAACACTAACGTAACCTAAAGTTATTCAAGACTGTAAGTTTAATTTTTGAAGTCAATTTTTTTTTAAATAACCGATTTTCAGCGAATAGCAATAATATACCTTATTATTGTTCAAATATAAATATAAATCAAATATAAATAACATAAAATAAAATTGTTCGGAACTGTAAATGACCAGGGTGTCGACTAATTTTCGCCCAACAAATTCCCGCTTTTTCCCGGTTATAAATGTCAAATCTCCTCTTACTTGAAGCTTGAATAAACCACATTTAACATATAAGGTTTTTCTACTTGTAATTTTATGTAATGTGATATCTTATTATATTTAAACAAAATAATATTTTTGTAACTTATGGTGTGGATTAAATCTGTGCAGACTTAGTTAACATAACAGTTGTTATTTTTTATGACCATAGCTTTCGTTTATTATTTTTGGTATTCAAATTAGTAAATATTTCTTAGATATAATTTTTAATATCTTTGGCATTAGCGATTAAATAATGATTAATTATTGAAGAGTAATTACAAAAAAAAAGTATTTTTAATCTTTTATTGTGACAGTTTCATTATAATTACATGTGTCTATGATATAGTTAATGTAAAATTCACTTAGTATTAAAATAAAAAATTTTTATACTGGTTTTTTATAATAAATATTCAATAATAATTAATCTCTAATGTCGAAGAAATTAAAAACAACATCTAAGTTTTTCGTTAAAAATCTTCAAAAATCTACATTTTCTTTCACATGTTTTGATATCTTTACAAGTTTTAAATTATTTTTGAATCTTTTCGATACTACTAAATATCTCTTGGTCTTTATCGAATTTTTTTTAAAAATTGGTAATCTTGCAAAATTGACCACTTTTGCTACAAAATATTTTATATCCTTATTCAAAATTTCAGAAAATCATTTGAAATGCGTTTCAAAATATTCAAAAATCCACATTTTGCTTTAAAATTTTTGAAATATTTTCAAATTTTAAATTATTTGTTTACCTTCTAAATATTCTTTAAATGATCCAAATTTTTCCTAAAATTAAAAAAAAAATCTGCATAAACTTATAAACATTTTAAATATCTTTTTGAATGATTCGTACCATTTCCGAAGTTGAAAACAATCGACATGATTAAAAAATTGCCTTTAAATCCCCCGGATGCTTTTTTGACCATTTTGAAAGTCTTTTGAAATGTTTTTAAATATTCGCTTAAAACTAATTTTTTAAGATAAAAAATGATACAAAATTTCCCCAGAAATCTTAAGACATTTTTCTTATTCTCTTTAAAGCTTTCAAAATTCTTAAAAAGCTTATTTTTTTCGAAATTTTCCAAAATCTACATATTGTTTGCAATGTTTTGAAATCTTCTCAAAATTTAAGAAATTTGCGAATCTTATTTAAACTTTTAAATATCTTTTTGAATAATTCAATTTTCCTGAAATTTATATGATCCTTCAAAATTAAAAAAATTATCTTAAAACCTTCAGGTTCTCTCATTATTAAAATTATTTTACAATTCAAACTTTCTCTTTTATCAATAATGTTTAGGAACATTTAAAAATCAATTTTATCAGAGAAAACATATATATTTTCAATAATTTATTAGCTAATTTAAAAGTTTTAATTTAGGCCGAGTCTAAAAGTCCGTACGTTTATGCACGTTTATAATACGGTTGAGTCAAACGTACGGAACTGGGTGGGGAAGGGTGAGCTGGAAAAGGGAAGGGGGCGTGACTTGTGCCCAGACGTATAGACGGAAGCCCTTTTCTAGCTCCCCCTTCCCCTTGGCAATTCCGTACGTTTAGACTCGACCGCATTATAAGCGTACATATACGTACGGATTGTCCGGACGTATAAACTCTAACTTTAATATTTAACCCCGCAAGAATATTTGAAAATGACAAATGCTTCAATTTTCATAAGATTTTCTATGATTTTTCTTATTAATGATGTTCTAGGTCTACCGTCTATTTCAAAATTACTTAATCTTTAGCTTGCTTGATAAAATTGACGAAAAAGGCCCATTGATTATTGGAACAAACTTTAGAAGTGTAAATAAAAAAAAATAGTTGAAGAACTAATTGTTTATTAAAATGTAGTTATATGCATATTTGTCTTTTTTCTTCCGCTTTAGGCAAAAGTAATAATTTTCATTTTATTTTAATTTACAAAAGCTCATTCTATTCCTTGAAAGGTCCTTCACAATTCTATTCGCCACGTTCTTATTAAATATTATTTAGGAAAATCCTTAATTCAAAAAATGACTAACTAAAGATGATTCTGCATATCAATTCTAAAAAAAATAATTTTTGTAAAAACGTGACGAATATAATTGTAAAGAAACTTTCAATAAACAAAGTGAGCTTTTTTAAAATTAAAACTGAATCAAAAATACGACTTTTTTACTTTTGCCTAAAGCGTAAAAAACACAAGTATGCAAATAATTATATTTAAGTAAAGAATTATGACCTCAACTATTTTTTTATTCTTTACTCATCTTTACACCACTTTATATAATATTTATTATTAATGGTCACGAGTTTCTTGTCATTCTTGGCAAATTAATCGCAGCTTCAAAAAAGGGGGGGGGAAAAAGAACGAAATTTTCAAATATAAGGATTATAGGGGATTTTGAGAAAAATAGGGGGAAACGGGGAAAGGGATAATTGGGGACTGACTGTGATCCCTAGGTATAAAAAGTTGATTTACAAAACTGTTTCAAGTAACTAATTTGAAACTGTAATTAGTTCCTTTTTTTGAGGAATTAAAGAATAAACCCACCTCATGCCCGAAACCAGATGCTCGTAGAAACCAATGTCCACAAAGCTGGTCACTCATGATACATTTTCGATGTCCCGTTTTACTATTATCGAAATTGTAGTATTGACCTAAATAGACACATCATCCTCAAAACTAGTCGAAAAATATCAGTATAAAACTGCAGAAAAAGAATTGTTTACTTAAAATTCCATGATTTTGAATAAAATTCTAAAAACAATACTTGAAAAAAAAATACGAGAAAATAGAGATCAATTTCTATTCAAGCAAAACATTCTTTCCGAAGGACTAAAAGGTTTTGAATCACCTCTTCAATATATGTATTGAATTAAAAAAAAAAACATTTCTATTTGCATATTTTTAAAACCAAAAATTATCCTCTACAATATTTTCTACCATTTTCTGAAGAAAAAAAAAATCAGAACAAAGTTAAGAAAAGTGCAATAAGTAAGAAAAAGTGTAAAAAGAAAGATATCTCGAAAAAGTTTGAGACTTGCCATTCCATAGTTTCTCGTGAAAAGCCGCTTTTCCCTTCTCTAATATTTCCTTATACCTTTTCGCATCATCATCGTCTCCCAAAAGCATGGCAATTTTCGAGGCGCAATAAAGCGAAGCGAGCCATAAACTTCCGCAATAAGCACTAGATGAAGAATCGGGTGCGGTTAATTTCATAGGAGCCCAAAATTATATCTATTAGTGTAATTACCATGCACAAAGTATGACATTCATATTTTACTCCTGTACCTTGAACCTTTCATTACCCAAGTGTCGTAAGTCTGATCAGGAAATCCTCCATTTTCAATGAGGCCATCGTTATCCGTGTCGAACAAGAAAGTATGATTAAGAACCTGTCAAACGATTAATAATAAAATCGAATCACTTGTCCATGTTTAATCCGTTATAATTTATTTTAAAAAATTTAGTGGTTATTCACCTTCTTGATCGTCGGCCAAAAATCCATGAGTTGCTGAATATTTTTATTCAAAGCGTAATCTCTGTAACAACTGAGGACGAACTTCGGATTCAGATCTCTCCATTTCGACACGTCGTGAATGTTATAGGCATTAATTAATTTAAAAGGCTCCTCCTCTATTAAAAATATTAAATATAATATATCAGAATTGCCATTATGATAAATAAATGTCTTATTCAGGGTAACCACTCAAATCTTGAAAAAAATTGACATTAAAATCTAAACGCTTTTTTGTTACATAGAAACTTTCGTTTTTAATTGTTCGAAGCAATCAAGAAAAAATATAAAAATTTACACACTTTTACCACGAGGAAGATTATTCATTTTCTTTGGAAAGAAAAATATCTCAATTTCTCAGAAAAATGTATCTGCGTAAGCTATCACAGTATTACTACTTTATTAAACTTAAACATTCTAAATTGAAAAATTTGTTATGTAAAAGCTTCTAAGTTAATAATTGGAAATAAAAAATTAACCATTTGAAGCACGGTGGAACATATATGTCCCACCTATTAGAACTACCTTTTTTACCTGATTCTGAATCTGAAGTCAAAACTTCAAAATTTTTAATAGTTGAGAAAATATGGCGGTTTCAAAAACTACAAAATTTTATTAATATCAAATGTACTGTAGGGAAAATTTGTGTCCTCAAATATAATAAAACTAACTAATATGGCGAAATGAAACTAAAAAAATTAACTGATTGGCCCTGAACTCGGTATTTAGGGTTTTTCTGGATCGCTGATTACGAATCTGAAGTCAAAATATAAATATTTTAAATTGCGGGTCCAATAGGGTGGACTCAAACTACACAAAATTGACTGATTGGCTCTAAACTCGATATTTAGGGTTTTTTTTTTCGATCGCTGATTAAAACTACTGACTAAACTACAACAAAATTTACTGATTTGCTCTAAACTCGGTATTTGGGTTTATTTGAATCGCTGATAACGAATCTGGGATGAAAATTAAAAAAAAAAAAAGATTGCAGATCCAAGATAGCAGTTCCAATTTGGCGGTTCGAAACTAAAGAAATTAACTGCGATTGGTTCTGAACTCTGTATTCAGGGGTTTTTTGGATAGCTGATTACAAAGCTGAAGTAAAAATATAAATATTCAAAATTTTGTGTCCAATGGGGTGGACTCAAATTACAAAAAATTAATTGATTGGCTCTAAAGTCGGTATTTGAGTGTTTGTCGACCCGCCATTTTGAATTGTCAAATTTGGATTTCGAAAACGAAATCAGCAACCGAAAAAACCTCCAAGTGTCAAGTTTCGATAAAATTGGGCTGTTACAAAAATGTATGCTTCAAAGGGTTAGTAAATTTTGTATTCTAATTCATATTGTGCAACTTTAAACTGACACTTTTTCAATATATTAAATAAGATGAAATGAAAACATAGGAAAGGAAATAAATTCATATATTGAAGCGTTCAAACTGAAATAATTTTAGGCTGAAAGCTTCTCTAAAATGAATAATTTTAACTTGAAATTCCTTAAACTCGAAAGCTAAAGTGCAAAATTGTATGCTTTTCAAATAATCCCATAGTTAGTTTGAAACTTTAAAATGTAAACAAATCACAATTTCAGACATTCAAAATCAGACAGTCACAAATTTTAAATACTCTAAATTAAATAATAGATTAAAAATAATTTGCATCAGAAAGACATTAGGAATAAATAATTTTAAATGTAAGCCTTTTAAAATTGTATTTGAAAAAAAGAGATTAAAAGAATAGCACAATGAAAGGAAAATAAAATATATAATCTGATTTTAATTGAACCATTTAAAAAATAATTCTAAATTAAAAGCCTTTTGAAATTGTATTTTCATTTCAGAAACAATTTTTGCGATTGATATCAACTGTTATTTTTCAACGGTACATATGTGAAGTACACGTCATATACTTTCGAAAAAATACAATTAAAGTCGTACAAATTGGCTGTCGAACCGAAACGAAACTCTTGTTTAATTTTTGTTATAGAAAGGCAATATAATGGTGTAATATCAGAAATGGAAAACACAATGCCAATTTGTACAAGATAAAATAGAATAAAACGAAAAGATAGTTCTATAACGATCCTCGCTAAGATAAATTATTCGAAAATTATAAAAGTTTTTTATTTATCAAAAAACCAAAACAAAATAATTTCCACAACAATGAGAAATTTATTTGATAGTATAAAGTCTGCAGAGTCATAAGCAATCGTTTCATAAACGAAGAATCAATATTTTAAACTATTAATTTTAAAAACTCTGCGATAAATCAATATCAGTTTGAACAAAGTTTGTAACATCTTGGGAACTCTAACTCACTCTAACTTCTATCCTAAGTTATACTTGTATGTAAGAAATAGTAATCAAAACACTTATTTATTTTGTTGCTACTTTTTATCACAAATTTAAAAAATATATGTTCACGATTTCAAATACACATTTTAGAATCAATCATCAAATTATGATTATTATTATAAAACTGCAAGTTTAACTAAAAGTTCTCAACCTTTTAAAACATGTATTCAGAGGTATTCCCAGGGAATTTTTACTTTTCCAGGGTGTCTAGTGGACCCGGAAATCGAAAAAAAAAACGGAAATTTCATTTAACCAAAGAATAACCGAGAATTTCATTGAGGATCGGGAATTTTGTTCTTTTAATGAAAAATCTACTTTTTTCTACTTTGTCTTCTTTTTATTGCTTAGTCGAGAATCAGAGAGAGAAAACCCTGATTGTTTCACGTGTGATACCATCAAAGTTATTTGATCTTTCATTACGTGTAATAGGGCGAAAAAAATTTTTCCCATCTGAACAAGCACACTAACCGTCAGAAAATTTTCCAACCAAAAAAAAATCATAATCGGATATGTTTAGAGTTCCCCGATTCGAGTTTTCTCCTTTTTATTGATTTTTTATTGTGTTTGTTTTCTCAGTGTCTTGAAAATACATGTATTAAATTTGTAAACTGATAAAAAGGATTACTTGTACCAAGCAGATTTTAATTGGCTGAAGTAAGTGTAAGTCCTGATTATTTTCAAAGAAATATCTATTTGAGGCAAATAAATATATGCACTTTGAATGGAAAAATCATTTCTGTCTGTCAAACAAATGTTAATAGGATTAATTCAAAAATGCGACCTATTGGTCGGTGGGGAATATTTCTTTGAATCAAAGAAATATTAATTGAAGACAAAAATTGTCTGATATAAATAAAAATTACTGCTGTTAAAGAATATTTTCTTGATGCTAAGTAATATGATTCAAGTAAATGCATTTACTTGGTTCCAAAAATTATTTTTGTTCAATGTATACATATAGAATTATCCCCTTTTACATTACCATCATTGTTCATCATTTCATGCAAATTTTTAAACTAATTTTTTAAGAAAATAGTAACTTGATATTACTTGTTTCACATTTTTCTATAAGAATTGAACATACAGTGTACCAATAACAAAACATAATAAGTAAATTAATAAAGTTACTTATTCTAGAAAAATGTGAAATAAGTAAGAAAAAATTAATATTTTCCTTAAAAATAAATTACAAAATTTGCATTAAATTATTTGTAATTATGTAATACATCCATTTTCTAGACATTGAGAAAATAAAAATAACAAAAAATCAATAAAAAAGACAAAACATAAAGACTTTAAATCATATCCAATTTTGAATTTTTTCTTTTTATTTTTTTTTTTTTATTTGAAAGGTAAAACTTAGGCTAGTGTCGAAAATCACTTTTTTAAATTACCCGAAAATGTACACATATAAGTAACTACATACTATACATTAATAAACTCATCAGAATTCTATATAAAATGAGTCAGGATGAAGGAATTTTGTCAATTTTTTAAAGAAGATATTGTAAAAATAGTGCAAATTTCAATACTTTCTTACATTTGAAATAAAAATTAATGTAATAAACATTTTACAACGTTGGAACAGAAAAAAAGTTAAAAAATTTCGAAGACATCTCATCTGTAGGAAAATAATAATAAAATCAATTGAATAGATATATTTTTAATAAAGGCCGTAGCCAGGTAAGCATGGGTGGGCTGCCCCCGTTTGTTTTTGGTTCATATTTTTGGGCGGTACGTTCCTAGCATTATTAAGTTCCAAGTTCAAACAAATTATTTTACAAAAGTTATAAACAAATTTTGAAAAATCAAAAAATTCGAATTTCTCAAAATTGGCTAAACTGATTTTGATGGCTCAAATATATGTTGTACAGGACTATAGGGTATTAATTCAATTGAAAACAATTAACAATTAATTCCTTCTACAAGGGGCAAACAAATTATCGTAATATTGTGTTGTCATTTTTATTATTTTAGGTGTGCATATAGTAAGGGTGGTGTCCCAACCTATAATAATTCGGGGCATAAAAAAGAAGATATTTCAAGCTATTTCATTGGTAATTTTCTCAAATTAAACCTGTATTTTGCATATCTGGATAATAGGTGATGTGCAAGGGTAGCTAACTCCTTAAAAAATTGTTATTCGCTAAAAATTAAGCTGGTCCCCCCATTCTCATGGAATTACACACATATTATGCGCCATACACTTTTATTTATTTTTTAAACCATAAAGTAATCCTTTGATCGTATTCCGAAAAATATATGTTATTAACTTGGAAATGAGTATATTACAGAAAAAATGGCGGTGTAGCCACCCAAATTTCATTACCAAAAAATGGTTACAACATTACAATAATATTTTTTAGCCCCTTCGCGTCGAAGAAATTAATTGTTAATTTTTTTAAATTGTCTTAATATCCTATGGAACATATATTTGAGCTATCAAAATCGGTTGAGCTAATTTTGAGAAATATAAATTTTTAATTTTTAAAATTTGTTTATGACTTTTGTAACATTTTTTTTAAGTTGGCACTAGGGGTAAATTAGTCATATACTAGTAGGAACTTACCTCTAAAATATGAATCAAAAACAAGCGGGGGAAGCCCACTCATGCTTACCCGGCTACAGCCTTTGATAGGATGCTCCTGATTACTCATTTCATATATTTTACAAAAAATATGTTTTCTCAACAGAAAAAATATTAAAATTTTTCCAATAGTTTTGTTTCAACTTTAAATATATGCTGCACCATGCAAGCAAAATTGTTTACAATAATGCGGTTCTATAACATTTTACCTTCAAAATAGCCCAAAAAAAAATTGAAAAATGTTTATTATATTAGATTACATTTAAATTAAAAAAAAACATTGAAATTTCAGCAGATTAATACATTTTGCAAGTAGGGAAAATAATAATCCAAAAATCATACATTTCTCAACATTTCTAATTTCAAAACATTTTTTCTTATATTTCCCTATAAATGGGATTGTTGCATTTTTCTTTTTCTATCGAGATCAAAAAAACAATAAAAATTGAATATAATTATACTTGAGGAAAGTTTTTGAAAATAAGTTTGATTTTTTTTTAAGTATACTTTTGACATTTTTTGTGAGAAGATGAGGCATGAGAGGGTTGCGTACGTAATATACCGTAGGTAATTTACGTAGTCTTTTATATCTAATTTACTATTTTAAGATGGCGACTGCGCTTATATTAGGGTTGTAAAATTGCATGAAACTTTGGTCCAATGAAAAGTTTCATGAGACTTTCAAGGTCTCGTGAAACATTGCAAGTTTCAAAGATGGCGGCGGGAAAATTCAAACTGCATATGAGGAATATGAAAAAATGTGTTATTCTTACTTTCAACGACTCTTTTAGAAAAGCGTTTATGCACACAGTGCCATCATTTTTAATATTTTCACTAACATCGCAATTTTCCTGTAGTAACACTGAGAAACACTACATTATATTTCAAAACAAGTTCAAATTTGCGGCAAAGTGGCATACGAGTGCATAACCTGCTCTGATTTCCGCGCATGCGCATACAGAAGTTCTCTCCTTTCCCCCAATGTTTCTTGAAACGATGAAACTTTGACTGTGAAACATTTGAAAGTTTCAAGTGAAAGTTTCAATGTTTCAATGAAACATTTCATTGCTCACAACCCTAGCTTATATAGAAAATAAACATAACCTCATTCTTTAATAAAACGAAGACACTGACGGTTGTATGCAAGTCCCATCCCCGTACAAATAGTAGAGTCCCGTGGGGCACCGTCGAGCCATGCTATGTTGAAAAAATTTCACGGGCCCGTATGGTGAAAATTTCAGTGCGCTACTGGCTTAGAATTCGTAGCATGTGTGTATACGTACAGTCATCATTCCTATGCCAGCGGCAGACTCGCAGATCGCGTAACGTCGCAATTTCACGTACGCTTCCAAGCTGGTTGTATATGCGAGTTGTGTTTCGAGTGCGTACAGCAGACAAGCTGGAGAGAGGGAATAGGATTGCCGGGTCGCGATACTGTTACGTTTATCCGTTTGAAAGTGACTTAAATTTCAATGTTTTTCATTAGATTATCTATGAAACTACACGGTGGAAAAATTTGATGTTTTTTATGAAAATCTGTATTTTCAAGCAACACAAATACCGACATTTTTTAAATTTCTGTACCAGAGCGTTTAATTACTACAAATTAAATTGTGTAGAGTGCCTACGCATTGCCCATGAATTACGTCTTAAAGTAGTCAATTCCGACATTAATTATCTCCGCATCGGTACGGTTGAAAAATTTGAAATTAATTTAGCATATATTTAATAATCATTCTATTTAAATATAGCTTCTTCTTAAAAAAGTTCTACCAGAGATCGATTTTTTTATATACAACCTTAACAGGAAACCTTTTAAAATTCAATTCTTTATAACACACAC
Organism: Andricus grossulariae; assembly: GCA_011634705.1. Lineage (NCBI taxonomy): Eukaryota > Metazoa > Arthropoda > Insecta > Hymenoptera > Cynipidae > Andricus > Andricus grossulariae. The sequence continues at coordinate 47,528,371 of JAABKJ010000755.1, read as the reverse complement.
GTTCTGGATTTTCCCAGCATAAATTCAGATTAAATTCATGCCCATCACTGACAAACTCAAATAGAGTTTTAAACAAATAGAAATTAGTATACAATCCAGGTTACTTCAAACAAATTGTCATTTGTGAAAAGCTTAAAAATGTTCAAGAAAATATAGATATATTAATATATTATAATATTCACCAATAGAATTAAGAATAACCGCCAATGATAGAACCAGAGTAGAAAGGATCATTATATTTTCTAAATGAGGAAAAAATATGAATAATGCTTTCATGAAAAATTTGATTAAAAGTGTAACAAATAATTATTCTCCTTCTTTACTAATGCATGTAGTATATTCTACTGTCGTTATCTTATGGATTAAATAAGCATCGAGCTTGTTCTTGCGAGATATTTACTTTTCATAAATTAGTTTTAAGAGCAAAATTATTTTGCATCAACCAGGCTTAGAAGATTCCGTAAAATTTTAAACCAAATATAAATTTTTAAAGGTTTTGAAATAATGAGGTTTCAAAGAATTGTTTTAATTTTAGGAGATTAAAAAATACTAGAAAATGCATCTTTTTGGTATAAAATTAATCTTCTTGGATGAAGATCTACCTTTTAGATTGAAAATTCCTCTTTTTGGGTTGAAAATTCAACAATTTGTATGCAATTCTCATGCCATGTGACGAGTGGGTCACGTGACCGGCTTCCTACCTTACCGTCATTTTTTTTATTTGTAAATTTATTTTCACACGAATAACCACATCGAGTTGAAAATTTGTTATAATAATTTAGAAGCACTAAGAAATGCGGCTCTGTTCCTAATTTTTTATAATTATGAAAAAAGCAAAAAGAAATTATTTACAACAAAAAAACTTTCATCATAATTATAAAAATTTTGGACCAGAGCCGCATTTCTTAGTGCTTCTTATTTATTATCCAAAATTTTCAATTTGATGTGGCTATTGTGTGAAAATAAGTTTACAAATAAAAAAAGTGTCGGTAAGGTAGGAAGCCGGTCACGTGACCGGCTTCTTGGAAAACGGGAGGATGGAAAGTTATCGAAGTCAAGGTGAGTAGTCATGCTATCCAAGTTGTAATAACTGCAACCACACCTATAGACAAAGCTCCGGATTTGTCTTCGAAAATGGTGATGGAGATAAAAAAATATTCGAGGTTAAATTACATCCAGAATTAACACACAGTGTGTCCAGAAAGCAGAAATAATGTGCTTCTCAACCTGCTCTAACTCCACCACCTTCTCTCGCTCATCCACCAACTACAGCTTCTCCACTTCTTTCAGCTCCTCCACCTGCTACAGCTCCACTAACTTCTCTAGCTTTTACACCTTCAACTCCTCCACCTGCTTTAGCTTCCCCACCTACTCCAGCTCTTCCACCAACTTTAGCTCCTCCACCTCCTCCAGCTTTTCCACCTCCTAGAACTCTTCCAACTAATCCAGATTCTCCACCTACTCCAACTTCTCCACCTTCTCCAGCTCCTCCATCTACTCCAGCTTCTCCACCTACTCCATCTCCTCCACCTATTTCAGCTTTTCCAACTCAAGCTCCTCTACCTACTCCACCTACTCCAGAAAAATAAATAACTGAATTCAGAAACAAATGGAAAAAATATAAATAAAGTGTTTTGGGTTTATAGGTTTTGGGTTGTGGGTTTTGGTTCTGCTTTCCGGACGAACTTTTTTCGGTAAGGTTGTATTCACGAAAACGACAAAGTACTCAACCTCATTGAACGATATTACAAAGAAAAAAAAAAGATATCTGAAAAATTCAAAAAGGGTTTTGAAGGGTAAGAGGTCGGATTCGAATTCATCGCACCAAACACCTTCGGATAATATTGTCTGGTTTCTGGGTTGAAAATCTTGTCGGCCTGTGTAATATTCTCGCTACGCAGACTGATGTTATATTGAGAAAATTATCCATCATGACACCTTTCAAGCTCATCTTCTCTAAAAGGAAAGAATTGCATGATGAAGGGAGAAGGGAAGCATTATATACATCAGGAGGTCTAGTTTGGTACCTCATAAAAGCCAGCACACTTACATTTGTTCTGGCAGCCAAGCAGCACTTAAGGCTCTTACATCTGAAGAATTTACTTCCAGACTAGTCTTGAGTGTAATTCAAGATCTTAAGTTTGCCGGTAACAACTGGGTCAGTCTGATCTGGGTTCCCGGCAATGAAGATATCGAAGGGAATGAGAAAGCAGATGCACTGGCTAAGGTGAAAGCTTCACTGCCCTTACTGGTCCGGAAACCTACTGCGGTATCGCATACACATCGTTGAAAGGAGCCCTTGGTAAATGGCTTTTGAAGGAGCATGCGAGATATTGAAAAGGAATCAAAAGAATTTTGCATTCTAAGAATTTCATATCTAGTACATGCACTAAGAGGACAAATGAACTCTTGAACATGGAAAGAAGCCAGATATTAATGTCGTAGCCGGGATTCTTACTGGACACTGCCGACTGAGAAGACACTTGACCAACATCAGGATTGGAGACAATCCTCTTTGTCGAAAGTATGACTTTCACGAATAGACAGCTCATAAGGTCATATGATCTATGACCAATTTCATATAACTTATGATCTATAAATAAGTTTAGAATCTCTGACCGTAATGAAGAATTTGATCAATTAGAGTAAAACCAAAATAGTTTTTCATGATATTACTACGGCATTTTTTGTTTTTTTAGAGCAGTTTCGATAATCCTAGCCAATATTGAGTTTACTTGGGCATTTTTTCTCAAAATAGAAATGCATGATAAATTCAGAAAGATCTCTACAATATTTTGTAAATCGTTTAAAAAATTTCTGTTCAAGATTCAGAATCTTGTCGAAGCGCGTTCAGGTAATCAAATTTTGATCCTTGGCCTGATTTAAGTAATATAAATATCTCAGAATGTATGCATATATATATATATATGTATATATATATATATAATATTTAAATTTAATAAAGAAGTAGAATAATGATTATATTCCACTGTTAACCCAGTTCTTTAGTTATACATTAGTTTTTTCTTAGCTAGAGAAAATGAGGATCCTCTATACTCTCATCCTTTCATTGACTGTTATCCTTAATTCTATTGGTGAATATAATCATATAATGAATAACACATCTATATTTTGAAAAAATGATTAATTTTGCAATTTTTTAATTCGCAAGTTAACCAATATTTTCATAATTTAAATAAAAATGAGGAAACACATAAGTAAAGCAGAATCTAAAATCCTTGAAAATTATTAATTTGAAAGACTTCTGTGGTCAATATAGGCCTAATACTTTTCGACATTTTCCCATATTTCATCTACGATTTTTCAAGCAAAGAAATGACAAAAAAGTTTGCAACAATTTGGGAACTTTAAACTTCAGTTTTATTTTCTAGTATGTAATGTTAACGATCATTTTAAGATCAAAATGAGAAAAATCGAAAAAGCCGTTTTTAAAAAAGCTAAACTTTTTCGGAGAGAGTGGTGGTTATCAAGCATATTATTGTATAAATAACTATGAAGGAATAAATGATTTTGTAGATACTCTTTAATTTTGCACTGACAAAGAGGCTCTATATGTTAAAAATCTTTGGATAACCAAATTCCTTTAAAGTCTTTCAAAATAGATAAAAAAAGTCGAAAAAATTAGGTATTTTTCAACTTGCTCCTTCCTGGTGCATCTGAATACTTAGACATGTTTCAGGATAATTAAAAGACATAAAATTCCATGCAAAACTAAAAAAAAATCGAACATTGCACTTCCAACAGTTTAGAAGCTACATCAAAACTTATGTTTCATATAAAAATTTAACTAAAAACATTTCTCATTTTCGTTTTCCTGAAATCTCTTAGCTCCTATGCGTTACAGTTGAAAGATGTTATGCAATAAGTTAAGGTGAAATGAACTTCCTAAAAACCTAGGAAAATAAAATGCTTTTACTCTAATATAACTGCACTTATAGACTCCTGAATCAGACCTCCCTTTATGGAACATATATAAAAGTTCAGATTTTTTCCAAGATTTCAAGCCTCACCTTCAACTTCAGCCACTAGAACTTAAAAAATGTTGACGGGTTCTCTAGAAATCTGCGTATCTCTACATATCTTAGAAAATTTCACCTCTCTATTTAGTCTTACAAATGTTGTAAACTAATATATTATGACGAAGGGAATGGAAATAACGACTAGTATATGAAGACCCAGGGTAAAAACAACCTTAGTCCACCAAAACTCTTTGAGAAAATCGAAATTTTAATTTTAAGCACTCAAAACATATTGAAAAAATGAATAATACATTATGAAAAAAATTGAACGTTCTAATTGTCTATCTCGTAATAGTGTTTCATGGAAAAAATATGTCAATACCAAATTTAAATATCACTATATCACAATTCATTGAAATTTCTCAGGGCAAGTGGACATGAGTCGTTTTTCCCTCTGGGTCTCTATATATGTAAGGTGTGACTCTGACCTCAATTTTTATTACCTCTTCCCTTTTTTCGTCCCCAGCCCACCATTCACCTTCTATCTGTATTCTAGTATACTTATCCGACGTTATCATTTCTTTTATTCATCCCCTTCGACTATTTTCTTTAACATATACTTATTCCCTTCTTTCCATATCAAATCATCCGCTATTCTCTTCCGGCTTCCACAGGGAAGAAATGAATAAGGGAAAGAACGCGAATGCTGAAATATAAAAGTGAGCTTGAAAATTATTACGAAATAAGCCATCTTTCGTCAAATTCACAAACTTTGTTAGACTTTATCATCAGGCAACGTAGTAAACTTTATCTTAGTTCGTAGAATTACTTCCACTGACCTGTTACAAACTGTAGTTTACCGAACGAGCCCCCTCCCGCTCCCTCAATTGGTAGCATAGTATATGACGACCCCTCACTTACCCCTGAAAAAATACCTAACTTTCCTCTGCAAATTAGACACGCGGAAGCAAAGAAACCGTACTCGTGTTGCATAATAGTATATTAGGTACCGAGAAGGCGAACACAATCCTTATACCCGAACGTGAGTTTGCAATGATGCGGAGTAAGATCATGAGCCCCTAATACTGCTAGAAGTAATTAAGTACATAACTGTGCTGTGCGCATGCGCATTCGCTGTAGCTCCTTCTTCCGTGTAAACGGTAACTTTCGGAACTAAAAAGACGCTGATGAAATGCGTAAATCATGCCTGCGTTACATAACAAATGTAATTTTCTCCTTCTTCTTGCAGAATTAAGTTCGCAGTTTGACTGTTTGCCTAATGGCGATCCTATTCCTCGTGTTCCCCGTCGCAGACCTTCTTATTCGTCTGACAAACATTCACCTGAAAGGTCTATTTCTGCTGCTGAATCTCCTATTCGTGTCAGATCCAGGTCTCCTTCTGCAATGTATCATCCTCCTGCGAGGTCCATGGATCCTCCCACCGAGCCACCTCTTCGTAACAGGTCAAGGTCTCCTCCTGCAAGGGCTCGTCCAACATCCAGAAACATTGTTCCTCCTACAAGGCTTCCTTCTTCTGACGGATATGGATTTGGACTTGACCAACTCAGATATATTCGGCTTATTTCCCTTACAAATCCGCCCCGGGTATTCGAACTTAGAAGATACACTTTTCCTGCCGATAAAGGACTTCATTTGATAATAGGACTTAATAACTTTCATCGAATGCCTACCCACGAACAAATTGTATTATCAACATCCGATGGTGACGTATTCGCTATATTGGAGACTCATAATTCCCTTGCTGGAATTTATACATATAATCGTAGTCACACTAAAATACGGGGGAAAATAAATATGGATAGCGGCACGGTTACCACATTGACCAAAAAAGAAATAGATGCAGCTCCAGTAGGTCCCCGCCGTATAATTACCCGGTTCTTTCGAATAGAACGGGTTTCCCACGTGTAAACCGTGATCATGCACAAAAATATTTCATTCAAAAAAATGCATAACTATAATATAATATTGTTCGTGATCCAAATCCTTAATAACTATTTGCTTGACCACAACTACATAGGTTATGGGCCTCAGTGTGCTTTCACTACGCTTAGAAGAGTAATAGTTGAAGGAGAGAAGAAATTAGGAAGTTATTTGTGAAGTGATATTGTTCTGAAACGACCAAGAGGTAAAGTGTACAAATTTTAATCATGATGTATGGAGGAGAATCACAAATGAACATGCCATTCCTGTATCCAACAGTAACGTGATAAATATAAAATTCTTCTTGATACCACAAAACAATCATTAAATATAAAAATTTGCATCCCTTTTATTTAAGCACATTTCGCTACTTTTATTTATTAGTCTTCGCATAATAATATTGAAGTAGACTGCTATATAACACATGGCATTGATCATTTTACAATGTCAGGAGTAAATTCCACAAAGCCATCTGTTTCGAAAAGTAATTTTTAAAATTTTCCATCATGATTTATATTTTTGTAATTGGTCGAATTGGAATAAAGTGAGAATTTTCCAATTAAGCGTTTTATTGAGGTTCATAAATTCTACTATATTTTTCAATGTTATGCTTTTGGAGCATATTTTATTTCGTTAATTTAAAATTGTGTTTCTAATTGATTTGAGGTTATGATTGGCTGTTCCGATTAGTTTTGAAAGAAGTTTAGAATTTTATTATTTTCTGTACCTAATCAAGGATTGAAAAACGAAGAACCGAAAGGCTATTCTTAGAGATTTAAAATTCTGACAACTTTTTAATGAAATACTCCTCGCTTTTGGAAGTTTTGGAATGAAACTGATTTCATTTAAACCCAAACAACTCCGAATCAGTCCAATCAATTACGAATGAATGCGAAATCTGTTTCCGAGGCAGAGAATCCTTCTGAGTAAAATCTAAATCCACAACGGATGATTCTGTTCGATTACGATTAATTATTTTTCAGTTCGAATTGGTGTTCAATTTCATTTAAAATGAGTCCGCACCAATCTGAATAACATTTTCATTGCGTCTGAACGGGAATGAAATCCTTATTCTGTACAAATCAGTTAAATATCCGTTAAATGAAAAGTCTGAATCCATTCTGAGGAAAAATTTCACGACCTCCACGAATTTTACCCACACTGAATGCCATAAAAAAAATCAATTAAGTAAACGTTTCGATCACTCCAATATTTAATCTTCTACAGCATTTTCATCTTTAATTCACTTTAAATTCAATTAAATATATACAAGTTGTTGGTGAAGGTTCGCTCAACCACAAAATAAATCGAGGCGACATTTCGAGATAAATTAAACAGTTTGAAGATATATAAATATGGAACGCGGAACTAAGAAGCACAAAATTCCCCCAATTTTTTCACAAATGACGACCACGTGCCTGAATTTGAGGTTATGAGTGGGAAAGGCTCATTACCTACATTTTGTGAAGCAAACGGAACTCAGAATCATAACGGAGACGTAAAATAACGAGAAAATGCACTAGCTATCAACCGAAATTTCTCGGAAATGCTCGCGAGAGATCAAACGAAGGACATGGAACTTTTAAATTTCGTTTAAATTCCGTTGCCTTGCGCTGGAAATGGCTCACGTACGAGCCGTCCGTGCGCACACACATAGCGCTGTCCAATCACGAGCAACCAGTCGTGCTGTTGCAGGCACGGGCAAACCGTGCGAGGGTCCGGCACGTTAGCGGTACGTAAGCAGCACGTAAGCCTCGTGACTGCAACAGAACGACAGTTAAAGCTTATGATTAACACTTTAAAGCAATAGTAGCTTTATTCTAAAATTGAACTCTACTTTTTTCAAGTAAAAAGCCTTACTGCATTTATATTTTGAAATTTGTTACAACTTTCATAATACGTATTCAGATATAACTTAAAAAAAAATATATATAATATTTCAACGATTATTTTTGGTTTAAAATAATCAGAATGTAAATACAGGTACGTTTACAAAAATCAATATAACATCAAGCCTAAAGACCTCCATTTTTCTCCATTATATCACATAAAGTTAGATAGTTCATCTAAAAATTAATACCATTGAGCTCATTATAAAATAATACTATTATGTATTTGAAAAGAACATTGAAGTTTTTGAATTTTTTTTTTGCAGATTACCGATACTACATCAGCTTATTGTAAAAGCTTTCAATTCTATCATTAGATATAATAATATTATTATTAATAATATTTTTGTAGTTTTGAATACTATTATAATATCATAATAATATCATAATAGTAATCATATTAGTAATCATATTATTATTAAATTACAAATATAATTATTATAAATTCATATTATTATTATTACTATATTATAATATCATTTTAATAATGATATTTATTATAATAATATTTATTATCCCGGGTCTCGGCACCAAGTGCGTAGGGATGTGGCGACCCCATCGCCCGAGAGCTCCGGCTCTTGCAGTCTGCCACGTTGCATTGGGCTAACTCTCCAAGGCAACGAATTATGCGGTTACGTCACCAGTATCGCGCAGTGCCACCCACAATAGGCCTCTCTCGGATGGAGGCCATGGTTCATTTGGTAGTGGCAATAGGACCGAACCGAGGCGACGACTAGGCAATGGCCCAAGACAAACGCGAGAACATCGTTTTAAATGGTCGGACCAACTCGGGAGGGACATCCTTAGCTGTTGGCAAAGAAGCTCACCGGCGCGAAGAGGATTCATGCAGAGGTCACATTAACGTTGGGTCAATATTCACCCGGAATATGCTCATAAAACGCTTCAGTATTTAAGAGATCGGGTATCTTTTTTGGGCAAAAACAGATATGAAGCTCTTTATCAGGAAGAAGAACCAAATCCTCCAGCGAACATACCACCCGTTCAAGCAAAACCACCTTTGCAGATAGGCGATAATGCCAACATGAGAACTAGTAGATCAAAAATCCACCAAAAAGTCTTTCTCAGAATGAACAAATTAGCTGAAGCTAATACTGTTCTCTCGGATATGCTCCCCGAAGATGTTGATCTCTGGAATCTGAACTATGTAGTTTACGAGAAGGCGGTCTCCCTGCTTAGCGACAATAGAAGTAATGATATTTCAGTACGCCTGAGTAAGACTCGTGAACGTGTTTCACAGCTTCAGTTTAAAATTAAAACGGCGAGACGGCATGCATCAAATGTTCAGTGCGTGATTAGCTACATAATATCGAATAACAGATTCACTCCAAAACTTAGGGCACTTGCACGAAACTTAAAAAAAGCAAACCACACGTTGAACAAGTGGAAACTGTTGACCATCAAGCAGCACTGGATACAAAAAATAAGATCTCTTTAAACGACCTTAAACTCTTTGCCACTTCAAAAGAGGACCTTGACATCCTTGTGGCGGCGGTAAATAGGTACTCTAAAGCGATTGGTTTGAGCTTTGGACTGGACAAGTGTGCCTGCATTCATCTACATAAAGGAAGACTAGAAACTACATCATCGCCTGACGATCAGGATATTTAACTCATAGGTGGAAATGCCATGCAACATCTTGGTAATGGAGAAACATATGCATATCTTGGAATAACGCAAGCGGAAACCCAAGATGTGCTTGTGTTAAAAACGGCCCTTGAAAAAAGGTATCGTCAAATTCTCAGAAAAATTTGGGCTTCCGAATTATCTGGGAAGAATAAGATCCAAGCGACCAATATGCTGGCCGTTCCTATACTGCTCTACACGTTTGGTGCAGTCAAATGGAATGTCGATATGTTGAAGCAACTTGACCGATGCACACGAAAGATGACGATAATCCATCGAAGTCATCATCTTAGATCTTCCGTACCTCGAATTTACCTGCCTTGAGATAAAGGAGGTACATTCTTGCTAAGCTTGGAGTGTCTTAATCGAAAAACGGTTTTGACTATAGCCTGATCAGTTCTACATAGAACAGATTCTCTTATGCGACTCGTACATCAACGTGAAGTCGTCGATGCTGCGGCGTTTCTATACCGTGCCGCAGATAGGACCACAGAGGAGCTTGACCACCCATTTGATTCCAGCGACACTACACATGGCCTAGTATCACTAACACCTTTGGTGCTCAAAACTCGTGTACAGGAAGCAGAACATTCGCTTCTACTAAGAGAACCTACTGACAAGCCCCTTCATGGTAAATTTTAACAGATTATACGTAGAGAAGAGCTGTCGACGCGTCTGTCCAAAATGGTTCTCAATTCCGCTGGATTGAGATTGGAGACTGAGGAATTTCTTTTTGCCTGTCAAGATGGCGTTACAGACACCTTAGTTTACCGCGAACGCATAAGAAATGTACATGTAGGCGATTCCAACTGCCGAGCGTGCAAGCAAGAGCCAGGAACACTTGGACATGTTCTGAGTGTATGCTCAAAGTATGCACGCTACGGGAACATAAAGAGACACAATGCTGCTCTGAAAGTGTTATATTACCACCTTAGGTACTTCTTTGGTGTTGATCTATTGCCTGTCTTGTCATATGCCCAGGGGAAACTCGAGTCCGTTGTGAAAAATGATCACTGTAAGATCTACTGTAATTTCTTATTCTCCAACACTCAACGCATCCGTGCTACAAAGCCTGATATTGTCCTCCAAGATCTGAAGAAGAAGATCATTTACGTGATTGAATTCTCGGCACCAGCTGATAGTAATATCAGGGCAAAGGAGGAAGAAAAACGGGCAAAATATCAATCACTCCTTTTTGAACTGAGCTGGCTGTACCAAGGCTGAAAAGTCCATCTTGTAGTTATCATAATTGGCTATCTTGGAGGTATGAAAGTTTCATTTTAGAGCCAACTGAACAAAATCCCGACTTACTAGTGCCAGGCTCAGTCCATCGCAAACCGGATGCAAAATGCAAAAGTTCTTTCGGGATCACTTCATCTGGTCCGTCAACACTGTTTCTATAAGATTGTACAAAAATTGTACAAAGATTGGTAGCTCTAAAAAAGTATCCAGAGGTGAAAACTTCATCCCCAACTGTGCTGTCTGCCGATCAAGGTCGGGATTGGTTGCTTTAAGGAACCATGATCGTAGCTTCCGGAGCCTACAACTTCTCCTAAAACTAATAATAATGGAGAGTCTTGAATTTCAAATATTCAAAATTGACGAATTTCGAATTGAAAGTCGTTAACATTGCAGAATTTTCAGTTTCTTTAAAATGTAAGTCCTAATGATGGAATAATTTGCAAATCTACATGTCTAAAATTTAGAAATTTTTAATTGTAACTTCTTCAAAATGGTAAAAATTTAAACTGTTGATCTTTAAAATTCCAGATTTCTCATCGTTATATTTAAATTTCAAAACTCCTGACTTTTAATCTTCAAAATCATGACAATTTGAGAATTTTTATTTATAAATCTTTCAAAATTGAAGAGTTTTCAACTGTGAATCTTTAAAATTGAAGAGTTATAAATTTAAAAATCTTGAAAATTGAAGAATTTTTAATTTTTCCAATTCACAATTTAAAAATTATGCGATTTTAAAGTTTTACAATCGAAAATACTGCCAGCTGAATGATTTCCATTTTCATTATTTTAAAGATTCATAAGTGAAAACTCCTGACTTTTGATCTTGAAAATCATTACAACTGAACAATTGTTATTTGCACATTCTTGAAAATTAAAGAGTTTTCAATTATAAACCTTCAAAATTGAAGAGTTTTAAATTGCAAATCTTTAAAATTCAAGAATTTTCCATTGTGAGTCTTCAAAATTAAACTAATCCTACAAAATGTTCCAAATTACATGCCGTAAAAATATAATTCTTCACAATCGAATAATTTGTAATTCCAAATGTTTAAAATTTGAGAATCGTTAATTGTAACTCTTCAAAATTGCAGAACTTTGAATCGCAAATCTTTCAAGATTGAAGGGTGTTTAATTTTGAAATGTACAAGTAAATATTCTAAAATTATTAATAACAATATTAATAATATGTAATATTTTACGATAATTATACTTTTATAATTGAATAATGTTTTGTAATAATTCCAATCTTTCATATTCTATGAGCCGTGAACGGCGTTCTCTCGAATCACGTCAGGCCTATTTCTGAAGTCTGTAATTCCAAGAGAGCCGTAACTGCCCGTTAGGGCGGTTTACCGAATTTCAGCATCATAGTCAACACCGTTAACTGCATTTTCAATAATTAATAAATATTTTTTAACTTCTTTTGGCAGAAATGAAAAGATCACATGAAAATTGGTCAAGAATAATAAAAAAAAGTTTAGAAAATGAATTAGAACCCGTGATGCACGCGAATAAAGATTCGAACAGTGTTTTGAAAATAGAAAAACTGTTGTGGGCTTTGTGAGCGCCACTTTTTTAATTAAGGCAAAATAGGGCAATTATTGCATGAGCAGGTCCAGTTGTTCTAAACAATCGTATAGTTAAGGAAAGCTGTAAAGATATTATATAGCGTGTTTACACAAGTTACTGCCCTGTAGTTTATTTGGTCGAAAATGTCTCTTTTCTTCGGCAGAAGTACAGTTTGCCCTAATACCAGCAACTGCGAAATGGGTGTATCCCACATTTAATACTTTTCTCGAATTTTGTTCCTTGACTTCAACTTCTGGCAATACCTAGGGAAGTTATAGGAAAATACTGACATTCATACTACACAGTATTTGAATTCTTATTTTTTATTCAACATAATAAAACTTAAAAAATCTTGTTATTTTTTCGAGATACAACTAAAAACGTCCAACCACGTCTGGGCCGAGTTTCAGTTGTTTGAGCAGCGAGCCTGGTCGTCATCGGAGATCGCCAGCTGAAACTCGACCCAGAAATGCTTGGACATTTGTTGTCATTTCTTGAGAACCTGTGAATATTTTTAGAATTTTATTGTCTTAAATTGAAGATAAGATTTTACAGAGTACATCCTGTCAATTTTTTTTAATAACTATCGTAAGTCACAGCACTAGTTGAAGGTGAGGAACGAAAACTGGACATTTAAGATTTGGACATTTTCAGTTGTATCTCAAGAATCCATATAAGTGTTTTTAAGTTTTAATGGCTTGAATTAATGATAAGACTTTGAAGACCGTGTCGTATGAATTTCAGGGTTTTTCTACATTTTCCTAGATCATGTCAGAAGTTCAAATCGAGGCTAAAAATTAGAGAAATTGTTGGATTCTTTTGAACTTCTCGCTTGTTATATTTTTCTAAAAGGTGAAAAATATCTTTATTAGGGTATAGTTGATCTGTAAGTTAATAAGATTTCCAAACGTTCTTTAAAAAATGTGTCACTCCTTTTTTGAACAAGTAATCACGTTTCATAGTCAGCGATGAACATGCGAGGCTATAAACACGTACTATGCGTGATGCATACGATACTTTATGCAAGAAATGTCTCTTATTGACTTTTCGAGAAATTTAGATTTTAGCTGTCCAGGAGGAAGTTTGCTTGTGACGCAGAGTGCTAGGCACAGCCCTGTCGAAGGAGCAGGAAGTGAAACTCCTGGCGGTGGGTTACGGGGACCGAGCCCCCATAAAGAACAAATAGAACTAATAAAAAAAAACATTACTGTTTCACACAGCACAAGGGGTAACTGTTTATTGCTACTACATTTGCTCCATTCCAGCACAAGACTTTAACACCTGGGACTTGGCTAGTAGGCATAGCGATGGCAGCACTTCCTATACGTTTTATGATTGCTGGATGCTTTATAACCCTATTTTAGGGGAAAAAAGTTTACCCACACCACAGGCTTCTTTCTCCGGTCGGAAAACCGGAACTACGTCTCGCAATATAGCTGGAGTAAAGTGCCTGTAACACGCATATGTTGCATAAATCAAATGTGTTCATTATAGCTTATTAAAAAGCCGTTCAACTTTCGTTGGCAATTCAATTAAATTCAGTAAGTCTTTTAAAATCAGTAAAATCCCTCGAAATCCTTAGAGTTTCAATAGAATCCTTTACATCTCGTGAAATCCCTTGAAATCATTTGAGATCTTGCGTGAATAAATATATATATATATATATATATATATATATATATATCATCCCACGAAGAAATGAAGAACTTTTTATAAGATTATGTAGTAAATGTAGGTCAAAATTTTTTTGAAAAGATTTTGTTATTGATTTCTTATTCATTTATTCTGAAGTTTTTAAAATTCTTTTGAATTCTTGTAATGGATGTAAATGGATTGTAAATGTATTTTTTTAGTTTCTTTTAATTCACCATGAAGTCTTTTAAACTCATCTTGAATCCTTAGGCATTTCATCAAATTCTTTTGAATTTCCTTGAATTTTCCTAAATTCACTCCAAACTTAATGAATGCAATGAATTTTGTAATATTTTAAATAGTTTTCAATTCACCTCATTTTTTTTAATTCACCTTGAATTTTTATGAATTTCATCGAGTTCTTCTCAGTTCCCGTAGATTACTTTAAATTCACTCGAAGTTTATTTAATTCATTTTTTTTTATTTTTCAATTCACTTGAGTTCTGTTGAATTTATTCTAAATTCTGTTCACTCCCATTTCACTCAATTCAATGAAATTCTTTATTTTTTAATTTTCGTTCAATACACTCAAATTCTTATGAATTTCATCGGTCTCCTGATTTCCCTTAAATTCTTCTAAATTGACTCCCATTGTACTGAAATCAATGGAATTTATTTAGATTTTCCCCATTCATTTCAATTCTTTTAACGCCTTTTATCCCACAAAAATTTAAAGATAAAAATGAAAATAATCGGAGTGACATTTTTGCAAAAAATTCCATTTTTTGTATTTCATTTCTAAGAAATGAAGAAATTTCCATACAAGTAAATGTTAAATGTTGCTTAACATTTTTTTAAGCCCATTTTTGTATTGAACGTGGTTATCCGTCACTCACGAACATTTTAAGGTGAAAATGAAAATAATCGGTCTGGTGCTTTCTGAAAAAATATGTTTGAGTCTTTAATTAATATGGAATAACAAAATATGATTAAGGCACAATATTTCATCGTGGTAGTATACAATTTTATGGCAAATCTTATGAAAATGTTTTCATTTCTTATAGAAATTAAATACAAAAATCGAGGTTTTTCAAAAAAGACCCATCCGATTATTTTCATTTTCATCTTAAAATATTGATGGAGTAACAGAAAACCACACTCAATAAAAAAATCTATTAAAAAAATTGTGAACAAATATTTGCCATATAATCTTATGACAATTTCTTCATTTTTTAGTAATTAAATACACAAATCGACTTTTTCCAAATAGAACATGATCCATTATTTTCATTTTCATCTTAAAATGTTAGAAGAATGTCACATTACCATAAACAATAAAAAAAATCCCATCTACCTGTAACTTTCATTAAAAATTAAAATTTTTTATTATTTTTCAAATTTAAAATTATTTAGTGTTGAAAACCTAATTCTAAATGTGTTTTGAACTTTATAAATCTGTAAATGTAAAAATATTATCGATTGAATTTAAACCTTTATTTTGAATCACACACAAGATTATGTTTTCTACAATAATTTGATTTCAAGTTGGAAAAGTTATTTTGAGAAATTTTAAATTTTTAAATTATTCTGCAACGAATAGTGTCAAATTCATATGTTGACAATTTAGACAATTTCAAATTGAAATTGAGCAATTTTTGTCAATGCTTCATTTGGATCTGTGGAATTTTGATTACCCTACATTCAAAAAAGTTTTATGTGGATTGTAGAATTACAAATTGAATGTGTCAATATATGAGCAATTTTCAATACTTCATTTTTAACAAATCAAATTTTGATTATTGTAAACTTCAAATTGTTTAATTTTAATGGCTTAAATATTTAAGCAAGTAAGTTTCAAAATCCTGTGATTTTGAATTATAATCTCTTGATTGCTTCTAATTTGTTATCGTGCAGTACGGAAATTCTGAGCTTCAAATTCAAGATTATTTAATTTTGAATGATTTGAGTTTAAACCTGATCAACGTATAAGGCTTTCAATTAAAAAATTTACCATGTAACGTTTGGAGAATTAAATTTTTTGTTTCAAGTTGAATGTTTATTTTTGAATTTTAAACGTTTTATTTTTAGAATTATTATGTATGTAATTTTTTACATAAGAATGTTTAATCAGAAATTATGTTTCTTATAATCTTTTCGAAAATTGTTTCACTTTAGGCTCTTCAATTGTGAAATCGACTGCTCCATACAATATGGAATCAAGTTCGCCTGAGTCCGTATTAAGAATCAGGTTTCAGTAGTTCTGTATATGGATTATGGGATGAAGACTATGTTTTGACAGCTTGATTTTTTTGCAATAAAAGAAGCAAGCATACCTTTCTGCAGCACGTCATAAAATATTAACAAATTTCACATAATAGTAAATATTGTATTATGTAAATAAGTATTTTATCACAAAAATTCAAAAAGTAAAGACCGATCGAAAAAGACTTCATTTTCATATACAGAACAACTGAAACCTAATTCTTGATACGAACTCATCCGAGCATGATTCTATATTGTATGGAAGATTCGAAATTTGTTTTTGAATATACCTGCTTCATCGTGTTTGAATTGTTTAATTAGAAGGCTTGAATCGTAAAATTTGAATAAGCGGAAAAAGTTTTGAAACCCGGAAAAAAGCATTTGATATTTGTGAATGCATTTGTAAATAAGAAGTGATAATGCATTCAGACATGAGCAAGTGAAAGTCTTACACATTCCACAGACAGAATTAAGTTTATCTTCATCAATAATTCATTAATCGAATGCAACACTTATAAATGAAACCTTTAATTCTCCAGGTTAGTCATTGGATTCGGAAACCAAGAAATAACAGGGAAGTTTTTGAGACAGGAACAATCTGAGAAATGATAGTAAATTATAGAGACTAGAATTTGAAAATTAGAGCAGGGTCGCCGCAGGTCAAGGAAAACCTGGAAATCAGTGAAATTTAGGAAAAAGTCAGGGTTTTTGAAAACAATTTGCAAAAGCCTAGGAATTTTTGTAAGAAACGCTTGAATTAACTGCTAATAATAATCAGGGCTTCCACACAGGCACTTTTAGTCACTTTTTTCTCAAAGTACTTTTTAGTCACTTTTTTTAGACATAGTCACATTTTTCAAATGAAAAGATCACTCAAGTAATTTTTCTTTCAATAAATTAACCCATGGGCTAACCACGATTGAATTCAGGTTTTTACCTATTTCTGAATTTTCTTGAATTCTTTTGAAATATTTCAGGGTGTTTTAAAAGATTGGGTGAAATTTTCAACAGATTTTTAGTAATTTTAACGGATTTTAAAGGATTTGAAAGACTTGAGGGTATTTTTTAAAATTCCAAGAAATTTTCAAGTGCGTTAAAAATGTCAAGGGACTTTAAGAGATATAAAAGGATTTGAAATATTTTAGGTAATTTTAAAAGATGCGAAGAAATTTGGAGTAGATTTCAATAATTTGAAGGTATTCCAAAGGATTTTTAAGATTTTCGTTTTTTTTAAACAGCCAAAGAACTTTCAGGAGTTGTAAAAAGTTTCAAGGAATTTCAAAAGATTTCAAGGCATTTCGAAAGATTTCAAACGATTTGAAATATTTTAGGGTATTTTAAAAGATTTCCAGGCATTTTTAAGTGATTAAAATTTTCCAGGGATTTGAATGATTTTAAAGGATTTAAAAAATTTTATATGGGCTTTTAAAGAATTTCGGAAGATACAATAGAACGATTTGTAGGACATGTAAGGTTTTCGAATATGTTTAAAAATTCCAAGGGATTTTATCAGATTTATGATGTTTCCAATGATTTTAAGGAATTTTAAAAGCTCTCAAGGTATGTTAACAAATTTTCCAAGATTTCAGGAAATATCGGCAAGTCTCATATAATTTCATGGAATTTTATTATATTTTAATTTATTTGAAAGAATTTATTCATAAGAATTGAGGGATTTTGGAGGAGTTCAAAGGTTTTTAAGAATTTTAAATATTTTAGGATATCAAAGGATTAAAAAAAATCTCAAGGGATTTAAAAAAAAGGTTCATGTGGTTGTAAACAATTTTATAGAATTTCGGAAGATGTGGAACGATTTTACACCACCTGTAAGATTTTAAAATGTTTTAAAAGATTTCAAGGGATTTTATCAAATCTCCGAGGATTTAAATGATTTTAAGGGATTCGAAATGCTCTGAAGGTGTTTTAATCAATTTTCCAGGATTTCAGAAAATATCATATTTTATAGAATTTTACAGGATTTTATAATATTTTATGTGACTCCGGTTCATTTACAAGTTTTGTTGCGACAGCGTAGAGTATCGTAATGTTGTACGTACATTACGATACAGCGGAGTGTAATGTGAAGACTGAAGACTGATCGTCCGCTGTATCTTAATTTACAACATTACGATACTCTACGGCCTCTACGCTGTCGCATAAAAACGCGTAAGTGCACCGGAGTCACATAAAATATTTTATGTGACTCCGGTGCATTAACGCGTTTTTATGCGGCAGCGTAGAGTATCGTAATGTTGTACATTACGATACAGTGGACGATCACTCTTCACATTACACTCCGTATTACACTCCGTGTATCGTAATGTACAACATTACGATACTCTACGCTGTCGCATAAAACCGCGTTATTGCACCGGAGTCACATGAATAAATTTAGTATACATATAACTTCATAACAGAAATTTAGTATACGTAAGTACACTAAAATTATAAAATGTAATGAATTTAGTAAACACATAGTGCCAAGAAAAAAACATATAATTAATACGCGGTCACTCTTCACATTACGCTCCGCTGTATCGTAATGTACAACATTACAATACTCTACGCTGTCGCAACAAAACTTGTAAATGCAGCGTCTTCAAATAAAATAGTATATGCGCCAATGCGCACAATTCGGCGCATAATATACTATAAGTATACAGTAAGTTTCTTTCACGTATATGTATTTCATAGTTTCTGCATACTAAACTTCATATACGTATTTACTATATTCAGCTGCGCAAGCGCGTTTTGATTTGAGGATATGCGAAGTCTTCTCTTTAAAAGGTATGTTCAATTTATCAACTTGAATGTATATTAACCATATGATTATTTGAAAATTAAACCTTTATTCTCTAATTTCATTTTTCATGTGATCATGTTTACAGATAATGAAGACGGAACCTACGCGAAACGTTCCGCGTATACTGGATTTAGTATTTGCGCATACTAAATTTCGTATACATGTATACTGAATTTAGTATACGCGTATACTAAATTTCATTTACGTGCATACTAAATTCAGTATATGCATATACTAAATTTACTGTACGCTGGTATACTAAATTTAATTTCATGTTGTGCATTCTTGCTTCCATTACATGTATACTAAATCTAGTACAGATTTTTCTAACAGTGTAGTTACATTCAATTGATTAATAACTGTTGAGTGTTTCTTGAGTGTATCGAAAAAAGTTTTAAATAGGTGAATGTTAATTAGTACCTATATTAAGTAATTTCAATATTTGTATGAATAACAAAATATTTAGAAAACATTGAATGCTACATAAAAATGTTGCACTTATTTCTAGACAACACTTCATCCTAAGAACCTTTTTTTTCTTCAGAAAACGTCTATCATGTTTTTAATCATAATGTAAAAAATGTTTCGTATCATAAGTTTTCTTAATAAATAAATTAGAATCTTGTTTTGAATAGCTTGAAGGAATGAGATCGAAATTTGTCGTAAGATTTGGTAGTTTGGAAGCGATTCCTTACGTGGCCGAAAGTCTGTAGACGTTATAATTTCGATTGAGCATTAAATCAGAGGTAGCAACCAGCGTTCTATTGCCATGGACCTCCTACATTTTCTTTTGTGGCTGTAAAGTGCGTCCCGCCATTAATTCCAGGGATAAAGGATATTCGTCTCAGCGTGGTATTAAATCAAGGCATTACAACGATTAACCCGGACTGAGGCTAAGTTATAGTTGCTTCCTACATGTTCCCCGGGTTTCGGACCATTCTCGAACACCCGCAGTGCCGACCTTACTATCGAATACTGGACACTAACGTATACAAGAGATTAGGGGATTATTCGAGGAGAAAGTACAAGCTACTTAAAAACACTTTATGACATCAAATACTTTAATAATATTAATAATAGTAATCTACACGAGTTCACAGCTAATTCATTCCGTTCGCAGCATGAAATTAGTTTGCAGAGATGGATTTATTTCATATGCCTGTTTTCTTCAAAATTATTTCGTTTTATTATATAAAGTTTAGAATCATATAAGCGTAAACGGAAAATTATAATGCTCAACTGATAACATATAAAATAATAATAATCTACATGTGTTCGCAGCCAATACATTCCATTCGCAGCATGAAGTTAGTTTTCAGGTATGATTTTGTTTTCCATTCCTGTTTTTTGTAATTACTTTGTTTTATTATATAAAGTTTAGAAGTATATGCAATAATGGGCGCTGCTCGTTATTTTACAGTCATGATCAAGTCCTGACCGGCCATGACGGTATATTTTGGTAAAACGCGGTCGTACCCAAACATCTCCACAAGGAAAGGTTTTTTATAGAGAAAAGTGGTTTAGGTGTTAGAGCATACCCTATGCTAAACTTTTGAGAAAAGTTTTTCGTTTCTCAATGATCCAGTTATTCTCAAATTAATAAAAATGCCAAAAAGCTGAGCATAGCAAACGAAACTTTTGACAGTTTCGCGCGAGTTTCGAGGGGAATTTGAAAATTACACTTTTGCAAATTGACAACTTACATTAAAAATCGGTTGCATTCATTAAGTAATATTTTTAAAATAATAGTTAGTCGTATGTTAAGTTGTTTTTAATCAAGATTCTGCCTTTTTTCCTTTAACTTGTAATATTATGTATATACAAATTTAATTATTAATTTACATTTATTAGTAATTTCATAGTGGCACGATAGGCTTTATAGATTGAGCGCCAGATGAGCTCTCCATGGGCTCCTCGCCCGTCCTAAAACTAACAAACTAGTAGTAATTTGCATAATTTAATTATATATATATACATACACGTAAATTGTATGTACATACTCAGGTATAAATGTGTTGAAAAAAAGTTTTCTGAATAATTTAAAATAAATAATTAAAACATAATATTTAAAATTTCAATGCCAGGCAAATGAAAAATAAATTTAAATTATGTCTTCATTTGTCTATAAAAAAATTCTTTGTCTTGAAAACCCATTCAAAGAATTCAATTTTATTTTACTTTCATTGTTCACATTTATAATCATAATAATTGCCTTATTGAATTTCTTCACATGTAAATAATTACAAACAATAAATTATTTACACAAATTACTCATAAATCTGAACTCACAATAATTATACATCAATTATATTTAATTCAAAGAAAAAAAACAGTATTTTCATTTTTGGAATATAACCTATATGATACACAGTACTAAACTTAATGCTTATATGTCATATTCATTAAAATTTTATTTAAAATAACTTAGCACACTACTAACTATTATTTTTAAAATATTACTTAATGATTGCAACAGACTTTCAATGTAATTTGTCAATTTGTAAGGTGTCATTTTCAAATTCCCCTCTAAACTCGCGCGAAACAGTTTGATACAGGTCTTTATACTCTTCAAGATATTGTCCACAAAAGATTGTTGAAGCTAGAAAACCCCATATTTGACAAATATAATTGTACAAATCGTAGCATTTATATTTCAAGAAGAAAACGCAGAATCATATCGAATGATAAAAGAACAAAAATATATTGACCTTATCAGAATATTGAAGATAGTTGAGACAAAATTATAAATTATATATATTCATTGAGGCAGAAATGTTTTCAAAACAAAGAAAAATGTAAAATAAAAAAACCTCAAAAAGATAGATTTAATCAAAATAATTCTTTGGGAAAACATGAACTATTTAAACATTGCAGGAGAAATATCTTAGATTAATAATAAACACGGGATATTATCCTGGATTATAATGAATTATAATTAGTTAAATATACAGGTAGTAATAAGAGACAGACCTGTGACACTCATGAGTTATACGCTTATAACTTTTTTATGAGGCTAAGTTAGGATATCATGAGATATTTTCACACAAAATAATCCAATTCTTGTACAAAAATTAAAGTAAAATTGGAAATTATTTTCAGATATTTATTTGTGAACTAAGGTTACGATATATAGCATGATCGGTTTTAAATGTTAAATCTTCAAATTGTACATGAAAATAAAATTAATTATTGGAAAATAATATTTTTTAAGTAAAGATATTTGACGCCTTATGAGTCTTTAACTTTGAATTTTCTGAATTTTACTGAATTCTTTTAATGTTCAGAGAATTTAGATGAATTCAGATATACCAGGATTTTAAGAATGAAACATTAAATATTACTGATTTAATACTAATACATCCATGAAAAAAAAACATTTTGCATGAAAAATAAAACCATGCCTTTCAAATTATTTGTTTCTATTGATTAAACTGTATAATTTAAATGTAGTAATAGATGTTAGTTATTTCGACCAAAGTAGTAGTAATAAAAAGTGTCGACACTTTTTAGACTATTAATCAATAATAATCAAACAGATCAGTAGTTTGCAAAATTTCCACACTTTTCATTTTTAAATTCAAAATTTCAGTCATATTAATCTTGTTTCATATTTGTACATTATTAGCTGCCAACGCAATATTTCCCACCGCTGTAGCGCGCATATAATTGTTAGTACAAACATAAAACAAGAATTATATCATTTTAATTTCAAACTGTAAAGTACATTTAATTTATAAAAGATAATTTGAGATGCATGGTTCTATTTTTCAGGCAAATTTTTTTTGTTCACATATAAATGTGGAAACGGTCTTGGAAAATTGAAAAATTGAAAAGAATATTCAGTTTTTATTGAAACATATTCCCTAAAGAATATTTGGGAATATAGAGAATATATTGGAATATTTGGAAATACAAAAGAATATGAAGAATATGAGAATATGTAGGAATATGAGGGAATATTTGAGAATGTGAGACAATATTTCGGAATATATGTAAATTATGTATATTAAATTACATATATGTGTGTGTGTATATATACATACTATATATACTGAACTTACGGTTTAATATCATATTATGTTTAAAGTGTCACTTACAAATTTGTTTTGGTTGCAAATTCAACTATTTTGTGGAACATTCATCTTTTTGGTTTAAAAATTCATCTCCTTTTGTAAAAATTTAATCTTTTTTGGTTGAAAATTCAAGTGCCTGGGTAAGAAGTATGAATTGTGTTTTGATTGAAAATTAACTTTTTTGTTGAAAATTCAAGTCTTGTGTAAAAAATTCCTATTCTATGCTTAAAAATTCAAGAATTCGGTAGAAAATTAAACTATTGAAATATGAATAAAATATTACTATTGGAATATCACTTTCATAAGTTTGTTCAATAGGGTCCCAAAAAACTCCCATAAGTAAAA
The DNA here is from genome assembly GCA_011634705.1 of Andricus grossulariae. Classification (NCBI taxonomy): domain Eukaryota; kingdom Metazoa; phylum Arthropoda; class Insecta; order Hymenoptera; family Cynipidae; genus Andricus; species Andricus grossulariae. Next base: position 47,504,988 of record JAABKJ010000755.1, on the reverse strand, counting down.
AAATGGGTTTTGCGAGTTTTTGACGCCAATTAGCATTTTTTTTTTGAGTTTTTTAAATGTAAATTGTTTCTAATACATAAAATACTACTTCATACTAATATGTAGATATTTACATAAATAGTTTAAACACTTTATTATCGTTTAAATTATTTAAACAAATTATTATTGTTATTAACTATCTTCTGCTTCATTAATGCTAGATAGTTGCAGTTTTTCTGAAATATTCAACATTTCACCCAAGTTTTACGTAGTGAAGTAATAAATAATGCAATTTAAAAAAGATAGTTGTTTAAACAATGTATTATTGTTTATAACTATCTTCTCACAAATAAGTGCTAAAAAGTTGCGGGTTTTTCTAAACTCTTTAACTAGCTGTCCACTTTTTACATAGTGAGGTAATATTTGATGCAAGTTAACAAAAATGCTTATGTAAACAATTGATTATTGTTTATAACTATTTTCTCTCAGATATGTGCTAGAAAGTAGCGCTTTTTCTGAAATTTTTAACTTTGCTTTACCTTTTTATTTATGAAAAAATAATATATAAACATTAGAGATAATCATATTTCAAACAATCTCTTTCTTTTTTGTGAATATAGTTTTATGAAATAAAATAAATGATTGTAGAATTGATATTTGACTCTAATTCCCTTCTTACTGGAGACGAAAGTTAGAAACAATCTCTACTAGAAGTGGTAAAAGAGTACAGGAAGCAATTTCTATTATTTGTTTTTTTCTCTGGTGTAAGATAGCTTTTTCATTTAAATTAATTTTTTTTAACATTGGGAAAAGAGCAAAAATAATTCACCTAAAAAATAGAATACGACTTGAAAAATTATTGTTGTTGAGGCTCATTTATTATTGGATGGTTATAAACAATAATCAATTGTTCAAATAAGCATGTTTTTTAGCTTGCTTTAATCATTACCTCACAAAGTGAAAAGTGGACAGCATGTTTAATAGTTCAGAATAACCGCAACTTTGTAACACTTATCTAAAAAATGATAATTATAAACAATAATAAATTGTTGGAACAACTATTTTCGCTGACTTGCATTATTTATTACTTCACTATGTAAAAAGTTAAAAATTTCAGAAAAAAACACAACTTTCTAGCATTATTCCAAATGAATGTTATTACAAATAATAATAAGTTGTTCAAACAATTATGTTTTTTAACATTAATCATCACCTCAATCTAATTGAATATTGGATGAAAAGTGGAAAATTTTTGAATAACCCGCGACTTTCTAACTCTATTCTGAGAGAAAATTGCTAAAAACAATAATAAATTGTTTAAACGATGTATGTAAATATCTAACTATCATTATGCAGTAGTATTTTATGTATTACAAACAATTTACATTAAAAAGACCGAAAACATCTTAATTAGCGCCAAAAATTCGTAAAACCCATTTTTTCACTTGTGGGGTTTTTTTGGGCCCCTATAAAACATACTTATGGGGGTGATATTTAAAAAATATTTTATTCCTATTATATGGCTGATTGTGAAGGGAAACGTTGAGTTTTTGAATATTTAGGAATATTTTAGAATATGTGGGAATATGTAGGAATATGAGGGAATATTTGGGAATATAAGGCATATCAAGAATATTTGGGAATGTGAAGAATATCATGAATATCTGCTAATATTGAAAGAATATATGAGAATATTTCGTGAGTGTACCAGGAATGTCGAAGTGGTCGACCCCTCGGATTGTTTATTCTTTTGAATTACACGAAATGCTTCTAACCGATTTAAAATGCTTTTGAGTTCCTTTAAATTTCTTTTGATCCTATGAATTCCTCCAAATTCTCAGGTATATCTGAATTCATCTTAATTCTCTGAAATATATATGAATTCCTTGAATTTGCGGAACTTTCTGAATTTTGAGAACCGCCTGAATTTCAAAAACTTTAAAATAATGCAAAGAATTCAGAGGAATTAAAAAAATTGAAGGATTTAGAGTTATTCTATGAATTCAGGGAATACTATAAGAAATTCAGAAGATTTGAAGGAATTCAGAGGATTTATATAATTCAAAGAATTATAGGAATTTATAATATTCAAGGAATTCAGGGAATTCATAGACTTCAGGGAATCTGAGGAATTCAGAAAATTCAGAGAATTCCGAATATTCAAGGAAATTGGAATATTGAAAGAATTCCATATATGTAAGGAATCTAGGATATTTAAGGAATTCAGAAGAATTAAAGGAATTCACAGGATTTTAGGGAAATTAGAAAAACCAAATATTTTCCAGAATATAGGAATTTAGTGATTTTTGGGAATTCAGATAATGCAAGAAACATAGAATGTTCAAGGAATTCGGGGCATTCAGAATATTCAAGGATATTAGAGAATTCAAAGAATACTAGGAATTCAGGGCATTAGAAGAATTTGAGGGACTTGAGAGCATTCAGGGGATTCAAATATTATAATAAAAAAAATATATATACATATATATAATTCAAGGTATTTCAGGAATTCAAAATATGCAAGTATTTTGTCAAATTTTGAGAAATCTATGATTAAAGAGAATTTAGGTACTGACTAGTATTACAGAGTTTTTCGTTAAACTAAAGGGTAATTTATAACGCTAGGCCTAATATTACAGAATTTTTCATAACCTCAGTTCTACAAGAGCTGGAAAGGGGGTTTAGTCTTACGAAAAATTTCGTAATTTAAGGAATTGAGAGATTTTCAAAATTTCAATGATTTTCAGAAATTCGTAGAATGCAAGGCATTTGGTTTTCGGGAACGTTAGAGGGTGTAGAGAATTCGAAATATTCCAGATATTCAGGGAATTTCGAGAAATCAAGGATTTCACAAAATTTGAAGTATTCAAGGATTTTTAGTAATTCAGAGAATTCAAGGATTTCAGGGAATTTTTAGAAATGAAAGATTTTAGAGAATTCTAAGTATTCAGAGATTTGCAGGGATTCAGGGAGTCTGCCAAATCTTCGTTGCTGTAAATATAAAACTCTTAATTTTGAGAAAAGGAATGAAAAATATTAATTTTAAGTTTTAAAAGCAGTGCATTTTTTAATTTACAGGCTATCAATGTGATACTTTACCATTTTTCAGCAATATAAATTTAAACATTTTCAATTTTGAATGCTATAACTTAGAGAATGTTTCACTTTTAAGTTGTAAAATTGATTAATATCAAGTTTGAAATGCTTAGTAGTAAAATAATTTATATTGGTAAGCTTAAGAATAAAAGTTGCTCTACTTTTATAGCTTTAAAGTCAGAAAGCCTCTTTCTTCATTCCAATTATTTCAAGTAATTAAAAATGGAAAACTTATGAAATAAAAACGAAAATTGAAGAAACGCAGTAAGTAAAACGTCAAAAATATGTATTCCATAAATATCAGTCTCAAATTATCGTTTTAATTTTTATTTGCTCAATTTCAAAGATTTAAAGCAGATCCCAAAGAATTTCATTTATTATTAATTGAACATTATTATTTTCTTCTTACACTTATGAGCTTCTAAACATACCTTGATAATGATAATGTTCTAACAACAAAAAAGGAATAAAGTCGGGTTGTCTAATGAAAAGTACCAGTTTCGTCTGCTACGGGGAGGAATCCACTTAAGTGTCTCATTACTAGACATAAAGTTTTACTTGATTTTCTCGCACCGTCATTAGAGGGCAATGTCCGCTGGTGCGACATTTCCCTGTTCTGCCTGCTTGCTGTCTGATAGTGAAACGAAGGAATTCCAATTCCAGAAGCTTTTCCTGTCCTTTTTCTCTCTCTTTGTTGAAAGGAATTCGTTAAAGTACATGAACAATATAAATGCCCTTGAATTTAAAGTCAAATAAGACAAGGAATCGAGATGCAAAGGCGATTTAAACAAAGTAACATATTAAGCTCTGTGAGTGTACTCTCTTTGTCCCCTGCAGGGTTGTGTAACGAATTTTGAAAATGAAGTCGACAAACCGAGTTACTACGTAATTATGTTTTCTTTGTCAGCATCCGTCCGTTCATCTATGTCTTTCTCTGAATTGCGTCTGCAAAGCATCCTCACGACTAATGTAAAATAAATTGGTAGTAAGAGATCGGATCATCTTAATTAAAATAAGATACGTTTCAAGTAACTCTGTTATTATTTAGAGTTCGAATTTCTACTAAACTCTATTCTTAGAACCTGTTTTCCTTCTTGGGAGATAGTTGTGCCCCATTTCCTCATGTTGCCACGCCGGCTATGAATAATATCAAACTTGCGTGAATGGGTCCCAAACTAAGAATGATCCCGAATTACCACGCCCCCCTTCGCCCCTCCTATCATAACATTATCTAAAAAATAAACTTATTATTCAGAGTTCGAATTTCTGGGAAATTCTATGTTTAGATTCTTTTTCTCGTTTCTGGAGACAGAAGCGCCCCTTTTCCACGTGTGGCCACCCCTACTAGGAACAATATCAAATGTTTATAACTAGGTCCCCGATTGAGAAAGCCGCCGATTCACCACGCCTCTATTTGCGCCTTCTCTCATAAAATTCTCTAAAAAATGCCCCGCTAGAAAAACTAGAATGTACACTTATTATTTGGAATGTAAATTTTTGCAAAACTCTTTTGAAGCCTGTTTTTCTTCTCTAGGGATCGCTGCACCTCCTTTTCACGTATGGAAACGCCTACTAGAAACCATATTGAATTTTCATAACCAGGTCCCAAATTAGGAACGCCCCCGACTTACGACGCCTTTGTTTGCCTATCCTTTCATAACATTCGTTAAGAAATACCCAGGTAGAAAAACTAGGATATACACCTATTATTTAGAGTTAAAATTTATCTCTATTTTTAAATCCTTTTTTTTTCTTTTTTAGGGATCCCCGCACCCCCTTTTAACGTGTGTGACCACATTAAGAGCGCCCCCGATTTACCACTCCTCTATTTGCAACAACATCTTCTGGGAAATGACCCGTTATAAAAACTAGGAAAAACACACCCAATTCCACATCCTATTTACCATACATTTTGCAGGAAAATTTATAAGCTTAAATTCAGGTACAGGTACTTGGGACCAGAAGTGGGTTGGAAAGAAGCGATTTTCAAAACACTGATATTTTGCCACATCTTTCACCATTTTTCGAAAATATTGAAGGGAGTCATTTCCCTTAAGATGTTCAGTACCTACAGCCCTTTTTTGAATACGAAGCTCAACCTTTTGAGTCAATAAAATTCATCTTTTGAGTTACTTCCATACAACATTTTTAAATAACTTGTTTAGAAAATGAAAAGTTAAGTTTTTTAAAAGAGATCGAAGGAGTTTTTTGAGGACAAGTTGATCGTGAGACATTCCAGAAGTGTAAACAGAAGGAAAAAAACGAGAGTTGCAAGCCCTTTTGGGTTCAAGTCAGTGGGGATTCACCCTACATAGTTGTTGAAATTTCAGTCTTTTTCTACGATCCTAAAAAACAATCGTAACCTTTATCCAATCTCAATAAAAATAGCTTATTTTGTTCATTGGAACATCCTCTACAGTGCTGTTCATTTAATTTTATTTAAAACCATTCATTTAGAAACAATTTACTGTAAAAATATTTTTATTCAACAAATAGTACAAAACTAATTTTAAATAAAATTCAACAAATATAATTGCAGAGAACGTTTCAATAAATAAAATGAGCTATTGTTTATTAACATTGAAAGAAAATTACTATTGTTTAATAATATTATAAGAACTGCCGAAAATTGTACATAATTATTATTCGGAAAATAATTTTGATCGGAGTTAATTTTCCCTAAGAAAGGCATTTCATGCTATCCCAGTGCCATGTACTTGGTCACACTTATACGATAATAAGAAATTCATGAAAACAATTGAAGCCGTGATTAATCAAGAGGATCTGCCTCGCATAAGCTCCGACACTCGATGTGATTAAAGGGCCGCGTGATAAGGTGCTTACAAGCAACGTCGAATCGTGATCTGAGGCGATAAGCACAAACCTGATTTCCTGTTTCCGACTTGATTCGACTTTTCTTTCCGTTTGACATCAATTATTCGTGTATTGCCCCATTATAAAAAAAATAATTTTCATTTGAGACCAGTAGCCATTAACGAGTAGTAGAAATTCGAACCAAATTTCCACACTTAAATTTATGAGAATTTTTATTTTCCTGACATTGCGAATATAACCAATTTAAAAATCCATTATTGAACAAATGTTTAAATATTAGGTTTTCAACATTTTTAAAATAGAAATCAATAATTTCGAAATAAAAGCGTTTGAAGTTAAAAACAATATACTGAACGTTTTTGAACTGAAAACGTTCCAATTCATACTTTTTTTAGATTAGGTAAAATTTTGAAAAAGGGCACTATTTCCATAGGTGGTGGTTCATCATTTCTCGGTCCGTGGAAAATTCTCCAACTGAAGATCCTTTTTGTTTCTAGTAAAGCGATGACATAAAAATTTAATAAACGCTGCCCGTGAATATTTTGAATGGAATGAAAACGAATTGAATTTAAATCATTAAAAAAAAGCGTTTAAGATTGGATAATTTGAAATAAAAAGTGTATTTGAAATTGAAAAATTTGAGAACAGTACCTTTCAAAATCAAAAAATTGTAGTCTGTTAAAATTTTCAAAATTGGACAATTCCTTTAGAAAGGAGTTAAAGTTGCACCGTTTCTAATTCAAAATGTTCAAAATAGAACAATTTTATTTTTAATTTAATGATCTCGAAATTAAATGATTTAAGATTGAAATTTGGAAATTAGGAGAAATTCAAAATGATGAAAATGAAATATTTTCAGATTCGAATTTTGAAAATTAGATCACCTAAAATTCAAAGGAATTAAAATTTGTATTAATTCTGATTGAAAATAAAATAATTTTCAATTCCAAATTATTCAAATTTGACACTATGAAATTAAAAAGTAAATTGAATGAACCGAAGTAAAAGCTCCTGAAGTTCTGGAATTTTGTTAATTGGTATCAGAATGAAAAAATTATTATTAAAACTAGAATTAAAAAGAGAAATTGTTCTAACATCAAAAAATAAATTCACTGTTATTTTCACCATTCAAAAAGGAAAAATGATCAATTATAAAGATCTGAAGTTGAGTTATTCTAAAAAAAAACGTTTAAAATAGCAAGTATTTTCAAATAGAAAACAATAAAAATGAAAAAATTTCTACTTTGGAATGTTGAAGCTTGAACGAATTCAAACTTCAATTAAAACTGAAATAAATATACTTGCCCAAAATTGTGATATTAAAACTTGTTTGTACTCATGCCCTTCGAAACTATTTTCGATATTTTAATTATCATGTTACAAACTGGATTATTCTGGAAGTATTTGATTCTAAAATATTTGATTAAAAATCCTCAAAACTGAAAATTGTGCCTTCTTAAGTCTTTCAAATTGATATTCCACGATTTCAAAAACTTTGAAAAAGCAGAACATTTTATACGTTAAAATTTGAAACCAAACCATGCAGAATATTTAAATCAAAAACTATTATATTGAAGACTGGCTATCAAGACTTTATGATACAAATGTTTAATTCTGAAATATTAATTAGAGAAATTATCCTGACATTGTTGATATTTGTGTTTGAAACTAGAACATTATTAAATTTTGGTTGCAGTTCTAATTTTATATAGCGAAATCACATAGAACGTGGCGCCATCTATGAGGGTTTTGTTTTGTTGCTGCTCACTTAAAAACAAAAATCGGTTCTCACAGAAATTCAATTTTTTCTGTGAAATTAAGAAATTTCAAACCATTTATTTACAAATTTAGGCTTTCGAAAAAAAAATTTACCTTGAAGGCCGCAAAAATGAAACTGATTTGAGATTGCGGATTCAAATCTATAATTTTATATTTATATTCTAGAAATTTTATTAATGATAAGCATATTAATAATAAGTATCATACCATGTAGTATTAAGAGACATTCAAAGTGGTTGAGTAGATTTTTTTACTAAAAAATGTGATTTATGCAACAACAAAAAATCACTTTCATTATAACCGCTCACAATTAAAGAATTTTCAATATTTTAAAACATTAAAGGTTAATTATTCCAAAAACTTTGAAAATTATATGTTTTCTAACTTATAACTTTCAGAATTAATTAATTTAAACTTGAAACGTTAAAAATGACACAATTAAAAACTTCGTTTAAAAATTGAAAGTATAAGAGAAAAGTGTGAGCGATTGAGGTTATATTGAGAACATAAAAAATAAACACGAATTTTTCTCGACGTCCCGGCGTTTTATTCTACTTTCCAGCCTATTCTCCTAGAAAACCACCTACCAAAAAAATTCATTCGCGATAAAACAAAGAAATAAATCAAGTTTTTGTAGCTAAGAGTGTCCTTTCACTTCATATATTTTGCTTTGCAGAAAAACAAAATTTTATTATTGAAAAATCAAGTAAAACAAAGTGCCGGATTTGCCCGGGTATCCTCTACTAATAAACTATCACATTGACATGATATAAAAAGTCGCGAGACAAAAAAAAACAAGAAACAAGCGAAGATATAGGAGCTCAAATGAAAACAAAATGAATGAAAGAATGAATAAATGAACGAACGAATGAATGGAGAAACAATGTACGAGGTGGATATCAGTACGGACTGAATAATAGAAAAAAATAACTGGGTTTTAAAGATGAAATTCTTTCGTCTTCTTTTTATTATTGGCAATATCAACCCTTAACGGTCACCGTGGGTCAATTTGACCCGGACAAACTTTTCAAATGATATTTACGAGCATATCAGAGTACATTTTTGGATGTTCAAATGATCCCTCTGAATTTTTCTCCTCTCAAAACAATTTAAACTTGAGCATCAAAGTAATTTTTCTGCATCTAGGTTGCGAGCACAAATAGCTTAGTGCTGACAACCAAAAAACATTAAAATAAATAATCAGTTTCCCGACTTCTATCAACATAAGCAAATAAATGTATTAAATTGTGTGTGTGTGTCTTATGTCTGTGTGTGGTATTGAATAGTAATGATTGGATGTTGAATAGGAAACAGTTTGGATCGCTTACCATTTTTATATTAGTATTATGACTTCAATAGTTTTTGTATCCACCTCGTACTGATTTCCCTAATGTTGATTTTACCAAAAATTATATTGATTTTTAGAAATAGTGATGTTGCATTTTAAACTTATCTCAATATATTGATTATGACAGACAAATCCGTTCAATTTTCATTTACCGTGTTCTGTTAAGTAAATTGTAGCCAAAAATATAGCTGGGTTTTTTATTGACCAAGAGACTTTAATGTAAGATAAGTTCCTCTTCTTTTAAGATAAAAGTTATGGATTGTGGATTCACTTAAGGCAGAGCTGATTGCGTAACTTTTGTATGAATTTAAGTTTAATAATACAAAATACAAAATTAAAAACCATAACCTTCTTTGCACAACGAGGTCTTTATCGTAAAATAAAGTTCAACGTCGTTACGGGTACCACTGTGGCTCTACTTTTTGACGTCAAAGTAAAAACTCCCATTTAAATTGAAAATGTAATCAAATAAATTTGAATCTTCTCGCACAATAAGATCTTTATTGTAAGATAAAGTTCAAAGTCGTTACGATAAAAATTTAATTTTGAATTGAACCCATAGAGATGCAACGATGAACAGCAATGTCTTTATCATTAGATAAAGTTCAGAGTCGTTACAATAAAATTCCACACACCAATTGAAAATCCCACAACTTACGTCCACTATACTAAATAAGTTCTAAATGAATTAGGATAGTCTCGTTGACACAAGCTTATAATGATAAAGAAGAATCCTTTTAAAGTAGTGTATTTTGATTGATCCCACTTCACGCATCTGTCTTCAATGACAGATTGGGTCGAGGAGAGACTTTCGAGTAAGAAGTGAATCAGTCCCGATGCCTGAATAAAGATGCTTGGTACATTTGACCCACAATCGATCGTATGATTGAATGATTTTGTGACTCATTCCTTCGCTCCACATACTTTTCCTCTTTTTAGTCACAGGCATATCAATACTAATATTTGCTCGTTTCTTCATGATTTAATTATAATTTAATTCTAAATTATGAAAATAGAACGGACTCTTTCACTACATCATTATATATGATTATATTTCCAAAGATTAATTGAGAAAATAATGATGTCGAACAAGTTTTCATATGTTCATATGAAAGATAATTATTAACTATTTTTTGAACCTCTGGTGATTATTTAGAATCATTCTCGAAAAATAAGATCTAATGCTTCTCGGTTCGTCGAGATCGAAACCACCCCCTCGACAACCTTAGCCAAGATGATAATAAATTAAGAGGGTCGTTAGTGTTAGCCCATCGGCTTTTCATAAAGGAGAAAATAAAGTTGTTTGGTACGAGGGTAACTGCCCTCGTGAATAGAAGCGACAGAGAGCAAGTTAGTGGCCCTTTATTAATCAACGCTTTATCGAGGACGTCGAGTGGACATCCTAAAATCGATAAAAGTACTTCTACTGCAGTTTGAAACGGAAGGCAACTTTACCGCGTGATTTCGCTCGACATCTGAAGGAGCAATACGTCCACCTTTACACGATAACAATGATCGGCCTCTGGCATGAGAACTTGAGTGGGTTGCCATTGACTTTTATTTTCACCTCTTGTATTCACTCTAAAGTTTCTTTCTGCTAAATAGCTCTCTGAAATTATAATTTCTAAGATTTCTCTCAAATACTACTTTACTCTCTTATCATAATACCTCAGATTCTGTTCTACTTTGAGGCATTATTAGTACTTGACGTACTAGATAAATGTGTCAAGTTGTGATTCGAAATTGTATAAATTAAAAAAAATATTTGCTTCAACAATTTCAAGCTGCTTTCATTTATTTTTATCATACCTCAGTTAATAACAACAATACACCAAAATTTTTTGAACCGTTTTTATTCGTAACCTTTTGAATTTTTATGGAATAAAATAAAACATGTCAATTTTTTCTGTTGTTTCTATAAAAAGCAAAATTTATTTGTCATTTAGAACCCTATTCTTCGCAAGATATTTAGCTTAGAAGATATTAAATATTCTTTGACCTGTCCTAAAGTGCTTCACAAAGTTTAGCGGTGCTATTATTTTTAATTTTTGGGAAAAATATCTTTGCAGATTTCGGTCCGTGAAATCACGGTGTAGTTCCTGAGGTCAAAGACGTTTTTCTATAGAATGAAAAATAATAGCTCCGCCAAAATTTGTAATGCACATTAAAACACATCAAATCGTATTTATGATTAAAAAAATAGATCTCGCTAAGAACAGTTCTTTAAATGACAAATAAATATTCTTTTTTAAATAAGTGTTTTAAAAAATTGGGATAGTTTATTTTTCCCCCTAAAATTTTAATAAATTGCGAATAAAAACTGTCTAGAACATTTTTCTCTATCCATATTATTCACTGAGTTATAATAAAGAGGAAAAAGAAGTACCTCTCAATTGTTAAATAATTTCGAAATAAAAGTTGAAACACTTCTTCAGTACCCTAAACAATATTAATACCAATAAGTTAAAATAGATAGAATTTTAAAGCAACTTGAGCCTGGTTTTCAAAAATTTTATTTGCTTTCGGAAAAGCCGGTTTGTTTTTGGTTTTGTAATGCATATGTATTCATTTTTGTGTAAATTCCCATTCAAGTGGGACACTATTTTATCAACTTGTTTTTATTTCTAGGCTGAAATTTAATCTTAATATTATAATTGAAAGGAGGCAGCATAATTCAAGTGGTGACGTGCTTGGCCAAAAAAATTGTCAGTTGTGAAATTATATAATCCATTTTACTTGAAGTTTAAAAATATTAGTGGAAATATTACATTTAGTATACATTTATTTTTACTTTTAATTATGTTTTGTAAAATTCAAATCTAATATTTCATGTTGAGATATAGTTTTTGTTTAAATCTACAAAAAACATATGTTTTGGATCGAATTACATGCAGGCTTTTTTGTCAAAAGTTGAATATGTCGAAGCTGAAATTTCTTCAGCTTGAACTAAGGAAACATGTTATTATTTTGCTTTTATGAAGATAAAAATGTGACATGTTGTTTAAAACGTTCTGATATCGCAGAAAAAATTCGTATATCCAAAATTCCAAACTTCCTTTTTTCTGAAAAAGCAAAATGAAAAGATGTTTCTTTGGTTCCGACTGAAGAAACTTCGGATTCGACATACTTGAATTTTACGAACATGCGTAAAAAAAAAGAGAACAGACTATATTCACCGAGCTAAAAAAAGTTTCTTTACGACTAATTTTAGCATTTTCATTGCGTCCGAATTTACATGTTTGACTACAAAATTTCATTTAATTCAAAGGCTTCACATCTTGGTTTCAAGAAATTTAAATTGTTATTTGCTGTTCATAAAAATCGGAATTTAGATTAAAGTGCTATTTTTAAACCATGGTAGATTCTTCTTAGTTCTATGGTACTCGGCAAAGGGAATGGAAATTGAGCATGAAATTAGCATTTACTTTTTATTTTCTCAACCAACTGCTCGGAAAATATAGAATGAGGCGGTCTTTTACAATCCCCCTTACGCTAATTTATGTAACTAATTTTGCCAATTCTTCCCCTTAGAGGAAACTTAAAGCAAATTAATTATTTAATTAATAAATTACTTCTGATAATATGTCAGATCATTTTATTGACAGAGAAGGTTTTTCACCATTATCATAAATAATCTTTTCTGTAATGCTTATTGCTAAAAAATATTTTTTTTTCCGAATACTGGAAGTTGGTTTTACAATATGGAATAAAGCCATTATTATTAAGTAAATTGAATAACATTATTATTTGAGAAAAAGCTAGTGGCTTTTCCTATTTGAATAAGGGATTTCGTGTTGAAATGTTTGCTTTAGGCAAAAAACTACCTAGAAAAAAGAAAAGGACTGAAGTATTTTTCCAATTCCCGATTTCGTTGATGAATAGATCCATTTGTGACAGCTGCCCACGTCTGGCAATTACCACAGAACCACCATAAACCTTCACTCGAAGGAATTACGATCGAATCGACATCGAACTAATTTCACTTTTCCTCAGTTCCATCTGACGAATGGTGATGCGTCACGATTTCAAGTTGCGCGCATACTGTTAATTGCAAATGAAGTTCAATTTGTTAATATTTTTCTTAATCGGGGAGTTCTTAATACTTTGAAAATTTATCCTCTTCTTTGGTAGAATAACCCTAGGCATTACATTTTTAGACCCCCCCCCCTCCCTCTGTCAAGTCTTTTCATATATTTTCTATTATATCTCTTGAAACTATGTTACCAAATAAGTTACCTAATTCAAACTTTTTATTTGATATTACCTGTTTATTCTATAAGCAGATATTATGTAAACAAATGACCTGTATGTATAATTGTAAAATAATTTCGGGAGCAGTTCCGAAAAGCACTTACCTCCGATTTATTTGAAACTGCGTATACTCACGTATTTTGACTCACTGATTACGAAAGTGACAGTAAAAATACCCGCGAATTTGATTTTCAAGATTAAAACACCAAAACCCGGTTTATTTTTTTTATTTTTTGACTACATTCTGATAAATAATAGTCTTCAACAAAAATTGTAGCCCTCGAAAAAATACGTATTTTATATTCTTTAAACTTATCGCCTAAATTAATTATTTTCGAGAAAAATTAGATAATGTTCCAACAAGTACATTATGCCAAAACTCCATTAATTTCGGTCCACCCCTGTGACTGGTCACAGAAATAATGTCGGTCACACACTTTCCCCTTGCCAACGTATCGTGGGAGGCAGGAAGGCACCCCTGCGACTGGTCACAGAAATAATATAGGTCTTTTTGGTGACGATTCATGATTTTAGTTAAAAATGCATCTCTTTGACTGCCAAATAATTATATTATTCAGAATTCACGTATTTTCTTGAAAATGAATCTGTTACGGTTTAAGATTTAAATATTTTGTTGAAAGCTCGTATTTTTTGGATGAATTAAACTATTTGTTATTCAACATTAAAATTTATTTTATTTAAATATGGAGTATAACATTAATTGTTGAGAATTTATATTTTTTGTTGCAAATTCAACTACTTGATTAGAAGATGACTAAAATTATAACCATTTCGTTGTAAATTCGTCTTTTTTATACAGAACTAAGCTCATCAGTTGAACCTTTATACTTTTGGTTCAAAATTTATTTCTTGGGCTGAAAACTTGAATATTCTATTTTTGGTTGAAAATTATTTTTTTTGTAGATAAAAATTCATGAATTTGGTTGAAAATTGTGTCTGAGAAATCTTTCGTGTTGAAAAATTCAATTCTTCCTCTCAAAATTCCTCTTTAAAAAAAAATTAATCTCTTTTCGGTGGAGATTCAACTAGTTTTTAAAAATTCCGTATTTTTTGGTTGAATTCAACTGTTTCTGATTGAAAAGAAAAATGTTATTGAGTGGAAATATCATCTACTTGGTTAAAAATTAAACTAGTTTGTTGGAAATTATTTTTCATTGGTTGAAGATTCATCATTTTAAAATAAAATGCATTGCTTTGGTTGAAAATGTAACTATTTCGTTGAATATTTGTCTCTTTGGGAGAAAATTATTCTTCTTGTTAGAAAATTGATCTATTTGGTTCAAAATCAACATTTTTTTTAATTCATATTTTCAGGTCGAAAAATTAAACTATCTTTTAGAATATTTGTCTGTTTTGGTAACAAATTCATCGTTTTTGGTTAAAAATACAACTGGTTGAAAATGAATCTTTTTTGATCGAAGATTCAACTATTATGTTTAAAATTCTTTTTCTTTTATTTTACATATCTGAAATTGTCCAAAAACTTTTTGAATTTTTTTAAGAATCTTAGGAAACTTATGATTATATAACCTCAAAAACAAAACAAAAAATAAACTTCAAAATAAATAGGTACTTAAAATTTTTATGTTGAAGAAAATTGCTTTTCCTTCAAATCGAAAAACTACACGCATGCGTAGCATACGATTGATGGTGAGTCTCTAAGAATAAATGAAGAATTTTTCTAAAATAAAGTCCAAAATCTGTCAAGAATTGACTTCTGTAAGTTATTTTGAACCTCGCGTTTTGATTTCAACCCATTTTGGGGCGCCTATGAGTATGTGCCTGCCTTTGCCTAATAGGTTGACTGGCACTGAAAATAACGTCTATTTTTTGGTGAAAATCGAAAAGATTACGAGTCGGAAAAGGACAAAAGTAGATTTGAAAGTCTCTCTCGTTTTCTGGTATTCCGGATGCTCTTTCGCCTTTGAAGCTTCTTTCATCCATTCCTGCAGGATCTTTCTGTTATCTTACACAGGGCGAGAAAAGGGAAATAGGCGTATGGTAGCGACATTCACTGAAACTAAAACTAACTGTAACGTCGTAACTGTATAACTAAATTACACTGTACCACTTGTATAAATTATCTCGAATCTCAAGAAGTAAATACCCGGAGAGCAAAGCGCTAGTTGACTTGCTAATGCTATTTACTACTCTGCAGTGACGTAACCTGCATTCTCCGGGGAATTCTGTTCGATCACTGATCATATTGTCTTAATTACTGTCATAATCTTAACAAAATTATCCTATTAGTTTCAGTCGAAATGTTCTCAACAAACAAGTCTCCTTCGTTTGCAAAAGTAATGATTGCTTGAAAACACATTCAATCATTTTATAATTTAGAATTTTTCTTCGCTGAAGGCGTTCAAATTGCGGTGTGTTCAAATGTGATGAAATAGTAGCAATACTGAATTACATTTTTTAAAGTATAATGAGCTTTCAAATTTCCTCCTCCCATAATTTCCCTCTGCTACTTCCACATCTTTCGCCTACACCACCCTCCGATAATTTCCCTCCCAACACTTCCTGTACTATCCTATCACTTATTCCTCCTTCACTTCCCATCTCTGTAACTACTTATCTCTCATGCACTTCTCCTACCCGCTCTTCCACAAATTTCCCGCTCCTACTTCCCAAAATTCACTGCCGCTCCTTTCCAGCCCCTCACTTCCACTCCCCTACTCGCCATCACTTCCCTAATACTCTCCTCTGCCTATACTTTTCCCCTAATTTATCCCCTCTAGCTCCCTCTACTTCCCGCATCACTTCCGCTACCCCGTTTTCAGTTCACCTACTCACGATATTCCCTTCTCACACTTGCCATACCTCCCTTCTCCTACTTCCACACCTACACTTCCCCTAGTCCTTCACCCTCGCTTCCACTACTACTGAACACAAAACACCCTATCACGCCTAGCTGCCTCCTCTACCCTGACTTCCCCTACATTCCTCCCCTCACTTTCCCTACTTCCCTTTCAGAGAAAAAGCAACCAAAAAAAAGCTACGAAACACTAAAGAAATAGTATTCTTTATATAAAAATTTAAAACATGCAAACTTTATTTCATAAGTTTGATCTCAGATTGAACTTTTCTTTATCCCTTTTTTACTAAAAGCATATTTTCTACAAATTGACGTCATCCAATTTTTTGTAATTATTTTTTTAATTACTGAAATAATTGAAACATAATTTTGCAAACAAAAATGTTATCAACAAATAACTACATTTCACAATCAATTATTTATTTTTAAGAATCAGAGGAGATGAAGCTCTATAAAATATTTTCCTCAAAGAAATAGGCTACCATTCATTAAATCTCATCGCTCTAAAGAAATGGGTCAGAGGCGATAAAAAAAGTTTGGTTGGAAAATTTCGAAGCTGTACCACAGAGCTTTAGGGGTCGGAGAATCGGAATCGAAACGCTTACCATTTAAAATTAACTGCTCATTTTGAAACGATTTAGATCTGCGATTGTCTCATTTTTAACATATGTATTCAATTTGAAAAAATCTTAATTTAAAACATTTAAAATTAGGTCGAGTATTGCCTTCCGGCAACATGTGCGAAATTTTAATTTTTACTCCCGGCATAATTTGGTGGAATTAAATTTTCTCTTTTCTCTTTCCTTTTTGCCAAAAGATGAAATGAAAATCCGGAAAACTATGCCGGAAGAGAATACACAACGTTAAAATTATTCGATTTGAAATTCACTTGTAGAATAAAGACCTTGTTTTTAAAGACGTAAAATATTTCACATTTTCATTCTCAATATTTTCAATAACTATAAAACTCTTCTGAAAAAACGAGTGGAAAATGGCCGAAGGATTAGGCAAAATTAAAAAGAAAATTGGTCAATGAAAGTTTATTTTAACCGAATAGACACGTGGGGCGGAAAAGCTGAATCCGCTTTTAACGCGAAAGCACATCAGTATAAAAATGATTAGCTATTAAAATGAGTGATGAAATTTTATTTCTTTGGCGAGTTTTATCGGTCCTAAACTGGGTGATGTTTCATCTAGTTTCGGCACTGAATGACAGAAAAGCAGACACTCGTCGCGCTTTCCCGCCCATTTAAATGACTCGAGTATAAATATGCAACGAGAAGGATTTTATGCACCTAGATCGGGCAACGTTGCTGGTTTCTACCCAATTTTCGCAATTGATTCGAGACGATCTCAATGTAGACGCAGAGGAAGTCACGCTCAAAGCGAACCGGAAAAAGAGCTCTTTTCGCTCTTACGTACCTCTCGAAATCGAAACTCGTCTAACATCAATTTGCGCTGGGTAAATTCGTCCTATTACGTGTTACCTACTTAGAAGGATGTGTTTTTCTCTCTCAAAGTACTCTTCGTGAAGAGTAATTTAGATACAAATACAGAGTACTTAGTTCACAGCGGAAAAGTAAATTGGAGTGAGCTGTATTTCAAGCTAAATTGCATTCCACAAAAAGTTTCAGGAAGTCTTAATAGAACATCGTACAGAAATTATAATGATTTAAGTATGATCTTGAAATGACAAAAATTGAAACATTGAGTATTATTCAAATACTCTATTTGAGATTTTCAGAAGCACCGAGTGGCGACAAGCGTCGCTTTTAGCCTGTACTTTGTTACTATATAAAGAGATTAAACAAAATTCTAACATCAATAATGAAGAATTAGTCAAACTAACCGCCGCACATCAACAAAAAAGGGTTTCGTAGCATACTAAGACGTTAATTAAGTTGTCTAAATCTTCCTCTCTCATTCCTTCACTCTTCTACTCCCCCCTCTTCCACCTACTTCCCCTCACTACCCCCATAGAAACACCACTTACTCCCGGGAAGATAGTATTATGAACGGACGGACACCCGACCAAAACTATAGAAGCTTCTGTCCGATGCTACTAAACCCTTATAAAAGTTAATTAAAGCAACCTTCAAAAACACAAATAAAAATGAAAAAATAGTACAGATTTAAAAATACTATGCACCTGAAAACCTGATGAGGGGCTGTCAATATACCACGTGGACAGTTCTTTTTGGGGTTAGTTGGGTTGCAAAAAGTGATGAAAAATTGTCTACGTGGTATGTGGACAGCCGCTCACTATGTTTGTTTGGTTTATTTGAATGCAACCCTGCATATTTGAAATCCATATTTCTTGAACAAATATTATTATTGAATTAAAATTCAGTAAACAGCCCTAATATTCAGACCCTGTATGCAGCGGCCTTTCTTCTGTATTAGTAAACGTGAGGACGCATTAATATTGCTTCTGTGCGGCTTGTATGTATCAGGTGAAGTGAGAGTGTTTCGTTGCAAACATTGCCATGGGATTAAGTATGAAAGCGGCTTATTCAGTACTATCAGCTATTCAAAACTGGAATGGCCGCAAGATAATGTGTGTATGAAATTCAGAATACTGACAAGAAATCGGTAGTTCAAGAGAAATGCATAGTCTATTTTACAAAATGCCCGAGGGAAGTAGTGTAGGCACAGTAAAAAATCTTGAAATAGCTCCTGCATTTTTAGTGAATAGGTCCATCCCGCGTTTAATCCACAAACAAATTGAATTTCCGTTTCAGCGTAAATTTATGCCCCGGAAAGAAAACAATTCGTTGAAATGTACATTATATTGAATAAAAGCTTAAGAGGTGTGGAATGGATTTTTGACTAAATATATATATATATATATATAAGAGGCTTTATAAACTAGAAATTATTATATTTTTGTAAACTTGCATAGGTTCTTATGAAGTTCCATATATATTCACGCGTCTCAACCTATTTACTCACTTATACACATCCCTATGCCCAAACACATTCCTACGCCTATCCACACCCCTATACCTATGTCTTTGCCTATACTAGTTATATATTAGTTTAAATTATTAGTTCGTTTTTAATTCATATTTCGGCTGTGCATGGTCGAAGAAAAGCAAGTGCAATTTTTTTCAAAATTGAGTTGAGCACATAAAATATGACAAAGTAATATTTAGTATTTTAATGTTCTTCATGGAAATATTTTAAAATTTAAAAACAATAAACTGCATTTTGAACCTGTAAGGAGGAATCGAAACACAGAAAATGCACTTTTTGGTTTGGTGCTTACTTTGCTTCGACCACGCACAGCTGATTTCCAATGATGTTCCTTTTGATTTTGAAGTGCGGTGCTTTGTTTATCAATTATTATAAAAGAGTAAAATCTAAAAGTAAAAAAAGTCTGAAAGTAAAAGAACTTATTTCCTTTCGGGACTGAGTTAAAATTTGACTATAATGTTTGAAGGAAGAAAAGGACACATTTGTTAAATTTTTGTTATTGTAGCCAACTAAATTCTCGATCCAACAATACCTAATACGTTGTCAAACAAAATTTTTTTACAATCTCATCCTATAATGAGAAGGTTTTTGGAGGTTGTCGGTTTTCATCAAATCTTCACGTTTTGCGAAGCTCTGAGTTAGAAAAAACGATTTTCACAAAGATGCCTGTCTGTCTGTATGTATGTCTGTATGTATATCTGTATGTATATCTGTATATCTGACTGTATCCTGTATGCACGATGACGTACTCAGTGTCGACTTAGCCTCATGCGTCAATTTTGTTTATTGGTATGCGAAAAAGATTGAAAATCATCGAAAATCAAACTTTAACAACACATTCGCGTTCAGCACCCTTTTTTACGTACCTCGATTTTAGTGGCCGATGATATACAAAAGAAAAACACAATTTTCCATAAGCGCCGGAAAAAACTTTTGACCTCCGAAAACACTTTTTATATCGTAAGGATTGAGCATTAGGGCCCACTTTTATTGAATAACAAAAAACAAGTTCACACGGTTTATATTTTTCTTGAAAAAAGCAAGTGTTGGCTCAGGCACACTTTCGTCTTAAGCCCCACTTTCCCCTTTTTAGTTAATATTTTCTTATTCATGAATATTTGTTTGTTTTATAAACATATTAAGTAAACAAATGCATATTATAGGAAACACAGTCGGCATGCAGCAAACATTGATCTGATTCACAAACTATTGGAGTCATCTAATGGGTTCTTAACCACAAGAAATAAAATTGTCTTTCTGATTATAAATGCCTACGATGTGTATTTTTTTATATAATTTGTTTATAAAACAAACAACTCACTCATCACGTGTCTCGTGAGAAAAAGAGGTTGAAAGCAAATTCTCAGATCTAATTTAAAAACAATTTTGTTATGAAACATTTTATTGTACCTTGTGTCTTCTGTCCAAAAATTTAATTTGTTTATTTGTAATGTAATTTTTCACGATTAAAAAAATACTACGCGTCTTATCAAAAAGCGATAATTAAAAAAATTGTATCTCTTTCTTGGTAATCAACTATCGTCTCGTTATTTGTTTTTGTAGCTTGTGTCGTTTGTCCACCAATTTTATTTCTTTATTTTCAATGTTGTTTTTTACGAATAAAACGAAAACTACGCGTCAAATCAAAAAGTGATTCATGACGAATTTGTAGATCTTTTTTAGTTGCACAATTTTTGTCAATTCATATTATTTCATTTCATTTCATTTTTGTGACTGAAAGTATAGTCGCCTCTTAAGAAATTTTAAGGGAATAAATAGACTCAATAGCTCTCAATTTCGACCACCCAATCTTATTTTATTGTGCCCAGAAAATTCCCCAAAAAATGAAAAATAGTAGTTTTCTATAAAATTCATGCTAAAGACGGTATTCATTGGCTTTTTTTAAATATGAATCACTTTAAATCAATAACTGAAGGGTTTTTAAGTATTTTAAAAATAATTTTAAATTTTTTAAACAATTATTATTTGCTTAAGCAGTTTTTTCCTTCTGTAAGTCGTAAAAAGTTATTATTTTCTGGAAATGATGACACAATTTACGAATGTGGAAAGTCAGATATTTTTTTAAAGATATTTTGTAATTATTTAAACAATTTTCATTTTTCGAAAATTTTTTTCGACTGTAAAGCATGAAAAGAAATTACTTTCTGGAATTAATGACATAATTCATGGATGTTCAGTATCATTATTTTTCTTAGGGACATATAGCAAATTTTAAACAATTTTAATTTGTTTGAACAATTTTCTTTCCTGTAAACTGTGAAAAGTTATTTTCTGATATTAATGACACAATAAGCGAATGTTGAGAATAATATTTATCTGTTTAAAATTATTCGAAAATATTTAAACAATTAATAATAACTCACTTGCGCCTTTTCATAGGGAAGGTGAAGAAAAGTCTAGTTTTTTCAAATCTATTACACTATGTCTCTCATTATTCAGTTTTTCCTTGTCTCAGAAAGTATACCCCACATTGTTTAAATAATTCAATTCAATTTTTCAAAGAAAAGTATAGTCTTTTTTTATAATTACTTCACTGTTCTGATATATTTATACATTTTAAGAAGGATCTAAATGCAAATTATTTTCAATTTACAGATTTCATTAATCTACGGGGGTGATTTTAAGAAAAAAAGTACCATACTTTACTTAGAGCAATGTAATTTAATTGTTCAAGTAAATTATTATTGTTTAAACAATATGTGGTATTTGTTCTGAAATAAGGAAATATTGAATAATAACCGACATAATGTAACAGATTCGAAGAAACTAGACTTTTCTCCAACTTTTCCGTGAAAAGGCGTAAGTAAATGATGATTAATTGTTCGAATAATTACTAAATACCTTAAACAAACAAATGGTACTCTCAAAATTCGTGAATTGTGTTATTCATTGCAGAAAATAATAACTTTGTATGATTTAAAGGGGCAAAATTGTTGAAACAAATAAATATTGTTTTAACAAACGAAAATTGTTAAAAAGGTTGCCAAATATTCTAAGCAAATATTACTCTCAGTATCTATCAATTCTGTCCTAAATTCTAGGAAATATCTTTCCACGCTTTACAGGGGAAACAATTGCTTGAACAATGAAAATTGTTTAAATAATTACGAAATAACTAAAACATATATTACTCTCAACATCAATCAATTAGGTCATTAATTTCAGAAAATAATAACTTTCAACGATTTAAAGGAGAAAATTTAAAAAGAAAAATAAGAATTGTATAAATAATTACAAAATGTGTTTATCAAGAAGTGCTACTCTTGACATTTAACTTTATATAATTGGTCTCAAAATATAATAACTTTTAACGACTTACTGGGGGAAAGGAAATTATCCTTGAAAAATCCTTTAGAGGTGACTACTTCAATTCAAAAAAAGTTTATAACAAGTACTTCTTTTTTTTTCCATTTTTTCGAAAATCGAGTTTTTCCCTTTTAAAACCTCAAATTAATTTCAAAAGCCCTGGGGCACGGGTTGACATTGAAAAAAGAGAAAAAGAAATTACGGACTTTCTCTTTCCGGAAAACGAACAATGTGGAGGATTGATCACCAAAAATCAAAAGTCGAATTTTTACAGGTATGAATTGGGCCAACCTGAATTTATTGCGCTTATACCCTCATCCATGTCACATCCCTGCGCCAAATAATATCGTCTCCGGCATGTCAACTGAATATTTGCTGTGAGAGTTGCTCAACTGTAAATTAGGGTAATGAACCTGATTAGTTTTATATGAAGCGAAGTTTTACGTAAGATTTCGACTAAACTTTTCCTTAACGACATGATGACAAAATACATACGTATGTAATTTATGTTGATATCCTTAAGTCAACCAAATGATGTCACATTCTTTTATGTACATTACTTAAAATGACTTGACGACATTATCTTTTGCACGTTTAATTATTCAGCGCTTCTGATACGTAGATAAATTAAACATTCAAACTTAAAATTAAGGCCATGTCCACGTGTAACGAAATTTCAGTACAAATAGCCAGATTTTTTCGGTTCGAATAGGGAGAGCTGGAAAAGGGGCTATTTGTACCGAAATTTCAGTACGAATAGCTGGATTTTTGTGTAGATACACCCATGTTTTTACCGAAGTTTCGGTACATGTAGACAGTTCCTAATATTAAGTAAGACATGTATGTAACATTCTAAGCTTATTAACATTTAAAAATGTTGAGGCCAAACAATAAATATATAAACTTTCTTCTTGTTTTGGCCTTAGGTCTAGAAATTTAGAGTTGAATAATACAACTGAGTTTAATTGATTCTATTTTGAAGACTTCATAAGAATAGCAGGCATACCGCATTTTAAACGTTTCTCTTTTGCTACAAAAGTTACATAATGTTAAAAAAGTTTCGAATGTACAAAATCATACATATGAAGAATTATCAGTATGTCATAATGAGATAGAGTTCCAACAATGTAAAAATTTATAAACTGATATTTTTTGTATATGCGAAAATGTAAGCATAGTTCAAAAAAGTAAGATCAGGTACTTACTCAGGGTGTGGTAGTAAAAAAGGTTTTTTTCCTCGTGTATAAGAACAGAACATTTCAATTTTTATATGAAAGTATGGCTATTGTATTATACCCATATTATTTTGAGAGATTTTAGTGATTCATTATTATAATTAAAATGCTGTTGAGTTGAAAAATACAATCGATCGTATAAAAAACACAAAATCGTATGCAGACCACATCATGATTGTGGTCTGCTCAAAGAATGGAGACACACCACAGGTGACCGCTTTTCTTAAAAAGAGGATTAAGGATAGTTATGAACTTGAAAAAT
This sequence comes from Andricus grossulariae, assembly GCA_011634705.1. Taxonomy (NCBI): domain Eukaryota; kingdom Metazoa; phylum Arthropoda; class Insecta; order Hymenoptera; family Cynipidae; genus Andricus; species Andricus grossulariae. Next base: position 47,481,061 of record JAABKJ010000755.1, on the reverse strand, counting down.
TAAAATTCAACGTAGATTTCTACTAAAATGTAAAAATAAAAACTTTTTCCCTCATAACATTATAAATCAGACTAGGGCGCATATGACTTTCCACTCAAAAAGTGCCTATAATAAATTGTATACCTGACTGACATTTTCCAGGTACAAGATTTTACTATTACATTAAGCAAGATAACTCTCACAAAATTAAATCTTACGGAGGTAGACTTATAAAAAAATGTATCAAGTAACTATTTACATAATTAAGAAGAAAAACAATATCATTACCTATATTACACAACGAAAACTTCATAGAAAATTCATCAAGCAAAATCATTCCGCACAATGTAACAGAGATTCTATCCTTAGGAGGTACCTTTGCTATGCCTTACAACAAAAGAACCCTCCCCCTCACTGAGAACATTTTGGATATTAAAAGTAGATCACTCTAAATCTCCGAAAAAGAACTAAACTATGCATCTCTTTCTTCAGGTTTGACCTTTAGTTAATGTATTAGCAAGTCTCCGGAGAAGAAGGTCAGTAAAATAAAAAACAAAACTTTATCTTTAAAAAAAGGCAACGTTTCGAACCATGTGTGGTCCCTTTTCAAGCCTGTTGAAAAATTTTTATTATAAGAAATATTATCAAAAATAAATAAAAAATACATATTTTAGTAAAAACGTTGTAAAATACGTAAAAGTAATTAATAACACAGAGTAATATCTATATAACATGTATTTACCTGAGATAAATAGTTGAAAAGACGAATAAAATTGACAGTGATATTCGATTGAAAGAAAATTGGAGTAAAAGGGGTGTGTAGTATCAACCAACTCATCAGCAATGCCTGTCATTATATATTTTTTAAGAGATATAATGATAAATAAATATAATGATAAAATAAATTAGTATCTTGAAATTTTTTATTTTAATGTTATTGTACGTCAGCATCAAAATATTTATTTAAGTGAGACAAAATAAAAGGAATTACAAAAAATTCTTTGAAAATGATGTAAAAAGTTCGTGTGTTGAGGTTAGGTTCATGAAAATAACAGTATGAGCTAAATAAAAGATGAAATCTTACCAACGTTTTTGTGCGGAGATATTGCTATGAATGGGGATAGTCCCACGTTTATTTGAAAAAAAATTACATTATGTTAAATAAAAAAGGAGTCATATAGAGAACTCCGAAAACAACAGAAAAACGTCACTTTTAAACGCCATGAATCAACGTGTGTTGAGAAAGTCATCAATAATTAGTGTGACTGTATGTAGTCTTGAAGACATCAAGAAATGATTTTTTTTTTTGAAAAGAGGAAGGATGAACAAATACTGTTATGCAAAACATGGAAGAAGATGACATAAAAAACAAATCCTTCACAATATTATGTTATCACCGTTTCCGAAAACTAACTAACGAAAAAAGAATAGATTTTTCCATATTACAACAATCTTTACCTCCTTATACTTAGAATCTGCAAACAATGAAATATTACAATTGTTTTTTTCTATTGAGAATAAACTTCAGAACACTTTCTTACAATATAGAAGAAAATTAGCAACACTTCCAGACTAAATTGGGCTGGAAATTTGTTCTGGAAGTGTTGCTTATTTTCTTCTATATATTTCATCCCAGACGTTAAAACATTATTGAGGATTTTCAATCTTTCCTCTATCTACTTTATTATAATTCACTAAAGATGAAATTCCTAAGTTTGAAAAAACTAATCTCATCTACGGTATAAAATGTTTAAATTGTGGAATATTATATGTGGGGCAAACAAAGAGATATTTAAAAACCATAGTCTCTGACCATAGAACTATGCAAAACAAACTTGATTTTAACAGAAAAAATTTAAAAGTTTTTGATTTAGAAAACAATTATCACAGAAGAGACATATTATAAATGTATCATATTGTCAAGAATAAAAGTTCTGTGAATTTTAGAGCAGACACTGAAAACTGAAACATAATATATCATGACGTCATAGAATCATTTCGTGATCTTTCTCAAAATATTACTTTATAAAATGAAACTTTAATAAATTTCAAACTTGCCATCTTGACGTCATAAAGTCATTGAAAAAATTGCATCAATAATGCATACTCAGTTCCTAACCTCCATTCTTGGATCAGACAACAATCATGTGGTCTGCATACGGTTTTATGTTTTTTTACACGATCGATTGTATTTTTTATCTCAACAGCATTTTAATAATAATAATTTATCACTAAAATTTCAAAAAATAATATGAATATAATACCTTCGACCATACTTTCATTTCAAAACTGAAATGTTCTGTTCTTATAAAAAAAAAAACCTTTTTTACTTCTAAACTCTGATGAGTAAGTACCTGATCTTAATATTTTCACAATACTTACATTTGCGAATATATAAAAGATGTCAATTCATAAATTTTTACATTCGAAATCTTTTTAACATTATGGAACTTTTGTAAAAAAAAGAGAAACGTTTAACATGCGGTACGTCTCCTATTCTTCTAAAATCTTGAAAATAGAATAGATATGATGTTAATTTATGCTCTTTCTTTGTATTTTCAGTTCTGATTAGGCCGCGATTCACGGTGAAATGAATAGACAATTTCTCAATTAAACTCAGTTGTACTATTCAACTCTAAATTTCTAGACCTAAGGCCAGAACAAAAACCAAGTTTATATATTCTAAACTTATGTTGAAAATTGTTTTTAAAAAGCATTTTTACCTAGAAACTAAATAAGAAAGAAGAAAGAAGGCAAATAATGTTAGCCTGCGTTCTTCTTTGATATATGGGAAAGAAATCAGTTAAGATGGTTCGGACGTCTTGAAAGAATGAAAGATGAACGACTGACCAAACCGGTGTATAAAGGTAAAGTAAATGGCAGAATGCCCAGAGGAAGACCGCCGAAAGAATGGTTAGAATCTGTGAATGAGACATTAATTCAAAGAGACATAAGAAGCCATAGGAACACGAGTCGGACCGGGATGAACAGGGGATGGACTAGTCGTCCTGAAATTTCCAGACGTCTAGCCAATTTTATGAAAAATATTGGACTACTCATCCCGGATCTCGGGAAGGCACTTCGAAAAAAACTTGATAAAGAAAATAGAAATTATTATTGGTACTCATTCACAGAAAAAAATGTGAAAAACTATCTTAATAGTGCAGCTATTCACATTGCTCATCCAAAGAGACGGTTGTTATATAAAACATCAATTTCGCACATCCATAGAATGTTAATTTTTCTTATTTGGTACTAAGGAGATTCTGTAGGTTTCGTGATGCCTCCACCCGGAAACGGTTTTCATAATTTAAGAAAAAAATTCTATGAGACAGTCAACTTTTTTTCCGTGTTGTTTGTGCGCATAGAAATTACTCTTTCAGAGGAAATCCATATAACTATTTGCAAGCTTGAAAATAAATATACAATACTGATCAATTTTTGTATCAAAATTATTTCATTCATTTTTAAATTCTGCTTTTTGGGATATTGCGCGTTCAAAGAATAAAACATTTTCTATGATTTTATGAATGGAAATTATATTATCACTCGTGTCTTATAAAAGAAAAAACATTATTCTTTTCTATGAAAAAAGTTTAAAACTTATGAAAAATAACTATTTTAACAATAGTTTTTGTAAATGAATTTTTTCTCCCTGTCGCTTTTTACCAATTTAAAAAAATGGTTCAATTAAATTAAATCCTGTCTTACTTTTAAATACATAAATAATCTTCAAAAATAATCACTTGCTTAAAAAGTGTTTTCTTAAAAAAAATTGTTTTAACTATTGCAACCATAGAAAAATTTACTTTGAAAATTGAAAATATTAGAGTTGTAAGAAGCGATAGATAGGAAAAATTCAGTTGAGAAAAACATTATTAAAACTAAAGTTTTTTGTAATTTTTAAAATTTTTTCGTTAAATATCATGCTTTTTTTTAAATTTATTCCTTAGTAATATTATGTTGATTCTTAAAATAATAGCAAAACTTTTTTTCAGGGATCTGATTTTTGGCACAACTACCTGAAGCTGACTATTATCATTTTTTTGTTAAAATTGGCTTTAACGTAACTGGAACTAAATAGCGTCCTACAACCAAACTGTCTTTGGTCTTCTCGTCTTAATTTTTAAAGCTATTAAAAGAGCGCGACACTCTCTTCGGAAAATCGTTCTCGGGTTCGCAAAAGGCGATCGATCGATCTTTCAAATGGTCTTTCTTTTTTGCCGGATAGAACGTTGAGCAACGGCTGCGAGAGAATTTTTCATGAAAAGGGAGACCGAAAGTGTGAGCGTTTCCCTCGATCGTCAAGTAATATATTCGACGCCCTCGTCATTCGTAGCCCCTTGGTACCGAGTCGCTCGTTCTACTTCAACAGGGTGGGTGGACGGGTGGTCGAGTCGAGTCGAGTCGAGTTGGGGTTGGGGTTGGGTGGTGAGGTTGCTGATGGCGGTAGCAGTGAGTACCGACCCGTCGGACCTGAGCTGCTCCATTTCCGCCCACAATTCCCCAAACCCCTTACATCCACTACCTATGACACGTTGAATATTAGTGGTGAATGGTAGGATCTCGAGAGAGTGAGACGGAAAAAGAATAATAAGACAACGAAAGATGGGAATGGCTACGTCTTAACTCGAGACGTATTTATCAAACAGATTTGATCGTTTATCTTTTCGTAATGTCTATCTTTCCCCACTTACAAAATGATGCAAATTCCTATTACCGACTTTTACCGACATCTAGAGAATTACTAAGTTTGTATCCGCGCTGAATTAATGTTAAGTCAACAATGAATTAAGTCGGTAAATGTCGATAACAGAAATCTATATCCAGAAGTGACCAGCAGTTTTTTCATCACAACATTCTTTTAAAAAAATATTACGCTTTTATATTTTCAAAGAATTATAAACAATTAGTTATTATTTGTCTGGGAAACATTAAAAAAAATCGAGCAGGAGATATCAAATTCTGAATGGCAAATAGAATCGAAACGCTGAATTTATCGATTTTTTTTTTATTATAAAGGACTTATGAAAAAAATGTTGCTAATTAGAGATATCAGTTTTTCTTTTTTATAATCTAATTAAATTTGTCGACCAATGTAATTAAAGTTAATATAAATATGTGTTTTATTGTATTTGTTTCAGAACCAAAGAAGAATTAAATCCGGTCATGTTTTTTATTATTGTATATTATTTATTACTAAATTCAATTTTTATATTTTAAATATATTCTATTGATTGTTTCAATAATTAAACAAATGTTTAACTACTACAAAATAATTTTTTGTTTAAATATAAATTTAGCCATCGGTGGTAGTCTGACGAAAACTAAACTTAAAACTTCTTCAGCTATGTCTAGCTATTACGCTCCATTTATACGTATTCAACTTTGCTCTGACAGCTGAGTATTTTAAATTTCTAACATAAGTGGAAGCGGAAAATCCTATCCAGACAATGTATTTCTATAACGGATTAAGTGGAAAAGGTAATTTTTAATAAGACATGCCATTTTTAAAAATACATTCTCATCCTAATGAGAAGGAAGAGAATCCTAATAAGATATAATATATATAATAAGATAATAAGAAGCCTAATAAAAATTAGTTTTATGTCAAATTTGACTTCGTCGGTTTTCATCAAATCTCCACATTTTGAGTCTTTTCAAAATACTAATCAGCTTGGATTGAGTTTGGCACACTTTCTTAGGGTTAAAAAATGAAGCTCGAATTCGTTAACCAACCCTTTTGGACAACCAGTTCTGGTTTTGTCTACCGAAATTGCTTTTGAAACTATTAAAAATACAATTATCCGGATAAACTATGTGAGATACGAAAAATATGTTAAAACCAAATTGTTCATCATAAAAAAATCTACATATTTTTTTTCAGACAGTTTTTATTTTACTCATGAGAACTCTCTTTAAAAAAAAATAAAAAATTCAATTTTATGGCTAAACTATGTTAGCATAAATCAACATAAATTATCGAAAATTTCTGAACATTTTTAGATAGCATAAATTTAATAATTTTAATTTTGTAGAATTTGATTAACTGAAATAATTAATTAAATTATTATCAATTTTTAATTTCTAAATTCGGCAATTTTCCAAATTACCATAAATTTCTAAAATAACTTAAATTTTCTGTAATTTCTGGTATGTGAGAAGTTTTTTTTTTCATTTTGTACATAATAATTCCATAAAAATGATATGTATGGGGTCGTCGCGTAAACTTTTTTTGCTCGAGTGATTTTTACAGAAACAGCAGTCGGCTTGCCCGCGGCTCACCTTCAGCTTTTTCTTCGACTCGGATACGCACCTGATACATAAAACTATGAAACATACGAAAAAATTCAAAAAAAAAAATTGTTGCTATTAACAATACCTACAAAATCATCACTAATTTGTTTCTGATAGAACTCACGGTTTTTACTTCCAAACGTCGAAAGTGCTATTTAAAAATAAAAAATTTTAATTTTTAGCCAAACAACGCGAGAGACAAAAGAACGTTTAGATAGAAAATAAGTTCCTTTTAAAAAGGCCTATATTGAAAATGCTATTTCAAATTTGCAGCCAAAAAAAGCGAGATACAAAACAGACCCAGGCGGAAAAATGATACATTGCAGGATTAAAAATTATACGTAATTTTTGTCGCTACATAATATGTATAAATTATAACAAAACCGTGTATAAGAGTATACATAAGATGTGCCGAGTATGATTCTGTCTGCATTTTTAACGATTTTCAGTTATTATATTATCATAAAATTATACTATTATTATTATTGTGAATCGTTTTTTAATATATTCTAAAATAATAGACAAAATGCTATAATACAATAAGGGAGAAAAAAAGGTAAATATAAATGAGACTTCTTAGTTCATTTTCGTGCATTACAAGTCTAAGTGGATTCTAAAGCAATGTCGACAAGCTAAGAAAAATAAATAAGTTTGAGAAAGAATTAGAATTTTTGGCATGAAAGAAATAACGAATTTCAAAATATAGCATTTGAAATTTCAGATGTATCATTTGGTTTGAGAATCGTTGAAATATAATTATATGGACGACAATTATAGTGCCTTGTCATTAAATAAGAAATATCGTTTTTAGTGCAATGTTGGCAACCGTGTATGTAGTGGATGTTGTGTCGTCTGTGCCCATTCACACTTCACAGGCCTCGGACTCATCACACTATTGACACCATTTTATATTTTTTCGACAGATTAATTTTCAAATATAAAAAAAACGAATTTTCCACCAAACGGTTACACCTCTAACCAAAAAGATTTTTCAGTTAATGATGTACAAAAATTTCATGAAAAATGTTTAATTTTCAAGCCAAAAAACCGTGTTCTAAAAAAACAGTTCAATGTTCAACCAAATAGTTTAATTTTCAACCAGAAAGATGATTTTTTTACCCAAAAAGATTAATTCTCCACAAAATACATAAATTTTTAACCAAATAATTTAATTTTAAACCAAAAATGTTATTTCGCTATCAGAAAAGATAATTTTTCAATCAAATACGTACATTTTCAACCAAATAAATGAATTTTCAACCAAGAAGAATACTCTACAAAAACCTTGTCAAATGTTGAAATAAGTTTAACGGTCAAAAATAGTTCACGATCAAGAACATATTAGCACTAATACTATTATGAATGTATTTTAGGTGATGTAGAAAATTGGTTTTGAACATGGCGTAATATAAGATTAAAAAAATTCATTTTTTTTCAGAGTTATAGTACTCCATGTCCACAAAATATTTATAAATGAACTATTCATAATGAAATTCTTAAGTAAAAAGTTTAACAGAATGACAGTTTACATTATTCTGTTGTATTGCATACCTGGAATTAAATGAGTTATTCGCAAATTATTGACTTTTGAGAAATATTCCAGTTGTTACTTTCGAGGTTAAATATATTTTTGAAAATTGTTATTTGTCAAATTGAACTTAGATTATCCATAGAAAATATGCACGACGAAGTTGGCATTTTTTCACTTATAGCAATGCAAAAAAGGACATGGCTTGATACAGTTCTGACTTTTGATTAACGTCACTATTTTAATTAAGAATTGTAACAGCTGGTAAAATAAATTCCAGGGAAATATTTATTTAAAAACAAAGTTTAACCCTTACCGAGCCAAAAAATAATAATAGTTCAAAAATTTCAAAAAGCAGACATGGCGGAGTATAATTCTAGGGCGACGAAATTACATACATTTTCAATTAAATAGTTGGAACAATGTGGCTGTGCGCGGTTGAAACAACGTAAGCGCCATTTTTCTTCAAAATTAAGTTAAGCACGTTTTCAGATTTCATTTAACATAAATAATACTTGTATACAGTAATATTTATTATATTATTTCTGTATGAAAATATCTGTAAAGGCAGAAACAATTAAGTGCATTTTGAAACTATAATGAGAAGTCAAAACATAGAAAGTGCACTTTGTTGGTTTGACGCTTACTTTGTTTCGACCGCGCACAGCAGAATGGATGTGATGTGAGTTCAAATTTCATTTAATTATTTTTTGTTTCTATTGTTTAAGTTACAAAATTTTTCTAAATAAAATTTTGAATCTTTTATCATAAAAAGATTAATTTTAACAAATTGCATTGCGGAACATAAATTTCCAATAAAAAAAAGAATTTTCTACGAAACAGTTCAATTTCATGGTCGAAAATATGATTTTTCACCAAAAAAGTCATTCAACAACAAACCAGTTGAATTTTCAACATAATAGTTGAATTTTCAGAAAAAAGAATTACTTTTCAATCAAAATAAAACGAATTTTCAACTAAAATTATAAATCTTCAAATAAAAAAATGAACTTCAAAGAAAGTAGTTCAACTTTCAATCAAAAGTTCAATTTTCGGCCTGATGAAGATATAGTTTCAACGAAAAATTGTAATAGTTGATCTTTAAACAACTAAATATTTCAATTAACAATAAAAAACAGTTGGATTGATCCAACAGACGAGTTTTCAAGAAAGGTTCTAAAAGAAACCCCAGTTTTATTTGTATTAAAGAAAGGAAAAGAAGTATGTACAATAATAATATAATAAGTAAAGCAGCCTCCTAGGAGAAAGAGGCAATTTTTGTTAGAAAACTGTAATGTTAAAGATTGGGTGAAAATATCAAATTTTCCTTTCGTTGCCTCAAATTCACTATAGCATCTTCAAAATTAATTTTATTACATCATTGTAAGTTATTCTAGCTTCTGCCTAGTTACTTTCATAGAGAAATCAAACTTTGCAGTATCTTAGCAACAACAGGGAATTTTTTTAACATTTTCAAGTTAGGGGCTGGGGAAAACAGCATTTTTCTATTTTAATCTCAAATTCACTTTAACACCTTCAAAATTGATGCCTTCTATTTTAAAAGTGTGCAATTTTTAATTATCATTTGGAAATTATCGAATTTGTATGACTGTTAAATCGATGTTGTACAATATTGAACGTATGAATTGAAAATTGTTTAATCTTCAATTTTTAACGATTAAGATATGAATCACTTTTTGATATTCAGTTATGAATTCTCCAAATTTCCAGTTTTTCAAATTTGAAGGTTCAAATTTGAAATTTTCCATGAATGTGATTTTTTTTTATTGAGTAATAACTAAACATTTTTTCTAAAGATTTGAGATTCCACCCTCTGTTGCTTGTGAACGTTTCTCATGAATATGGACTCTAGTATTGATTTTTGTCGATAAAAATGTTGTCAATTATTTCTCACATATGCGACTCAAAGATGCAAAGAATATAGTATTCCAGTCTGCAATCCAGTTTCGCTGGAAAAACGCAGGAGGCAGATGAGTTTATTTACATCTTTTGTGCTCCCGGGATTTTTGAGGTTTCTCATACTTTCGACTTCGACTTTTCAGTCTCATCCACTTTGTGCGACATTCTCATTCGAGAAACGTTACAGCTCGAGAGTTCCGGAAGCTCGAAAATTCCTTCCGGACTTCGTGCTTTAATTAAGATTTAACGAGGGAGACTCTGCAAAGACGTGTCACTCGAGGACTTTACGAGTTTCGAGTATTCTTCAAAAGATCGATATTGCGAATGTCCCTTTTTGCTTTCGCAAAGATTTCATTTTTTTCTTTTTCGAGCCAGAACTTAAAAATAAAAACAAGCCTCTCAATAAATTCTTATGTTGCAATTTTCTATTTAAGGTTTGATTATTTTCCCAATTAGTGGTTTGCTTGCTATTCATGAAATCCAGAAAGTTTTCTTGTCTGTCAAAGCCTATTCAGGAAGAAAAGTCGACAAGGACAAAATAGCGAGGATAACCAAGGACGACAAGTACGATCCGAAAAGTAGGGAAAGCTGCGTTGAAAGCCAGCCAGAGTGATTGCCGGCTCTTTGGGTTTAAAGGGAACAGTACGGATTTCACTAGTCGAGAAATTCGACCTGAAACGATTCGTGAAGGAAGATACACACCAGAAAACAGAAAAAAAATATAAATCTGTAGTTGGAAGCAACGTGAACTAAAACGAAGGTTGCTTTTATCTGCGTTTTTCGAGATAAATGAAAAGATTTCTATCAGTAAAGTGAACGGACTCATTGTACTCAATAATTAATTTATAGTTTTCAATTTTTAATTTTTAAAATTAAAAAAAAAGTTAATTTAAGTTGATCTTTATTTTCTCAAAAAGTTGTTACGAAAGTATAAAGCGATTCTGATTGCAAACTACTGTTAGCAACATTTACCGACATCTGAGGCTTTGGACGGTTTACGTCCGTGCTAAATAAAAAAAGATTCGAGATAGGTGTGGAACAGGGTGGTCCAAATTTATACCTGTAAAAATTCGACGTTCGATTTTTGTTCATACCCCCCCCCCCAACCCCATTTTGTTCGTTTTCCGGAAAATGAAATTCCGTAAAATTTTTTTTCAGCAGTCACCCGTGCCCCTGGGCTTTTGAAATTAACATGGGGTTTCAAATGGGAAAAGCTCGATTTAAAAATAAATGGAGAAAAGAAGTACTTGTTATAAACTTTTTGTAAATTAAAGTATAGTCTGCTCTTAAGGACTATTCAAGGAATAATTTTCACCCAATAACTTTTGATTTTGAACCTCCAAATCTTCTTTTATTGTCCCCGGAAAATACCCTAAAAAATGCAAAATAGCAGTTCTCTACCAAATGCTTGCTAAAGACGGTGTTTTTTGGAGATTTTTTTCAACACAAATTATTTTTAATTGATAAGTGACGAGTTTTGAAGCATATTTTAAATCATTTTAATCGTTTAAACAATTATAATTTGCTTAAACATTTTTTTTCTCCTGTAAATCGTGAAAAGTTATTATCTTTCGGGATAAATTATACAAAGTGGATGATTGTCAAAAGTAGTAGTTCTTGTTTAACATATTTGGTAATTATTCCAACAATTTTTATTTGTTTAAACAATTTTTTCTCCCAAAAATCGTAAAAAGTTATTATTTTCTGGAAATAATTACATAATCAAAGAATGTTGAGACCAATATATTTTTAAAGGATATTTGGTGATTATTCATACAATTTTTATTTGTGTAAATAATTTTTCCCTCTTTAAAGCGAGACAAATTGATATTTTCTGGAATTAATGACACAATTAACGGATGTTGAGAGTAATATTTTTTCTAAAGGATATTCACTAATTTTTTTAAACAATTTTCATTGACGCTTATACTATTTATTATATATAACAGACTGTATAGATGGTTTATATTAATGAGTAATAATGATTATTATTTGTTCAAATAATTAAAAAATATCTCAAGCAAAAAAATATTACTCTTAAAATTCGTTAATTGTGTAATTAATCACTAAAAAGAATAAATTTTCACGATTTACAGATAAAAAATGTTTAATCAAAAAAAAATTTGTCAAACAAATTAAATTTATTTTGAAAATTGCTGTATATCCTGTAGAAAAAAAATATTACTCTGAAATTCCTTTAATTGTGTCATTATTTCCAGAAAGTAATAATTTTTCAAGCTTTACAAGAGGAAAAAATTGTTTAAACAAATCAAAATTGTTTAAATAATGACCAAACATCCTTCAAAAATATATTGCTATCAACATTCTTTAATTGTGTCATTATTTCCAGAAAATAATAACCTTTTACGATTTTAGGGAGAAAAAATTGTTTGAAAAAATCAATGTTGTATGATTCATTCTGAAAGATAATAACTTTTTACGATTTACAGGGGAAAGAAAATTGTTTAAACAAATGATAATTGTTTAAACCATTTTAAATTATTTGAAATATACTTTAAAACTCGTCACTTATCGATTAAGAATAATTCATGTTGACATTTTTTTTTTTAATACCGTCTTTAGCATGAATTTGATAGAAAACTGCTATTTCGTCAAAATTAAAAGCTATTGAGTGAAAATTATTCCTCAAATACTCCTTAAGAGGTGGCAATACTTTAATTCACAAAAAATTTATTAGAAGTACTTCTTTTTTCCACTTTATTGAAAATGGAGCTTTTCCCATTCAAAACCCCATGTTAATTTGAAAAGCTTGGGGGCACGGGTTAACGTTGAAAAAAAAATTTCGGAATTTCTTTTTCAGGAAAACGAACAAAATGGGGGGGGGATTATCACCAAGAATCGAAACTCAAATTTTTGGACCACCTTAGTGTGGAAGGTCATTAATGTGATTTCTGAAGATTATAGGTAAATGTGAAGTTTTTAACAATGCGATCGTTGAACAGGGCGCCTGTCAACTGTCTATTATTCTAATTTTAACCCGAAACTGTCCAGTATTCTAGCCTTTGAATTATGCCCGCATATTGATAATAATAGATGGCCAATCATTGTCATTGCGGATAAAGCAAAAATAGAATGTTTGGCCACACTATCTGAAAAATAAATGAATATAAATGGAGTCTATACATGAAGTTCTCTTGAGAGCAGTCCACCCTGAAAAAAATTATCTTCGATTTTCATGGCATTCACATATGATGTAGTAGATATCTACCCAAGATACCGTGCAAAAGGATTTGTCGATGTGGTGTGACATTGCCACCCACGCACAGGTAGACTATTTGTTTGAAATACGCCTCCGGCTCACTTGAAAAATAGATAGCTCCGGTTAGATTAATAATTTCATGTAGTAAATTTTCCAAGCTTCCAAAGGGATTAAATAACATTTTCAACAAAAACATTTTTCAATAAAAAATTTGATAACCAACTTATATTTTTCGAAATTTAAGGTCTTCTGCCCTTTTTGATCAAAAAAATATCTCCAAAAGTTCTTTTTATGTATACTTTTTACTCAAACTTCATTGCATAATTTTTAAACCAAGTCCGATCTCATTTAAATAAAAAAGGCATAAGTCCTCAAATTTTGAAAAATATAAGTTTTTTATTCCATTCAAAAGCTTGGAACATTTACTACAAAAAACTATATTTGAAATTCTAAATAAAATTAGTGTGATAAGAGCCATCTTTTTTAAGCGAGCTGGACACGTATTTCAAGCAAATATTCTATTTGTGCGTGGGTGGCACAGTGTCTTTGGTTGATTACATGAATGGCATGAAAACCGCAAAAACTTTTTTTCAGGGCGGCCGCTCTTTTTATGGACAATGTAGGTAATTGTTTATCAATTTTTCTCACGAATAATGGGCGGAAATAATGACATAAAACAATTTTTAGCCCCGGGGAAACAGAAGTCTATAAGGTGATCCAATGACTAAGTTTCACAACATTTCAGAGACCAATAATAATTTAATTATTGGCCCAAAATGATAATCACTATGTTCTCGTATCCAATCATTGTGTTTTTTAAGATTATTGTTAATTTCCTTATATATCAATTATCTACTACTTTTAACGCCCAACTTACTATGGTAATTTGAATCACTAATACAATTTTTCATCTACAATTCCTTAAGTAGCGAATCATTGTACGAATTGCCCTATTTATTATTTAAAAAAATTCGGTTTTCGGAAATATAAATTACTGATCTCAGCATAGGGCTTGGAAAGCAAAAAAAGGCGATCAGGATAGGGAGGACGACAGAATGGGTGCCCAGCGACCTTCTTCTTAGACGTTGTCCTTATTCTCGCCCAGTTGTCCTCCTCCATCTCCTTGTTCTATACCTCCGCCTCCAATAGCCGTTATCGATGAGACCGTTCGTCGTTCGACCCTTAAAAAGTGTCGAGAGCGTCTTCTCTTGCTTTCCGGCTCTGTCTTGCCTACGGTGATAAGGCGATGCTCCCATCGACTTTTTCCATCGACCACTGAGAGCAGCGTTGCGTTGGTGAGGAAGGAAAAAGAACTCGCTCAATAATGAGGAAGTTTCGTCGCCATCGACTCTTCTTGTCTCAGACTTCTTTTTTTACTCTTTCGTTATAAGAAGTCCGGAGACAGTTGTGCACTGGACGAAAATCGAAAATGCCGAAGGCAGATGCTTGGAAAGGCCTTTTCTCGTCAAAGCGAACTCAAAATATCAACTTTTCTCTAATATACACGTGGCGATTTTGATAAATTTCTGTGATCTTTCATCTTTCTGAGAAACTAAATTTTAATTTCTTTCTGTGCTTAGAAGTATAATTTTGCACTTTTCGGGATATAATACAGTAAAGTTTCCATCATTTCAAGACGCCATTATTTCAAGACCCCAACATTTCAAGCCCCCCGTATACGGTTCTTTCAAATTGCGCAGTTCCGTCAAGTCCCACCACGGTCTCTGTACACTCTTCTCCGCATTTGTGACTGACCAATGAAAACAGAGGCGCAAAGAGCGGGAAACCTTGAATTGGGTATTGTTTCATGACGTCATGGGAATACGTCGTACGACGTTTTTGAGAAAATATTATAAACTTAAATGTCATAAATGTACAAATAGAAATATTTCTCACGTGTAGAATCTATTTTTTCAGTCATGTTCCATTCTTTTGTCGATTCGCGACCTTTCAGTTTCACGAAATAAAATAAAATATCCTAAATGTCAGGTTAGAGGTAATCTAACCTCAAATTTCGGACAGGTGCTTGTATTTCGTTGAAAGGTCTTCAACCGATAAAAGGATTAAGAAACAGAATTGCGCAAATTCATTCTACACTTGAAAAGATTACTTTGCAGACATTTATAACTTACCTTCACGTTTCGGAGATTTTCTCCAAAATGTCGTATGCAGTTGCAGTACCATGTACTAACACCTTCCTGACGGTTGGCATTTCCACCTATCGACTATATTTTGGTTGATTTTTAGTTGGAAAATTGTCGTACGCCAATAAAAACACTAACGCCAACAAAGACTAGCGGACCGCGACTTTTTCAACTGCGCAATAAGCGGGATATCCACTCACCTGAACCGTTTCCATAATATTGCACAATATATGTACTCGACAGAGAACTGCGGCACTCGGCCCTTCAGAGGTGAGAGTCGCAACCGTCTCTCGCCCTACGCGCTGAAAAACTGCGTGGGCCAGCTGTTCTAGGAACGTTGAGTGTATTTATTTGTATTATTATTTATAGTATTTGTTATTGATTTCAAATCACCCGCGCTTTTCGGTTGAAAAAGTTGCATACAGGCGGCGCCTCGATACCAGAACGGGGCAGCCAATGAGCGTCGTCGATAAAAATAAACTGCCCACTCACCTCCAGCATAGAAATAAAAGAATCGTTTCCAATCGTTTCGTTTCAAGGTCTGGAAAAAGGTGAGTTTTTACTGTATATAATTGTATGTGTGAAAACAAATTTTGTAGCAGAAAAATTAACTTTTATGACTTTTGATACAATCTCTTGAAAACGTGAAATTTAAGAAGTGTATCAGAATAAATTCATGTAGGCAATTTTTCATACACTTCAACTCAACCTAAAAGGAATCCACATTTTGAAGATAGCAACTTCTATAAATTGGTATTGTAGGATGTTAGGGAATCATTTTGTCGATATTGGGTCGGGAAGAGATATGGGTCTTCGCTTTTGCGTTAATCTACAAGATACTTATTATATGTAAGTACATATATTTACGTTTGTATTTCAATAATGTATTTTAATGCATGCAAAAATTCTTACTGCCTGGATTCTTTTTCTCATATTTTAAAATTTTCCAATCCAAAATAGCTTAAATATAATATTTTCAAATTTCAATTGAATAATTTTTTTTTAAGTTTAGGATATATATAATGTATATGCCACGCTTAATTTGAAATAACTTGTTGGGGGTTGAAAAATATAAATGTAATGGCAAACAATTTTTTCTTTTAACAGAAACTTTTACTTAAGTTTCCTTTAGTTTCCGAAACGACAACGCAATTGACACAGCATTTTCGCTATCTTATTCATCGAAAATCGTCTCGGAATAGATTATCCTTCACCTTTGTGAAACCCTTCTCTGCGTTTTATTTCATAAAAAAAGTCATTTCGCATTTTCTCGGGTGTTAGTAATGGATACTGTGTTAAGAAAGATGTTGACTAGCAATTCGCTATAAAATATTTCATGTATAATCTGAGTTCACGGACAAAACATATGGACATATGAAAACAGTGCTTAATAATACCTATTATTATACGCTGTCTTCATCAAATCTACGTCGCCCGAACAAGTTTGAATTTCTGTGAATGAGTAGACCTCAAATTTGGAGTAAAATTTTGCTTGATTTCAGATATCAAAACAGTAATTGAAAAACTTCTATTTTGTTTCTGAAGGATATTTGAAGTTGTTTTTGAAAATTTAACGTATTTGGAGAAACTTTCTCTTTTTTCTTGAAAATGTCATAGATTTTGGCTGGAAAACTCTTAACCTGATGCTTGGATAACCATCCACCTGAAGACATTAGCCAAAGTTAGATGATCAATCGGACCGTGGTCAGGAAGATTTAAACTCATATCGATGATCTTTCTAAAAATAATCTAGAAAGTTAGACACATCTAAATTAAATTAAATCTTTCTCGGAATTAGGTCTTAAAAGATCAAATGTTTTTATTTAAACACTTACAAAATTTAAAATTTATAAGACCATGCTCTTTGAGTCCCTGTGAATCCTCGAGTGCAAATATACACATTGTCATCCTTCGAATTCAGTAAAAGGAGCTTTTCAACTACTTTTAAGATCGATATTTAGAAACATTATCTCTTACAAAGTCATCTTGTGGAACAAATCATACAAAAAATCTTAACCAAAAAAAAAAAACATGTTTGCAACCATCAGTGGTCTCACTCATTCTTTCCTTTTTTTCCCCTCTTCTTTCTGAACATACTGATGACGGGAAACATATTTTGCTTGGTTAAACCTTTTTTGCATAGTTCACGTCGATTGAAACCTCATCTTTTTAAACTGAAGATTGGTCTGTGCCGCTAAGAAGTAAGAATCTCGTGAACATAAATCGCACTTTCTCGCACTCCCTCTGGCAGATTGGGGTAGAAAGAAGTAATTCGCAATCATTTGACTACTTCCTCGCTCACCGATATTTATGGCTCACGAAGTATAATAATAATCTGCGGATTTTATCACGGGTCGACCTACTCACTCATCTACCCTTCCTTTCCACAATGCCCTCCCCCTCTAATCCCTTCCCATCCCTTCCCATCTATTACCAAGCATTTGGCTCACCCTCCTCTTACCACAGAGAGGTGAACAGAACAGCCATCCAATATTTCATGGCTCGCAGCATATTGCTAGCTCTGTTAACATAGTCATATTCGTCGCAGCAATTGCGCTCATGGGGCCAAAAGTCACTCACCGACACGTGCCCCGCTAGATTCACCCTCGTTTTTGTCTCGAAAAACGTTAAAAAGACCCTGTTGCCCCCGATCGACCAGTCATCACTCGCTAATATGTATATGCATAGCAAAAATAGTCATATTATGATATATGATATCTGCTGGATTATAATTCACCACTTACTGAAAGAGTTGTCGATTTCATGGGATTTTACTGCTCTGATTCATATTGTAAGCATCTATAAATCACGTGATTGGTTTTTAGCTCTTTTTCGATCTGAAACCCCTGCTACTTAAACGTGAGTTTTCGTAAAGTGACAAAAATTCACATAAAATGAAGGTCATTAAAATATAACAGCTTAACTCACAAAATCGTAATTGTTCAGTAGAGACAAAAAACTGTATCAAAAAACAAATTAGGAATTTGAATGAAACAGAAAAAAAGCTACTCCTGAGATATCGGGGAGCTAGACTGAACTATGAAAAGGTTGATTAAAAAAAGTGACTTAGTGCTAAGGTACACTATAGTAGTTTAAAGTTTGATTTTGGTAAAAACTACCTACTTTCAACGATTTGAATTTTTGTGTTTTTAGTTTCAAGCTTTAAACTAATGAAATAATTTTTTTGAGATCTGATCTTTAATAATATTAATAAATACATCATATTAATTTAACTAATTATATCCTTATCTCATCAGTCACTTGACTTAGTCCGTGGCCATGATGGAAAACCGGGTTCTTTTTAACCCGAGAACAAGTTGAAAAAAAATAATTAATAAAATTAAAATAATAAATAAAATAATAATTATTAATAATATTATTATTATTATATTCAATAATAACCCAATTGACTGTATTTTATGTATCATGATTTTGCAGAATTTTTGATCCAATAAAAACGGTTTCGTTTAGGGTGGTCCTTTAGACTGTTACGGTTCGTCACCATTTAAATGACAGGAAACCTGGAAAAGGACTTTTAATAACTGTTCATCACATTATATTAGTAAGTTTAGAATATGATTTTATTAGGATAGTATTTGGTTGATTAGGCCCAATAATTTGGTTAATTAGGTCAAATGTTTTGTCGAATCAATAAAAATTTGTTTGATTCGACCAAAGGAGGCCACACAAATACATTGCAAATGGCTCTTAGTGGAATTGCCTTATCTTTGGATATTTTGTTTTTGTTGCTCATGATATCCCAGTTAAAAGTTGTCCTTAGAAAAATCTTCTGAAATAAGCCGTTTTGCGACCAGCTGGGGACAAAGATTAATTTTTGTGGGTCGATTCAAAAGTTTTTAGCAAACATTAAATTAAACAAAAGAGTGCTCTTCTATGTTATATTTTACTTGGCGTCTGCTGACAACTACGCAATCGAACCCGGTTCGTTTCCTCAAAGAACCTTTCTATCTGAAGATGATACCGATCACCAGGATGACCACACCAGGTATTAACTCAATGTCTAGGTATTTCTCGTGCACCTTCTCCGGGCAAGTTTCCCCGGAGAAGGTCGACCAAAAAAGTCAACTCGATACCCAGTCACTTTTTGTGCAACTTCTTCGGGGAAGTTTCCCATCAGGGGATCATACCGATCTTCATGTGGATAACAAGTATCGAATCGATGTCCAGGTATTTTTCGTGCAACAACTCCGACGAGGCTTACCACCAGTAGATCATACCGATCACCAGTTTAAGGAAAAAAGTTAACTCGTAATCCAGGTATTTTTTGTGCAATTTCTCCGGGAAAGTTTTCCACCAGGAGATCATACCGATCGTAAGGTCGATCAAAAATGTTGACTCGATGTTCAGGTATTTTGCAAGTTCTCCGAGAAGATTTACCTCCAGGAGATCATACCGATCACCAGTTCAACCAAAAGGGTCAACTCGATATCCAGGTATTTTTTGTGCAATTTCTCAGGGGAAATTTTCCATCAGGAGATCATACCGATCTCCAGGTCAATAACAAGTATCAAATCGGTGTCCAGGTGTTTTTCGTGCAACTTCTCTGGAGAGGTTCACCGCCAGTAGATCATACCGATCACCAGTTTAACGAAAAAGTTAACTCGATATCCAGATCTTTTTTGTGCAACTTCTCCAGGGAAGTTTCCGACCAGATCATACCGATCACCAGGTCGATCAAAAATGTCGACTCACTGTCTATGTATTTTGCGTGCAACTTCTGCGGGGAGGTTTACCTCCAGAAGATTATACCCATCACCAGCTCGACCAAAAAAGTCAACTCTATATTGAGGTTAATGACATTTATGAATTTTCTTTCTACTGGTAAATAAGTCAAACAGTAAAACACTTGATGTTTACTAAACCTACTAAACCTAAACCATATATAATTACGATGCAAAAAGCAATTGTACAGCCGATTTTTTGAATGTCTTTGAATCTGCAAAAAGAAAATATAATGTAGGTTGGAACACCACTTAAAACATGAAAAATAAATTACCGAAAGTGCGATCATTTTGATTATTAACACTCAAAAGTTACTCCAAAGACGATTTTCAGTCAAAAAATAGCGTATAGGTGTCAAAAAACGTGTCCCAACATTAGAGGTAAACGTGTCCCAACCTATACATTTAACGGCATTTTTTAATTGTTGAAAAAAAATTATCTGCACTATATGCACAATCCTCTTTAGACATAACATTTCATTTCATTCCTAACACATTGAACTCACTTACCTTGCCATTTCGATGAAAAATGTTCAGTTGATAAGGATTCAATAATGTCAACACGATGATTTCTCTATACTTCTTATAAACACAACATTGACTATTTGATCCAGCCTACACAGTGTCCCAAACTGTACAACTCTCCCTTATAACCGTAATTTGAGCGTAGAAAAATTCTTAAAAACTCTTTCCCTCAGAAGATATAAGATAATTTCGGAAAATCCAATTTTCTCTGAAAATCCTGGGCTCATTTTCTACATTTTGTAGTTACAAACTTCGAAAGGTATGTTGTAGAGAAAACTGGGATAGTTTTAGACCAAATTTGGATATACATTCGATCCACCGAAAAGGGCAGAAAAAGATGATTAACATTTTCTTAAATTGTTTTTATGTGATTCTTTTTGAGCACCTTTACAGTCTTGTTTTCTGCAACTAAACCATAACCCAAATATAACATATATTTTTCCCAGAGCGATTAAAATGGTACTTCATAGTAAGAAAAATTGACATACAAACACGTTTTAAGGCTTGATAAGACCCTTCGTTTAAGAACAAATACGTCCAAATATCTTCAAATAGTTTCCAAAGAATATGGATATAAAAAACATTGTTCTGTATATGAATATTAAATGTTATCTTTATGGTAAGAATCCAGTCGATTTTGATTCTTCATAAACGAAGCTTTGTATTCTTTATAATTTCGAAAATTTTTTAATTCATTTGATTAAAGGTTCATCAATTTCAAAATGCCTAATTATAAGTTCTAAGCAATTATCCGGATGTATATGTGTGTATGTGTGTGTGTGTATTTCATACTTTTTTATGGCTTATTTTCATTACTAATATCTCAAAACTTAACATAGGATTTCTAAAAATATTCATTAAATGTGGGCGTCCGCATGAGAAGGGTCCTTCTGGCCGGTTCTAGTTTATAGGAGGTATTGGCGTTTTTCTAAGTTGAGGTCCAAATTATTATTTTTGGCTTTGAATGGGGTATGATACTAGGACCTGAAGTTAATTTATTTGGACTATACTCATATCCAGAAAGTAAACGGAAGTAGGTATATTTCATGTTCGAAAATAAAGTATAGCATGTGTGCCGCCAAGTTCTCGAAAAACGATTTTTCGAAGTTCCAACTTCAAAAACTCCCCGGTGACTCGTTTTTTAACTCAAAGGGTTCATTTTGGGCTCCAAATTTCGAGAATTCATACGGCTATATGCCCTTATAGGCTTATGAGTATAAGTCTATACCGTTCATAAGGACCCTTTTCATGCGGACGCCCACACATTTTCTTTAGTACTTTATAATATTTGAAAAATGGGATTATTAGAGTAAATATTTTTTCATCAACATAATTTAAAGTTGTTGCAAGAACACAAACAATTGAAAATTACATATAAAGTTGTGAATGTGGTTGTGAATCCACCTAGTGATAAAAATTATCCGACATTGGATAATTTTAGTGGTAAATTTTTGTCAACCTTTTTATCTAACATTAGACAAAAATATATCTGGGATTTAGTGTGAGAAAAGATTCCTTGAATCGAGACGCAATATTTTACACAGAAAAAAATGAGGGTTCAGTAAAGTTGGGGCTCAAGTAAAAGTTGGTATCATTTAGAACTGAGGCTCCAATGGAACTCATTTTGAAGGTTCCGTTTTAGTTCGTTAATATCCGATAAATGGCTATTGATATTTTCAACTGCGCATGTGCCGAAAAGCGCGAGTGTATTTGAAATCAATAAAGACTATGAATAATCATACAGATAAATATTAACCAACATTTTTTAATCTTTTTTAAAGCACGGTAAATTCAATAATAAAAATACTTAACTTCTTTCAAATATGTAATTTTAACGTATTATTGCAAGTGTATATCATATAATTTTAAATTGCAACGCGCTTTTTTGGTACATGCGCAGACGAAAATGTCGGATTTTCAACATAACCTTAAAAACTGTCATATTTCATGTGTACTATCTTCCTTTCAAGAATGACTAATATCTATAATTGTTGTTTCTTCATTAAATTGTTCCCAGTGCAATATTATTTAATGCGAATCACAAAGCTAAATGTACACCATAATTTTGTAAAATCTCCGTAGTGACTGAAGGCTGAAGTGAAAACAGGGCTCTATTGGTACCGTTTCAAGCCATACTTTAGGTTCATTTAGAAACCATTTATCATTTGGGTTCCTTTTCAGCAAGAGAGGTTCCTTTTTGTTTCAGCTCCTTTGGAACCAAAAATTGGTTCTAAGAGAAACCCCAGTTTTTTCTGTGGTTTGTGAATTCGTTGAAATCTCTTGAAGTACTTAACATTTTGGCGAAATGTTGAATTCCTGTGAAATCTTTTGGAATCTTTTTGAAGTTGTGTAAAATATTCGAAATCCTTGAAATCTTAAATCTTTGTGAAATGTTTGGAAATTATTTCAAAGTATTTCATTAAAGGTTTGAATAATCGTAGACTTCTCGACTCTATATCAATTGGGCGTATGTAATATGAAATACTACATACTAAAAGAGAAATTAAACAAATAATGGTATAATGTGTATAATAGTGTAAAAAGTAATTCCAATAACCAAAACGAGTTTCAATTAGCATATTTAAAAAAGAATTAGAAAGAAGAAAATGTAATGAGAAATGCTTTGGACTCCCCCTCCCCCATTTTTTTAAAGAGCAAGACGATACTTATTGCGAAATTGAAAAAAAATATAAAAAATTAGTGGTATGCAAAAAAATTCTCGGCTTATTCCCGGTATTCCCTGTAAGTCCTGTAATTGTACATGTTTATGTCGTAGCCAACTAGCCAACTGTGCAAACGGTTCATCATATATATGACGGATTAAGACTTTTTGTTTGTTTTTCGTAGAATATTCTAAGTCGAAACTGATGAAAAGGGTTCCTCTTAGAAATTTTGAGCCAATCATAATTTAATTTATACAGTTATGTGATACGAGGCTCGTCAGTAAGGAAATTTTGAATAAAAAATTTTTCTATTCCTGAAATAGGTAAGGAAAAGTAAAAAAGAAGATTATGTCTTCTTTTTTCAGTGCTTTTTTATCTACGACAATTGCACATGAAGTTACAATCTTTTCAAACATCACAGAAAATGTGAAAATAGTATTCATTTTTTCAATCTTTCGTCATATTTCTTCTCACTTGTTACAATAAGGCGAATTCGCATGACAACACAAATAACATGATGAACCAGCTTCAAAACAGGCTATTTTAGGCAAAAACTAGATAAGTGCAGTCGCTTATTCGAAATTTTCGATACAAATTTAAACAAGCTTGGAACTTTGATTTTTTTAAGGAAGAAATAGATCCAAAAGTCAAGTCGAATCTTCTAAATTCCATTTATTCGAATAAGTCCAATTTGGATCAACTTTTTCAAAAAAAGTAGTAACTTTTATTTACAAAATTGTGTCAATCTATTGAAATCAAGCGGGTTTGATGCACAGTTAGAATTTTTTCTATGTTACAAAATCCATTGTCGCAAGCGTGTCCCAATTTGCATAGAAAAATCGAACAAACTATTGCACACCTCTAGTGAAAACTCGATAATTATAATTCATCGAAATATTTAAAATACGTGCTAAAACTATTAATTTTATACTCAGAATACTGTATAGTTTGAATTCGAACGTTAATGATTTTTTTTTATAACATTTTTTATAAAATAAAAGTTGATCCTACATAATAATCGATCTTATATAATGAGATAATATTTTGTAATTCTGAAGATAGAACCAAATAACACCTTTGAATATTCATTTTTTTCGTCTTTTAAGATATTTCTGCCTGATCTGTACATATTTTGAAAAGATTTTCGAAATTCTTATGATTAAACAATCAGTCAGTAGCAGTCAGGGCTTAAAAAAATGTAACTGCATATCAATGTCTAGAAATTGCCCAATTTGGTCCCGATTTCCGATGTGGCCCCGATCCGGTTTGCCATATTGTGACTGTATAAGAATTCCAAAAAACTTTTCCAAATATGTACAGAACAGGCAGATATATTTAGAAATATAAGAAAAATTAGTATTTGAACAACTAATTTGATTCTCTCTCCAGAATATAAAAATATTCTCTCATTTTGTAAGATAAAGCAACATGTAGAATGTAGGATGACGTGTAATTTTATAAAAAATATTAGCAAAAATAGAATTAAAGTTCAAATTTGCACTATACACAATCGCCAGTATAAAATTAACAATTTTAACACGTATTTTGAATAGTTTGACTAATCATAATTATCGAGTTTTCAACTAAAATAGCTTCTTTTGAAGCTGGTTTATTATGGTATTCGCGTTGTCATAAGAGTTCACCTTGTTGTAGCAAACAAACATAAATAAAAAAAAGACTGAACAAATGAAAATAATTACTTTTTTTGTTACTTTTTCTACGATGTTTCTAAGGGTTTTAATTTTATATGTAATTATCGTAAATAAAAGAAAACTGAAAAACAAGGCATATTTTTTGGTACTTTTCCTTGCCTATTTTACGATTCAGAGAATTTTTTATTTAGGAATTCTTTACTAACGCACTTCGTATCACATAAGTGTAGAAATTAAATTATTATTGGCTTCAAATTTCTAATAGGAACCCTTTTTATTATTTTTGACGTAAAATATCACATGGAAAGCAAATAAAAAGTTTTCATCTTTCAAATATATGATGAGAAAGAGAAGTGTAGGAGAAACTATACGAAGGGGGTATAGATTTTTAGATCAATCTAGAATTCCCGTCGTCTACTAAGTAAAGCTCTCCACGCAAGTACATTAGTATCCAAGGTCTTTCGTTTGAAGCATCTCTCACTCCAATGACGAGTGCCATTTTCAATCATCTGCCTTCCGTATCTCAGGTTAAGTCCTGATTGCCAGTTTTAATTTATCATATGTAATTTTCGCATTCAAATAAAATATTGTTGGTCTTGAAAACGAGTTCGTTTGTAGCATCATATACTGAACAATTATAATCTAATATGTATTGTCAGTAGAATTATACTGAATAAAATACAGTTTTTTTCATAAGGGAAGTTCTTGTTTATTATTATTATAACTTTAACGAGTGGCGCATAGCTCAATAAAACTGGACAGGCCCCGAAAGGTTCTCCCTAAGTGGGACAATGATCTGCAAAAGCATAACACGCCATTTATAGCCCTTGCCAGTTTACCTGATTAAGGCCGCTTCAGAAGTATGGAAAACTGGTCAGTGCCATACCAAGCTCACGTTTATATTTCTGCACGGGTCCCATGTCATATGATCAGATTTATAACTTTTTAGTTTTTCTCTTTTAATGGTTGTGTGACACGATCCAAGAAAAGGGACCTACTAGGCAAAAAATCGATTTTTGAATTATGATGGATTCTATAAGACCTTTAACTGATCTTTGCAGGGGTGCAATCCGAAATTTTTCATCTGCATTATTTCAAAAGATATAAAAGATTGAAAAAGTATATTTGAAAGCGTTAATTAATTCTATAAGGAAAGTGAATAAATAGGCTTTTAAATGAATAAGAAAATCATTTTTTTTTTAAATTACAAAAAACTGAGGGCGTGAGATTTGAGTAGCCTATCTCGTAAACCTTTCGCCTATTCAAGATCTTTAGGGTAAGGCTACGAAGGTCGTTGGAAGATTTTTTGCATTACCCGTATTAATTGCTTTATAATTTTTTAAGTCATTTTTCTCGAAACCAGTTAAATAGCGCATCTTGCCGCTAGGGTAAATAAGTCTCGTAGTAACAAACTTTCAATTAAAAAAATACAAATCGAAACAAAAAGAAATACGTTTGGATTTTCCCTTGTCAGAATCTTAGTTTATTGTGTTGAACGTCATTAATGACATTAGCCCTGAGAAAGTCGTTCAAATAAATGACAAATATTTCAAAATCACATGCCTTGCCGACTGTGTTTTCCCAGGAAATGCGGATAATTCCCACACATAAAATCTGACCTTCGGACAACAAGCTGTGATTATAAAATCCGAGGGGAAAAGTAATAAACCCTTATGCGGGGGAGAAATCCATATTTCCTTGTAAAAAGAAGTGGGAAAAGTATTTTTTTTTTTAAAGAAGAAATCGAACGAGAGCACACTTCTTCTATTCTCGCAAAAAGGAAGCAACAACATTAAATCAATCATTCGACGTTAAAATTTGCGAATATCCAAGTGCTTGATAAGAAATAAGGTAAGAACATAGTATACGTCTGGGCGACGATTCCAGAAAATAATAGTGTCAATTCCGCGAACATAAATCCATTCACGTAGCTTGTATTTGCATAGGATACTTCCTAAAAAAGCATTCCTCACGTGGAATTGATTTCTGAAATAGATCTAATCAACAGAGCATTTTCCACGATCGTATATGCTAAAAGAATGAGGCTAAGAAATTACTTCAAATTATATATAAAATGTTTTATAATATGTCGCAAAGTACGAAAAGTATAGTCTGCAGTCGACCCTTAGAAGATGTGTAGACATCTTCGGTAAACGTTAACTGAAATTGAAGTGTTACATATAGCAAATAATAACTCACGCACATGTAGAAGTATAAAAATGTATTTTCTCTTATATATAGTGTCGAGCAAAATTTTCTGGACATCTACTTTCCAATAGGTTGAACAAGCACTTTAGTTTTAATAATAATAGACTTATGGTTATAATTAGGATATACATACTTGATATTCGAAGCTTAAAATATAGGGTGTCTCGCCAGTTATCCTTATCCTTGTAGGGGTTTCCGGACATCTATTTTCCAATAGGTTGAACGAGCACCCTATTTTTGATAATAATAAACTGTAGATTTTCTCTCAATTATTGCATGAAAGGTGATGAAAGTATCCGTTTTATGGTCACCAATGACAGCCAGTATATATTGAGATTATTAGACATTTTTTTAAAAAACGTTAAATGTTAATGTTCCCGGAAAATATCAATAAATACGGAAATAACCTTTTTTTATTGTTTTTAGGCTAATTTCGAAGATAATTTCCTGCACGTCTGTTAGAATGTGTTCTATCAAGTCCATAGAGATTAAAAAATATTAATTGCTTTTTAATTTATCAACATTTTTCGGAAACACGAAAATTTGTATTTTTTAAGTAACTTCTAATGAAATTAATATATTGCTTGCAATTTAAGACCAGAGGCGAATAATTTTATTAGGTTTCGTGTAGTAATCGGAAGTAAATTTAGTGTTGAATATTTTTCAAACTTTGAGGTTCGCTATGTCTGTTATAATAAATTTAAAATACGAAAGTAGATACTAAATATTCAGAAATAAACTAATTAAAACTGAATTATTTCAAATAAAATAAGCCTCGAATCACTAAAATTTCAGAGTGCTGAATGCAAACTTGAAAATTTTCATTTTTTTAAATTTGTAATTTTTAAGTGACATTCTTGAATTTGTATGTTTCAATAACAATGTAAAATCCTTTATTGGTAGTGTTTCAATCTAGAATTGTATGAAAATGATATAATTTTCAAAACTTAAGACATTTTTGGTTTCATTCTTCAAACTATTTTATTTCCTAAAACCCATTCTTTCCTTTGCCAGCTGAGTCAAGCTTTGTTTATAAAATACCTCTGCGGAACTATATGAGTTTGCTGAATGAACACATTGTGTCGCACTTGTGTTACGCATCTACATTTATAATTAGGCTAATTATATTTCATGAAGAAAAATAATAAAAATTGAAACTTTATTATGAAAAATTCATTATCATGGCATTTATAATTATTATTACATATTTAAGTACTCATTTTAAGTGCTCAAAATTATAGAATTTTTCACAAAAAGTTTATAAGAAGCAGATCTTTTTACATTTTTTTGAAAATCAAGCTTTTCCCATTTAAAACACCATGTTAATTTCAAAGGCTCAGGGGCACGGCTTAACATTGACAAAAAAATAAAACAAGTTATGGAATTTCTTTTACCGAAAAACGCTGAAATTGGGAATGGGGGGGGGGTGCATACCAAAAATCGAAATAATGAAAGAATGCGCATCGAAATCAATTTTTACTTATTTTTCTTTTTTTTTTTTGCAGAAACATTGGGTCCACACAAAAAATGAAATAAAAGTCTCTAAATTAGTAATGAACGTTGTCATTATTTATACTAGATTTTAGCTTATCCATCTTTTTCTCTTCCACAAACATATCAATATCACTGTACGAGGTCAAAAGAACAACCGGAGGGTTCCTTTCAGCAAATGAAGAGAATTAAGCCTCCAGTTTATGACATAAGACACAACGCGTGTGTCACAGGCTTGCGTTACACTTTCTAGTCGTGGTTTTATTTAAATCAGGCGCAACTTCACATATCGAGATCTAAAATGTTTACGAACACAGCACGACTTCCGCTTTAATGCCAAATTCACGACTTTCGAGGTGAACAAAAAAGCTAAATCTAAGCTCGCTCGAATAGTTCAAACATTTACCAACTGATTAATGAAATTAATAAAATAATCTGAATTGCACTTTCAGTCATTTGTACCCAACTGTGCACGTGGCCAAATCGCATTTGCACAACTGTACACGTGTGCAGCCGTGCGAAAAGTCTTACTTCGGAAAATCGAAAAAATTTTGTAATTCTAAAAGTCGTTCATCCCAATGATTTCTTTATCAACTTAATGCTCTCGAAGATAATGCTCGAACATCTCCACCAAACCACCCGAACGCGGATACATGTGTCTGAATATGCCTCCAGGTGTATTAGAGATATTTCTATATCACATACTTACGAAAATCTAAAAATTTCTATAATGGTCAAAGTCCTTATGATTTCTTATGAACCTAGTAATCTGAGATATGATATTTCCCCCCCCCCCAACCTCACAAAAACCACTCCTGCATCCGTGAGGTCTACCTACATTTTCATAGAACAATGATAGGATTTCTTGCCATATTTTATAAAATCATCAAATTGACTAATGTTCTCACATCCCCAAGAAACCACGCGCCACAAGAACATCAACCCACACTTTGATTGTCACAATTCTGCTTGTAAAGAACAACTTAAAAAACTCATCTGTTTTCAAACCCGCGATCTAACGAAAAATATTTAGATAGTTTTGTATACTTAGCCCGGATGTAGGATCCAGCAGCTGAGACCACGATAGTTCTCTGAGAGATCCAGTAGGGAAAATCACTTCAATTCACAATTGGTTTTCAAGGAAAAAAACACAAGACAATTTCCACGGATTATTTATCGCTTCATTCCATGATAGTCCGTAAAGGATTAGCGTGAATTTACTGCTTACCTAACACATAAAAACGGAGTCGCAGAATGGAAAAATAGGTCACTAATGGAAATGGCCAGATAGTTGCTCACGGACTCAAAATTGGACAGAAAATATTGTGCGGAAGCAGGGAATACTGCAAATTATTTGCAGAATCGGCTACCTAGAAGAAGCAAAGACAAAACGCCATGTGAATTGTGGTTTTCCAGAAAACCAGATGTAAAAAATTTACAGATATCTGGCTGTACAGCTTATGCACACATCCCTGAGGAAAAGCGAAGAAAGCTGGATGTGAAAGCAGGAAAATTAATTTTTCTGAGATACTCAGAAGAGTCTAAAGCGACGAAAACAAAAACTAACCAAATTAAGCTCAGTCGAGATGTTATTTTTAATAACGCAAAGAAGCAGTAAGTCGAAGTTGAAAAAGAAAACGCCATCGAGGGTTTAAAGGTGGAAGTACCAGCTGACGTATCGGACGAGGTATCGGAAGCTAATGAAGATTCTGAAGAAGAAAACACTGAAGAGGAAAACACTAAAAATGAATCCAGTGATCACGCTTATCAGGAAGCAGAAGATACAAATTCAAGCAGCGATGTAATGAGCTCATCTTAGACTACCGAAAAAGGAAAAATTTATCTAATTGATTACGTTGATAATTTGATTATTGCAAGCAAGCAAGAAGATCAGATACTCAAAACAGGCGAAGCATTAGAACAACATTTTCATCTAACTAATTTAGGTCAATTGTGTCATTAACTTGGGATTCAAGTTGATCAAGATAAGGAAGGGGTTTTCAGCATTAGTCAACCTCAATACATCGAAAGTTTGTTGAAATCAACTGGATATGTAGGATTGGGCTCAAAACAAAGCTGGTACAATATCCAAGAGTGGATACTGATTTAAATTTATAGAGAGTACAATGAGCTGGGCGTGTAAGAAGCAGGACTTTGTCGCTCTATCGTCAATAATAACAGAGCATATTGCACTTGCAGAAGCTTGCCAAGAAGGCATTTGGTTGAGACAACTACCAAAACATTTTGGAAAAGGTCAACGTTCATCAACGAAGACATTAGAAGATAATTGAGGCGTCTGAAGTTATAAGCAAATAAGAAGTTTCACAGCCGAACAAAACACATTTCAACAAAGTATCATCATCATCGTGTAAAAAGGGGCATCAGGAAATTATCGTTGAGGAAGGGTGTTGGAATACCACGATAATTAGTCACGCTTTTACATACTAATTAGGGGACTGATCAGCTCATCAGGTTATATTTTCTTCTTATCAAACCTTAGTCCATATTTCATTGATAACCTTCTGTCCGGATTATAAAATATATATAGTGACTATGTGAAGCGCTTTGTGTTGGCAATGTGTTTACATTATTTTTGATTTCCACATCCTGATTTTTTACCACTTTATCTCTAGTTTATATACTATATTTTGAGCCACTTCAAGATTTAGTGGTGAACGCGTGTGCTTACTTGAAGGTCAGAGCCGCTATGTCTCAGGAGTCTTACTTATGAGATAAGACGGAAGATTCATATGCATTATGAATGAGGACTTAAAAATAGTAATAAAAGGCACATGAAGTTTAGTTTATTGTTAATAAGTGAATTCAATTAAGCGCAAAACCTGATAAAATTCAATGAAAAGTAATGACATTAATAAAAATAATAGAATAATACACATTTTTTCAAATCTATGAACTATAATACTTATTTTTTCCGCTGAAAGGTACCATGAAAGTTTTAAGTTTTTTACAGGAGAACAATGTAATAATTTTAAGAACCTAAAAATCTGTATGCACTAAAATTGTGAAAAACTTACTGGAAACTTTGAAGGTTAAAAATTCGAATTTATATTTAAAATTATTCTTCTGCAGATTAAAATAGTTGTGTAAACTTGTGAAGATATAAATTATAATGTAAAAATTATTATGACGGCCCTACGTGATTTTTAATGATTTACAAAAAGAATGTTGAAAATCAGCATATAAATTAAAGTATAAAATATCCAAGATATAAATATACATCTAAGATAAAAACATATAAAAAGGAACTTTATTATGGTATAAAGCCTAAAATTATGCTTATATATTACGAATGAACAAACTGAAGTATGCATTAAGGTTGCAAAATGAATGCAACGACAAAAAAATTTTAAAAAATGAATAAATTTTATTGTAATAAAACGTATAATACAATACTTCACATATTAAATGCGCGTGCAAATTAAAATCGTATAGAATCATTTTGTGCCTGAAATATTGTATTCTACGTTTCAGTACAATAACATTCATTTATTTATTTCAGTATTTTTTCCGTTATTGCTCTTTTTATAATGTATGAAGAATCATGTTAGACATTAACTTATTTCAAAAAACGGAACTTTACACGCCTTTTATTACTATTTTTAAGTTCTCTTCACTAAAACGTTTAAATCTGCTGCCTTATTTCATTAATAAACCATCTGCAACATAGCTGCTCCGGCCTTTAGGTAGGCACACACCATTCCCTTGCTGCTTGTATCAGCTTCATTATATATATTAGTGAAACCTCTGATTTTACAGTTGCAGATCGATGTCTGAAGGCGAGAATTTATGTGGAGGAAAAATTCATAATTTCTTGGAAAACGCAGTTGGAAAGGTATTTTATTTTGAAAAGAAAGCCAACGACGGCAGACTTTCCTCCTTCTGTCGCAAAAATCAAACAACAACATTAATCATTCACTTGACATTGATATTTGCGAATTTTCCGAGTACTTGAAGAAACTACGAGGTAAGCTAATAGTGCTTCTTTGTAAAAATTATGGAAACAATAGAGATAAATTCAAATTAATTACCAAGTCTAGACTAATTTATGATCAAAAATATTATAAGAACAGATGAAACAAGAAGGACCAGTTGACTGGAATGTTCTTAAACAACAGATATATAAAATTCTGTACATCAAGCAATTTCAAAAGTAAAAACTAAATTCTCAAAAATCTAATAAATAAGGTAAAATGAATATTTTTTCTTGAACCAGAATTTTAGGACAAAAATTACCAACTCCACATGCAGTCAGACAGAGCTAAGGATATTACGATGAAAAATTCATCGCATGATCAAGCAGCTAAGTGCATCTTAATAAAGTTCATGGAGTGTGGGTGACGATTCTAGAAAAGAAAAAGATAAAATCTGCGAAGTTGAGTATTCCAATACTCGTCGACCTACCTTTACTGAATGTGGATTTCCGATTGTTATTTTCATAATTGAGTTGCTAAGTGCTTTTGTTTTTGCCGGTCCTTTCTAAGAGAGCATTCCGAAAGTTTAGACCTGATAAAAGAACAAGACTAGGAAATTACTTTGAATTGTATATAGGAGTATAATGCTCTCTTATCGCAAAGTCTAAGAAGGATTGTCTGCAGCCAAACCTTATAGGATATTCAGTTATACTATAAGTGGTTATAATTAGGTTATACTGATATTTCAAGTCTAAAATCTATTACAAAATACATCTATCATAAAGAACTGGTCAATTATTATGTTGCCGAATGTCAGAATCGGGCATATACTTTTCTTAAGTTCCATCCTTATTGCTCATGCAATAGTTCACGAATCTAAATGGATCACCTATCTTGTCGAGTATATCAACAATGATTTAAAAATATCTCAAGCTGTGTTTATCATCGACGACAACATTGACAATCAAGCTATCAAGATCGAGAGTATACTACGAAAAGTTCAATCGAATATTCCTAGTAAGGTTATCAGTTTACGAAATGCCACTCCTTCTAGAGTCGGAATGCAAAAATTTCCCCTAGATCTTCAATCCACGACTTTGTTCATCACAATTCTATTTGTAAAAAAAAGCCTAGAAAACTCCTCGTTTTCCGAATCAACAAAATTTCTGATCAAGTTGTCAGCTCAGCAAGCAAGACCAAAATGTTTGATGATCGTCTTCCCTCATAAGGAAGGACTTACCTTCAAGGAATTATTACAGAAGATGTGGTCAAAGAATTTTTTGGATATAACAATCCTCGAGGTAATCGGAAAACCATCGAAAAACAATTATTCTCCTTGGAATCGTAGTGAAGGTATTACTAAAGTACATCACTTTAATCCCTTCACTGGTATCTATGCAAGATATAACTACGGAAAGAAAATCAAGTTATTTCCCAATACATTGCGGGATCTAAACGGCTTCCAAATGAAGGTTGGCTCCTTTAATTATCCTCCGTATGTTGAAGTGAAACGCAACTCAACTGGGCACCCGATTTTAATTTCTGGACCAGAAGCTTCATTTGTGAAAGTTCTTTCGAAGGCGATGAATTTCAGAATGTTACAAGTGCCAGCGCAAGAAGAGTTGTGGGGTAGCGGGAATTGTGAAAACACAATCATGGCAACTGGATTTCTCAGAAAACTTCGAGACAACGAAATTCGTTTCCTAACTAACCAAGGAGTACTAAAATACAATTGTACTTTAGAATCCAGTCGGAGAACTGGAGCAGTACGATATTATGCATTGATACTCAAATCAAACGAAAATAAGCAGTCTCTGTCACTCTCAACGAAATGGTTATACTTGGTATTGCTAATCGTGCCAATCTGGCTGATGACACGCTTGTTGAAATTCGACACTTACTACTGGTCTTTGATAGACATAATACAAGCACTGTTGGGATTTTCAGTACCTAGAGAACCTGAAAGATCGGCCGAAAGGATTGTGTTTGCCGCTATTCTGATCGCGTTTTCGGTATTCTCATCGACCCTCTTCGCGATATTAACCGACATTAAAATAACTAAAGATTCAGCTGTGGTAATCGATACATTAGCAGAGCTGAACAAGTCGAAGCTAATTCCTATTATTCCGGAGATGTTTTACAGGCTATTGAAAATAGAAAGGGATCACATTACGGAAACTTTGTTGAATAAGTCCAGAATTAATGTTACTCCTGAGGAATGCCGAAAGATGCTATTGCATCACGAGAAGGTTCCTTGCATAGATAGAGAAATCACATCTAAACTATTCATTCGAAGTCACCTAGATGAAGATGTTCGTCCTAGGATGAAACTCGTCAAACAAACCTTCGGCCACTATTTGAAGACCATGCTATTCGAGAAAAATTCACCGTTTGTTCGAGCCATTGACAAGATTCTAATAAAAATACTGGAGTCTGGTCTCGAAATTCACTGGCGTAAAGCTCGATCGTCTAGATCATTAAAATCAAAAAAATCTTTGCTGAGCGAAGAAACAGAATCTGTGAATCTAATTTTTCCACTGCTTATCGTTCTGGCTACTGGATATGGACTTTCCATTTTGGTTTTCCTGAGCGAATTGCTGGAGAAAAACATTGAAAAAGTTGCATTCAAGTATATTAGATTTATTTTACCAGGAGATGGCTTCTAAGCTGAAAGCCAAAGCAGATAAAAAAAGATAAAATTGGTTGCAGTTGAAATTTTGAAT
Organism: Andricus grossulariae; assembly: GCA_011634705.1. NCBI lineage: Eukaryota > Metazoa > Arthropoda > Insecta > Hymenoptera > Cynipidae > Andricus > Andricus grossulariae. Next base: position 47,446,037 of record JAABKJ010000755.1, on the reverse strand, counting down.
GGTTCAATATTAAATATAATACTTCGGTAGTATCACCCAGGTCAGGAAAGGCTCTGACATCAAGATTAATGCAGTGCGAATTAATGAAACAGTCAAAGGTGGAAAAGTTATACATACTAGGAAATATTGAGCATAATTTTCATTTTTTGTATGAAACAAATAAAAATTATACATAATATTTCCCAATATACATAACTTTTCCGTCTGGGAGTATTGTAGAAATTGAAGTAGTATCAACAAAAAGAAACACAAATAAAGCATCGTTGTTGCTTATAAGAAGCTACTTTATTATCTCATATTACTGTAAACAAATTAAAACTTATTTTCTAAAACTCCATAGAAACGGTGAAAAGTAACTAGCAGATAGTTAGAAATCGCAATCTTTGCTTACTTTAACCCTTTAAGGGCCAAGCCTAGTTTCAGTTAATTAAAAATTCTGAAAAAAATTCGGAAATAATGTATTTTCATTTTCTGATCAATTTTGGCAAAAAAATCAAGAAGAATGAAAACAGTTCACCTGCAACAGTGGCCGTTAAAGGGTTAAGGTAGTTATCGTGCCAAAAATTAGGTCTCTTGAAAAACAGTTTTATATGATTTTAAGAATTAAAATGATATCATCGGTCACATTCTATCCAAAAATTTCAGTTTTTATTGAAAAGGTTTAAAATTAACCAAAAATAATTATTTGTATAATAGTTTTTGTAATTTCACTTTTTCTTTCCATAACTTATCACCTATTTTTTTAAATATTGAAATATAACTTACTTCTTCGAGAAAACATTCCTTGCAACCCTAATGTTTCTAATTTTTGTGAATAGGCACATCATCCTCAAATATAGGTATTTGCTTCAAAAATCTTTTTCTCTTAAAAAACTGTTGTAACAATTTCAGCCACAGAAAAATTTACGCTCAAAATTGGAAACAGTAGAAGTGTAGAGAATGTTTTCCCCAATTAAATAAGCAATCATTTAATAAAATTCAACCATTTTTCAACAATCAGTAAAAGACGATGATAAAAAGAATTCAGTTGCAAAAAGCAGTTTTAAGCCTAGAAACCACCTATGAATCTTTTTCCCTTCTGACCCCACAATGGGGTACAATCGTTCACCAACATTTTCGTTCGCGTAAAATACTTGCGATTTGCGCAAATACGGTCCAATTATACCTGGATCTCTTCCCTTTTTAATAACGAAGAGAATGGTGTGTGATAAAGTCTAATTTATCAAACGTGCATTGATGAAAGCATGGTTTAAAGGGCAAAAAGTGTCGTACACATGCAAAAATGAGCAGAGATAGAATTTTTCGTGGGCCACATTTGAACCCTAGTGTGTGGTTGTAGGGTTGAAATATATTCGTAAGTTATAAAATTTGTTCATCAAAAATAATGTTTTGTATTTGTAATGATATCAGTAGTACACAATTTTTCATTGTTAAAATCATTGACAAACTATTTTTTTTCGAGATTTGATATTGAGATTGGATTGACAGTGACCTATGAAACCAATTATAAAAGTTTAAAAGAAATTAAAAATTGGCTTGAGTATAGTATTTTTTATCACTTCTATTTTCTCCTTTCCACTCTTGGGTAGCCACACCGTGAGTTGTAAAAGTGGTATGAAAATTGTGTGTAGCTGCAAGTAGATAAATGTAGATTTTGCACTAAACAAACCTTCGCCCAAAGGTAAGAAATTTTAGAAATGGAACACATTTTTCTTGGAGAACGTGAAAATTGTCAGCAAAAACTGTTATTTTTTGTTTATGAAATCGAAACTTTTTTCGAAATCGGGCAGCTGGTTACTGTGATAGACTTGGTTTGAAAAACTTGGGCCAATAAAAAACGATATCTTTCTAAAAGATAGCAAAGATGTCATCTAACTATTATCCATTGTAGTTTGAAATAGGATTTGAACCAGAGTTCAATACGTGAACAGAAGAAGCTTTAAGATAAAGCATTCAAAATGGTATCGTTTCAATCTCTATTACAAATGTTATTCTCTAAGGGACATGCAATAATCTGAGCTAATAACTTGAATACGTAAGTTTGCAATATCAACCTGCTGTAAAATTAATGCATAGCTTTATTTATGTAGTTTAATTTATTTGCATTTTTTCTTTACTTGCGAGATCTGAAATTCAATGATAAGTAAATGGCATTTAAAATCTGCTCTTAAGAAGAAAATGATGATTCTACAATATCATTTGATATGTAAAACATAAAAAAATATCTATAGTAATAAGATGCTGTTAAAAAAAATGAATCTGAAAAGTATGTTGAACAAATTGGTATTATTTCCTGGAATATTTTGTTCAAACCATTTATTTCATATTATTAATTTGCGGAAAACAAAATGAACTAAAATATCATGAACATCTACCTCAGGCTAATCTGCGTAACACAAGCTTCAAAATATCCACTTGCAATCAAAAACAGGACCACTCGTTTCAAAGATATTGAACAAGATAAAAAAATAGTGAAGATCTCGATGATGTTTACTTTTCGCGTTCATTCAATGTTTCCTGATAAGTGAGCGTCCGTTAATTACGTTACGATAATATTTTACATTTTAGACCTCCTATCCTCTATTTACCGGGTTCTCAAGCTTTTGGGGTATTTTATGAGGTTTCAAGGGATCTTAAAATAGTTCTGTACATTACGAAACTTTAAGAGTATTTAAAACGATTTCAAAAGATTAGGAGTGATTCTGTAGCTTTCAGAGAATTCATGGAATTTTAAATGGTTTTAGAAGATTTCAAAGACTTAACCCTTTGCGACGCAGTGGTAACCCAGATTACCACCTTTTTTATTCACAACTTTTTTCTCTAGATTCAATGTTCTTGAAGTAATAACAACAACTTCCTTTTGTTATCGTATTTGAAGCATTGTAAAATTAAAAAAGAGAATGATGGACGTATTGCATGAAATTATAAATGGTTATAAATAAATGTTAAAAATCGCTCTTTTTTACGACCGAATTTGGTTTTGAACGACGTATTAAATAAATTGGAATGAAACTTGGTACTCCAGGGTTTTTGGGGTCGCTGATTACGAATCCGGAGACAGATTTGCAAAATTAAAAATGGCGCATCCTTAGAAACACCTGAGTCACAATTTTTATGAAAATCCAACAACTTTTACAAAAATTCGTCTGCCATATTGGATCCGCCATTTACAATTTTGGAAATCCGTCTTCAGATTCATGATCACCGACCCTAAACACCCCCAGATGGCAAGTCTCATAAAAAATCTTTCAATTTTTTGAAAACTTGTCCACCATATTGGAACCGTCATTTTGAATTTTTAAAATCGGGCTTCAGATTCCCAACCAGCGACCTCGAAAACCTCCGAGTGAAAAGTCTTATAAAAATCTAACAACTTTAAAAAAAACTTGTCCGCCATATTGGATCCGACATTTTGAACGTTGGAAAGCTACCTTTAGATTCGTGATCAGCGACCCCGAAAACCTACTAAGGTGAATATAACAGTAAAATTTGTTTGATAGAAAAATGTGCGCCGCAAAGGGTTAACTGGATTCTACAGGATTCCTGAATATTATAATAGACTTAAGGGATTTCAAATATTTCAACCAATCAAACCGATTTTTAACAGGGTGTCCAGCGACTCTTAGGAACGAAATTTAAGGTCTTTTCCAGGTTTTCCACATCAAGAAGTCATGTTTTTCCAGGTCTCCTTTTATATATCAAATAATGAAATAACCGTTTGCAATAGATGTAAAAATAAGCTATTTCATTTTTTATTGGCCAAAAATTGTTAAAGCAAGCAGCACCATGCAGAAACAAATTCTCAATTCTTAGCGGACATGAGTCGTCTTTGAAATCCTTGAAAACATTGAAATATTTGTGAAATCTTTTGAAATCTCACAGAAAAAAATGAGGGTTAAGTAAAGTTGCGGCTCAAGTAAAAGTTAGTATCATTTAGAACTGAGGCTCCAATGTAACTCTTTTTGAGGGTTCCTTCTTAGTTCGTTGATATCCGATAGATGGATATTCATATTTTCAACTGCGCATGTGCCGAAAAGCTCGAACCTATTTTAAATCAATAAAGACTATGAATAATCATACAGGTAAATATTAACAAACATTTTTTATTATTTTTTAAAGCAAATTAAATTGAATAATAAAAATACATAACTTCTTCCAAAAATGTAGTATTAACGTATTATTGCAAGTGTATATTATATAATTTTAAATAGCACCGCGCTTTTTTGGTACATGCGCAGATGAAAATATATATATATATATATATATTTTTTTTTATTTGTCCAAAAACTCAAAATCCCATATATCCGCTACTTTTTCGAATTTTCGAAAAATATTGTACTCTCAAATTTTTTAAATGTGAAGATTTGATGCTTCTTAAATTATAAGCACTTATGAATTTTGTATGCTTTTTTATTGGAATGATTTCCAATAAAATGGAGGCGATTGAATTTTTCAAATTCAATCTTGAAACCTTTTATCTTTGAAGTGTTGCACATTCAAAATACATAATCAGAGTTTTTTAAAGTCTTTACAATTGAAATGTTGTTGATCCAAGGCAAAAATTGTTTCACAGGTAAAATAATTTAAATGTTTTTTTCATTAAATATACTTTAAATTACAGATACTTACTGAATTAATGGAAAATCAACCGAAAAGGATTTAAGTTTCGAAATAAATAAAATTTGAAAATTTAAGAATAGTTCTATTTACAGAAAAATAGACTTTTGAAAATATTCCAATTAAAAATTTAATAATTTTATGTGTGTAAATTTCGAAGCTAGTTTATTCAAAAGTAAGTCAATTGAAAGGATTCTTTGAGTATAGAATATCAAATTGAATCCTTTCGTATTTGGAGATAATAAGAAACAATTGATTATTTGTATTGGAATTAATAAAGGTTTCAAAAATTGAAAATAATTAAAATTCTGAATTGAATTTCAAAATGTATAAAAATCTAAAATTGAAATTACGATGTTAAAATATTAATTTAATTTGAAAATTATTTGTGTTTGAAAATAAATTAAAATTAATAAAATTAGTTTTAGTTTGCGGAAAGCCTGTGGTTGCATACTCTTCGAAATAAACGTTGATCCCAAATTCTCTACTAATTCTATAATGCCATTAATTGAAGTATCATGAAACAAAATTTAATAATGTATTATGATTGTAACAGTAATCTGTAATATTAATTGCGAACGAATTCTCTCATACCATTACTTTGAAAATACCACAGAGGCTAAAAGCGCGCTTTCGAACTTAATTCTCTTATAAATATTTAATTATATTTATTATATTAAATTGAGCCTAACTGAAATGAATATGTTTTTATTAATAATAAGAATTCGTTCACTTTTTGTTACAGGTAAGTCATTAGGGAATAATTCTAAACCTAATTCAAAGATGTGAAGTGAGTAAAAATATTTTTAATGATATACTCTGAACTGACATTAATCTATTTCTGACTGCATTATTTACTTTTTGTTTATTTCTGTCACTTCTGCCCCTGAAGTTTTGATAAATTGTCCAAATTCCTATAAAATGTTTTTTTTCCCTGACATATGCCATCCTTCAAAATCTGCCACTCTTCATACATTATCGTTATGGGTTAAATCCGTTTACAGACCATTTGGAACTCGAAATCATGGAATGTTTGACAATCTAAAATAATCCTTGATTTAATGCGCTCATGGTTTGTGATGGAATTGACGACATGGAGATCGCGATAGTTACATGGGAAGGAGTCAGAGGTGAATCTGTTCTGAACATTCTGCAATATCGTATAACGAATAGACCAGAGGAGAGAATCGTTAATCATTCAACGACGAATCCGTAACATATTTCCATTTGTCATTTCCTTCCACTTTTCTCTTTCCAATTTATTTTCTCTGACTTTTTTTTCGTTTTTAAAAAGAGAAGTACATTGAGGGAAGGAAAAGAAAAAAGGGCAAGGGATTCGAAGATGATTAGCTCGTTGATGTGAGTCATTATTATACTTCCGATCGAATCTAGTGCCCTGTGGAAGAGGTAGTGACGAGGGTGGTTTCGAACTGACCAAGAGGGTCCAGGGTGATTTATCTTAAGGGTGGATATATAGAGTTCGTGTTTAATGTTCTTTTCTCTTCGCCCATGTATCCTCGGCACATGCTACACACTTGACTCTACGAAGAAACTACAAGCTTTTAGAATTTAGTATTACGAGACAGATATTTTCTAGACTTCTATAAAAAAATATAAAATTTCTAAGGAATTTAGGAAAAACAGTTATTATTTGTGAAAAGGGTATATAGTTTTTGTTTTTACAACTTTTTTGTAAGCTTGTAATAAAAAGAGGATAAAAAGCAGACGAGATACTCTTGTAAGTAATGGGATGAGAAAAGCATGGAGAGGAAAAGAGGATAGACTCGAGGAAATTGTGTTAAAGAAACGAGTGAAGTCAAACTAGGCAGTAGAAAAAGAAAAAGAAAGTTGAGGAATTAAGAAATTAAGAAAGTAAAGGCACTGTGGGCTGATTGAATTTAGAAGTGGAGTAGAAGATTGAGTTAGGTTTATAAATTGCTTTTTGATTGAGTACACAGAGAGGATTTTTAAATGACAAATAAATCTTGGAATATTCTTGTTTCTCGAAATGTGATTTATTCTAGTAATAATTAGACTCTATAGGAAAATCTTTTTCAGTACAGCTGTCACTACAGTGCAAGCGACACGTATTTTTTCTCACGTCTCCAAAATGGGTTTTAGGGGGTAAAAACCACCCCCAAGAAGTGTGCTACCAAATATCCATTTAATTTTTTCACATATATGGCAGCGGTATCTTTCACAATGAAACTAATTGAAAAAATTTTCTCACAATGAGAGATCAAAAATTTGATTTTCTCCAATTTTTCAAAAAAATTTTAGAGGGGTGAACTACCCCAAAATTATTTTTGATCACAAAAAAATTACCAAATAGGCATGATTTCAACCCGAAAAATATGGAAAAACATATGCTGCATGCGACAATAAAACAAAGTTTACGTGTTTTTGCGTTTTCACGAAAAATTATTTTCTAGGGGGTAAATACCATTTAGTACATTTTATTATGTTTCACTAAAAAAGCAGATTTTTAAAACAAACCCAATTATAAAAATGTCCTTATAGTGAGAGAGGAAAGATGTGATTTTCTCAAATTTTTTGAAAAATGTTTAGGCGGGTGAACTACCCCAAAATTATTTTTGATTACATATAAATTTCCAAACAGTAGTAAATTCGGGCCGAAAAATTTGGACCAAAGTATATGTTTCTCGCGATACTTAAATAAAGTTTACGTGTTTTTGAATTTTCAGGAACAGTTATTTTCTAGGTGATAACCACTCTTAAGCACATTTTATTATGTTTCTCTCAAATAAAGTTGCTTTTCGAACAAAACTGGTTAGAAAAATCACCATAAGTGCAGTTCACTGTTGGAATTTTTCATAAAATTAAGGAACTTCCATCACATAATTTTACATTATCAGAAGTAGGCCTCAAATTGGGAAGCATTTATTTGAAATGTAATTTAAGTGTATGTATATTTTAACTGGATTATACGACAGAATATTTTTAACTGTTAGAAAGATGTGAACGTGAATATAAGAAATAGATTTATAAGACAATTATTCATTGTATGTGGTACAATAATGATGCTCTTCGAAGAAACGTTCGAAACACAAGGATTTTTCGCACCACGAACATCTAATAACGGCTACATTTTCACATCCTTGAACTTCACGCAGTGTGTTGGAAAATGTCTTGAAGGAAAAATCTACTGGATTCTAAAATTTTGCTGGTTTTTCTCTGACGTGGCCACTTTTAAATCAGGAGTATTTAAAAAGGTTGTGATACCTTGATGATGATAATTGAGTATGTACTGAAGACAAAAACACATAAACTTTATTTAATTATCGCGAGGAACATTTTTTTTTCCACATTTTTTGGCCTGCATTTACTCCTGTATGGCAAGTTTTGTTTAATCAAAAATAATTTTGCGTAGTTCATCACCCTAAAAATTTTTCGAAATATTTGTAAATATCGTATCGTCCTCGCGTCTCGTAATATCCAAATTTCAAAGTTCAAAAATTTAAATTTTTAAAAATATGGACATATAGAAAAGGGCAAGACGGAACTTTTTTATATCTACAGGTTTTTGTCCGTTGAATATTTTTAATAGTAAAAGTAAAAAAGTGAAAAAAAAATTTGCTAAATGTTATCAAAACTGTTTAAAATTTGGTATACGTACGCAGTGTACCCTAGCAATGCCTATAAAATGAATAAATCAATCAAAATTGCCTACTATTTAATAATAATTAATTGCAAATTGAGACCCGTCGATGAGCACGTTTTTTTAGTTTCGGCAAAGAAAAGTATCAAGGAAACTTTAGAGTTGAAAGAATTTTCAGTGGGACATTTGTTCCTTACCATTAAAGTTTTTAAGATTGAAAATTTTTAGATCGATTCATTAAAAATTGGTGCAAATATCCATTATGTTGGAAAGCGTCTTTTATAGGCGAGTACCGGCGGGAGTACAAGCGAACGTTGAGAAGCGCTTGCAAACGTAGATGGCGTCGCGTGCTTTCTTACATAATGGATATTTCCGTCAATTTTTAAAGAATCGATCTAAAAATTTCTACAAATCTTACTTTAATAGTGAAGAAAAAATGTCTCACTGAGAGTTCTTTCAACTCTAAACTTTCCTTGATACTTTTCTTTGCCGAAACTCCTTTTCTATATCACCATATTTTTAAAAATTTAATTTTTTGAACTTTAAAATTTGGATATCACGAGAAACGTGGACAATACTTTTCCGCAATTTCGAGCGTGCGGCCCATTCTTTGATCCGCACCCTCAATTGTTTTTGTCTTGAAAAACTGCTTCAGTATAGAGAAACATAAAAAATAGACTTAAGGGTGGGTACCCCCTAGAAAATAATTTTTGGTGAAAATTCAAAAACACCTTAACTTTATTCAATTATCGCGAGCAGCATATATTTTTTTGAAATTTTTGGCCTGAATTTACTACTGTTTAGCCATTTTTGTGCAATCAAAAATAATTTTGGGGTAGTTCACCCCCCTAGAAAACTTTCTGTACCAATTTAAAATATCATTTTTTGGATCTCTCTTTGTAGACAAGTTTTTCTGATTGGTTTCATTTTAAAAAGCTTCTTTATTTTAGCGAAACATAATAAAATGTACTCAACGGTGGTTACCTCCTAAAATCTAATTTTTCGTGAAAATTCAAAAATACGTAAACTTGATTTAATTATTGCGAGAAACATATATTTTCTTCAAACTTTCTCGGCCCGAATTTACTACTGTTTGGCAATTTTTGTGTAATCGAAAATAATGTTGGGGTAGTTCACCCCCCTACAAATTTTTCGAAAAATTTGAGAAAATCACATCTTTCATGTCTTACTGTAAGGTCATTTTTATAATTGTCTTCGTTTTAAAAATCTGCTATTGTAATGAAACATAATAAAATTTACTTAAGGGTAGTTACCCCCTATAAAAGAATTTTTCGTGAAAATGCAAAAATACGTCAACTTTATTTTATTGTCCCATACAACATATATTTTTCCAGATTTTTGGGGTTGAAATCATGCCTGTTTGGTAATTTTTTGTATAATCAAAAATAATTTTAAGTTATTTTACCCCCTTAAAAAATTTTCTACAAATTTTAGAAAATCACATTTTTGATATCTCATTGTGAGAAAATTTTTTCAATTAGTTTCATTGTGAAAGATACCGCTGTTACATATGTGAAAAAATTGAATGGATATTTGGTACCACACTTCTTAAGGGTGGTTTTCACCCCCTAAAACCCATTTTGGGCACGTAAGAAAAAATACGTTTCGCTTAGTTTTTCGAGTACTACAACATATGTGAGAACGAAGAAAATCGGAGGGGGACACCTACCTACTGTTCCTTGTTAGCTTTCCTCCGAAACATATTGTTTATTATTCCTAAGAAATAAAGCTTAAGTAAAAGTCCAGGGAAAAATGAAAAACAGAATAAGGAATGCAATTTTCCTCACCGAGGAAGATGCGGGTTTTTCGCTCGACTGCCCCTTGTTACAAAACTTTCGACCTTCGTCCACTCTGGTTATGTACCTTTTCTTCCTCACTTTAACGTTGTCAGTGTCGACTTCTTTCGAGTTAGATGCGCGACAGGGTTACAGTATATTTATTTTCCTTTTTTTCTCTTTGAATCGTTAAGAGAATGTCAGTGATAGCTGGGGAGAGAAGTTGGGTTATTGGAAGGATTAGAAACCAAGCAAGTTCTCACTCGATAGCCTAGGAAGGAGTCCCTGTTTCCTCAAATCGACCATCAGCCCTCAGGCAGTAACCCCTTGTTACACAACTTTTAGCCTTCCGCACCACTCGTTACGTACACTCGCTTGACTCTCGGCTGAACGTGGGAAACTCGCGCTTCGGGACGAGTTCGAAGGTACGAAAATGCCTCAAACTTTCCGAAAACCCTCTGCCCAGGCTTGGGTTTTACTTCTGTCTCGAGGAACTTAGAGAACTCGGTTGAACGCTATTACTGTGCCTTCCAAAACGAGAGATGGATTGAGGATGGAGGAAGATTGAGCAGGAGGGAAATGTCACGATTTATTTTTTTATGGCACGTCTACTCGAAAGAATCACATTTTTTACACTCGGCCACGCTAAGATGACCATTTCTTTTATGCTGACAGATTTACTTTTTTTTTGTTTTTATCGCAAATTGTAAAGAGAAAAATTACTACTTAATCAATTTAAAAAATCTTAGGGTTTAAAATATGTAGAGCAGTTTTATACAAAGTCATAATTTAACCTTCCAATATATAGATATGAAAGTGATTTATAGAAAAATATTTTCGAATCTGAATACGCATACTGAACTAAGTTTTACCTCTTTAGTCGTTAAATGTTTCAACAACAAAAAATTAATAATCGGATATGATTTAGATGTCCTCTATGTTTGAGTTTTATCTTTTTTTTATTAATTTTTTGTTGTTTTTATTTGTTTGATGTCTTGAAAATGCATGTATTAAATTTTCATATATATATATATAAAATTATTTATTTTTACATTACCATCATTGTAAATGATTTAATGTAAAATTTGAAACACATTTTTAAGGAAAATAAAAATTTTTCTTACTTTTCTACTTAAGTATTATTTTCCATAAAAATGAGTATAAAAATGGACATTAAATAATTTACAATGCTGGTTTTGTAAAAGAATATAAGTCTATATGTAAACAAATTGAATACATTGATAAAATAAAAACAACCAAAAATGAATAATAAAGACAAAACTCTAATAGGAATCTCTAAATCATATCTGATTAAAATTTTTTTAGTTTCGACAAACTTGTTGACTAAAAAGGTATAACTTAGGCTCATTTTTAAATTATTTTATTTTTGTACGAAAAATGTTCAAAACTTACGAAAAATAATTATTTAACAATATTTGTTGTAATTGAATTTTTTCTTACTGTTGCTTTTTACCAACTTTTCAGAAATGGGATGATTCCAATAAACCATGGCTTATTTTTTCAGGGAAAACATTCCCTACAGCTCAACCCTTAGCAATTCATGAAATAGGTGAATGATATTCAAATACAGTTATTTCCTTAAAAAATGTTTTCTTTTTCAAAAATTGTTTTAACAATTTCGGACATTGAAAAATTTACTTTCAAAATTAGAAACCATAAAATATATAAATAATGTTTTTTCATTAAAAATAATCTTTTTTGTTTGTTTGAAGTATCATCATCAGTAATATTATTTTAATTATTTAAATAATAGAAAAAATATTTTTTTTCAGAGATCTGGTTTTCGGAACGTCAACTACCTTGTAGGTAACCTGAGTAAAACTAAACCAAAAGAGTTGAATTTTCAAGAAGTAGACGTTAATTTTGTTCCAAATTACAATTTCTGAATTTTGTTTCAAAATTAATATAATTCCTAACTGTGGATATAGTTTTTAGTTTCGGAAGAAATTTTTTGATGATTTCTGATTAAAAGGATTAGAATTAAAAGGAATTCAAATTTAAGGCGTTGATTAGAGTTGAATATTTACGATACTTAAAAGCATCAAAAATTGAATTTGATCAAATCCATAGTATTTCAGTTTGGAAGATTATAATTTTTAAGATAATAATTGGCTTGAAAATTTCAATGTTCAACTTTTATACTTACTTCTTTCCAAAAGAAATCAGATCTGATTCTCGAATTGAAATACTTAGAAATCGTTTAAGTATTGTGTCAGCATAATTAAATTTTACAAGCTTATACATATTAAAAAATATACTCAAAGGCAGACTTATGTTAATGAAAATATAATGTATATTTATTATAAGTATATATTGGCACATTTTTACCAGATATTTAGATATATATCTTTTGTCGATTTTAATATCTTCTTCCTGTTCTCTTAAAATTATTTGCGCACAAGATTTTTAATTAAAAAAATTGTCAAACCATCATCGCGTGTATAGATGGTAGTTACCACTTTTATTGGATAAATGAATGTCGTAAAAAGCGTTTTCCGCGTATATTGTACAACATATGGCCGTTTATGCACACACTTTTTTTATAGAAAATCGACACATAAAGATTATTATCATAGAGACTGTTTCATCATGATATATAATTTTATCTAGTATAAAAGACTGCAAAATATAGTAATTTTTATTAGAATAAACTTTTAATGCCTTTTTAAATATCTGATCATTAAACTAGCACTAAAAATTGTTTCAAATTATCTCTTGAGAAAAATTTATTCACAAATGCATTATTGTCACTATATTATAGTACTCTTGCACGAAAAATTGAAATCCATCAATTTATTGTGTTAACAGTAGTTCGCATATTCCAACTTTCAATAAATCGCTTTCTAATTCACGTTTCGAAAAAAAATGTTGCCCTAGAAGGACTCTTTCCATACATCTCTTTCATTCTTTCCTATTATTTTCAGTGCTTATAAAATATCTTCTTAATCTAATAGCATTATTATTTATATATTACACAGTTTCTTTATGCTTTGAATTTATTTGTCCCATTAACTCTATACTCGAAGACAGGTTTTTTTTCAGTGCAAATGTAACTACATATGAATAAAAAATTTTTATTCGTGGCAGATCATTATTTCATATCCTTTGAGCCTTGTGAATTCAGAAAAAATACCTCTCTACGTAAAAATATTTCAGAGCTAAGAAAATCTTTCACCTTGTTAAATTCTTCTCACTAAAGTACATACATGTACATATGTTAGATCAAGTGAAAAATTTATATATAAATTATCTTTGATTTGAAAAATGTATTTCTTGAGTTGAAAGTTCATTCTGTAATATTTGAGGTAATTCCTTCCCAACAATGCAGTAGTTAGGGAATAAGAAGGTCGGAGAAGAGGGAAGGTATGGAAGTCGCGAAAAATCCCATTTCGAAGAAATGAAACGATCCATCATTCCTGTAGTTGTAAGCGCGTTGGTTATGTTTTGGTGCTATTCTATATGTGGGTGTTTTCACGTACACTGCCTTGTGTCCGGCAGGGAGGTAGATGCGAAGGAACCAGGTCAGTACGTGTTCAGGAAACGGAAGCAGGTTTCGTTCTTGGTCGTCGAATTGCATGTCTTTGTGCGTCCTCTTATTTCCGGTTGTCCTATGGACGACATACAGGTAGGATTTTCCGGGGTGCGAAGCTCCAAATCCCGGATCGCTTCGCCAAGTCAATTCCATTTATTTTCCTAAATCTGTTCCTGAACACGTTACTACAAAACTTTCCTGACGGCATGCAAATTTAAGCAGATCTTCTTTGCTAGATACCTTATTTATCTCTCTTCCTATATTTTTATTCAATTCCATTTTCAGATAAGCAATTTTATCTGCTATTCAGTTTTCATTATTTTTCATATAGCCAGTCACCTACAGAGAACAGTCAGTATACTTATACTTCAAAAAAAAAGTAGAAATAAAATAGGAATAAAATTCCGATAAATTCTCCTTTTAATATTGGATTGAAAAAATTTGAATATTTTCCGACCCCTCCAGATGTAGATTGCACAATATAAAATACGAGTGTTAATTAAAAAAGTAATGAAACTCGAAGCAATAAAAATCCTATTTGGCTAATTGTGTTTTCACCTTAGGTGTTCTTCATTTAGAATTTCCAATAGTCTCACGCTCTCGTGCTATCTCGCGCCATTGAAAGGGATATGAACTCGATATTGCCAAGTGAGAATAGGATCGTTCTCGCAAGAATTTCTCTTGTATTCTCCACCAGCTTGCTCAGGTTTGTGAATTAATTTGCTTTCAATGCCGAGTTACGATCGGGCGTAACTACATCTTGAACGTGGGAGGGAGAAAGAGAGAAATTGCTAAAGGTCTAAAACAAAGGAAAATTCAAACGACCAAGTTCCATAGAATCGCTACAAGTTCTGATAATTGATTAGTTTTAAAGTTGGACAATGAAAGAATCTATTATTATAGATTGGCAGGTTCTTTTAAGTCCCTGAGCACTGCGGTTACACCTATTGTATTTTTAGCACCGGACGACTCCACTTCACCCGGTAAGGAGCTGTGAAAATTTTTCTTTACTGAGGTGGGCTCAGAATCACTGTATAAATTTCATCATATCCAATGATAACCTGCGGCTGCATCCGACTTTAATAGAAATATTTGCATTGGCCTGGACGTTTAGTCAGGGGAGTGGAAAAATGCAGAAAACCGTCTTCCCGAGTACAACTGGTTTCAGACTGTCAAGTTTGAATGCAGAAATTCGATATTATCGAGGGTACAGTTTACACAGTCGCCCTCAGCGTCCAACCTCCCGCTTGATATTAATTAAATGCAGTGAAAACGCGACCTAGAGGTACATGACAAACGGTCACCCATCCATAAACGGCTTAACGTCCGCGACTCGCCGGAGTCGACATTCACCGCACAGCTACTGCCGTCGGTTTGAAAAAATCTAATAACGCGTCTAGTAAAATAAAATTTATTCTATACATTATGAAGAAACGTCTCTGAAAAATTCTTATGCTAGAGATGGAGAGTTTTTACTGCAAGCTTACGCTCTATATATACTGATGTGATTCTTATAATTACATTTTTTGTGAGTGAAATATTTAATTGAACCAGTGCATATTTTTCCAGTGCATTTACTTTGAATTTTTTGTACTCAGTTACAGCTCGATATGCTGAATTCTCAAAGGCTTTTACATTTTGATATGTAAATGCACATGCATAATATTTCGAATTTTACAACTTTGATGAAATTCGTTCTAAGCGAGTGTATCATGCCAAATTTATGCGAGCTATAAATAGTTTACGAATGCGACCGATCATGCATTTACGAGTTTAATGGAGAAAGGTTTGCTGCAGTTGCAAATGGAGTTCCGCACTAAAGTGGTGAGGTCGGATTCAATCATGAGATAATTGGCCCATCAAACATTACCACAGCTGGGATTATAAAGTTCGACGGCATCAATTAACATATGGCGTAAAAGTAACCGGAAGCAGACACGTTTCAGAGCCTTTTTATCTTTTCGCACTTTAAGGTTGCGGGAAATGTAATTTACAAAACTTTATAATAGAAAATATAAAAACCTCATAATAATATTCAATGATCAATAATATTTCCAATATAGACTAGTTGCCCGTTAGAAATTTACTTCTTACAGTTTTTGAAATGCTACCCCAAAATTTTGTTCTAATTGATGAGAAAATAATGTTCTAATTTTTCTTTTATTAAAATTTTGTTTAAATGTTCCGTTATGCCGGTTTAGATATGGAAATGAATTTTCATAGTTTTCAATTTAAAAATGTATAACTGCTAATAACAAAAATCTTGAATTTAGAAATAGACAAAAAGATACACTTTTATTGCAATTTAATGAGTCCTAGCGATTTTCAAAATTTATTTTTGCCTGTAATATATTTGGAAAAAGGTGTAAGCAAGTAAATTATTATTCTTACTTCCGGTGTTATGCTTTTACAACAATTTATTTTTCCAAGTTTGGCACTAATGAACTTCCTTACATTTTTTATGTACATCTTACATCTTCAAACTATTATGAATGCGTACTTTTTTTAATTTCTAAATTCAAAATTCTTTTTGACCAGGTATGCATTTTTTAATTTTATTCGTTATGAAGAATATTCTTTTTGTATTGTATATTAAGTCTTATGGATATTATTGTAGGAAAAAATGTAGGTGATATATTAAACCATTATTTATGAAATTACAAATGTTCACGTTCAACGGCAGAGAATATTTAAAAAAATGTTCGCTACATTGGTAAGTTGAGGGTAAAAACTGTTTTCCTAAGCTACTACTGCTATACTAAACTACTGCTATTTAGTATGTGGATTATGGAAACCCATTTTTTATTATTTTCTTAGTCGAACGGTGGCAGTCCACAACCAAGCAATCAACATTTTATTGAAAAAGGGTTTATTGCGTAAAAATATCTTAGAAAATCAAATACGCGTTGTGGTAAAATAATTTTTTCGAAATATAATATTTTACACGAAAATTTAAAACGAAATTTTAATAATCTCTTAGTTAAAAGATAGTCAACATTCTAACTTAGTAATAATTTTGTTCAAACTTTTTCGGGAGCAAGTTTTTCTTTTTACAAAAAGTTGAAAATTCGATTTTGAATCGCTATCGAAAGTCGATTTAGAAAACCCATGAAAGTTTCATCTTAAAATTCTCTTTTGATTTACTTTTAACTGGCTAATGTTTTAACATCAAAATTTGTTTACTGCATTCAGATACTCAATATTTTAAAGCATTTTTTTATTTTTTATTTTGACTAAAAATTGAATTTTTATCGTAATCCTCAACCGAGCTTGCTCGAATTTTAGGTTAGTGCCACTTTCAGATTGTCAACTTTCACATCCATTTTCTCGAACCTTGATAACTTTTTTGGATCAACCTTTTTTGGTCTCAATTTAGCAACTCTTCACCTTGGAAGTGACTTTCATGTTATCTTTAAATAATGATTTCGATTTTACCGAACAATTTTTTTCTCACCTGAAAAGTTCTCATCTTGTTTGTTATCTAGTTCTTTACTGCCACGTTTCAAATTTGGATTGTTTATTTTATTAATTCGGAAATTACATCTTTTCGTTTGAATAGGCTGAAAGCTATTAAAATTCTGAATAAAATTATCCCAGGATGAACTCATTTTGTCATTTTTGATATTGAGAAAATAGCGCGAATTGTATTTATAAAGAATGTTTAATAACATCTGCAATAATAAAATTCTTTTAATGGTCTTCGGCTCATTTTAAAGTGAAATAATATAAGAAAAAATGGTATAGTTGTACTGATAAGTTTCTCTGATTATTTAGAAAGTTACCTTTAAAATGAGTTCAAGAGCATTGAAAAATGTTGATCATCGAAAATTAACCAATTTTAATTGCTGAAAAATGGGTTTCGACATACTAAATAGCGGTAGTGAACGTAATTTTCTATGTCTCCTGTAACGGGTGTCAAATAGTATAAATCACTTTAGATTCACCGAAATGAGTGTTCAGTAGACTACTCAATTGAGGTCAGACTTTTCGGTGCCAAGATGTGTTTTTGGAATATAAAATTTCATATTTGTTTAAAGTCAGACTTACGGGATTTCAAGTAGTGTAAACCGTTTCAAGTCATCTGTTTAGGAGATGCTAAGTAGTATAAACAAATTCCGTCAGGCATAATAGTACACAAGCAGTATAATTCATTTTAACTCAGCCATAAGTTCGTTTCAAGTAGTATCTATATACGTTATTTTACTTCTCTATGAGTGTGAAATAGTATAAGGAATTTTGAGTTGATCGTAAAGTAGTCTTCGTTGTACAAATAAATTTTAGTCTGACCTTCCAGACCTTTTGCGGTTGAAAGATCTTTTTGAATATAAAAAGATGTATTGGGGTGAGTGGGGCTAAGTCGACAGTGGGGAGAAGCCGATACTTGGTTTTTCAAAGAAAAATATAAACCGTGTGAACTTGGTTTTTTTAATAAAAGTAGGCCCTAATGCCGTATCTTTATCGAAGAAGTTTCTTGGCATTCTGCATGACATGGCACATTTTACGACATAAAACATGCTTAGCGTGGGGCTAAGCCGACACGGAGTACGTCATTGTGCCTGCAGGATATAGACAGATATACAGACATATATACAGACAGACAGATACCTTCATAAAAATCGTTTTTCTGACTCAGGGGGTCTCAATTACATAAAACTAATACCTTCTTAGCCCCAAGATTTTTCGTTCAACAGATTTTCCATCACTTAAATTTTTTTTTAATAATTAATAAACAAAGCATCGTACTGCAAAATCAAAAACAGCATTTTGTAGCCAACTAAATTCTCAATCCAAGACCTAATTCGTATTCAAAAAAATTTTTTTTCATTAAAAAACAACTTGAAAAAAGAGTGTCGCCTCGCCCCACTCTCCTCTATTTGTTTAAAAATTGACACACAGAGTCTCAGGTAGTGCAACTCGTTTCCAGTCAGCCGTAGAGAGTTTCAAGTAGTGTAAACAAATTAAGTTAGTCATAATAGTGGACAAGTAGTATAATTCATTTGAACTCAGCCGTAAGTTATTTTCATTAGTGTATGTCATATAAAGATATGCACATTACAGTGGTTTTTAAGTAGTACAGGTAATTTTAACCCAGCCATAAGTTAGTTTCAAGTAATGTGCCATATTTAGCCCCCGTAACGGGATTGAAGTAGTAAATATAATTCTAAGTCAGCCACAATGGTCGCATAAAGTAGTGCGAGTCAATTTAAGTCTGACATGATAACGTGATATTTTTTTAATACAGAAAGATTCATTGTAAAGATATTTGTCTACTCTGCAATCAGCAACATTTTCACGGGCCCATGGAAGTGTATGTCCCTTGTTGTGTTACCACGAAAGATATATTCAGGGACAAGATCAGTGGACAAAGGCAACCTTCTCCTGTATCAATCTGCCAAACTTTGCCTAATGTCAACACCTACCCCTTGATATACAAATTAGTAGACATACGCATCAATATATCTGGCACATCATGTGAGAAGCGTTTGCGGGAAGAGGGACGGGATGCAAAGGGGGAATTGGGGACGACGTAAGGGTAGCGGGTCTTCAATAACGTTGACCGAAGTGTAAGGGAGCGTTTACACGACAACCACTAATGACGCGCCATGTCGTCCGATCTACCCTGTTTACAGGGTAAACCGGATAGTATTTCGGAGGTATATCGAACCTTCTTGGGCACCCTATCGAAGATCGTTACTCGAGACAGCTCCTATCCACAGCAGCATCGGTGTGGTTCGATGGAGGTACGTTTAGGATAGGCGAAACAAGTAACTGAGCCTGTCTAAGGGTTGCGTTCGTGTCGAGTACGGTTAAGCTAGGTCGGTTCAGTGTATCGCAGTGTTATGATAGGTTAGGTTGGTGAGCGTGTAGTGCCGGATGTGTAATGCGATTTGCAAGCGTTATCTCGGCCCTAACGCGGCCCACGACGCGACTGCTGGGTGCGATGCCATGCCGTCGCGTCGGCTGTCAGCCCGACGTAGATTTCCATGAACGGGGCGACATCGGGGTATTGTTTTCCATTCTGTAAGGCCCCATTCCACCATCTGTCTGCGCCAGTCTATATCCTCAATTACCGCCAGCAGCGCGTGCTCCGTGATTTCGAAAGGGAATGATTACTTCCGCGTACTTCCGTCGATGAATTTTCCATTTCCTGTTTACTGCTGTATTGCCTCGTACAGTTGTGTGCCTAAAAATAAAAAGTCTAAAGTATATTCTTATAGGAAATATTATCTTACATCTTCTCTGATAAAAACGTATGTTTTTCCTTCTATCAATGCTGCTAAATCATTTCTTGAAAACAGTTAGTGAGGAGAAAATATTAAAGTACAGTCAAACAGTGAGGTGTAAGGAGGGTGTTAAAGGGGAAGGTTTAAGACAGTAGTGCAGGTAAACATACAGATTGACAGTTTGATGCCCAATAGCGTAGGTCAGCGTATAGTCAGATATTTAGGAGACAGTAGCACATGTTTGTGTTGAATCAGGCAACACTCTTGCCACAATGCTCGCTGCGAAATTTTTTTCAACTATAGGCGTCTGGATAATTTGTAATGATAATCCCCAAACATATGGCATACAAACTGTTTCGGAAACCACACTGCCTTATTTCTTTCTGAAACCAACCTAAAAAGTGACAAAAGCTCTGAAGAATAAAAACAAGAGAAGAGGAAGCTAAGAGTACGTTCTTGAGAAAGTAGGCGGGGGTTTAGTGAAATAGGGGGGAGGAGGCCAACTAAGAGTTTCCGGCGTGAAAATTTTGGCCGTAAAACTTGGTGTTCCGGTAAAGCGCAAAGTGAAGAGACCCGTGTCTCGACAATAAAGCGCGAATGAATCGCCGGGGTGGTAGGAATAGCACGAAGGCTGGTGAAACGAATGGAGTTGAAGAGACGCCGCGAGGAGGTTGCGGGTGAAATTGGGAGACATAGAGCAACGAGAAATGGTGGGGGTAGGGAAAACAGCAAAAATTTGCATCACAATGGCGGATAGAAATAATTACGCGAGAAGCGTAAAAGGGGTGGAGTGAAAAAGAGAGGAGAAACTGAATAAGAGTGAGAGTGAGGGAGGGAAAAGGGGTTGGAGGGAAAGCTAGCGCGAAAAACGATGAGGGCTAACGCGAGGAGAATAGAGCGAGAGAGTTGGCGAGATACGGACGCAGATGCAAATGCAGATGAAGGTAAGCGGAAGCGAGTAAAAATGTAGATACGAATGGGGGTTGCAATGAGGAAAGTGTGAGAGAGAAGAAAAGAGAATAGAAAATAGAACACAGAGTGAAAAGGAAACGTGTTTACACTAGTGAGACGAACACTGTGGCCTCTTGTGGAAAAAGGTTTTCCACTATTTTTAAATATACGTTTCTTCACACGAGAAAAAAAATGTTTATGTTTGAAAAACAATTGCGAATTTGGAAAAATACACCTGGCTTGAATCGCAAGACTTTAGTGAAAACTTCAGATTACGCCACTATGTTTTTGATACTGTTATAGATAAAAGTTTCCAAAGGGGGTAATTTTGGTATGAATAATTTACGGGCCATTCCATTTTAATTCAATGTTTAAAATGTTTTAAAAATTTGTTTTAATATCAATGTTTCTTGAACTTATTTATCACATAATTTTATCAAATTAATTCATTTTTATTTATAAATTTTATTTTTTAAATGCAATGATGCACACTTTATGTGCATTATGGAATAGAGAAAAACAGACGTATTCAATATTCTTTTAACTTTTATTTAACATGCGCGAAAGTAATTTTATTTTAAAGTTATGAACGAAAATTGTGTTTTAACAACTGAATACTGCATACCAGTGTACGCGCCAAAGCAAGAAAGTACTTTTGAGTGCATTTGGAGCTCTATCGATTCGTAAAAGGTACATCCTGAAAGAAGCAATCACTTCCAAGAAAACCCTTCTGAATGTTCATAATCCTTTACATGCTCTATTTCTTAATGGGTTTTGAAATTGTTGTTTTAGAAACTCTCATAATTGAATTATATTAAAGTCCTGAAACTCTTTGATTTTTCAACTTAATTTTGTGTGCAACAACATATAAACAAAAATAGTGACAAAATTAGCAATTTTAAGAATATGATTTTTTATCTAAAAGAAAATTGGTTAAATAAACTCGCAAGTATTGAAAATGAACTTCAATGTTAATTTAAATTATTATTCGTCAGCCTATAAATTATGTAAATTCCTATTTCCTTCCCTGTATTCCTCTTTGCCTGGTCTTTCCACTTACGTACAAACTCAATTAATAGAACCTAATAAGAAATACCAGCTATCTGTGGTTATAATTAATTCTTTTTGGCTGAAAAGTCTACTGTTGTATTTTTGGTTGAGAATTCATCTTTTTTGGTTTTAAATTTTATTATCTAGTTGAAAATTTTATTATTTCGTTGAAAATTCAATAATTTTGTTCAAAAGTCATCCTTTTTTCTTGAAAATTCGTCTTTCTTGTATGCTCTAGATGCCTTATGATAATAGTTTCATGCATCAGTAATCTGTATAATATTAGTGTACTTTAATAGATTTTTATGAATAAATAAATCACAAAATAGAAAAACAATACTTCTAAAATAATTGAAGCCGAAACATTTTAAAGCATGATAAATGTGTAAAAAATGAGACAGAAGTGAACTCTTTTCAATTGAAATGTACAAAGTTAAATAACTAAACAATGAAATATTTAAATTTTATAAACTGAAAAGTTTAATGTTTTAACTTAAACAATTTTGAACTAAACTATTTAAGATTCAAATAAAACTTTAAAGCTAAATATTTTTTTGTTCAATTTGATCTACAAATTAAATATTTTCAAATGGAAAATATTTTAGGTTCTCAGACTTGAATTATTTATAATTCGAGTTTAAGAGCATTGAGTATTACGGAATTTTTCGTAAAACTAATTAGTCAAGTATAGTGCTAGGAATAGTATTACGGAATTTTTCCGTAATGCTAGCCCTGAACTATCTGGAAACTATCGCCGTGAATAGGTTTCCAACGATCTGAGAATATCCAATTTTGAAAAATAAAATTTTTAATTTCAGATATCATTAAATAATCATTCAAAACTATTGAAAAATATAATATTTCTTATAAAAAGATTTTTTCTTCTTTTCTATATGTAAAAATATACGTATAATCTTTCCCCTATTTTCCCCCTCTTTCGTGAAAAAATTACCCTATTTCCTCTTTGTGGAGCTCATTTTGGTTGTCATATCTGGTTTTTTTGGGGAACCTAGAAAATATGTGGGTTGAGAGCATGTAAATTCGAAAAAGAATGAATCCGTACGTATTTGAACTACCCTACTGGCACCTGAATAGAAAATGTGATTTTGTAGAAATGTTCGTGTTAATTTTGAATAAAAGGAAAATAGGGCAATAAATGGGGATGAAAATATGAACATAAGTTAGAATTTGGAGAAGACGACGCCCATGAATGTGCAGCAGTATCGATTGTGCAACGATCTCGTGCGAGCGACGATATTTTCAACTGGAGCGTTATCGCGAATGTAGTGTAGGCGCATCGTTTGAATTTTCGCATGAACGGATATCGGGGTGAACATGTTGCGTGTGGGATGTGGGATGGCCACATTTACCACCTTCTCCCCTTTCTGCCAGCAGCCTCTCACCCCTCTCGTTTCTCATGGCACGGCAACGTAAAGTCTGGCCCCCGCAGCCTCCCATCGAACTTGTTCCGGTTTGCTTGTCCGACAGAATGTTCCCCATACGTGTTGGATTCCCCGTTGGATCACGATAGAGCAAGATACTCGTGTTCCCTATGCTTCTGAATTCAGGACTTCCGATTCTAAAATTGATGCTGTCGATTCACTTTCGCTCCACTGCGGAGATTTGATAACTTTATCAATAACTTGAGGAAGAAATGACCAGATAAAAATCTACTTTTATTAAATTTCATTTTTCATTGAAAATAAAATTTTAATAAATATGCATTATATTAAAATATGCCACTGACTAGTAGTACGGAATCTTCCGTAACGTTAGCCCTGAATGATATGGAAAAGGGGTTAGTCTTACAAAAAACTCCGTGACGATAGAAAAATCGTCAAAATGTTGTAAACTGAAAATATTCAAGGTTGTATCGAAGTCCCATCCCCGTGCAAATAGTAGAATCCTGTGGGGCGCCGTCGGGCCATACTATATTGAAAAAATTTCACGGGCCCACATGGTGAAAATTTCAGTGCGCTACTGGCTTAGAATTCGTTGCATGTGTGTATAAGTATAGTTACCACGCCATGCCAGTGGCATACTCGTAGATCGTACAACGCCGCAATTTCACGTACGCTTCCAAGCAGGTTATGTGTGGAGTGCATGTGTCGAGTGCGTACAGCAGAGAAGCTGGAGAGAGGGAACAGTGTTGCCGGGTCGCAATACTGTTACGTTTACCCGTCGGAAAGTGACTAAAATTTCAATGTTTTTCATTATATTATCTATGAAACTACACGGTGGAGAAATTTGATGTTTTTTTCGGAAATTTGCATTTTCAGGAAACACAAATACCGTCATTTTTTAAATTTGTCTACGAGAGCGTTTAATTACTACAAATTAAAATCTGGAGAGTCCCTATTCATTGCCCATGAATTACGTGTTAAAGTTGTCAACTTTAACATTAATTATCTCCGCATCGGTACGGTTGAAAAATTTGAAATTAATTTAGCATATAAATAATCATTCTATTTAAATATAACTCCTTTTTTAAATAATTCTACCAGAGATCGATTTTCTTTACATGCGACCTTAAATTTATGACCGTTAATTTGAATACTTTAAATTTCAATTCTTGCTGTACCTGAAGTTCACTTTTTTCTCGGATTAAAAGTAGTGTGTTGAATTACCTTGTCATACCCCACTAGAAAAAAACTTTTTTTATCGAAAGGTATTTTAACACTATTGTCAATTCGAAAAAAGTGTGTAAAGGCGGTCATTTGGATGATTTATGATTTTGAAAAACTAAGGGTTCCTTTAAATTTTTTTCCGGCAATATTTACTCCCTGCAAAAACTTCTTCTATAACAAGGTACATCAATTCTTGATCTATTTGCTATTTCCCATAGAAATCCTTCAAATTAGATTGTCCCTAATTTTCACGTGCTATGCTATTACAGCGTGCTATGCCCGCTTATTATATGTTCCTTATTTTTACTGCCTAATTATGAAAATAATGCCTAAGTGTAAGATATTATAAAATATAATTAATAATTATTTTAAATAAAATATTAAAATAGATATATCGTCTTTCATCCAATTTTAATTTAATATTAATCTTAATCGGTAACTTTGATTTAAATATAAGATTTTATCCCAGCAGAAATTAGATGCAAATCACAAAATAATTAAGTTAATTTCGAATTTTGTTAATGTCTAATAGTAAATTTTTGAAATTAATAACTCTTCTATTTAAAAGATTCACAATTCAAAGTTCTGTAATTTTGAAGAGTCTCCATTACAAATTCTTGAGTTTTTAATATGTATATAGAATTAAAAATGATATAATTGTCAATTTATTTTTTGAAAACTCTTTTAATTTTTTACATATTTAAAATACTTTTCCTTATATGAAAAAGGAACTGTAGACGTATTTATTTCCTTGTTTTAAATTAACTTCCCGAACACTGCTTCTTACTTCAAATGACGAGAATTTGATCTTTCAAGTCAAACTAAAAAATGTGCATTCAATTGAAACAATTTTAAGTGGAAACAGAATTCTATAAGATTTCAAACTGATGTCTACTAATAAATTGTGTAATAGTAATTGCTTAACCTTTCAGGGCTTGAATCAACATTAATTGATATGTTCTAAAAGTCTGGAAAGAGCTTTAAATATTCCAGAGTATTATATATTTTTTGTACACTTACTCGAATATGAAAGCTATTTTTATATAATTTCGTCGAAGACTTTATATAATACGCAGAAATTACATTCTATATTGAATAATTTAAAAGTAAAATATAGAGCCTTTCATAATTATTCCATAAACTTTCTCTTCCTTGAATGGCAGAAAAAATAATTTTACATGACTTTTTACTTCCAAAAAGCCAAGTTTTTCCATAAACCGAATTTTTTATTCACGAAAACGCGATCAAGAATTTCTGGTACATATTTTACGACACAACATTATTCCCCTCCGTACTGCTTACGTAATGTCGACTTCACTGTAGAAAGGGATGGATGGGATAAGGGAGAGAAAATAAACAAAACGCAAAAGATGAATGAGTGCCTTGATGGTAATGAGCCACAACATTTAAATAGGATATTTAAGTGAAGGGTAGTAAAAGAAAAACAATTGAAGAGTAAACCGAATTAACCACATAAAAGCTGGAAATATTTTTATTTAGTTATTAAATGAAATTATTATATAATAAGTGTGCAAAATTATTTCGGATCGGGTCGGCCTCGGATCGGGACGGGTTTTGAATTTATAACTGTACCCGAACATTCCCGAAAGTTCCATTAAAAATGTTTCAAAAATTTCCGGAACTTTTTCGTTATTTATTGCCAGTTACCACGAATTATTGGTAAAGTTACCGCAAATTGTCAGAAATAAAAAAAAAATTAATCGAGCTTTCGGGCCTGTTCGAGTTGTTGGGCCCGTTATTGAAACCGGGCCCGGAAAAAGTTATAATCGACCCACCGTGCTTGGGATATTGAAGGTTTTTCACTCTTCCATGAGTAATAAATTTACTACTAACAATGATGTTAATGTTGAAATTATAAAGACCTTATCTTTCGGGGTATGATCAGGTTTCCGACTAAATATAGGTTAAAATACTGAAAACCACTCAATTTCATTACAAACACATGTGGCGTGGAACGAAGAAACCGACCTTACAGCGCCTTTTCAGCTTTTCGAGAAAATCGTGTTTTCTTGGGACGGGCTCCTGTCTTGTGTTAAATAAACGTCATGTGAAACGCGTTATATTTTATTCAGTTTTGATCGCACATATTTGAGAATAGGCTCATTGGATCGGGCTCATTGGCAGGTCGGCTTCTTCGTTCCACGCCACATATAATCATCTTCTTTTCGATGAATGAAAACGTTCCTTCTCTATAGTTTTCTATTTTTCTTTGGTCCTTGGACTGTTCTACTTGAGGATCCGAATCACGGAACCAATTATAAAAAGATTTGTCAAAAAAGACTTTTATATTTAATTTCTGACAAGTCAGGTATATTCTGTCGATCTTTTAAAATGAATCAATTCATAGCAGGGTGTTTTATTTTGCACGGGATTACAAAATTTAAATGCGATAAGCCTGGTAATTGGTGAAATTAAAATAAAAAAGAATTTTAAAAAAGAATCAAAATCTGCCCATATTCAGAACTTGTGCATCGGACTTGAAATTGTATGATTCTTGCGTGAGGAACTATTTGTAAAACCTTCAAAATGAACAAATTTACTCAAATGGAAAATCTAATAGTTCGCGTATGGAGTTTTGGCGAACTGAAACAAAGTTGTAATGCATAAAGTTGATGATTTAAAAAAACTTCAAAATGGCGACCGTCTCAATTTTCTTACGTCCGCCAATTATAATTTTTTCGAAATTATATCCTTTGCAAATTACCACTTTTTTCATTCAAAAGTGTGCCAAAAGTCTCCACTTCAAGGTTATTTTCTCATGTCGAAGGTTTTATAAAAAGTTCTCCATGGAAATATCATGTGAAATTCCAAGCGTTTTGCGCAAGTTCTAAATACTGACTGATTTTTTTTCAAAATTATTTTTTCGTAAATCCTTATCGATTTCTGGGTTGGCACATTTACATTTCGAAACTTCGTGCAAAATGATTCACCCTACTTCCCAGCTGTATATATTTTTCTCAGTGTTCTAGGGTCAGTCCATAAACTGCGTTACCAATTTAAGGGGTAAGAGGGGGTCGCACCGAAATCTACGCTTGGCAACAGGAGGAGGGGGCGGGAGTCACTGGAAGTAACGCTACGAACTTAGATATCATTTAGTTTGGGTAAAAATTCTACTATTTGGTTAAAAATTTAATTACTTTTTTGAAAATGTAACTACTTTGTTAAAAATTCTTTTTTTTTTTTAAGATCCATCTCTTTTGTTGGAGAATTAATCATTCCATTTTCATAAAATTAATCTTCTTGGTTACAAACTCATCTTCTGGGTTGAACTCTTTTGTTGAGATCTCATTTTTTTTGTTGTTAAAAATTCATCATTTTATTTGAAAAGTTACCTCTTTGGTTAAAAATGTGTGTTTTCTGGAAAATTCGTTTTTCTTTTTATTGAGAACTACTTTTCAAGCTAAAAATGTAAATAATCCATTTTTTGTTCGAATATAATATTTTTAATTAAAAATTGAACAATTTGACTGAAAATGTATGTGTTTTTTTGAAAATTCGTCTTTTTCTTATTTTCCAGTTTGAAAATCTACGACTTGGTTTAAAGTTTAATTATACCTTTAAAAGAATTTTACAATTGATTCATAATTTCAGTTGAAAATTCAACAATTTGGTAGAAAATTAAACTATTTGGTCAAAAATTCGTATTTTTTTGGTTTAATTCTACAGGTCGAAAATTCTTTTTGTTTTAAAATTAACTTTTTAAATTGCAAATTTTAAAAATTCCATTTTTGGTTTTAAAAAAATCTTTTTCATTTGGAAATTCAACTATTTGGTTTAAAATTTATCTTTTTTAATTGAAACTTCATCTAATTTGGTTGAGGATTCCACTATTTTGTTACAAATTTATCTTTTGGTAGAAAATTCATTGTTTATAGTAGAAAAGTCATCTTTTTTGGTTGAAAATGAACTTTTTTGTAGAAGATGAAACTGTTCGGGTTGAAAGTTTAACTGCCTTCTCAAAATTTCGTTTTTTTTTTGGCTTGAAAATTCAACTATTTTTGGTTGAATGTTAATGTTTTTCTTTGAAAATTTCGACCATTTGGTTGACAATGCACCGTTGTAGGTTGAAAATTTAATTATTTTGTTCAAGTCATCTTTTTTGGTAGAAAATTCAACTGTTTTATTAAAACTTTGTCTTTTTGGATTGAAAATTTATTTTTAGTGGTAGAAAAATCACATTTCTTGGCTGAAAATTTATCGTTCTTGGTTGAAATAATGAATTTTTTTTTGCTTGAAAGTACAAATACTTGATTGTTGATGCAACTGTTTGTTTAAAAATTAATTTTTTTGTTATTGAAAATCTATCTTTTTGGATTTGAAAATTTATCTATTTTGTTAGAAAATCTTTCTTAGCTGAAAATTCAATTATCTTATTGAAAATGCAATATTTATTCCGACTTGCGATCTTAGGAATTAAAATTGTTTTATTCACTAGGCGGAATTTGCATTAACCCTCGTACACTTTAAGGAACTTTCAAAAAATATCAAGTTAAAATATCAAATAGTTTATTTATTATAACGGTTTTTGTCAATGGGGTGCATAAGATCCCAGTGTGCCGAATACATGACTCCATGGAAGTGTGCCGAACAAGGTTTAATTTTATTCAAAAGAATTCAGGCCCCCATTATTCCCTTATTTTCGTGAAACATCACACTCTTTCCTTTGTTTTGCGAGAATTTTGGGCTACGTTACTTTTCGGGGTAAGATAGAACTACGGTAGTCAAAAAGGGGGGACAGTTTATGGAGACCTCTTATTGAAAATTGTATCATAATATTTTCTTCTTATTTTTCGAAATTCTCTGTCTCGAATCTCGACTAGGATTTCAGTCTCATAACTTCTTTTATGAAACTCTCCACGGTAAACGAATCTCATCACGTCATGGTTCACGCTGCCTATATCGTATCGGGTAATTGAGCCTATATTGGTTCGCGATTATGGTGACAAAACAAAAAAGTAATTTTCCCTCTCAGCGGCCAACGGCGAAGAAAGGGAGGGAGAAAACCTCCCCGTCGATAATAGCATACGCTACCAGGAGAATACGGTGCTTTATCTTTGGAGCCATCGAACGGAATTATCTGCAAGCAGAAATCTCATTAAAATCCATGGTGCCGGTGTTCCTGCACCATGGGGGTGGCAGACCCAGTAGAAGCTGCTGGGAAAGGAGCGTGACGTAATCAAATTACAATAAGTGGGACGGTAGAGCATTACTGGCTGCACGACGTCTCACTAATGGAGACCTAGGGGTCAGAAAGCTGCCCTAGAGTGCCCCCTATCTTTACCTGTGTCCTCGTAAATCCAAACCAACGTACACACTATCTCCTTTCATGTTCACATCTACATACGACAGATTCGCAAATCATGCGTCGCTCGTTTACATACAGGTTGGTTTAGGTACTATGTGCGAGTACAATGCACAATGTACAATGTGCAGTTCGTGGCTCGCGTTTCGCATTTTTGAAATGACCGCGTAATACTCATTTCAGCTTATTTTCGACTCGCCTGGGGCTTATTTTATTTTTTATCTTTTTTCGACTTTATTTTAACCAGAAGGTAATTACACTGGAGTTTAGCGTTTTCGCACCTGTTAGCAGATAAAAAAGTTAACTGGTTAACGCTCAACTGCAAAATTGGGAGATAAGAGATTCGGTTTTTTGATTCACTCATAAAATATAACTGAAGACTGGCGCTCCGAAAGGATAGAAGTGAAATATTGGCGATTCTTCAAGAAGGACAAAAACGTTCCCAAAAATCAAATTTGGTAATTGGGGGAAAAAACATGTTCCTGAAACATGTACTGAATTTAAGCGTGAAATGTGAAAACTAAAAAATATTTTTAGTTATGGAACAAGTATAGGTAGCTGCAGGGTGGCCCCAGGCCAGGGAAATTCAGGGATTTTGAAAAAAAAATTGAAAGGGAATTTCTGTAAGAAGCACTTTAGCAACTGTCAAGCCCCACAGTAACTTTTATTCGCTTTTTTCACAAATCACTTTTTAGTCACTTTTTTAATATAAAGTCAGTATAGTCCCTTTTTTAAATGGAAATATCACTTATGTCACTTTTCATTTAGTAAATAAACCCATGGGTCTATTGCATTCAGGTCTATACCTATTTATGAATTGCCTGGAATTCTTTTTAAATATTTTTGGTATTTAAAAAGATTCCAATACATTTTCAATAGATTTAAATCATTTGAAGGGATTTCAAAGGATTTTCAATATTTTAGGGTATTTCAAAAAATTCGAAGGATTTTTCAGAAGCTTTAAAAAGTTATAAGGGATTTCAAAAGATTTCCAAGGATCTGAAACATTTTAAGATATTTCAAAAGATTACAAGGAATTTTTAATAGATTTCAATCATTTTTAGGAATTCCAAAGGATTTGAAAGATTTTATAGTATTTTTAAGTATGCCAAGGAATTTTCAAGAGCTTTAAAAAGTTTCAAGGGATTTCAAAATATTGAAAATATTTTAGGGTATTTTAAAATATTTCAAGGAGTGTTTAATATATTTCAATGATTTTTAGGTATTCCAAGGGGTTCGAAAGATTTTAGGGTATTTTTAAAACTTCCAAGGAATTTTCAATAGCTTTAAAAAGTTTCAAGGCATTTAACAAATTGTAAAAGATTTCAAAGGATTTGAAATATTTTATGATATTTTAAAAGTTTTCAAGGTATTTTATAAAATTTCCGACAATTTTACTGATTTTAAGGAGCGCTAAAAGCTCTCAAGGTATTTTAATTAATTTCAGAGCATGTCAAGAAATATCATCAGCTTTTATGTAATTTCACAGGATTTTATATTTTAATCTATTTCGTAGGTCGTAAAAGATTTAAAAATATTTCCATGTGTTTCAAAAGATTTAAAGTAATTTTAAAGATTTTAGGGTATTTTAACAAATTCCAAGGAATTTTCAAAAGCTTTAGAACATGTCAACGGAGTCTAAAAGATTTAAAAGGATTTGAAGTATCTTA
Organism: Andricus grossulariae; assembly: GCA_011634705.1. Lineage (NCBI taxonomy): Eukaryota > Metazoa > Arthropoda > Insecta > Hymenoptera > Cynipidae > Andricus > Andricus grossulariae. Next base: position 47,414,607 of record JAABKJ010000755.1, on the reverse strand, counting down.
GGGTATTTATTTTATTTTCACTAATTTGAAGTGATGACAATGGATTTCAAAGATTTTTTTTCATTCCAAGGATGTTTTAAGAGATTTACAAATTTTCAAGGGATTTAAAAAGATTTTAAAGGATTTGAAATACTGCAGCTTATTTCAAAGGATTCCAAGGAGTTTTCTGAGGGATTTCGTAGGGTTTCAAAGATTTTAAAATATTTTTTGCAATTCATTTGAATTCATCTGGAATTCACTCTAAATTCTTATGAATTTATTCTAAATTCTTTCAAATTCTGTGGAATTCTCCTGATTTTTTTTTAATTTGCTTTAATTCTTCTAAATTCACTCAATTCTACTTAATTTAATAGATTGAAAAAAAATTATTTTTGTTTAATTTATCCTGAAGTATTTTAAACTCTCCTCGAATTTGTAGACATTTCATCGAATTCTTTTGAATTCCTGTGATTTTTTCTAAGCTTATTTGAAACTTACTGGATTCCATGCATTTTTTCACATGTTTGAATTGTTTTCAATTTACTTGAATTTTTATGAATTTCATCGAATTTTTCTTATTTCTTTATTCCATGTATAAAACATTTTATATTAACAATTTTAGAAGATTAGAATTTTAGTCTTCAAATAATAATGGCCAGGGAAAATAAAAAATAAACAGGGAAAAGTCAGGGAATTTTGAAAATGAAGTTTTGCGACCACCCTGTAGTGACTAAAAATCCAATTTTCAATTTATGAAAACATAAAAATTTGTATTTTAAATTTGAAGCTGCAAAAGAATTTGCAAAAAATGTAAACAAAGCTTTCTTTACTATTTGTATTGGAATCCATTTGATTTTTTGTGCCATTAATCTCATTTTCGCTAAACTGGCGCTTGCATACTTTCGGATAACAACTTCATTTAGAATTTGAAGATCTTAAGCCCTCTTCTAGAATTTGTATTAATAGTATGTACCTTAGTGCCTCAATTTATCTCCAAAAAGAGAACCCTTTCCACTATATACTCGAGTAGATTCCCATTCACTCTCATCTAATCCCCGTCCAATCAGTTCTAACTAAAGGGCATAGTTAACTTTAAGTTAGCCTCATTATTTTCCTCCCTCAGTGATTCATTATATTGACATTCATTTCTTAAGAGTAATTGTTGAAAAAATCAAAGACTCAAATATTTTAGATACACAAAATTCGTTTCTTTTAGATCAAATCGTTCCTTCCACTTTAAAGCCATCGCCCCACTAAATATTTCCTTACACTCTATTGAACCTTCTTTTTAAGATTTCCTACTGACTAAGAAATCAGAAAAGATTTTTTAGTTTGCAACAGCTTGCAAACTTTGGATCTACCGTCTTATGATTCAAGCAGAGAATACAAATTTTCGAATTTGGCTAATTAATTTCAATTGATCCTCTTTTTCTTATTTATATTTTTAATTTCCACTAGATTTTATATTCTGAGACTATTATTGGTTGACGAAACAATTTCAAAGTACGAGATAATCATAAGTTTTCGTATCGCGATGAAAAAACTTTACGAGGACCTAATCCCGCTTGGTACCTAAACTCTTTACTACCAGTTTTGATATAACATTCTTCATCTACCTTCGCAGTGTTCTCATCAGTTTTTTTATTCTCTCGTTCTTGTGCTCTTTGTCCTGTTGGAAGGGGTCCCGATTCCAGCGATGACTGAGCACTTTCAAAGCATTTTAAAACGGAATTATCTATCTAATGTGAACCTCTTGAATGTCAGAACAAACTTTCTAAAGAACTTTTACATCTTCGGCATAATCATATTCTTTCCTTCTTTCTTTATAAATAAAAAATTTCAATTACTTTTTTCTGTGCCAAGATATAATCGAAGCGTCGGCTGTAAAAACGTTGCATGTTGACTTATTTTACGCACCCGACTTTCATTTTAATATTTTTATAGATCTAAGTTCTTACTCATCCCATAGTGGCATGACGTCTCGATCGTTAAATGATTTTATTTTGGAAAAAAGAAACTTCGTTCCACTGCTAGACTGCTGTCATAGCAAACAGAATTAAGATAATTATAATTTATTATGACAGTAGTTCAGATTTGTTAAAGATTAAAGGAATTTAACGACCAAGGCGCCTCCATGGCGTTAAAAAAAACGTTTTTGCAGCGAAGGCGTCAGCCTCTGAAAAAAGCGTTTCATATTATAAACTTAATCTACCATGCCATACTAAAAAGCTTTTACTACTTAAAATTTCAAACATTTCACTTGAAGACTTTTCTTTCAAATGGAAATGTCTCCTGATTAACCCTACTCAAGGCTTTGTTTCTTATTTTATAATAATGACAATAATTACTTACAATACTACCAGTTTCATTAAATAAGCTTATTATTGGACAAAATGTATCAAAGTGATGCTGAGGAAAGCGAAAAGTGATGGCACGTTTAGTGGTTTCTTACAATAAGAAAAATAGCACTTTAAGAATGTATTTTCAAGTTTTTTTAATGAAATAATGGCTTAACGACGCAAAGGGGTGGAGAGGCGTGGGTGAAAAACAATTTGTCTTTATTAGACGCTTTATTCTAGCGTTTCGCGACCTTAATGACGTCGAGCTCGGCGAGCTTGCTATAAACGAGCTTATTAAGGATATCTTGAGGTCAGGCCGGCGAGATGATGAGAATCCAGGCGAATGAAAACGTGAACAAAAAGCACAAGGGATAAAATGGGAGAGATGCCAGGGCTACAAAAAGAGAAGAAATGCCAGAGGAAAAGGGGATACCACTCAGAAAAAATACAAAAAGGGGCAAACAGCACTAATAGAAAACAGGAAAAAAGATTGCTAATGTGTGAATCTCGAAACCAAAGACGATAGATGCGATAGAAGTAAGAAATAAGTTTCAAAAAAATATTTTAAAATTCTTCCTTTGACAAAAAATAATGTTATATTCCTGCAATTTTCAGAGAAAACAATTTACCTGAAACATTGAAACTTAAAATTTTTAGTGTTATAATTTTTTTGTTTTGAAATCATATTATAGCTTGAATAAATTTGCAACCTTCAGATTGTCAACCCTTCACTTAAATAATTATTTAAGCTGTCTAAATTCCCGCAACAAAAGAATGGCTACAGTTTATCCTAGAATTTTTGAAGGAAAACGCACTAAGGATAATTTAATTTTTGGACCCTCCTTCCTTTTTTGTAACTTTAATGAACCTGACTTTTTCGCTGTAAATGCCATGTTTTTACATTACCGAGAAAAATTACTCCACGTAATAAAATACTATAACTACATTTATTTCACTAGGAAAATAACCTCCACAATTTTCCTCCTCCTAATTTACTTACAGACAACCCTTAACATTTTAAAAATTCCTCCAATCTACCAAAAACCGTGAACCGGACAGTTTGTAACTCAAATTAGTTTCATTTTACAAAGTTTGATTCCTGTAATCGGTATAGAAATTGTTTAAATTATAAAAATATATTTTCCTAATTTGAATAGTTTTCTGCGGTTGTAAAATACTTTCTCAAGTCAATTGCAAGAAATTCGGCTTAAGGGGTGATTTTATAGGATTCTCAAATACTCTTTCAGAGAAAATTAGTATGATAAAAATTCCGTGAGGAAGAAAATGTACCCCACCCGAAGTAATTTAAAAAAAAGCATTTACAGCTCTCTAAACTACTAGGCGAAACGTAAATTTCGCGAATTTAGTATATATATTTTTTTTTACTTTGTATTTTCGGGTTTTAGAGTTAACTGTTTTCTAAAACATTCAACTTTTTAGCTTATAAATTCAACTATTTGGTCGAAAATGCAACTAATTTTGGTTGAAGTTTAATCTGTTTAGTTTGGAAATTCGACCATTTGGTTGAAAATATATCTTTTCAGAATGAAAATACAAAAATTTGGTTAAAACTTCAACTATTTTGTTGAAAATTGAATTATTTTTGAAAAAGTCATCTTTTTTGGCCGAATTTACGATATCTCAAGTAAAAGCGTCACCCAATTCTTGGAACAGCCTGTAGAACCAGCCCTCGTAAAGCAGGAGACTCTTCTTCTGTTTTACTCGCAATTCGTATGCGGGTTTAAGTGCGTCTGCGAGCTGGCGTTACGAAATCGCTGCAAAATCATAGAATGGTGGAATGGAGTTTGGCGACTACCAAGGGGGTTGAAAAAGGTACGCGAAAACCTCGGCCAATTTAAAATCCCACCCTTCGCGAAACTCTCTGTTTCTTTTCCTCCAGCCACTTCGATATAGATGTCTTTCCACCCTCCACCCCATTGGCTAAATCTACTTGCTCTGCTTTTTGATCGGAGAGACGGGCGAAGGGAAATAAGGGATGTTGAAGGAAAAGGATGAGGGCTGTTGTTTCCAGGAACGTGAGTTGGGCGTCGAACTCTCAAGCACTCGACATATCTTTCTCGACGCGACGCGACGTGCTGCTTCTCCTTTTCATCCACTCTTTTATTTATTTTTTTTTCTCCACTCTCATCTCTCCGACATTTCCACCACCTGCAGCGAATTCGCCACCTTTTGTGCGAACCCCCACAGACGTTAATTATGTTTATTCGTTGCTTGCATTAACTTTAAATTTCCCGGAATTCCTTTGCTTTTCTTCTTTCATAATTTCTCTATGACTTGTGCTCATTTCATTTTGTAGCAGTTCTTTTATTATTTTACAAATTCATATCAGTCTCCTTATTTTTTTACATGTTTTTTTTATTTTAACATAAAAAATTATGGTGAACAAGCTCGTTTCTTATTTTGATTGTCTAATTATTAAATTAAAATATATGGTTTAATTTAAAGTACTATAAAATATAATTAATCATCATAATTTAAAATAAATATTCAAATAGCTACATCGACTTTCATGCAATTTTAATTTTATTTTCAATTTTGTTTTTAATTTTAATTTTGATTTTAATTTCAAATTTAATTTTAATTTTAATTTTAATTTTAACCCTTAAATGGCACACTTCAACCCAGCATACCTAAACGGCGCACTAGTGTGAATTGGTTTATTGCAATGTTTATATTAAATATTTAACATATTGAACATATAATAAACATCTAGCATATATTACGCATATTTAACATATATATTTAATATAGTGGAGATGAGCCGCTGTAGCTGCGCCTGCGGAAATGCCAGCAAAATGAAAATTTTACCGATGCGAATTCACACCATTGCAGTGTGCCGTTTGAGGGTTAATTTTATTTGTAATTTTAATTTTAATTTAAATGGGCTTTCAGTAATCTGTTCTGTAAATAATAAGAATTTGTACCAGCCGGCATGAGAAGCAAAGAAAAAAATGAATAAGTTACTGTGGGATTTTATATCGTAATCAGATGTCCTTAAAAGACATTCGAAAATTCTGAGCCATACAGATGTCTTCAATTTTAGTAACTAATCCATTTTGAAGATGTATACAATTGAGAATGTTCTAACTTATTTATTTTTCAATGTTTATAGTTCAAAATCATAAAATTTTGAACATCTTTTTGAAACAGAAAAATTCTTGAATATTATATTTTAAAGATTTAAATTGAAACTCTTCAATTCTAAAAATGCATAAATAAACATCCTCAAATTTTTACGATTTTGAAGACTGAAAGTCAATTTTTTAATTCTAAACCTTCCACATTGAAGAAATTTCGAAAGCAAATCATCAAAATTACAGCTGTTTTACTTGTAAAACTTAAAACATGCATAATGTTTAATTGTAAATTTTCAAAATTGAAAACTCATGAATTTAAAATGTTTAAAATTCAAAGTTCTACCATTTTAAAGAGTTACAATTGAAAACTGTTCAATGTTATAGATGTATAAATAAAAATTCCTTGAATTTGATGATTTTAAAGATCAAAAGTTAAGTTTTCAATTCTAGATCTTCCAAATTGAAGAATAATTTGAAATGTAAATTATAAAAATTAGGTAAATTTTTTATTGTAAATTTTACAAATTAAAAAATCTTCAATTTTAAAGATTTACAATTAAAAGTTCAGCGAATTTAAAGAGTTACAATTGAAAATTCTTGACTTTTGAAAATATTGAATTCCAAATATTTATTTTTTAAGATTCACGTTTTAAAGGTATGTAATTTGGATCATTTGTTTTAGAATCATTCCATTTGGAAGATTTGCAATTGAAAATTCTTCAATATTCACGATTTGCAAGATTGAAATTATTTAACTTTGAAGATTTGCAATTGAAAACTTTTTAATTTTTAAGATGTCTGAATAAAAATTCTTAAATTTTGATAATTTTGAAGATCATTGGTAAAGTTTTGAATTTTAAATCTTCCAAAATGATTTTCAATTATTACATTTTTAATAAATAATTATTACATTTTAAGGGTATGTCATTTTGAACATTTTTTTTTTTTTGAATATTTCAATTTTGAAGATTTGCAATTGAAAGTTCTTCAATATTCACGATTTGCAACTTGAAATTCTTTGACTTTGAAGATTTGACATTGAAAACTATTTAATTTTTAAGATGTCTGAATAAAAATTCTTAAATTTGTTTAATTTTGAAGATCACTGGTTAAGTTTTGAATTTTAAATCTTCCAAAATGATTGTTAAATATTACATTTTTAATAAATAATTATTACATTTTACAGGTATGTAATTTTGAACGTTGTTTTTGGAATAGTTCAATTTTGAAGATTTCCAATTGAAAATTCTTCTATTTTAACAAATTGCAATTTAAAATTCTTCAATTTTGAATATCTGCAATTGAAGAATCTTCAACATTCAACGCGAATGATAGAAAATGATGCAATTTTTAATGTTATCGTTGGAGTAGTTTAATTTTAAAGATTTAAAATAAAAATTGATTCAGTTTTATAGATTTTCAATTGTTAATTCTTCAATTGTGGACGACAAAAATGACAGCATTGATTCATTTTTGGGAAATTCTTGTAATTTTTTACAAATGTAACATGCATTTCCGCATATAAAATGGAACTAGGGAGTCATTGTAGCTTAGATTGTATCGTGATTGTCTTATGTTCCAACACTGCAGCCTTGGCAGAAACGCTGGCGCGGGTTCGATTCCAAAGGCAGGAAGGGAGGTTGGATGTGCTTTTAGAAAGCTTCGCTTCTTTCCCTTGGTATATTACCTCATGGATACCTTGAAGTTTATAATTAACCCTATAATACAGTCGCTAATGACCCTGGCAGTTGATACGACTACAAACATTCAATTAATAAAAAAAGGAAGTTTCAGTTACTTGAATCAGTGACTGGAAATCTACATAACAAAGTAATATTTTCACGAGTTAACTGTAGCTGTAATTAGTTCATTTTTTAAGGAATTTCCCCAACACTGCATCTAATTTAAAATATCCCTAAACTCAGATAAAAATGACTTTTATGTCGACCTAGCATGATGAGAATTTAATATTCCAATCGAAACTAAAGAATTTCCCATTAAATCGCAACAACTTCAAGTGAAAATAGAATTTCATACGATGACAAAGTAACGCGCGTATACTAATAAATTGTCAAACTGGGTGGTAGAACAAAAGTCAAGAGACAAGAGCACGCGATAAGTGAGAGGAAACCTAGGAGATTCAATGTGGATAAAGTTAATGCATGATTTTTTAGATTATTATATATGTAATTTTTATTTCTAATTGGCATCCCTTTTGTTTTTGTTTCAGGTAAGTTCGGAGCCATATTTGAATACTCAACTGAGACATTGGTGAGTTTTAAAGTGTTTCAAATTAAAAACTTGTTTGCAGGTGACATACTAATAACTTTTAATATCTGAGCTATATGATCATGACGGTTTTTGTTTTAAGACAGAGCAATATTTTTACGAATAGTAGTAGCCAATCAATTTTCGTAACCTAGAAATATAAATTACGAAAACCAATTAGTGAAATGAGTTGAAGTTATAGTTCAAAATTCAATTTGGCTCCTTGTCTTTGGTAGGACTTTGAAATGATCTAACGGTTTCTGAGCCTAGAGGAGGCAAAGTTTCCAATAGTTAGAATCGTCTGTGTTTGGGGTAGTCGGTTGGCTGAGTACTGTCTTTCCTGAATTGTTTATACCACCCAATACAAACAATACTAAGCCAGGAAACGTAACATTGCTCTCTCGCTAGGTGCACTCACCAAGCTTTCAAGAGAAACAACTAGCTAACCTCCGACGTACCACAACAACACATATATCTTGAGAACAATAACCTTCTTTGTATTCTCATAATCTAGCTTTATAAAATAAAATGTATTCTATCTTTTTTTAAATAACCATTTCTTTCTAAATTTCTTAATTTTCATTAGAATTTTTATGAAATATCGATGGATTTGTGGAAATTTTAAGAATCAGTCAGTATTATATTAGCCACTCCATCATTTGATTCAAACTAATAATGTATAATTTAGAATATTTAATGTTTAAATTTGCGAAATTGTCATGATTTCTAGGTTTTAAATAGAATACTTAAAGTATGAGTTTGTTCCATTTGAGCACGTCAATTTAATTAAAATGTTTAAAGATATGGAAAATTTAGCAATTTTAATCAATTTTCGATAAATGGTTTTAATTTTCAACTTGTTCTATGTCAAGTGCTTTTTTGAAATCGTTGAATGTGAAAAGCATAACATTAATTTATAATCAAATTATAATTTGAAATTGTTTAAATTTCAACGTTGTAAGTAATTTCGTCAGGTGACATGCCCTTCATTTAAAATTTTTCAGTTTTTCTTTTGAAGTCGTCCGATTCAAAATTTTTTATTTTTAAGCGTTTTTAAATATAATTTAATTAGTTTTGCACATTCAGGTTTGAAAAGGTTGTAATTTCAACTTTAAAAAATTTTGAATTGTGCCACGTTATAATTTTCCAATCTCTTAAACCAAAGACTTCAATGATTAATGAAAGTGCCACATTGTATAGAATTAACTTTACTCAGATATGCAAGCCCCAGGAACCAGAATGTATTTTTTGTAATTACCCAGTACCCATACCGAAATGTTGTAATTGTTAATGCCACAAACCATTTTTTTAGTGTTTTAAATTCGAAACTCAAAGTTTGAGACTTTAATTTGGAATGTTATTCATTCTTAGGAATCGTTATTATTATTATTATTATTATTATTATTATATCATTAAGCCGTTTCCCTTTCGGGGTAGGCGTGAATTGCTCGGTGGTTTACAGATGATGAAGACGGAACCCACGCGAAACGGAACGCGTATACTGAATTTAGTATATGCGTATACTAAATTTAGTATATGCATATACTGAATTAAGTATACGCGTATACTATATTTCATGTACGTGCATACTAAGTTCAGTATATGCATATACTAAATTTACTGTACGGTGGTATACTAAATGTAATTTCATGTTGTGCATTCTTGCTTCCATTATATGTATACTAAATATAGTACAGATTTTTATAACAGTGTAGCTGCGAGACGCCGATTAATTAAATCAAGGTGCGAGATGCAAGCATGCTCTTGGCATAGGGAATAGCCAGGATCATCTCAACAATCATGCCAACCTAAAAATATATTGTGAATTTTTCTTTTCTGATACGGCAACTTTCAATGATTTCCCCAAAACCCTTTATTGGCAAATGCCAATTACTCAGAACAAAGGGAAAGATTACTCCTGATTTCGTTTTTACACGGGAGCTCAAGAATCTACACTCTAATGTTTTGCAATAATACAGACAAATTTATCTCCGAAAAAGATATGTGCTTCTGAAAAATTATTTAATACTCGATAGTGCTTTGTAAAGAAAGAATCTTAGTTGGATCTCTAACCCGTTCTCATGCGGCAGCTTACCCAATAAGCCGTTTCGGTTTGCAAAACACACTTAAATTCGAAATTAAGTTATTGACAATTTCAATAATTTGGGTTCACGAATTCTAGGATTAGGAACTATTTCCAGAATGAGTTCATGAACTCACCCGAATTGAGCAAAAATAGGGTTCAAAAGCAAGATTGGAATTTGAGTAAACGTCTACTGCCCATCAGGAAAAACTGGAACAATTGTGGAATGATTCACCAAAAGAAAAAAGAAACTAAATTTTGTTTTAAGCAAATATTGTCGCATTTTTATAGATATACATTCCTATAAATAAGTACATGTCGACAGAGTAAAATAATTAAATTTTAATAAAATATTAGAATTGCCTTTGTAATTCAAGTCCAAAAATAATAAAAGTTATCGTCAAATTAAGTAATGTTACAGTGCCTAGACTTGTAGATGGTTTCAATGTGAATTCATCGGAAACACATAAATTGTTTTTATCTATTAAGTCCATATGAATTTATCTTTAATTAAAAATAGAAATAATAATAAAATTAATAAAAAATAAGACTTTTGGGGGGTTTTGGAATCATTTCTGTGAAGACAAGAAACATTTTTTTGGATAATAAAAAAATTGAAATCAAAATACTTTCCAACGAAGAGTTGTACGTATTAATCTTTTGGGTTTAACACTCCTAACACACTCCCACTTGAACAAATTCCATTTGTGATTTAAAAAGGCAACCTAGATAATGATTCTGTTAGAATAAAGCCGATGTTTGTGGAAAAAAGTGTGACAAATGGAATTTTTTTAAATAGGGTAGATCTGGACGAGTTGGGATAGTTATCATTTTCAGTGAAATACTTGCAATCTATAGTGGTTTTTACAAATTTAACTGATTTCATACATTTAGTGAACATTCAAGGATCAATTTCATAAAAACGAAGTGTGTTAAAAATAGAAATTACGATAAAAATATGAAAATTTCATAAAAGATTATTTCATGTATTCGGAGAATAGAAATGAGTATCGCAACAAAATATAATTTGTTTTCACGATTAAGCAATACGATTATTCGTACCGATTGTTCATGCTCTGTAAAACGTTCAACAAACAATTTTGTAGGGTTTATTACTTATTACTCACTTATTACTTATTACTTATTACTTATTACTTATTACTTATTACTTATTACTTATTACTTATCACTTATTAGTTCACAGAAAAAAAACGAAAGATGAAGTTTACATCGATTCCAAGTGAAAGATTCGCTTTACACTAATCGAAGATAATTTCCTATTTTTATCCTTGGCTGGATAATCTTTCGCCTCATTATCGCTCCATTTTTATTCGAAAAGTAACGAGAATTACGACGCCAGCGCTATCTACCGTCTTTTAACTTCATTAAATTGGAGCAGAATAGCGATTCCCGGCTGTCAGTTTCTCTTTTTGCTTAGCGGTATAAAATAATAAGATCTAGATCTTTTATAATAGTCTAATATATTTCAGAGGAGATTGATAGGTAAAAAAATCTTTTAATGTTCTTTTCCTTTGCCATTTCTAGGTTCTATACTCAAATTTGCTCACTGCAGTGTGGCGAAGTTGATTAAATCAGAATTATTCTCCTAACCTCGCTGAAACTCACCGAAATACATTCAATTTTTAACCGTTCCAAAATTTATCTGCAGCACATTTTAAATTTTGTTTTGTCTAAGTCTTATTATTTTTAAATAATAATTAAGTAAGCTAATAGTTGTTTCAAATCTGGTGTCCTGATTTATGGCTCGAATTCACTCATACTTTGCCGTTTTCCCATTGCGGCTAAGGGCGTAGCAGACGACAGCTTTTATTCCATCGTAGGATAATCTTTCACCAAATAGCATGTAAACTTTAACAGCGGAAAATTTTACATGCAACAAAATTCAACTTTCGTTTTTTCTGTGTTAGAATCGTTATCCGACCTCCGGTACAATTACCCTATACTGTAAAAAAAGTTAGTATTTCTACAAAAAAAAACCTTAGGTAGCTGCACATTAAAGAAGTTAGGTAAGATTGAGGTTACGAAAATTATGATACAGTCAAAACTGGATTGCAGTAAGCATGATTTGTGTTTTGCGAGAATAACGCCGCGCGGTGGTTTTGCATAAGAGGCGCCACGGGGGGATTTGCCGTGGTCACTCCTGCATGACAAAACAGCAAAGCGATAAAGGGCAGTACCTCAACGGCCTGCCTGATAACTGCGTCACGTTGCGCATCATTACGACATGGCCCTGACTACTTACGTTCGGAGCGACTGGATATGATAATCGAGTAGCCAGTAACTCTTCTCTATGCACTGAGTCCGACGCAGTAACTTTGGCTTAAAAAGTCCGCAAAAGTCCCCGGATTTTACATAACAAATATTTCATGCAACGACCCGGTTTCAAGTTAGACCGTTATAAACAATTGAATTTGCACTAAAATTGACATATTTGCGGCTGCATATCTGGGCAACTATTGGGCCGAAAATTTTCGAAAAAAATGTAGATCATTTTTCAGGACACATGCTCCACGATCAAAAAGAAAATTTTCCGACGGAGCTAAAACTTTTCTTAATATATGGGTAATTCCCCGTCAAACTGTACAATTTTACCCCCTGGAATAATTTTGCCCCTGGTTTAAGCCCCCTGGATTCCAAAAATCGAGTAACCTCAATAACTGACCAATGGGAATGCTTCCTGTATTGATATTTTTTAAAAGCGTTACTAGTATTACTAGTATTGATACTTTGTAAGAGCATTACTAGTATTACTAGTAATGCTTTTATAAAGTATCAATACAGGAAGTATTCCTATTGGTCAATTATTATGTTTACTCGATTTTTGGAAACCAGGAGGCTTACACGTATACCAGGGGGCAAAATTTTACACTTTGGCGCAGAATGACCCATATAAGTGTTCAAAATGGACCTTTTTTAACAACTACGTGTGCAATTTTTTGAACTTCTTAATAAAAGACTTTCTGTACATTGTACAACGTCAATGCTATTACTTTTGTAAAAAATCTTGGGGAAATTACTTTTATTAGAATTACTTTTGTTACTTTGCAAAAATGTCAATCGTTTTTTTGTTAATAACAATTATTATAAACAAATAAGAATATTTAATATAGCTTTCGTTTTTAAACGTGTTTTTAAAATTAGATATAAAAAAAACTTTGTCTCTTATAGATTTTCTTTTAAATCAAATCATTAGTTAACTATGGACTTATAAACAATTAATTGCAAAATAATCTTTGGCCTGTCCCAGCTGCAATTTTACAGTTAAGATTTTCAATTTTTTTAGTTCGATATCTGGTAGCTTCCTCATAATCTTTCTCTCTGTTACCACTCTGAACACATCGTTCTTTTGTTAATAACAATCTTTATCAACAAAATCCTATATTTACCGACTCTGATCTTTTTATTCGCGTTACTTGAATTAGGCACAAAGAAAAACTTTTGTCTCTGTTAAATTTGCTCTTAACTCCAACAATTTGTTAATTATGGCCTTATGAACAATTAACTGCAAAATAATCATTGGTCTGTCCCAGATGCAATTTTAAAGTTAAGATTTTCGATTTTTTGTTAGTTTTTTATCTGGTATCTTCCTAAAAATGTTTCTTTCTGTGAGGTTACCGCAAAAGATTTTTCTTGCGTGAAAGCAAAAACATGAAATATTACGAAACAATTTTGTTAAATGCAAGGTTTGGCCAATAACAATTGTTATTAACAAGAGAACGATGCTTTCAGAGTGGTAACAGAGAGAAAGATTTTGTTTTATATCTAATTTTAAAAACACGTTTAAAAGCGAAAGCTACATCAAATATTCGTATTTGTTTATAACAATTGTTATTAACAAAAATACGATTGAGATTTTTGCAATGTAACAAATGTATTTGTTATCAAGGTAATTTCCCCAAGATTTTTTACACAAGTTATAGCATCGACCTTGCACAATGTACACAAAGTCTTTTATTAAGAAGTTCAAAAAATTGCACACGTAATTGTTAAAAAAGGGATATTTTTGGATATTATATGGCGTATTTTTTGAGATATTTCGATTCCTCGTGGAACAAGTGTCCTGGAAAATGATTGACAATTTTTGCAAAAATTTGCAGTCCAATAGTTGCTGAGATATGCAGCCGCAAATACGTCAATTTGAGTGCAAATTTAATTGTTTATAAAGCTCTAACTTGAAAACGGGTCATTGCATGAAAAATTGGTTAAGACTTTTTAATCCAAAGTTACTACGTCACACTTTTAGTGCATACAGAAGTTTTACTGGCTACTGGATTATGAGTCCAAGGTCAGAACCAAAACCGTACTGCAAACCAGTTTCGACGTATTGTATTTTGTGTATTATGCATGGTTCTTTTTGTGACGCCTGTCACTTTTAAAATATCCATTTGAGCGCCGTCTCTTTAATTCTCCTCATGTATTCTGCATAATATTTATTCTAACATCAGATGAATTTATTTTATACAATCCTTTTTTCACAAATGCTTCCCAAAATATTTTTTAAACAATTTATGGGTGTAGTTCCGAATAGCCCGTACCTCCGATTTTTTTTAAAATCCCTATATTTGTGTATCATGGCGCGCTGATTACGAAAATCATAGTGAAAATTGGCGCCAATTTGATTTTCCAAACCATGATTTTTATGGAGCTTTTATGGTTTTTAACATGAAAATTAATTTTGCGCCGATTTTCACCATGGTTTTTGTAATCAGCGCGTCGAAATACATGCGTATAGGGAATTTAAAAAAAAAAAAGGAGGTAAGGGCTATTCGGAACTTTATCCCAATTTATTAACATTTGTAATTGGATTCTACAATATAAACGACCGATACTTGACAGGAAGGTCAATTATTTTTCGCACGTGCGCAATAAAAAGTAATTTAATTGAAAAGGTCTATTTAGGCACTGTCTGAAAAACTGCACACTCAGAGAGAAAGTTGTCTTAACACAAAAGCATGGTTCTCTTGCCTCTTTTGTTTTGAACCACGTGACTATCTGTTTTACACAAACAGAATTATTTGGCTGCAAGCCTAGCTGAAGTTTGTTACGAAAAGATAAGGGAGACCGGGACAGAATGGGACAGGTTTTTGTTTCATTAAAGTACTCGCCGCATCTGTTGTGAAATACTACAATGTAAACTACGAATAAAAAATACAAATTGAAAATAGTGCTCTTGTCACGTCTCGCACCAGGTCACTTTAATTAAATTTTAATTTAAACACTCTAATTACTGATTATTTTTTAATCAAAAAGTAATTTTTCATGAAATTTTGTGAGCAGTAATATTATTTATAATTTTTTTATGTATAAATCGTTATCAACTTTAACATTTTTTGAAAATGACATAAGATTTACCTTATTTCATGATGAAGCAATATCAATTAGTTTTGCAACAAGAATTTAATGTAAATATTCATTTGCATTAGGAATAAGTAGGAAATATGATAGTATAAACATTTCTAAAAATGATTTTACTGTACTTGAAGATATATTTGGCTATGTTTTGTATTTATTTAGTATAGAATTTATTGAGGTTAGGAAAGTATCGTCAAATTTTAATATCTTTTGATCCTTTTGATATACTGTTCCATTTATATAAGAGATAGTTCATGTTTAACAGAGTTTTCTGAACTCCACACACTTTTGAAAAAAACCTTTCCCTACACAAAGATATTAAAATTATGAAAATATTAATATTTTTGAATAAATTTTGCTAACACGTGCAAAATCAATATTCAGAAAGATAAACACTTTTATGGCTAAAAAAGAAATGACAAATCTGTATGAATTAAAAAAAATCTAATCTCTGTCTTTTAATAAAAATTAAAGCTTCATAAACATGTATATTAAAAATAAAACTCGATAAATAACATTTCCAACTTCTCACGAAATAACCTAAATTATAAAATACGTACAATAATAGTACAAAGGTACACTTACATTTTGTAATGTATAGGACTTGATCTTTCAATGTCCAGTCTTTTAGCATTTGTCTGCTTTATTCAGAGTGAATTTAAATATTATTTATACATTTCAATAAGGTACAATCCACGTTGTTTACGTCTGCTGGCTCCGAAAAATAGTTATGACAGCCAGAAAAACAGTGTCCTGTCTCGCCCCAGTACGTTTCCCATTCCGCCCCAAATTGTACTTTTCGTTTATATCCAAATAGTAAACATTTGTCTTCAAAAAATGCATAAAATTCACTCATTAAAATAAAATTCAATAATTTATCTTCGCAAAAAGCTCTCTAAATTTGAATTAGTAAAATATAGCTGATTGACAGTTAAATTCTACTAATTGCTGTAGCCAGAATTGAGTCACTGTTAATTAGTAGAATTGTATTGATTGGATTAGTAAAACGAAAATTACTAATTGATCTAATTGATAGTTGTATAGAAGAAATCAGTTCATTTTAGGAGGTTATCTTCCAAATATATTTGCGCACCATTTTTCAATGTGAAATTGTTTAAAGTTTAAAATTTGTTCACACATGTAATAATTTCTTATTCATTTATCAAAATGAAAATTTCAAAATACATTTTATTATTATAAATAATATTGGAGTATAAGCAAAATCTTAATTCAAAACTTGTTCCTCTATCAATTTATTATAAGTCTATAATTGATTCACTGCAGTTACGGTATAACAGATTAACTTCAGTTACGGTATTTTTACTGTTAAAATTAGTAAACTTCTGAAAATAACTGATTCATCAATTAAAATTAAGTGTACTGAATGAATTAATAAACTTTCTACTAATTAAAATTTAGAGAGAGGATTTGTCTAATTATTGAGGAATCACCTCGGATGGATTTATCATGGTCTGTTCGCTTACACCTCCAACACTCTGGGAATCCCATTTAAGTAACTCCCATTTAAGTCGTTCTTAGAATTTCCGTCCTCGGAGCTTCGTGACGCGGGACCAAAAGAGAGACGGTGTTCAGTTTACGGTCGAACCAAGCGAATGTTGTGTTCGATTTAAGTGAAGGCCATTTATGACCAGAACCGAAACCGCACTTAAATGGGATTTCCAATGTATTAACCAATCTGAATAAAATTTGGAGGAAATTCTCCTTGTGGGCATTCGCACCAGAATTGCGAATATGAGCAAATTACTTCCAAAAAATTTTTAATAAGGACCACCTTAATAAGTTCCCTTTGCCAAATTCCTTCACAGGAATCGTCAAGGTATTTTCAGCTGCGGGTAAAGTGCAGTGCCAATTCCCAACCTTCTTAGTTAGAAACCCTCATTCGTTGGAAGCCAGTATCCGAAAGGGAAGGATTGGTTGTACTGATTAATTCCTAACTCTAGATTGAATTATCAATCCTCATACATCCCAACCTTCCCCTTGTAAACTCATGACCCTTTCCTAAACTACCCCATCCACCCTAATCATTGTACCAATGCACCAGTGCCACCAGCCAACGTGCACAGCCTAGCGAGTGCGAGTGAGCGAGCAGCTAGTTCCTTTCGCTAGCGCACTGACATTGGAAGGACGTACGTACTGAGCCTCGGCACTCGGCTCCCCACCCGAATTCTCACGAGCGCTCCCGAAGTGAAGCGCCGGTCGAGCCTCGTCGCGCGTACGGGGTCAAAATATATTCAGTGTATTCTAAACAAGCACGCGACGTGCTGCCGCGTTCTGTTAGACGCATCGACAGACAAAAGTGTCGTCGCGCTCGAATCGCGCCGCCGATGATAGTGCGAGTCGCATATCGCGAGAAACAAGTTTTCCGAGCCTTGTTCGCAAGGACGAGTGTTGCCACCTCTACGTCACCGACTATTCGCTCTTTTTCTTCTCCTCAGATCGCACTTTCGTACCTCGACAGTGTCGGTCTCGTGCAGACTCGTGGATCCTCGTCTCACTTTCCTGGGGTCAGTGCCTGCTCGATCGGATCCTGAGCAGGAACATCGAGGAGCTGCTAATTTTAAAAATTAAAATCGAAGAGCGATCCATCCCCTTTCGCGATTTCCAGTTTCAAATTCATTTCCAGATTGATCTCTGTCGATCGCTTTCTAATTGGCGATCACTTGCCAAGTGTCATGTGAGGTCGCCGGCTGATAAGTTAACAAAACCTCAGGAGCGACCCTGATGGAGAAATTAAAAGTATAAGTTTGAAGATGAAAGTGTTCGATTTCCGGCCGCGATATTGTAATTGAAATAGGAAACTTAATCAGAGGAACAAATCGTGTGTGAGTGGGGAGTTTTCGAACAATTGTGCGTGTCTGGTTGCAAGTTCTCGGTGGAAGTGTGTGTTCTGTATTGACAGTTCGGTCATCGTCCTCAGTCTCCCCGTCGTAGTATAAAAAAAAACTCGCGTACTGTTTCTTATCCATTGGGACCTTAATTTTGCCTCTGGTTCCCCTCCACCTCTTTACCCTCTTATCGCTCGATCTCGACGGCACCAACTGCTTTTCCGCTTGAATAGAAAAGGACGCCTAATCACCGCGAGTGATAGCGATAACGAGCTTCTGCCGAGAAAAACAAAGAATCGATTCTGCATACTACCTAACCTTTTGTAAAAGTTCGCGTGAGTGTCATTTTTATGATTATTGGGTGTAAGAAGCGGAAAGAGTGACACCCTTTTCGTGGGATCTAGGATTCGAGGGTGATCAGATCGACCCCATGGTGAGTGTTAAACAATTATTAATTAATTGTTTAATCATCAAATCCTTTGTTTAAATTAGAAAATTAAAAAACTATTAGATTAAAGTATGATAAGACAATGGGCAATATTCTATGGTTGAGCTGTAGACCTCTGAATCAATAATTTATAGATTGAATTGGTCTGAATAAAGGGTGTATGTTTGTTTGATTATCAATTATGTAATAAAGCATTAGGCAATATTGACCAAAACTGATGTAAAGTAAAGGGTTTTTAAATGATTAATATACATACTTATTTTAATGGTTTCAAAGATTACTATTAATCATCAATGTCAATTTGGGTCAGGAGTGACAATAGGACTAATTAAATGAATATAACGTTGCACTTTCTCCAATGCTATTTTTAGTCATTGATGCTAAATTATTTCTACTTTTATTTGCATGGTTAAAATCGATTTTGGTTCTGAGAATGCAAAAAGTGTTTTATTAATCATGTAAAAGCTTATAATTGAATGAGGCGTCAGAAATATCAACCTAGTTCAGTTTCAGACAGTCTATAAGAATCCTGCTCATTGTATTATCGAAGTTCATAAATCTTTCAACGTCAAAGAGGTCATACTATAGAATAAGACGATGATCGTGACGTGACGCTCTTCAACTACTTAAAGTTATTAATCTAAGTGAATAAAGAGGCAATCTAGATGACGAAAACAATATTATTTATCAGTCAAAAGGTTGCAATTCAGTGACGCGAAACACTAGTAAATAAGTCTGTGATCGGATTTCGAGTCAAGATCATCAGTTGAAAAACTGGCTCTAAAGTTTTATAGCATTAGTAAATAGGCTTCGAATTAGTGATGCGAAGAAATAATAATCTTTACTTAACAGCTCGCCTAACAGACACTGTAACATTTGTCAGTTATCATAAAAAGGTGAAAATAATAGCGTAATATTAGTTCAAAAAATTAAAAGCACCAAATCGTAATATTATCCAAGAACACATGATACAAAGACTTGAAAAGGAAGAAGAATAACAAAAATTAGCAGTTGGATTGGACATTGTTTGAAAAAGAATTTACGAAAAAGATACTATTATATTAGCAGCTGAAAAGGATTGCGGAAGTTTAACGAAAATCAAGATCGAGATACTGAAGATGACAAAAAAACGGAAATAGAATTCGGAATTTACAGTAGCGAAATAGTGCTCTACGAACATGAATCAATTTAAAAATGTTTTGTGTACTTTTTTATGTATGTTGAGAAGACTTTACTGACTTTGGAATCCTGAAGAATATTGAGAAACTTCTAAACCTATTATTACGCAATTTACACCCCTAGGAAACTATAAAAAGGGCATCAGAATGGACCATAAAGAGTCATAAAAGCATTGTACAGTAACTTTAGTACGCGATACAATGTATAGGGTATATCTATCTGGGTCAATAGAGACAATCCCCTTTTTCTGATTCAGGAGATTTCAATACTCAATACTGAAGATTTATCATATCAATGAAATATGATTTACTAGATACATATTTTGAAAAAATGCACTTATTTGAAATTCTTTATTCCTTTTATTAAAACATATGCTTTTGCAGAAAACTCATTCATCATCAATCACGCAATTTTTTACGTTTACAGTTTTCGTTTCACCTTCTATTCCACCTACAAATTCAGGACCAGATGAACAATCGATGAAACTGCAATTTCCTAATCTCGTTTAGGAGATTTCCGAGTGAAAAATGAAAATGATTAGTAACCTTACGTTCCGCACTATTCCCTGGCGAATAGAAGTTTGCTGTGGAACATTAGTCAACCAAAATATTCGGAACAGTATTTCAGGAAAGTGAAGAAATGATGAGAAATACCGGAAATCCAAAGGCTGCGTCTCAGTTAACTTAGCGTTGAGCATGACCTAACCTGACATCTTTATACATATGCGTATTCGTGCGTTACGTAAAATCGTGCGTGTTCACACACAAATGCAAGGAAACGAATTGACACGTACCTTTTCAATTTTTATTTTAAAAAGCTTTTTATACACATGGAAAAGTTAAAGACAACGAATGTTTTTCTTCACATGAAAAATGGAAAAGAACCATAAAAGCAAACAATTCTGTAATGTATTTATACTGTTCTGGGAATGTCAAGATAAGCAATAGTTAAGAGTGGATAAAATGTTGGAAGCGAGGAAATGCTTCTTCCGGCCTTTACACGGTACTGCATAGCATTAACTGTTTCTAGAAATTCAGTTGACCTGTCTTAGTGATTTTGTAACAAGAAAACGCACTTGATTTTCTACTAAATAATTCATGATCTCACGACTAATTGAATTTACGTAAGAAAAACATGTAAAAGATATGTTTTCTAAAACAATTCTGTTTCATTCCCGTTTTTCCTGCTCTTTACTTAAATTAAGTTTCTCAACGAGTTTCCGCGAAACTGGAATGAAATTTTTCTTTCGACTAAATTCGTAAGCTTTGACGGGTACTGCTGCATCGGAAATGAGGACTAAAATGTCAAAATAGGATTTGTTTTCCCGGAGAGCTCAAAGCATTCCATTTAAAAGAGACTTGGATCCGAGCTTGAAATAAAGACGAGACGCGTCGTTGAGTTATAAGTTATAAGAGGAAAAATGAACCCTAAGGGCAATCATCTTAACGTTTATCATCGCCTCTTTCTTTATACTTTGTCGGGACACGTAGCAATTCATCATAGGCAAATAAGCTCGCGTAGTATACGTAATATGCTATGTCTACCGCTGTGTTGTAAGATCAGTTTATTTTTTTTTCGATATGGCAAAGTCTGCATGCGTGTCAGTTTGCAGCCTGAGTTTGCACTACTGGCGTCTATTGACGAGTCCAGGTCAGCGGAAGCTTTCATGTTTGCTTTAAAACGACATTAAATTAATGCATTAGAGGATAAAATTAGATATCAAAATGCTATCAATTTTTCCGATCTGAAAAGTGAGCGCAAAGTAGCTCACAAGAATATATATCATTAGCTGCATCGCGTGATACGTAGTCTGTTTACTGCAAACTTGTTTCAACTTAAACCTTCTTTAAAATAGAAATTGTATTGGAAAAATCGTCCAGTTTCAAAGTTCAATCTGGAAGTTTCCAATATTTTAAATTAAAAGTTTTTTAATTTTAAATGTTTCAAGCTTAAAAGCTACATTTTCCAACTCATTTCCAACTCTCGCAAATTGGACATTCTTCCATTTTAAACGTGTATATTTGAAATCTCAAAATTTATTATAACTGAAAAATTCGTAAAATTTACCTGTTAAAAATTGCATATCTTTCATTTCTGACTGTATCAATTGTACATTTATTAACGCTTGAATATGAAAGTCGGAAGTTCCTTACTATATTTTTGTGATTTTGTAACAAAAATAAGCAATTTTAAAATTTATGAGACAGAAAACTGGATAAGGAGCATCTCGTTTTTCCAGTCTCCCACATATAAAACCGTTTAAAAATGTTTTCACGTCTTCAGTGTAAAGTTCTCAGGGAATACATGCTTCTATAATTTTATGAAAATTTTATATTTAAAAACCTATTGTAGAAAAGTTTTTTCGTTCAGCCTGTAAAATTTAATTTTGTGGTCCTTAATCAGTTCCTATTCTCTCCTTTGAAATGAGCCCAAGACCTTTGAAAATTGTTAATTATTTTTAAAATTATTCCAAATTATCGAAAAATGTTGCAATTTTTGACATTTTGCCTTCAAAGTGTTCTTATGAGACGTAGAAGTTTATTACCTCTTGTGTTATAAAATTATATATATATATATTTTTACTTGGTTCGAAATTATTTGTTTGAATATTGCAATAAATAAAGTAGGTGGAGTTTTGCAGAAAATCTTCTCTACTTTTTCTTCGAATTTTGAAAATCTGAAAAGATTTTCTGAAAAGCCCACCATTTTTTTGGAATATTTTTTTTAAGTTTCTGCTTAAAGAAGACAGCCTATCAGCTTTATGTGATTCAAATCATTTTTTAAGCCCGGAGAATTTTTGTCTAAAAATATGATTTTCGCATTTTTCTCGTAAACGAGGCAGAATTTCACAAAAGTGCAAGATTTATTTTTTGTAGAACTTTTGTTGATGCGCAAACTATTTTGTTAAAATTTCTTTGGAAAAATCTTTAGTTGTTTTCGATGAAAATGCATTAACTTGATTTTATGGAAAAAATTCTCATGGTCACAAAAATGACTTATCCCGCATGAAACTTACAGGATGTCTTTTTTATAGGAGAGGAAATAATATATATATATATCAGTAGGTTTTTTTGTGAAAATCGACTTTTTATATTTTTAAACAAATCGTCGGCACTTTTTTGATTGTAAACGTTTTTCCAATTTTCCGCCTGATTACGAAAGAGGACGGAAATATCACTTAAATCCGAAAACATTCAAATATTTGAATTAGGTCAAAAAATATAGATTTTTAAAGACATAATTGGCAATTTTTGAAAAATATATATTTATATTCAAACAATATTTGATAATAATATTTTCCGCGAAGTTAGGGATATTATCCGTAACTTTTTTCTTTATTATCCGAAATTTGTTGTTCTCAAAGAACTGAGAGATGCTGCGACTTGAAGTATAGAACCCTGCTTCATTTGAAATGGATTCGATCCATATAAAAATCTAAATGATGGGATTTTTTTTTAATTTGTTGTATGAGGGAAAGAATGATAGGGATTTTTTTCACTCTTTTTAATGCAAATAAGCAGAAACAAATTTCTTAATCAAATTATTATTTTATGAAGATGACTGAAAGAAACCATTTGTTTCACTTTGCGTACTCATCCATTTATTTAGAACAACAAAACTGCATATTTGCTTGCTCCTTAGGGGAGTATTAATAAAATGATCAAAAATCTTTTTTGGTTCGGAAAACTCTTTTTAAATCATTTATTTCACTTTTTCCTCCATTTTGACATTTTTTAAATTTGCGAGTACTATCTTAGCTTTGTAAACATACTTTTTTAATTTCAATAAGAAAAGTTAAAAATAAATTATATTTAAAAAAATGCAAATAATGAAAATGTTCATAATGAATTATTTTTTTAGTTTCTAGTGAGAAGCAGAAGATATTCTACGATTTTTAAATATTTTTAAATTGTTTTTGTCTTGTCTAAAAGAACGTTTCCACACTATTAGAATTCTTTAGTAAAAGATTTGGTTTTTGGTCTCCTGATTGCTTATCATGACATATAATTTGGTATAAATACCATTCACAAATTACGCAACAATGTTATCGTTGCCGTTATTATAAAAATGTAACGTGCGACAAGGAACATATTAATTAATATGAAATTATTCAGAGTACCGTCAAACAGGGTAATTTCGGAAATGTGGGGTAAATTCACACATTTATAAACTGATATTTCAAATTAATTAAGGAAGTTATTATCCAAAATCTAAAATCAGTTAAGAACCCCTTAAAGTAATTCGAACTATCAATTTAGGAATGTCCGAATTTACCCCACATTTCCGAAATTACCCCGTTTGACGGTACCTTGTTTTGCAAAATTATTGTACATGAACGAAATCTAATTAACTTTTCCATTAAAAGAGACGCAGCGTTTCGAATGGGCGCGAATAAAAAATGTCACGAACAGATATTTTCCGGCTGCGATAATAAGCTTCATTTTTCCGCTGTTCGAGTCAGCGTTCTTTGCCTTTGTAAAACTGGAATCCGGGCTAGGAACACGCCTGGCGGCTTGATGGAGAGCACGGCGTGGCCATTACAGTTATTAGTCAGTCGCATCTGTCAATAATTATAGACGGATCTCAATGCTTGAAACAGAGGAGTATACATATATAATGCTTTTATCTGAGAAAATATGAGGCGTGATATCAACGACCTGTAGATATACCGCGTGAGAGTGTATGGTCGACGTCAGAGGAAATCTTCGAATGCGTACATATATTTATTATCACCCTAAGCACTCCCGGAATTTCATCCTGAATGAGGTCCTTAAAGTCCCCTGCTTCACCTCCATTCTATCTCAGAAATAGGTCGTTGCAAAAGTAGATATTGTTTTGGCTATAAATTTCACTCAGGGGAGTGGAAATCTGTTAAATTTTAATGTGGCTCTTCGCACTATATATTCATTATTTTATGCTAATGCACTTCGTTTAGGGGTCGTTCAAGAAGTACGGCATGCTATTTTCAACCCTTTTTCCAGCTCTTCACTTCTTCGTCACAGATCGTCACACCAAGCGTGGACGTCACAAATGCAAACACCCCATTTCTTTTTTCAGTCAACATTTTTTCTTCGGTTTTCATTTTATAAACGGCTAAAATAAAACACAAAACGTACAAACGTAATTTTTCAATACACGTCATAGCCTAAAATGCTCTCAAAACAGAGAGAACAGGGTGTTCTCACTCGAATATAGGGATATAAATACATTTTTTTTAAATGTCAGTACCATACTGTATATTGCATTTTCAACAAAATACTTGGATTTTCAACCAAAAAAGATTAATTTTCTAAAAAAAAAAAAATCAGTTTTCAACGACAGAGTTGCGTTTTGGAGGTAAAAAGTTGATCTTTTTAGAAAACAGTTGACTTGCCTTAAGAATCAAATATAGTTAAACTTCCAAGCATAAGAGATGCATTTTCAAAAAAATAGTTGAATTTTTAACAAAATAGTAGAATTTTCAAAACCAAATGGTCGAATGTTCAAACGAAAAAGATGAATTTTTTGGAAGACTGTCGAATTTTCAAACAAGAATACTCAATTTTCAAACAAGAACTTTTCAACCAAAAAATATGAATTTTCAACCCAAACAGAAGAATTTTTTACCGAAAAATACAAATTTCAAACAAACCAGTTGAATTTTCGACCAAAAAGTTTACTTTTAACAAAGTAGTTGAATTTTTTACAAATTAATAAAATTTCATTAAACTATTTGAATTTTCAAGTAAAATGATGAATCTTCAATAAAAAGAAATATATCTTTAACCAAGAAGTTTAACTTTTAATCAAAATATTTAATTTGCAATCAAAAAAATTCATTCTTGAGGAAAAATACAATAGTTGATACTTCAACAAGCAAAAAAATTCAATAAGAAAAAACATTTCAATTCTATTAAAAAAGACGAATTTTGAACAAAATAGTGGAATCATCAATCAAAACAAATTAATTTTTAACCAAACAGTAAAAAGGGCGAATTCCCGACAAAATAGTTGGATTTTCAACCCAAAAATATGAATTTTCAACCAAAAAGTTAATTTTCAACCAAATAATTAAATGTTCTACCAAAACAATAGAATTTTCAACCTAAAAATAAAAATCAATGAAATAGTTGAATTTTGAAGCCCAAATGCGATTTTTCAAAAAAATAGTTTAATTTTAAACCCGAAAATATGAATTTTTTAAACAGAAAGTTGATTTTGAACTTCGTAGTGGAATTTTAAACAAAAAGAGATATTTTTCAACCAAAAATGGTATAGTTAAATTTGCAATTCAAAAAATTGATTTTCAACAAAAAGAAATGCTAATTTTCGACTAAATACTTCATTTTTCAACCAAAGAGATGAATCTTAAACTAATAAAATGACTATTCAACAAATTAGTTAAATTTTTAATTAAGTAGTTAAATTTTGAATCAAGTAAAATAATTTTCTACCAAAAAAGACGAGTTTTTTTACAATAAACTTGAATTTTTAAATAAAAAAAATTTTATTCACGAAAATTGATTTTACACCTAAAAAAATATTGTTTTAAATTGTTTAATCTCTATACAATAAAATGAATGCTTAACAAAGTAGTTCAATATTCAATGAAGTTGTGAAAGTTTTAACAAAAAAAGATGAATTCTCAATGAAAAATTTAATAGTAGAATTTTCAACTAGAAACGATGATTTTATAGCAACAATGTATTGTTTAAATTTTCAGTTAGGAAAATCAATTTTCAGTCAAGAAAATAAATGTTCAACTAAAAAATGAATTTGTAATAAAATAGATACATCTTCAATCAAAAAGTAGAAGTTTTAACTAAGTAATTGCATTTTAAACTAAAAACTATCAATTTACTACCAAAAATGGTATAGTTAAATTTTCAGTTCCAAAAATAATTAAATTAATATTTAACAAAATAGTTCAACTTTCAACCACGCGGTTGATTTTTCAAGCAAGAAGGTATAATTTTCTTCCAAAAAAGACGAATTGTCAAAAAAAAACATGAAGTTACAAGCAAATAGTTGAATTTTTAACTAAAATCTATCAATTTTTAACTAATAATGGAATAGTTTGATTTCCAATTTAAAAAATTACTTTAGAACCAAAATAAAAGAATTTTCTACAAAATAGTGAAATCTTCAACCAAACTGTAGACTTTTGATTAGAAAAAATGAGCTTTTAACGAAAAATAGTTAGATTTTCTTATTGGGTTCCATTAATTTAGAATGCATTTTAGCGATAAAACTGAAAACGGGGGAAAAGGGAAACTTTTTTCGAAACGTGTGGAAAAAGAGAAATTATTCTTTAAAAAGGGGAAAAAGTTTAGAGTATGAGAAAGAGTATGAAGTCTGTATTCAGATGCTTTATTTTACAAATAAAATCACTAATTTTTATTTTTTCAATTGTATTAAAAAATCGTTGTTTATATTTTCCATTTGCGATGTTACATATTGCGTTACCCCCCCCCATATGCCGCAAAGCCTGCCCCCCCCCCCGGAAGTTCAATGTTATTTTTAAACTGCATTGTGGATGAAATTCATATTTGATAGATATATAATATTGAGTAATATGTAGCCAATTTGATTGAAAGGCAAAAATGAGCTTTCTTGACACCCTTATATATTACAAGCAACAGCAGCTGAGATCGGATGTTTTATCATTTTCCCACATATGGTTCATGCAAGAAGATAATTTATTTTCAGTATTATTTCTCTCCTATGTAGCTCATTTTGATTTCTTTTTCTTGAAAAATGAAAGTCACGAGATACAATATAATCTGGGTACTAAACATAGATTAGAAGTAATCAAAAGCTTCAAAAAATATAAAACCATTGGTGTGAAATTTGTTGCTTCTTATTTTTAACAATGAAAATTTTCGTTGTGCCCTTGTCTTAGTAGTAATAAAAAATAAATTAATTACAGAAGTAATTTTTTGTAGGTTTGTTAATATTTCCGTTCAGAAAATTTGTTACAAATAAAGGAACTCGTCTTATGAAAAAACTAACTTATAAAAATGTAAGACAAAAGCAAGAAGTAACGCATACGCTGTCTTTTATTTGCCTGTTCCACAGAAAGCTAGAGCATCCACACTGGGGAATTCACTCAGATTCAATAAAAAAAAGTTTAAATCGGACAAAAATAACAAAAAATAAAAAATCAGCTAAAGGGATCACTGCGGAATTGATTCAGCTTCAATCAGAAAAAAGAACGTCTAAATCGGATAAAAATTGTGACCTGTAGATTGATTTATCCGTAAAAATTCAATTGGTTTTGCATAATAATAAAACTCAATGCTTAAAATGTTAAAATAAGGAAGAACTTGATTTTGAATTTCTATACTATATTTTTTAGTCAAATATGTTTTTAAACTTCTAAGTTAAGTTTTTATTTAATTAGCTGGTTTTACGTTGGCATATGTTTGAAAATCGGGACTAATAGAGTCTGTAACCTAACTCAGCTGGAGGCGATAATATTCCGCACTGGGGAATATTTCACTGGCAGTGCACGATTTATTACACGCCCTGTCGGGGAAAAGCAAATTGGAAATAACAATATGTTACACCTACGTTAACGGCCGTCGTGATATTCCTAACCTTCGAACAAGTGCAGTGTTCTCGATCAATTGTCTCGAACCGGTTGGATAGAGATTAATTATTAAATACTAACTATTTACTCACGATTTAATTACTTCCTCATTTCTAGCTTAATCGATTATGCCTATGTTTGTAATTTAATAAAATAAGACTTTTTAAGTTAAAAATAGGGCCTATTTTCAAGAGCGGTCAGGGTGGCCCAGAATGGTCATAGGTCAGGGAAAACCTCGAAATCAGGGAAACTTCAGGGAAATTTATTCTTTATTGTTTTTTTTAAGGCTTCGCAGTCTCGGGCAGAAACCTATATACACTCAACTCCCGGTATAAGTACGGTTTCGGGCATGGCTTGTAGTGACCTTCAAGATAAATCGAGGGAATCCAAACGTAAACTACCCTCATGCTATTTGTCACGCTTGACTGAGCACCGCCTCTCTCTCGGCTCCGCGGTCCCCTCATCACAAAATGCCGATGCCTTAAATTCGAGGAATATCGTAAACTGAGGGTGGTTATATCGGGAACTCAGTCTAGTTTCTGTCCGTTTCTGTCGGATATCCATCCTTCCGTCCGTCGTACCTTTTCCATGATGTAGGAGGAATGATTGAAGAGGAAATGAAAGGTGGGGAAATGAGGGGGATATGGGAAAATGATTAGAAATGATAGGAAGTAGGGAAGGGGAGTGTTAGCTGGGAAAGCGAGGAGAGGGGGAAGTAAAAGAGGAAGATGATGGTGAAATGGGTAGGTGGGGGGGAAGGAAGATGAAGTGATAGGAGTGCTTAGGAGCCATTCAAAAAATAAGTAAGCCCTTTAGGCGTTGCATATTTTTTGCAGAAAATTAACTTTTTGTTAAAAATTCGTCTTTTTCGTTTAAAAATTAATTTGTCTTAAACTTTTAGTTGAAAATTAATATATTTTGGATAAAAGGGCAACTGTTTGATCGAAAATTTAAACTTCTTTGGTTGAGGATTTTGAACTACTGGGTTGAAGATACATAATTTTAGATGAAAATTCATCGATTTGGTTGAATATGATTTTTCTTAGGCAAAAATTTAACTATTCCAGTTAAAGATTCATCATTTTAGTTGAAAATTCAACTTTTCGGTTGAAAGTTTAAATATTTTGTTGAAAATTGATATTTTTTAATTGAATATTCAACTACTTGGGTAAAACTTGAACTATTTTGTTAAAAATTTATTTTTTCGGCTAAAAGTTCATATTCATTTTAAAATTTGTTTCAGTACAAATTTCAAATGTTTTACAGAAAACTCGTGTTTTGTCTTGAAAGTTAAACAATTAGGATAAAGTTTTTTTTATTTGACTGAAAATTCATGTATCTTGTTGAAAATTCTCCCTTTTTAGAAAAATTAATCCCTTTTGGTAGAATTCTCATATTTTTTTCAACTATTTTATTGAAAATATGTCTCTTTAACTTTAATGTTCAATAACTTGGTTCAAAGTGCAACTGTTTTAGGTTGAAATTAAGTCTTTTTTTTTAAATTTGACTATTTGGTTACATAATCAATTATTTTGTCGAAAATTTAATTACACTAGTTTACAAAATGAACATTTTTTTCTGCTCACCACATCTTAATATGATTTTTTAATGTATTTTGGCCCACTAAACACGAAATTCACTCACATAAATTTTTTCATGGAAGCGTTTTTGAGATATCAGTGTTCGAATTTTTTTTTCAATTTTCCGAGTTGTTCAGTCGTTTTTGAGTAGTGGACCAAAATAAATAGGAAAATCATAGTGAGATATGGTGGGAAAAATGGCTGTAAACTAGTGTTATCTTGTCTCGTAGACAATTATTTTTTTGCTTGAAATAAATAAATAAATTTAAAATTTGTTAATTCTAATCTAAAATTATTTTCTTGGGTTTTGTGAAAGATTCTATTTTGAAAATCTTACAAGATTAAAATGCTGATATGTAAATATTAATGATCAGGAAGAATTGAAAACTGGTCAGGAAACAGTCAGGATTTTTGAAAAAAATTGCAAAAATCAGGGAATTTCTGTAAGAAGCACTTTAAACAACTTTCAAGAGTATTTGCCCTGATTCGAAATATTTTTAGGTATTAAAAAAATTCCAAGGCATTTTTAAAAGATTAAAACTTTTTCAAGAGTTTCAATGATTTTAAGGGATTTGAAAGCATTTACTAGAATTTTGAAAGTTAAGAACGAATTTATAGAGGTCCGATCAGCCAGCACCTCCACAACGGAATAACAATATTTCTTTTATGCCAGAATTTCGGGCTAATTATGGGCTAATTTTTGGGCTCTTGTATTTTTCTCCAAAAATAAATTTTTGGGTAGATAAAAAGTAGATAAAAACCTTAAAATTTTAAAATCTAATCATTCCAGAATTTCGGGCTATTTTTCGGATCTTGAAATACCCAAACACAAATTTCGAAAAAACAACCCCTGTCACTGACAACCAACCCTCAAGTTTGAAAAATTATTTTTTGACAGAACAAACTACTCCAGAATTGCGGGATATTTTCGAGCTCTTGAAATACCCAAAAACAAATTTCGAAAAAACATCCCCTGTCACTGACAACCAACCCTTAATTTAAAAAAATACTTTTCGGGCAAAACAAACTACACCATATTTTCGGGCTATTTGCGGGCTCTTGAAATACCCAAAAACCTATTTCGAAAAAATAACATTATCCATTTATCTGTTTTCATAATTCAAATATTCATATTTTTGTAAAGAAGTTCTATTGAAATCGGTAAAATACGTGTCGTCTTATTTCCTCGGAAAAACAACATATACTTATTTTAAACAAATTCAGTCTTATTTTAATTTGAAATAATTACAATTTAACCATAAAATATAATTCAAATACAAACTATAGAAATTCCATGCAATGAAATTTCATGAGATTTTATAGGATTTATTTAAATTTCATGGGATGCTATGGAAATGTCAATGGTTTTACCGATATTTCATATCATTTAAGGAATTTTATGAGACTATATGGAATTTTGCGACAACATTATACAAGTTTACAGTATATTTGAAATTCATAAAGTTTATTTGTTAAACAAAAGTTAAGTTGTGTGTTGTATATAAATATTCTAAATAAACACGGAATTTCTTATATTGAACGAAAATTGGTCGTATACAAATTATTTATTATACTATTTACATTTATTTACTATTTACTTTATTATTATTTATTAGACTATTTACATTTGCATAGTTAACAGTAATTACGTAAACCAATAAAAAATTATTATTGAAACACCAACATGACATCCATTGTCACTTAATGATTAAAAACAAATCTTAAAAATTAAAATACGAAAAAATGCCTCACGACGAACCAACTGTATTAAGATCACATTGGCGACTATTACTCCTAATATTTAAATAAAACTGCCGATTTACTTAATGTTGTAAAAGATTAATTTACAATCTGTAAAATTCTTTCAAAAATTGATTTAAATACGAGTTGCATTGAGATTTAATAATATTGATTTAAAAATTTTGAAGAAGTTCGGAACTTCAATAATATCAAATCCACAAAAATGGGGAATTTTCGGAAATATGAGCGATAGAGAAATTTGTCATCAGACAATATTGTTGTCTTCACTATGCAGAACTCAGCACAAACTTGTAATTTTGTGTAAAAATTATTTTTCAAAATTGAGTGGTGGTTTTCACTGATCCCGAAATTATGAAGTATTTTTTGTTGTTAAAAATGTATTTCAAAAAATGAGGGGTGGTTGTCAGTAATGGGTCAGTTTGTTCTGTCAAAAAATAATTTTTCAAAATTGAGGGTTGGTTGTCAGTGATACGGGTTGTTTTTTCGAAATTGGTGTTTTGGTATTTCAAGAGCCCGAAAATAGCCCGAAAATTTGGAATGATTAGATTTTGAAATTTCAAAGTTTTTATCTATTGGAGGTGTTAGCTGCTCGGGCAGTCAGCACATCCACCCAAAATTTAGTTTTTTGAGAAAAATACAAGAGCCCAAAAATCGAAATTACCGCCCAAAATTAGCCCATAATTAGCCCGAAATTCTGGTATAAAAGAAATATTGATATTATCTTGTGGAGGTTCTTTTGTTTGGAAAATATCGTTAGATTTCATGTAATTTCTCGGGATTTTATAATATTGTTATGGATTTCAAAGAATTTACTCACAAGAATTGAGGGATTTCTTACGATTTCCAAGATATCAACACATTTTAAGGTATTGCGGAAGATTTTAAAGAATTTTAAGGATTTTACTACATTTTTAAAGATTTCAAGGAATTTGCACTTAATTTCAAGAATTCGAAGGGATTTCTAAATGATTTTAAAGAATTTGAAATATGTGAAGATATTTTGAAAGATTCAAAGGAATTTCGAATTGATTTCAGTAATTCAATGTTATTTTTAATATTTTAAGAAATTTCAAAATATTCCAAAGTATATTCAAGAGCTTTAAAATGTATCGAGGAATTTAAAATGATTTTTAACATTTTAAGGATTTTTAAAAGATTGCAAGGCATTTTTAATTAATTTCAATAATTTGAAGAGGTTTCTAAGAATATGAGATATTTGAGGTATTTTAAAAGATTTAAAGGCATTTTCAAGAGATTACAACAATTTCAAGGGATTTCCAAGGATGTTGATGATTTTGAGAGATTCTAACAAAATTGCATGCGGTTTTAAAGAATTTCTTACAATTTCGAAAGATATGAAATAATTTTACAGAATCTAAAAGGTTTCAACGTATTTCAAAAGATTGCAAGGGATTTTTTAAAATTTGTGAGCATTTTAGTCATTTTAATGGATTTTAAAATCTGCAAGGAATTTTTATCAATTTTCCAGGATTTCAGGAAATATCATGACAAATTTCATAATGGATTTCAAGGAATTCATTGACTTTAGGTGTGGGATTTCTTAGGGTTTCAACGATTTTTTTACAGATTTTCAAATATTTTTTGCAATTCATTTCAATTTATTTTGATATCGCACTGAATTCTGATTGATTTATACTAAATTCTTTAAAAATCTTTCGACTTGTAATTCTCTTACAATTTTTTAATGGATTGCAATTCTTGTAAATTCACTGAATCCTACTTAATTCACTATTTTTTTAAATCTATGTTTAATTCGTCTTGAATCTTTATGGATTACATCGAATTCTTCTTATTTCCCTTAAATTTCTCTAAATTCACTCCAATTTTACTGACATTGATGAAGTTTTTTAATTTTTAAAATTTTTTCCAATTCATTTGAATTTCTTTGCATTTAAGATCAATTATTTTGAAGTCTTATGAATCGAATTCTTTTGAATTCGGACTAATTGACAGCCCTGAGAATAATAAATAAAAAATTTATAAATTTAAATATAAAATTGATTTATTTCATTTATAAAAGATTCTGTATTAAAAATTTAAGATTAGAATGTTTGTCTTCAATTATCAATGGCCAGGCAAAAATCAGATTAAAATCAAGGAATTTCGTAAATAAAGTTTTTCGGTCACCCTGACTCGGAGTCCTAGGTTCGCCTTTTTATTCAAATATTCACCCCATAAAATTTCTAAGTCCGGTTTAGCTTCTAAAATTTTCCAAAAAGACGTTTTTAAGATGAATTTCATTGACCTCTTTTTCTCGATATTAAATAGAAATATTTTTCCGGATTCGGCCAAATTCAAAGTCCAGTTATCCAAATTAAAAAAACTGATTGAAAAATTGCAAAGCGATTGTAATTTATAAACAGAGGATTAATTAGCAATGCAAACAAAATTGTTATGTCAGAAAGGAAATCTATTATTGCCCTTTTTGTAAGTTTTTATTGTAAGTATCACCGGCAATGATAAGATATCGAATTCCAAGTCCAGTAATTAAGTTAAAAACAACTTGTTTCCATTTATAAAAATATTGTGACAAATTGGATAGAGGATTTATTAATAATGCAATAAAAATTGTTATGTGACATTAATTTAAAATGCATCCGCGCATATTATACCCGAATTCAGGATAAAAATCAATGTGATTCTATAACAAGGTTCCACTGTTCATTCTGTGTAATACTTCGCAATAGCGAATATGCGCATATTTCATGATCGAATTAGAACCTAACGATTAATTTCAAGTGACATTAACTCCTCGATATCTTTCCGGCTTAATCGATTTGATTATATCATTTTAATTCAGATAGGTGAAAAAAAATAAAATGAAATTTATAAATCTAGATTAGTCAGTTACTGATTGATCCAGATATAATCTAACTAATTTTCAGCCACATTTCACCAACTGGATTACTTACTAATCGTATTGTTACTTGCCTGAAAAATCAGGATTTTTGTATTTAATAAAGTTTAAAATTAGCTAATTGTTAAAGCAAAAACTCTGGCATGAATTTGACTGAACATTGCAGGAAAACAGTACATTTCTGTTTTATGAAATTTTACATTAAATACACAGTAAAATGAAAATTCATGTAATCAGTACTACGCGCTTGACCGTTTAAATGTTTAATTAAACAATTCGAATAATTTCTTCGCTTAACCGTTTAGACATTTAAATTGGAAAACAGTTCATTCGGTTAAACTTTCCAATGTTTTAAACTCCTTTTTTAAAATTTAAACTAACATTAGTTCAACACCTAAAAGTTCGAAATAAATGTGTTTAATCCAGAATTAAAAAATGCAGTTGAAAATTAACTTTATTTCCTAAGAAAAATTTACAGTTTTCTAACCTAATATTTTGAAAGTAATAAAAATGAACTTCAATGTTTAGTCAAACTATTCTTCTTTAGTCAATAAATTGTCTAGTATATTTTTGGGTGAGAATTCATATTTTTTTGTTAAAATTTGTACTACTTGTTTAAAAATTTAATTATTTTCATGAAAATTCAACACTTTTGTAAAAACCTATGCTTTTTGATTGAAAATTAAAATGTTTTGTTGAAAATTAATATTCTGGGTTGAAAGGTCAACTGTTTGATTCAAAATAAAATTTTTTGTTTAAAATTCAACAATTTGGCTGCAATTTTTTCTTTTTTGACTAAATAATATTTCTGGGCTGAAAATTCAACTCTTTTTTTGAAAATTCATCTCTCTGGGTAGGAATTTCATTTTTTTTAGTGAAAAATGCAACTGTTTAGATGCAAATTTAATTATTTTGATAAAATATTTACACTTTCATTAAAAAGTCACCATTTTTGGTTGAAGATTCAACTGATTGGTCAGAATTCGTCTTTTTGGGTTTTTAGTTGAACTATTTTGGTAGAAAATTCAAATATAGGTTGAAAATTCATATTTGCGTTTTAAAATTCAACTGTTTTGTAAAACATTTAACACTTTGTTGGAAATTTTTTTCCCTTCTTCATTGAAAAATCTTGCTTGTATGAACATTCAACTATTTTGGTACAAATATAATCTTTTTTGTTCAAAAATGCAACTTTTCTGTGTTTAAAATTGATCTTTTTTAGTTGTAGATTCAACTAGTTGTTTTTGCGTTTAGCTATATTGTTAAAAGCGGATCTCCTTTTGGTTGAAGATTCATAATTTTAGTTGAAATTCACCTCGTCTGTTGGAAATTTGACTGTTTTGTTAAAAATTCCTTATTTTTTGGCTGAAAGTTAATCTTTTTAAATGAAAATTTAACTATTTCATTTTGGTAAAAATTTTTTTTTTCAGTTGAAAATCCAACTGATTGGTTTAAAGATAAACTACTTCGTTAAAAACTAACTTTATGGTTGAAGATTCATTATTCTAGTTGAAAATTTATCTCTTTTGTTGGAAATTTAACTATTTTGTTGAAAAGCCGTTCTTTTTTTGGTTGAATTTTTTCTTGAAGATTCATTTCTGGTTGAAAATGTAATTATTTTGTTGAAAATAGTTTTTTTTTGTGAAAATTAACTTTAACTTTTAAAATTGATCTTTTTAAGTTGAAAATTCTTTTTTCTTTGTTTAAGATTTCATCTCTTTTAATCGACATTTTTTCTTTTTTCATTAAAGGTGCAACTGTTTAATTAAAATTAATTGGTTTTGATAATGATTGTCATATTTTGATGAGAATTTTTTCTTATTTTGTTTCAAAACTAATTTTTTAAGCTTAAAATTAAAGTATCCAATTTTTGTGTGGAAAATAGTCCTTTTTGGTTGAAAATTCAACTATTTGGTTGAAGATTTTTTTTGTAGAAAAGTGATATCTTTTTTTCTCGTATTTTTAGCTTGAAAACTGAACTATTTCATTAAAAATGCAGGTTGAATAAATAAACTACTTGTTAAAGAATTCCTCCTTATGGCTTGACAATTGAAATTTTTCACTAAAGTTTAAATTTTTTTGTTGTAAAATGCGAACATTTGGTTCTCCACTATTTGGTTGTCAATGCAACTGTTTGGCTGAATTTTTTTTGTTTCAATGTATATATTCGATTCAATATTAATCTTTCGGGTTTAAAAGTCAACGGTTTTCTAAACCATTCGACTTTTTACCTTGAAAACTCAATTCGTTGGTTGAAAATTCGTTTCTTTTGGTTGACAATTCAACTACTTTGTTGAAAATCCAATATTTTCCAATTTAAAATCTTAGACATTTTAAGCGCTTCATATTGAATTCAATATTGTTTCTATATTAATTTTATTTAAAAGAATTTATTTCCCTATTTCGAGAGTATTTTGGACTGTGAAGTCTAAATTATTAAAAAATGAATAATTTCATAAGTAAATTATATAGTCTTACATTTAAATCCCTAATTACTGGGTAATTTCAAGTTTAAAATGTTCAAAATGAATGTTCTCGAAGTTTGATATTAATATAAATTATAATAAACTTCTCTTATTTGAAAATAATCCAAGTGGGTAAGTTTAAAAGTTGAGAAAGAAGTCTTGCAAACCCAGATTCAGAATCCTTTAAGCTGAATGACTATAGTTAAAACATTGTTTTAAATTCGAAGTTTATTTTGATTGTGCAAAGAATATTTGAAAATCAACGATAATTATGTACTGTGTACTCCTAAATTAATAAGGTTATTTTTTCTTCATTATCTTTAAAACACTTTCTGGAAATCATGCGTTTGCTGTCAGTATGATGTTTGTTAGCTATGTTTAAAGATGATATTTCATGAGTCGGGAGAAGAATATGTAAACGATTTTCAGTGAAGATTGTACGTAATTTATTCAAATTTCATCTTTCGGCAAATATGCAAAGGAAACTCCATCGTGCAGTAAGAAAATGTTAACATTATAAATCAGGCCAACGGCATTGTATAGATAAAGCTGGTAAAGGAACACAATTCTGAGGCTTCTTACATCGAACAACTGTCTGATAAATGCATCAAGTGAAAAATTAAACTATATTCATCGGATGAATGGGATGTGCGCATCACTGAATTTGGAAAATGGAAACCAAACAATTTGTGAAATTCCAGTTTTAGATTCTGTAAATAAAAGGATTGAAACTAAACACTGAAAGTGGGTACAGAGACAATCGACAGTTTGTATGTGACTGATTTCAAATAAATTGGTGCTTGATACCAGTCCGACCTTTTGCCTTGATTACTTTCTAATCACTTTCAGCTTTTTTTTATTTAACTAGTTTCTGCTTAGATTTATGTAGACTCATAATTTCTGTTTTAACTTTTTTCTTTTCATTTGTTTGACTTGAAAAATGGTGTGTTTGAATAAAATAAATGTTATTTGAATCAATCAAATCTTTGTTTGACTCTATATCAAGGAAAGAATTTGTTTGGTTCAAACAAACATTTTTCTGAGAGAAAAAAAATGATTATTTAAAAAAGCTGTATTTTGAACAAAATAATTAAATGTTTGAATAATAGTTTAATTTATAACCACATACTTGAGTTTTCGACCCACAAAGATGAATTTTTAACCACATATTTGAATTTTCATAAACAAAGAATATTTATCAACAATTTCCAACAAAATAGTTGAATTCATCACTAAATAATTCAATTTTCAACCCACAAAGGTGAATTTTTAAATAAATGGTCGAACTTTTAAACAAAAAAATTAAATTTTAACCAAAGACAGTGAAATTTTCAACCAAGCAGATAAATTTCCAGCAAAATAATTAAAATTTCCACAAAATCTTCAACAATAAAATAATGTTGAACAATGTATTTCAACATTTGACCAAGTAGTTTAATTTTAAAATCAAAAGGATCAATTCATAACGAACAATATAATAGTTGATATTTCAACCAAAAAAATAATTTAATTTGAGATAAAAAATAGTCGAATATAACAAAAAATATTGATTCTTAAAAAAAAACTTATAGTTGATATTTACCAAAAATAGAATTTAATTTGATATAAAAAACAGTAGAATTCAACTAAAATAGAAAAATTTTATACCAAATTGTTGAATCATCAGATAAACTAGATTAATTTGTAATACATTGCATAATTAACCAAAGATCAAATTTCTACCAAAAGAGATGAATTTTATAACCAAAAAGACCAAGTTTCAACAAAAATGTAAAATTTTCAACCCGGCTCAATTTTTCAGTCAATAGGGGAAAAAAATTACAACCAAATTGCTGAATTTTGAAACCAAACAGGCGAATTCTATAGAAAACAGTTGAAGTTAAACCGAAAATATGAATTTTCAACCAAAAAGTTAATTTTCATTCAAGAAGTTAATTTTCCACCAAATAGTTGAAGTTTCAACCAGAATAATATATTTTTCCACCCCAAAAGACGAATTTTCAATAAAACAGTAGATTTTCCAATCCAAAAACTAATATAAAAATATAATATATTAAATGAATTGTCAAAAAAGTAGTTTAACTTTATACTAAGCAGTTACATTTTCAATCAAAAAGTTTAGTTTTTCACCAAACAAAACGAATTTACAACAAAGTACATGAATTTTCAACTAAAAATGACCAATTTTCAAGCAATAATGGAATAGTTAAATTTTCAGTTAAAAAATTGGTTTTCACAATGAAAAGAACGACTTATCAAAAAAATAGTTAAACCTTCAACCAATCAAATGAATGTTTAATGAAGTAGTTCAACTTATAACCAACTAGTTGAATTTTCAACCTAAAAAGATTAATTCTACATGTAAAAATTTAAAAGATTATTTTTCAATTAATTACAATCTATTTTTAACCAAAAATAGAATAGGTAAATTTTCAGTTAAGAAAATTAATTTTTAACTAAACAAAAACGAATGTTGAACAAAATAGTTCAATCTTCAACCAAATAGTAGTATCTTTCACGAAAAAAGATGAATTACGAATCAAAAATATAAAGTAGAATTATTTATCAACTAAAAATGATTTAATTGATTTTCAACAAGAAGTAGTTGGATTTTTTCATTAGGTTTTTTGAAAAAAGGGGAAAGGAGAAGAATAGGGGAAAGAACGTGAAGTCTCAAATCGTCACAAACACTGTTAAGCCCCCCCCCCCTGGCAGTGTGACGCACTTTTTGATCTCCCCTTATTGAAAAGTACTTGTGCTTTCATTTTTTATTTTCAATTTCATTTTTATTTTCGTAAGGTAAATAAATTAAATTTTAATGAAGAGCTTTTGTGTTTACTTCTACGCAGTTATAATAATCTAATTGGTGACGAAGTCATTGTCTCTTATTTTAATTTATCTATGATACAACGCATATTACACAATACACACAGATACAATGTGTATATATATATATATATATTGTATATGTATATGTACGTACAATATACGTCGACAACATCGTGGCCACAAATGGATGCGTAACTCTGTTAATATCGATAATATCGCCTCATTAACACCAGTATCCCCATAAGAGAACCCACCTTCTGCTTAAAAGTTTCATCAGGCGCATTAGCAGTAGATATAAGATCGGATCAAAAAACAATAAATCAAAAGTTGATACAAATAAATATAATAACAATCGAAATAAATATTTAATCGAAATTGGTTGAATTGAACCAAAAAAGACAAATTTTCAACAAAACAGTTGAATCCTCCACCAAAACAGATTCATTTTCAACCAGTTTCATTTTTTACCAAAAGAGATTGAATTTCCAAAAGAGGTGAATTTTGAAAACAAAAAGACGAATTTTGAACAAGAGTTAAATTTTCAACCAAAAAATTAATTTTACACCAAATAGTTGAACTTTCGATCAAAATAATATAATTTTCAACCCAAAAAGTCGAGTTTTCAACAAAACAGTTGATTTTTCAATCCAAAAAGACGAATTTTCAAAGAAGCAGTTGAAATTTTGCACCAAAAAGAGGAATTTTCTGTAGAACAGCTGAATTTTCAGCCCGAAAATATGAATTTGAAATAAAGATAATTTTGAACCAAATATTTTAATTTTCAACCAACAAGATGAATTTTTCACTAAGAAGATTAATTTTCTACCAAAAATAAATAAATTTTCCACAAAACACATACATTTTTATCCAAATAGTTAAATTTTCAACCAAATAGTTAAATTAACAGTTGAAAAAATTAATTTTTAACAAAAGAAAGAAGAATTTTCGACAAAGTAGTTGAATTTTTTAACCCAAAAAGATGAATTTTTTTACGAAAAATGTAATAGTTGATAATTTCAAGAAAAGAAATTTTAATTTAAAATAAAAAACAGTTGAATTTAACCAAAAAATACCTTTTTCAACAAAATACTTGAATCGTCAACTTGAATAGATTAATTTTCAACCAAACAGCTACATTTTTAACATCAACAAAAGTTTTTATACAGAAAATAAAATTTTATATTAAAAAAGATACATTTTCTACCGCAAATGAAATGGTTAATTTTTTAGCTAAAAAAATTGATTTTTTACCAAAAGATGAATTTCCAATGAAAAATGTAATAGTTGGTATTTCAACTAAAAAATATTTCAAGTTCAAATTTATAATAGTGGAATTCAACCGAAAAATTCGAATTTTGAACAAAACAGTTGAATCGTAAACTAAAACATATATTTGTTATCAAACAAATAGTTGCAATTAAAAAAAAATACCAAATAGAATAGTTAAATTCTCAGCTGAGAAAATTAATTTTTAACACAAAAAATGAATTTTCCACAAAATAGTTAAATTTCCGACCAATTAAATAAATTTTTTGCTAAAATTATAAATCTTCAACTAAAAAAATGAATTTTTAACAAAGTAGTTAACTTTCGAACAAATAGTTGAATTTTCGAGTATATTTTTTTTACTCTGTGGAAGACAGCCTAGAAAAATCGTTGACTTACCAAAAAACTACGTAATTTTTGCACAGCGCCAAGTTGGATTTTTATGTATTTGTTTTTAATTAATGAAAAAAAAATTCAAAACTG
Organism: Andricus grossulariae; assembly: GCA_011634705.1. NCBI lineage: Eukaryota > Metazoa > Arthropoda > Insecta > Hymenoptera > Cynipidae > Andricus > Andricus grossulariae. The sequence goes on along the minus strand of JAABKJ010000755.1, from coordinate 47,373,160 downwards.
TTAAAATCATGATTGAAAAGTCAACATTTTTATTCTCAAGTTTTTCCGTAAACGAGACTTTTTCCCCAGAAAAAAGCGATTATGGAGGAAGGACATTAAAATTCTTCAGGCGCGTCCTCACGCTTTCGTTAAATTTATTCCCACGTGGTGAACTGGAAATGCAAATAGACAGTTTGTATAAAAAATGGTAACGAAGGCGATAGCTTTTTCGTGATACTTATTCAGATAATGAGGTGTTAAATTTAGACAAGTTTTGCTCAAATCTAGAAAAGTTTTGTTGAAACAATATTTTCTTTCAGTGAATCGTGAAAAATTACTATTTGTCGGGATAAATGATATATTTGATGAATGTAAAAAATAATATTTTTTGTTTAACATAATTTGTAATTGTTTAAACAATTTCTATTTGTATAATTTTTTTCCACCAAATCGTAAACAGTTAAGATTTTCTCGAATTAAACAACCTTTAACGAATATTAAGAATGATGATTTTTGGTTAGGGTACTTTGCTATTATTTAAACAATATTAATTTGTTTAAAGAATAATACTGAATAGTACGCGATATAGTGTAAGAGATTCAAAAAAAAGTTTCCTCGAATTTTCTGCACGTTTCCTCTGAAAAGGTACATGTGAATGAATATTAATTGTTTAATTAATTGCAATCTGTCTTTCACAAAAAATAGCACTCTTAACATTCATTGGCTGCGTCATTATTTCCAGGGAATAGTAACTTTTTAAGATTTATAGGGGAACAAATTATTTAAACAACGGAAAATTGTTTAAGTAATTGAGTTTGCAAGATTTACAGAGGATGCAAATTGTTTAAATAAATGAAAATTGTGGAAATAATTACGAAATATTGTTGAAAAGATATTACTTCCAACATTCGTTAATGGAAAAATTTCTAAATAAGCGAAAATTGTTAAAATAATTAAGAGACATGTTAAAAAGAAATATTACTCTTAATCAAATACTGTATCATTTATCCAGAAAAATAATAAATTTTCACGATTTAGAGTGGAAAAAAAGTTGTTTAAAAAATAATCATTGTTTAAAGAATCAAAAATTAATTGAAGAATATTTGGAAACTTGTCACTTTTCGAATGAAAATAATGCATGTTAAAAAAATTCCAAAAAGTACCAGAGCCTCAACCAACTTTAACCTAAAAGATATTACACGAAAATGTTGGCGGAATATTATTCTTATATATTATGCGCAAAAAAATAAAATAGTCGTGGCAGCGCTTTTTTCAAAATTAAATTTTTTTATCAAAAAAAGAAAAATTTTCGAAAAAAAAAGATTTTTTACTCAGGGATTGCTAAAAATTAAACATAGAGTCAAAACAGTTGTGAAATTATAATGGTTGAATCTGCAATAGGTTATACATTCTTTTAGTGCAAAAAGTTATTAAAAATATATATTAATTGATCTTTTTTGCAGAATTTTCTCCTCGGATGATGTTTGGATATTTTTGATATGCAGTTAGAAAAATCTTGGTAGCGGTTTTTTCGAAAAACAATTTTTATTCTTATTTTTTTAATCTCTGGGTTTTACATGTAATAGGCTTCTTTTCTCTTAAAAGCTGAGTGAAAAAATTATTATGAAATTATGTTGCAAAATGAGAACAAAAATACACAGGTTTTTGTATATTCGGAAAAAAAACCCTTTATCACAGTAAAGGTTCTTGACACATTTTTATAATCACCGGTTTGTCTCATGGTGTAATGAAATCATGCTGGCATGATTTGGAAAATAATAAAAAAAGCTTACAATTTTGAAAAAGATGTTTGGAAATGGTTTTGTATTGGAAATTGTTTTTTTATGCTTTCCTGTCAACATAAAACAGTATCCAATGAATATCATCTGACTTAAAGGATCTTTCTGTTAAAGTTGGTTGAGGACCATGTACCGCTTTAGCATGCATTTTACATGAAAGTTCTACACTCCAAGTCCCATATAATACCAGTTTCAGGGGTTGCCTAGCACTGACCTTGTTGCTAAATCGGTACTCTCTAAACGTAAACAGTCAGGGCCGCCTGAACCGTTTCCATAATATTGCGCAATATACTCGACTGAGTACTCGTGCACTTGCGGCCCTTCCGAGGCGAGAGTCGTCACCGTCTCTCTCCCTGCCCGCTGAACAAAGTTTAATTGTTAAAAAGTTAATATTTGTTATTTAACAAGTACTTTTTTGCTATTCTTGCGAAAACCGAGCTTTTCCCGTTGAAAACGCCATATTAAATTCAAAAGCTCGGGGGCACGGGTTAATGTTGACCGATTTGAAAATGTGTGCAGTGGATACCAGCAAATGAAAGTGCTAATACAAACAGTCTCGTGGAGTTGGTAGCCTGGTACGATAATCAGGGTGGAATGGAATTGCGGAGATTCAAAGCTGCAGCCGACGTCAATCAAAATCTCTAGTCAGAAATGAAAGAAACATATTACTGAATATATCGCGACTAAACCTGTCAATAAAAGCGGTGATTCGTGCTGAATGACGATTTCTTCATCATTTGAAATTTCCGCTCTCTTACTCTCTTATCTGTGATCGCTGAGTAATTGATAAGTCACTTGATAAGGTACAATAAATGCAGTATCGTCAATTAGAAGAAACTTATCTGTGTTTTCTGAAATATTGCAAGTTTTATTCAAACATAACAGTAAACTTCACCTTTTTTGAAAAAGTACAAAATTAATGGCAATTTGTTGTTGTTAACAAAAAATGGGAATGATAATCGTTCGAGTGGGGAGATTTATGGCATCTGGAAAATTATGCACTCTCGTATAAGCGATCTCTTAAATATTTACCAATGAATAATACGTAATCTGGTCGCAACTAATACTTTGGTATGCACTAAGAGGTCGAGAAAAGTCCCCTGACTATCATTCTTTTTAATTGCAAAGTATACTATTATATTTTTGGTTCGGAATTAATCTCTTGTGGTAAAAATTCTATATTTAGTTAAATATTGAATTATTTTGTTGAAAATAATATTTTTTTATGTAAAAATTAATTTTCTTAACTGAAAATTTAAATAATCTATTTTTATGTGAAAATGTAACATTTTTAGTTGAAAATTTAACTATGTGGATGAAAATTGAACTTCTTTATTAAAAATTAATTTTATTTGTTAAATATTTAATTATTTTGTTGAAAATTCGCTTTTTTCGGATGAAAATTCCATTTTTTTTTAAATTGATCGTTTTTAGTTGAAAATTCAACTATTACAATTTTCATCGAAAATTAATCTTTTTTCTTTGAAAATTCAACTATTTCTTTAAAGATTGAATTATTTGGTTGAAAATGTATTTTTTTCTTCTTTGAAATTTATTTTTTTTAACTGACACTCTAAGTATTTTAGTTTGTTGGAAAATTGATCTTCTTGATTGAAAACTCAATTACTTGGTTAAAAGTTGAATAATTAAGTCAAAAATTCATTTTATTAGTTGAAGATCCATCTGTCCAGCTAAAAATTTAACTATTTTGTTGAAATATCAAATGTTAGGTTGAAAATTCGTTCCCTTTAGTTGAAAATCAATTTTCTGAACTGCGAATTTAAGTATTCTTTTTTTGATTGAAAATTGATCGTGTTTGAATTAAAAATTCAACCAATTAGTTGAAAATCATCTTTTTTGTTGAAAATTATCTTTTTTGGTGAAAATTATCTTTTTTGGTGAAAATTCATATTTTTGGGTTGAAAATTCAATTGTTTTATAGAAAAATGGTCTTTTTGGCTTAAAAATCGAACTGTCTGCTTGAAAATTCATCTTTTTCGGTTAAAAATTCTATTATTAGGGTAGAGAATTACAATATTTGGTTGAAAATGAACTTTTTGGTTGAAAGTAAATATTTTCGGTTAGAAAATTCAAAAGTTTTTTTTTTAAGATTCGCCTTTTTGGCTTGAAAATTCAACAATTTGGCTGCCATTCTTTTTCTCTCTGAAATGAAAAATTTTTCTTGATTAAAAATTCATCTCGTTTGGTAGAAACGTTATCTTTTTCATTAAAAAGTGCAACTGAAATTACCCAATATTCATTTCCATAAATTTCCAGAAATTCATGAAAATTTTCGGTGAATTATGGTAATTTTACCGGTAAATATGGTAACTTACCATAAATGACACAATATTCATTTTTTTAAAGTTCCAGAAATTTTCGGAAATTTATGAAAATTTTCTGTCATTTACGGTAATTTACGGTAATGTGATCAGTTCTACATGGAAACTTTCCATAAATAACTGCAAAATTCTATTATCTGCAACAAAAATTTCCTCACAGTTTTTACGTTGAGTACTAATAATTGTAAAATGCGAGCTCATAGATGTATAATTTTCAATACTCACCTTTGACATCACTTTTCAGTCCCTGGGAAGTAAAAAGCACTTTTTACTCCCTAGGGAGTGAAAAGTAGGACTTTAGCCCCGCTTCACAGGCGTCGAAAAGGGCTGAAATCATGCGTGTGTTATAAAAAAGTTGTTCAAATAATAAATAATTGTTGCCAGTTTGAAAAGTATCATAGCAAAGAATCATCGGGTAGACATTATTTTTCGATTGCCTGAACAAAAATTGAGCGTATTCGTTGAAAAATATCTAAACAGATGATCTGTCCATCACTATTGATAACACTGCCCGAACTTGGTCAAATTTAAGATTTCGGGGTATGTGCAGTTAACTGCATGTATTTTCGCATTTCCGACTGCGCAGTACACTTGGAATCTATGGTTGCGCACTAGACTCATGTCGCACTTCCGAATGCGCAGTAGACTTATGCGGCATTGGAAGTTGCACACCAGAGTTATGTCGCACTCCCGGCTGCGCAGTAAAAGTATGTGGATATTTAGTTGCGCACTAGAGTTATATAGAACTTCCGGCTGCCCAGTAGACTTTTGTGTTATTTGTTGTTACGCACTAAAGCTATGTTGCACTTCCGGATGTGCAGCAGACGTATGTGGCGTTTATGGTTGCTCACTTATAGAGTTATGTCCAACTTCCGGCTGCGCGGTAGACTTTTATGGCATTTTTGGTTGCGCGTCAGAGTTACGCTGCACTTCCGTTCGCCTAGTAGATTCATGTGGCATTGGTGCTTGCGCGCTAGACTTATGTCACACTACCGGCTTCGCAGTAGATGTATGTGGCATATTATGTTGCGCATTAAAGCCGGGTTGCACTTCCGAACACGCAGTAGACTTATGTGGTATTTCTAGTTTCGTACTACAGTTATGTGGCACTTCCAGCTGCACAGTAGACTTCTGTTGCATTTTTATTTGCGCATCAAAGCTAGGTTGCACTTCCGGGAGTGCAGTTAAATGATGTGGCATTTGTGGTTATACACTAGAGATGTGGTGCACTTTCAGCTGCGCAGTAGACTTCTGTAGCATTTTTAGTTGCGCAATATTATACTGCGTACCAATAAATCATATATGAGTCTACTTCGTAGCTATAAGTACATCGTACCTTCACTGCCCAGCTTTAAGTGTCATACAATTGTACTGCGCTACCATAAACCTTGAAGCAGTCTACTGCGCAGCCGGAAGTGCGACATAAATCTAGTGCGCAACTGAGATGCCACACAAATCCACTGCGCAGTTGAAAGTGCGAAATAACTCTAGTGCGAAACTACAAATGCCACGTCAGTCTATTGCGCATCCGAAAGTGCGACATAACTTTGTTGTGCAACCACCAATGCCACAGAAGTACATCGCGCTGCCGGAACTGCGATATAACCCAAGTACGCAACGAAATATGCCACATAAGTTTACTACACATCCGGAAGTGCAACATAATTTTAGTTCGCAAACACTAATGCCACATACGTCTACTGTGCAGTTGGAAGTGCGACATAACTTTCGTGCGAAACTAAATATACCAACTACTTCTATTGCGCAGCCGCAAGTGCGAAATAACTCTGGTGGACAACTACCAATGCCACATAAGTTTCCTACGCATCCGAAAGTGCGACGTGAATCTAATGCGAAACCATAGATTTGAAGTCTACTGCGCAAACGGAAATGCTAAACCTCATGCAATTACCTCCATATACTTTCGAAATCTTAAATTTGACCAGGTTCGGGCAGTGTCATCTGAGGTGTTATCAATAGTGATGGACTGCGGGTCAACTAGATACCTAACCTGAATAATACCGGATCGAGTATATAAAAGACCCGGACCGAAATTTTCGGATTGAGTTTGCTAATGCAAACTGCTGGATCCAAACATGAAAATATCGTTCCGTTTCTGCGTCTTGCACATCTCTGATCCTTGTAGAAGATGTATTTTATACACCTTAAAAACAGGTTTCTGCTGGACTCTCGAGAAATTTCCTTTCAGTTCCCGAGAGTAAAATCCCGGGAGATTCTCGGTCTATTCCCGGAAAAATTTCGCATGGGCGTCCTCAGCATATATGTAGACAATGCATCCTCCATGAGTTCCACTTGGCCGACTGTATTTTATTAGTATATTTTCTTATAGTAATCTTAACCAAATCGCAGATACCAGTTCTCCTGGCTGTATTAAATAGTCTCCTGGTTCCTTTTTCCAATGGCTGAAACCTACTATTCCACTAGGGAGCATCCCTGTCTGATTTTTTCATATGGAGAGGACAATTATCCTCGTAAGATTAATTTATGGCTCTCTGCACTATATCAAGAGCAGATTCCAGATAATCATTCATCTAATCGTATTACAAATAATGGCCAACGACTCTCCAAGATCTTCTGTATGTTTGTCCCAGTCAGTCGCTCTTGGGTTCCTATACCAAAACGGATCAGACTCGTCAGCTGTCAGGGAAAAGCATATGTACCTGTTATCTGATAGGGATGTCCGAGCAGATGACGGTGAGTAATTGATTCTTATAGCAGCAGACTTCAAACCTTGGGATAATGTTGCCAGATATTATCGCAGCGTTTAGGAGTCTCCAGCTTAGAGGTTACTTAGCCTTGCAACACAAGTTACTTGCGTTGGTACCTCTTCAGTAGAGCAGTGCTTCTTCTTCTTAGACAACTTCTCGTACCCAGCATTCACGTTAGCATTAGATTCGTTTATGGGAATATTGAAAGCCCCATTCCCAGCTCTGCCACTTGAGATTTAACCTCTTTAACGGTCTCCATCTTCTCTGGAGAAATGTTCATATAGTGTGTTGATGAAGATACATCTGCATGTGTTACTTCATTGTTTTTTGAATTCAAAGGATGCATTGTGTTATCACAAGTAGCTAACGAAATATTGGTAAGTCTCTACAGAGCTCTATTTAAAGGATAAGGCTTTTTACACTAAGAATCGCCCGGTATCACAGGACACCGTTATAAGACACGATACCCTGATGCAGTACAGCCCTAGATACGGTATTTTCCACACCCGAGCTTAGGAGCTACCTGAGAACCATATGCCGCTCGACAGTTATTTTTTTGATCGAACTAACGCATGTGATCCAGTGTCCAGGTCTTTGACATCCGCGGGAGTTCTCGACCTCACTGCGGCCAGGTACGCACACTGCTATCAATAACATTATTTGTCATAGGAATATTATATCATTGAATTAAAATGTCTTATTTGTTTTTAATAATTGTTTATAACGCTAAAATTTTGCAATAAACAAATTATTTGCCTTTTGCGTATGCTCAGGTTATAATTAAGTTAATTGCAAATGGGCCCAATTACCGGGCCAAAACTGTAATGCTATTTCTCACAAAACAAGAGCAATTAGAGGACAACGACAAATTTTCTCAACGAAGTATTACTATTCGGTTGTATGAAATATTTTTTAGTAGAAAAAATAAATTTTTTCTATGTGTAAGTGACTAATTTTGGAATTTGTTTATAATTTTGATTGTCAACAATAATTTTAATAAAACAATATATACATACGAAAATATGCAAAAATGTACAACTTGTTTATTAAAATATTTATTATGATACTAATGTTTAATATTTTGTAATCATTTGCCACGCGTATTATTTCCTTAAGGTACTTAAACAATTTCAGTCAACAAACAATTTTTTTCTCCCGTTGACCTCATCATCCAATTATTTGTTAATATAACTTGTTAATAATAATTAGCGTCGTATGTAAAAAATTTCACGTTAAAAAATTAGATATTTCTTACGGAATCGTCGAAATCGTCGTTCGTTTTATTCTCATCTGAAGTATGACCATCCGAAGTGTGACCCTGAAAAAACGTAGATTACACAGCCACACAAAAAAAAGTTGGATTTCCGACGGATGCGAAAAAAGATATCCGTCTTTTGTTCTGCAAAAGCTTTTGTTTTTCTTCACGCAATCGTGGTTTTCCTATATTAATTTTGGTCTCAAGCATTTTTTAACCGTTTTTTGCACTGATCACATTTTCCTTTTTTTTTTATGCGCAGGTTTATTGCTTGATGTAGCTTTTTTGCTCCGACGTGCTTAATTGTAAGATGCTAGTTTGCTATTGTGGCTTCTCCATTCCAGAATAATAATAAAATTTTAGAAGAATAAAATAATATCATTATGTTATGTAAACAAGAATAATCACATCAAATGAAAGCAATTAAATTTTTAATTTAAATTATTTTCAAACATAAAAAAAACATTTAAAACAAAAAAAAGTTTTAAATGTCTATTTTTATTAGTGCTCGGAACAACATTTTTCTACAAAATATATAATTGGGAGAAACAGTTCTTCTATTTGAACATTTTAAACTGTAGGTACAAATTAATTTTCAATGCTTCAAAGTTAAATTAATTCAACTATCGAGGCTTTTAATTTAGGAATGCATAATTTAAATATGAAATGATTCTTTTTTTAATAATTTATTTGAAATTGCTCTTTTTGGGTGATTTTCGAATCACGGAACTCACGCAATTCTAAATGTTCTTCAATTTCATAACCTATTCAAAATTGTCTTATTATAAAATTTAAATTATACATCATTCCACTTGTACTATTCTTAATTAAAATAGTACAATTTTTTACGTCTTGTACTTCAATTTAGAAAATATCAATGTGATTCCAGACAGAGCCGGATAAGACTCCGCCGCGGAAATAATTTGATTTGCTGGTTCCGCTGTCCACTTGAGAGCCGATTAGAACCGGATAAAACAGCGTTTTTGGTCTTCGATGCATCCATCACCCAATTTATTTTCCGACTAAATTCCGGACAGAGCCGGATATGACTCTGCCGCGAAAATAATTTAATTTTCTGGTTCGGGTGTCCGCTTAAGAGCCGATTAGAGCCGGATAGACAGCATTTTCGGTCTTCGATGCAAACCGGTACCCAACATAATTTACGACCAAATTCCGGACAGAGCTGGATAAGAGTCCGCCGCGGAAAGAATTTCATTTTCTGGTTTGGGTGTCCGCTTAAGAGCCAATTAGAGCCGGGTAGAACAGCGTTTTCGGTCTTTGATGCATCAATCCGCCAACTTAATTTTCGACCAATTTCCGGAGAGAGCCGGATAATACTCCGCCGCGGAAATAATTTAATTTTCTGGTTCGGGAGTCCGTTCAAGAGATGATTAGAGCCGGATAGAACAGCATTTTCGGTATTCGATGCAAACCGTTACCCAATTCATTTTCCGACCAAGTTCCGGACAGAACCGGCTGAGACTCCGTCGCGGAAATAATTTAGTTTGCTGGTTCGGGTGTCCGCTTGAGAGTCATTGAAACATTTAACGAATTTGGAGACTAATATATGTTTTTAATGTTATTTCAAAATTACGACGTATGTGGGCATTGTCAAAATCGATTTATCAGCATTGATTCCAAATATTGAATGCCCAGTAATGCACCATATTAATTTACCAAACTATAAAATGAAAGAGTATTTAATACGCTGAGGTCAAAATCAAATGCATGCCTTCATCTTTTTGTGTCATATTCTCCAAATCTCTTGGGTTATCCTTAATAAGAAATATATATATTTTTTAGGCGGTTTGGAAATTTTTTGTTTTCGAAAATCTCATTGTATAAAATGGGCAACTTTTTGACAATCAGCCCTATAAATTTGTAACTATTTTGATAAGATGCGTAGCTTTTGCTTTCATCGTGAAAACTTCAAAACACCATTATACCTAAATTTTAATAATTTTCCTCGAAGACTGTTATCGCGCGGGAATAAAAGGAACTTTTTTTATTTGTTTCCGAAAAAGACTGGCTGGGGTATTGGCGAAAAATTGAAGCCTCGAGAACCATACTACATTGCCTTTTTAATATTATTTGTAATTACTAGTTACTTGTAACATTTTAGGCTGACTTCGGATCACAACAAATTATATATTTTTGTTTCACATTTTCTTCAATTGAATTAATAGTGTAGAGGATTGTTGTTTACACGCTCTACTCTAAAATTCCGTACGATTGGGCGCATGGAGCCTACTGGAATTTCACGAATTTCATCTGAGGTCAATGAAGTAATCATGCCGCTTTCTATGTTTATTTTTGCCCGTCCTTTACTACGACTGCGATGATTATATGAATATAGTCCAGAAAGAAAATTACTACTCTGCAATATTGCAAATACGTCACCCTCGGATGTTGATAATACAATTTGTTCTTGGGTTGGTATGGGTCCATAAACATTTGTTCTCGCGAATAATTCAATTGGCTTATCCGCAGGAAAAGTGTATCTTCGAAGTATGAATAGCCGGTGCATATTGCTATAGGGAATTAGCCGAATAGATTGAAGTTGGTCAAGTCCATATTCAAATCCGTCAGAAGTATCAATCTTGGTAGGTGGAACCATGCATCTTGTAGAAGAAGTCCTGGATCTGGTATGAAGAGGAGGCTCGGCAGGAGGTGACCTGCCCGGAAAATAAGGTCTGGCTGAATCAAGAGACCTGTCAGGAGAATGTTGCCTGTCAGAAGAAGGAGAAGATGGCTCGCCACGAGGAACAACAGGAATAGGTTCACCATTAGGTAAACACTCAAACTGTGAACTTAACTCTGCAAGAAGAAACAGAGGATTACTTTTCCTTCAAAGTATGCTGGTATATGAAGAAATCCTTGTAGCAGAATTGTGAGGCATGACTGAGAACATTGAGAGAAGATTGCCCTCAGAAACTTATTGAAAGTTGGACCAGCAATATTCAACCATTAAGGTTAAGATCGCCCGCTCGAAATACCGGACTTAATATGGATTCCAGAAAATTTCTTATGTAATCATTTTTTAGATTATCATCACAATTAATTTATGCTTATTGAAACACATTCAACAAGGAAAACTTGCTTGCCGAAAAAATGTAGCGAATAAAAAAAAACTTGTGGATGAAAAAATATTGGGGATCGCAAAAAAGCTCACATAGCTTGCAAAATCATTAAGGATTATTAAAAGAATTAATATTAATATTAACAGGAATTTTGAAAAATCATTATACCTTTTAATTTTTATTCGAGTTAAAATGAGTTTTTCTCGAAATTGCAAGAAATTCAATTCCTTCCAAAGCCAATTTTAGCTTTTTTTTTCGTTCAAGTAAAATTGATAAAAACTCATGATTTTTAAGAAAATGTGTCTTCCTGTGTACCAAATACTTGCATGCATTAAAAATTGACTCAAATCAATGCAGTAATATTGGATTAACTATTTCTAAATTGTGCATTTCACACCCTCTTGGATCAAGAAGTGATACCTAGGGATTTATTTTATTCCAATTATTTCGAATCATGACGAAATCTGTATCCAAACCAACATACAAATCTTCGTACCGAGTCGAAATCATTTCATTTTGTGAAAAGTTCTGTACCAATACCGAAATCTTAAGGATGTTATTTATTATGTAAGCATAATTTGAACTAGGCAGACAAATTTTCGCTTTCACTTAAATTCTATGTACTTTTTGGTTTTGAAATTCCGACAAATTCTGCATCAATATAGGGAATATTTTTTCGAATTCCATTTCTTGCAACACACTCATTCTGCATTTTCTCGAAATAAATTCAGATTGAATATTATAGTATTATATTCACCAATAGAATTAAGGATCACCGTCAAGATAGAGACCAGAGTATAAACGATCCACATTTTTTCCAATCAGGGCAAAAACTGATTAAGCATTTATGTAGAATTCGGTTAACAGTCTAAATAATATTCTTGCGTTTAATTAGAGTATATATACACACACACACACACACACACATAAATATATATATATATATATATATATGGCATCTTAATCGTTATATCATGGGTTGTAGGCGTCAGGCTTATCCTTCTGAGATACTTCTATTTATATTTCATAAATCAGTCCAAGGACATAAATTTGATTTTTATTTGACCTTCTTATTAGGCAGGTAATATGAAAACCCGTTATACATTATTAACTGAAAACATTGGTATGATTCTATTTTTGTAAATTATATAAAAGTCTCGAAGCAATTATGATAATTACAACATTTCTATTTAGGTTAAATTTAGTTCAGGCAATCGGCAATTACTTGAAATGTCATTCCCAACAGAAATATCTGGAAAAATTGTATCTAGTTTTTTTTCAAAACCTTACAGCTGTTGCATAAAACGTAACAGATTTTTGAAATTACTTGTAAGAAGAGGCTTAGTATTACGTATATGGCCGAGGACTACCTTTAATGACGTGGCAGAAAATACTAGGGATTCAATTTTGTTACAGATCATTTCCTCACAAACTTATTTTGAACTTTAATTATGTAGCCCTATTTATCAATGTAAAAACTGAAAAATAATTTAAACCCTTTCAATATTCGTATTACTCAATATGAAAAACTTATGGTTCAATTTTGTTTTAGTACATTTTGACCGGAAAAATAAGAAAAAGTGAAATTTTTGTTTCGAAAAGTTCCAGAGGTCGTACTTTTAAACCGATTTTAGAGAATCTTTTTCTTATCTGAAGCTTGTTGATGTCTTTCGTGGCCGGCTAAAAAAGATCATTACTTTATTATTCGTGTTTGAAGATTCGAAAAAGCATATATTTTGTATTTGTGCCACCCATACTTGCTCTATTTATTGAAATTTCTTCTTGGACGATCAAAAAAAATGTATAGCTTTAAAGTCCAAATTTTTTGCAGCATAATCATCGTCTCGAAATTTTGCGTTCAACTCATTACTACTCTTTAAATTTGGACCAAGGACACGAATAAATATTACGAAACTCCTGACTAGCCATACAAATTTTTACCCGTGGAATGGAAATTTCTGCAAAGCTAAGAATACGACATTCGCGGGCGTTAATTTGTTATCATAATCATTTCTTGCAAAAATGATGATTAGATCCTTATAAATAAAGGTCAAAAATGAATTTGATCTTTTTCCAATTTCGACTTGTAGAAGACAAAATTTTTATTATTTATATTAAAAGAGTTACAAACAATTGAAGACGATGCTACCCGCAAAAAAATCTAGAAACTTGACCACATTAAATATTTGTCTTAATGACAAAATTTTTGTTACAAATTGCCATCCAATAGGACTACAATCTTTGAAAATAAAAAAATTAGTGGTGACATTTTTGAAATATGAAATGAAATTATAAAATATTTTGGGATCTGACATTGCTTTGGATAACCGACAAATAGCGTATTTTTAGCTTCGCAGAAATTTCCATTTCATGAATAAATATTTCTTATGATTACTTAGAAATCAGGCAATATTTGTCCGTGCTCTTCGTCCAGATTTAAAGAGTAAGATTTGCACCTTATTTCATGAATTATGATTATGCCGCGAAACTTTCTAAACTATCACGCAGTTGTTATTCAAAAGCCATAGATTAATTTTCTGCATAGATATACACCTTTGAAATAAAGTAATTTTCGAACGGTCTATACATTTTTATCAAAACCAGTGTATCAATATCGATATTGTTATTAAGTTTTCAGTAGCGATTGATTGTTAATTTTACATAATTTCACTTAATTTGATCACTTAATAAATATAAAGCATGCATTCAAATACCCAAAATGCAGGAGATGCTAGGTTTTTTTTGTCAAGAAGTGGACGAAATCCAGACCATCTTTTTATCGTCTGTTCTTCACCGTGGAGAGATTTCGTTAAAAACCTAATTTTATTTGGTCATTTGTTCCGTATGACGAAATATTTGTATTTTAAAAACAAGCGATTACGAATATTTAGAGCATACTGCAGGGTTAAAATGATTCAGTGTAAGTTAATTTGAACAATTTCCTTTAAACTTATCTAATTGTAATTAACAAATTATTTGAAAGATGTCTAGTAGTGAGCGCACCCAAGCGGGTAGAAAACTAGGAATTAAGCGATGGAAGGAAGATATCATCCTTCATGTAATATTATCATTAACATTATTCCTATTAACCGGGGATCGATTTTGTGTTTACTAATATTTTTAATTGAATGATCACTGCATTTTGCTGATTTTAGTAAAAAGATCTTAAAGGAGGGATTCCAATAAGGCCTTCTTTCGGCCCCAATCGATTGGGCTGAAATATATAGATACACCGTTTTTAAGCAAGTTTGCGGAATGGGGTAGATTTTTAACAGTGTCAAATGTTTAAATATATGTTGAGCTGCTCAAAGTCCTTATTGAAGCCCAATTGGTTGGTGGCCAAAAAACTGCCTCATTGGCACCCCTCCTTTACTAAAAATTATATTAATTTTTAGTTATAGTTGTGTTGCATTTCAAACTTATCTCAATGAACAATATAAATGGATTCCAATACTGATAGGACATTTAAAATATTCCTAACCATTTAAAAACTAAACTTGATGAGTAAATAAACAACAATTGAGTAAGATTTATTCTTACAATTAAAATTCCCACTGAAATTTAAATCATTATTCAAATAAAAAGCAATGGACTGTGGATTCACTCAAGGGAGAGATGATTGCGTAATTTTTCGATGACTTACATTGATTGAGAAAATCGCTCTCACATAAAGCAAACAAATAGGATTGTCCTCCAACATTAAATCAAGAACCAAAACTTCTTTCGCACAACGATGTTTTTATGGTGAGATAAATTTCTAAATCTTAACGAATTCTTTCATGGATCTCTTCTTTTTAAAAAATCAAAGTAAAATCCCCAGTTAAAATTTCAATAGCTAATGCAACAATGCACAACGAGGTCTTTATCGTGAGATAAAGAGATAAGTCGTTACAATAAAAGCTGCACACACTATATTATCATTTGCTTAAATTCTGACGAATTTGGACAGTTTAGGAGACAGAAGTTTTAAATTCAGACAGGAGAATCCAATTAAGAGTGGCGTCCCCTGGACTACGCTGAGTCAATTCCAAATGTTGTCTTTGATGACAGGTAGACCAAGGAAATACCAAGCCTGTCGCACCTCGTAAAAGGTCGAGTAGGAATTCAATTGGTACCGATACGAGAGTTAATATATTAGGTGCATTGCTCCCACGCTATCCCCAGTTTTTAGCTGATGGCGCGCGCAATTGATCGTATGATTAAATAAATTTATGAATCACCTTATCACTCTACCTACTTGTCCACTTTTGTGTCAGAGGCGTATCAATATAAATATTCGCATTTAGCTCTATGATTTAATTCTAATTATGAAAATAGAACGGACGGTCTGATTATCAATGTACAATGAGGATTATAAATGTTCACCAATAAAGGAATACCAAAGAGACATACGCATCAGAAATCACCGTGAAAGCCGTTCTTCGCTGTAGGGAGAAATCGGCTAGACACATCAAACTTTTGGAGGAGATAATCCATCTGATAAAGTTAAAAAATTACCTCCCTATCGAATCCTTAAGCAGGCTGATACCATTACTGCTGAGATCTCTGTTTATTACAAAAGCTGGCCGTGAGAATCCATTGATGAACCTGGATGTTAGATTTTGTAATTCAACATATATTCGGTTCGTCTTCTGGTCACCCGCTATGAAAAACTGTCACTCCAATGAGTAAAAATAAGTTAGTTTAGTTTTAAGACGCGCGGGAAGCCTATGAAGAGCTCCCCTGGCGCTCAAACTATAAAGCCTATTGTCGGTTCTGATTCGCTGAAAATCCGGGAAGTGAACTTCCATCACGTGATTCAGCGTTGCTTCTTCTTCTTCTTCGTCAAACTCACCATTATTGAGCCTTATGAGCTCGAGGCGAGCTTCCGGATTTTTCGCCAGGATCTTGCGGATCCTCGCTGTTTCCGAAATGCCTTTCGATTCCTCGCAGAAGCCCCTTCAATCCTCCTGTTTATACTTCCTTATACTTTTATTGTATTCATACTGGGCCTTCTTATAGATGTCCAAGTCTGAAGGCAATTTAGTTCTATTTGCCCTATTGTACAACAATCAGGTCTTTTTACGGAGTTTCTGCAGGTGGGTATTCCACCATTCTGTTCCCTTCCTAGAAGTAGTCAGTAGTAGTAGTCAGAGTAACATAGCTTGTGGTGAATTCCGCAAGCCTCCCTTTCAGTTGCTCTTTATATGAGTCCCAATATATATTTCTGTGGCTTCTGATCTTGGAAGCCACCGATTTTCCTAGGGTTAATCAAAACACGATAGATTTGTGGTTCGAGAGAGACTCCTCATCGGAAACTCTCCAACTAACTAACTTGCTCCTTAGTATACCCGAACATAGAGTCAAATCGAGAACCTCACTCCTGTTTTAGTCTGGAATGTGGAAGTATCACCCCGATTCAGAATCTCCAGCTCTGCGCCCGTTATGTATTCAATTGAATCTCTCCCTCTGTCATTAATGTTTGTGCTTCCCCACACCGTGTGGGACCGTGTGGGAAATAAGCCGAGGCAATAAACACCTCTGGCCTTTCTCTGCTACTGCCCCTGAGTCTCACCTTGATAACGGTGATATCTCTGGAGCAAAACTCAGGCACCAAGATCGCATCCATACCCTTGACGGCTATGTATGCCCTTGGCGCTTTTTCTCGTGGCCCCTTTTATATCGAGCCACATCCTGACAAGCCACTGATACTTTGCCTGTATAACCAGCGGTTTTGGTTCAGGCAATTCCTGCCTGCACCACTGACAAGCGCCTAGCTAGAACTGCCGAGGCGCCTTTGCTGTGGTGCAAATTAATCTGCATCATGAGGATTCCCGTCGCAGCCATTAAAAGGCTAATTTAGGGCTCCCAGATAGGAACGGTAATCCAGAACCGCACGGGCTTTAGAAGTTTGCACCGCTTGTGGTAGACTGCACCCTGAGAAGCCTAACACCACTGATGGTGGGTTAAAAGATGGTCCCAGAACGGGCCCCTCATTATTTTTGTTTAGTTGTTCGCGTTTCATTCAATTGTCACACGAGAAGCAATGGAAATTAAAATCACCATCGCAAAGCCCCGCTTTCAGGGGGCGGGTCTACATACTATGGGATGCGACCTGGTGTCATAAAGTCCCCGTTAAGGCACCTCCTTTGAGACCCCGGCCTGTCCACCTTTACTGAGAGGAGCAGGCCGTGATCTTCAAGGATTTGCTAACCCTGGTACCATTCATCCCCTTGACACGGTGATCACATTGTAGCTTGGGAGCATGAGAACTCGCGCCCTCGCTATTCCAGGAGGCTTTGCCATTACCCCCTGGAAGGATCGCTCGTTAGTTTAAGTCTCATTGACTAAAGTCCGTCAGTTTCTCGAAGTAGCTACACCTCGCGATACAGCCTCTCTGATTCCCCTATGCAGATCTATAGTCCGATGAGACTCATAAGCCCTTCCACCAACTACAAGGTCTCGCGATCCATAGGGAGAGAAACAAATAAGTTAGAAAAAGAACTTTCAAATGTCGGAAGACACACAATATTAGATTTTTGAAATAAACGAAATGTGGATAAAACTGACCGTGAAACCCGGATATTGAGCCTAGAAGTTAAATTTTTTAATTAAACACAAATTATGTACCTTTCTTGGCAACCCAGTGTCAAAAACTGTTACCCAAATATGTTAACAGTTAGTTGGGTAGTTAATGGAGTGATGTACACCCGTTTTACTGACATGCACGCCTTCCCGTCGCATATATAAATGGGGGTATTCCCCATGTATTTTCCAAAACGGAGTTCGAACTTGTTTTTTTATCACCCTACTGTGCACTGTAAGGCGAGCAGATTTTTGTTATCTGTTTCCGAAAAAGACTGGCTGGGTGAAGCATTGATGAAAGATTGAACTCTTCAGTTCTACCATTGACTTTTTAATCCAATTACTCGTCACATGTAAGATTATAATCCGACTTTAGATCAAAAACAATATTAAAATATTAGTTTTATATTCCATGCCACTTTCCATGTTTATTTTCGCCCGTCTTTTATTGCGTTCATGAAGTGTATACATTCTAGCAAGAACATTGAAACTCTCCAATATTGCAAAGGCGTTACTATTGGAAGTTGATAATACAATTTTTTTTTCGGTTGGCATAGGTGAATATATATTTTCTCTTGTTTTCATTTCAGTTGGTCTATCGGCAGGAAAAGTGTATTTCTCAGTTCAAATATCCGATGCGAATTCGTATGCGGCATACATCCGTCAAGAGAAGGAAGCATTGCAGGAGGAGCCATGGGCATGGCAGGAAGCGACCTGGACCTGTCACGAAGAGAAGATTCAGCAGGAACAAGATCCCTCTCACGTGAATGTGTTAAAAAAAATAAAACTTCTGGCATGAGGAGTATTAGGAATAGGTTCGCCATCCAGTAAACACGCACACTGTGAACTTAACTCTGCAACAAAAAAGAGAGGATTACATTTTTTTAAAGAACGTGGGTATTTTACCACCCTCCATGTAGAAATTGATCCATTTTTCCCTATTTCAATCAGGACAATAGTCAGATCCTTACTAGTATAAATGGACTATTGAGTTCTAGTCACGAACTGTTCAGATTTTAGTCAATGTTAGGTGAATGAAAAATTTCTATGTTTAAAAATGCGTTATAAGTGAATTCGTTTACAACAATAACAACCGTTGCTGGCAATATTTTCTACGCTACTATTATTCTTTAGGAAAGAAATGAAGTGATTACACTAGAAAGAAAAAAAGTGTATGCATAAAAATTTTAAATGAATCAATTTGATTATAAAAATTATTTATAAAAATAGTATTTGTTAATTTTTTTCTTCATATTTAAATATTTCTTTTATTCTTATCATACTATTTTTATATATTTTCTTTTTTTCTTTTATAAAAATAATAATAAACAAAATCAATGTCCAGTGTGCATACAAAGAAGTATTAGATAAGGATTGCAGAAATATCGTGCAATAATGATATATTTCTTCAGATGAAAAGGAAGAGTTTAAAAAAGAAGCTTCTTAGAATGAGAACATGCAGATGCTAAGAAAATATATCTACAACTTAATCTTTTGACAGAAGAGTACTATATTTGTTTGAGCAGAATTTTCACATTGCTTCACATTTTCACATACTGGTCCTTCTTAGATAATAACTGAGAATACGCTAAAATTGAGGTGAACAATTCGATAAATTCTTGAATTTTTTGATAGAAACTTCTTACATGAATATTTCTGACTTCAATCAGTGTTGGCGCGTGGTCCGGCACAGCAGGACAAGTAGTAGAAAAAAAGTTCCCTTCCAATGACAATAGTAACTCCAGGATTAAGCCGACTCCATTCCTACTGTCATCGAAAGATTACTTTTTTTCTGCCACTTGTATCGCTGTGCTGGCCATTTAACGGCTTCATATCTTCACTAGTTCACAAGATAAAGTATTTGTGAATAGATCCCCGTAAAAAGTGAATTATTGAATATTTTAGAATTTTGAACAATGTATTGCATTAAAGAACGTTAAAAGAATATCTGTGCATTTTTTCAGATTTTTCCTAACGTTGCCCTCTTTCTGGGAACAGGTGAAAGTGGACGCTTGAAAAAGGAGGCCAAAAAAATTTATTTTTTGGGATGTTCCGCCCTCTAACTATTGACAAAAATTGTTTAGGATGAAAGTGATCATATTGTTGAATTCGGAAGACATTAAGCTTTCAGATGCTTTTTATTAGACTACTCCAAGATTTTCTTATATGCAAATTGCAATCCAGAGAAGTGAGTGGCGTCGACATTTGGCCCGCCTTTAGGTGTCATGCCACGTGGAATTCCATAGGCTTTCTGAAATATTTGCTGCTTTCGGCCTTTTTTAACTTAGAAGGTTCTTTTTCTCAGTGAAATATGAATCTTCAAATAATAATAAGTGTCAACTGTACATTGTGTTGGAAGAATTTCTAAAAACAATGATGATTATGTCGTTGAATGGCAGTCCATTATGTTTGGATATTATTGGTCAGATTTTTAAATGAAAAAAATGATCCCGCAGTGAAGAAATTATTTTGGAATATCTGTACAGAAAATAACTCTACGATATTCAGACAACAATCGTTTGAAAGTTCAGAATGCGTAAAATCCGCCTACCTTGAAGTTATTTAATTGGGCGATTTAAAAAATGTACAGCTTCCAAGTTCAAACGTTTTTGCAGAAAAATCATCGTTTCGAAATTTTGCGTTCAACTCATTGCTACTCTTTGAATCGGGACCAAGGACACAAATAAATATTACTTGACTAATGAGCAGCCATAAAACATTTTTACCCGTGGAATGGAAATTTCTGCGAAACCAGAAATATGACATCACGTGCGTTAATTTGTTATCATACTCATTTTTTATAAAAGTGATGAGCAGATCTTTATAAATGAAGGTCAAGAATAAATTTGATTTTTTTTTTCAATTTCTACCTGTGAAAGATGAATTTTCTTCTGATAGGTATTATTTTTTTTCCAAACCTATTCTCAGGTCGATTGGCTCGGATGTAATGATCCGTCTGCATAGTAACATCCCAATATAAGATGAAATCTTCGTTTACTAAAACGGGCATTGGAATGTATCTATAGAAAGGCTTCCATCCTGTTAAGAGTCCTCGATTTACGGCAAGTTTTTGATGTATAATGCCCGCCACAGCATTATGTCTATATGTATATTCTCTTTGAGCCATTAAGCGACAACCATCAGTATCTGTACTTCTGTTATGATGTCATTCTCGTCGCAGTGAGAATATACCTTATCTGCAATGATGGCTGTAAGGCATTTATAAATTGTTGAAAGACACGCTGTCGGTCTAAATTCAGATGGATTTTGAGCGTCTGGTTTTTTACGCAACATTTATGTAGTTCCCTTAAGCATAAGGCCTAGCATTAGATCTGAGGGTTTGATGATCTCCTGAAAACACCTTGCCAACGCAGGATGCACATTTATCAGTTACTTGTACCAGAAGTTGTGTATCATGTCCGGACCTGGAGCTTTCCAGTTACTTGCCCTTTTCGGAGCCGCTGAAACATCTGAAGCTGCGATGTTAGTCAGCTCCATTCACGGTTATTGCTTGCTCTCGCTTTCTCTAATTTGAACCACGCAGTGTCCAAATTGCTTCTGTTAGTTTTTCTCCAAACACCCGACCAGTAGTTATTCATGCCTTCCAATTGAGGGATTTCGGTGTCTTGCTGATTATTTTACTTTACACTCAGTTCACGGTAGAATCTTCTTTCATCTGCCTGAAAGATTTGGTTTTGCTACCTTCTTGCACAACTCTTATTGTGCCGACGCAGTCTAGCAGTAAGAAAATCAAGTCTCTCTCGTTTGGAGTCTATAATCTCATCCAATACTGTCGATGACAATGTCTCGATGTTCTGAGGGTGGATGATTTCAGTAATATGGTGTATCAGCTTTCTGGTTCTATTACCTTTCTCATATTGAG
This sequence comes from Andricus grossulariae, assembly GCA_011634705.1. Taxonomy (NCBI): domain Eukaryota; kingdom Metazoa; phylum Arthropoda; class Insecta; order Hymenoptera; family Cynipidae; genus Andricus; species Andricus grossulariae. The sequence goes on along the minus strand of JAABKJ010000755.1, from coordinate 47,351,529 downwards.
ACAATCGACCCAATTTGCATCTTACTTTGCTGACATCCATATCCATCTTGATCTTCCATGGTGGTTCTCGATCCCTTCCTTGGGCAAAGACTGCATTTGTAGGCCTTGTTCTGCGGCCCAACGTTCTAACGGTTGCCATTGCTGCACGATGCACAAAAGTTTGCACCTCTGACGCAGTTAGTGTTGCGTTCAAATGCATAGGTGAAACCTTGCTGTTCAGATGTCCTATCAGTGCACGCAAATCCTCCGTGATGTTTATCTTGGGCAGAGAATGCCTTTTTATTGGTTCTACATGTCTGAACTCTCGTAAAGCATGCTAAAAATTCCTTTCAAGGGTGCTGTATTTTTTCTCGGTTTTCGCTGTCTGCATCAACGTTAATTATGTCTGGATGTGGTTCTAGTGGATTCGGTACTTGATGTTCATTATTCCTAGCCTTCAGCTTCAATCAGGTCTTCGTTGTCCACATCCTTCAAAGGGAAGCAATCTGTTTACAGAGATTGAGGGTTTTTGGTTTGCTAGATTCTGCTCGTTTATTCTTGTGGCTTGCTCTGGGTGCTTAAGTAAGAAGACTCGATAGCGTTCTCTCCTCACACTTTGTCCACTTTTCTCTGCCAAAAAATTAAGGCACATAAAATTTTGGTTTATATGGTATGTCCATTTTAATCGCCTTCCTGGTTGCTGAACCTCTGCTTCTGCCTCTGGTTGAATTAGACCATCTACCTCTGGAGGATGTGATGGTGATAAATCCTCCATTGGTTGAGGGAGGACATTCGTCGTTTCTCCATACTAAATTTACCTGTTGTTTAATCTCCATTGTTCGGTCTTCTGAGATGTGTAGGTTAGTTCTGATGTCCTTTACCTTAGCGATAACATCTCTTAGTGCAACTTTCTTCACATAAGGGTACTTTGCAGCAAATGTCTTTCTAAAATTGTATCCTTTTTCTCGTGGAATGTCAAACTTTGCACTTTCATAATAGAGAGGCACCAATTCCTTATTCATTGTGGTATCCCACTTGATGCTCTCCCACGGTGTTTCTGTTAAGGTTTTTGGCTGCAAATAGCGAACATTAGCCAAAGCATCCTCAGCAGACACAGTTGATGTTCCAGCGACATCATTCTCAGCCCCAACAGTCTCCTCTACAGATGGAGCAGCTGGAGGTTTACCACTTGATGTGGATCAATGGTAAGCTTGCCTTTTTATAGTGCTACTTTCGATCTCAGGCAGCAGTTTATTAAGAAAGATTAAGCGTTTTAACCTGCTAGATACAGTTCGTTTATTCTCTACGTCAAGTGAAGACATTTAAAAAAAAGGCAAAGTGTTCTCGTCGCACAGGTCTACTTCTTTTTTCCACCTAAAAGTAAGTACTAACAAAAAATTATTTTAGTGCCTTTTTCACTTCATCCTGCTCCAGGTTTTGTTGTCCGTCATCCTGTATTTGCAAAGTAGCCTCGCTGCCTCCAAATTCTGCTATTATTTGGTCGACTTGCACTGTAGAGGGAAGCATGCTGTATATGATAGTTCCAAGATTTTTTGGAGTAAATCTTGTCTATGGACCTGCTATACTGTATATTTTTTGGTTTTCTTATAGAAGCGCATCAGAGATTCTTCGTATTGGGGTAACCAAAGAAAGCGCTCCAGTAGAACTCCCTTAGAAGTGGTCGTTTCGGGACATCCAACCGAAGAATCCTCCACGAATGCAGCTGATGTTCTGTGGTTTCCACTTGCGGCTGACCAGTAGGCAGTTGCTCTTACGGCCTTTTTAGTGAGATTTACCTGTTCATCATATAGCTCAACAGCATCGCCATCCTGCATGGTGTAGCCCTAAGTGGCGGCTCCAGTGGTGCCCCGACGTTCCTCGGAAAGCGACCATCGTTTCGATATATTTCTTCAACTCCCCATTTTTATGTGGGTTTTGGAGTTCCTCTCAGTCCCTTTTCTGTTCGTTCTCTTACTGTTTGACATGGGAAACCTTGTCAGTAGCAATGCCATCGCCAGCACAGCCGTCGATGTATATTTTACTAAAAGCTTGTAAAAAATAATATACTGTATAACTAAGGAAAGATCTCCCCCGAGTCATACACGACACTTTTTTTTACACTTCACATGGTTTCCAGTCGGCGGAAAAAGGGCCGCCAAATGGACAAAACGGCATTAATGCAAGCAAGCCATTGACCGCAGACCGGCTATTGATTTACGAAATTGCGAGGTTAGTTTTAGCAGTTCCAAGAACCCTCGCGAGTGGCGCGGCGATTCTTTGATTATACTATACTATCGCTGCTACAGATATCGTCTTTTAAAAAATACGACTGTCGCCAAGACGTTCTTCACACACTAACCACATTCTTTCACTGACATCATTTATCTACTCACAGCTCTCAATGTGAGTTTGCGGGCGCACTCCACATCCGTGAAAATGGGCCGAAAATAAATTTAAAATGTACTTTTTATTCTGAAACCCTTTGCAACCCCCTGAGATTTTCTTGAATTTGTTGAATTTAGGATTGGCTTGCCAATGCAATATGTTTTTGTACGTACAAAATAAGAAGACTCGTTTTTCTTCAATTAACATATTAACATAGCAACTCTTTTACATTTTTTACGATTATTTGAAAATTGTAAGGGTAAAATTAGTTTTTTTGTGTGCAAATTTTACTTTAAAAACCATGCATTATTTCATTTTTTTTCAGATATTAAGGCTGTTATTGTTTCAGTTGATCCAATTCTTTGCACTCTTTCAAAATTCACAAAAAAGCCTAAAAATAATAAAAAATGCTAAAGTCATTTCGCATGTTTGAAATAAAGGAAAAAATGTATTTTTGATTTTTTCTCAAAGCCCTGCCCTTTTTGAAATTTTTTAGATTATTAGGTTTTTCTTGTTCCAACCCTATAGCACAAAATTTTCCCTGGAAATTTCTAGAACATTCCAATGTAAGGTTCGGAGAATTCCGAAAAATGTCCCAGGAAGATTCCCGGAAGTAGGTAAATGTCCGCATATCCAGGAAGATTCCCAAGGAAGGTTCCGGGAATGCTCGTGACGAATTTAATTCATTAAATTAATGAAATTTATATAATGCGAACATTTTCCACGAACATTCCTGAAACCTCCCTTGACGCACGGAAAATTACTTACTGCCAGGAATTTTCGCGGAATGTTGGTGAAAAATTTTCGCATCATATAAAATTATTTATTATAACGCGAATTGTTTTACGAACATTGCCGGAACCTTCCTTGGGTACCTTCTTTAATAGGCGGACATTTATCTACTTTCGGGAACCTTTCTGGAACATTTTTCGGAATTCTCCGAAACTTACACTGGAATATTCCAGAAATGTTCAGGGAAACTTTTGTGCTATCTGGGAGCTTGTCATTTTTTCCACACTTTCAAAATGGATGAGAAAAACGAAGAAAGAATCAAAATTATAAAATTATTTCGGTTTTTTGAAACTAAAAAAAAAGCTTTTTTCTGAAAAAAATCTCATCTTTTTCTCCTGAAAATTTTAAGAATAATAGTTACAATATTGAATATACTTACCATAAATTCACTATTTGGTCTCTACGTGTTTTTCAGGGAAAAAAATTTTGAGATTTTTTTTCAAAACCTTACACTTCTTGCAATTTTTTTATTCAAATGTTTTTTTGTTACAGTTTGTCATTGTCGACATTGCCCAGCCATCTTCAGGCTTTGTTGTCCAATCGGCCAGTCAGGAAAAAAATATTATATTGAATCTAATATTTTTGAAAGTTTGAAGTTACATAAAAAATACTTCTCTAATGATTAAAGTCGATTTGCGACACTGTCAGAGGACAGGAACATGTAGAATTGTAAGAAAAACACATTTTATTGAATATGTGCTCAAAGAAAAGTAATATTTCTGCAAATTGAAGAGTAAATAGAATTCTATTATCTAAAAGGAAATCTAAACTAGCAACTAATTTGAAGATTGGAGACATGTTGACTTATGGATTAATGCAGATTTTAGGGTTCAGATCTGAAATCTCGATTTGCAACCCATTGTTGTTAATATTTTTCTTAAATGTCGCTCAATGAAAAATTTTTTTCTTTCAAAGTGGTTGCCATTATTTCAGATAATGGTAAGGTTATAGTACTAAGTTTGCAACCTAATAAGAACTTGGAAACCTTATTTGTTAAAAAAAATTCCTAAAAAATTGCAATGTTAGTTATGAACATGGAAAAAGTAAAAAATAAAAAAAAATGTAAGAAAACAACGTATGGTGTAACATTTTTAACTCTATTTAAACAATAAAAAGGCCGCATTGAGAGATCGTTAACGTGACCTACGAGTAGTCTGTTTCCATTTTCAGAATACTGACTTCTGATTGTTTGAACAAAGTTGAGAAAAATTAGATGTGTTCATAATCTTAGAAATATAATGGATCAACATGGAATTGACATGGGTCAATATATCAACTAATTATGCATATTCAGGATATTAATGGGCTACTTTTCAACAAGTTCTGTTTTCGATTTTTCAAGCATCAGCTTGAATAAGTGTAAAATTGAGTCACCAAAAATAAGTAGAATAATAATTCGATTAGTCGAGGTATTTTCCAATTGAGTAGTGTAAAAAAATAAGTGCTTAATGCAAATAAATAAATCCACTTTGGACTGTATATAATAATTAGCAAAAAGGTTATAAAAATGAAAAACGTGAAAAAAAGAAATGTTCCTTAGAATAACGCGATAGTGTACCATTCTCATCTCTGCTGAAACAAGAAAAAATTCATATTGTGAAATCGTAAACGTGACGTATCCTTCCTTAATTCAGAAACATTATTGCTTTCTGATTATTACAATGGATCAATGGGCTCGAAATTAATTATACATTCAGGGTCTTTATGCGCTACTTTTCAACAAGTTCTGTTTTCAATTTTCCGAGCATCAGCTAGAATAAGTATGAAATTGAGTCACCAAAAATAAGTAGAATATTAATAATTCGATTAGTCGAGATCTTGTCTAATTAAGTAGTGGAAAGCAACTAATTCCTTGATTCAAATAAATAAATTCACTCAGAATTGTATATAATAATTAGCAAAAAGGTCATAGAAATGAAAAACGTGAAAAATAGAAATGTTCATTAAAATAACGCGATAGTGTATCATTCTCATCTCTACTGAAACAAGAAGAAGGTCAAAATGTGAAATCGTAAACCTGACGTAGCCTGTATTGATTGAGAATCATTATTGCTTTCTGAATATTACAATGGATCAGTGGACTCCAAATTAATTATACATTCATTGTCTTCATGCGCTACTTTTCCACAGAGTTCTATTTTTGTTTTAAACAATTTTTTCGGTTTTATATTTTCTTACTTTCCATAGAAAATTTAAATTATTTAGCAAACTTTCTGAAAATTATTTGCCATCAATGAGCATCAGCCTAAATACGTATGCAATTGAGTGCCTGAAGAAAGTTATTGTAATTTGACAGCTTTTTTCCTTATGCAAATGATGCCTTGAGGTCTCTTTGAATCATAATTGGTAAAATTTAACTATTTGCTAATAAAATTTTACAGATTCGATTAGCGAAAAGTGAGCCACCAAAGATTAGTAGAAAATTGCAAATTCGATTCGTCGAGATATTTCCTAGTTCAATAGTGGAAAGCAATTAACTTATTAATGCAAATGAATAAATTTACTTAGGACTGTATACAATAATTAGAAAAAGGTTATAAAAATGGAAAATGTGAAAAATAGAAAAGTTTAATCAAATAATACGATGATTTTAGATTTTTAACTCTGTTGGAACAACAAGAAGGTCATATTGTGAAATTGTAAACGTGACGTAGCCTGTCTCTGAACTTTGCCTTCTGATCGTTTAAACAAAGTAAGAAAAATAAGAATTTTTTGGAATATTTAAATTACAATGGATCAAGGGACTGGAAATTAATTATACACATTCAGGGTCTTCATGCGCTACATCTTTCTATTTTTCCATAGAAAATTGGAATTATTTAGAAAACTGTGTAAACATGATTTGCGTTGCATAAGGATGAACTTGAGTCTCCAAAGAAGTTTATTTGATAGCTTTTCTCTTAAGTAAAAGATACTTTATTGCCTCTCTGAATCAAAATTGTTAAAACTGGATGACTAATTTTCAAAAATTTTCAGGTTTGTAGATTTTTTGTAGTTTTCCATAGAAAATTGCAATGATCCCAGGAAGCGTGGATTTATGAAAAATATATTGCTAAAAATGCTGTGAATAAGTAATGGCTCGTCGTAAAAGAAAATATCACGAATGTAGAAAGTTTTATCTTGTGTCAGAAATTAATTTTAAAATTCAAAAAAATATAATATACTCATTAAGGGTTTTTATTTATAACAATTTTTATAAAAATGAAGCAGGAAAGTTTATGAACAATAGCTAATGTTTTTAATGATAGATATAGGTTTTGCAACAGCTTTGGAAACATTGTGACACTTGTTGGATTGGATGATTTCTTATTAACAGATGTAAAATCTACTTTTTTTTTACATATTAAATAAAAGGTATCTCGGAGACGTCTTAGTACATGAATATTAATTTTAACGACATATTAGTTTAATCTAAACAAGTATTTAATTAAAACAAATTACGCCAACATTAATTAATACTTGATATTTCAACCAAGAAAGATTTAAATTAAAATACAAAACAATGGGTTAACCAAAAAATACGAATTGTCAAAAAAATAATTGAAACCATAACCAAAACCAAAATTTGCTACCAAAATGGACGAATTTCGAGAAAAAATATTTAACTTTTTAAACAAAAATTATACAATTTAATTTTCAGTTCAAAAAATTAATTCAGAAGGAAACGAAATGGGTTTTCAATCAAACATCGCAAGTTTGCACAAAAGAAATCAATTTGTAACAAAAGAGTTCAACATTCAACAAAGTGGTGAAATTTCCGAATGAAAGATGAATTTTTTACCAAGAAGATTCATTTTTTATCAAAAGGACAAATTTTCACATTTTCATCCTGAAAATTTAAATCCTAAAATTTCATTTTTTTGGCAGATTGTGAATTTTTTCTTATGAAGATGATTTGAAAGATTAGAGCACCAGGGTTACTTTATCATCAAATAACGAAATAAGATAAGCATTTTATTTGAACTATGATAATACAGCCAAATTGAAGATGTGCAGCGAATAATAATACTGGAAATAAAAGACGATATTTTTCTGCAAATGCAAATTTTAATTACTTTTTATCGCCAAAAATAGACTAAATTATTCAGGAAGTAAATATAACTTTCTAAATATTTCAATTAATATTGTTCCACTCAAATATAGGTTTATTTTCGAAGAGAATAAGACGAAACATATTTTATCCGTCTGACGAACAAATTTTGTTGACAAAGTTGAAAATATTTGTTTAAAAAAGTTCACGATTGACCCCCACCTTTATTTTTCTCATGGTTTTTTTAATTCCTCTTAATGTGAAGAGTATATTCCACGATAATATGCCCTGTGTCCGCGCCTTGGAGAGAAAAGAGAATTTTTTTGTCTGGGAGATACAAATCCTTAATCTCTGAGATGCTCTCTTTTTCTTTCATTTATAATCAAACCGACCCCTTGACTACCATGTGATTCACTATCCATTGCTCATTGTTTAAAACGTCGAAGGGTGAAGAGTCAAGTGTTGACGTCAGGCCCACCAAACTTCGGTTAATGGAGGGACAGAACTGGAAAGTATTAGGCTCTATGTATGACTCAAAGTATTAGACTCTACTGCTCAATCATTGCTTCTGTTTTGTTTCAATCAACTGATTGATCATTATTGTGAAATGCGTAAATTCTTGTGAACGAATTCTTTGAAAATCATAACATATTTTTAGCTTCGCTAAAATTTTTATTTTACGAACAGATATTTGTTATGATTACTCAGAAATCACGTAATATTTGGTCATGTTCTTGGTCCACATTTAAATAGTAAGATTTGCACTTGATTTCATGATTTATGATTGCGCCGCTAGATTTTCTAAACTATCAAGCGGTTGTTACTCTCTCTAGGGATCGCGTGATCTTGCAGCTGGTGAAAGGGCTTAAGATTCTAATCGGACTAGAGACCTGGAGGTGATGAACCAGAGGGACAGCACTGCAAGGTTTGGCTGCTCTGGGAAAATGATGGACTCTAGTCTGCGGGAACTAAACTAATAGCGAATTTGTTTATCCTGCACTGGTGCACTCCAGAGCATTCTGACCTGCTCCCGAAGCAGGTCGGAGGGAGAAGGAAGCAGATGAGAAGAAGTAAGGAAGAGCAGGTCGGAGTACTCTGGAGTGCACCTGTGCAGGATAACCGAATTCACTGTAAGGAGTGATCCTTCTAGAAGGTAATTAGAATAGGGCAAAGCCCACTGGAATATAGAGGGCGCGAACTCTCATGCTCCCAAGCTATGATATGATCTCCGTATCAAGGGCTGAATAGCATCAGGGTTAACATACCCTTGAACACCCCAACGTGTCCCCCTTAGTCGAAGCGAACTCGTCGGGTCCACAAAGTAGGTGTCTTAGCGGAGACTTTGGGATATCAAGTCGAATCCCATAGTATATAGACCCGCCCCCTGCAAGCGGGGCTCTGCAGGGGGTGTTTTATATCTTGCTAGCTGCTCGTTGGACCAGAATGTGTCTCGCTTACTCTAATTGCTTTACATTCACGCTCCTTAAGGAGCGAGAAACACAGATAACCAACGTTTCGCCGGCCTTGCTAATTCGGGACGTCGGCTAGAAAGTCTTCGACGAGAAGTCCCTCTCGGATCACAAATATATATTGTTCCAGTTACCTCTAGAAAAACCTTCGGTTTCAAAGATCAGAAACCCCATAAGTACACTTTCGGGCTCATATAAAGAACAAATGAGAGGCAGGCTTGTGGAATTCCCCACAAGCTACGATACCATAGGTGAGTTAGAGCACGTTGCAGATTTTCTGTGAAGGGCTCTGAATACATCATATGAGAACAATTATCCTAAAAGTATAATCAAGTCTAGGAAAGGAGCAGAATGGTGGAACACCTACCTGGAGAAACTCCGTAAAAAGACTAGAGCATTGTACAACAGGGAAAACAGAACCGAATTGCCTTCAGACTGGAACATCTGTAGGATACCTCACTATAAATACAATAAGAACATAAGAATCTACAAGCAGAAGATTAAAGGGCCTTCTGCGAGGAATCTAAGAACGTTCCGGATCCAGCGAGGCTCCGAAAGATCTTGGCATGAAATCCAGAGGCTCGCCTCGGGCTGATAAGACTCGATAATGGCGAGTTTGCCAAAGACGAAGAAGAAAAGCTAAATCATCTGATGAAAGTCCACTTCCCAGGATTTTAGCGAACTTAAACTGACCGATAAGGAGAAAGGCTGGGGCCAGGAGACAGGGAAGGCCGTCTGGAATTTCGCCGCCAAGGTCGTCGATATCAAGAAGTTGGAATGGGCTATTGGGTCCTTTTGTCCTTTTAGATTACCAAAGGCAAATGGCGTATACACAGTGCTCTTACAAAAGGACATGGATTTCGTCGTCGTCCCCACTGACGAAACTATTTATGGCAAGTATTTCCCTTGAACATGTGCTGTCGGCATGGAAGGACGGCAGAGAGACCTTCATTTCCAAACCTGGGAAGGAGGGCTACACTACTGCTAAATATTTTCGAAAGATCAGTTCAACGTCCTTCATTCTAAAGACGTTAAAGAAAGTGGTCGACAGATACATCAGATATGACGTGCTTCTAGCCTCCCCGATGTACATTAGAGCAGCAGAAGTCATCAGTCGAGAGGCTTCAAGGTTTGTCATGCCAGACCAGCTACTGAGCTTAATACGAAGCATGCTACACCGTAGGCGAGTCGAAGCCAGATGAGGCGAAGGCCTAGTCAGAGGTGTAGCACCGCGAGGATGCTCGTAGTGGGTGTCTTGTCACCCTTCCTGTAGTGCATTGTGGTGGACGGCCTGCTTCGTAGACTAAATAAGGAAGAGTATTATACCCAGGGATTCGCGGATGACTGCGTAATCCTAATCGAGGGGCTCATCTGTAAATGCTAATTGGTTTTACAAGGTCGGTGCTGCGCATCGTATGGCTCTGGTGCGACAGCTCAGGGCTCTCGGTAAATCCGGAAAAGACCAACTTGGTTATTTCCGCGAGAAAGTGTCAAAAGTTGACGCCTCTGCATTTCATGGTAAGAGGCTGACGATCTTAGACTCGGTAATATATCCAGGGGTAATTCTAGGTAGCAAACTGAACTGAGTGAAGGGTCTGAAATTCTTGTATGGAACTACTCAGCTGTCATTTAACCTATGCTCTTATACGTGGCCCTGGTCTGGTGGCCTCGGGTGAAACTCAAATCGATGGAGGATAGGCTGCGACGATTGCAAACGCTAGTGTTTAGGGACGTGACAGAAGCAATGAGGACTTAACCCACAGCGGAGATATGATTTATGATCTGTGAAGACCCCCTGCACATTGCGATAACTCCCAGCGCGGTTCACGCGATGGGCCGTCTGGCAAGAGCAAATAGATGGACTTATGAGACTAGACACACTAGGCTCCCAAGAGACATCAGCGTAATATCAGTTCTAGAAATACAGATGATGAAACAATAAAAAGTTTTAACTTTACTAGGACTTTTCGCTACTGCATCCCAAGTAGCGATATGTAGAAAGCAAATGGTAACCCGCTTCTCTGAGGGAAAACCTGGTACACGGACGGCTCCGAAGGAGTGAGAGGACCAAGAGCAGAAATCTATGGCAGCGCAGGAAGGAGGGAGAAAGGGAACCCATTTGGATGGCATGTCATAATCTGTTAGGCGGAGGTCCTGGCCGTCCTTCGCTACGCTAAAACATTAATAAAGGTGAACGCTTCTGGTGGGTAGATTACAATCTGCTCGGACAGCCAAGCGACATGAACTGCAATTAAGAAAACAGACCTAACATCACAACTGGTTTAAGAAAAAAAAAGGCATTAAGCTCACTTGCAGCAAAGAACAACGTGGCTCTCATATGGGTTCCTGGTCACACAGGGATCAAGTGCAACAAAAATGTGAACCAGTTAACAAAAAGCGGCGCAGTAAGTGAATGTATAAGATCGGAACAGATACTGGGACTAGCGTCTTGCTGCAGCGGGATGGTCATCCACAGCTGGATCCGAACGAAGCACCAGGCATACTAGGAACAAACCTATGGTTGCCGATAGGCGAAAGCCATCGTGGGCCATACGTACCGGATGGACAGCGCCAGGGAAATCCTGGGACTAACCAAGAAGGACATGAGGACAGTGGTTCAGATGCTCACAGGGCACAACAAACTGGACTATTACATGAACAAAATGGGGAATAGCACCACGAAAGAGTGCAGTAAATGCGGCAGGGATTATAAAACATCTCTGCATGTCTTGCAACAATGCCCAGCATTAGCTAGGTTCAGGCAAAAATCCCTTGGGGCCCACTTAATGGGACCTGGAGAGATTATAGCGCGATCAGTGGTTCGTGCACTGGGCTTCATCAAGAGGTCTGTAATTAACTACTGAGAGCAAATAGTTAAGCGTCTAGCACAATAGGCTTTATAGCTTTAGCGCCAGAGGGCCTCATCGAGGCTCCCTGACCGCCTATAAACTAAGCTAAACTATCGGTTTTTTATATAAAAGCTGTAGATTTAGTTTGTGCACAGATATTTACCTTTGACTAAAAGCATGCATTTTCGAACGACCTATATGTGCTATTTTACCAAAACCTGAGTATTAATTTCGATCTTGCTATTTAGTTTTCAGTTACGATTATTTGTTAATTTCACATAATTATCCTAGGTTTTTGTCGTCAAGGGATGTGATGAAATTAGTACCACCTTTTTATCATCTGTTCTTTCAAGTAGAGAGTTTCGTTTGAAAAAAAATTATTTGGTCATTTGTTTCGTATGACGAAATATTTGTTTTTTTAAACCAAGCCACTGAAAATATTTAGAGCACACTGCGAAGTGTTAAAATGTTTCAGTTGAAGGTAATTTTAATTATTTCCTTGAAACAAACTCATTTTGAACTCCAATTATGTTCACCCTATTGATCAATGTGGAAACTTAAAAACAATTGAATTTTTATCAATGTTCGTATTGCTCAATATGAACCAATTATTATTCAATTTTGTTTCAGTACAATTTGACGTCGATTCTTTGTTCAAAATTTCAAAACCAAGATGATCTTTTTTTCTTGTTTTTTGTTTAATCATCAATCTTTGCGTCCGAAAAGATGCATTCCGTGCTACACCTTTGGGTATGCAGTCCACCACTGTAGTAAAATCATCATAATTGGACATGCACCTATCAGTCATGGACAGTTTCCTTGTGATACGGTACGCCTGACCTTCATCATCAATCAATTGCTTAGCAATAAATAGATCAGTGCTCTCTGTTCTTCACTAATACATTCGAAAGCGTTCAGCGCCTCTACAAACTTCACAAAAAGTTGATAAACAAGATACGAATTCTCGCAGAATCGCCCAAGGTAGACACTTTCTCACCTAATTTTAATTAACAAATTAACTAAAAGACGTACAGTAGTGAACGCACCTTAAGGGGTAGCAAACTAGGAATTAAGCGACGGATGGAAGATATCGACCTTCAGGTAACGAAAAATTATATCTAACAGTTGAACAAGTCAAGCACAGATGAATCGTTTATTTTGTCAATCAAAGCCGTAGTCAGAGGGGGTGACCAAGGTTTTCCCCCCCTCCGAAATTCTTGAAAGATGAACATAAGATACACATACTTTCCTGTGTGCCGCTGCAAATCCCCTCCCATAAATTTTTCCTGTTGCATATTCCCCCCCCCCGAAATTTTTTGTTGGCATCGGCAAAACCCTTCTTCGCTGCAGGGAGAAATCGACTAGACACATCAAACCTGATCTACCTAAAAAATTATCTATCTTTCGAATTCTTAACTAGGCTGATACCATTACTGCTGAGATCCCTGATATTATTGTGCGCAGAAGGTTTCACCATCCGAGAAATTATCCAGACGTTCAAGGATCACTGTCAATTCCTTTCTGTCTCTCAGTGAGGATTACTCAACTGCACTATAATTCCAATTTAGTGAATACCAACTTGTTTCATAAGCTTGAGTAAATTTCCCTACCCTCTCTCTAAACGATAGACTTGAATTTTTCCTTTCTTCAACAAGCTGCCTTGTCTGGGAGATTCACATGGAATTCTGACTTATCTCTGCGTAACCTAAAAATCATTTGTAACCACTTCTCTGTACCTCGCTAAATAAATCTTTTGTAATTTTAATTGTGAATTCAAGTTGAAAACCTCTCTTTCTCCCCCAGTTATCCTCGATCCCGCTTCACAATATATTAAAATGTTTGATCAAAAATTCTTCGCCTAAAATAGATCTATGGATGATTGCCAAAAAGTTGACCACTTAGGTAAAGTAAAAAATTTTAGACGACAGCATTTATAAATTATAAATATAAGAGTACACACAATATCTTGCCACGCACTTATCCCAAACTACAAATTTAAAATGAAAAATTTCTAAATAATAATAACACCATTTGTCAAATACATACGACTCACAGATATCACTTATATTGAGCTGAAAAAGATAAAAATAAAGAATGTGGGCAAGAATGTTTTTTTTTAGATTTACGAAGATTTTAGTACATATCATGAAATATCGATTTATGCACGTTGATTCCAAATAGTAGTAAATAATTATCACTATTTACGCGTATTTCAAAGAAAGAAGCTAATCATTTTATTTGATTATGTCAAAAAAATGGTAAGAAAGTTAATAATTTTATCTTAACTGATAAATCAAATTTTTTGCTTGATGATTTCCTTATGTTTCACAGTTGAACAATGTGAAATTGTTGCGGCTCCTTCAATAATTTAAAAACTAAATTTCGGGGAAAGTGCTTTTGAATAAAAATATGCATATGGCTGCTTAGAAATTAGTAGAAACGAAAAATAAAAAATTTTAAGTGCATTGTGAACTCGGTTTTGAAAATATACTTTGATACTGGTCTTTTTAAGGATGATTTTTCACTGCCGAGAACCTTCGAAGATGCATTGTCTATCCGAAATGTTCGGAGAATATCGTTCGAAATCGCTAGATATTTGACATGAGCCGATACGACATTTAATTAAAGAATACACGAGAATTCACAAAAAAAAATTATTTTCAAACCGGTCGACATGTGTCAAAACATTTGAAATTCTCGTATCATGCATCACTAGCAGTGCCAGAAACGATACGATGGGTCGTACTTTTCGTGGCGTATAATACATTTTTTTTTGCTTTTGCTCATACATTAATTGCGTGAAATATTTTGTATAATAATGCAACGTTCTCCTATCTACATTAAAGTGGTCTCTCCTATACGAACATTATTATAGGTAAATCATTATGAATATTGAATACTTTTCGATGAAAATTATTATCGTTTTTATTTGTTTCCGAAAAAGACTGGCTGAGACATTACAGAAAGATTAAAGCCTTGAGAATCATAATACATTGACTTTTTATTATTATTTCTAATTAGTGGTCACTTGTAACATTTTAAGCTGACTTCGGATCACAAACAATTTTAGATTTTAATTTTAGATTTTTTTGAAATTGACTTAATTCTGTGAAGAATTGTTTTTCACATGCCTTATTGTAAAATTATTACAGATTAGACGCAAGGTGCCTACTGGAATTTCCTTGACTTTATCTGAGGTCAATAGGGTAATCGTGCCGCTTTCCATGTTTATTTTTGCCCGTTTGTTACATTGAGTGCGACTATCATATGTATATATTCCAGCAAGAACATAAGTACTCTCCAATATTGCAAAAACGTCACCATCGGGTGTCGATAATACAATTTGTTCTTCGGTTGGCATTGGCACATAGACATTCTGTCGTACAAGTAATTTAATTGGTTTATCCGCAGGAAAAGTGTATCTTCGAAGTTCGAGTATCCAATGCAGATTCTTATGGGGAAAAAGCCGAATAAATTGAAGTTGGTCAAGTCCATAACCTCTTCTGTCAGAAGAAGGAAGCCTGGTCAGTGGAGTCATGCTTAAAGAAGGAGGAGATCTGGATCTGGATCTGCCACAAAGATGACGCTCGTTAAGAGGAAGAGACCTGTCAGGAGAATGTTGTCTGTCCGGAGAAGAAGAAGATGGTCCGTCACGAGGAATACCAGGAATAGGGTTGCCGTCAGGTAAACAGTCGAACTCTAAACTTAACTCTGAAAGTAGAAATAGAGGATTACGTTTTTTCCGTTAAGATATGTTGATATCCCATGAAATCGTTGTGGCAATACTGCGAGACAAGACTGAGGAAATGGATGGAAGATTTCCTAGGGAAAAGTTTCGAAAGCTGGACCAGCAATATTCAGGGAATATTAATAGCGAAGGATTTTACAGAATTTTTAGAAAACAGAAAAAACTTTGAACAGCCGCACATAAGTGACATAATATAGAAAGCTTCTGAGCACAATAAGGATGAAGTTTAAGACCACCCTTTTGAAATATCAGACAAAATTCGGATCCCGGGAAATTTTTCGAACTCCGGAATTAATACTAAATTCTCCGCATTGTCATCGGAAATGTCACTTCAGTTTTATATGTTGAAGTCTGGAATATATTAAAAAAATTAGGCTCATCCGATAACATTCGTAATTTTGGCAGTTTGGCAGAGCTAGAATTTGTATCTGATTCGGCACAGTCTGCGAATACTGTCTGTGGATTATCCTTTCAAGTATAACACTTATACGTTTGTGTAAACTTTTTATGCTATTATTAAAATTAATTTTGGCTTATTTAAACACAATTACCACACACTTTTATGTCTTAGCATGCACATAATCTCTAAACCTGAGTAAAATTTAAGATAGGAATCTGTATTTATTACGTGTGTTCAAAAGTGATGCATGTCTAACCGACAATTTTCACTGCTCGTCCGTGATCGATCGTTCTTTCTTTTGTTACTTCTCTATCGAAATCGGTTCAAAATTTGACATTTTTCGCGAGTATACAAATTGCCTGTCAATATAACTTCTATGCTCGGAAGCCAGAACAGCTCGCAAGCCAAAACAAGCTTACTTGCCGGAAAAAGCTCGCCGAGATTAAAAAGCTCGCGAACCGAAAACAGCTCGCAGATTGAAAAAAGTTTGGTGATCGATACAAAGTGCACTCGGCAAAGTCAATTCTCGAATTATTTTTCTTTCTTCTACGTAAAATTGATAAAAAGTCATGATTTGAAAATTACTTGAATTAATGCAGTAATATTCGTTCCAGCATACCGATGAACTACTGTGGTCACGGTCTAGTATTAAGAGCCCTACGAACCTACATCAAACCACAAAACAAAATTTCCTTCGCACAACGAGGCCTTTATCATAAGAAAAATTTCAAAGTCGTTATGAATTCTTTTCTGGTTCCATCTTCAAAAAAAATGAAGGCAAAATTTCCCATTTGAATTTCAATGGTTATTGCAACGATGCACAACGAGGTCTTTATCGCGAGATGAAGTGTAAAGTCGTTACAATGAAAGTTGTACACACCAAAATATCATTCTTCAAATATCCTACGATTAGATGCAAACATGAACAACGAGGTCTCCACCAAGAGATGAAGTGCAAAGTCGTTACAATGATTACATCACACTATTGACAAAAAAATTCAAAACCCAAAAACTTACGTCTAATTATCCAAATTCTAACAAATTTGGAAAGATTAGTGGACGGAAGTTTTGATTGCAATAGGAGAATCCGTTGAGAGTGGCGTTCCTTGAGTGATGCTTATTCCAGTTCAAATTTCTGTGCTCAATGACAGGTAGATCATAGGGACCAAGAGAGGCTTATTCCTCGCAGAGGGTCGAGTAGGAAGTCGTGTGGTACCGATACTGGGATCGATATATAAAGTGCATTGGTCCCACGCTATCCCCACTTATTAGCTGATGGCGCGCGCAATCGATCGTATGATCGAATGATGTCGTGAACCATCCCTTAGCTCTACCTGGTTGTCCACTTTGAGTCAGCGGCGTATCAATATAAATATTCGCCCGTAGCTTTACGACTTAATTTTCAATATGAGAATAGAACAGATTGCCTAAATATGTCCAAACCAATATACAAATTTCGTACTGATATGAAATCATTTCGGATCGGTGAAAAGGCGTGTACCAATACCGACCTCCTTAGGATTTCGCTTTTCACATCTGGTAATGCTTTAAAAATTTTATTTTTCAGAAAACACATTCCTTATTTTCCGGGAATAAGTTCAGATTAAATTCGCATTTATTTCGGACAAACTGAAATAGATTTTGGAAAAGCAAACCGTTTTAGAATGATAGATATATTACAGTATATTCACCTATAGAATTAAGGATGACCATCAAGGTAAACCCCAGAGTATAAGCGTTCACCATTTTTTCCAATTAGAGTAAAAACTGATTAATACGTTAATAAAGAATTTGGTTAACTCTGTAGCTATTAAATGTTTTGATGTTTCATTAAAGTATTTATATGGTATCTTTATCGTTATCTCAAAGATTACGAGTATAGGCGTTAAGCTTGTCCTACTTAGATACTTATATTTATATTTAATAAATCAGCCTAGGAAAAGAAATTTGTTAACCTCGACTGAATTTTATCATTGGCCAAACTTTCGATTCGTATCGCATTTATTTTTCATTCTTATCGCTACAATGATAAGATTTTAGTAATTACATAGAAGCTTGAGAAAACAATTTTTTACTTTTGTGCCTGACCTAATTCTTAAATATGAATTTTTTAATGCCTGAACCCATCAACACATAATTTGAAAAATAATATTTGACATTCATTCAATTTAAAAAAACAAACAAAATCTAAAGAAAACAAGCGCTTATTCAATAAAATCTCACAACCTCAAAATGTTTAAAAGTTTTTTCATTAAAAATAATCTTTTCGTTTTTTAAAAATATCAACTGCTGTAGTATAGCAATTCTTGAAAGTAAAATAAAATACACATTTCCCAAAACCTGCTTTCCAGCGAGATAATTCACCTCATAAGCTTTCATTTTTATTTTACTTTCTCATGAGGTAGTTGTCAGGAAAAGCTAAGCTTAAGGCTGTGTCAGAGTACCATATGATACCTGGCGGCTCATTGTACCATTCCTATTGGAAGACGCTCGCGCTCGATTTCGATTCGTAACTCTATCAAAATATTTGGTCAACGAAGTCATCTGAAAATCATAAAGGAAATAAGTCAAGAGATATTTTGATGAGAGTGAAAACATAAAGAAACTACTTATTTAATCACTTCCAAAATCCTTCGCGAATTCTTCTTCTCGGAGTTATTTGGAAAACAAATTAATGAACTCCTGTTCAGTATTAATTGGTAAAAGCCAATTGTATTTGGTTACAAAATTTTCACGAACTTCTTACAAGATTTGATCTTCTTTACCTTATTGGGCTTTATTTTGATTTGCGAGGATTTCTTTCACTTCGACTTTAAGGCTTTGAACGTCATGATAGGTCTCCAGTAGAAGTTTTCGATCTATAAATATGAAGGGTTTATATTGGTTCTATGACGTCTAAAACAAAAAGGCTTCTACTGGCCTCAAAATGAACCATCTATTAAATCAATATTCTTATTGAAGAATATCACGATATACTTGAGGATCTTGGATAACGTTAAGATTACTGTTTATTCGTTTTGGACATTTTCTATTTATTTTCTATTTATATATATATATATATATATATATTTACAATCTAAATTCAGGTATATCTTTTTCAATACCCTCTTCTCTATCTCATCCTATCCTTTACAACTATCCATGTCAATATTTTACTATCTCTTGGTTAATCTACATTCACGTTTATGTTTATATTTTTCAATATTCTCTGCTACATCTTCTAAATCTAAATTCAGATATATATTTTTCAATGCCCTCTTCTCTATCTCATCCTATCCTTTAAAATGATCCATGTCAATATTTTACTATCTCCTGGTTATTCTAATTTTCCGCCTATCTTTTTCAATCTCCTCTTCCCTATCTCATACATCTATCAACCTCTACTTTTTTCCATCTATTTTTCAATCAATAGTCACGTCTATCCTTTTCAATACCCTCTTCTCTATCTCATCTTATCCTTTATCTATTCATGTCAATCTTTTCCTACCACTGTTATTCTATATACTTCTCTATCTTTTTCAATCTCCACTTCTCTATTTCATCATATACCACATCTGTCAACGCTTATCTTTTTCTATCTCTTTATCAATCAAAGTTCACGTCTATCTTTTGCAATACCCTCTTCTCTATCTCATCCTATCCTTTGAAACTATCCATCTCAATATTTTACTATCTCTTGATTAATCTAAATTTCCGTCTACCTTTTTTAATCTCCTCTTCCCTATCTCATACATCTATCAACGTCTAGCTTTTTCCATCTATTTTTCAATCAAAATTAACGTCTATCCTTTTCAATACTCTCTTCTCTATCTCACCCTATCCTTTATCTATTTACGTCAATATTTTTTTAGCTCTCTGTCAATCTTAATTCTCATGTATCTTTTTCAATCTCCTTTTCTTTATTTCATCATATCCTACATCCATTAACGTCTATCTGTTTCTATCTCTTAGTCAATCTAAATTCACGTTTATCTTTTTCAATACCTTCTTCTCTATCTCATACTGTCCTTTATCTATCCACGACAATATTTTTCCACTTTCTGTCAATATTAATTCTTGTCTATTTTTTTCAATCTCCTCTTCCATATCTTATCGTATCATGATCTATCAATGTTTATCTTGTTCTATTTTTCAATGTCATCCTATCTTTTATCTATTCACGTGAATGTTTTTGTATCAATGTTAATTCCCGTCTATCTTTTTCAATACCTTCTTCTCTATCTCATGCCATCCTTTATCAGGGTGGCCACTGTTTTTTCAATTTTTGTCGCCCGGCTTTCTGTCAGTTCTCACGGTAAATATTCGTGATTTCTCCCGGTTTAGAAAAAATACTCTCTTTGCAAAACTCACAATTTTTTCACATATATGGTCAATTGCGGAAGTCGATAAGCATCAGCAAACTTTTTTACAAGAAATCTATTGACTTTGAATCATATTAACAATTTAAAAATCCATTATTAAACCAATTGTTAATTATTATGTTTTAAACATTTTTGAAACAATAATTACTCATTTATAATCTCAAGTTGAAAGCGTCATAAATTAAAAAAAGGTATATATAGAACGATTTTGGACAATTTAATTAGAAAAAAGTATAAATTGAATCATTTCTTTTTAATTGAAGAATCACGCAATTGAATTATTTCAGATTTAAATTTCGAAAACAGGACAATGTCAAAATGTTAAAAATTGAATATTTTAAGATTCGAATTTTGGCAATTAGAAAATTTAATATTCAGAGGAATTAAAATTGTATTATTTATAATTAAAAGCGTTCAAAATTAAATGATTAAAAATGGAAAAATTTTAAATTTGAATAATTTTAAATTCAAAGCAATTAAAATTTGACAATTTGAAATTTAAAACTAAATTGAATCTTTCAAAGTGAAAGCTTCTGAAATTCTAGAATTTTAAATTGTTATTACATAATAAAATTATAATTTAACATTAAAGCCAATTAGACGTTAAAAATAAATATTAATTTTAAATGCGAAACACTAAAAATGAAACAATTTCTACTCTGAAAAAAATCGTAATTACCAAAAATTGTGATATTAAAACTTTTTATACTCAAACCCTTTAAAATTTCAGTTGTTTTAAGTAAATTTAAATGGTTAAAAAAATTAGGAACTTTTAAATTGTCAATTATATTTTCCAAAATTCAACCAATTGAAGTTGAATTGCAAAACTAAAACCTATGAAAGGTAAAAACAATATATTGAGCGTTCAACCTGAAAATTCAGAACTCTGAAATTGTGATAATTTAAAATTACCGAAATTATTCAATTACTGATGCATCAATTTCAGAAAGTTTAATTTTTATCCTGTTTTATTTTAAAATCAATTTTTAATTTTTTAATTTTAAATCTTCCTTTAGAATAATTTGAAATTATATATTTGTTTAAATCTTTAACTAAAAATCGGACAATTTTAAGATATTACATTAAAAATAAAAATAAAATAATACAAAACAAGATTGCTGTAATATGATTCCAATTTTTGAAATCGAACAATTTTAAGCTTTTAATTCGAAATTGCTTTACATTTACATGTAAAATTATTAAATTCAAAAATGACTTTTAAGGCTTTCAATATGAAATTTTGAAATATTTAATTGCGAAATTGTCCTGACATTTTGAATATTTGACTTCGAAACAAAAATATTGTGAAATTTAAAATTCCAAATTTACAAAATTATCTAAAAATTAATTCAAGAAAAAACTTTAGTTTCAAGGACTTAAAGATTAAACTTTTAGAATTGCGCATTCAAAACCATAATTTTAAATTAAAATTATAGAAATTTTAAAGACGATAAATATATTATTTATAAGTAACATATAATCTAGTATCAAGTGACATTCAAAAAGACTGCATAGATTTTTTTACTAAAAAATGTGATTTCTCTCTCTCTCTCGAAAAAATAATTTTTATTTAAAACTTACAAAACTCGCGAATTATGAAATACGGGAAATCTCCCGGTGTAATATTTTTCTCCCGGCTTTATCCCGGTTTTCTCCCGCTGAAAGTTTCTGCCGGCTTTCTCCCGGGTGAGTGGCCACCCTGAATGAATACAGTGAATTTTTTATTAGAGCATATTTATTAGAGTAAAAGAGATAGAGAGTAATTTTTGTCCAATTTCCGCTCTCTATTGCTTTTACTCTTATGGACTTTCTGCCTGCACTGGTCGGATGGACAGAGGTATAAATGCACCATCAGTGTTATCAGTATAACAATGTAATCTTGAGAAAAAAAAATAAAAAATAAAATCAAGGCATTTATTTTGCTTCTAATGCAAAAGTAAGTTGAATGACATGATAAAGTTGGAATAAAGAAGCTGATGAAAGCTAGTTATTGCCATTATCAAAAGCTGACGTGGAATTTGAACCAAATATAATTGCACAATTTTTCTAAAATATTCTAAAAAGCTTTTTCTCTATAAAAGACTGTCTTTTATAACACACTAATAATTATTTTATTATTTAAAAAGTTACAACTGATTAAATTATAAGTAATGCGGTGTTTTTGAAAAATAACAAAAACTGATTCTTCAAACTACCAACTACATACACGTGTACGTATACAAAGAATGTAAACACTATTTAAAATTAAACATAAATAATAAAAATAATTTACAACAGGTATCGAATTTTAAATTATATTTGATGAAAATAAATTTGTTGAGAAATTTATAAAAGATATAAAAAATCTCAATTCTATAGGTTAGGTTTTTTGAATTTTCAACAAATTAAATTGCAGATTTTTCTTGTAGTTTTTATTAATTTGCAAGTATCTATAAAACGAAAAACCTTTCCTCTAGTTAAAAAAAACCATAATTATGAATTACTATAAACTATAAAGCTATTAAAGAAAATAAATAAAATTACTAAAAAAAAGTTTTATTAAATAGTATAACAGTACCTGAAAAGTTTTTCCAGAGTTGGTGGAACAGCCATAATAAAACGATGCGTTGATTCAAAGTACAAAGACTGATAAAGACAAAAGAATTAAACCTTTTCGGAAAACTGGGCAAGAAGAAAGATAAAAACGAAAAAAATCGGAGTAAACCGATTGGCTTCTGCCGGTTAATATTCACTACTGGCCGTATTATTGCACTAGTAAAACTAATATAAAAATAACTTTTTGAACGTAGTTCTTAATGCTTAAATTTTCCTGCCGAAAGAAAGCTAGAACGAATGTTAGAAAATGCACTGTACTTCACTCCTTTTGTACCAAACTAGTCAGTCAGCTGATATAAATTGATATAAATCGCTGTCAGAGAAAAAAAAAGATTAAACCAGGAATGTGATAACCGATTTTAGTGCCCGCATCGATATACAGTGAAACAAGGAACATTTCTTTTACTAAAAAACTAAAAATTCAATATGATTTTCAGAGAATTTGATGAATATGAGAAAAATATATTTGCAAAGTTTTCGAATCTTTTGGAATTAAAGCTTCTTCCCGAATAAAATTTTGAAATTAAATACCCAATGCGCATGCGCGTTGAGTTTTTAAATTTTGGCGGTTAAAATTTAACCGTTATGTATGTATATAGCGTCTACTGACTGCTACTGACGCAACGTGGAAACTAATCGCGTGCCTTTCGAGTTGTTTCGAGTGTTTCTGCCGCGTGTCTTGGAATACGTGGACAAAATATATATTCTATACAAGAAGTCGAGATAAAAAAGTGTCAAAGGTTGTTCAGAAAATTATTTTAAACGATACAACGGTTCAAAATCAAGGAATATTTGTCACAAAAGAGGTTAGTTATCTTTCTGTCAAAGTCTTTCTGTCTTTCTTTCCCCTGTCATATTTATACAGAAATCTGTTTTATATATTCACAAATTATCTTTATGCAATTAAGAAAAAACGTAAATTGTTAAAAATGGAGCACATTATTTAGTCTTCTATTCAGTTTTTGATTTTTGAAAAAAAATTGCTTCAATAAAATGGTTATGATTTTTATTTTTTTCTTGCGAATGTTTACGATATTCTTACGCAGGTTTTGGTGCTATTCTTATTTATCAATGAGAATTGGCATAGAGGTTAAAAAGGGCGTATCTTTGTGTACCTGAAGACGACGATTTATTGAATTTTATATTCACAAGATTGCCGTGCAATATTGCGATAATGTCGCAATGTATTAGGAATTCTTCACCCGATCAATATTGCCTAACAATATTGCAATATTTTCTTCAAAAATACGCATTAATTTGGAATATGTACAAATATTTTATGTTCTTCTTGTAGAAAAAAATGACGAAAATGAATGTGAAGGACAAACTCCAGGACGACACTTTAGATCTCAGTTTATGTGATCTGGAGGAAGTTCCAGTTCGAGACATTGTAAGTATTATTTACCTTTTATTTATTTTTATCACAGACTCGAAACTTTCAATCTCTTGGAATTTTTCGATAAGATTCAATGTTTGGACTTCAATATTGAATTGAAATAAACTAAATTTGCATTTTGAAACCATTCGAATTCGTAATAATGTAAATTAAGATTAAATGTGTGGTTTAATATATTTATGAATAGTTATTTCAGATTTTGGTAAAAAAATGACAAAAGTCAGAGAATTTACCTTTTAGTCACTTATCTTTCAATACATTAACCTATTAGTTAACCGCTATTGAATTCAAGTGTTATACCTATTTTAATAATATACTAATTTGAATGGATTCCAAAGGATTTGAAATATTTTTGGGTATTTTAGAAGATTCCAAGAAATTTTGTATTGATTTTAATAATTTGAAGGGATTTCAAAGGATTTAATATATTTTAGGGAATTTTAAAAGATTCCAAGGAATTTTCAAGGGATTTACAAAGATTTTAATGATTTTAAGTTGTTTTGTTTAATTCCAATGAATTTTTAAGCGTTTGAAAAAATTGCAAGAGATTTCAAAAGACTTCAAAGGATTTGAACATTTTTAGTGTATTTTTTAAAATTCCAAGGAATTTTCAAGAGCTGTAAAAAATTTCAAGGGATTTCAAAAGATTATAAAAGATTTGAAATATTTTACGGCATTTAAAAGAATTCCATGGTATTTTCAACAGATTAAAATTTTTTAAATATTTTAGCGTATTTTTAAAAATTCCATGGAATTTTCAAGAGATTTAAAAATTTTCAAGGGATTTTAAAATATTTGAAAAGAGTTAAAATATCTTAGGGTCTTTTAGAAGATTCTAAGGAATTTTGTATTGATTTCAATCATTCGAAGGGATTTCAAAGGATATAAAATATTTTAGGGCATTTAAAAAAATTCCCAGGCATTTTCAAGAGATTTCGAAAGATTTTAAATATTTGTGGGTACTTGAAAAAACTTCAAGGCATTTTCAAGAGATTTCAAAATATTTTAAAGGATTTGAAATATTTGAGGGCATTTAAAAAAAATCCAATGCATTTTCAAGAGATTAAAAATTTTTCAAGGGATTTCCAATGATGTTAATGATTTAAGTTTTTTTTTTTTTAATTTCAATGGATTTTTAAGAGCTTGAAATAGTTGCAAGGGTTTTCAAACTATTTGAAGGGATTTTAGATATTTTAGGGTATTGCAAAAGGTTCCAAGGAATTTTGTATTGATTTCAATCATTTGAAGGGATTTCAAAGGATATGAAATATTTTAGGGCATTTAAAAAAGTTCCCTGGCATTTTCAAGAGATTTCAAAAGATTTTAAAAGATTTGAAATATTTGCGGGCATTTAAAAAAATTCCAAGGCATTTTCAAGAGATGTAAATTTTTTCAAAGGATTTCCAATTATGTTAATGATTTAAGTTTTTTTTTAATTCCAATAGATTTTCAAGAGCTTGAAATAGTTGCAAGGGTTTTCAAAATATTTCAAGGGATTTTAAATATTTTAGGGTATTGCAAAAGGTTTCAAGGAATTTTTAATAAATTTCAATTATTTTAAGGGGTTTCAAGGATCTTAATGATTTTATAGGATTTGGAAAAATTTGAATTCTGTTTTAAAGAATTTCTTAGAATTTCTTAAGATATGGAATGATTTTATAGGACCTAAAGGTTTTGAGATATTTGAAAGGATTCCAAGTGATTTTTTAAGATTTCCGAGGATTTCAATAATTGTATGCGATTTTAAAATCTCTCAAGGTATTTTAATAAATTTTCTAAGATTTCAGGAAATATCATAGAATTTCACGGGATTGTATGTAATGGATTTCAAAGAATTTATTTGAATTCATTTGAAATTCACCTTGAATTTTTATTAACTTATCCTTAGTTCTTTTAAATTCTTCTTTAGAATTCTCTTGAATTTTTTCAATTCCAGGGTGTACAGTCTTCCCCTTTTTTCTGAGTTTCTCCTTTTTCTTTGAAATTCCCCATTTTCCCCCTATTCTCAAAAAAGTTCTCCTTTTCTCTTTAAATATACGATATTCGAAAATACAGTATTCGAATTACGCGAAAAATTCTCTGAAATTAGTAAGTAGACCCATTATTGAATAATAATTAAAGCAATTATAGCACTGAAATAAATTATTTATGAATAAATAAGGTACCAATAACATTACAAACTACTCTACTTTACTTTTTTTTACTTTTTAAGTAAGTATGAGAAGTTGAACACTTTATATACCTACCTAATTAAAAAATAAAATATTCCAAATTTATCAACTGCAGTGTTAAATGTTCTAACTTGAGCAAAAACAAGTTTTTTTTTTTTGATTGAGTTATATGCACACATTTTAAAACTAGTTGAATATGTTGAACTTGAAATTTATTCAGCTTGAACCAAAGAAAAATTTGATCATTTTGCTTTTTTGGAAAAAAAACTTTGGTCGCGACTTAGGATTTTTGGGATTTCATTTTTTTTGCGATTTTGGGACGTTATATACACCACGAAAAAACATGTTTTTGTAAATTTTCAAAAAATTGTAAATAAGGCAAATTTTTTTTCAATTTTTAAAATTTTAAATATTGTAAATTTAAAAATGAGAACGGAATATATTAACTGATTTCAAATTTTTTTTCTATACTTGTTTTCGATGTCGGACTACAAATTGTTATCTCTCAGCTCAAACGATTTGATTAATATTAGTATGTTTACTTCGCTCTACTGAAGTGTGTTGTTTCAAACTTATATTGAAAGTATTAATTACAGTAAGGAAGAAATGACGAATCTTGGAAAGAAATATTTATGAGAACGATGTTAAATATATGGAAATTTTGTATTTAACTAATTTTATTTTTTCTCAGACTTTTATATCACTGTGAATGGATTTCCAACGACCTAAGTATATCCAATTTTTAAAAATAAGTTCTTTAATGGCAGAAATCATTAAAAAATAATAAAAAATTATTTAAAAATATAACATTTCTTATAAAAATATTATTTGTTCTTTTCGACATATAAAAACAAATGTTTAATCTTTCCCCTATTTTCCCTTTTTTCGTGAGAAAATGAGCCTATTTCGCCTTTTTTGAGCTCCTTTTGCGCTGTGATCCCTATAATTCACTCAAATTATTATTTTACATTCTCTTAATTCTACTCAATTCCATGGATTTTTAAACATTTTCTTTAGTTTTTATTGAATTCATCTGGAATTATTTTAAACTGACCTTAAATTCTTAAGCATTTCATCAAATCCTTTTGAATTCCCTGGAATTTTTAAAAACTCATTTAAAACTTGCTGAATTCAATGCATTTTTTTCATATTTTTTACTCCTTTAAATTCACTTGAATTCTTTTTATTTCAAAAGAACATTAGTCACGTTATTAAAGCACTTTTTCACTTTTTTCAAGTAAATGAAGCTGTTGCAGCTCTGAGAATAATAAATTTAAAATGTATATATCTAAATTTAAAATTGTTTTATTTCATTTATAAAAGTTTCTGTATTAAAAATATTACAATATTAGAATTTTGGTCTTTATATATTAATGGTCAGGGAAAACGTAAAATTAGGGAAAAGTCAGGGAATTTTGAAAATGAAGTTTTGCCGTCTCCTTGAATTAATATTTATTTTCACTTTTTTGTTTTCAGGCCGTGCTAAGAAGAGCAAGAAATTTGGACTTGTCAAACAATGCCTTGGTTTCGTTACCCGTAAGTATATAGGAAAATGTTTTTATTCATTAATACATTATAAATCTAAGACTTCTCAAGACTAAGATTGATTTTTTTTTGTAGAAAACGTTCGTGACCCTTACACAAATCATAAAATTGGACCTCAGTAAAAACATGTTGACGGAGATTCCAGAAAACTTTGGAGAAATGGTGCAATTGAAACACCTGGATCTATACAGCAATAAGGTATGATTTTTCAGACAGTCACATTAAATTCAATGGAGATTTGTATTATAAATATTAAATACAATTTCTTTACAGATAAGCAGATTGCCCCTGAGTCTCGGTAATTTGAAGAATTTAAAATGGCTCGATTTGAAAGAAAATCCCTTGGCTCCTGCAGTCGCCAGTGTCGCAGGTCCTTGCAGCAATGCAAGTGAATGCCAGGCTTGTGCTAAAAAAGTAGTTACCTACTTGGCAAACGTGCAACTTACAGTCGAAGAAGAAAAACAACGCAGAATAACTGCTGGTAATATTTCTCATAAAAAATCGCAACCTTCTGCAAACATTTTCCACCATTTAAAAAAAATCTCAAAATCATTTTCTTGCTTCAGAAACAGAAAAGGCTGCCGCTACTAAAAAGGAAGGAAAAAAGAAAAAGAAGACTGCAGAAAAGGCGAAGACAAAAGAAAATACAGAAGAGGACAAAGTTTCCGATCAAAAGGAAGAAACCGAACAAAATGAGACGAATGTTTCAAAGCCAAGTGAATCAACTGAAAATAAGAAATCGGACAGAAAAAAAGGTACGAATTTGTAATTATCTTTTATCTTTTTTATAATTATATTCTTTATTAAATTAATTACAACTTTATTTTTCTGACAGGTGGCATGTGCAGTCTTCTCTGTAGAGCACTTGTATTTCTCCTCATCTGGGCAGTTTTCTTCAGTCTTCTGATAATTTTGGCCGTAGCGATTTTCCCGATTTATGACGAACAGCGTTCCGATGCAGCTTTCAGGTATTTGGAAACCGAGGCCGGTTTGCCCGTCAGGCACTATCGGCAAGTAGGGAAAAATATGCTCGAGAAATTCGTCACTGACACGATCGTTTGGACCAAACACACACGGACACTTGTGGAAGGTTATTATAATCAGTATTTCGTCCAGGACGCCGCTCAGACAAAAAATGTTACTTGAGGGAACAAAATTTGGAATTTTTTACAACCACATTCTATGCTACAAATCTATTTCACATATGACTTTACAAATACGACTATATAAAAGTTTTAAATGTTTCTGCTATTAGGCAGAAAAATAATTAAGAGATTTTCTTTCTTATGAAAGAGTGTACTTTGCCACTGAGTGGTAATAATTGAGGATTTTACCGACGTTGCATTTTTACACGAAACGGAGAAGGGAATTGAAAAAGACAAATTGGGTAGCGATATTCGATGATATTTTAACATAAGAACTACTAATATATATATATGCAACTAATGGATGAAAATAATAAAACACTAAACGAAAATTGTCGCTATTTACAATTTCATTGGCAAGAACAGTATTTTTTTCTTGGTATATGATAGAATGTTTTAAATCAGAGACATAAATCATAATTTAAAATTAATTTTTACAGGTTTAATTTGAAATTCAGCCTTGAATGCTTCCAGGTTAAAATGGTAGATTTTTTTATTGCAAAAGCTTTCTAGTCAATTTGAAATTATCGTTTCAAATCACAAATTTTAATTTGTAACAAATCTCGATTTGAACTGCATATTTTGACGATTTGGATAAAAACATTGAACTGAAAATTAAAAAATTTAAGAATTTTCACGATCTTCATAATAGCTCAATTCTATTTAAGGCTTAGAATAGGAAAATTTCAATTTTCAGCACTTGAAAACTAAAAAATGTCTATACATTTCGAACGCTTTCAAATGGAAAATTTCCGACTTTAAACGCTTATATTTCAATTGTTTATTTTGGTGGTTTCTAATGTAATTTTACCAATACTGCAAATATTAATTTATAACATTTTCAAAGCTTTAAACAGCAAATTGTTTTATTTATGACCGAATCAATTTTAAATCGGACAGGCAGTCCATGCTTAAATTACAGAATCATTTGTCATTTAAATATATTGGGTTTCAAAGAAATAAGATGAAACGTATCTTAAATTAGAAAAGCGAATTATCAAAAGATAGTCCATTTTTTATTATGGAGCGATATTTCAAGGTTTCAATTTGCAAGGCAAAATCATTTTTTAAATCATGAAGTCGTGAAGTCTGACTTGAAATTCAGATTCATATAATATTAATTTTAGAAACTTTTAATTATTATAGATCATTAACTTGTTAACTCTTTACATTTAAACTTGTTGAATTTTTAATGATTCAAGTAAAAAATTTGGGAATCATTTGGAATTACGTTTTGGAATCAATCCTCAGAATTGGTTAATTTTGAGTTTAGACTTTTTTAAGGTCTCGAGTCTTTTTTTCTCTCAGTAATGTGATTTTTACCAGAAGGTTTTTGTTTTTGTTATTATTATTATTATTGTAAATCAAAGCCTTTTGGAATTTCATTACAATCTATTTTGTCATGAAAATGTGCTTGACATCTATTATATATTACGAAAATTAATATTAAATTACATTCTCGTATCTTAACAATGGCAGTAGTCAGTCTATCAATCAACTAAAAAAATTAATACAAAATAGTTGATTGAGTATTCATTCACAATACATTGGAAATATAATCGTACTTATTCTAATTTCAAAATACTTTAAACAATATTTGGTGGAAGATTAGACGAAATAAACTGAGGAATATTTACACTTTAGAGGACACTGCTGGAGGATTGTGACTTACAATTAGATAAAGGCAAAGGTTTCACAGAAGATTTGCCGAGTGTATTTTCAATTTTGTTGACCAATTTTTGAAACCTGTTAACTCGCACTTCCTGCTGGTCGTTTGAAGCAGAAGGTGAGTCGTTACCCTCGTCAGGTTCGTTCACAGAACTTTTACTTCTTCCACTGCTGAATCGGCTCCAGACTTTTTCAAAATTCGAGACAGTCGATTCCCTCGGTTTGGATTTAAATTTTGTGTAGAGAGCAACATCGTCGTAAAGAACGTCCTCGACTTGCAAAACTCGATCACTTCTCGGAGTTTGATAATGCTCAAATTCCATTTCAGGTTCTCCATTAGCTTTTAATGCAGAATTAAAACACTGTTCAGGAATGATGTCTAATTTCATGAGAGGAGTGTCCATTTCTGTAGATCCTGAACTTAAAGCTGTAGAATTAATTGAATTATCGAGAAGTCTTTCATTTTCTTTAGTCATTTTTTCTTGACAAGCTGCAATATCGTCGTATAATTGTTCGACTGTGCAGGTTGTGATCGCAGGAGGAATTGAGTAAATTGGTCGAGGAGCTGGTGGACATAAATATTCGGTTTCGACTTCGATTTCAGGTTTCTTTTCTTGAGAAGAATTTACTGTTCCAGAAATATCGTCGTAAGTGGGCAAATTTTCTGTTGGAGTTGTTGGAGTCGTACCTCGTTTCTTCTTGTCTTCCTTTTTGGATTTGTAACTTCGATTTCTCATTTTGTCGAGGAAGGACTTTTTGGAAGCTTGTATTCTAGCTGAGCCTGAGAGCTTTTCTTCTTTGGGTTCCTGAATGGACTTTGCTTTCAGGTCGATTGCAATTGTCTGCAAATTATAAATTTCGTTTAAGTATATTCCTTTGAAGGTTTTTTATAATAGTGATGACACAATATTTTTTGTACTTAAAATTGTGTCTAAAAAATGAGAAAATATTTTAAAATAGCTAGAAAAGTGTACCAACCTGTACATCATCATACGATTCAGCAGCATCGACCACACATTCTCCCTTCTTGACTTCAGTCTCCTTAAAAAAAACTTCTTGAGTAACAGGTCGAACATCATCATAGGCTTCTTGAATATCTTCAATTTTAGATTCTTCTTCAATTTTCTGAGCACGAATTCCTTCAGCAACATCATCGACATCATCGTAAGTTTCCAAAAAGCAGTTATTCTCTTCTCCTTTTTTCCTCTCTTTCTTTTTCTCTTCTTCTTTCTTCGCGACCATAATATTCTGATAACCTGTACCATCTCTAAAATCTTCAATCTTGTGATAAATATCATCCTCATCATAAGGTTCATCTACTGGTTCAAAATTGGAAATGGTCTCTTCGTGGGGCAAAGAAGGAAGTCTTCGAGGAATTCTAGCTGGTAACGGTGGAATTTCACCATCATCAGTTTTATCATTCGTTGATTTTTCTCTTAGAAGAATTTCATTTTTTGTGTCTTTGTCTAAATCTGGAATTGGAGGAGGTTGTAGACCCAGCAAATTTTCATTGCTTTTGGATGACCTAAATCCTGTATTCTGATATCTTTCATCTTTTAATGAGGGTTCAGAACTTTTTGAGTCTTTCTGCTCCATTTCCATGGTTTCGGTGAATGAAGACTCACCAAGGCGTGTTTTATTATCATTCTCTTTGGTACTAATTTCACAGATCATTGATACCCATTCTTCCATCTCATCCGGTGTCTTTGCCACGAACTGAAACGAGACATTTTATTATCAAAATTAGTTGAGTAAAATACATGTATAATTTTATAATCTAAATGCAATATAAATAATATAGAAAAAACATTAAACTTTTAATTCGAAATAAACTGCAAATTATTTTTTTAACAGTTCTGAAAGTATAATTTAATTCTTTTAACTTATAGAATTAAGTTTCAAATTTTAGGATTGTCATCAGACTTAAATTAAACTTTAGAATTAAATTAAAAACTAGAGGCATTTGAGTTTAGATTATTGCGAATTTATTAGCAAATTTGAATACTTATTGACAACTCGAATTATTAACAACTTTATTTACAATTTGAAAAATTATAAAATTGAATGCTTTGAAAATTAAAGTTTAAATTTTCCTTCTTGAAAATTAGGATTCTCTTAAATTTCAATTTTTAAAATTTTAGTGCCTATCAATTCGGATAATTGAAAATTATAATTTTTTCAAAACTCAATGCTTCGTATTGTGCATGCTTTCAAATTTTTATTATTCCAAGATGAATTTGCCTAAAAATGTTCATTTTCTTATCATTTGTATGCTTTCAATTAAGATCGAACTTGAAAAAAACGTTTAAATTGTAAATTTGTAATAAGTTGGAGGCTTATGAAATTTTAGCTTTCAAATTAGGATTGGTTTTAAATATGAATTTAAAATTCGGTTATTATCAAATATTTGTTTCCTGCCAATTTCGATGCTGTACACTTTGAAATTTAAATTTCACTCTATGCAGATTTTCTCAAAACTATTACAAAACCCTTTTAAAAAAAGAATCGCATCCAATTTCGATAGTTTTTAGTCAGGATTGATTTCCCTTTAAATACTTTGAAGTTCAATCCATAGATTCGTTCAAATTTAAATCCGTTTCAGTTTGAAAGGTTAACAATTTTAAAAGCTTTCCGATATGACTCGATATGTTTCAATATGAATTCTTCACATAAATTATGATTGTCTCTAAAATTGAATTTTTCTTTTGTTTGGATTCTTCCCAATGTAGCTAAAAAAATTGTATGCTTCCAAAGTAAGTTTACAAATAAAAATTGCTTCCACAGTAGACCTTCTTTCAAATTTTATTTTTAAAATTTGAGAAATTCAGAATTAGACCTATTTTATTGGACTGTAAATTTTTTACATTTGGGTGCACAAAGTTGTAATGCTGTTAAATTTTGAATATATTTTTCTATTCACTTTTCTTTCAACAAATCAACCCATGGGTTAACCACTATTTAATTCAGGCCTATTTCTATTACCTATTGCTGAATTTTCTTTATTTTTTTTTAATCTTTTAGAG
Source organism: Andricus grossulariae (assembly GCA_011634705.1). NCBI lineage: Eukaryota > Metazoa > Arthropoda > Insecta > Hymenoptera > Cynipidae > Andricus > Andricus grossulariae. Next base: position 47,317,973 of record JAABKJ010000755.1, on the reverse strand, counting down.
TATTTTAAAAGATTTCAAGAAATTTTTAACAGATTTGAACAATTGGAAGGGATTTCAAAAGATTTTAAAGATTTTAAGGTATTTCTTAAAATTCAAAGGAATATTCAAAAGATTTAAAAATTTTGACGGGATTTAAAAATTGTTTAAATGATTTGATACATTTTAAATTATTTTTAAATATTCCAAGAAATTTTAAAGGGCTTCAAAAAATTTCAAGGGATTTCAAATATTTTAAAATTTTTATAAAAAATGTTAAAGTATTATACAGGTATTTTAATTTCAAGGAATTTCCCATTGGTTTCTGTAATTTACTGGGATTTCAAAGGATTTTAAATATTTTAGGATATTTTTAAAGATTCTAAGGCATTTTCAAGAGCTTTAAAAGGTTTTAAGGGGTTTTAACGGATTTGGAAAATTTTAAGAATTTAAAAAGATTTCAAAGAATTTACTATTAGATTTCATAGAATTTCACGGGATTTTATAATATTTTAATGGATTTCAAAGAATTTATTCACAAGAAGTGTGGGATTTCGTATAGGGTATCAAAGATTGAAAGCGATTTTCAAATATTTTGTGCATTTCACTTGTATTTATTTGAAACTCACCCTGGATTCTTATTAATTTATCCTAAATTCTTTAGAATTCTCTTGAATTTTTTTAATTTACTTAAAGTTTTCTAAATTCAGTCAATTCTACGCAATTCAATTAATTTTTTTTTAGTTATTGTTTAATTCATCTTAAACTTTTTTTAACTCATCTTGAATTCTTAGAAATTTCATCAAATTCTTTTGAATTCTCTTCAATTTTTAAAAACTCACTTCAAACTTAGTGAATTCAATTAATATTTTCATATTTTTATTTGTTTAAAATTCACTTAATTTTTTTTTTTAAATTCATCTTGAATTTGTATGAATTTCATCAAATTCTTTTCGTTTCCTTTAAATTCTACTAAGTTCACATTAGTCACATTATTAATGCACATTAGTCACTTTTTTCAAGCTGAGAATAATAAACAAAAAATTATAAATTTAATATTTTTTTATTCCATTTATAAAAGATTCTATGTGGAAAATGTTACAAGTTTAGAATGTTGTTCTTTAAATATTAATTTCCAGGGAAAATGAAAAATTATTCAGGGAAAAACTAGGAAAAAGTCAGGGAATTTTGAAAGTAAAGTTTTTCGGCCACCCTGTTTTTATTCATTTTTATATCTAGTTTTTGACTAAGTACCTGCAAAGTTTTGTGGCCAGGACAGAAAATTTCGAAAGCAGAATCACTTCGTTTCGAATCGATACTTGGAGCTGGACGTCCTCTGTATCCTCGAATTGGTATAACTGAGTTTGGTCGACTATCTTTTTCACTCCCATAGATGAGTAGATGTGAACCTACCAAACCTGTAAAAAAAATGTAAATCTTGTAAAATATTTATTCAAAAAATGGTATGAAACTTTAAAAATCTTGAGGTTAAGCTTATTTTTCTCCTCTCTCTGTATGAATTTCTTTTAGTTTTTTAAAAAAATGTATACATACCAACCCAGCAGGATCGAAATAATGAATCAATAAACGGAATAATTTTTCTCTCTCCTTTTCTAGAGAGTTGGCCACATTTATTACAAGTAGCTCTCGTTTGAGCAGCAGAAAGGCTGGAGTAAATTGACACAAGAGTATCTTCAAATGAATTTTCATTTTGGTCCTCAAACGAGAGAGATGTCTCGTTTTTAGGATCGTTTATTTCTTGGAAAGTCTCGTAGTAATCTTGATTAGTTCTTGGTTCTGAATTTTGATCAGCGTTTATGTACTCGTGAATTGCGTTTTGGGACTTTGCTGCTAGGAGGAGACCCTTTCCAGCATTCATATCCAAATAGGGTTCTGGTGATGATGGTGGACCAATCGTAAGATTGAGGAGAGTCGCCTTCGATCGAGAGAGAAGATTTTCTCGTGCATTTTCTAAACTTGGGGGAAGTTTCACTTCGCTGAGAGATTCGAGAAATTGCATGAATTCTGAAAATAAATTTTTTTTTTTTTTTTAATTGCAAGCAAACCTAATTTATAAACAGGGTTGAGTCAGGTCAAGGAATGTCAGGGAAAAAAGAGTCAGGGAATTTTGGATAAAAAATTTTTTCTCGATAAACCCCTCTCCCACCATGTAAAATTGGACAATGTAAGATTTGCTCTCAACTCCCCACAAAATCTTATCAAGATTTTATAAACTCGAAGAATGAGCATATATGTACATACAAATAAATTCTCTGATTAAATAAACGTGGAACCTTAATGAAATTAGATTTAGAAGAGAAAATATATTAATAACAATTAAGTTTTACAAAAGTATAATGTTATCATTTTTTTACTGAGAATTCATCTTGTGGTTAAAAGTGTTATTATTTTGTTAAAAAATCATTCTTTTTCCTTAGAAATTCAACTGCCTTGTTAAAAATTTGTATTTTTGGGTTGAAAAATCATATTTTCGGTTTAAAAGTTCAACTGTAGTGTTCAAAATTCGTCTTTTTGGCATGAAAATTTAAAATCAATTCTTTTTGTTGAAAATTCGTCTCATATCAAAATTCGTTTTTTTTTGTAGAAATTCCATCTTCTTGGTGGAAAATTTATCTGTTTGGTTGAAAATTGAACTATTTTGTTGAAAATATATTTTATTTGGTTGAAAATTAATGTTTTTAACTAAAAATTTAACTATTCTATTTTAAGTTAACATTTTTTTTGTTATGAAAATTCAACTATTTGATTGCGAATTCATTTATTATGTTGAAAATTCATTTTTTTTAATAGAAAAGTAATCTTATTAGATGAAACTTCATATTTTTGGTTGAAAATTTAACTATTCTTTTTTTGGTTGAAAAATTAAATTTTTTATTTGAAACTTCATGTGTTTTGTAGAAAATTTCACTGTTTAGTTAAAAATTCATTCTTTTGATAAAAGATTCATCATATTAGTTGAAAATTCATTTCTTTGTTTAAAAATTGAACTATTTTGTTCAAAATTCGTAAAAACGTATTTTTCCGACTGAGAATGTAACTATTCTATTTTTGCTTGAAAATTGATCTTTTTCAGTTGAAAATTCATTTTTGTCTTTTTGCGTTTAAAAGTAAATTATTTTTGGAGAAAATAATTATTTGGCTGCAAAACTCAACAATTCTGTATGAAATTAACTTTTTTTGTTGAAAAGTCATATTTTCGGTCTGAAAATGTAACTTTTTTTGGAAAATTCGTCTTTTTGGCATGAACATTCAACATTTTTGATGAATTTTTCTTCTTCATTGACTGAAAAATCTATCTTAGTGAAAAATTAAACTCTTGTTGAAAATTGGTGTCATGTATGTTTTGGTTGAAAACTCAACTATTTTGTTGAAAATTCATCATTTTTGGTTAAAAATTACACTATTTGGTTGAAAATGCGTCTTTTTTTAGAAATTTAATCTTCTTGATTGAAAATTCATCTCTTTGGTTAAAAATTTAACTATTTTGCTGAAAATTCATATATTTCGTTGAAAAGTACAATACCTCTAAGTTGTAATATAAGTTAATTTCATATTTCTGTAAGTAAACATTTTTCTCACTTAAGACCCCCCCCCCCCCACAAATTTGTATAACTGTTTTCATTAAAATTCTTTAGGACAAATTTAGAAACAAACTTTTTTTTTGCATTAACATTATTTATTTCCGAGATGTAGAGTTGTTTTTATACCCGAAAAAAAAATTTATAACGATCAGGGAAAATGAAAAATTGTCGAGAGAATTTGTTATCTACCCAATTTAGCAGTACTGTTTGAAAGTAATCTTTTTAGGAAGATTCTTAAAATTTAATGTCTTTTTTTAAATTTTAGTAAGAAAGGTATAAATCTGATGTTTTGTATGAGAATTTAAATATCAGAAAACTCAATGTTGAGTTTTAAAGAAAGAGGAAGTTGGATCGAAATTTATTTTGAATATTTATCAAAGCAACATTTTGAATACCTTACTTAATCATTATGTTTGAATCAATAAGAAGATAATAGTTTGATTAATTACCACGCAGAATAGCTGTGAAGTCCGTGTCTAGTCCCATAGTTTATAAATTTTGCTTCAGCTTCGTTTTATCAAAAGATAACGCATCGATAGAATAAATTGTTGCTGGATTTATCATCATCACATTTTAGTTGATCAATTGCAGAACGATAGCAGGTAAATTGTCAAATTGTTTCTTCTTTCGATTACTCTTAGCCTTGGCATATTGAACTGTCCTTCTGAAATTAAAGAGATAAATTAATGTTAGAAAAAAAGATGATTAAAAAACAAATATTTTCTTCAGTTTATACATATATATATAGTGAAAGAGTGCCGCTTCCGCGGCGCGGCGGCAATCTTAGGAAGGGCTATACCCGGGGGCGTTATATCCGAGTTTGACTATATATATGTTAGAAGTTTAATGTTGATTATTTGTCTGCTGGCGTTCAGATGCTTTATAGATTAGTTTTCGAAGAAAAATCTACTTTTCATTTTGTTGAGTTAATTTTAAATGATTATATTCACTTTAGCGGATATTCTGAGAAGGAAGCGGAATTGATAACACGTTTAATCGCCATTTATCATTTATAAACGACAAATTGCAGTCTTAATTCAATATTTTTTATTTCAAAATAACAACAATCAAAGGAATTGTCTTTTATAAAATAACTTTGATTTAAAAAGAGCAACATTTATTTAATTTCTCAAATTTGACTACAAAAAATCATTAGGATTGAACACTAGAGACCTGGTCTGGTTTTACTATTTATTTATTATTTAATATTATTATAGTAATAATTTAATTAAAGTTTGAAAAAAATAGTTTGCAAAATTCGCGAAGGTTTCAAGGGTTTTAGAACTTAGTAAAAATACTTTTGAACAAAATGCAAATCGTAAATACAGTTGTTAATATTAATATCTAATGACAAGTTTTGAAACTTATATTTTTTGTAGCTTTCACATACGAGGATTCTCGTCATTTAGAATCTTATAATTAATAGTTAAAAATTGAACTTTAAAATTAAAAACTTTAAAGATTTTCAAAACTGTAATTTTCAAAATTTATTCACTTTTTAAACTTGGAATCTTTAAAAATTGTAATGCTACTAGCTTAAAGTTCACTAATAGGAACTTCATTACAAAGAGTAGAATTTAATATTTTAAATGTTTGTTATTGATTCAAATACAAAACCAAAGGTTTTATATAAATTTATTTTTGAAATTAAATTTTAAAAACTTAGAAAGCATTACAAAATGTAAAATAAATTAAATATCCTAACTACGATGAAAGTCTGCGGAAAGAATTCCACGTGAAACTTTTTAATAAAATATTCCAAGATTTCAAAATTGAATGGCATCCCTTTTTTGTATAAAGTTCCGATTCATTTTTTAAGAATCATAAACAGAAATACAAGACATTATAAAACAAGATCGCTTTGAAAAAGATTTTTTTTATGATACCAATTTCAGATATTTCCTAAACAGAAGAAGGCGATTTTTTACGAAAATATGGGAATAAATTCTTTTAAATAAAACTAATATAGATATTAGATACTAATATTAAATTAAAATTTATACACTTCAAATTCCTAACATTTGAAGTAAAAATATTGCATTTAAAAAAACATGAATTTTTAACCATATATAGTTGAATTTTGAACTAAACAAGATTTTTCAGTAAAGCATGCAACCAAATTTCAACTAAATTGTTGAATATTGAAGCCAAAAAGACGATTTTTCTACAAAACAGTTGAATTTTCAACCTGCAAATATCAATTTTCTACACACAAAAAAAAACGAATTTTCAACAAAATACATAATATTTTAACAAAAAAAGATAACATTTCAACCAAAAATGGAGTAGTTAAATTTTCACTTTAAAAATTTATTTTCAATGAGATGAATTTTCAACTAAAATGATGGAATATTCAACTAGATTCGTTAAATTTTCAGTTAAAAAAATTATTTTTCAACAAAAAAACGTCTTTGTATGAGAATAGTTAAATTTTCAACTGAAAAAGTTACATTTTTTGTTTAAAAAATTGATTTTCAATATGAAAATCGAATTTTCAACAAAATATTTACATTTTCAACCAAGGAAATTATTTTCAATTTAAACTTTGAATTTCCAACCACAGAAACGAATTTTTGACAAAAGAGTTCAGTTTTTTAACCAAGTAGTTGCATTTTTAACTATAACTATGAATTTCCGACTACACACATGAATTGTCGAAAGAAGAGTTGAATTAAAAAAAAAAAAAAAAAATGATTTTTCAACTAAAAAAGATCAATCTTCAGCAAACAAAAAAAAAACGAATTCTCCACAAAATAGTTAAATTTTCAAAAGATGAATTCTCAACAAAAAATGTAATAATTAATATTTCAACCAAAAAAATATTTTAATTTGAAATAAAAAACAGTTGAACTAAACCAATAAAAACGAATTTTCAACAAAAATTTACATTATCTACGAAAGACATAAATTTTCAATTAAAACGATGAATTTTCAATTACATACAGGAATTTTCGACAAAAAAATTGAATTTTCAGCCACAAAAATGAATTGTCAAATGAAGAAGATCAATTTTCAACAAAAAAAAAACGTATTTTCAACAAAACAGTTAAATTTTCAACGAAAGTGATGAAACTTCAACTAAAATGATGAAGTTTCAACTGGAATAGTTGAATTTTAAACTAAAAACATGAGTTTTTAACCAAGATTAATTTTCTGCCAAAAAATACGAATTTTCAACAAAATACATGAAGTTTAAAAAAATAGAATAGTTAAATTTTCTACCGAAGAGATGAATTTTCAACTAAAAAGATGAATTCTCAACAAAAAATGTATAATAATTAATATTTCAACCAAAAAAATATTTTAATTTGAAATAAAAAACAGTGAATTTTCAACAAAAAATTTACATTTTCAACGAAAGAGATGAATTTTCAATTAAAAAGATCAATGTTCAACTACACACTTGAATTTTCGACAAAAGAATTGAATTTTCAACCACAAAAATGAATTGTCAACTAAAAAAGATCGATTTTTAACACAAAAGATGAATTTTTAAATTTTTAACGAAATAGATAAACTTTCAACCAAAAGAGTTGAATTCTCAATGAAAAATGTAATACAAGGTTGATATTTCAACCGAAAAAAAGGTTTTAACTTTAAATAAAAAACAGTTGAATTCAACCAAAAAAGACGAAAGTTCAATCAGAGTTGAATTTTTAACTGAGAAACAGATAAATTTTCAACCAAGGAGATTCATATTTTTACCAATGAATTAGCATTAGTATTTAATTTTATATAACATTTTTTTTTAATTGAGACACGCTCTCGAAACAATTCCTTGACATTTCCAGGTCTTTCCGAGTATATAAAAATTCCCTTGTTATTCCAGATTTTTCAGGTGAGTAGATACCCCACAATAATGACTCAAATAGGATTTTCTTACTACTTTTTGTATTCTCAAAATCGTGAATTACTGTAGAATATGCTTGATTCATGGTATAATAAATTTTTATACATAATATAATGCGAGCCACGGCCTTTTCTTTATCCTGGCGCATAAATGCTCAGCATAAGTACTTTTTAAGCGATGATGACGTGTTTCAGATCTGTCTGTGAGTTCGTTCAGTCTTACACACAATGAATTTTATTAGACGCATGCAATTACAGAAGCAAGGCAAGGCGTCAGCAAAATTATGTCGCGAGAGTCATTAGGAACGAAAGACTCGTCCTTCGGCTATAACTTATAATATACCGAGTAAAAAATTATAAAGGCTTCAATGTTTGATTTCCATCCAAAGAATAATTATCAAGTCAATACATATTGACTCAGTCAACTGAATAATTCTTGCTCACGTCGACAAACATTATTTCAAGAACTTCAAGAACGAACATCGTAAATGGATGTGGAAAAGGATGTCTTTCTCTCATTTAATTATTCATTATAATTTCATTTCAAAATTAAAATAAAATAAATACCGCTGCGAAGTGCTATAGCTGCATTCACTGTGGGTGTATTTATTTGTGCTCATTTTATGAACATTTTGCTTCCTCATGGGTATGAAATGAATTTGCTTCCTCATAGAGGAATGTATTTCCCTAACAAAAGAAAAAATGGATACTTTCAATATTTTTCAAGCTTATGTTTCTGTCTTGCCGAAAATCTTTTTTTCAGACTACTTCTAAATGGTCGATCGAGTTCAAAATCATATCATACCTGGATATCGGTCGGAGCTACAATTTGTCTAAATTTCATGATCATAGCTCTTTTACTTTTCAAGATATGGTAAACAGAATAAGTTACACACACACATGTAAATTTTTGAAAATTGCATTTTCGAACTCCTGGTGTCGAATTATATCGAAATATGCATAATACATGATTCGAAAATTATATTATTTACATCGTATATAATAATCTACGATTTATTCATTCCTTCCACAGTGAAACTTCTATGTTTCAACTACCTTTTCGAGTGTTTTGTGTTTCGCGACTTTTTCTATCATTTCAATGTTACAGTTTATTAGGACAGTGAACTCTTGCCTATTTCAAGGGCCGCGAAACGTAAACATTTGCGTATTTCAAGGCTGGAGGGGCCTCCACCTCTACCGCGAGTCGTCGGGTGATTTTTGTCAAGCGATTTTTGGAATGCGCTGTAAGCATGTGTACGCATTTGCGCATCATGCATGTCAGTGTCTTTCAAGTGTTTTTTTTTTGACGTACGACGTCACAAATATAACATTTCCTTGAAATAGTACAATTTTCTAACTAAAAATTAATATGATAGAATCAAAAAACGACTTGAATATTTCGCGGAATATGGAGTATTGCAGCATGACGTCACGATCATGATAGGATAGGTGGAAAAGTCAAGAAGTTTAGCATAGTTGGCACATCTTAACATGGGACTGCATACGCCTTTTTGGAGAAAATATTCTAAACGTAAAAGTAAGTTTCAAAGGATTGAATAGTAATATTTTTCAAGTGTAGAATGCATTTGTGTAATTCTGTTTCATCCTTTTATCGGTTGAAGACCTTTCAGTTTTACGAAATACAATCAACTATCCGAAATTTGAGGTCAGAGTACCTGATTCTGATCGAACCTGATACCCTAACCTCAAATTTTTGATATTTTATTTCGTGACACTGAATGGTCAATCGACAAAAGAATGGAACATGACTGAGAAAATACATTCTATACTTGTCAAATATTACTATTCGTAATTTATGACTTACTTTTATGTTTAGAATATTTTATCCAAAAACTCGTATGCATTCCCATGAGGTCATGCTAAAATATTCAATTCATACCAACGAGGGCTTCCCGCTCTTCGGGCCTCTTTTTAATTGGTCAGCCACTGACGCATGGGAGGTGACGGAACTGCGCAATTTCAAATAGCCCAGCACGCGAGACTTGAAATAGGTAAGCCTTGAAGTTACTTCAAGTTACTAATTTTGCACTTTAGATTAAAATGATTTTATTTTAAAAATCATGATACTCAATTTAAAAAGTAATCAATTTTAACCTCGTAGTTTCAAAATCCTAATTTAAGAGTGCTTCAATTTTTGAACAAAGTTTGGAAGTGTTTAATTTGTAACTTTTTCTAAAGAGAGGAAGTGAGGGAAAATGATAGGAGGGGAAGTAGAGGAAATTAGGGAAGGTGCAGTGAGTGGAGCAGAAGTAGGATAAACGAGGGGATTGGAAGTGAGGGGAAATTAGTGGAGGGGAAGTGTAGATAAATGAGTATCCATATCTCGATAAGTAAAAGAGCTACGATCATGAAATTTGGATGAAGTGTAGCTCCCATTGATATCCAGGTCTGATATGATTCTGAGTAGTAGTAGTAGATTTAGAAGCAGTTTTTTCTTGCGTTTAGAGATTTGAAAACAAAAATGTTACCTTGTTTATATAAGAAAAACTTTTTTGATATTCAAAATAGAACAACGCGATATCTAGCGTATTTGTTCGCGTCTCTGAGACGCATCGATGGAACTACTGATAAACTTTTTATGACCCACCAGTACCTACTTATGAATTAAAAAAGAAATGGTTTATTCTGTTTATATGGGAAATTTTTTTTTTGTTATTCAAAATACTACAATATTACATGTATTATATTTGTTCGCGTCCTTCAGACGCATCGATTGACCTATTGATGAACCTCTTATGACCCACCAGTACCAAATTATGAAGTTCCAAAAAAATGGTTTATTCTGTTTATATGAAAAAAACTTGTTTGATATTCAAAACACGACAATATTACATGAAGAGTATTTGTTAGCGTCCTTGAGACGCATTGATTGACCTATTGATGAACCTTTCATGGCCGACCAGTACCGATTTATGAAGTTTAAAAAATGTTGGTGTGTTCTGTTTATATGAGAAAAACTTTAAAATCCTAGCTGCTCCCTTTCGCGAGTTATGCGCATTTTTAGATTTTTACATAACAACTTGTACTACAAAGCTTGCGCAATCGAGTTTATTAAGTATAGTATGGATAAATTTAAATAAGTGTTTTTTAACAATATTTAGAAATATAGATTAGTAAATAATGTTTAAACTTATAAGTGAAGCGAAGAAAATTCTTTTACTGCTTTTAATAGCTGAAAATATGATTTGTGCTGTACACATGTTACCTTGTAACGTGCCCAGAATTCAAAAAAATCACGATGTATAGATTCTCCGCTTTGCTCTGACCAATACCCTAATTCATTATTGTTTTCTACGAAACGTAAACTTTCTTTTATGTGAGTAAGAATTACGTGAAATTTTAGTGTTTCGGAAAGTTTATCGATGCTTTTCAGAGCTTTATCTAATTCATTGATGTAAACATCAGGTAAAAGTCCAACTTTTCCAAAGGTAAAACAGCAATGAACAATTTTGTTCATTGCTTTACAAGCAGTAACATAGGGTATAATTGTGAAAATTCCTACCACTTGATATATTTCCGGATCTATTAGTTTGTTAGCTCCTTTTAATAGCGGTCTGCACGCATTTCCTTCAAATGCGTCTCCGTGGTAGTTTTTTTTAGATAAGCTTTAGCTTTTTAGGCCACAAGAAAGCTTTATCTTGACCTACAAGAGGAACTAATCCTCTCCAAAACAAATGATTCACAAATCCCTGTAAAGCGTGAAGTTCAGGTATGGCACATTTTTGTAAAACACAAACATCATCCTCTTCAGAAAAAATAGGAAGATTAATTATACTATGACAGTCTTTACTCTACTTCTTATTTTTACCTGCAAGGCAATATTTTTCATAATCTGCTTGCAAATCTCCATATGTTTTTAATTGCATACAACTGTTTATTGTGGGGGTAACCATTTCACTCGTTGATGCGCTAGAGTCCCACAATAAACAGTTGTTTGCAATTAAAAACATATGGAGATTTGCAAGCAGATTATGAAAAATATTGTCTTGTAGGTAAAAATAAGAAGTATAGTAAAGAGTGTCATAGTACAATTATTAATCTTCCTATTTTTTCTATATTGGGAACATAACAGTACTGCATGTTATGTAATTGTTCGCGTCTTCGAGACGCGTGGATTGATCTTTTGAAAAACTTTCGAAGCCCATTATTGATTAATCAATAGCTACTCAGAAAGTTTAAAAAAAAGTTACATTGTTTCCATAAGGTTTTAATTATAAATATAAAACTAACGTATGTGAAAAAGTTGTTCATTGTAACAGAACACATCAGTTTACATTTTGGTGGGCCCTCTTATTTTCTGAAAATAAAATTTTCGGAAAAACAGAAGCATAAGTTTGAAAAATATTGAAAGTGTCCTTTTTTTATATTTTTTTAGGTAAAACCTCCTTCTATGAGAAACCAAATTAATTTGATGCTTATGAGAAAGCAAAATGCTCATAAAATGAGCACAAATAAATACACCCATAATGAATACGTCCATAGTACTTCGCAGCCGTATTTGAAATTTTTGCGACTGAATATGGACATTCTTTAGTTTGAATTGGAATTTATTTTGAATTAGGAAGGTTCTTAAAAAGAAGAACTACACTGGAACTTGGATTTAATCAGTCCGGATTTACTGTGTTCCGAGAATTAATGCCGCAGCGGCTTCGTGACGCGGGGGGCGCGGGAGACGCTGCTCAGTCAAGCGTGACAAACAGCTCGAAGGCTGCACTCTCAGCTCGTTAGTTGCATCAGGTTGCGTCATGCCTTCACATCCAACAGAAATCTTTCGTGCGACCCTGCCTGTTTACGTTCAGACGTTCTGGATTTAGTTTCAAGGCTATTGCACGCCGTGCCCAAAACCGGTATTAAACCCAAGTTCCAGTGCAATTAAAACTACAGTTGCTTCGTGAAAATAGTAACTTGTTACATTTCCAGTCACTGATTCAAGTAACTTGAAGTTCTTGCAAAATTCCTTTTTTATATATACGAAAAAATATTTTACGTACAATTTATAAGAATTTCCAGAAAATAAATCAACTTTGTTATGTTTACTGTACACAATTAAAGAATTTGCAATTGCAAATACTTATAAAATTGGATAAATTTTAATTTCAAATCTTTAAAATTAATCGATTCCAAGAAGAAACTTCAAAATTACATGAATATGAAATATAAATCATGAAAACTGAACGATTTGCAATTCTATATTTTCAAAATTCAAGAATTTCCCATTTTGTTTCCTCAAAATGGTAGAACTTTGAATTGTGAATTTTTAAACTTAAAGAGTTTTAAATTTTTTAAATCTACAATTAAGAATATGAAAGTTTTCAGTTTGACAATTAAGAATGTTGTAATTTTGATGACTTACATCTGAAATTTCATCAATTTGGAAGATCTAGAATTGAAAACTCTCAACTTTTCATTTTCAAAATCATCAAAATAATCAGAATTTATGAATTTTTATTTATACATGTTTAAAATTGAAGAACTTACAGCTGTAATTCATTAAAACCGAAGAATTTTCACTTTTGAATCTTCAAAATTATAGAACTTTAAATAGTAAATCATTATAATTGGAGTCTTGAATTTTGAAAATTTACAACTAAAAATTATGCAAGTATTAAGTTTTACAATTAAAAATTCTGTAATTTTCATGATTTACATTAGACATTTCTTCAATTTGGAAGATTTAGAATTGAAAATTTGACTTCAGATTTCCAAATTCATCCAAATTTAAGAATTTTTATTTATGTATGTTTGAAATCAAAGATTTTTCAGTTGTGCATCTTTAAAATTGAAGAATTTTTAATTTTGGCAATTAACAATTAAAAATTATGCAATTATGCATAACATTACGTCTTCAGAATATATCAGTGTCGGAAATGGCAGGCATGTAAGACTCAGAATTCCAGAATGTCTTTTAAGAACATCTTATTACGATATAAAATCATACACTGACTTATTAATCTTTTCTTTGCTTCTAAGGGGTCTTCCATAAACCAAGAGGCTCAATTTTGGCCACTTTTGACCCCCCCCCCTGAATAAATCACGTGGTTTATGAAAGGCCCCTAATTCCTGTACTGGGATAAAATCTTACATTGAAATGAAATGTACAGATCAGTGAAAGCCGATTGAAATTAAAATTTTTATTTTTATTATATGAAAGCCGATCTAGCGATTTTAATATTTATTTTAATTTATGATTATTCATTATAGATTCTATAGATAGAAATTTAATGTTAAATATTGTTAACTCTGTTTAAGATTAGCTGTTTATAATAAACACATTAGTAAAGTCGCTCATGTAGGGTAAAGTTGCTCACCAATAAATTCGGACCAAATAAATTACAAAGTAAAATTTGATAGATCTACTAATTAAAACAATCGATAATCTTTTATTTTTTGTCCTAGACAATTTGATATTGAATTTTAAAATATAAATTAGGTGGTGAGCAACTTTACCCTACACGAGCGACTTTACCCCATTTTACGGTATCTCATAAAGCTCAATAAGCAACATAAAGTTCGTGTAATGATTTTAGGCAATAAAAATAAATAACAGCGTTTATAGAACACCAACAAATGTCAAGTGTTACATGCTGCGTTCAAAGGGTAGTTGTCCTCGCTCTTGAAGTACTTACATTCATCAATGAAGAAATTGTACACCGCAATTTTTTGTAGGATCGGATTACCCATCGCGAGTATTTTGTAACTAGAATCTATTCAAGTCTTTCAATAGTACAGGAAGTAATATTTTATGATAAATAATGTTTAACTTCAGTCAGTTTATTGATTCAATTATATTTGTAAATATAAGTAATTCAATTGCATAATTGTATAGAAAAGCTACTTTTCTGAACTTTTGATTTTCCGGTCTAATTCCTTTAAAAAAATCCTATTTTCTGCTCCATATAGATCACAATAAAAAATCCAATGCATTGCCTTGGAAATTTAATAACAAATAGTACAGCTATCAATCTTTATTTAATGTAAATATCAGCCAGGCAGGTTGAAAATTGCAGTAGCAGTAATTTAAAAAAAAATACCCCCCCCCCCCTCTGCAACTACAACATTTTTTTTTGAAAATGTGAAGAAAAATAGCAGTTATCGAATGAATTTCATCTCGAGTCCATTGAGTTAAAATTGAAAAAGTTATTCTATTTGTTTATGACGAAAAAACATACCCTCTTTTTGTACCCATTTTTGTGCAATTGAATAATGAAAAATCTTTTTACGCTAAGAGAACTTCATAGCACAACTCCCGCAGAGGACAACAACCCACTTTTTGTTCAGATCCTATCGGCCAAATCTGTAGAAATTCCGTTGAAAAATAGTCCACTTTTTAATAACAAATGAGATGTTATGAAAACTAATTATTATTTTGGGTTGAACTTTGGCACACTTCTTAAGGGTGATAAGGGAAATAAGGGAAATATTTTTTTAAAGTTTGAAACTTGTTAATTAATTATTGCAATAATAATTGCATATTTAATAAAAGGTACTTTCGGGTGGTTTTAATTTTTTTCCAAGTAAACAAATGAACAAATCTTAATGTACGACTCGTCATTTTGTAGATATTTGTAAGACCTACATTTTTTAACTACACTTTTTTCTTGACAGACATATAGATTAGTTGCAATAAACAAAAAACCTGTTTTTGCAATCGTTGAACATTGTTTACACACAGTGCTTCCAACGCCGTGGTCGCAAACATATAGGATTTTGTTCTATATGCTAGCACTACAAGAATCCGAAGTCAAACTTCAGGTAGCATTTATTCTGAATTGAATGTTTAAAAATTTGAATACTACGAAATTTTGATCATTTTAATGCTTTCAATATTGAAACGCTTTTATAAATATTTCAAACTTTGGTCGCTCTTTGCTTTTAAAATTCAAGTACTTTTGAAAAAAATTATACCATCATTTTATTAAGAAGTAACATTTGATTAACTATTTGATTTGAATAGAATTGCATTACATTGAATATAATAAAAATAAAATCATAGAATGCAGATAACAGAAAAAAATCCTTTCAACTTAAACAAAAACAATCTGGTTACTATTTTTTTTAGCCTGAATCACAATTATCAATCAAACTGATAATTATTATTCGATTATTATCATAGTGATGGTTAATCAACTACTATCAGTAACCAGCTTAACATTAAAAATGAGTGGATTTGTTTGGATTTTGAAATAGATTAAAAATCGAAAAATTGAACATTTTTTTCGCATTTTGAGTTTTATATTTATATCTTTTAAGTTTTAACAAGTTTTGATACTAAATAGAATTTCTTTCCTTTTTATAGTTCTTGTTTTGTATTTACTTAGCCTGAAACGTAGTTCTTTCTATCTTTAAAAATTCTCAAATTAAAATTAATTTCAAATTCGAATAAAGATTTAAAATGTAAATGTTTTTCTTTCCAGAATATTTCAAATTCATTCATGTATGTGTCAAAATACAACACCTTTTTACTAATTTTTTGCAGCCATATTTTTTTTCAAATACATATTTATATAAATCAGTTTTAAAAAAAATCCGTATCTAGGTTCACCGAAATTTGGTGAGCGCAGAACAAATATTTTCGGTGAGCTTAGACACTTATTTTCAAAAAATATCCGAAAGGTTTAATTAATTTAGAAAGCATAAACTTAAAAATTAGTCTTTTCATAAATGTATCAAAAAATTAGATCTCTGAAAAAATAGTTTTTCGATGATTTCAAGAATCAAAATAATATTGCTGATGATGCAATTTCAAATAAAAAACATTATTTTATTGAAAAATTTTTAAAACTTACGAAAAACATTTATTTTAACAATGTCAGAAATACATTTTTAAACTATTTTCATAAAAAATCATGGTTTTCCTTTCATAAGACATGACTGATAATATCATTTATTTTTAATTCTTAAAATCATAGGAAACGTTTTTTTCCAGACAAGAATCATTAAAATATAATTAATTGAATAGTTTTAAAATAAGTTATGATAAAAAAATAGAATAAAAGTTTTTAAATCGTTTTTTTATTAAATAAAGTAACAATTTAAAAATAAAAATATTAATTTTTTCACTAAAATAAATGTGATTCAAATTTGAGGATTTTTTAATGGGGGTGTACGATAATAATATACGTATGTATAGCTTTGCAGAAACTATTATATATGTATATATATATATATATATAAAGTTTTAATTATAAAAGACTGTAAATTTAAGTAAATAATTTAAGAAGGCGGAAGCTTTACGATTGTGTTTTTTAAATTGAAAAATGCTTTTATAATCATATAGTCTCAATCGTTTTTTCAAATTGAAGATTTTATCATCGGGATTTGATCCTTTAGGGTAGAACCACTGTGTCATCATTTATTGAACTTTGTTTATCAAAATGAAATGTTTTCATTTTTTAAATTTTCATATTGTAATATTTCTTTTTTAATATGTTTGGTAATTATTTACACAATTTCCATTTGTTTAAACAAATTTTTCACCTGTAAATCGTGAAAAGTTATTATTTTCTGAAATTAATCACACAATTAACGAATGTTGAGAGGAAATTTTGTTTGTTAAGCATATTTAGCAAGTATTAAAACTTTAGTTAAAGCAATCGAATTTAATTGTTTAAAAAAATGGTTATTGATTAAATAATTAGGGTATACGTTCTGATATAAGGAAATACTGAATAATGAGCAACATTGTGTAAGAGATTAGAAAAAACAAAACTTTTCTCCACCTTTCCTATGAAAAGGCGCAAGTGAATAATTATTAATCCTTTACATAATTGCCAAATATATTAAGCAAAAACTATTACTCTTAACATTAGTTTATTGTGTCATTAGTTCCGGAAAATAATATCTTTTTACGCTCTACAAAGCAAAAAATTATTTAAATAATGACAAAATATGATCAAAAAGAAATATTACTCTTGACATTCATCAAAACTGTATCATTGAACCCAAAAAATAATAATTTTACGATTTACAGGGGAAAGAAAATGGTTTAAACATTTTAAAATTAGTTAAAAAATACTTTAAAACTTATCACTTATCAAATAAAATGAATTCACGTGGAAAAAATTCCAAAAAATAGTGTCTTCATGAATTTTATATATAACTGTTATTTTTCATTTTTAGGACACTTTCCGGGTACAATACAAAGGGTTTTGGAGAGGAGGGGGTCAAAATTAAAATTTATTGGATGGAAATTATTCCTTGAAAATTCCTCAAGAGGCTACTGAACTTTAATTTATAAAAAGTTATTAACAAATATATGCTACTTTTTTCCATGATTCGAAAACGGAGATTTTTCCATTTAAAACCCCACATTAATTTTAAAAGCCCGGTGGAAAAGATAGGGAATTGAGTTTTCCGGAAAATGTAGAAATGGGGGGAAAGATCATCAAAAATCGAAAGTCGAATTCTTATAGGTATAAATTTGGACCTAAAAAAAAGTTCTCTGGATTTGCTCCTGACTACATAAGAGCTTTCAAATTGCTGGGCTTTTAAGATTTGAACTATTTAAGAAAGAAATTCTTCAACTTGAGTCCATTGTTATTTTATTTTTAAATTTCAGGATTTTTTAATCACAAATATATTTTTTTCAGCAACGTTGTATAAAAACGCTGCAAGTTGTAATTGTCAAAGTATATTATGTATAGTCAATCTAGTTGTCGATTTTTTGGTTTCAATTAATTTTCGGATAACAATTGTCAATTATCTTTGATATTTATAACTATCCAAAACTTGACTAATCACAAAACATAATTGTAAACATAAAAATCTCGTAACAATACAAATAATTTGTATAGGTATGTTTGTAGCGCACTTGTGAATAACTTGCGTGTCATCATTTGCGTGTCATAAAAGGTGCTTACGCCACAGAATAAAATTGCTGATGTGCAGTAAGAAACCGCCTTCGCCTCGAAATCGACTCCTATAATAATCACCTTTGATCGTCTGGTGCATGACAGAAGACTTGGTGTGGTGATTGGTGAATAGCTACTAAAACTAAACCAACATAGTAAAGTAGCACGAGGTTTTTTCCTCAGTTGCGATAAGTCCCAATGTCGATATATTTTTCACTGCTCACTACATTCACTACACTACACAAAAAACATTTTAAACATTCCTAACATTTCCCACGTATATTTTCCTTTTATTTGTGCAGGCACTCCCTTCGCGAAAATCGGGGGAACTCCCGGAATTCAAAAAGTGGCGGAATAACACTGATGAGAGTGGTGCAGAGAAATTCGATAGATCCGGCAATTGAAGAAGTCTATGGAATCTGGAAAAACGAGTGTCGACGACGAGACTGATGAGAATGGTTGAGGAGGAATTCCTTGACTGAACTGAACTTTAACTACCTACTGACATGAGCCGCTCACACATTTGCTTTTTAGAATTCAATGGGCGAAGCAGCAGCACGTGCGAGCAGCTTAAGGCGACTCCCGCAAAGTTCTTGACTCTCTTCTTGCGGTACTGTCTCTGGTCTCTCGTCTCTCCTACACTTCAACAGACTATAGGTTTAGATACTTTTACACTTTACATTACACTCGCATTAGGCTGAGTCATTTCTTCTTCATATATTATTACAAGTTTTTACAAGTTAGGAGTTGCGACTCTTTCTTGAGACTGACTGCAGTCACGATATAGAAAGACTCAAGTCTCCATCTCTTCATTGACTCCTGTCACACCAGATCACATCAGATCGTAACCGCTTAATTGACCGATCCGTTCCAATTCGACGAATTAACGAAAGATGACCCAGGGTTAATTCAGGGGATCAGACATCTTCAATATTAGGGACCGTACTTGAATTACTTAAGAGCAAAAGTGAGGGGGGGGGGGATTTTGTTACGATTTGTTACGGCAGGAGGTGCGGGGTCCTTCACTCATGTATACTTTTTGGAAATTCGCAAATGAAACAAATGACTCGCAGTAATTGTACAGAAGTTTAATATGATTTTCACTTCACGCGCCAAGGAAGCCTGGTGAATGAAAAACGATCCTATCCAACAACAATTTAAAAAAAAGTCAGGGAATAACGAAGGGTTGGCAACTCGACCAATTGAGTGTACAGTAGGGTGGCATAGTAGGATAGGATACTAATTTGAGAAAAAACTGGACATCTCTGGGTCAATTTTTAGAAATTTTGAGAATAAACAATAAGTAATTGTTTAAATAATTACATAATGTTTTTAAGAAAATGTAATTCTCCAAACGATGACAAACTATTACATTTCAATCAGACAATACCATTTTTTTTTACATTTTTTGGAAATAAATAATTGTTTAAATAAGTTACATTTGTTTAAAAAATAAAACATTGTTTAAAGAGTCATGGGAAATATTAAAATTGCCTATTAGTAATTATTTGTATAAAAAAGACGACGGAAATTGCTAAAAAGTAACAATAATACGTAAAAATGTAGTTTTTTTTATTTTTGCGTCATAGTTAGGGCGCTGTGGGGTGGTTTTATTTCATATGACTCCTCATCAATCCCTAAAAAAGTTGGCACATTTGGATCAAACCCTGAAGTATGAGTTCAATTTTTTGAAAATTCAAAATTTCCCCATGTTCATTAAATGGGATTTTGAAGTGCCCGGCGGCACGTGTTAATATTCGAATTTCGAAACAAAAATTAGGGATTTTTTTCTCCGGAAATGGAAACTTTTGGGGTGGGGGGAGTCTAGAGTGAAAACAAAATTTGCAATGCATTTTTGGACCATCCTAGTGTAAACCTACTTCTCACTTCGAGATACTTCAGGATATTCCAATGACTGCAGAAGATTTCACTGACTTCTGGAGAATTCAAGTGACTTCATGAAAATTCACGTGACTTCAAGTGATTTCAGGAGAATTCAAGTGACTTCAAGTGAATTCATGTGAATTTATGTGACTTCACGTGAATTTAAATAACGTCAGATATTTCAGGAGATTTCAAGAGAAATTAAGTGACTTGAAATGAGTCCAAGTGACTTTAAGTGAATTCAAGTGACTTCAGATATTTCATGAGACTTCAGGAGATTTCATTACGAGTATACACCTGACTTCACGAGTTGTCAACCCCTCGCCGGGGAATTTTATTGGTCAGGGTAAAGTCAAGGATTTAAACAAAAATCTTGCAAAAGTCAAGGAATGTCTATAACTTCAAATAAATGTTAAGAAGAATAATTTTGAAATTTTTCAATTTTAATTTTAAATTATTTTATTCCGTTTATAAAAGATTCTAGGTTAAAAATTTTATAAGTTTAAGATTTTTGTCTCTGGATATTAATGGTCAGAGAAAATAAAAAATTGGTCAGAGAAAAATTAGGGCATAGTTTCAAAGTTGCTTCCGCCTGAAGATTATCTTTTTAGTTATAAATTTGATCATTTGTTTGAAAATTCAACAATTTTGTTAAAGAGTCATCCTTTTTGGTTGAAAATACATATTTTGGTGTTGAAACGCCAACTGAAAACTTTTTTGGATGAAAATTAAACTGTTTTGTTGAACATTTGTCTTTTTATTTAAAAATTCATCTGTTTTAGTAGAGATTTCATCTTTCTTGGATTAAAATGCAACTATTTATTTGAAAATTAATCTTCCTTTCTTGAGGATTCTCTTATTTTGTTTAAAAATTTTGGTTGAACCACTGTGTTAAGAAAACATTTTTTGGTTGAAGATTCATATTTTTCGTTGAAAATTCATTTCTGTGGTTGAAAGCTCAACTATTTGGTTGAAAAGTGATCTTTTTTAATTAAAAATTTTACTGAGTGGGTAAAAGTTGAAATATTTTGTTGAAATTTTTTTTTTTTTTGAATGAAGGTTTATCTCTTTGATTGAAAATTTTAGTATTTTGTTGAATATTAATTTTTTGCTAAAAATTCATATGTTCTGCTTGAAAATTCCATTTCTGTACAGAAAATTCGTCGTTTGGCTTGAAGGTACAACAATTTAGATGAACTTTTTTTTCTTTCATGACTCAAAAATCTTTATTTGTTGAAAATTGGTCTTTTTACATTCTCATCTCAATGAGAAGGTATTGGTTTTATGTGAAAAATGACTTTTGCGGATTCAATCAAATGTCGACTAAAATTTCTTGAGATTGGCATATGGTTGCCTACTGGACATTCCACGATTTCTTCTGGTGTTAATTCTTCAACCGCGCCGCTGTTCATATTTATTTTCGCCCGTTTTGACCGCGAAAAATTAGGTTTATATAATCCACGGAAATTCATTTGTCGGCTTGTTATTCTGTCCAATATGGCATAGGCGTCACCATTGGACGTTGATAATACCACTTTTTCTTCAGATGGCATGGGACTAAGGACATAATTTTTGGTTTTTAATCGAATATCCTTTTCGGGAGGAAAAACGTATTTTCGAATCTTAAATGTAGGGTTCGGATTCTTGCAGGGAAAAAGTGGAACATATTTAAGTTAATCTAGTTTAAACCCGAGTACAGTTATATAACTATTCCTGGCATGAGAAGACCTGGATCTTCCTCGAAGAATAGGCTCGCTATTAGGCAAACACTTATACTGCGAACCTAATTCTGCAACAAGAAATAAAGGATTATATTTTCCTTTTAGAACACAATCGTATGTTGATATATTATGAGTTGTGAATTTCATGAAGATTATCCATGTATATGTCACTATAGGTGTCAAGGTTTGCAAGGTTTTTATCCAATTCTGTTCGTCATAAAAAAATCTTGAGGTTACGTTACCTAGAAGAAAAAATTAAAGTTTGGAAAGCCTCGCAGGACACCAGATGGATTGAGTGGTAAATTAAAGCAATTAACGCAGAAATCTTCACGTGGATTTTTCACCTTGGTATCTTTCAGAGAACATTATTATTAAAATTATTTTATGTTCATTTACATACTATTTATACACACTCACAGTAAATGCCAGTTGATCAATTTGATCCCCACATTGGATCAGAATGGTATACAATGCTTTGGTACAGATTTTGACATTTCATCAGAAAACTGCGCATCAGAATCATCCGATTCTCAAGATCAACTGCATGTCCTCAATTTTCACGAGTAATAACTGTAGAGTGTCAGAGGCCCGGAAATTTCAAATTTTCCAGGACGTTCCATGTTCTTCTCAGAAAGTTGTAAATCTTCCATAAGTGGAAATCGGAATTACGTTGATCTATAGAAACACTTTAAGTAAGAAAAAAATGAAGTACCAGGGTATTCGTTTTTTCTTTGATTGAGAAATGATTTTTTAATCTAAAAATCAAACTATTTTAGGTAAAGTTTCATGAGTTCAGTTAGAAAGGCCATCTTTTTTGGTAAATGGCGTAATATTTTCAATTTTTTAATTTTTGGCCTTTTCAAGTTGAAAGCAGGTAGGATAGGGTTCGCTAATTGTACTATGTTGATTTTTCGAATTGTTGAACATTACTGTGGTGGTGGAGATATCTACTAGATTTATGAAAAGGCCACTGGTGTAATTCTTTACAATTTCATTCTTTTTTTGCAATTTTAGTTGAAGGCAACTAGGATGGGGTTCGTTATTTGTGGCAGAAGTCGTTTTTTGTGATTGTTGAATATTATTTTAGGCATCGTGACATATACTAGATCTATTGAAAAGGTGACTGGTGTGGTTATTGTTTATTTTAAAATATCTGTTCTGCTATGTGTGGTGATATGACACTTCAGATTTGTTCCGTCAAGAGTACCAGGGGTGAATTTTTAGGATGAATGACTAATATTATAGAGCCTAGACTTTTAACAACTGTTTTATAGAAAGCCATTCAGGAATTGATTCGTTGAAAGAATCTTTGAGTTTACTTAAGTTGATCTGAGACACTATTTTTAATTTGAAAATTCGATATCAATGTTACGTGGAGATACTTTGGAATTGTTCAGTTGAATGTGCTCGGGATAGTTCTTGAGTGTTGTTGATCTTGTATTATGGCCGAGTTATATCTTCCTGTCCCAGTGAGGGTCTTTGCCACATATATGGTGGTTTGTGAGGGTTAAAGTTTGTTGCTTATTTGTTATTTTCTTGAAGTAAGATTTTTTTTCTTGAAATGAGAATACTTCAAGTATGAAACTGTAACATAAACGTAGTTCCAGACTCATTCTCCACGGTCTCGTTTTTGTTCCCACTCAAAACAACACCAAATCGGCGTACTTTTAAGGTTCGGCACGTGCACTGTTTCACCGTGCGGCTTAAATCGCAAAAATTCTAATTGGCGTGAAGCTTTATAAATATCTAGATAAAATTATAGATATATTATATTATTATACTTACCAACAAAGTTGAAGACCACGGCCAACAATAAGACCAGAGTACAGAGAATCTTCATATTTTCTAATTAGAGGGCAAACTGATTATTTATTAATGAAAAATTCGATAACCAATGTAACTAATGAAGTTCCTACTTTTTTATTATCTTACATATTCTATAAAATCATTGTTATCTCATACATTTAAGGCGTCGACATTTCGCTTCCCAGATATTCATGTTTGATAAGATTCAGTGTATAGAAAAAAATTTGTTTGCAAATTTCAATTAAAACTGATGTCGTGATTTATATAATCTTTTGCGCTTTAGGGAAAGATGGTTTTGACATGTTAATGGCCACTGCAATGAATCATTTCAAGGTTGGAAAAACTGATGTACATTCTACAAATGTTAAAACTACTACGTCGAATTGTTATTATGATTACTATTATTGAAATCATACAAATTTAACTGATGTGATATGATATGATTTAATTGAGATTATTCTAAACATACAGACCAGATTTCAAAGATTTCAAAGGTTTTTAATAGATTACAATAAATTTCAAAGAATTTCATAATTTTTGTTTAATAGAATTTTTAATATATGTTACAGGATTTCAAGCGATTGTGTAGGATATTGAAAATAACATTTCATTTTAAGTAATGCAAGCGATTCCACGTTAGTTTCAAGAAGTTCTGATACATTCACGAAATTTTAAAGTTTTTCAATGGTTTTGAAAGAATTTCATGAAAATTTCTAATTTCTGAAAGGATTCTTTATTATTATAATATTTTCAAGGAATTTAAAATTAGTTCTACCTAATTAGAGAAATTTAAGAAAGTTTATACGTGATTTTAAATGATTTCAAGTTACTCTTTTTTGAAGAGTTTTAAGGGATATGAATGAATTTATTGGCATTTCATGGGAAGTGAATTTAAGCCGAAACATGTATTATAGATGACCCTAAGAAATATATGGGCATCCGCAAACGAGGGAGACGTTGTCAGAGCACAGAAAAAACGAAAAATTTTCGTCGATGCTAGGTGAAAGATTCGCTGCAACAAAAATTAACCTTGCCGTGTAATTTTTACATGAATCACAGATAATTTATTTTTAGGCAATTCCCAGATGTCAATTGTTTCTTGCTAAGTGGTATTAAATAAGTTTAGGTTCTTCTACAAAAGTCTTCCTTACTTCAGAGGAGATTTATGAGCAAGAACATGTTCTAAAAAAATTGTTCTCATACATGTCTTAGGGTAAACAAATGAAAAGACTGATAAATCATAACGGTTTATTTTATTTTGCAATATATGGGTAACCAGTCTCAGTACGAGGTCCAGAAATCAATAACACATTCATTTAATAACATATATTTCCAAAAATATAGGAAATTTCGCATTTTGGACACAGTTCATTGCGTGCAAAGCGAAAGACGGCTTTTCGTCCGTCAGTCCGTCATGCATGTAAAACGGCCGTCATTTTTCCCCGAAATGGCAATCGCGGTGGTACGAGTTGGCAGACGCAGAAAAACGTCCCGATCCTCACTTCCCCCACTTTTTTTTCTTCGCGAGTAGACGGTACTCAAATCTTTTTAGAATTTGATATCTTATTTATATTTATGTTTGAAATTGTTATTTCAACCCTTTCAGCCCTTTCTTTAAACCTAACCTAACCGATCCTTCTCTTTTCAGAAATTTCCGTGTCAGATTTGACAGATGCGCGCACTGATTTATTTCTTTTTTTTATCATCGGTGTGAAAAAGTCAAACACGAAATATTCTGAAATTCCTCGCGATCGGATTATTAATGCCTACTGGACATTCTGCGATTTCTGCTGAGGTCAATTCCTCAACCGCGCCGTTTTCCATGTTTATTTTCACCCGTTTCGGCTGCAAAATATTAGGTTTAAATATTCCACGGAGAATCGTATTTCTGTTTGATAATTTTTCCAATACTGCATAGACATCACCATCAGACGTTGATAAAGTAATTTGTTCTTCGGTCGGCATCGGAATAAGGACCTGATATTTGGTTCTCAATCGAATAGGTTTATCTATAGGAAAAGCATATTTTCGAAGTTCGAACGTACAGTTCGGATTCTTGTAAGGAATAAGTCGAACATACCTAAGTTTTTCTACTTCAAATCCAAGCATAATTATAGAACGATGCCTGGCACTAGGAGCCATGGGTCTTTCACGAAGAGAAGGCTCGGCAGGAGGAGGAGACCCGGCCGAAGAATGAGGTCTGGCAAAAGGAAGAGTCCTTTCAGGAGAATATCTGTCGGAAGAAGATGAAGAAGGTTCGCAGCGAGGAACACCAGGGATAGGCTCGCCATTAGGCAAACAATCGAATAGTGAACTCAATTCTGCAACAAGAAATAGAGGATTACATTTTCCTTATAGTAGACCATCGTATGTAGGTAAATTATGAGTTGTGAATATCACTGAGATTATCCATGTAGATGTCAACATAGTTGTAAAATGTTCGCGAGGTTTTCATCCAATTCTGATTGCCAGAAAATAACTTGAGGTTGTAAAACCTAGGAGAAAAATTTCACGTGGAAAACATGTAGGACACCACATGGATTAAGGAATTTCAGGTGAGGTTATGCGTGTAATTTCACGTAATATTCGCGTGATTAATTGAAACAATTAATGCAGAATTTGCATGTGGAATTCCTCGTGGATAATCTCGTGAATCAAGGAAACTACGTGGACCTTTTACGTCGATTTCTACGTGAAGCTCTACGTAGAATTCAACGTGAATCCACCTTAAGAATTATAGAACGACATATATCAATATACATAGTATCAATATATAGTCAGGATTCTGAAATAAGCTTAAAATCCCTCAGTACAAATCTTTTTCTGGGTCTGGAGGACAGACTATGTTTATTAAATATTTTTGGGGTCGCTGGATCCGAATCCGGGGTCCAAAAAATCCCAGCATGTCAGAGTTTTGTCATAACCTCAAAAACCCTCATAAAAAATCTTTTTCCGGGTCTGGAGGACAGACCATGTATCCTTCATGTTTTTGGGGTCACTGAATCCGAATCTGAGTTCTAGAAACCCCATCACGTCAGGGCTCTAACATAACCTCAGAAACCCCCATCAAAATTTGTTTTCCAAGCTTGGAGATGAACCTTTACGTGCTGGGGTTTTTTGGACCACTGATTCAGATTCGCAGACCCCAAAAACATATAGGAACCATGGTATGCAACGCTTGTATACAGATTTCGGAATTTTTATTTGATCAGGAAATTCGGCATCAGTGTGATCCAATTATCAAGATCAACTACCTGTTCTGAATTTGCATGAGTGGGAACTGTCGAGTAGCAATTAAATTCTTATATGCCACATCCAAGTCATGACCAATGTACATTAAAATTTTCAACCTGACCTTTTGAAAAAATGTCCTACTTGTTTTTCAACAAAAAATCATTAGGTTTCGACGAAGAATTAAACCTACATGTTTTGAGCGTTAATTCAATATTAATAATAATCTAAAGAAATACTTTTTGAAGGTTAACAAAATAACGTTTAGAGCCATACAGATCTATAGCTCAACATAAGAAAAATTGAATTTTTCTCCAACCCTGAAGTTCAAAACTTCCCAAAACGTTCTGCGTTGGTCGTAAAAAGTTGTAAATCTTCCAGAAGTGAACATTGGAACTGCATAAATGCGTATAAATACTGAAAATTGAATATTCATCTCTTTTGCACATTTAAAGACCTTCCGAACCCGAAAAACAGGTTTTCCGTCCGTCTGACTGTCTGTCTGTGTGTAGATGTGTCTATAGATTTTTAGTCTGTTAGCACGATAACTTTCGAAAGAATTGACAAATTGGATTGTCCTTTGTTATACTCTTTTAGTGTCCTCAGCTGAAAATCGAGTTCATTAGCCAGCCATTTTGGATACAAGTTCAAAAAGTAAGAGAATTTTCAAAATTTTTGAGGCTATTTTCTTCAAGATTAAAACATTCTCTCTGCGGCTATTCATAGTACACAAGAAGGTGAACAATGTCTCACAATGACTTTGTCTGATAAGAAAATTTGCCAGAGTTATAGCACTTACAAAATTGAAAAAAAAATCGAAAAACAAACATGAAAAAAAGACAAGCGAAAAAAATGTTGCTTTTTGAAAGTCCTATCAGATTACCACAACAACTCTTCGAATTTTCTTGAAAAATTGAAAATACAAATGTTGATCACAAAAAAAATAGTGAAAAATTAAAAATTCCACTTTGTGTTTAAACTATGCAAGAAACGACAAATGATGATGCGGCAAAAATTTTGCAATCAAAGAAGTTCTAAAAATTTTCCATTGATTACTTTTTGATGGGACGCGTAGTTTTGTTTTAATCGTAAAAAAGAACAACACAAATGAAAAATTTCAATTTCTGGAAAAGCGATGCAAGGTACGACAAAAAATCATGAACAAAAGTTGTAAACCCAAAAAAGATCTATGAATTTGTTATCAATTATTTCATTATGAAACGCGCAATTTTTTATTCAATCATAAAAAAAACATTAGAAGTAAAAAAATATATATATATTTTTTTTTAAATGACTCAAGGTACATAAAAGAATGAATTTACGTAAGTTATAAACCCAAAAAGGATCTACAAATTTGTTATTATTTATTTTTAGCGAAGATGAGTAGATGTTATTTCAAATCGAAAAAAAAAGATCAGAAATAAAAGAATAAAATTTTTGGAAAAACGACACAAAGGAGACGGAAAGAAATCAATAGACAAAAGTTGTTTAACCAAAAAGGATGTAAAAATTTGTTGCAAAATTTTGTTATAGGAATACATTAGAAACATAAAAAGTAGCTTATTCGAAAAACGATGCAAGCCTAACAACAAAATTGTTTGTTTTTTTTACATTCTCATCAGAGAAGGTATTAGTTTGTAAACTGTTCATTTTTAAAAATAAGGATACTTCAAGTGTGAAACTGTAATACGAACGTAGTTGTACTTTTATTCTCCAGTGTCTCATTTTTGTTGCCACTCAAAATAACACCGAATCAGGGTACTTATGAGGAAAGGTTTGTGTGCGTGCTTGTGTGTGTGTGTGTGTATTGTGTGTGTCTGTTTGGGCACGTGGTCTTTTGTACCGAGCAGCTTAAATCACAAATATTGTGATTTGCGTAAAGCTTAAAAAACATTTCTTAAATAAGTTGTAGATAATATTTTATTATTATATTTACCAATAGAGTTCAGGACCACGGCCAAGAATAAGCCCAGAGTACAGACAATCCTCATATTTTCTGATTAGAGGACAAACTGATTAATGTGTTCATGAAGAATTGGACTAAGAATATGACTAATAGATACTTGGTTGCTTTATTAGCTTATGTAATTTATAGTCGTTATCTCTTAGACTGAAGACGTCATGTGTGTCCTACTAAGAAATTTCGACTTGATAAGAGTCAGTGTTAAGAAATAAAACTTCCTTAATAATTTCAATAAAACTGATGTCGCTATTTATATAGTCTTTTGCGTTTTAAGGAAAGCTGGGTTTGACATGTCAAGTTTATATAGTGGCTACGACAATGACTCACTTGAAGCTTTGAAAAACTAATAAACATTCTACAAAATATGTTTAAACTACTATGTCGAATTATTATTATTGATACTATTATTAAGATTATATAAATCTGAGGAGCTAATCACTCGACTTTTGAGCACACACTAGTGTTAGCAATATGCTGCAAATTCAACTGATATGATTGAACTAAGTTTTTTCTAAACGTACAGACCAGATTTAAAGATTTCAAAGTTTTTCATGGTTTTTAATAGATTTCAATGAATTTCAAAGAATTCCGTACGTTTTCTGCAAATAGAATTTCAACAGAAGTTACGACATAGAAAGAGATTTTGTACGATTTCAAAAATTACTACAGTAGTACATGCTGACGTCAGATATAATGAAATCTTGATCTGAATCCTATATTTAGTCACAAAATGATCGGAATTTCTAGGGAAGACTATTATTAATAATACATATATTACATGTATTACTAATAATAAAATGTGTTCACTTAAATAAAAATGTGAAAAAATATAGAGGAAAAGAAAATTAAAATATACATACGAAAAGTGAGCAATGAAGAAGATAACAATAATTGTTAATACACACGAAATTCGAGATGAAAAGAATTATATAGTAAAATATGCATACTGGATAATAAATTAACAATAAAAGCGGTTGAATATTTACATTTTAGTTATCGCAGGAAGAGAACCAAGGTTGCCTGTACATGGATATAGAATTTCTATGAATTCAATTAGAAGGGCTTACTCCGAGACATTGATAATTGATAAGGTTATCAATATGTCGGAAAGGAATCAAAATATTAAAAATCATCTGGAAGAGTTTAAAAAAATTAAGAACCGTAGTTGACAAGCTTGGCTCATGGGTTGTCGGATGAGGGGCAATGGGATTGCAAAGCAAGGCTCGTCGTTTAAAGTCTCCCTTTTTATATACTGAAGATGTATATCATTCCTTGAAGGGATAGTTCCTTGGTGTTGTTGATTATTAATTTGGGAATGGGGATATCTGCTTAAAGTCTCGAAAAAGAAAGTGATATGATTATTTTCAATTTGAAAACTTATTGGCAGTTTTAGTCAAAGAGAACTAGGATGGATTTCGTTAATTATGCTAGGGTCGCTTTTTTGCAATTGTTGAATATTATTTTTATATTTATATTATTAATCGGGACATCTGTAAGATTTTTGGAAAGGTGACATGTCTGGTTATTGTTAATTTAAAAACATCTTAGCTGTTTTGCCTGATGATACTTCGGATTTAATGGCTCTTTTACAGCAAAACACTTTGGAATTGACTAACTAAAAGTGCTAAGGGTGAATTTTTGAGGTCATTGAATATTATTATGGGATTCCGAACATAGCCTTGAGTTTTCTCAAAACTGTTTGGTTAAAAGTAACAGGGGTGGTTTTTGGTTGCTGTTGATTTCGGATTGTGGCCGAGCCGGAAGTTCCAGTCAGGGTGTTTGTCACAATTGTAGTTGTTTCTGAAAATTGAAGGTGGGCCTTGAAAAGCGCAGCCAGTTTTAATAAATTAAGAAACTATTCACGGTGAGCGTCAACGAACTTTAACCTGAAAAAGACATTACAAGAAGTTTTTTGCAGAATATTATTATTACAACGTATGCGCGCATTTTGCGCAATAAATGAGATAATCGAGGGAGCGCTTCTTTCAAAATTTTAAATTTTCATTATTAAAACAAAATTTAAAAAAAGCTTCCTTTAGTAAAGGACTGGACTTTGTTTTCTGTATCAAGAATTATTATATAATTATTTTCTCAAATGTCTCGAGGTGAACTGAGCGTGAGGCGCGACAGACGAAAATAAAAATCCAGGCTTTGTGGGAATGCTGCCCTCGTCCTTGGAGTTGCCAACATTGGTCTTCCAGGTGGAGTTTTGCGGATGGAAGAGAGATCACCAATCAGCTGCTGCTGAGTATTACCTCTATTTATGCCGCATGGAATACACTAATAAATCAATGCTTGTACCAAATGGCGACCTTGAAGAATCCAATAAGATTGTAGTAACGTTCCAAGGGTAAGCTGACCACCGCCATGAAGACAGCGAAAATGACTATTACGGATGATCAGAGTTTTAAGAATAGACTATGAAGGTAGAACCAGCGGAAGCTGTTCATCCTAGGTTTGAAGAGAATGCTCTAAGCGACCTCCGACGCGACAAATTTGACCATCGAAAAACGGAGTCAACCTTATCAGAGTGCTACTCTTAGATATCTGCATTTTATTTTTCAGAGCGATGGTTTCATTAGAAAAATTGCGATTTTGTTTTTGCTTGGTTCAGAATAAAAGAACCGTTCGAAGATCTGATGCAACTAAAGTCGGAGAGACGATCATAGAACGGCATTTCCAGGCGTCTCGAAATCTAAGACACCATGCAGTAACTCGTAGCAATTTGTCCAAAGCTGAATAGCGACTCAGAAGCTGACACGGTTCATTAACACAAACTGCTACGTTGACCGTAACTCGACGTTCTTCCTTGGTCACTGTGTTCTCTGGAGGCCTTAGTAGAGATGATGGCCACTCCTATTGTATTTTATGTCACGGAGGACCATTCCACCAGATTGAAAATTGAAAGTTCTGAAACTGACAAACCAAGAGAAGAAGTGTGTTCATTGAATCAAACCACAAATGTAGAGTATCATCAAACTGAAGTTGATTTTGACGGTGACCGACGAGACGAGCTACCAAGACTGAGGCACATAGCTCAAGACGAGGAAATGGCACAATTTGAACGGAAGCGACCTTCGATTTTGAAGATATGAGTCCCATAAAACAATTTGCGTTAGGCAAAATTGTCTCTAAATAAACGAGAGCAGCATATGCCTTTTCAGAAGCTTCAGCAAAGCCATAAAGTTGGAAAGAGCACAACGATGAACGAAATCCTATACACCGAGGTATACTGACTGCGGAGCGACAAGGAAGATCTTTATAATATTTGATCCAACGATGACGAACTTCTTCAGGCAAAGAATCATCCCAGGATAAATTGAGTTTTCAGAGCTCCCGGATGAAGATCTTCAGGGCTATGATAACAGGTGCCAACCATCTAGAGGATCAAATAATTGGGCTGACTGGCTGACGACAAAGCGTTTAGTGATGACACCTTTCATAGGCCTAAGGTAAACCTAAAAAATAAAACAGTCGGTACTGGGTTGCCAAGTTAACCCAAGCATTGAAACTGATGTTTCTAAATGCCAAGATATATTCGGAAAAAACGCGTGCACATTTCTTGGAATTTGCTGAATTAGCTCATGACTATTCGAATTCTACTTTTTGAGCGGTAAGCCGCCTGCTGCAGAGAGACTACGTAGTTTATTGTGGGATATATAAGATTGCGGTAATCCAAGGAGTGTACTATAAAAGCAGTACGTATAGACTAATGAAATTGGATGAACATGAAATCTTTATTTATTTCGTATCTTTCGTATGACAATAAATAAACCAGATAACCATCTCTAACATACCTTATTTTTCAGAGGCTCTCTCAATTGCATATTTCCGTGCGAGTGAAGAACACACGTCGCGCTTGCGCACTCAGAAAAGAGTGATTACTAGTTACAGGCCTAGCACTTATGATGCCTTGTCAATTTTCCACATTCATTGTCCAGAAGATTATTTTGATTCGATGATGCCTTCACATCAAATCTGTTTTCATAATTTAAACAAAAAATTCTGTAAGGAAGTCAACTTTTATTTCCGTGTTTGAAAAAAGATATGTGAAGAAGGAAATTGATTAATTATATAAAAAATGTATTCTTTTACATTTTTTCGGGTAACTGAAATAAAGTCATGTTAAGAAATAAAATTTTTACTTTATTCATTTACAATATAATCGTATGAATAAGCAGTATAAAAATTCAACCATTTTTCCAAAATTAGTGAAAATAATATAGTTTGTAAGTTTTTCATTTTTCATTCAAAATAATATTTTTTATTATAAATGATTGTTTTTTGTAAGTTTTAAACTTTTTTTCTCGAAATTTGTGAAATTGCCGGTCAAAATGGAACGCACTGTGATTTCTTAGTTTATCCTGCTCTCAACAAATTCCCTCTCATTTCCATGTTTACCCGATCCAGCGGCCACCCTGAAAACGGAACTCAAAATTACAAAATTATAGTTGTCAATCTGTCGACAGAAGACGTGTAGTTTATACACGAAATACTCTAAAATTTTTTGAGATTGGCATATGGTTGCCTACTGGACATTCCACGATTTCTTCTGCTGTTAACTCTTCAACCGCGCCGCTATCCATGTTTATTTTCGCCCGTTTTGACCGCGTAAAATTAGGTTTATATAATCCACGGAAAGTCATTTGTCGGCTTGTTATTCTGTCCAATATGGCATACACGTCACCATTGGACGTCGATAATACCATTTGTTCTCCAGTTGGCATCGGTTTAAGGACATTATTTTTGGATTTTAATCGAATAGCTTTATCGGGAGGGAAAGCGTATTTCCGAATCTTGAATGTACGGTTTGGATTCTTGTAGGCAATAAGTCGAACATATTTAAGTTCATCTAGTTTGAATCCAAGTACGGTTATCGAACTATGCCTGGCATGAGGCGACGTGGATCTTTCACGAAAAGGTGCCTCGGCAGGAGAAGGAGACCCGGCAGAGGAAAGAGGTCTGTCAGGAAGAAGATTCCTTTCGGGAGAATGTCTGTCGAAAGAATTTAAGGGTCTGCTACGAGGAACGCCAGGAATAGGCTCGCCATTAGGCAAACACTCAAACTGTGAACCTAATTCTGCAACAAAAGATAAAGGATTACATTTTCATTTTAGAACACAATCGTATGTTGGCATATTATGAGTTGTGAATGTGATGTAGATTGTCGATACGGGCGCATTTTCTACACCTATCAAATTATCAAGTATCTTACGTAAGGAATGATTTTGAAATATTTACGCTTAGGTTTCTATTCTAAAATCAGTTGTTATAATTTGTCGGCTAATTAAATAATAAGTACTTTCGCACTTGACGGCATCTCAAGAAATTATTTTATTCTACAAGGTTTATATTCAATCCTATTTGTCATAAAAAAAGCTTGCTCTTACGTTATCTAGGAGAAAAAATTAAAACCTTATCATTGAAATTATTTTATGTTCATTTACATGCTATTTATACAGACACAGTAAATGTCAGTTGAACAATTTGATCCCCACATTGGTTCAAGATAGTATACAACGCTTTTGTACAAATTTAGACATTTTTATTTCATTAGAAAACTGCGCATCAGAATCACACGATTCTCAATATCCAACTATTCTTGGTTCGCTAATTGTACTGGGTTGATTTTTCAAGTTGCTGAATATTACTGTGGTGGAGATCTCTGATAGATTTTTGAAAAGGTAACCGGTGTGACAACATGACACTTTGGATTTGTTTCGTTAAGAGTACTACGGGTGAATTTTCAAGATAAATAAATAATATTATAGGGCTGAAAACTCAGCCTAGACTTTTAACGGCTTCCTGTCCCAGTAAGGGTATTTGCCATATATATGGTGGTTTGTGAGGGTTAAAGTTGATTGCACATATTTGCACAAATCAAGCGTCAATGAACTAAAAATCCTTAAAAATAATTAATAATGATCTGTAAATACGGCACAAGAAAACAGCGGGATCGTTTTTGTTGCAGATTCATTGTTATTTTTTACGAAATAAGGTTTTTTTTTCTCAAAATGAGAATACTTTAAGTGGTAAAGCTTAAAATGTATTTAGATAAAATTATAGATATATTATATTATTATATTCACCAAAAGAGTAGAAGATCACGGCAAAGAATAATACCAGAGTACAGACAATCCTCATATTTTCCAATTAGGCCGCAAACTGATTAATTTAATAATGAAGAATTTGATAACCAATGTAACTAATGAAGTTCTTGGTTCTTTATCAGCTTATATATTCTACAATATAATCGTTATCTCTTACATTTAAGGCGTCAACATTACCCTTACAAGATATTCATGTTTGATAAGATTCAGTGTATAGAAAAAAATTTGTTTGCAAATTTCAATTAAAACTGATGTTGTGATTTATATAATCTTTTGCGCTTTGGGGAAAGCTGATTTTCACATCTCAAGTTTATATAGTGGCTACTATAATGACTCATTTGAAGCTATGAAAAACTAATATAAATTGTAAAAAATATGTTAAAACTAATATGTCGAATTATTATTATTAATACTATTATTGAAATTATATCAACACAAATATTCAAAGATTTCGAGGGTTTTTAATAGATTGACTGTCTCGAAACATAAGTCACTAACCAATTTTTTCTCAAACAGAGCATATCAACTGTATTATGCTTCGCTAGCGTGTCGTATCTTCATTTGAAAATACATAGAGATACGGCACTCAAGCGAAGTAAAATATAGTTGATACACTCTGTATACGGGAAACTTTTTTAGTGACTTATTCTTCGGTATAGTCGAGATTACAATCAATTTCAAAGAATTTATTAAGTTTTTGTGAATAGAATTTTCAACACATTTGACAGGATTTTAAGAGATTTTGTAGGATTTTGAAAATTGAATTTCGTTTTGAGTACTGCAAGCAATTCCACGTTATTTGAAAGAAGTTTTTATGCCTTCACGACATTTTAAAGTTTTTCAACGGATTTAAAAGCATGTCATGGAAATTTCTAATATTTGAAAGGATTCTTCATTATTACAATATTTTCAAGGAATTTTAAATTAGTTCCATCCAGTTGGAGAAATTTTAAAAATTGTATACCTGATTTTGAATGTTTTCAAGTTACTCCCATGAAATTCCATTAAAGGTATTTTAAAGATGTCATAAGATTCAAAGCATTTCACAAAATATTAACTACGTCACTAAAATTTATGGAATTTCAATCATTTCCAAAGGATTGCGAAGCTTTTGAAGAGTTTTAAGGGATATAAAGGGATTAAGTGGCATTTCATGGGAAGCGCATTTAAGCCAAAACATGTATTATAGATGACCCTAAGAAACATATGAGCATCCGCAAACGAGGGAGGCGTTGTCGGAGCACAGAAAAAACCAAAGATTTACATCGATTCTAGGTGAAGGATTCACAGCAACAAAAATTAACCTTTCCGTGTAATTTTTACATGAATCGAAAATAATTTTTTATTTTTAGGCGATTCCCAACTGTCAATTGCTTCGTGTTAAGTGGTATTAAATAAGTTCAGGTTTGTCTACAATAGTCTTATCTACTTCAGAAGAGATTTATGAGCAAGCAAAATGTTCTAAAAAAATTGTTCTGATACATATCTTAGGGTAACCAAATGGAAAGACTGATGAAGCATAACGGTTGTAATTTATTTTGCAATATATGAATAACCAGTCTCAGTACGAGGCGCAGCAATTAATAACGCATTCATTCAATAACATAGAGTTCCAAAATTATAGAAAATTTCGCATTTTGGACACAGTTCATCGCGTGCAAAGAGAAAGATAAGCTATGAGAATGTATTCTTCAAAGTAGTGTGACCAGACGTCTGCCATTTGACGGACATGTCCGTCATTTCGGCTTTTTGTCCATCAGTCCGTCATGCATGTGAAATGTTCATCATTTTTTCCGGAAAGGACGGTACTTCAATCTTGTTAGAATGTGATATCTTATTTTTATTTATATCTGCAATTTTTATTTCAACCCTTTAAGCCCTTTCTTTCAAGCTAACCTTAGAAAACCTTATTTTGTTCAGAAATATCCGTCATTTTCACTCGGGCAATTTGGTCAACCTACTTTAAAGCCGAAGGAACTTTAACGAATCAGGGTGGCCATTTTAGTCAATAAGAAAAATTCCTGTTTAGCAAAAAGCTTTTCGCCCTTAATTTTAAAAGTTCGATGCATGAACGTGGAGTGTCCATAAAGATCGAGCGCAAAGTGCGAGATTTATCAGACGTGCGCACTGATTTATTTTTTTTTTACCAACGGTGTGATGAATTCAAACACGAAATATTCTGAAATTCCTTGCGATTAGCTTATCAATGCCTACTGGACATTCTGCCATCTCTGCTGAGGTCAGTTCTTCAACCGCGCCGCTGTCCATGTTTATTTTCACCCGTTTCTGCTGCAAAACATTAGGTTTAAATATTCCACGGAGAATCGTGTTTCTGTTTGTTAATTTTTTCAATACTGCATAGACATCACCATTAGACGTCGATAAAACAATTTGTTCTTCGGTCGGCATGTGATTAAAGACCCTATATTTGGTTCTCAATCGAATAGGTTTATCAATAGGAAAAGTGTATTTTCGAAGTTCGAACGTACGGTTTTGATTCTTGTAAGGAACAAGTCGAACATATCTAAGTTCTTCTAGTTTGAATCCAAGCAAGGTTATAGTACGATGCCTGGCACGAGAAGACCTGGATATTTTACGAAGAGAAGGCTCGGCAAGAGGAGGAGAACCGGCAGAAGAATGAGGTCTGGCAAAAGGAAGAGTCCTTTCTGGAAAATGTCTGTCAGAGGAAGATAAAGAAGGTTCGCAGCGAGGAACACCAGGGATAGGTTCGCCATTAGGCAAACACTCGAACAGTGAACTCAATTCTGCAACGAGAAATAGAGGATTACATTTTCCTTATAGTAGACCATTATGGAATTTCAGGTGAGGTTATGCGTGAAATTCCACGCAACATTCGGGTGGGTAATTGAAACAATTAATGCAAGATTTACATGTGGAATTCCTCGGTGATTATCACGTGATTCAAGGAAAATACGTGGACCTTTCACGTCGATTTCTACGTGGAGCTTTACGTAGAATTCAAAGTGAAACCACCTCTAGAATTATAGAACAAGGCATATCAATATACATAATATCCGGTGTGCCCAGTTAGGCACGTGGCCTGTTGCACCGTGCAGCTTCAATCGCAAAAATTGTAGTTTGCGTAAAGCTAAAAAAACATT
The DNA here is from genome assembly GCA_011634705.1 of Andricus grossulariae. Lineage (NCBI taxonomy): Eukaryota > Metazoa > Arthropoda > Insecta > Hymenoptera > Cynipidae > Andricus > Andricus grossulariae. The sequence continues at coordinate 47,279,838 of JAABKJ010000755.1, read as the reverse complement.
TCTTAAATAAATTGTAGATAATATTATATTATCATATTTACCAATAGAGTTCAGGACCACGGCCAAGAATAAGACCAGAGTACAGACAATCCTCATCTTTTCTGATTAGAGGATAAACTGATTAATGTATTGATGAAGAATTCGACTAAAAATATGACTAATAAATTTTTGATTGCTTCATTAGCTTATGTAATTTATAGACGTTATCACTTAGATTAAAGACGTCAAGAGTGTCCTTCCAAGAAATTTCGACTTGATAAGAGTCAGTGTTGAGGCAAAAAATTTCAATAAATCTTATGTCGCTATTTGTATAATCTTTTGCGTTTTAAAGAAAGCTGATTTAGACATGTCAAGATTATATAGTGGCTTCTACAATGACTTGTTTAGAGCTTTAAAAAACTAATAAACCTTCTACAAAATATGTTAAGCCTACTATCTCGAATTAATATTAATACTATTATTAAGATTATATAAATCTGAGTGGCTAATCACTCGACTTTTGAACACACACTAGTGTTAGAAATATGCTGCAAATTTAACTGATATGATTCAGTTAAGTTTTTTCTAAACATACAGACCAGATTTCAAGATTTCGATGGTTTGTTATAGATTACAGTGAATTTCAAACAATTCTGTACGTTTTTCTATGATTAGAATTTCAACAGATGTTACGAGATATGAAGAGATTTTGTAGGATTTTGAAAGTTACATTTGATTTCATATATTGCAAGCGATTCCACGTTATTTTAAAGAAGTTCTCATGTTTTCAAGGAATTTTAAAGTGTTTTAGTGGATTTGACAGAATTTCATGAACACCAAAAAACTAAAAACTGAACAACTCTGGTAGGAAGACATGCATGTTCAGGTCAACCCATTGCAAAACAGAGCAGTTTTTATCAACAGAAGATGACGCCAGAAAGCTCGGTCTTTACTGAAAACAAATTAAAACTTCACAATCAAAATAGACAGAACTTGTTGCTTGGCGAACGCGGACCACCGATACGGGAAAAGAAAATTCGTAAACCGAGCAACAAGACGATAAGTATAAGAGAGAGAGAGCACGAAAACGATAAGACCAGTTTAGACATAAAGTTTAACGTCATGCAATAAGAAATAAAATATAAGGACAAATGGAAGAAATATAAATATAAAAAGAACGCACAGAAATAAAATTCATAAAACAGTGAACTAGTGCAAAGTTTTTCGAGCTGTGAAGAAATATTAATTTGTAAAAGGTGTGAAGCATAATTGATGCTTTCAGTTACATGAAACTAGAGATATATAAGATTGCGGTAATCCAAGGATTCTACTATAAAAGTGGTACGTATAGACTTTAATGAAATTGTATGAACATGAAATCTTCATCTATTTCGTATCACTCATATGACAATCAACAAACCAAACAACCCTCTGTAACGTACCTTATTTTCAAAAGCTCTCTCGCTTGCGTATATACTGTTAGCAGGTCTGGCTCTTATGGTGCCTTGTCAATTTTTCACATTCATGGTCCAGGAGGTTATTTTGATTTGATGATGCCTTCACATTAAAACAGTTTTCATAATTTGAACAAAGAATTCTGTGAGGCAGTCAACTTTTCTTTCCGTGCGTGAAAAAAGTTAAATAACGAAGGAAAATTATTTATCTGAAAAAAGTATTCGTATACATTTCTTAGGGTAACTAAAATAAAATAGTCCTAAAAAATAACATTTGTACTCTATTTATTTGCAATATAATCCTATGAATAAGCAGTATCGGTATGAACTATATGATTTACAGAAATTAAAAACACAACTGTTTAATATAATAGAGTTGAAAAATATAGAAAACTTCGCATTTTGGACACAGTTCATCGAGTGAAAAGCGAAACACAGTTGATGAGAATGTATTCATTAAATCCGAAGGAACCCTAACAAAAGTTAAGAGGTCATTTTAATGAAGGAAAAAATTTCCAGTTCGCAACATTTTTTCACGGTCATTGAAATAAAAAAATTCGAGCTCTGAATGCTCAAATTTTCTTTGGTTTGAAGTAATAAAACCTGAATTACAAATTAAAGCATTTAAAGTGGAACTCTTTTAACACTTGAAACTAAATAATTTCAAATTAAGCTAATGTTCGTGCCGTAAATGAGGTTCCTGGAGAAAAAAGTTTACTATGACTTTACAAATTGAAATGACATAATTAGTCATGTCTTATGAATTAAAAAGCAGTATTTATTATAAAAAACGTTTGAAACTTACAATAAATAACTATCTGATAATAGTTTTTGAATGTGATGACAGTTTTTCCAAAATTAGTAGGAATTAATATTGTTTGTAAGTTTTTCATTTTTCATTGAAAATCATTTTTTTTATTATAAATTATTGTTTTTTGTAAGTTCAAAACTATTTTCATTAAAAATAATTCTTTGATTTGAAATTAGATTATGCGTAACATTATTTTGATTCTTAAAAACAAAGAAGTTTTTTTCGGTTTTGATTTTTGGGACGATAACCACCTTAGGTCTTCCAAACTGCATTTCAACATTTTTTAAATAAAAAATGCAAGGTTAAAATAGGAAATTTTTTAAGAAACAGATTTGAGAATTACGCGATGTGAGCTGAGTGACTACATAATTGAAAAAGTTGTTAAGTGAACTTAAAATTTTCTTAAAGTTCAAATTGTACTTATATAAAATTGCGTTATAACATGCGGTATGAAATGAATAATATCCCGGTCTCAACAAATTCCCGATCATTTCCAGGTTTTTCCGATCCAGCCGCCACCCTGAAAATGGAATTCAAAATTACAAAATTACAGTTGTCAATCTATCGACAGAAGACGTGTGGTTTACACACAAAATACTCTAAAATTTCTTGAGATTGGCATATGGTTGCCAACCGAACATTCAACGATTTCTTCTGGTATTAATTCTTCAACGACGCCACTGTCCATATTTATTTTCGCCCGTTTTGTCCGCGAAAAAGTAGGTTTATATAATCCACGGAAAGTCATTTGCCGGCTTGTTATTCTGTCCAATATGGCATAGGCATCACCATTGGACGTTGCTATTACCATTTGTTCTTCAGTTGGCATGGGATTGAGGACATTATTTTTGGTTCTTAATCGAATAGCCTTGTCTGGAGGAAAAACGTATTTTCGAATTTTGAATGTACGGTTTGGATTCTGGTGGGGAATAAGTCAAACATATTTAAGTTCATCTAGTTTAAATCCAAGTACGGTTATAGAACTATGCCTGGCATGAGGCGACCTGGATCTTTCACGAACACGTGGCTCTGCAGGAAAAGGAGACCCGCCAGAAGAATGACATTTGGCAAGAAGAAGAGTCCTTTCGGGAGAATGTCTGCCTAAAAAATTTAAAGGTCTGCTACGAGGAACACCAGGAATAGGCTCGCCATTAGGCAAACAATCAAACTGTGAACCTAATTCTGCAACAAAAGATAAAGGATTACATTTTCATTTTAGAACACAATCGTATGTTGGCATATTATGAGTTGGGAATGTGGTGGAGATTGTTGATGTATATTTAATTATAGTTTTAAAATGTTCGCAAGGTTCTTATCCAATTCTGTTCGTCATAAAAAAAGTTTGAGGTTACGTTACCTAGGAGAAAAAATTAAAGTTTGGAAAACAACGCAGGACTCCAAATGGATTAAGTGGTAAATTAAAGCAATTTGCGCTGGAAACTCTACGTAGATTTTTCAACTGGGTATCTTCCATACAAAATTATTATTAAAATCATTTCATGTTCATTTATATACTATTTATACACACACAAACACAAACAGTAAATGCCGGTTGACTAATTTGTTCCCGATATTGGATGAAAATGGTATGCAATGCTTTTGTACAGATTTAGAAATTTTCATTTCATCAGTAAACTGCGCATCAGAATCATCCCATTCTCCAGATCAGCGGCAGATCCTCAATTTTCAGGAGTAGCAACTTTCCGAGTATCAATGAAATTCTTATATGTCACATCCATGTTGTTTCTAGAAAATCGTAAATCTTTCATAAATGGAAATCGGTACCATTTCGTTAGAATTTTTTTTACTCTTGACTAAAGAATCATTCCTGGTAGAAAATTCAGCTCCTCTTTGAAAATTCGTCTCTTGGCTCCAAAAATTGATTCACTTGATTAGAAAGGTCATATTTTTTGATAATTGATATAATATTTACAATTTGGTGTGATTCATTTCAATTTGATTTTTTTGTTGCAATTTTAGTTGAAGGCAACTAGGATGGGGTTGGTTATTTGTGCTAAGGGTTGTTTTTTGGGATTGTTGAGTATTATTTTAGGCATCGTGACATACACTACATCTATTGAAAAGGTGACTGGTGTGGTTATTGTTCATTTGAAAATATCGGCTCTGCTTTCCGTGTTGACATGACATTTCGGATTTGTTTCGTTAAGAGTACTAAGGGTGAATTTTTGAGATAAATCAATAATATTATAGTGCTGAAAACTCAGCCTAGACTTTTAATGGCTGCTTTATGGGAAGACACTTAGGAATTGATTCGTTAAAAGAAACTTTGACTTTACTTAAGTTGATCTGAGACACTATTTTTAATGAAAAAATGTAATGGCAATGTTACATGGAGATACCTTGGAATTGATTAGTTTAAAGTGCTAGGGGTAGTTTTTGGGTGTTGTTTATCTTGTATTATGGCCGAGTTATATTTTCCTGTCCCAGTAAGAGTGTTTGCCATATATATGGTGGTTTGTGTGGTTTAAAGTTGGTTGCACATATTTGCACAAATTAAGCGTCAATGAACTAAAAATCCTTGAAAATAATTAATAATTATCTATAAATACTGCACAGGAAAACAGCGGGATCGTTTCTGTTGCAGCTTATTTGTTATTTTTTCGAAATAAGATTTTTTTCAACATGAGAATACTTTAGGTGTGAAACTGTAACATAAACATAGTTGCAGACTGATTCTCCAGTGTCTCATTTTTGTTGCCACTAAAAAAAAACACCAAATCGGCGTACTTTTGAGGATCGGCGTTTTTCTGTGTGTATGAACTCTATTGAATATACATAAACGTGCCCAGTTGGGCACGTGTACAGTTTGTACCGTGCAGCTTCAATCGAGAAAAATTGTAATTTACGTAAAGCTTAAAAAATATCTAGATAAAATTATAGATATATTATATTATTATATTTACCAATAGAATAAAAGGCCACGGCCAAGAATAAGACCAGAGTACAGAAAATCATCATATTGTCTAATGAGAGCGCAAACTGATTAATTTATCAATAGAGAATTTGATAACCAATGTAACTAATGAAGTTTCTAGTACTTCATTAGCTTATATAATCTATGATATAGTCATTATCTCTTAAATTCAAGTTTGTCAAAATTTCCTTTCTGCGATTCTTGTGTTTGATAACAGTCACCCTGCAGACAAAAATTTGTTCACAAGTTTGAATTAAAACTGATGTTGCTATTTATATCATCTTTTGCGCTTTACGGAAAGCTGGTTTTTACATGTCAAGTTTACATAGTGGCTACTACAGTGACTCATTTAAAGCTTTGAAAAACTAGCATACATATTACAAAATATGCTAAACCTACTATGTCGAATTATTATTATGAATACCATCAACGGATTTGAAAGAATTATAGGAAATTTCTAATGTCTGGAAGGATTCTTTATTATTGCAATATTTTCAAGGAATTTCAAATTAGGGCTATCAAATTGGAGAAATTTAAAAAAGATTATACCTGATTTCGAATTATTTCACGTTACTGCTATGAAATTCCATTAAAGGGATTTTAAAGATCTCACAAGATTTAGAGCACGGAATAGCTATAGATAGAAGCTGATAATTTTTTGTGAGAAAACATCCCTGAAATAATTGTAGGGTTGATGAAGCGGAAACGTCTTTCAAAGTTTGCACTATTTTTAAAACATTCCTTCGAATTAAATAACGAAAAATATGTAAAATAAGCACTCTGGAAAAAATTTTCTTCGCTAACGGTAAACAAAAATTGTACCGGTACCAACAAAACTTTTTATCACCGTCTACTATCAAGACGGAAACCGCCTTTTTTGCATTTTCACCAGATAATTATTAGGATAATTTTGAAACGACACGACATTAGCTAAGAGGAAAGAAAATCCAAATATTAGGTAATTTTTACAATATTTACTTTTTCAACAAATGATTATGATAACAAGTTAGCGCACACAAAGAATCTCGTGTTTTTATCTTTGCATAAATCTCCATTCCACTGGTAAACATTTTTTATGATCAGTCAGCAATTACGTACTATTTTTTTGTATTTTTTGTCTAGATTCAAAGAGTATGATCTGCTCTTGATTTCGTAAATTAAAAAAATGTTAGGAACAATTTACTATATTTGGCGATGAGTTAAACGCGAGATGTTGATACGATTATTTTGCTGGAAACACCTTGGACTTTTTAACTACATATTATCTTCATCGGTATATGAATGCATTCGAACACCGGAAACAAAGCCGATTCTAGTTTTACGCCCTAATTTGCTTATGATGATTGAAGAATTAAAATAAATTATTCCATGATGAAGCACAAATACAAATACAAAAAATGCTTTTTCGCAGCTTTCAACTTGAATAACAAATTAATTATGTTAACTAAAGGAAAATAATGATTATGAATAACATTTGTACTTTATTCTGCAATATATGCATAAGCAGTCTCGGTACGAGTTACAGGAATTAACAACACATTCATTTAATATAATAGAATTTAAAAAATATAGAACATTTCCTATTTTTGACGCAATTCATCGCCTGCAAAGCGAAATACAAGTGATGAGAATGTATTGTTTTTGTTGTTTAATTTTTCCTTTCTGACACCTCTCACAAATGTTTAAAGAATGATCGATTTTAAACAAACCATTGCTTATTTTTTCAAGAAAAAGATGTCCTACAATTCTATTGTTTCCAATTTTGACATGTTCAAAATGACAAAATCACAGTTTCCAAGTACCTTTAAATTTGAAAGGTTTATGCATAAACGTGGGGTAAACATAAAGACCGAGTGCAAAACGCGAGATTTGGCAGGCGTGCGCGCTGATTTATTTTTATTTTTTATTAAAAGTGTCATGAATATTGGTTCACACACGTAATATTCTATAATGTCTTGCGATTGACATACGGCTGCCTGTTGGACATTCCGCGATTTCTTCTGGGTTCAATTCTTCAACCGCGCCGCTGTGTATATTTATTTTCGCCCGCCTCGACTGCAAAAGAACAGGTTTATATAATCCACGGAGAATCGTTTTTCTGTCTGATAATTTTTCCATTATTGCATAGACGTCACCATTGGACGATGATAACACAATTTGTTCTTCGATTGGCACGGGATGGAGAGCCTGACGCTTGGTTCTCAATCCAATAGGTTTACCGCTAGGAAACGTGTATTTTCGAAGTTCGAATATACGGTTCTGATTCTTGTGGGGAATAAGTCGAACATATCTAAGTTCTTCTAGTTTAATTCCAAGCATGGATGAAGAATGCGTGGCAGTAGGAGATCTGGTCCTGGCACGAAGAGGTGGCTCGGCAGAAGAAGGAGATTTGGCAGGAGAAGAAGACCTGGCAGAAGAATTAGATCTGGCAGGAAGAAAAGTTCTGTCTGGAGAATGTCTGTCAATAAAATTGAAAGGTCTGCTACGAGGAACACCAGGAATGGGCTGGCCATTAGGCAAACACTCGAACAGTGAACTTAATTCTGCAACAAGAAATAGAAGGTTACATTATATATAGCCTTATAGTAGACCATCGTATGTTGGTATATTATCAGATCGCTATCTTTTTTATGTTCCGAATCTTCTCAAAGTCGACTAGTGACCCCCAAGGCTATTCCCGTCAACATGGAGCCTGTAACTTGGGAGATTATTGGCCTATTTGAGGGGGCCTACAGTTTAAGGTGGGTTCCGAACAACCAAAGCCCTGGTGGAAGTAAATAGAAAAATTTCCATTGGTACCGGCAGAGGATCAAACCCCAGTCCTCCTACAAGAGAAGTCTGAGGCGCTATTGCCTGTGTCACCATGGCTCTATTTGATCTGGTATCTTTCATATAATATTATTATTAAAATTATTTTATGTTTATTTACATACTATTTGCACACACAGAGTGAATTTCAGTTGATCAATTCGATCCCCAAGTTGGGTCAAAATAGGTCAATAAAATTCATATATGCCACATCCAAGTCATGACTCTACAAGTCTACATACATACACATTACATTTTTTAACCTGAACTCTCGCAGAAAGTTCCTCTTTTTTTTCTAATGAAAAATCATTAAGTTTCGACAAACACTTGAACTGCGTAAATCTAAAGAAAGACTTTTTGGTGGTGAAAGAAATAATGTTTAGATCCATAGAGACTAGGGGAGAGTGGAGTATGGTGTCAGGCTTTGAATGAAATGTGAGAAATGTGATAAGCTCACGTTATAAGGTTACATATGTTATTCATTCATTTCGGTCAGCGTACCCCATACCATGGGACATGGTGTCCGTCATATTACTGCTGGTTTATTTCATGAATATGAACGTTGTAGAATAAAAATCGTAGAATATAATAATTCTTGAAAGTATAATGTAACGAGAAAAAATTACTTGAGACATGATCAACACTAAATAAATGTTTTCTTATCATAGAAAGTAAAGTATAACGCGAAACCTAGATATAACCTCTAACTCCTTGAAAATTCTATTTAGCGTGTAAATATTTGCATTTGCCTTCAACAGATATCTTGCTTGAATTGCCTGAAGTGTGTTTGAAGTGAAAGATAATAATCAGGAATGGAAAAAACTTCATAACCATAAGTTTTAATTTTTTTAGGTTATAACCTCAAAGTTTGCATGCTGGTCTCTTTCATAGGAATAAAACATAAAATTGAGCGGTTAAGTAAAAAGAATCCTTTCAAGTATATTTTAATAGAAAATTATAATTCGGAATGTAAATACATTTATAATATTTATTACGACAATTTGCATATGTGTAGGTTATAATCACGAATTTCACAGGATAGTCTATTTAAAAGTAATTAAACGTGAACATGCCCCGCATGTCATAAATCAAGATTTCAGTAATTTTAATACATTTAGGACGTTTATAAAAACAATTTATGATACCATTTTATGCAAAAAAATAATATGGAAATCAAAAAACGTCGGTGTTTTTTGTAATTGACACCATGCCCCACACGGACACCATACCACACTCTTCCCGACTAGATTCTTGAAAAGGTGTCTGGTGTGGTTATTATATGATCGAAAACACATTCTAGAGTTTTATGAAAGTAAGTTGTGCTACTATTTAAATTTTTTTGAATATTATGACTATTTTACAGAAAGATACTTTGGAATTGATTCACTGAATGTGCTGAAGGTGAATTTTTAACGTTTTTGGGTGTTATTGATTTTAGATAATGGCAAAGACGGCGAAAATTTGTGTAAAGCTTAAGAAACATTAACCTAAAATTATAAATATATTATATTATTATATTTACCAATAGAATTGAGGATCACGGCCAAGGATAAGACCAGAGAACAGATAATCTTCATCTTTTTAAATTAGAGTAAAACCTAATTAATGTAATAATCAGAAGTTTGTTTAAAAAGTTGACTAATGAATATTCTACTGCTTCATTAGCTTATATCATCTATACTATACTCGTTATCTCTTGCATTCCAGGCGTCAACACTGTCCTTCTGAGATATTTATATTTGATAAGCTTGATAAGTTGAAGGAAAAATAATTGGTTATCGTTCAAACTGATGTCCCCATTCATGTTTTGAAGAAATAATGCAAATTCTACAAAATATGTTAATACAACTAGATCGAATTATTATTATTATTATTATTATTAATAGTATTATAATTATCTCAATCTGAAGGGATAATTACTCGACTTTTAAAGATAAGATACCATTAGAAATATGCTGCAAATTCCACTTATATGATACAATTAAGTTTTTTCCAAACATACAAACAAGATTTCAAGATTTTAAAGATTGCGAGGGTGTTCAATACATTGCAAGGAATTTTAAAGATGTTGAACAGATGTTAAAAGTTTCTAAGAGATTTTGCAGGATTCTAAAAATTACATTTTATTTGAAATATTGAAAGCAATTCCACATTATTTAAAAGAAGTTCTCATGCTTTTAGGGAATTTTAAAGTATTTTAATGGATTTGATCGAATTTCATGAAAATCCTAATATCTGAAAGGATTCTTTATGATTACAATATTTTAAAGGAATTTCAAAGTATCTCCTTGCAATTTGAGAAATTTTGAAAATATTTCATCATCAACATAATGGTTTAGGCAATTTAATATCATTGTTAATGATATTGTCTTTAAATAATTATCGAAATTAATACCAGATAGTTGCCGTTTTTTCGGAAATTTTTAACTTTTTGTCCACTTTTCACTTCGTGAGGTAATAATTAATGCAAGTTTACAAGAATAGTTGTTTTAAACATTTATCATTGTTTATAACCATCTTCTCTTAGATAAGTGCTAGAAAGTTTTGGTTTTTTTCTGAAATGTTCAACTTTAATTTGCCTTTTTAGTTATGAGCAAATAATAAATAAACATTAGGAAAAATCATTTTTTGAACAACTCTTCCTTTTTTGCGAACGAATTTTTCTATAATAATACAGATATTTGAAATATTATTTAAATTTTCTTTATGGATCATATTAAATGTAAATTTTCCTTCAAGTAATTTAAAAGAGCCTTTTTGTTTAAATTAATATTATTATTAAAAAATTCTGACAAAACCGCAACTTTACGTATACTTTACTTTACGTCATGACGTAATGACGTGTCATGACGTCATGAATGTTGAAATTGATCAAATCTTTGTAAGACGTTTGAGAACACGAAAAAGCTATCGATAGTACCTAGTGCTTTTTTTTAAAATACCCCCACTCTACGGGTAAAAAAAATTACACCGATACCGACAACATTTTTTTTTCACAAGATGCTATCAGAACGGAAGACTACTTCTTCGGATTTTTACCATATTTTCATTAAGATAAATTATGGGATCACACGACATAGGTAAAAAAGAAAGGAAATCTAAATATGAACAAAATTTCATTAATAAGAAGCTTAGAAAGGAGCCTGCTTTCAAACTTTGTATCCAACTTTTGTATTATATATATTATATATTCATAATATTCAAATAGTTTTTTAGAACAAACTGAAATTTATTTGTAGGCTTTCTTTATGGAGGTCTAGTATTTGTTTCTTCAAAGAATGATTAAGATAACAAGTCAAAGCACGCGATGAATCTCGTACTTTTTATCTTCGCATAATTTTTCATACCACAGGTAAAAATTTCTTATGATCAGGCAGCAATCACGTGATATTTATTCATGTCCTTGATACAAATTTAAATAGTATGACGTGCTGTTGATTTTGTAAATTTAAAAAAATTCAGGAACAATTTGCTAGATTTGACGATAGTTGAACACAAAATTTTGAAACGATTATTTTGCTGGAAAAACCTTGAACTTTGAAGCTACATATTTTTTTTTATTGTGCCAATTTAATATCTTCAACATAGGCGGATTCAACGCCAGCATCCGAAATTTCAAACGATTTTTAGTTGAATGTCGTAGAATTAGTTTCTGCACAGATATTAAAAACAAATTATTTACTGCTGGATTATTTCTTTTAATCTAACAAATAACGCCTTGCGACCACAGGTAGTAGGCGATCTGCTGAAACTTTTGAATCCCCATGACCGATATCTCATAGCTAAAAAACCATCCTGCCTCCAGATCGTATAAATTTATGGTCCTAGGGCCAAAGTATCAGCTGAACGACACAAACCAACAGCGCCCATGACCTACCCTGGCCGGTTGTCAAAGGTAAATAAATAATAAATACGAAAAAAAGAATTGTTTGTTTTGAAAAATTAGTACAAATCTCGTCTAGGTCATCCGCCGGGCTCCTTCCCACAACACCGCAAGGACACCAAAAGCCCCGGTATATTATTACAGTCGAATCTGGATTTAGTGCCGGTTTTGGGGCTGACCTTGACATTAAACCCAGAGTCTCAGAACTATTTTGTCTCTCTCCTGTTTTATCTCTCTCCTGTTTTTCTCACTGTTTTGTCACGCCTGAGTGCACACAGCACATCCCCCCGCAACGCCTCTCACGTATTCACACGGTGCGGCATCAATTCTCGGAATAACACAATCCAGGGGAACTAAATCCTGGTTTCACTGTACTTACTTTACCATTATTTCACTTGCATCAGAATAATCCAAAAAGGGGAAAAACACTAGACACATCGATTCGCGAGTACGATACAAATAAGACTTGTGTTTCAATTTAGCTTTTCTCACGAATTCTCCCGGTGAGATTTAAAATTAGAACGAGAGACAGGGGTCGGAACTCGAACCAATAATTTATATAACTTCAAAAAATGTAACGTGTTGAACCTGGTCTCAGAAAAAGGTCACGAGTTCCCGGCACAAAAGTCGAAACAGAACTGCCCGCGGACGCAAGGTCTTGAGCGACAAACACTAAAGTGACCGCGCAGAACAATAGCGTCAGGGACAAACTCCGAACTATCACAAACATTATTAGGAATGGTGAATACTTCTCAATTATAAAATTATTTTCAATTTTCAGCAAATCAAGTTGAATAGGCATAAAAAAGTATTAACTTTCCTTTAGGCCGGGTAAACTACTGAGTGAAGCGTCAAAATCTAATTCAGCACTGAATCTTTTCCCAATTTTATATTTCTTCTCACGGTCGCATTTACTGATTTTTTGCAACAAAATTAATAACTGTCTACCTGTCAATTTCGAGTTCGACCCTTATCCCGAGAATTTCATTTTTGAAATTCAACTCGTACAGTCAGCCCGCGGTCGCAAGGTCTCGAGCTACAAACACTAAAGTGACCGCGCAGAACAGTAGCGTCAGGGACAAACTCAGATCTGTCACAAACATTATTAGGAATAGCAAATATTTCTCAATTATAAAATTATTTTAGATTTTCAGCAAATCAAGTTGAATAATACAAAAAAGTATTAACATTCCTTCATGTACACTCTAGGAAAAAGTCTATTAACAGTAAAATTAGGTTTCTTCCAGAATGCGTCCTTTGAAATTGAGCCGATTTCTTTTGTCCATCAATATAATCGTTTCACTGTTCAAAGACTTATCCGTTAAATGCAAAACCGAAGTAGTTTTACTGATGAACGATTTCATTTGACTTTGAAAAGAATTCCTTTAACTATAAAAGGATTTCCTATGTTGGCTAAATGGAGAAAGTACGCCTCCTCATGATTGAATATCGCTTAGCACCCAATGTGTGCAAGTAAACTTTTTCACTGCAAGATTTATTTATTAATTGATCAAGTGAATGAAAAAACGTGTAAAATGATGTAGAAAATGGATTTCTTCAAAAAATTAGGAATCCCAGATTGTGAAATGACAACTTTGGAAGGCACGTGTACTGAAAGAACAATTTTTGATCCGCATAACTTCCTTTTTTTATTGCTTTTTACGCTTTTAACAATCCATAGTCTATTCTTAGAGTGTAATTCAGCACTGACTCTTTTCCCAATTTTATATTTCTTCTCACGGTCGCATTTACTGATTTTTTTGAACAAAATTTATAACTGCCCACCTGGAAATTTCGAGAATTTCATTTTAGATATTCAACACATACGATCAACCCTGTCCCGACTCCGAGATCATAAAAAAGGAAGTCCTTATTAATAATTTCTAAAGTTTTTGATCAAATATTCTAAAGAGTTTCACAAAATAAATTAAATTGAACTGCACCGTCAACAAAAAGTGAAGAAGAATTCTAATCCTGCCTGAAAGATTCGAACGACACTGAAATATTGGCGAGGAATGTACAAAACGTACAATGAAGAAGAAGCTGAGCTATTGTTGGATCAATTACTTTCTCGACTCCATCTCGACGGACTCAATAATACAAATACCTCCAGTTGAGGCGAAGAATTAAATGGTGCCTGACCTCTACAAACGAGCATTCCTGAATTGCGAGAAATGTGGACGTGGGTGTGGATGAAACGAATGCTCATTGCTCATAGCAGACTTTTTTATTCGTGGCATCAGCAAATTGTGAAAATGAAGTGGCTCATTATTTTTGGGCATCAGAGTGTATCGGATCACGCAAAATTTTAGGCCCTGTCCTATGAAAATGATTGTTCTGGTTATCGGTGCCTTCACAAGGCAGTCATCCTTGGGTCGCTCCTTGCGCGGCTCATGATAGAACCTCCATCATCTAAAATTTTCGGAGTTCTCCACGAAAAATTCCATAATCACTAGAGTTTTCCGAACTTTTGGCGCTAATCATGATTTGTTTGCAGTTTGTTTTAAAAACAAATTGTTTCTAATACATATAATACTACTTCATACTGGTAACTAGGTATTGAAATAAATTGTTTAAACAATTTATTATTGCTTAAAGCAACTTTCTCTTGGAATAGTTCTAGAAAATTGATGTTTTTTTCTAAAATTCTCCACTTTTTGTCCACTTTTGAATTAGCGTGCGTTAATAATTATTTCAAGTTAACAAAAAGAATTATTTAAGAAATATATTATTTTTTCAAATAAACCAAATTAACCAAACATCATTATTCAAACAAATAATTCCTGGTTAGGACTTATGGGATTTTTTGGAACGCTATAAAACAGACTTATGGGGATATTTGAAAAAATAATTATTCATTTGTATTTTTTTGCTATTTGTGACGACCTTGAATTTAGCTATACATATAGATTTGAAAATTGTGGCATTTATTTACACAAACGTAATTGTCCTATCAAAAAACCAAATACATATCTGGATTTGTCTCAGCCATATCCCTAGGAAATTTTCGAATGATGCGAAAAAAATTATTTTTAAACAATTAAATTTTTACAAAAAATTCGGGAATATATAAACAAATGTATAAATCATTTTTTGATAGGATGGGTAGTTTTTGTTTTATTCGTAGAGAACAATATTAAAAATAAAGAATTAAAATTTTTGGACAAACGTCACAAACTATGAAAAAAATTAAGAGACAAAAGTTGCGCGTCCAAAAAAGAGCTACAAATTTTTCATTATTAATTTTTTAATACGATGCGTAGTTTTTGTTATAATCGTAAAAAATAACATTCAAAGTGAAAAAAATTCATTTCTTTTTAAAACGACACAAGGTACGAAAAAAATGACTAGACAATAGCTGTTCATCCAAAAAGGGCATAAACATTTTTTATAAATGAGTTTCATGTAGTATGAAAAGGTTTTCTTTTAATTTTAAAAATAAGATTAACAATTTTATTATCCAATTGAAAACTTAATTCTTTTATTGATATTTTAACAATTTTCTGGAAAATTCATCTTTTTTGGTTGAAAATTCTGTTCTTTGAACAGATCGTCTTTTTGACCTAAACAATTTTTAATTTAGTTGAAATTTTGTTCTTTCTCGCGAGAAAAATCTTTCTTGATTGAAAGTTTAAGTTTACTGTTGAAAATTCGTCTCATTGATTTGAAAGTTCATTTCTTTTGTTATATTCAATTTTTTAAAAATTAAAATTAAAATCTTTTATATTCGAAATATCTACTATTATATTTTTCGTTGAGAATTAATATTTTTTCATAGAAAATTTGAACTACATTGTCAGGATTAATTTTTTTTCAGATTGACGTCTTTGGTTGAAAATGTAACTACTTTGTTAAAAATTCGTATCCTTGGTTGGCAGTTCATCTTTTCTGATAAAAAATTTATCATTTAATTGAAAATTTTATTCTTTTCTTGAAAATTTAACAGATTTCATTAAAAGTCATCTTTTTCAGATGAAAAATTCAATTATTTTGTGAAAAATTCATCTTTTCGATTCAAAATTTTTTTTATTCATTCGAATTTTTCTTCTTTCTTCCCTGAAAACCTTTCTTTGTTGAAAATTTAAGTTGACTGTTGAAAATTCGTCTCCTTGGTTAAAAAATTATGGTTTCAATTGAAAATTCAATTATGTGTTTGAAAATTATTCTTTTCTTGTAGAAAATTCAACTTTTTAGCGAAAAACACAGGCCCACAAAAAAGTGCCTTGCGTAAGAGGTCAGGGACCTTGGCTTTCCCCCAGCACGTCAGGGTTTTCCCCCAGATGCGGAAAATCCCCTAGAGAATCCGCTTTTCTAGGCACATAAATTACCCTTCGTATAAAAGCATTTAGAAACAGGTCAGAGAATAATATCGTTATGTATTTTGGTGCGCTGAATACGAATCAGTCATTAATTTCCCCCCAGGATGTCAGGGTTTCCCCCTAGATACTGAAAATTTCCGAGAAAATAAGCTTTTTCGGGTATGAAATTACGCTTGCTATTGAAATATTCAGGAAACAAGTCAGACATGATATCTTTATGTATTTTTGTGTGCTGAATATGAATTTGATATGAGTCTTCTCCTAGCACCTCAGGCTTCCCCTCTAGATGCGGAAAAATGTCTAAAAAATCAGCTTTTTGGGGTATGAAATTAACCTTGGTATTGAAATCGCTGGAAACAAGTAAAGCATGATATCTTTATGTAATTATGTGTGCTGAATATGAATTTGATATGAGTTTGCTTCTAGCACCTCACGGTTTCTCCCTAGATGCGGAAAATTTTCTCAAAAATCAGCTTTTTTGTGTATGAAATTATCATTGGTATTGAAATCTTCTGGAAACAAGTCAAGCATGATATCCTTATGTATTTTTGTGCGCTGAATATGAATTTGATATAAGTATTCTTCTAGCCCCTCAGGGTTTCCCCCTAGATGCGGAAAATTTTCGAAAAAATCAGCTTTTTTGGGGTATGAAATTACCCTTGGTATTTTTTTCTGAAAAAGTTCAGAACATGATACCTTCATGTAATTTAGGGTGCTGAATTCGAATCTGACGTCTTTCTCATTGCATGTGGTACTGCAAACTCCTCTTGGTGAACTCTGGTAACTTTAGTTTGGATAGGCTAACTGCTGATGTTCCTGACTTACATTCAGAACCCAAAAAATATAAATATATCATGCTCTGAACTGCTTCCATATGATATCAATACCAAGGGTAATTTCATACCAGAAAAAGCTCATTTTCTAGTTCAATTTCAGAGTCTAACCGGAATACCCTGACATACAGATATCATATTCTGACCTGTTTCCAGCGATTTCAATAACAAGGGTAATTTCATACCCCAAAAAAGCTGATTTTTTTAGAAAATTTTCCGCATAAAGGGGGAAACCCTGAGATGCTAGGAGAAGACTCTTATCAAATTCATATTCAGCACACCAAAATACATTAGGATATCATGGTGGACATGTTTCCAGAAGATTTCAATACCAAGGGTAATTTCATACCTCAAAAAAGCTGATTTTTTTAGAAAGCTTTCCGCATCTAGAAGGAAACCTTGAGGTGCTAGAAGAATACCTAAATCAAATTGATATTCAGCACACCAAAATACATTAGGATGTCATGCTGGACTTGTTTTCAGAAGATTTCAATAGCAAGGGTAATTTCATGCCCCAAAAAAGCTGATTTTTTTAGAAAGTTTTCCGCATCTAGAAGGAAACCTTGAGGTGCTAGGAGAAGACTTATATTAAATTCATATTCAGCACACTAATATACATAAAGATATCATGCTTGACTTTTTTCAGAAGATTTCAATACCAAGGGTAATTTCATAACCCAAAAAAGCTGATTTTTCAAGAAAATTTTCCGCATCTAGGGGGAAACCCTGAGATGCTGCGAGAAGACTCATATCAAATTCATATTCAGCACACCAAAATACATGAAGATACCATGCTAGACTTGTTTCCAGAAGATTTCAATACCAAGGGTAATTTCATACCCTAAAAAATCTTTTTTTTTAGAATAATTTCCGCATCTAGGGGGAAATCCTGACTTACTGGCGGAAAACTAATTTCAAATTTGTATTTAGCGCCCTAAAAAATACTTTTTTTTCGCATTTTGAAATTTACCTGGTATATACTTGTTGCGGGTAATATAGCTTTAAATTGCAAAATCATGTTTTTAAGGTAATGCGATGACATTCTTTCAAGAAATTTACTTTATTTATCTATTGATGCTTGTTTATATGTGAAGGAAGAACGTCGATCGAAAATCTAATACAACTAAAAAGGTGTTCAAATTTCGTAGTAGAAATATTTAGTTTAAAAACAATATATTAAAAAAAAATGATCACGAAAAATAGGTCAATAATTCATAAAAGGAAAATAACTAAAAAATGCAGAAAATTGCAAAAAAGCCCGGTCTTAGTGTTCTTCACAATCATATAAATGAAAATATATTTTTTTAAATATTCACAATTGAAAAAGTTATAATTATGAAGAAATGTAAATGATAAAGCTGAAAACTCCCAAAGTTTGAATTAAGATATCATTACAGAAGCGAATTTAATGGAGAACAAACATTGAAGATAATTAACTTTGCAAAAATAAATGAACAAACAAAAATTTTTCGAATTGAAAAAATGTAACCACACCGGGGACGTTTGCTCCTTCTGTCCCTTTTATGGCTTCTTCGTTAACGTTCCCGGTGTAGATACATTTTTTCATTTCAAACAATTTTAATTTGTCATCTTATTTATTACCAATTTTTTTATAATTATAACTTTTTCAATGAAGAGTGTTTTTGAAAGTATGTTTTGATTAATATAATTGTGAAGAACACTAAGACCGGGAGATTTTTCAAATTTTAAATTGTCTTTTTATAAAGTATTTACTTATTTTTTAAATGAAAAGTTAACTATTTGATTTTTGGTTGAAATATCAACTATTACAGTTTTGGTTGAAAATAAATCTTCTTACGTTCAATATTCAACAGTTTTGTTGAAATTTTTGTTCCTTTTTGGCTTTAAATTTTTCTTGGTTAAAATTTCAACTCTTGGTAAAAATTCCTCATATGGATTTGAAAAATCTCTTGTCCTAAAATTATCCTAATGAAAATATAATGAAAATCAGACCAAAAAAAAGAGGTTTTCTGTCTGACAGTAACCATTAAAAAAAGTGTTGTCGTAACCGGTTAATATTTTATTACCGGTACCCACAAAAAATTTCTTCAGATAAATTATATTTTTCATTTTTATCGTGATATAAATCACAGACGTATTTTTTAACAATGTCAACTTTGGGAGACGTTTTCGCTACTAAATCCCACTAAATTGCTTTGTATCCGTTGAAATTATTGAAAAATCATAAAATCTTTTTAAATCCATCGAAATCCCATTAAATCTGAAAAAAACCATTAAACTCCCTTTAATGGGATTTCATGCACGCACCTTAAAATAAATTAAAATCATTGTTATAATTAGAATGCTAGAAAATTTCAGTTTCTTCTTAAATTTATAACTTTTTGTTCACTTTTCACTTGCAGTAAGTTTAATAATTAATTGAAGTATACAAAATTATTCGTTTAAAAATGTATTATTATTAATAGTATTCAATTTGAACAATGCAGGAAAGTTGCGGTTTTTTCTGAAATTTAGAACTATTTGTGTACTTTTCACATAGGTTGAGTTATTATTTCATCCAATTTAGAAAAAATAATTATTTAAAGAAATTATTATTGTTTATAACTATCTTATTCTTTATTGATGCAATATAGTTGCGGTTTCTTCTTGAATGTTTAACTTTTACCCACTTTTTACTTAGTAATTAATACAAGTTTACAAAAATAGTTAATTTTGTAACATCCTAATGTATAATCATTAAGGAATTTTTTGATTCCATCGGAGAACTCAGTAAAGCAGAAAAATAATGATAAGAAAGTAGAGGATATATCTGACAGGAATCCGAATTTAGATCAGAATGATAAAATAAAAGCCAGTGAAAAAACGAATTTTACAGTTCTGATAAATGATATTTTAAATAAATGGTTGCACAGTAAAGTGAAATTAGAGTTTGAAAAAATGCGGAAGAAAGTTAATGACATTTTACGTTTAGGGTAAAATTTAACTCCAAGTTTGTTACAAATAAACAAAAAAATGTTTTTAAAATAATTAAATACTTAAAATCTAATATTGATAAATTATCAAATAACTCTCGTGAGGAATTTCGACACAAGATTCTTTCTCTTGCTCCCAATTATCTAAAAAAACCTAAACAAATCAGTCATTCAGATAGAATCATTGCTAAAAATATTAAACTTGCCAACTGGTTTATAAATAACAATGAGGATATCATGATAACTAAGGCTGACAAGGAAAATGTCACAGTTTTGATGGACAATGATGATTATAAACAAAAAATGATAAATTTACTTTACGATTCTAGTACACATATTAAATTAGACTCCGACCCAATAACAACTTTAAAGAAATTTCCGAATAAAACATTTAATATGATTAATAAAGAGAACCAAGAAGTATCTCAAGCCTAATATAGTTTGAAAAGATCTCATTATAACTAATTCTAACCTAGCAAGAATTTATGGTCTGTCATAAACATAAACCAGATTGTATTAGCAAGAACAGTTAGTTAAATAATTTGTGATTCTTTACCGACTTACAATTATAATGTAAAAAACATATCATCTTAAACAGTTACGCAAGACTTCAAATCTTATGCTTTTTCAAAAATTAATTTTCAAATTCTAGCTTACACACGTTATGTTGACGACTCGTTCTTAATTATACCAAGTGATAAACTCCATTTTATACTTTCAATTTTCAACTCTTATCATTCTAGACTAAAATTGACTTTTGAAACAGAAAAGAATAATTCTATAAGTTTTCAGGCCTCGGACTCACCACACTATTTACACTATTTTACACTTTTTTTCAATGATGACACTATTTTACTAATATTTAGAAAAAAATTACACTAAAGACATTATTTTCTCACAACTGTCTGGTAATGCCACTATTTCTTTACTTTTTCTTTAAAAATATTTTTTCAACTTCTTCACCAATTGGCTATAAATTTTCTCAATGGCTGATTAGGGGCTGTCCAAAATGATGAATTTTCAAGCCAAAATTTGTCGACATAAATAAAATTCATTTGAATTTCCTACCAAATTCTTGAATTTTCCAGCTAAAAATGTTATAGTGGATATTTAAACCAAAAAATATTTCAATTTTAAATTAAAAACAGCTGAATACAACCAAAAGAGACGAATATCTAACAAACTATTTAAATCTTCAACCAAAGCAGATTAGTTTTCAACCATACAGTTACGTTTTTAATCTAAATAGAAAGAATTTCTACCAGAAAATACTAATTGGTTAAAAAATAAATATATTTTCCACCAAATAGTTAAATGTTGAACCAAGAGGATTAACTTTCTACTTAAACACGAATTTTTGAGAAAATACATGAATTATGAACCAAATAATTGAATTTTCAACGAAAATATTAAAGCTTTCAAACGAATTGATCAATTTGTAACTAAAATGATAAATCTTCAACTTGAAACATTAGTTTTTATCAAAGTAGTTCAACTTTCAACCAAGTAGTTGAATTTTTAAGCTAAAGATTTTTAAATAAAAAACATTTGAATATAAACAAAAACGACCAATTTTGCACAAAATACTTGAACTCTCAACAAAAACAGATTAATTTTTAATCATACATTCCATTTTTAATCGAAAAATTTGATTTCCTACCAAAAAATACGAATTCTAAACCAAATACACATATATTTCATCAAATAGTTAAATTTTCAACTAAGAAGACTTATACCCTGCCAAAAAATATGATTTTTTTTACAAAATAGTTGAATATCTACCAGAAAGACGAATTTTCAACAAAATACATACATTTCTAACCAAATAGTTAAATTTTCTACCAAAAAATACGAATTTTGAACCAATTACATGCACTTTAAACTAAATATTTTAAACAATGGATGTGATGTTAGGCTCAATTTTATTTGAATAATTTTTAGTCTGTATTTTTTTTCGTTTCTAAAAATTTTGAATGCATTACTTAAATTTTCAATCTAAAAAATATAAATCTTCAACCAAAAATTATGTGTTATTTTTATTGAAGCGAATTAATTTTTTATACAAAAAAACGAATTTTCTACAAAACAGTTTAATTTTATACCAAATAGTTGAATTTTATACCAAATTGCGAAATTTTTCAGTCAAAAGACGACTTTTCTATAAAACAGTTGAACTTTCAAACCGACAAAGAGTAATTTTCAACAAAAAAATTATTTTACAACCAAGGAGTTTAATTTTTGATCTAAAGAAATGAATTTTAAACAAAAAATGTAATGTTTGATATTTTAACAAATAATATTCTTATTTAAAATAATAAATAGTTGAATTTAACAGAATAAGACAAATTTCCAACCAAATAGTTAAATGCTCATCTAAAACAGATTAATTTTCAACTAAAGAATTTCATTTTTAACTAAAAAACTGATTTTCTTCTAAAAATACGAATTTCAACCAAATACAACAATTTTTAAACGAATAGTTGAATTTCATACGAAATTGTCTACATTTTGAGCCGAAAATACGAATTTTTTTTACTAAAAAGTTGAATTTTAAACAAAATTTTTTATTTTCAACCGAAACACATCAATTTTTAGCCAGACAGTTGCATTTTCATCCAAAAAAAGATGAAATTTCTACAGAAAGAGATACATTATCAGACTAAAAAGATAAATATTTAAGAAAATAGTTGAATTTTCAATTAATTGATATAACTTAATTCACTTATTCTATAATAATAATTATCCTGATATTTTTGTTAATAAACACATTAAAACCAGGTTAAGAGAATTCAAATCTAGAGATAGACTTATTTTGGAAGCCGATAATAATAATGAGGTTATTAATGTTAAAAATAAGATTATATATATTTCATTTTCAGGAAAAATATCAAATAATATCAATAGACTTTCTATTAATTACAACATAAAAACTGTTTTTAGAACTGTTCATAAAAAAAGAACATAAAGATAATATTAGACTTGCAGAAAAATATGATAGAGCTATTAGTTAGCATGTAACTAATAAACATTCAGTTGATGTTAATTTTACAAAATGGGATGATATTAAAATTCTAGACGAGGAACCTAATTATTATAAACGTTGTTTTTCTGAAATGGTTTTTATCAAGAAAGAAGGATATAAAAGCATGAATCTTATTTCGGATTTGAATACTTTCAACGAATCTTATATGATGATTATTGATCAATATTGATAGTTTGTTTATGATCTTATTGTTTGTTACTACCTTAAATTTCTTAACGATCTGATAATGTTTCACAATTGTATTTTTAATTCTCATACGAGCAAAGTTAGTTCAATAATATTCATTATTTTCATTTTATATGTATTCCTATTCGATGTTTAATATGTACGTATTGGTATTACCACAGTGAAGTTGTTGTGGTTGCACCGATTATACCTACACAAAAATAATATTTTTTAGTAACTAATTTCAACAAATTCTCACATGATGGGTTAAATTTTGTTTTGATTTTTTTGGACTATTTTTTATCACAGGCTAATTCTTTATAACTACATTCAAAATTATGGACTCAAGAATCTTTTTCATTCAAGAATTTATTTTCAAGATGTTTTGCATATGAACGAGCAAACACAAAAATCCCTACTTATCTCTGTTTTTTAACTCAGTTTGAACATTTTTAACTTGATTTCAATGGTGAGCAGATTTTTAATTTTGTAGAGCTTCTATTGTCTTGCTAAACAAATTTATTCATCATTTTGTTTATTTTTATTTCAGATCAATTTATCTGATGAGGAAACTGGTATATGTTTCGAAACGTCATACGTTTTAATTCCGTTATGAACTTGACACAATGAATTATACTATTTTTGGCTGGAAGTATTCGTTTTGACTTTTGTCACCACTTTCATCTATTATATTCCCAGACCTTGAACATAAGACGGATTTAACATCAAAAACTTTCTTCAATATTTCCAAACGAAGATAATATTGGGTTCACTAGATCGAATTTTGGCAGTGAGGAATAGGAGCAACGAGTTGATAATAATTGTACTAATGAAGGGCTACTAATCAGAAATGAATAGAACAATGAGAGGATCAAACTTCAACAGGTGAAAAACTGGTTGGTCGGCTTTGAAGAATGGGAGAGAGTTACTTCAGAAGAAAGTAACACTTTACCAAAGAAGCTTCACAGAAAGGAGCTTTTAAGGGAATTAGAGGAGAGCAAACTCAAGAAAAATTCAATCATAGTAAGGGGTTTTGAAACAATTGGGAGTAATCTGCCTAGATAAATTTAGAGTCTACTTCGAAAGAAAACATAAGTTGAAATAAAAATCATAGCAGTGAGAGTGATTAGTGACGGAATACTAGTGAGATTAGATTCTTGGAAAGCAAAACGAAGACTGATGGAGAGAAAGAATACGGCTGCGAAGTACTATGGACGGATTCACTATGGGTGTATTTATTTGTGCTCATTTTATAAACATTTTGCTTACTCATAAGTATCAAATAAATTTGCTTCCTCATAGAGGGCGGTTTTTCCTAACCAGAAAAACAGTGGACACTTTTAATATGTTTCAAGCTTATGTTTCTGTCTTTCTGAAAATTTTATTTTCAGAAAATCAGAGGGCCCACCAAAATGTCGATTGATGTGTTCTGTTACAATGAACAACTTTTTAACCTACGATAGTTTCATATTTCAAAGTGAAACCTCATAGAAACAATGTAACTTTTCTTAAAACTTACTGAGTATCTATTGTTTAACCAATAATGGTCTTCGAAAGTTCGTCAAAAGATCAATCAACGCGTCTCGAAGACGCAAACAATTAAATCAAATGCAGTAAAGTTATATTCCCAATATGAAAAAGTACTTTTATAAACAAGGAAACTAATTTGGTTGAAAAACTTAAAAACGATATTGATAGGTTATGGTAGCGCATGAAAAGTTCTTAATTTTGGCAATCGATGCGTTCTGAAGATGCGAACTATTTGTTTGAACTATTTGTTCGCATCTTCAAAAGAATTTTTATTATATATATTATAGTTGTATTCCTAATATTAAAAAAGTTTTCCTTATATCAACAAGTTAAACAAAATATTTTTTCAATTTATAAATCGGTATTGCTAGATCATTAGTGGTTATAGAAGGTTTGTCAATAGGTTATTCGACGTGTCTCGAAGACGCAAACAAACATATCAGATACAGCACTGTATTACTCCCAATATGAACAAAGTTTATCTCATATACGCGGAATACACATTTTTCTTAAACTTCCTAAATTGGTACTGGTCGGTCATAAAAGGTTCACCAATAGGTAGCTGTCGAGATCGAGCTTTCCAGAAAGCTCGGAACTTTTCGAACCCTCGAATGTCTTTTAAATTATGAAAAATTTGTTCAAACCCGATACTCTGAGGTTTTTCGGATTGGTAACAGCGATTTTGAAATAAAAATGAAAAATTCAAGATTTTTTACCCAAAAAGATCACCAAATTCTGTAAAACTTCAAGAATCTGACGACATCCCTGAATATATTAAATTTTTTCAAAATTTTGACTAAATTTATGATCAGAAGGCCGAAGAAAACTCAAGTATACTCAGTCTCATGGACATCCGTCAGTTTATTAAATTTTTCATCAGTCAATTTATTGAAATTCTCAAAATTTAGTCGCTGTTTTGGATAGAAAATCTCGAATTCTTACTTACACGCTCACCCATAGGTAAATCAATGCGTGTCAGGGACGACACAAATACTCTACATGAAATATTGTCGCATTTTAAAGATAAAAAAAGCTTTTTCCATATAAACAGAATAAAATATTTTTTTAACTTCATAGATCGGTACTGGTGGGTCATTAGAGGTTAATCAATATGTCAATCAGTGCGTTTTAGGGACGCGAACAAATATTGTACATATAATATTGTCGTATTTCGAATATCAAAAAAGTTTTCCTTGTATAAACAGAATAAACTATTTTTTTAAACTTCATAAATCGGTACTGGTGTGTCATAAAAGCTTCATCAATAGGTCAATCAATGCGTTTTAGGAACGCGAAAAAATGCTCTTCAAGTAATATTGTCGTATTTCGAATATCAAAAAAGATTTTCTTATTTAAACAGAATAAACCGTTTTTTGAAACTTCATAAATCGGGACTTATGGGTCATAAAAGGTTCATCAATAGGTCAATCGAAGCGTCTCAAGAGCGCGAACAAATATGCTACATATCGCATTGTTGTATTCCGAATATCAAAATCGTTTTTCTTATATAAACAGAATAAACTATTTTTTGAAACTTTATAGATCTGTAATGGTGGGTCATAAAAGGTTCATCAATAGGTCAGTCCATGCGTTTTAGGGACGTGAACAAATACTCCACATGTAATATTGCTGTATTTCAAATATCAAAAAAGTTTTCCTCATACAGATAGAATAACCCATTTTTTGAAACGTCATAGATCGGTACTGGTGGATGATAAAAGGTTCATCAATAGCTCAATAGATGCGTCTTAAGGACGCGAACAAATACTTCACATATAATATTGTCGTATTTTGAATATCAAACAAGATTTTCTTATTTAAACAGAATAAACCATTTTTTAAAACTTCATAAATCGGGACTGGTGGGTCATAAAAGGTTCATCAATAGGTCAATCGATCCGTCTCAAGGGCGCGAACAAATATGCTAGATATCGTATTGTTGTATTTCGAATGTCAAAATCGTTATTCTTATATAAACAGAATAAACTATTTTTTGAAACCTTATAGATCGGTACTGGTGGGTCGTAAAAGGTTCACCAATAGGTCAGTCGATGCGTTTTAGGGACGCGAATAAATACTCTACATATAATATTGTCGTATTTCGAATATCAAAAAAGTTTGTTTTATATAAACAGAATAATCCACTTTGTGAAACTTCATAGATCGGTACTGGTAGGTCATAAGAGGTTCATCAACAGGTCAATCGATGCGTCTCAAGGGTGCAAACAAATATTCTAAATATTTTATTGTTGTATTTTGAATATCAAAAACGTTTTTCTCATATAAATAGAATGAACAATTTTTTTAATCTTCATAGATCGGTACTGCTGAATCATAAATGTTTCATCAATAGGTCAATTGATGCGTTTTGAGGAAGCGAACAAATACTCTACATTTAATGTTGCCGTATTTCGAATATCAAAAAAGTTGTCCTCATATAAATAGAATAAACCATTTTTTTAAACGTCATAGATCGGTACTGGTGCATGATAAAAGTTTCATTAATAGTTTAATAGATGCGTCTTGAGGACGCGAACAAATACTTTACATATAATATTGTCGTATTTTGAATATCAAACAAGATTTTCTCATACAAATAGAATGAACAATGCTTTTAAACTTCATAGATCGTTACTGCTGAATCATAAATGGTTCATCAATAGGTCAATCGATGCGTTTTAAGGAAGCGAACAAATACTCTACATGTAATATTGTCGTATTTTGAATATCAAAAAAGTTTTCCTCATATAAATAGAATAAATTATTTTTTGAAACGTCATAGATCGGTACTGGTGGGTCATAAAAGGTTCATCAATAGGTCAAAAGATGCGTTTCAAAGATGCGAACAAATATGCTAGATATCGTATTGTTTTTTTTTTGAATATCAAAAAAGTTTCTCTTATATAAACACAATAAAACATTTTTTGAAACTTCATAAATCGGTACAGTTGAATCACAAGAGGTTCATCGATAGGTCAATCGATGCTTCTCTAGGGTGCGAAAAAACATGCTAGGTATCGTATTGATGTATTTTGAATATCAAGAACGTTTTTTTTATATGAATAGAATGAAACATTTTTTTTGAAGCTTCATAGATCGGTACTGATGGGTCATAAGAGGTTCATCAATAGGTCAATCGACGCGTCTTAAGGGCACGAATGAATATTCTAGATATCGCGTTGTTGTATTTTGAATATCAAAAAAGGTTTTTCTTATATAAACAGAACAAACCATTTTTTGAAACTTCATAGATCTGTACTGATGGGTCATAAGAGGTTCCTCAATAGGTCAATTCGTGCGTCTTAAGGGCACAAGCAAATAATGCTGGATATTGTACTGTTGTATTTTGATTATCAAAAAATTTTTTCTTACATAAACAGAATAACCAATTTTTTAAAACTTCATAAATCGGTAGTCGTGGGTCATAAAAGGCTTGCCGGTAGGTCAATCGACGCGTTTCAAGGACGCGAACAAATACTCTACATGTAATATTGTCGTATTTTGAATATCAAAAAAGATTTTCTTATATAAACAGAATAAACCATTTCTTGAAACTTCATAGATCGGTACTGATGGGTCGTAAGAGGTTCGTCAATAGGTCAATCGATGCGGCTCAAGGGCACACACAAATATTCTAGATATCGTATTGTTGTATTTTGGATATCAACAAAGTTTTTCTTATATAAACAGAATAAACCATTTTTTGAATCTTCATAAATCGGTACTGGTGGGTCATAGAAGATCCATCGATAGGTCAATCAATCCGCCTCAAGGGCGCAAACAAATATGCTGAATATTATACTGTTGTATTTTGATTAACAAAAAAGTTTTTCTCATATAAACAGAATAAACCATTTTTTGAAACTTCATAAATCGGTACTGATGGGTCATAAAAGGTGCATCAATAGGTCAATCGATGCGTTTCAAGGACGCGAACAAATACTCTACATGTAATATTGTTGTATTTTGAATATCACAACAGATTTTCTTATACAAACAGAATGTATGAGCTACATGAAATGTCAGATAAACGACCAAAAATACTACAGTAGTGAAACAGAAGGTGTTAACGGAGGGCACAACTTTCAGAGAACTACATTTCGGAGAAAAAACTACCAAGAGGGTATGAGGACTAGTTTGGAAAATTGCGGGAATTTCGAAAATATGGGACACCTCGGCATTTTTGGAAAAATTCGACATAATAATTCTTCAAGGGACATGGCTGGAACCAGAAAGAGAACAATGAGTGTTGGCTAATTTAATCAACAATTTTTGGTGGAAAGCCAAGTCGGCGGTGATAGAAAATAAAAGGGTAGGCCAAAAAGGGGGAAATTGGTGGGAACAAACAAAAATTTATGACAGCGTTTACAAGTGAGCAAGTGGAGAATGCAACTGCTTTTGATTTGAAGTAAGAAAATGTTTGCGTTCCAATATCAAATATGAAATTTTTGGTCAAGAATTTATCTTTTTTGGTGGATAATCCAACTACTTGGTTTGACGTTAATCTGCCTTGTTACAAATTCACATTTTTGGTTGAAAATTCAACTTTTTGGTTGAGGATTCAAATATTTTATTGGAAATTCGTTTTTTAATAATTCAACTATTTTCTGTCTATAATTAAGGTTTTTTCCCTATAATATCAAATATGACATTTTTCTTTGAGGCTTTTCTTAAATTGAAAATTAAAATAGTTGGTTAATAGTTGAAGTACTTTGTTAAAAAGTTATCTTTTTACTACATTTAATTTTTTTTTGTATTTTATCAAGAATAGTAGGACAATTATATTTAAATATAACCTCAAAAACCAATAAGGTTAAAAAATAAGTAGTTTTTCAAAAATTTTTGTTTTATATTGAAAATTATTATTCCTTCGAGACCAAGGAATTACAGGCGCGCATAGTTCGCTATTAAGCGGTGTTAATAATGCTAGTTCTGATTAAAAAATGCTTATTTTTAAAAAGCGGATTTTTTTTTAATTTCAAGGTATTTTCTTTTTTTTTAACGAAGAAAGGGAGCCGTTGAATTTTCTTGTTAAAAAACGAATTTTCAAACAGTTCAATTCAACTAAAAAATACCAATTTTAGGCAAAATAGTGGAATTTTCAACAAAATACATAAATTTGATACCAAATAGTTGAATTTTGAGAAAATAGAACATTTAAATTTTCAGATAAAACAATTATAATTTAAAAAAAAAAAATAAAAAAAAACGAATTTCCCAACAAAATAGTGAAATTTTTTTGAACAAATAGTTTAATTTTCAACCAAACAGCTGAAGTTTTGTTTAAATTATTGAATTCACTTGGTTAAAGGTTAAACTAATCTTTCTTAAAAATTCAGTTGCTTGATTGAGAACTCATCTTTTTTGTTGAGGATTCAACTATTTTGTTGAAAACTCGTTTTTTTATGAATTCAACTGTTTTTGATTAAAAATTGTGTTCTCATTTGATTGAAATATCAAATATAACATTTCTCGGCGAGCATTCATATTTTTTTATTAAAAATTCAACTACTTTGTTAAAAACTTATGGTTTCGATTAAAGGTTTTAGTTGATTTTATTTCTTCTTGGTTGAAAATTCACATATTTGGTTAAAAATTCATCTATTTGGTTAAAGATTACTATAGTTTTTTTAATTCATATTTTCGGGTTGAAAAAAATTAACTGTTTTGTAGGAAATTCCATTTGATAGGAAGTATTTATTTTTATATGTGCACAATAGAATTGTTTGAAAATTAATCCTTTTTGGTTTAGGATTGATGTATTTTGTGAAAGATGAAATTTTTCATTGAAATTTTCGTTTGCCATATCTAAAATCTTCGAAAATCTTTCAGATTTTTGTTGAAAATACTGAGACGATATTCATATAACTTAAAAAAAAATAATTATAATTTGGCTTTTGTTTTTCTTTCTTGGCTAAAAAAATCGTATTTGATTAGAAATTCAACAATTTTGTTGAAAATTTGTCATTTTAGATTAATTCAAATCTCCATTGAAAATAATTTTTTTTTTTCGTTCCAACATAAACTATTGTATTTTTTTGAGAATGCATATTTCGCGTTAAAATTTCAATTACTTGGTTGAGAGTTAAACTAATTTGTTAAAAATTCACTTGCTTGGTTGAACATTCATCTTTTTGGTTGAGGGTTCAATTATTTTTTTGAAAACTCGTTTTTTAATTAATTCAACTGTTATTCATTTCAAATTTGAAAAAATTCGACAATATATCTGCAAAAATTCTAGCATATATACACAAATTTCAGGATTTGGGACAGTGCTGAATCCTCAGATTAAAATAACTCCGAAGCTTTTAATTTTGAAATTGTGATAAAATTGGACAATGTTTTTAAAAAAATTACGCGTATGATTTTGTTGTTAAAAACATATGAAAAAGTTATAAATATTGTTGTAAAAATAATTCAATTTGCTGATTTTGCCAGAATATTTTAAGTAAGTCATGAAAAAATTGATTAAGCCCTTTATTTGACAGTTTAAATTTTGACGTTTCGGCATTCTTTTTTTTCAATTTCCAATTATATGTACAGTGATATACTTAACATATGTAGTGAAAATGGTCCAATGAAATTTTATCTCCAACTACATATTTTATGTATAATGGTGTGCACATACTAAACATTTTCCAATAAAAATATAATGTCACAAAATCAAAATATGAATTTTCAAAAAAAGGGATCGATCGCTTTTTTCATTTCTCACTTGAAATATTCAGGCAACGTCAGAGAATTTTGATACTTTTGTAATTTGCTGATTATAATTTTATGCAAAGCAACACTTCGATTTTCTGAAATTTACTGTTCTAATACAAATATCTTTTGTTTGTACTAATTATATGTATTTAAAAATAAATATCAGTTGTGTTCTATAATATGTTATTATAAATAATTATTTTTTAACCCTAGTCTTTGTAGTAGTATAGTTTCTCATATTCTTTCATATAAAGAAAAAAATATGATGTGTTTATTAGTAAGGGTTTTCGGCAAGTTTGTGCATTAATATCTAGCATATCTACAGTTTTGCATATAAATAATTGGAATTCGTATTTTTTTTGTTTCAATGAATGAAGCATGCCCGATTTACCCACGAACAGTACTTTTTTTCAGAAACTCTCATGGGTTCAAAGGTACAGATGCAAACGCGTTTTATTGAATATCTCGGTTCGTCCAAAATGCAGTTGTACAGTTTCTTCATCAGGACGGCAGAATAAATATCAACACAAAATAGTGATATAATGTTGAATTGTTTTTGAATTTTTATAGTGGCTCTCTTGTTATAGAGGTCAAAATGTACCCTCGGATAGATTTCCAATAGAGTGGAACGTCATCTTATTAAAACGAAGAGTGGATAAATAGAGCATCTCTCCCGTCAAATGTGATGTCACGAACAGAGGCTCTTCAGCACGCGGTATGTTCGATAAGCACGTGACATTGCCGGGTTTGAGCTTTCCGTGCTGGTAAATTCTGTCGAAAGCGCAAGCTCGAGTGCAAGTTTTGAAATATGGTATATTAAATCCCAGCTGCTCGAATCGATGCCGGGCACTGGGGCATCCATTCATTCTGACCCATTAGGTTTGACATTCACTAGCGTTCCAAAATAGCCTCGCACACTTTCTATGGAGGGAAAACCAAATTTCAAATAAACTGTGGAATTTTCAAGACAAAAAGACAAATTCTCTACAAAAATGTTAAATTTTCATTAAGAAGGTACATTTTCAACCAACAGTTGAATTTTCTACTAGAATGGTTTTATTCAATGTATAGAATTCCTGAAAATAAAACAAGAATCCAACGATCTGTTTTGGACAACCAACAAAAATGCTTCTATCGCAATTCCTGTAAACGAAAGAAAAATTTTTTTCTTTGGACAAAAATAAAAAAGACGAAAGAAAAATGAGAAGACAATCAACCCAATCCCCTTGCTTCTCTTTCTGTTTCTTACGTCTTTTCTATTTTTATTATTATCAAATCACAATATGAAAGCATTTATGTTATTTAACAACGTTTCGGTGCTCATACAGCATCCTTATCAAGTTGAGAAAAATTGGAACAGGTCGGAACAGCAACAAAACACCACCTTTTTCAAATTTATCTGAAGGATCTTCACACAAAGTTATTATTGAATCCATTTCAAATGATATACGAAATATAGTATGAATATTAAATTTTTTCAACATACATTCAATAGTTTTCGATATTTGACCAAAAAAAGGAAGAACAAAAGTATTAACAGAACTATATTCTCTCAATTTCTTCTGATTATCTGTAGATGAAATGTTACTTTGTTTTTGATTTGCTGAATTCTAATTGTGATATGTTGCTCAATTAACTTTTGCGGACCATGAATAAGAAAAAGGATATTCCTAAAAATATTCAAATTCTGTGTGTGAAATTAAATGTGGAACAAACCTAGAGCTCTGTCAACTATGTTTTTGATTACTGCAATATTGTTTTGAAAAGAATGAGCCTGAATAAATTTGAAATTCTACCTGAATATGTACTTCTATACCAATTGGTAATAATAGTACCATCCTGATCTTCAGTTACTTCTATTTCCTAAAAACTCATTTAATTATTTTTCTCTATTTCATGAGTAAATTTAAGTTTTGGATCAAAACCATCAAAAGCATCAATAACTGACTGAAACTTTGCTAGAGGAACACATAATCAGGTTTCATCAACATACCGAAAGTAGAAGAGCAAAACAAAATCTAGCTTCTTGAAAGCAAAGACCTCCAAATCTTCCATAGCTAGTTCTGCTAAAATCGGAGAAATGATTGAACCTATGGGAGTACCAAACTTTTGCCTATACAATGATCCATTGAATTTAAAATAAGTTGAGTACATAATAAAAGCCATCCATTTGATAAAATCGTTTTGACTCAATCGAGTGAGTGTTTTTATATTGTCCCATTGATTTAAAATGGTCTGTTTAACTAATTCAAGAGGTATACTTGGAAACAATGCAACAACATCCAAAGAAATCATTACGTAGTTATCAGGAACAGTTTTTTCAATAATATTTTTTTGCAATTCTCAGATATTTTTGATATTGTATTTTGAAGTTGTAGTGAAGTCTTTGAGTATCAAATTGAAGTTTTGTTCTAAAAATTTCGTGGGAGTATTAATAGTTGAAATAACCATTTTTAAAGGATAGCCTTCCTTAGGAATTTTTCTCAAACCAAATCTTGCAAAAACTGTGTTTTCGGTATTTATATCAGTCCATCTTATGTCTTTTCCTAAAAGTCCTTTCTTTCTAGAATTGTCTAGAATCCTGAAAGTGTCTGTTCTTAATTTTTTTAACGGATTTTCACTCAATAAATCAAATTTGTCATGATTAAAAAGCAAATACTTCATATCCCTAACATAATCTGATTTCTTCATACAAACTGTAATATTGCCGTTATAAGAATTCATGCAAATTATATCGGGGTTGTCTTCAAGGAAACTTTTCGTTATCATGAAACCTTCAGAAATTTTATGATCAATGCTACTAATTTGCAAACAATTTTCATCAGCAAAGTTCTTTGACAAGTGTAAAATCTTTTTTCGAAAATCTTTTTGATCTACTATTGGAATTTTGTGTATACTTGATTGAACATCCTTGACTTCTTTCATCCTTTGCTTCGATGTACGTTTTATCACATGGTTACTAACGCCTTTACCTAATCTGAAAATATCTGTAACTGAATCAGGAATTTGAATATCTGCCAAATTTACAAACCATGGATCCCTATCTTCTTCTTTCAAAATCCTGTAAATTCGAATTTTTCTCCTGAACATTAGTTTGTTAATTTTCCACGAAATTTTTTCTTTTTTTTTTTCTTTCTACTTTTGTCCAAAGAAACAATTGTTTTGTTCTGTTTTGTTTTGAGGAATGGCTATAGAAGCATCTTTGGTAGTTGTCCAAATTTGATCGTTTGATTCTTGCTTTATTTTCAGGAATTCTATACATTGGCTTGAGTGTTGGACGTTAAATGGGATTTTGAATTTTATTTTAATATAATTTCAAATTCTTAAATTACAATAGTTTTATTTTTAAACCAGTCGAGTTGTTGACAAAACAGTTGAATTCTGCCAAAAAGATGCAATTTTTATCAAAAGAAATTAATTTCTGAACCAGAAATACAAATTCTTGATAAAGATTTAAATTTTTTGCCAAAAAAGATTTTTCAGTCATGAAAGAAAAAAAATCTTATAAAATTTGTGGAATTTTTAAAAGAGAAAGTCAATTCTCTACAAATGGTTCAATTTTTAATAAAAAGGTTTAATTTTTGAACCAAAAAGATTATTTCTTAACAAAAAATATAATATTTGATATTTCAACCAAAAAAGATTTTAATTTTGAATCAAAAACAGTTGAATTCATTTATAAAAAAATATTTTGAACAAAATGGTTTTATTTTCAACCAATACATAATAATTTTTAGCCACAAAGTTGCATTATCAACAAAAAAAAAGAATAAAAAATAGATCTACTTTCAACCAAATAGTTGAATCTTCAACAAATGAGATTAATTTTCTGGACGAATAGATGAATTTTCAACAGAAAATTAAGTTTTAAACCAGAAAAGAAGAATGTTCACAAAAAAGTTAATTTGTAATCAAGAAAGTCAATTTTCCACGTAATAGTTGAATTTTAAAGCAAAAATGAAATCGCTGAATTTTCTGTTTGTAAAAAAAATTTCAACCAGTTGAGTTCAACTAAAAACTACGAATTTTTGACAAAGTAGTCGAAATCTCAACCAAAATTATGAATTTTCAACAAACAAGGTTGATTTTTCACTCAAATAGACGAATTTACAATAAAATACAGGATCTTATCATCAAATAGTTAAATTTTAAACCAAACAGATTAATTCAGCACAAGAGTAGATTTATTTTCTAATAAAAATGTCAGTTTTTAACAAAAAATTCAATATTCGACAAAAGAGTTAAATTTTCAATCAAATAGCTTAAGTTTTTCCTAAATTTTTTAATTTTCAAGAGTAAAATTCGAATTTTCCACCCAAAATGTTCATTTTTGACGAAATAGTTGAATTTTAGACTTAAATAGTTAGATTTTTAACCAAATAGTTAATTTTCAACAAAAAAAGTTATTTTTTGACAAAATAGTTGAATTTTCAACTAAAATAGTTAAATTTTTAATCAAATAGCTTAATTTTCTTCAAAATTGTTGAATTTTTAAGCCGAAAAGTAGAATTTTCTTTAAAACAGTTGAATTATTAACAAAAAGTTAATTCATGAAGAAATATTTGAATTTTCAACTCAAATTATGAGTCTTCAACCAGGACAAACGAAAAATGAAAAGGCAACCAACCAAATCCCCTTCCTTCTCTTTCTTATTTCTTTCATCCTTTTCATTTTTATTATTATTAAATCATTATTAAAAAGGATTAGTAACATTCACGAACTTTTCGGCGTTCATACATCACCCTTATTAAGGAAAGAAAAATTAGAACAAATCCGTCATAAACAAACAAGAAATAAGAGAATATCAAGACTCATGAAAACCTATTGCTAAATGTAATTAATCATAAAGGAATAACTTCTGTTTAAATTATCTGAATCAGTTTTGCAATTAATAGACAACTTATTTTTTTTTTAGTATAAAGCTTTTCAATGATCTCTCTCTTTCTGTCATTACTTTCACTATGTAAAATTTCAATATTATCTCAGTCAAACTCATGGTCAACATCAGCAAAACCTCTCGTATGTCCAACACGAACACTCTTATAACAACGTCAGAAACGAATATCACTTTTGTGTTCCTCCATCCTAGTATTAAGAAGTCTGTCAGTCTGTCCCACGTAAGTCATCTTACAGATTTTGCAAGTGATCCTATAAACAACACCACCTTTTTAAAATTCATCTAAAGGATCATTACAAAAAGTTTTTATTGAATCAATTTTAAATGGTATACGGAAAATAGTATGAATATCAAATTTTCTCAACATAAATTGTTTCTGAAATTTGACCAAAAAAAGAAAGAACAAATGTATTAAAAGAACTATATTCTCTCCATTCCTTCTGATTATCTGTAGATAAAATGTGACCCTGTTTTTGATTTGTTGAATTCTAATTGTGATATTTTGCTCAATTAACTTTTGTGAGCAATGATTGAGAAAAAGGATATTCCTAACAATATTCAAATTCTCTTTGTAAAATAAAATGTGGGACAAACCTTAAGCTCTTTTAACTAATTTTTGGATGACAGCAATTTTGCTTTGCAAAGAATGAGCCGAAAAGAAATTAAAAATTCTACCTGAATATGTACTTTTCCTATACCAATTGGTAACAACACTACCATTCTGACCATTAATTACTTCTATGTCCTAAAAACTGATTTTATTATTTTTCTCTATTTCATGGGTAAATTGAAGATTTGGATGAAACCCATTAAAAGCATCAATAATTGCCTGCAACTTTGCTAGAGGAACATATTTGAAGGTGTCATCAACATACCGAAAGTAAAAGCGAACAACAAAATCTAGCTTCTTGAAAGCAAGCACCTCCAAATCTTTCATAACTATTTCTGCTGGAATCGGACAAATGACTGAACCTATGGGAGTACCAAACTTTTGCCTATAAAAACATCCATTGAATTTAAAATAAGTTGAGTTCATAATAAAAGCCATCCCTTTGATAAAATCGTTTTGATTCAATCGAGTAAGTGTTTTTATATTGTCCCATTTATTTAAAATTGCCTGTTCAACTAATTTAAGGGGTATACTTGGAAACATTGCAACAACATCCAAAGGAATCATTACATAGTCAGCAGGAACAGTTTTTTGAATAATATTTTTTTGGATTCCCAGCTATTTTTAATATTGTATTTTGAATTGTAATGTAGTTTTCGAGTAGCAAATTAAAGTTTTGTTCTGAAAATTGCATGGGAGTGCTAATAGTTGGAATAACCATTCTTAAAGGATAGCCTTCCTTATTAATTTTTCTCAAACCACATCTTGCAAGAGCTGTGTCTTTGGTATTTATATCAGTCCATCTTACGTCTTTTCCTAAAAGTTCTTTTTTTAATTGTCTATAATCCTAAAAGTGTCTCTTCTCAATTGTTTTAACGGAGTTTCACTCAATAAATCAATGTTTTCACGATTGGAAAGTAAATCCTCCATATCCCTAATATAATCTGATTTCTTCATACAAACTGAAATATTGCCCTTATCAGCATTCATGCAAATTATATCAGGATTATTTTTAAGGAAAGTTTTCGTTATCATGAAACCTTCAGAAATTTTACGATCAATGGTACTGATGTGCAACCAATTCTTATCAATAAGGCTCTTTGACAAGTGTAAAATCTTGTTTCGGAAATCTTGTTGATCAAATATTGGAATTTTGTGTATACTTGATTCAACATCTTTGACTATTTCCATCATTTGTTTCGATTTACTTTTCATCACATGGTTACTAACACCTTCACCCAATCTGAGAATATCTGTGACTGAATCAGAAATTTTAATATCTGCCAAGTTTACAAACAAAAATCTTCTTCAAAAATCTTGTCTAAATTTAAATTTTTCTCCTGAACATTAGTTTGTTGATCAATCAAAATAGACAGTTTGTTTTCATTTCTCTCATCATTGTTTAAAAATCTTTGATTAAGAGAAATCTGATGTTTTAAAAGATCAATGATTTTATCTTGTTGTAAAAATACTTCTAATTCACTTCTAAATCAGGAAATATATACTTGTAAAAAATTAACATGATTTGAAACATCCTTGATCAGTAAATTCAACATTGAGAGTTTGAAATTCTTCAAATTTTGTTCAAATCGTCTATTGAAAAAATTACTGTGAAAAGCAAAATCCCGAAGTTTCTTATCCAAGAAAAATATTTTTTTCAGGTAAAACATCATTTCTTCGACATTCAATCGAAAACATTTTCTGAAGGATACTGCCTCTTAATTTTTGGTTGATATTACGCCATAATTGAACCTTTATGAAGGCTTCAGGACCATATGCAACCATAGCTGATTAAAAAACATAATGTTAAAAAAGGGAAGCTAGAAATGACCTCCAATTTAATTCAGCTAAATTGAAATTTAAGAATTTTAAATGAGATAAAAATCAAATTCAAAATCCCATTTAATATCCAACACTCAAGTCAATGTATAGAATTCCTGAAAATAAAACAAGAATCCAACGATCAAATTTGGACAACCACCAAAAATTCTCCTATTGCAATTGCTAAAAACAAACAAAAAATTTGTTTCACTGGACAAAAATAAAAAGGAGGAAAGAAAAATGAGAAATTTAAATTCAATTTTGGCATTTTAGAGTCAGAAGAATTTTTAATAAAGTAATTGAATTTTTAAGCAAATCGAATAATTGTGAAGCCTCTCATTAATAAACCTTTTCTGAAGGATACTGCCTCTTAATTTTGTATTAATATCACATCATAATTTAAACTTTCTGAAGGCTTCAGGGCCATATGCAACTTTGATCTGATTAAAAAACATGATGTTAAAAAAAAATTAACTTTCAGCAAAAAAAAGTTTGATTTTCTCATTGGGTTCTATTAATTAATTCACATTCAAGGGAAAAAAAACGACATAAAAGGAAAGTTACTTGCTAACAGGTCAAAGAGTGGAATAAGCAAAAAAAAGTTAAAGAGGGGAATAGAAAGAGTGTCAATTTTGTATTTAGATGCTTTGCTTGTAAAATAAAACCACTTATTTTTATTTCTTCAAGCATTTCAAAAAATTATTATTCACATTTAAAATTTTCATGTTTGATGTCATATTCTGTGTGATCCCCCCCCCCCTCCAGGGAGTGCGACATAGATTTTAAAAGGCCCCTGAGTAACTTTTCATTAAAAATATTTTCTGAGATGAATTAATTTTGAAATGTAACACAATATTTACAGATATGAATTTAAAGCGCGTTAAGGAATTTTCCATCCTGGTTTTTTATCATGAATTTATAATTTAAAAGAGCCTAGCAGACTAAAAGCATAATAAAACGTCGTAATAACTCTAGTCCTTTAATTGCCAATTTACTGCCGTTCTCGATGAGAAACTCACCCTCTGGAATTACTATATTGGGCAATTAATGTGATATTTTTTTGATCACAGGCTGAAGAAACATCGTTTATGTTCTAATATCAAAGTATATATTAAAGTTTTTTCTTTCGTATTATACAAAAATGTTGTAGTCTGTTTTTAGACGAAATTTATATTAGAATTAAATATAGATATAATTATATAATTATAATATATTTGTTTTAAAAACTTTTATAATTAAGCTTTTTGAGAAAATAAATTGGATTATTAATCAATAGTAGCAAAATTATCCTCGCTAGGCGCACGATCAGTACCTTATTTCTAATTCAGTTCGAAATTAAAATAATATTTACTTTCAACAATTCCATAACTTTTTCTTTTTCGTTACTGTTATTCAACACTTTAAATTTCGAAATTGTACGTTAATCATCAAAATATATGTATCAACTAACAATAATAATAATAAAAAATAATCGAAATATAATTAAACTTTTAATTTTCAATCAACTTTGAATTGAAAGACATCAATTTAAATAATTTAAAATTCAAAGCTTCAGAAATAGTGTAAAATTTAATAAATGTGACATTTTCAAATGGTAAAACTTAAGTAAAACCTGTCGAGAGTGAACAACTTACTTTAATTGACAAATTTAATTAAAAAATTACCAATCAGTTGAGTTTTTAAATTGATCCAATAGTTGAATTTTCAACCAAATATTCAAATTTTCATTTAACAAAAAATTCAAACCAAAAAACGAATTTTCAACAAAGTAGTTCAATTTTCAACTAAAATTACGAATCTTAAAAAAAATTTTTTAAGAAAGTAGTTCAAGCTTTTCGTTGAATTTTCAACATAAAAAGATGAAAGTACAATAAAAATGCAATAGTTAATATTTTAATAAAAAAATATTTTTGTTCTAAATCAGATAAATTTGAATTTAACCAGAAAATACGAATTTTGAACACAATATTTGAATCGTCAACTAAAACTGATTAACTTTTAACTAAACAGTTTCATTTTTAACCATAAAGAATATTTTTCTACCAAAATTGACGATTTTCAACAAAATACATACATTTTAAAACAAATAGTTGAATCTCAACAAATTTCATCAATTTGATACAATATAGTAAAATTTTTAAGTTTTTACATTTTTTTAGTTAACTTTTCATTTAAAAAATTGATTTTTTATTTAAAAAAGACGAATTGTTTTCAAAAGAGTTGAATTTTCTACCTAATAGTTGAATTTATCTATCTAATTGTTGGATTTTCAACCAAAAAAGGCAAATTTTCTACAAAAATTTAAATTTTCAAACAAAAAAACACATAAATTATCAACCAAAGGAAGTAAAAGAGGAATATTTTCAACAAAAATTAAGCATTTAAAATTTCAGTTAAAAAATTAGTTTTTAACACAAAAGAAAAAATTAATTTTGGACCAAAAATACTAACTATCAACAATATAGTTTAATTTTCAACAACTGTCATAAATTTACTACCAAATAAGTTCATTTCTTGAAAAACAAAAAATAATTTTTCAACCCAAAATGGAATAGTTACATTTTCATTTGAATATTGAATTTTTAATATGAAAAAACGTAATATTTTGAAAATTACTTGAATTTTTTACCAAATAGTTGAATTTTCCATGAAATCGTTAACTCTGAACCAAGCAGTTGAATTTTCAACCAAATGGCTCAATTTTCAGTTAAAAAATTACTTTTAACCAAAAAACTAATTTTTAACAAAGTAGCTCAATATTTACCTGAAATTATCAATCTTATATAAATTTAGTACCAGATAGTAGAATTTTTAAGCTGAAAAATAACATTTTCACCAAAAATGGAATAGTTAAATTTTTATTTAAAAAATGGATTTTCAATTTTAAAAACGAATTTTCTACACAAGAGTTGAATTTTCTATCAAATGGTTGATTTTTCGAGCCAGAAAGATAAATTTACTACAAAACATTTGAATTTCCCACAAAAAAGTTAATTTGAATGCAAATAGTTGGATTTTCAGTTCAAAAATTAATTTTAAATTAAAAAATTAATTTTCAAGAAAGTAGTTCAATTTTCAACAAAAAGCGCAATAGGTAATATTTCAACAAAATTTTATTTTTATTATAAGTCAGTCAGTTGAATTTAACCAAGAAATGCGAATTTTCAACAAAATACATACATTTTGAACTGAGAAGGATAAATTTTTAACCCAAAATGGAATAGTTAAATTTTCATTGCAAAGTGAATTTTAAATGGAACAAAAACGACTTTTTGCAAAAGAGTTAAATTTTCTACCAAATCGTTAAATTTTTTCTTATATTCTAGAATTTTCAAGCTAGGAAGCCAAATTTTCGACAAAACATTTGAATTTTTAACAAAAAAGTTTATTTTAAGCAATACATTCAAATTTTCAACCGAACAGATAAATTTGTAGTTCAAAAAATTTTTTTTTAACAAAAAAAATACGAATTTTGCACAAAATACTTGAATTCTCAACTAAAACTGATTAATTTTTAACTAAACAGGTGCAATTTTAACAAAAAAAATGATTTTCCACAAAAAAGACGAATTGTAAAAAAAATATATAAATTTTCAACTAAATAGTTAAATTTTCAACCACGATGATTGATTTTCTACCAAAAAATTTGAAATTTCAACAAAATACATCAATTTTTAACCAATGAATTGAATTTTCAACTAAAAAAGGATAATTTCCAACCAAAAATGGAATATTAAAAATTTTTAGTCAAGAAATTCACTTTTAACCAAAAAGCAAAAATTAATTATTTTCCAATGAAAAAAATTATCGACAAGATAGTTCAATATTTAACCAAAGAAGTGAAATTTTAACTAAAATCAAGAATCTTAAACTAAAAAAATAAATTGTTACTAAAGTAATTAAAGTTTCAACCAATCATATTTTTCGATGTTATATTTTTGACCAGATAAATGTATTAAATAATATGAATTTAATTGTTTTTTGTCTACTGGTCTAAGATCAGCATTTTTTCAAAATTGATTTTTATTTCTAAATTTTGAAAAAATTTAATAAGGGTTATGAAGAAATTGATCTCGTCTCTCCGTCGCTTAGTGGGTAAGAGCGTCAGACCGGCAATCTGAAAGACCTGGGTTCGAATCCCAGCGGAACTTGAGAGCACTTTTTTCACAATTTATAAATAAAAATCAATATTCAAAAAATATTAAGTCTGGACCAGTAGACAAAAAAAAAACATCAAATTATTTTCAACTATTTACAGTCGAACCTGGATTTAGCGCCGGGTTTGGTGGCTGACCTTGACGTTAAATCCAGAGACTCAGAACTATTTTGTTTCTCTTCTGTTTTATCGCTCTCCGTATCCCCACGGCGCGGCGTCAATTCTCGGAAGGGCAAAATCCAGGGGAGCTAAATCCAGGTTTCACTGCAGTTGATTTTCTAGCAAATTGTCGAATTTTCGATAAGGCAAAAACACGCGATAAGGGAACTGTAACATAGGATCTTCAATGTGGATAGACAGAAATTGCACTTTATTATTATTAATTAATCATCTATCAACAAATTAGTAATGAATGGTATTTTCTGAAATTTCAGGTAGATAAATTTACTTTTTTTAAAGAATTTATTTGTCCAGCAGAGGATGAATATTCGTTTATTTGAGAAAAAAGAATTCTTCTACACTATAAATGTTCCGAAAAATATGAAACTGTCAAAGACACGAGCGTACACTCAATGTGTATATTGTCTGAACTTTCTTTTTGCTTTTACTGAAATAAAAAATCGATCCAATCGCACGAGTGCATTTTGCTACAGAAAGGTTCACACACATATGCCAAAGGCGCAATTTTATAGAGAATAAAAATAAATTAAAGTGCTTCAAATAAATGGTTAACTTCATTATGCTTTTAATACTGGTCTATTATAACACAAAGGGTACATTTTCAAGGCAAAAGCAATTTTGCGCTTTCTATTTAAGGTGGTAGTTAGGTAAAATTAAATTTTTGTTTGCATTTCATTATTCGAAAATTTTAAAAAAATTTTTGCGCTAACGAGATTTCGAAAAAAAATCCTCTCTCGCTTAAAAAATAATTGTCACATATCGTATTCCTTATGAAAATATTTGATTTCAGAATATGGAAGAAAATTTGCGAAAGTTTTAGTATCAATATTTGATTTACTTGGGAGATGACTGAAAAATCCCGAAAAATAAAAATTCTGAAAAATAAAATATCTGAAATAGAAAATTCCTGAAATTATAAAATTGCCGATATATGAAAATCCTAAATAATATTATTCACGAACCGTTTACAA
Source organism: Andricus grossulariae (assembly GCA_011634705.1). Taxonomy (NCBI): domain Eukaryota; kingdom Metazoa; phylum Arthropoda; class Insecta; order Hymenoptera; family Cynipidae; genus Andricus; species Andricus grossulariae. The sequence continues at coordinate 47,235,784 of JAABKJ010000755.1, read as the reverse complement.
TATTGCCCTATAAAAAAATTCACTGCAGTTTATAAGATTACCAAATTTGAATATTTCTTAATAATAAAATTCGCGCAAGAAAATTTCCAAATTAAAACATTTAAAAAAAATTATTTTTCAAACTGACATTATTGAAATACTTTGATCAAAGAATTTTTTTCATGATGTTGAATTTACTTTTTAATTTATAATTGAAAACAAAATTTCCTAATGAAAGTTTTTTTTATATGTGCATAGTTTTTTATATGTGCATATCTATCTTAAATTTTTGCTATTGTGATATAAATTTTATTCCTGTATTGTTCTTTTACATTGAGAAATTTTTTTCTTCAATTATTGTTATTTAAAATTTTTTAAATAATTTGAAAAAATACACTGTACATCAAAAAAAAAATTTCTTAATCAAATTATTATTATTTATTATTTTTTATTATAAGCTATCGGGAATGTTATTTTTTTCGAATTCGCTAATATGATAAATTGTTCGGGAATTTTATTATTTGGGATTTTTATATATTGATAATTTTATAATTTTGGGAAATTATTCAGAAAATTTTCGTTTTCGGTAATTTTACAGTATTGGAATGTTTATTTTTTCGGATTTTTCATTCATCCCTTAGAAAATTTTTATCATATTACCGAAGTATTAAATTTCCGAATTCATACAATCAAAAAAATTATTTCATGATAAATATTACTTATTCAATGAATATAAAAGAATAAAATATTTTGTTTGATGGAACTTTTTTGGAATGCTCCATGTATGTGTAAATTATTTTTTAGAATAAAATAACTACATATAATTAAGAACGAATTTCTCAATGCAATTTTTTTTGTTTATGTGTAGTCCTAATTTCCTAATTTATTGTTGTAATAAAAATCTTGTTCTTGTATTGTTCTTTTGCATTGAGAATTTTTTTTGCAATTATTATTTCAAATTTCAAAAATAATATTCAAAAAAATACACTGAAAATCCACAAAAAAAATTTTTGATGAAAGTATTTCATTATTGTATTTTTAATGAATCAATATGATTTACTGAAAAACTATTTTTTAAATTGTTTTTATTTGATAGTTGTTTAGTGTCGAAATTTTGTAGTATCGCATATTTAATAATTCGGCATTTTTCTGTCACAAATTATATTATTCGGGGATTTTTTTAATTTGATAATATTATAAAATGCCAACAATTTTATTATTCGAAAATTTTAAAATTAGCTATGAATATAAATTGTTCGGAAATTATATTACTTGGGATTTTTATATATTTATAATTATATAATTAAGGAATTTTCTATTTAGAATATTTTTTCTTTCGGCAATTTTTCAGGCTTAACAAATTTTAAAATTTTCAAAAAAGAAAATTGCCGAGAGAAAATTGCTGAATTATCAAATGTCTGACACTTTGAATTTCCTAACACTTAGAAAATTCTCGAATTATAAAATTTCAAAATTTATACCATAAAAAACATTATTTTGTGATAGATATTACTTATTGTATGAATATATCTGCAATAATGAAATATCTTGATCGATGCATTTTTCTATGTTCGAAGCATTTTTTAAAATTATTGTTTGAATGAGAAATAACAATGATTGCAAAAACCTGTGCACACTTAAAAAAAATGTTAATCGATAAGCATTTAAAAAAAATTATTGTCATTTTTAATGTGAACAATAATTTAAAAAAAGACGTCAAGCATAAAAAAAGTCATCCAACAAAATAGTTCATGATTGTTTTTTTATTAAATAAATAATATTTATTTAAAAAGAAGTTCTTTCGGTAATACTAGAAACTGGCGGAAATTTTATTATTCTAGAATTTTTCAATACGTTAATATAATAAACCATTCAACATTTTTATAATTTTGGGAATTTCGTATTTCGAATATTTTCTTTTTAAGGAATTTTTACAACGTCACAAATTTCATTTTTCGGAATTTTTCAGTCTTTCCACCGAATTTAGAAATTCCCGAAAAATAATATTCCTAACAGAAAATTGCCGAATTTTCAAATTAATCGAGCACTGATATTCCCGAATTTCAAGAACTGAAAAAGTTTTTTTTAATCAATATTAATTACTGATTAAAATACAATAATAGAAATTTTTTGATCAGAGAAAAAATTTATTTAACTTTGTTTCTTAAATTATTTTTTGAATATTTTATTATTTTATTCTTAATAAATGAATCATATTTCTTAAAAATCAATTTTTCTATTGTTTATATTCGAGAATTTGTTTGTTTTTAGTATTTTACAGTCTCAGATAATTTACAAGATGACTGTAGAAACAAGAAAAACAAAATTCCCGACACTGAAAAATTGCCGGATAATAAAATTCACGAAATTATAAAGTTGCTGGAATATAAAAATCCTGAAATTAATAATGCCTAAATTTAAACAATTGAAAAAATTATTTTACAATAAATATTATTTATTAATTAAAAATAAAATAATTTAATACTTTTATCTAAGAAATTTTTTTTATTTTATGTTCTTTATAATTATTGTTTAAATTTAAAATAACAATATTTGAAAAAATATATATTTTCAGGCGAAAAAATTTGTTTGAAAATATGCCCAGTATCAAAAAAATTTCAAAAAACGTTCTCAATGACCGAATTTTTCATAAAAAAAAGTAAAAATAAATTTCGAGATAAATCGGTGCTGAATTGAATCCTGCAAAGTTTGTTTGGAAAATGTTACTATATTCGGAGAAAATTTCGTGGGACTTTTTTTGTTTGTTTGAGGCTCACGTGTTTTTAAATTTATTTTTTAAACAATTTTTGAAGAATTATTCTTATGTGGAATTCAAACAATGATTTCGAACTAATTTAAACATTAAACAAATTTCTCTGATGAAAATATTTTATTATTTTATCTTTAATGAATAAATAATATTTATTTTGAAAAATTTTTAATTATTTAAATTCGGTAACTTTATGATTGGGGAATTGTCTAGTTCGGATATTTTATAATTTGGCAATTTTAAGGCGGGAATTTTATTATTTCGAAATTTTCGAATTTGGTAATATTATAAAATGTTGAGAATTTCATTATTCTGAAATTTTCCAATTCGGTGATATGAAATTTTCGGGAATTTTATTATCAGGGAATTTTCCAGTTCGGGAATTTGACAGTGTCAAGAATTTTTTTTTTTTTATTTCATTTTTCGTGAATTTCCATGTTCGGTAATATTACAAACTGTTCAAGAATTTTATTATACCGGAATTTTCCAATTGGAGATTTTTATATTAAAAAAATTTTATCATTTCGGGGATTTTCTATTTTGAAAATTTTCTTTTTCGGAAATTCTCATTTTTGGGATGTTTCTTTTCTCCCTTACTGACAAATTGGGGTAAATCCTCCTTTGAAAAAAATAAATTAATTTCAAATGAAATTAATTTCGTGTTTGAAAGTAATTTATTTTCTGAATAATTCATTAAATCCATTTTGCCAGGTTGGATCTAAAATAAGATAGCCTTCTTTCTTAATTCCTAATTATCAAATTATTGGTAAAAGCACTTTATATAGGTCATTAGACCTTAAGTCGATAAATTGATCTTCAGGAATTCTCTGAGGGTTTCTGCCGCTCGTTCACTCTGCATTATCGACAGTGATGTCAATGCAGAAAAATCTCTAGTTTCCATGAGCTTTTACATTTTCCTCCAACTTTCTGCAGAACTACTTAAAAAAGTCGCCAGAGGGCGCCTGACGCAACAAAAATTTATTAATTATTTTTTCATACAAATTTTTCTTCAAAAATTAAAATTTTCATATTAAATAGCATTATTAGAATTTATTATCTGAATGAAAAGTGGAAAATTTCAGAAAAAGCTGCGATTTTCTAACATTATTCAAAGAGAATATTATTGAAAATAATAATAAATTGTTTAAACAATTATGTTTGTTCACTTAAATTAATTATTATCTCACTAAGTGAAAAGTAGACAAAAAAGATACCAGTTTTTAAAAAAACGCAACTATCCAGCATTAATACGGGATAAAATAGTTTTAAACAATAATGATTTGCTTAAACTATTATTTTTGCTGAATTGCATTAACTATCACGTCACTCTAAATTAAAGGTGAACAAAAATTAAATATATCAAGAAAAACCGCGATTTTCTAACTTTCAAAGAGAATATTATTGAAAATAGTAATAAATTGTTTAAACAATTATGTTTGTTTACTTTAATTAATTATTACCTTATTAAGTAAAACTTGGACAAAACGATAACAGTTTCAGAAAAAACCGAAACTATCTGGCATTAATATGGTCGAAGATAGTTATAAACAATAATGATTTGTTTAAACAATTATTTTTTCTGAATTGAATTAATTATCACACTCTGAATGAAAAGTGGACAAAAGTTGAATATTTCAGGAAAAACCGCGATTTTCTAACATTCAAAGAGAATATTATTATAAATAGTGATAAATTGTTTAAACAATTATGTTTGTTCACTTGAATTAATTATTACCTCATTGTTATTGAAAAGCGAAACAAAAAGAGAAAAATTTTAGAAAAAACTGCAGCTTTCCAGCATTGTTCTAAAAGAATATAATTATAAATAATAATAAATAGTTTAAACGATTATTTGAAGAAAAAAAAATTGTTGGTACCGGAAATAAGATTTCTGGGTCAATGTAAAATGATTGAGGTTTTATTTTAAGAGATTAATTTTAAGCTTTGGAGATATCAAAATATTTCGAAAAAGAATCAGGAAGATTTTGAGAATTTTTTTTTTAATTTTGCCGGATTTAAACAAATTTGAGTGAACTTTAAATTATTTAGAAAGAAATTTCAAAATTTTAGAAGTTTGAAAAATATTTTTTAAAGTTTCAAATTTAAAAAGATTTTACAATTTTTCAATAAAATCTAGATTTTTGAAGATTTTTGAAGAATTTAGAAGATTTCAGAGCAAAAATTGTCGATTTTACAAAGTTAAAAAATTGCAGACAATAATCGAATTACTTAAGATATTTTTAAAATTTTTGAGAACATACAAAAATAATTTTAAATTAAAAAAGATTTCGAGACATTTAAAATAAAATGTAGATTTTTAAAGATTCCAAATCAACAAATTTAGAAGCTTTTTAAAAATTTTGAAAGGTTCCGAAAAAATAAAAAAAATTCTTAAGATTTATGGGAAAATTTTAAATTAAAATTTTAAGGCAATTTTTTCAATTTTGCCGAATTTTTCAAAAATTAAAAAAAATGTAGAGTTTTGAAGATTTTTAAATCAAATTTTGAAGTTTTTCAAGATTTTGAAAGGGGTCAAGGTAATAAAAAAAATTGTCTAAAGATTTCTGGGAATATTTAAAGTGATTCTTTACTTTGGAAAATTAATTTTAAGAGAATATTTAAACAGTTTTTTAAACTTTACAAACAATTGGCAAAATTGTCCGAAAATTTCCGAAAATTTTTAAAATATTTAAAATTTTTTCCCAATCGTCAAAGTCATAAATATCTTTTGAAGTAACTTAAAGTTTTCCCAAAATTTTGTAAAATCCTGCAGAATAAAAAAAGTTTTAGAAATTGTCTAGATACTTTTTCGACATTTCTGAAATCTTCGAAAATCTTCTTGAGTTTTCTCGAGTAACCTCGAAAATTTATATTTATATAACCTTAGAGAAAATAATAAAAAAAAAGTCATTCTATATTTTTGTTTTTTATTAAAAATGATTTTCCCATTCAAATTATAATTTGCCTAATTTTTTTTTCTTTCTTGACTGAATTTTTTTTTTCAAATTCAACTATTTGATAAAAAATTCATCACTTTGGATGAATTTAACTCTTTTTAATTTAAAATTCCTTTTTTTATGAATTTAACGGTTTTTGATTTGAAATTAGAATCTTTTTTAGTTTGGAATATCAACTAATCAATTTTTCATTAAAATTAATCTTTTTTGCATTTAAATGTAACTACTTTGTAGAAAAATCATGTATTTGGTTGAAATATTAACTTAAAAAATCATTAGATTAGAATCAAAACAATTTATTTTTATTAATAAAATTTACAATTTTGAAAAAATTTTGAATTGTGATAGAATTTTTTGTCCGAAATTGAGATTTTTATTCAAAATAATTAGATTACAAATAACAGTTTCAATTTTTGAATAATTTTGGAATAAGTTAGCGTTATTCATCAAAGATTTGTATTTTTAATCCAAAAATTGTATTTTAATGATTCACAATTTTTAACAATTTTAGATTACGTTATCGGTATACACCAGTAATCGGTATTTTTAGCAACAAATAATTATACGTAATTCAATTTAGATAATTATTGGTACAAGTTACAGTTATATTAACGTGTTTCAACGAAAGTCAGCTATTAGGAAAAAAATTGAATTTAAAAAAAGATTTATTATTTTGAATAATTTTTTTGAATGCTATGTTAATGTTATTCGGCAATAATTAGAATTTTCAATTCAGAAAAATTATTATATTTTAGAGTATATTCAAAATTTTCGTACAATCGTAGACTATGTTGGCGATTTATACCGGAAATCGATATCTTTAATAAATAATGAACAAAAAATAAAAATTGAAATATTGAATTTTCGATTCTGAAAAATTTTAATTTGATATAAGGATATCAATTTTTATCAATTATTAAAAAATTGTCCTTGTTTTTCTCTTCTATTATTTCAATTAGTAGATGCTATACAACCCAAATTTTTTTATTCTCATTAATTTTATATGATTTTAATTTTAAAAAATTATAAAATAAAAAAAAACAATAATCGTGCGCGTATTGTGCGTGTTTGTTTTCTAGTATTTAAAAAATGTTATTGACAATCTTTAAATGAAAAAATCTTGTTCTAAATTGATAAAAGAGTTTAGGATTTAATTTGAAATTCCCTGTTTCATTGATGTTTTACAAAATTAAAAAATTGAAAAAATGAATATTTGTTCTATATTCGAAAAAATATATGTTAAAATATCAGCCTTTTTTCAAACTTGTTCTAACAAAGCGATAGTGGAAAACAGAAGCTCGTAAGTTCAAGGAGCATGCAGAAAATTGATTCCATGGAGTATTGACTTTTTTTATTGTGTTTGTTCTATGGCCTCTGAAGGACAGTTACGAGCAAATATTTTTAAATATTTACTAAAATTTATTTGTAATTAAAAAATATAGAATAAATTGAAATTTTAAATGACAAAGAAATGTATGTCAAATTTGTAGTTGCAAGTCGACTAATTGGGGAAGAAAAATCGTTTTTTGAGAATAAATTTCCATTGTTTGCACTACATATGCAGGCAATATTTCATGCTTTTCAGGACATTATTCTTCATTATACTCACTTTCAAGATATGATGCTTTAGTAGCCTTGCCGCTCTCTTCGTGTTCACTCTGCTTGTAATAAAGGATGCTAGAAGGTATTAATAATTCCAGACATGCGCTCTCTTCAGATCTTTATTTTTCATAAATTTCCATTCGAGACAGTTTGAATCCCACCAAAAATATCTGCAATGCAAAACAAATTTTGAAGAAAAAAAAACATAATAAAATATATTGAGAAATTTTGTTATGAAGTACCATATGGACGTTTTTAAAATAAATTTCAAAAAGCTATTTAGGATATTCTAAATCTTGGCGGTTTTATATTATACCATGAATCATCCATACTCAAAAGTTTTCAAAAACCATTTCGTGCATACTTTCAATCCTGCTAAATTGTATAATGTTTAAAGTGGATGTTTTTGAATTTTTAACAAAAAAAAATTTCTTGTGTATTTCTCTGCTAAAAAAAGCCCCCACATGGTCAAAAATATTGTGAACCACAATTTATAAAGGTAAATTAAATTAATACAAAAATAAGAATTTTGAAAATTTGCTTTATTTCCAGTTTCAATTCTTGGGTTTTTTCGATTTTGTTTTAATTCCCAAAATCGAAATTTGAAAAAAAGCTGTGGTTCCAACTGCGATTCATGGGTTTTGGCGATGTTTTCCAAATTTATCTTTGTCACTAGAAATATTTTTGGTACTTATGAAACTATTATTATCATCATATGAAAAAAATCGCTGAAAATTTTTGCTAATTTATATCATTGTAGGTTTATTTATTTATTTTTATTCATTTTGCATGACTTAAAAGACTGTAGGATACCATTTGATTATTTTAAAAGCATTCTTGAAGCTTTACGAGTTTTCAATAGATTCGAAAATAGTTTAAGTCTTGAGAAGATTTCAAAAAATTAAAAGCAAAATATAGATTCTTAAGGTTTTAGAAAAAAAAGCTTTTTAAGAATTTTGAAACTAATTTCAGACCAATATTTTCAAGAACTTGAAAACATTTCCAAAAGTTTTGGAAATGGTAAAAAAAATGTTAAAAAAAGAATGTGGAATATTTTAAGTTGATTCGTTTTATTTTAAAAGATTTTTTTAAGGTTTAGGAAAAATTCAAGTCAGTTTGAAAAATATTAAGGATCATTAGAAGTTTTTAAAATATTTTAAAACTTTTGAAGATTACCGAAAGTTTATCAAACTTTTTCGAACTTCTTCAAAAATCCTGTAAAATAAAAACAAATTCTTGAAAATTTTTTGGAAACTTTTTCGACATATCTGAAATCTTCAAAAATCTTTTTGAATTTTCTCAAGAAACTTAGAAAAGTTAAATTTATATAACTTCAATAAATAAACTTAAGAAAAAAGTTATTTGGAATTTTTATTTTGTCTTAAAAATTATTTTTCCCCTCAAATTATAATTTGGTTGTAAACGTTTTTTTTTTACTGAAAAATCTTTTTTTGTTGAAAATGAAACTACTTGGTTCAAAGTTGAAATACTTTATAAAAATTAATTTTTTTTTTGTTTCAAGATGCATCATTTAGTTGAAAATTAATCTCTTCGGTTGGAATGTAACTTTTCTGGCATATTTGTGTTTTTTGTAAGAAAATACTTATTTTTGGTTGAAAATTCATCTTTTTTATTGAAAATTAGTCGGTTTTGGTGAGGATTCATCTGTTCCAAAAATAATCTTTTTTTGAATAAATTCAACTACTTTTCATTTGAAATAAAAATGTTTTCTGGTCGAAATATCAATTATGTATTACATTTTTCGTTCAGAATTCACTTTTTATGGTTAAAGCTTCAAATATTTGGTTGAAAATTAATTTTGTTGCTGTTGAAGTTTTTATTTGACTTATAACAAATCTTTTTGATTTTTCTCGAAAAACCTAGAAAAATGATATTTATATAAACTTAAAGAAAATGAGCAAAGAAAGTTACAAAATAACTAGTTATTCGAGATTTTTATTTTGTATACAAATCATTTTCCCCTATAAATTATAATTTGGCTACAATTCTTTTTCTTTCTTGACTGAAAAATCTTTCTTGGTTGAAAATTCAGCAATTTCGTTGGAAATTTGTTATTTTGGACGAATTAAACTCTTTTCAAATTCAAACTAGAATATTTTTAAATTCTCGTATCAACTAAAAACAGAAAAAACAAAGTGTGAATCTAAGGCTAATTTCAGGGTAAATTAGATAAATCAATTATGTTAAAATTTGATTTTCTGGAATATTATAAATATAATGCATAGCATATTACATATTATAATCATTATAAATTTATTATAAATTTATTATCACTTCACTATATAATTCGATCAAGAGAAAATGTTTTTAAATATACTTTTAAAAAAATCGTTGTTAGGAATACAGTTTGTATATTAAGATTTCAATCACTTTCAATAATTATTTCAATTTTAGCTTATTATCTTAGATATGTAATAGTGTATATATAATTATTATTCGAGAATTCATGCAATTATGTATTGTAATTTCCTGAATTTTTTATTCACAAATTATTATTTTATGAATAAATTGAATTTTGAAAACTAGCTAAAATCTGGAAAGTTTGATAATCTTAGAAACGTAGAACATTTGATAAATTTTAGACATTTTAGAAATGTTGATAATTAACCATTTTTAAAATTTTTTTAACATTTTTAAGCCTTGAAAATGCTAGATATTTTAGAAATTTTAGAAATTTCGGTAATGGTGATTTCATTAGTTTTAAAAATTTTAGAAGTTTTTGTAATTTTAGAAATTTTGACAATTTTATGTATTTGGGACATTTTAGAAATTTTGATAATTTAAAAATTTTGGAACATTTAAGAAATTTTTATAATTTTAGGAATTTGAATAATTGTAGAAATTTGAATAATTGTAGAAATTTAAACAATTTCGATCATTTTGAACATTTTATAAATCTTATAAATTTGATAAATTTTGCTAATTAAAATTTTTTTGAACATTTTATACGTTATGATAATTTTAGAAGTTTGAATGACTTTAGAAATTTCGAACATTTGAAAAAATTCAGAAATATTAGAATTTGGGAGAAGTTTGAAACTTTTAGAAATTTTAACAAATTTGAACATTTTATAAAATTCAGAAATTTTTTATCATTTTAGAAATTTTGAAGACTTTAGAAATGTCGAATATTTTAGATGTTTTGAAAGTTTTCAAATTGACGAAATTTTCATAATCCAAACATTTTCAAAATTTCTGGAAATTTTCACTTAAATTTGATTTTTTGAAAAATTTGCTTGTCAGGATGTCTCACTCATCTTATTATATTGAAGGCAGCGGCTGACCAAAGCACGTCACTACCACTTGAGAAGACGCCACACGCGAGAGTGGTGCTAATGACTGTTTTATTCGATAACTCACACAATTTTGACGTTCAAACGTCACAAGTGAGTTTCCAAAGTCAACCGAACTACATCCAAACGATTGGTAAAAAAATTTTAAAAAGAATTAAAATATCTTGAGCAGCGTGAAGTTAGCACTCAAATTTTTTTTAAAACTCAATATATTTTTGAGTTTTTCCGTCCACATGACAAAATTTGGTTTCCAAACATGGCCATACAATTTATCACCATCGTTAATAATATTCTTTTTGTTTAATTGTAGAAAGTTGTGGTTTTTCTGAAATTTTTAACTATTTGTCTATTTTTCACTTGGAGTGACTTAATATTTAATTAAATGTAGCAAAAATAATTGTTTGAACAAATTATCATTGTTTATAACAATATCTATTTCTATTAATGCCTGATAGTTGCTGTTTCTTTTCTGGAATGTTTAACTTCGCTTTGTCTTCTTAGTTATGAACTAATAATAAATGAACATGAGAGAGAATCATATTGAAAATTTTTTTAAAAATATATTCCACTGAAAACCCCGATTTTCGAAATATTCTTGAAATCTTCTATATGGATCATATTAAATGCAAATTTTCCTTAAAGTAGCCACAGAGAGCCTTTTTGTTTAAATTAATATCGATATTATTATTCATTATCTGTTTCTAACTAAGAAGTCGAAGAAAATGAGACAGTTATGAACAATAATAAACTGTTTAAACAATTACGTTTAATAACTTGCATTATTTATTACTCTACTAAGTAGATAGTTGATGAAATGTTTTTAATATCAGATGAAACCGCAACTGTCTAGCATTATTCAAATTAAATATTATTAACTATGATAATAAATTGTTAAAACAATTGATTCAATTTATTGTTACCTCATTCTAAGTGAAAAGTTGACATAAAGTTTAATTTCATGAAAAACTGCTATTTTCTAGCATTATTTCAGGAGAATATGATTAAAAATAATAATGGATTGTTCAGACAATTATTTTTGCTAACATTAAGTGTTGCCTCACTCTAAATGAAAATTGGACTAAATGTGGAAATTTTTGGAAAAAACCACAAATTTCTAACTCTATTCTAAGAGAAAATTGCTAAAAACAACAATAAATTGTTCAAGCAATTTATGTTAACATCTCATTTTGAATAAAATTGTTAAAAGAATATTTTTTTCTTATGGGAAATACGTGCTAAACTTCATATATTATCAATATATCAATATATTCAATATATATCAATATATATCAATATATTCACAATGCAATTTTGTAACATCCTAATGTATAATCATTAAGGAATTTTTTGATTCCATCGGAGAACTCAGTAAAGCAGAAAAATAAAAATAAGTTTACAAATAAAAAAAGTGTCGGTAAGGTAGGAAGCCGGTCACGTGACCCACTCGTCACATAGCCTTAAGAAGAGAGACGTTTTTGTAAATTTTATTTAGAATCGTCAATATTAGGTGAATCGAGTTGAAACTGAACATTTCTCTTCACAATTAGCCATAGAAAACGAATCAAAACTTATTTTTTAATTCCGAATAATAAAATTCCTGAATTGGTAAATTTTGAATAATAAAATTCCCGACAGAAAATTGCCAAATTATAAAATATCCGGACTAGAAAATTCCCGAATATAAACAATTGAAAAAAATTATAAATATTATTTATTTATTAAAAATGCAATAATAAAATATTTTTATAACAAAATTATTTTCAATGTTTAAAGTTTCTAAAATTATTGTTTCAATTAAAAATAAGAATTGAAAAAAAATTTCAACCAGAAATATATTTTTTCAATTTATTGTTATTTTAAATTCAAACAATAATTTAAGTAACTTTAAAAATTACAAATAATTTTTTTTCAATATTTGATTATTGCATTTTTAATAAATGAATAATATTGATAAAAAATTTAATTGTTTAAATTCGGGAATTTTCTAGTTCAGAAATTTTATAATTCGTCAATTTCCTGTCGGGAATTTTATTATTCGAGAATCTTCAAATTCGGTAATATTATAAACTGTCGGGAGTTTTATTATTCGGGAATTTTCTAATTCGGTAATATTATAAACTGTTCGGAAATTTTAATATTCGGGAATTTGATTACATATTCGGGACTGTTTCAAATCGGGAATTTTATGATACAGAAAATGTATTATTCGGGAATTTTATGTTTCAGGATTTTTCAATCGTCCCTGTTTTATGGGGTCCCAAAAAAACCCCAAAAGTGAAAAATTGGGTTTTTCGAATTGTTTATAATACATAAAATACTACTTTCTACTGATAATTAGATGTTTATATAAATTGTTTAAACAATTTATTATTGTTTTTAGCAATTTTCCCTTCGAAAAAAGTTTTTCCGAATTTTTCAACTTATTATCAACTGTTCAGTTCGAACGAACCGATAATGAATTAAATTTAAGATAAATAATTGTTCAAACAATTTTGTATTGTTTATCACAATATTCTCTTAGAATAATGCTAGAAAGTTGGAGTTTTCTCTACAATTTTCTACTTTCTATCCACTTTTAAATTAGTGTGAGGTGATAAATAATGCAAATTATTAAACCTAATTATTTGTAATAATTATTATTGTTTATAACTATCTTCTCCTATATTAATGCTAGATAGTTGAGGTTTTTTCTGAATTTTTAAACTTTTTCCCCACTTTGTACTCAGAGTGAGGTAATAATTAATGCAATTTTGCAAACATAATTGTTTAAACAAATTATTATTGTTTATAAATATCTTCTATATTACTGCTATATAGCTACGGTTTTTTCTCAGATTTCTAACCTCTTTTGTCCACTTTTCACTTAGTGAGGTAATAATTAATGCAAGTTAAGAAACATCATTATTTAAACAATTTGTTATTGTTTATAACTATCTTCTCTTAACGTAATGCTAGAGTTGCGCTTTTTTCTGAAATCTTTTGGTTTGATTTTTCAGCTATTAACAAATAATAAATGAACATCAACAAGAATCATTTTTTAAATATTATTGTATTTTTTTCAAACTAAATTATTTTTACACTTTTACCAATATTTATTGCAAAGCGTAAAAGAAGAATTTAGAATTTCACATATTTTAATATCAGCCCCCAACCCTCCAGCACTGGATAATATACGTTGTCATTGATGATAATATACATGTATAGAGACTAAAAAGGTCTAAATCAAATAATTAATTGATTATAACGTCTCACGAGACAGATATATATTTTACAAATATGTTTTATTTCAGTAAAATAAATTTTTTAAAAAGAAAGATACTGTTTAAAAAATGATTCCTGTAATGTTTATTTATTATTTGTTCATAACTAAAAAGCCAAAGCCAAGGCCGTTAAAAGGGGGGGGTGCGAGTTTGCCCCCCCCCACCAATTCTTGAAACATGTATATAATATACATATAGTCTCCTGCGTGCCGCTGCATATACCCCTCACCGAAATTTTTTCCTGCTGCATACCCCCCCCCCCCCCCCCCAAATTTTTTCCTGCCGCCTTCCCCCCCCCCCTCCCCGCCAGAAATTTTTTCTGGCTATGGCCTTGGCTAAAGCAATATTAAAAATTTCAAAAAAACCGCAACTTTCTAGCAATTATCTAAGATAAGATAGCTATAAATAGTAATAAATTGTTTAAACAATAATGTTTGTTAATTCGCATTAATTATGATCTCACTAAGTGAAAAGTGGACAAAATTAAAAAATTTCAGAAAAAAACAGCGACTATCTAGCATTAATATAGGAAGAGATGGATTTAAACAATAATTTGTTTAATCAATTATGTTTGCTAAATTGCAACAATTATTACCCCATTTTAAGCACAAAGTAGAAAAAGGCTGAAAATTTCAGAAAAAATCGCAACTATCTAGCATTACTATAGGAGAAGATAGTGATAAACAATAATAATTTGTTTAAACAATTGATTATATTGCATTAATTATTACCTCGCTCTGAGTGAAAAGTGGAAAAAATGTTGAATATTTCAGAAATAGCCCAAATTTTCTAGTATTATACATAGAAAATATTATTAAAAATAATAAATTATTTAAACAATTATCTTTGTTAACATAAATGAATTATTATCTCAATCTAATTGAAAAGTTGAAAATAAGTTGAAGAATTCGGAAAAACCCGCAACTTTCTAACTTTATTCTAAGAGAAAACTGCTAAAAGCAGTAATAAATTGTTTAAACAATTTATATAAGCATCGAATTATCAGTAAAAAGTAGTATTTCATGTATCATAAATAATTTGTATTATAAAAAAACAAAACAAAATATTATATAATATATATAATAATATTGACGATTCTGAATAATATTCTTGCAGAACCTCTAAATATATTTTTTTTTATTCAAGCAAAAAAAACGTATTTATTGTTTTGTAGATTCAAACAAACCGGGCGATATGCATGATAATAAATAAAAATTCCAATTCATTTTTGGACCAACCTAATCTACAAATTGTCTAATAAATTATTGTAAATATTATACATGTTTTATGATAGTATTTTCGCGTGAAATTAGTATTAATGAAAAAGAAATTTAATATACAAGCATAAAGTTTCGAAGAAGACGCAACATTTTAAACAATGTTCGGTTGTGTTAATTTTTTTCAGTGGAAACACTGGAAAAAAGCATTTCAAACAAAAATCATCATCAAGATTCCCAATTTTCAAGAATTTTAGATTTTTTTAAACAAAAATCACTAGACTTTAAAAGTTCATAATTTTTTTTTAATTTTAGGTTATACGCTATATCATTTTACAATAAGATAGAGATTTTAAAACAAAAATCATTATATAATTTGTAAAATATTTAGAATCTTTTAATAATGTTGTGTTATGTTAATATTTCTCGTCGGAAATTGGTACTTTTAATTAAAAAAATGTTATTTCAAAGGCAAATTTCAAATTTCAACAATTTTATGTTATGTTAGCGTTTTACACCAGAAATTAGTATTTCAAAACAAAGAACATTATAATTTGAACAAGATTTATAACCTTTTAACAGTTTTTGATCATTTTAGTGTTTTTCGTCGGAAGTTGGTATTTGTAATAATAAAAAAAAAATACTTAAAAGAAGATGCACAAATTTTGACAAGTTTAAGTTATATTAGCGTTTTACACCAATTTTTTACTTTTATTTTAAAACAAAAATTATTATAGTTTGTACAAAATTTGCCATTTTTGAACAGTTTCAGGTTACATTTACGTTTTTCACAGGAAATCGGGTTTTTGAAACAAAAATTTATAGATTTGAAAGGTTCATAATTTTTTATTTATTTTAGGTTACATTAGCGTTTTACACCAAATACTGATATTAAAAAAAATAATAATATAGTTTGAACAAGATTTTTGATTTTTGGACTGTTTCAGACTATATTAACGTTTTCCAGAGGAAATCGGATTTCGAACTGAAAAAAAAATAGGTTTTAAAGGTTCTTAATTTTGAACAATTTTAGGTTACGTTACCGTTTTACACCACAAACTAGTGTATATTTCAAAACAAAAACCATTAAAGTTTGAACAAGATTTGCAATTTTTGAACAGTTTCTGGTTATATTATTGTTTTTTTACATGAAATCCTTTTTTTAAACAAAAATCATCATTTAAATAATGCTCAGAGTCATTTTAAAATTGTGTATTAATTTAGTGTTTTTCGTCGAAAATTGGTATTTTTAATATAAAAAATTTGATTTTAAAGTAGATGTACAATGTTCAACCATTTTTTTTGTTATGTTAGTGTTTTCTTGCCTAAAATAGATATTGTTCATAAAGAATCATTAGATTTCACAGAATATTTACATATTTGAACAATAATAGGTTATGTTTATATTTTTCGTCGAAAATTGGTATTTTTGATCAAAAATGCAATGGTTTCATTGTCTGTATACTGCAAAAAAAATTAGATATATATTAATTCTTAAGTTAGGACATCAATTTCCATCAATTATCAAAAATATTGTCCTTATTGCTTTTCTATTATTTTAGATAATAGATACTATGAATTACAAAATTTTTGTGTGAATATTAATTTTATATTTTAATTTAAAAATTGCGTGAAACAAAAAAAATCTCGCGCGTGTTTGTATTTTGGTAAACTAAAAAGTATTGTCTCATACTTCATACAACTTGTCAAGTTTTTGCGTAAGAAAACTATTGAATCTATATATTTGCATATTATTGAAGAAAATTAAAAACTTGACAATATAAAGATTTTAAACTAAATTTTAATCAACTTCATTATCTCAAAATCTAATTTTCTCTAATCTTTTAACCCTTAATAAACTGAGGGTCACTATGACCCCACGGATTTTCCGATTGTCTACGTTTTCTTTCTTTCAATAATTTTTTTCGTATAATTAAATTATCACTGAGGCCTTGGAAATATTTTATTCCTATTTTGTATTGTTTCAACATCACTTATGATTTTTTTCAGACCAAAATATCATTTACTTTTGTTCTGACTGCTATTTCAAGTTGGTGGGGTCAGGGAGACCCCATGTATCCCTTATGGAATTATTTGGAGGTGTGCCCTTGAAGGTTTAAGATCACATGAGAATTGAAATAATTTAGCAAGTCATGTTATCAGTGTCAAACGTTTAGATTAGTATGACTTGCTAATTAAAAAAAAAATCTTTATCAGCAATCGTATCAGAATCTCTATATTTGTTTTCAATCTTTATGTAAATTATAGTCGTTTGTTCGAAACTATCGGCACACTCACATTGCCAAACTGACCTGTACATGACCTTGTTTACATTTTTCTTCGCATTTAGAATGACTCTAAGCGTAAAATTTAATCACGAATTAAGTAATACTTTTCATAATTTATTCTATAAAAATATTCTATAAATATAATCTGAGTAATACTTTTGCCGTAGGTGTGCAATCTTTTGTTCGATTTTTCAATGCAAATTTGAATACAAAAAAATCGAATTCTACATCAAATCGGCTTTTATTTCCTTAGATTATTACAATTTTTAAATTCAAAATTACTCATTTTGTTTATAATGTTGGATGTTAATTTTGGCTTCAGGGTCAGAATAAATAATTCTTCAAACGAAATAGACGTCTAAACTGAACGGCTCCACATTTCAGTCGTCAGAATGCATACGCACTGGAATTTTCACAAGAATAAAAATTAACCACTGTTGAGGGCCACCATTGTGCGCCGAAACGTTTGGTTCAATTAAAAATTTACTGAATTATTTATTCTGACCCTAAAGCTAAAATTAACATCCAACTTTATAAACAATTATTTTCATCGCGGGTCAATATAAGCTCCCCACTGAGTATTACTCATTTTTCTCGAAAAACAAGGATTAATTTTGATTTTTAATGTAATAATTGTTATAATCTAAGGCAAGCAAGTCGGTTTAATGCACAGTTAGATTTTTGTTCTATTTCGAAAAATCCAATGTTCGAAGCGTTTCCAAATTTGCACTGAAAATTCGAACAAACAACTGCACACCTCTACTTTTTAAATATTATCGCCTGGCGTTAAATTAAACAAAATCCTAAGCAATATTTTAACTTGAAAAATAAATACATCGTTAATTCTATTATAATTTATTTTATAAACATTTCTGTAATAAAAATATACTTACAATAGCGATCTATACTATATTATACATTAACAATAGTCCAAAAATATTGATGTGATCCGGGTCTATAAAATCTGTCAAAAATGCATCAACAAGTAAGGCTCTGTATAAGTGACACCTGAATGTAGAGCGAGGCGATTATGTTTTCATGAAGTAAACGTGGTAAAGCGAAAACACGTCGTATTGGATACAAAGTGGGACAAAAGCTTTAAAAAAATCTCATATGCATGAAAATCTTAAGGCCAGATCAGAAAATTTTCATCCACTCAAATTGGTTTTGTAGCTTCTCGAAAGTTTCGATCTCTATTGAGGGTGGAACTTTTTCGAGGGATCATTAGCCATGTCTTGAAGCAATTGGCATGGCTTAAAAGAATCGCCATAAAAGCTTTGGAACTCTTCCATTCTTTTCACCAATCTGCCCGCGCCGTAATAATCGACCCAGCGGAAAGGTCCTCCCGTGAATGGAGGGAATCCAAGTCCGAAAACGGCACCAACGTCTCCTTCCAACTGTAAACAACAAATTATTTCTGTTAGAAAAACTATTCAATATGAAATACTTTAAATTCCTAAAATTTTAAGCCGAAATATGTTGCAATTTCAACCAAGAGACGAATTAAAACAAAAAGAGTTGACTTTTCAAGATAAAAAGTTGAATTTTTTAGAAAACATTTTACTTTTTAACCTGAAGAAATAAATTTTCCATAAAATACTTGAATTATCAACAAAACATTATTTTCAACCAATCACTTATATTTAGAACCAAATAGTTGAACTTTCAATCAAAAGAGAAGAATTTTTAACAAAAAGTTGAATTTTCAACCAAGAAAGATTTTCCAGTCAAGGAAGAAAAAAAATCAACCAAATTGTTGGATTTTCAAGCCAAAAAGACAAATCTTCTACAAAACAGTTGAGTTTTCAACAAAATAGTTGAAATTATTATTAAAAAATATGAATTATATGAATACGAATGACTGTGAAAATATGAATACTTAACAAAAAAGTTGAATTTTCAACCAAGAAAGATTTTCCAGTCAAGAAAGAAAAAAAATCAACCACATTGTTGGATTTTCAAGCAAAAAATACCAATTTTCTGCAAAACAGTTAAATTTTCAATAAAATTGTTGAAAGTTCTATTAAACATTGATTTCTATGAAAATATACGAATACGATTTCTACGAAAAAGTTGAATTTCCAACTAAGAAAGATTTTCCAGTCAAGGAAGAAAAAAAATCAACCAAATTGTTCGATTTTCAAGCAAAAAAAAGGAATTTTCTACAAAACAGTTCAATTGTCAACAAAATTGTTGAAAGTTCTATGAAACATTGATTTCTATGAAAATATGAATATTCAACGAAAAAGTTGAATTTCCAACTAAGAAAGATTTTTCAGTTAAGAAAGAAAAAAATCAACCAAATTCTTGAATTTTCAAGCCAAAAAGACGAATTTCCTACAAAACACTTGAATTTTCAATAAAAAAATATGCATTTACAACCAAAAAAGATTATTCAGTCAAGAAAGAAAAAAATTAACTGAATTGTTAAGTTTGAGCCAAAAAGACGTATTTTATACAAAACAGTTGAATTTTCAACCCCAAAATATTCATTTTCAACGCAAAAGTTAATTTCTAACCAAACAGTGGAATTTTCTACCAAACTTTTAAGTTTCATGCCAAAAAGACGAATTTTCTACAAAACAAATTAATTGTTAAACCGGAAATATAAATTTCCAAAGAAAAAGTTGATTTTTCAACCCAAAAATATGAATTTAAAAAAAAAAGTTATTTTTCAACCAAAAAATATGAAATTTCTACCAAAACAGATTTATTTTCAATCGAAAAAGACGAATTTGTTTAAAAACAGTCAAAATTTCAACCCGAAAATACGAATTTCCAACATTAGTAGTTGAATTTATTCTAAAACTAATTGAAGTTTGAACCAAAAAAGATCTGTTATTAACCAAAAATGGAAGTTAAATTTTCAGTTAAAAATATTGATTTTCACAATAGAAAACGAATTTTCAACAAAACTAGTTGAATCCTCAACCAAAAGAGATTAATTTTTAAACCAAATTTTTTTCTAATAAAAAAGTTAAATTTCAATAAAATATTTAAATTGTCTACAAAATAATCAAATTTTCCACAAACAGATGATTTCTCAATCAGAAATATAATAGTATACTTTGAATTTAAAAGAATTCACTTTTAACCAAAAAAGGAGACTTTTCTACTAAAGATGAATTTTCAATTCCAGGAATCACAGCGCAGGACCCCAAAAAAGTAGAAATATGGTAATTTTTTCACGAAAAAGGAGAAAAATAGTGGAAAAATTAAATATTTATTTTTACATGCAGAAGGGAAGAAATCATATTTTTATAAGAAATGTTACATATTTCTTTCTATAATTAACACTTTAAACTTATACAGATATATTTGTGTTATATATTATTTTGTTTTTATTTTTTACTTCAATTATTCACAAATAATTTATTCAAGTACTTCAATAATATACAAATGGATTTTATTATTATAGCTACATTATAGCGGAAACAAAAAATTTAAGTGTAATTATAAAGATAAATAACATTTTATATTATAATTTAAACGAATCATATTAATTATAATAAATGATTCTGTAAGTTGAAAAAAAAATTAAACTTTCACTACACGCGGTAGCATATTCTACTTTCTAATAAAATATTTTTAGCGTAATTCAAATAGTGTACTTTCAAATATAGTATATTTAAAAAGAAAAGGGGAAAAAGGGGAACTTTTTAAAAAATAGGAGAAAGAAAGGGAATTTAAAAAAGGGGAAACGCAGGAGAATACGGGAGACTGCGATCTCTGGATACAAAAACCCCCTTTTTAGAGAAAGAATAGTGCTTCTATACAAAATTCCTTGAGTATCCTATAAAGTGTAAAATAAATCAGTTCAGATAAATTGATTCGATTCACTTACCGGGTTGGCCAAGATATTTTCTTCCAAGCAAAGCACAGCTTCGTTGACGAATCTGCTAACCAACCTCATCTGTCGATCTTCATCAGAAGTGCTTCCCTTCGGTTCGAGGCTATACTTCTTCAGAATATCCAGCGCACCATTATTGACATCTCGGTTTTTGGACTTCGTTTCGTAAACGAATATACCCTTTCCAGATTTACGTCCTGCAAAAACCCAGTTTTAACTTTGTTCTTTGGAACTAAAATGTTAAAGTTTATGCTTTTATGAAATATCTTACCAAGGTAACCATGCTTTACCATCTCTGCAAGAATGGCTGTGTCGCCTCCAATTGCTCGAGGACCTAAAGCTTTCGCAAGGTAAACTCCGATATGGGCACCAACATCGATACCAACTTCGTCGGAAAGTGTAGCTAATCCCACTGGGAAACCGAATCCTTTACTGAGTTTATCCAACATCACGGGATCAACACCTTCCTGTTGAAAATAATTTTTTAAGATATTCAGATCAAAGTGGAAAAAATGCGTAGCTCTAGAAAAACAATTTTTAGAGGAGAGCAAAAAAAAACGATTGTACGTTTAATTTATTATCTAAATCTCTGATAACTTCTGTAAAGCTCGAGTTTATAATAATAATTATTCAATACGATTTGCTTTATTATATAAATTTTAAATAGAACTATACATTTTAGAACTCCAACGTAAAATATATCATGTAAATTATTGTAAAAGTTATTTCAGACCTCACAGACGAAAATGCTCCCAAAACAAAGAAAGTATGGTGATTTTTCAAGAAAATAAGGGAAAAATAGGGAAATAAATTCTTTTAAATAACATTAATTTAGGTACCATATTCATTAGATTTCAAATCGAAATATATTGCGTTTTCAACAAAATAGTGGGAATTTAATATATTAATTTTCAACCCAAAAAGACGAATTTTCAACAAAAGAGTTGAGTTTCCTAGCTAAAACGTCGAATCTTTTGAAAAAAATTTGACTTTCAAACCTGAAAAGATGAATTTCCAACCAACAAAAAATTTTTTTAAACTTAAAAGCTGCATTTACAACCAAATAGTTCAACTTTCAAGCAAATATAGTTGAATTTGCAACTCAAAAAGACTAACTTTTTAGAAGACAATTGAATTTTCAGTCCAAATGGACGAATTTTCTATCCAAAAAGACGAATTTTTAACAAAACACTTAAATTTTCAACAAAATAATTAGATTCGCAACAAAAAAGTTAAATTTAAAAAAAATTAAATTTTCAACAAAATAGTTGAATTTTCTACAAAACAGTTGAATTTTCAACCCTAAAATTTGAATTTTCAACAAAAAAGTGAATTTTCAACCAGATAGATTAATTTGAAACTAAAAACGATCAATTTTCAACCAAAACTGGTATAAGTAAATTTGGAGTTGAAAAAATTGATTTTCAACCGAAAGAAAAACGAATTTTCAACCCAAGAGTTAAATTTTCAACCAGAGATGGATCTTCAACTAATAAAATGAATTTTTAACAAAATACTTCAACTTTCAATCCAGCAGTTCAATTTCCAATCAAGAAGATTAATTTTCTACCAAAAAAGTCGATTTTACAAAAAAAAAAGACATACACTTTTCAACCATATTGTTACATTTTTAAATAAAAACTATCAATTTTCAACCAATAATGGAAGTCAAATTTTTAGCTGAAAAAATTAATTTTTAACCAAATAAGAACGAATTTTCAACAACATAGTTAAATCTTTAACAAATAAAAGGAGTTTTGAACGAAGTATTTCAATTTTCAACAAAATAGTAGAATTTTTAACCAAAGAGATGAATTCTGAACCAAAAATATAATAGTATACTTCTTAAATAAGAATTGTCAATTTTCAACCAAAGAAGATAACTTTTTAAGAAAATAGTTAAATTTTCAAACAAGTAGTAGAATTTGTAACCAAACGTGATTAATTATGAATCAAAAATATAATAATAGACTTTTCAAATAAAAAGAATTAACTTATAATCGAAAAAGATGAATATACAACCAAAAAGAGGATTTTTTAAACAAAATAGTTGAATTTTCAACAAAATAATGAAATTTTTAGCCAAATAGTATAATTTTTAACCAAAAGAGATGAATTCTGAGCCAAAGATATAATAGTAAATTTTTAGTAAAAAAGAATTCACTTTCAACCAAAAAATACGTCTTTTCTACCACAAGATGAATTTTCAATCCAGAAGAATCAATTTTTTATCCAAAAAGATGAATGTTCAACAAAACAGTTAAATTTTCGACCAAAAGAGATGAATCCGGAACTAAAATTGTAATAGTAGACTTTTCAATTAAAAAGAATTAACTTTCAATAAAAAATAATCTTTTCGAAGAGCGATATGATATTTATTGCAAGAATCTAAAAAATCTTTGAAATCTTTGTAAAATCTTTGAAATATTTGTAAAATCATTGTGAAATCATTTAAAATCTGTTGTAAATTCAGAAGTCGAGTGGTCAACCTTTTCGGCAAAGCTAGACATTATTGATTGAACCAAGACCTATAATAAAGTACCTATAATAAACAAAACAAAAAGGTCTTACCTGAAGCAATCTAATTCCTTCTGTTGTCATAACAGCCAGAATCCTAGTTGTGTAGAAACCAGGACCATCTCCAACAGTAATCACGACCTTTCCTTGTTTTAAACCAACATCAACTGCAGTTTTGATTGTCTCAGTTGACGTTCCTTTATGGGTAATGATTTCTAGCAACTGCATTTTGTCTACAGGCGAAAAGTAGTGCATGCCAATAACCTGAAATATAAAATTCTCTTTAGTTAAGAAATTACATACGTATTTATTAAAAATAATATACTTTATGGTTGAATAAGGAATAATTTCCTTTTAAAGATAAAACATAAAAATATACCTTATCAGGTCGACTACTGCCTTCTGCAATTTTTGTAATCGGGAGGGCAGACGTATTCGTGGCAATAACACAATAGTCTTGCGTGTTAGCCTCTATTTCTTTGATCACTTTATGTTTGATTTGAAGGTCTTCAAACACAGCTTCAATTACGATATCAGACTTGTTAAAGAGGTCGTACTTTAAGGTGGGGTCTAAATTCGCGAGATACCTATCCTTTTCAAGACTGGAATAAAAAGTTGAATGTAAACTTAAACATTTTTTAAGCACTATTATACTTAGATAATATGATTAATATGAACCTGCTCATTCGCTTCCTCTTAACTGCAGTTTCCAAACCCTTTTGTATTTGACCTACGCCTCTGTTCAGTCCGGCTTGATTCGTGTCCTTCAGAATCACATTATATCCTTTATCAATACTGACTTGAGCAATACCAGCTCCCATTAATCCAGCACCAAGCACGGCAATTGTTCTGCAACAAAGTGAAAAATGAATCCAGAAATGTAAACTGACAATCCTTATTATATATCCCTATATCATCAGATTTTATTGAAAAAATGTTATCTTACTTCACAGCACTCTTCGGAGTTCCGAATCTGTTCTTCTTGCAAGTTGTCTGACCGAAGAAGAGACTGACAAGACCTTTACTCTCTGGAGTAACTGCCAACTGACCAAAAGCTTTCGCTTCAGCTTCATAACCCGCACTTGGTCCTTTATCCAAACCCGTACGAATAACTTCCAAGATTTTCAAGGGAGCGGGATACAAACCATTAGTTTGTTTCATGACTTGAGCTTTCGCTTTTTTGAAAACTTGATCTTTTATGTAGTCCACCGAAAGGACGAGGTTTGTAATTTTTTCAACTAATGACTTGGGTCCTCTATTGACTTTCAGGTTTCCACTCGCAAGATCCTTCGCTGTTTTAATCGCAGTTTCTTCCAGGTACCTCATTGTGCTAAAGTGAAAATTACAACAATATTAGTAAAATTACACTTTTCCTGTTAGGTTTACTTTTTCAGGGCTCAGATTCACTACAGAGACCAATGAATTTTATAAACAATTTTAAAAAGATTCAGACAAATAACTCCAATTTCTAATCTTTTTGTTTTATAGAGAAGAAAATTAGATGAAACACTATACGCATAGAAAAATACATAAAGTAATAAACAATTTGTAATAACTTGGATTTTCTTTTTTTTTACCACAAAATGCTATAGATATGCAAATTATATTTGCACAAATGAACTTAATTCTTAAACCAATTCCATTTTTTAAGTTATAAAGCATACACAAATTGAACATTTAAAGAAATTAAATAAAATTATATTTATAATTTTGAATTCTATGCAGATATTTTAAATTTCTAAAAGAATTTATTCTGGAAATTCTAAACTTAATTTAAAAAAGTGCTGTTTAGATATTCTGTTATTATCTGAATAAGTTTGGTATAAAACTTCTCAATTAAATTTCTTATACCAGGGTTGCTACAGAATTTGAATTTCCCAATTGCAGGTTTTTTCAAAGGTGATTTACAAAAAAAATCTCAATCTTACGCTAACGGTTCCATTCGAGAAAAGTTAGAGATTTTTCGAGCAAGAAACAAATATCATTAAACAAGAATTAAACACATAAAATGAAACTAATTGAACTCTGATTTGAAATATATATTTGCAAAGACAAATAAAAGGTTTGAAAATTAATTTCTACTTTATTAATATAAATAAAATTAATTTCCTCCAAACAAGATAAATTTAATTTTGAAGTGTTTTTAAATTCCATGAATTTCTACATGTATCATTTAAAAATAAATTGATCTACGTCTAAAATATTTGTTTCCAAAATTTTTAACTCATTAACTTGCATTTTTTTTAATTAGAAAAGTTTATAGTTAACATGGATTTTAAACTTGAGTTGTGGGAATTTAAATATTTTTTCATTCAAAAGTTTTTTTCAATTTGTAATAATTTCTAGGTTTACATTTTTTTGTAAATTTAACTCCTGCAAAGCGGCACAATTTTACTTTTCCATTACGTTTAATTCTAACTACATTCTTTTTGAAACTCAAATCTTTTCTATTTGAATTCTAATTAAATATTGGAGAGAATTTCCAATTTGAACTATTTTCAAATCAAAAAAAATGAAATAAAACGTTAAAATCGTACAAAACAGTATTTTCAAGAAATTCCATAAAATTATATGCAGGTATTTTTAATTTCTAGAAAATTTTATTCTGGAAATTCTAAACTGAATGCATAGAAGTGCTATTTATATTTTCTGTTATCATTTGAAGTACTTTGGTATAAAACTTCTTAATTAAATTTCTTATACCCGAGTTGCTCAAAAATTTTAATCTCAAAATTGCAGGTTTTCTTGAAGGTGATTTACAAAAAAAAATCAATGTTACGCTAACAGTTCCATTCCAGAAAAGATAGAGATTTTTAGAGGAAGAAACAAATATCATTAAACCAGAATTAAACACATAAAATGAAACTGATTGAACTCTGACTTGAAATATATATTTGAAAAGACAAATAAAAGGTTTGAAAATTAATTTAAACTTCACTAATGTCAATAAAATTAATAAATTTCCTCTGAAAATTATAAATTTTATTTTGAAGTGTTTTTAAATTGCATGAATTTCAACATGTATTATTTTAAAATAAAATGATCCACGTCTAAAATTATTTTATATATATATAATTGTTTGTTCATTTAAAAGTTTTATTCAGTTTGGAATAATTTCCAGGTTTTAATTTTCCTTTATAAATTTAACCCCACGCAAAGTTGAATAATTTTACTTTTCTGTTCCGTTTCATTCCAAATACATTCTTTTCCAAACTCGAATCTTTTCTATTTGAATTCTTATTAAATAATAGGAAGGATGTCTAGTTTGAACTATTTTCAAATCGAAGAAAATAAGATAAAACGCTAAAATTGAACAAAACAGTATTTTGAAGAAATTCCATAAAATTATGTTTATAATTTTGAATTCTATGCAGGTATTTTGAATTTCTGAAAAACAAATTTCTGAAAATTCTAAACTTAATTTATGGAAGTGCTATTTTGATATTTTGTTACCATTTGAAGACATTTGATATAAAACTTCTTACTTAAATTTCTTATACCAGGGTTGCTGCAGAATTTTTATTTCCAAATCGCAGGTTTTTTCAAGGGAGATTTACAAAAAAAAAATATTCCAGAAATTCTAAACTTAATTTATACAAGTGCTATTTTGATCTTTTTTTATCATTTAAAGAAATTTGGTATAAAACTTCTTACTTAAATTTCCCATACCAGGGTTGCTACAGAATTTTCATTTGCAAATTTCAAATATTTTCAAGGGTGATTTAGAAAAAAAAATCTATATCTTACACAAACAGTTCCATTCCAGAAATGTAAGAGATTTTAGAGTAAGAAACAAATATCATTACACCAGAATTAAACGCATAAAATGAAACTCATCAAACTCTGATTTGAAATACATTTTGACAAAGACAAATAAAGTCTTTGAAAATTAATTTATATTTCACTTGCAAATTATATTTGTACAAATCAAATTAATTCTTAAACACATTCAATTTTTTCAAGTTATAAAGCATATAAAAATTAAATAAAACAATATTTTAAAGAAATTACACAAAGTTATATTCATAATTTTGCATTCTATGCAGGTTTTTTCAATTTCTAAAAGACTTTATTGCCTAAATTCTAAACGTAATTCATGAAAGTGCTTTTTATATTTTGTTATCATAATTTTGATTTCCAAATTGCAGGTTTTTTCTAAGTTTTTTCAAAGGTAATTTAAAAAAAAAATTCTAAGCCTTGCGCTGACAGTTCCATTCCAGAAAAATGAGAGACTTTTAGAAGAAAAAATATCACTAAAGAAGAATAATCGCAAAAAATGAAACGAATTAAATTATAATTTAAAATATTTGCAATGATAAAGAAAATCTTTGAAAATCAGTTCCTACTTCACAATTTCTACATCTATTATTTAAAAATAAATTTATTTGCGTCTAAGATATTTCCTTTTAAAACTTTTAATTTCATCAACTTGAATTATTTTCAAATTAGACAAAATTATAGTTCACATGCATTTTGAGCTTGAGAATTTTTTTAAATTTAAAGTTTTTTTTCAATTTCGAACAAGTTCAAGATTTTTGTTTTTTAAAAATAAATTTAACTTCTTGGAAAGTAGAAAAATTTCAATTTTCTGTTCCGTTTAATTCCAAATTTATTCTTTTCCTTAATCGAATCTTTTCTATTTGAATTCTTTTAATTATTGGAAATCATTTCTAATTTGAACTATTTTAAAAATAGAAAATTTGAACCAATAAGTGTTACAAATTTAAATGATACAATTTTGAAAGATTTTTTTTCAAAAAGTCGAAATTGTCGTACAATCCGAAGTTTCAAAAATAAAGAATTTTGAATTTTTTAAATTAATTTTTCTATCTTTAGGACTATTTTCCGGCATATAATCGTATATTTCTGTACGTGAGATGGTAGTTCGAAAATATTTTCAAGCTGAAAGTGAATAAATAGTGGCATTTTTTCAAAATAGTTCGAGACGTGATTTCGATCAGTAATATTAGTAAAATTACACTTTTACTGCTGTTTTGAATTTTCTTTTATGTTTAATTTTCTTACTTTTCTTCCGGTGAAGCATCTCCAGGTCCCAATCTATTCACAAGAAGATCGACCACACCAAATTTTTTCGCTTTATCAGCTTTCAGACTTTTTCCAGTTAAACACATGTCCAATGCGTTTGGTAAAGAAACTAACTTCGGTAGTCGCTGTGTACCACCTCCACCGGGAAGAACGCCCAGCATTACTTCTGGCAAACCTAAGCTCGTTTTTGAGTCTTTAACGGCGAGACGATAGTGACACGCCATGGCGACCTGAAAGGATGTTACATATCGATAAAATTGGTATATAATTAATAATAATAATAATTAAGGTTGGAAAATAAAGTACTTGAAATTAAATTCGGGGAAATCATCAGAGTAGGTCACTTTTAAGATTATTGGAATATACAAAAAACTGTCTTCTTAAAACTTTAACCACAATATTTAATACAAGTGGGAGAAATTTTATCGAGATACGAAAAGGAATAAATGTGAGAGATAAGAAAAACTGATTTTGAGCATTATAAACAACGATAAAATTAACTACTATTTTGGAAGTCAATACGTTATATTTTTCAATTATGCATGAGTCAGTGTGCTTTCGTCTCTATTTTTTATACCAGAAACGATGACTTATTCAGAAATCGATATAGGCTAGAAAACGTATCTCGAGATTGCTAAACATAAAAATAACTTAATAATGGATTTTATCGGCAGTTTTTAAACAGAAATGTAGTTAAATGAATATTTAAGTCTTCCCACAGAGTAAATGACTATTCTTAAGAATTCACTATAAATTATATACAACATTTTCACTTTTTTTGACCAACTCAAGAATGAGTTCCCCTGTATCTGAGAAAATTCAAAATAAAAATCTACCTCGAGACCACCACCAAGACAACTGCCTTGTATTGCTGCAACCACTGGTTTTTTACTTGCAGCTATCGCATTCAGAATTCTGTGGCCATCTTTAGAAACCTTGTAACCGTCGTCTTCAGTTTGAAATTTGCTAATCATGGTAATATCAGCGCCTGCAATAAAACTTCCAGGTTTACCGCTTATGAGCACTGCAGAGCTCACAGCGGCATTCGACTCGATATCCTTTAAAACCTGCGAGATCTCCTCCATAACCTCAGCATTTAAGGAGTTCACCTGTTGAAATAAAAAAATAGGATTTAGATATAAAAAGAAAAATAGATGCTTAAAAGTTGCAGGGTGTCCAGCGGACACCTACCAGAAAATTCCCGCACACTTTCTGTGCAATTCCCGCATGCTTTTGAAGAATTTATTGGATTTTTCTAACAAAAAATAGGGACAATAACACTAGTTTACAGACATTTTTGCCCACCACACCACACTATGATTTTCGATGGTTTTCGAGATATCAATGTTCAACATTTTTTTTCAATTTTCAGAGTTGTTACGACGTTTTTGAGTATATTTCGAGTTCTAATTGACCGATTTTCCTAAACGAGCACTCAATTTGAAGATAACTGAATCCTCTACAACTTTCTATTCTAAAGTTTTTAGATTGGCCCAGTAGTTCAGATGCTAGCGATTTTAATATGTTGGCTAATATTTGCGATTTCTATTCTTCACAGGACGATATGTGAATTGACGACCTCGTTTTTTGGCAAAAAATACAACTTGTCCAACTTATTTAAATCGCTAGCATATAAACTACTTTACAGATTTGAAAACTTTAAATAGAAAATTGTACAGGATTCAGTTGCCTATAATTTGAGTGCTCGTTTAGAGAAATCGGTCAATTAGAACTCGAGATATACTCAAAACGTCGGAAAAACTCTGAAAATTGGGAGAAAAAAATTTCCAACATTCATATCTCGAAAACGCTTCCATAAAAAAATTGTGTGTGTGATTTTCGTGTTTAGTGGACCAAAATACATAAAAAAATCTTTTAATTTTGTAAACTAGTGTAATATACACATAATCAAACCCAAGAGTTCAAACACTTATTCTTCGTATCTTTTTTTGGCAAATTAAAGTAAATCAAACCTTGAATGAATTTTATACAATACATGATACTACTCCACGAAAGATAATCCCTGTTTAACAGACTGCTGTTTTAACCAATTTTTTTAAATAACACGAGATTTTTTTTCTGATAAATTTGAGGACATTCTGCTAATAAAAATTCGCTAACAATATTTGATATATCTAGAAAATAAATCATGTAAATGCAGTAAATTGGTAAAATACTGAGTTGTGCATTAAAAAAATATATAGTTATCTGAGCTTACAAAATATTTGGAATATTTGAGGGTTTTTATCACAAAAATACACTAGAAAAAATCGACAAGTCGCAACAATAAAAATAGGAAAGGAATCGCTTTTTCCACACTATTGTTTTGTGGGTTTTTCTATTAGGTTTTTTGAATGACAAGAAAACACCAGAAAAAAGTTAGGGATTTGAAAAAATGCAAAAAAATTAACACTCAAAATTGAGCATCTTTATTTTAAAATTCTGCTATTTATCTATTTTTCATTCCTTCAATTTCATACGTTTTTTCGAGTTTTTTCAGTTGAAGATCTAACATATTTAAAAGATTTTTTTAAACAAGCCAGAAAAAAAATTATTTCAAAACTCAAAATGAAATATGGAATACTGGCCCTGAGTTGTTCAAAATCTTTTTCCAAGCGAGCTGGAAAAAAATAATTAAATACAATATATGGATGTTCAAAATATTGTTTAAGGTTGGCTAAAAAAATATAATTTAAATAAGAAATACAAAATTCAGTGTTTCATTTTTATTTCTTCAACTTCTTATCTGTTTTTCTAATGTTTTTATTTTATCAGTATGAAGTTCCGAAGTATTTAAAAATAATTTTAGATCTAGCTACAAGAAAAATTATTTAAAGCCCCATGAAAATGACTATGTTGAAAACATGTTTCCTTTCCATTTTTGAAACTTGTCAATTTATTCTAGTGTTTTCTGATCATTAGAAACCCCTCAAAGGTCCAAAATAACTTTGAAAGCTGAGCCAGATAAATATAATTTTTTTTTAAATACACACATCTGTATTCTTCGAATTTTTTAATAAGTTCTTTCTGTCTTGTTTCAATTTCTGTTACCAAAACTTTCCTATCTTATTACCTATCAAGTTTATATTTTATCAGGGTTACTACAAAATCCCGATTTTGAAACTCCTTGTCTTTTCCCTGACTAATTTTTTATTTCATCTGAACGTTATCAATTTTTTTTAGATATAAAAAAATGTACAACCAGGAGATAAGTAATGTTAATCCAAAAACATGTTTATATCTGAATTTATCTCAACACTTTTAGTAACAACAATCGTACAGAACTTTATAAACTTTAAATCAAGTTTATCAAAAATACCCTGACACTTTTAGGGTTTTCCTGATATTCCCTGACTTTCCAGAATTTCCTGAACAGTAGCAACTCTGATTTTTTGGATTGATTCGAACCTGAAATTTCTTCAGCTTGAACCAAAAAACATGTTATTATTTTTTATTCATGGGAAACATTTTTTTCTTTGTGTTTATAACGTTTCTACTTCGCAAAAAAAAAATGAAATCCCAAAAATCATAAATCACAACAAAAGTTTTTTCCGAAAAAGCAAAATGATAAAATGTTTCTTTGGTTCAAGCTGAATAAATTTCAGATTCGACATATTTAACTTTTTTTTAAATGTGTGCATATGACGCAATAAAAAAACATGTTTTTGCACATTTTGCAAAAATTGTTATTGAGCAAAAAACTTGTTTAAATTTCGTAATTTTTTATTATTGTTCACTAGTAAAACGTAAATATAACAAATTCGTCATAATTTTTTAACCAATAGGAAAAATTCATAAATAATTTATTTAAGTGCTATAATTGCTTTAATTATTATTTAATAATGGGCACACTTACTAATTTCAGAGAATTTTCGCGTAATTCAAATATTATATTTTCAAATATCTTATATTTAGAGAGAAAAGGGGGCAAAGGGGAAGTTTTTTGAGAATAGGGGAAAAAGGGGAAGACTGTGCACCCTGTTATAATAATTACTTATTCGGATAATTATTTTGCTTGAGAATGACGTCTATTATTGAATAAATATTTATAATAATTATTTATTTAAACACTTATTTTTCATGGTGTGGCTCACTATAGGGGTCGCTACCCAGTAATTATAGATATCCATCCATAAATTACGTCACGTAATTTACCGACAATTTTGACCCTCCCCCCCCCTCCCTAATTCACGCTTTTCCCAACTTTTCCATGCAGTTTTTCGCCATTACGTAACACTTGCTTTGACCCCTATCACTTTTCATCAATTATCGAAAACATGGTCCTTGTTTTTCTATTGATAGATAATAAACACTATATGAAATACAAAAAAATTAAATTACAAAAATTTTGGTGAACAATGTAGTGTGCAAAACGTGTATCGTAATATTTCTTTACGGTTTGGTAATAAGCATCCAATACACTTATTGTAAAAATACACCAGAAATCGTTAACAGTGTAGGTAAGAAAATTAAAACAAAAATGACGTCAGGTTTTGAAATCCATATTTAAAAGAGAAAACTAAACTGACCTCGATTTCCTCGGTGAGACTGGAGAGTCGTTTTCTGGCATCTTCGGAGAGTACGCTCAATCGTAGCCGAGTATCTTCGGCAACGGAATTCAGGGGTATCACAGATATCGAGTTGAGTCTTGGTGGAGGTGGCAAACTTGACTCCTCTTCGACGGCTGATGCCGCAGGACTTGAAACAGCGGATCCACAACCCTCCGCTCCGCTATTCACGGACGGTGTCTTTTCCGAGTCACTCCACTCCTCATCCTCCCCTGGAAAATACAAATAACATGCAATTAGTAACAATTTTCAAAATTATAGAAAGAAAAACAACAATAAATGACACCACTGATAATATAAGTCATAATAAATTGTATTAAAAACATGGTAGCGTACACTTAAACTTAAAAATTCGCCAGTTGAGTTTATTGGAGACGACCATCATTGCTGAAAGTCTTCCAGGTGAGAGGAGGAAACTGATGCCGGAAATCGCACATGCGACAAAGGACGCTTGTGTGTAAACTGTAAACTACAGGATGTGGAGTAAAATGTGTATAGAAACGATGCGTCTCTCGCGCCGTTCACGTCCCTAATGGGGTACCTCCTCTCCTCTAAGCCGAGCCATGCGTATTTCTGCCCCCTCTCCTTCTATCCCTATCTCGTTCCCCCCTCTTCGCCCCCCGGCCAACCACAATTCACCTTATCAATCCATCTATCTCGCTCTCCCTCCTCTGCTCCCTTCAGCTTGGTTCTTCACACCCCTTGCACTCCCCTCCACGTGCGCAAAAGCCGCTTCACGTTGCCTAGCTGTTTCCGAGTTTCAAAACCATAACGAAGGGATCTCTTGCTGGGGACGGAGCGACCAGAGCATTCCTTATCTGGTTTAAACGGTTTAAATGATTGGAAAGAGGAGATTTTTTTGGAGAAGGTTGATCAAAAGATTAGAGTCTGAAATTTGAGACTAAGTAAGGTTTGAGCATTAAAGAATGGAAGACAACTTTATCTCGCTTTATCTCTTTGGATTACACTTCTTTGAAGTTTCCATGCTTTGTCGAATTAAAGAGTGGATTTCTTTTTAGGAGATTTGAATTTAACGGTATTCAGATTAATTCGATTCAAGAGATGAAAAAATCTGAATATGATATGAATTACGAAATTTCGAAACCTTGATAACGCTTTATTTAATATCAGACTTCACAGACAGAAATCTTCTTGAAACACGAGAAATAGGATGATTTCTCAAGAAAATATGGGAATAAATTCTTTCAAATAGCATTCGAGGATTGCACTTTCAACAAAATAGTTGAATTTTCATACGAAAAAGATTAAACTTT
Source organism: Andricus grossulariae (assembly GCA_011634705.1). Lineage (NCBI taxonomy): Eukaryota > Metazoa > Arthropoda > Insecta > Hymenoptera > Cynipidae > Andricus > Andricus grossulariae. Next base: position 47,201,142 of record JAABKJ010000755.1, on the reverse strand, counting down.
AAGCAAAAATCTAGAGAAAAAAAAGACAAACCTTTCTACCAGGAGATGAATATCTTCAACAAACAGATGAATCGATTCTACCAAAAAATGAATTTTCAATCCAAAAGGACAGATCTGCTATTCAAAAAGACGAATGTTCAGCAGAACAGTAAAATTTTCGATAAAAAAGATTACTTTTTAACAAACTAGTTGAATTTTTCACAAAAGAATGACATTTTCCACTAGAATTTGTAACAAAAATAGATGAATTCTGAACTCAAAATACAATAGTAAACTTTCCAAATAAAAAAGAATTACCTTTCAACTATACAAGATGTTTTATAGACACTTTTATTCAATCTTAACTAATAAGAGTGCAAATTTTAAAATCAATGGATGATCGAATTAATATTCATTTTCTCTATTTTGAGAAATTATCTACAAAATATACAAGATCAATTTTCAATCCAAAAATATGACTTTTCTATAAAAAGATGAATTTTCAATTCAAGAGGACAGATTTTCTATCCAAAAAAGTGAATGTTTAACAAACCAGTTGAATTTTCGACTAAAAAAGATAAATTTTTAATAAAATTGTTGAATTTTCAACAAAAAAATATTTAAATTTTAAACCAAAAACAGCTAAATTCATCCAAAAAAGACCCATTTTAAAATAAATAGTTCAATCCTTAACAAATACAGATTAATTAAAAACAAAATACATGAATTTTCAACAAAATAGTTACATTTACAACCAAAAAGACGAATTTTTAAATAAAATGATAAATCCTCAACAAAAAAGGTAATTAAAAAAAAAGAAGTTAAGCTATTAACCAACTAGTTCAATTTTCAACCACAAAAGGAGACGTTTTAATAAAATACTTAAATTAAAAAAAAACGGAATTCTCATGGAAAAATATGTATCAGTTGATATTTAAATAAAAAATATTTTAATTTTAAATAAAAAACAGTTTCATTCATCCGAAATAGACAAATTTTCAATAAAATATTTGAATCCTCAACCAAAAAAGAATAATTTTCATCAAAATACAAAAATTAAAAAAAAAATAATTACATTTAAAACCAAATATATTAATTCTGAACAAAACCCTACCCGACTTTACCCCGTACCCTATCTTAATTTACCCCTTGCCATAGCCGACTTTACCCTGTACCCTTAATGACTTTACCCCGTAACCTAGTGGGGAGAGGGATAGAAGAAGTGGGGAAGGAGAGGAGAGAGAGTGGGAGATTTGAACGACTCCATTTTTTCCTCTTTCTTTTACCAAGAAACATTAACACATTTTGATATTGAAATTTACTTCTGGTTAGTTCGGCTTTTATAAATTTTCTTGTCAATTGACATAACTGAATGCTTTAATATCACTGAATAGTCAACGACTAATCTGACCTTAGAGTTATCCAGACTGAATAAAATTCAATTGCTTATAAAAGAATATTGCTGATCGATAATTAGAAATTTTTATGTCATGGAAAGCTGATCAGCAGTAAATTTGTCCAGACCAGATTGTCGTACTGATCAAAGGAGAAAGAATTTTGTTTTGAGAGTCTTACAATTTCCTAATATTAGACTTTTCTTTTCGGTTACGTTTATTAACATCCATGATGTAAATTATTTTACAAAATAAATGTTACATCACCAAATTCGAAGGCACTGTAATCATACAGTGAAACCTGGATTTAGCTCCCCTGAATTTTGACCCTCCGAGAATTAAAGCCGCGCCGTGGGGATACGTGAGAGGCGTTTGCGGGGAGATGTGCAGTGTACACTCAGGCGTGACAAAACAGAGAGAGAAACAGGAGAGAGACAAAATAGTTCCATGTCTCTGGATTTAACGTCAAGGTCAGCCCCAAAACCAGCGCTAAATCCAGGTTCGACTGTATTTCATAGATTGAGAAAAATGATAGGTGACTTATCTTGACTTACAAGAGCATAAAATTTCCGACTTCTATTTGATTTTCACCACTGAACCGAATTTCCCATATATTACCAGTCTTGAGAGTTTGCACAGAGGTGTAATTCTTCCAGACGAGATGCAGGCCAAGAAAAGGAAAAAGGTTCGGCTCGGAAAATCGTAGAAAAGTCTGAACCAGCGGAGCACTTAGTTGCATAAAGCGTTGAAGGTATCGGTTCCGAGAAGTCTTATCAGGCCGCGGATATGTTAATGGCGGCCGTGTTTCCCCTTCCCCTTGGAAGATATATTGCACCCCATAGTAGCCATGATGAAGGCGGGCGGCGGAGGCGATGAAGGAGGTCTATAGGTACGTACTCCGTAGGCACCCCCGATCGGGAGCGTTCTTGCATGCACGCGCAATTAAGAATTGACCGTAGCGAACTCTCTCGGAATAAGTTGCTGTTGCTGGTTGTTGCTGCCAAGGTACACGGATCCATCGATGAGAGTCAACAGAGGTACACGCTTCGCGGGACAAGCGGGACCAAAGTAGATAACCTAGACGAGCTCCAACCCCAATCTAACTTTTAATCTTTCTTGCTCTCACTCAATCTCTCTCTTCCTTCTTCCTGCCATCAGCATGCATGCCTTCGAAACATGTAATTAAAGCATCCGAGTAACTATTATCAGATTTATCAATCATTTATTACTACTTTGGGAGCTCTTAGCGAGGATCTTGGTGGAGAGAGATAATTGTTCATGTTTATACTTTGATACGGATATTTGTTAATGTCCTCGTGGCTATTTGTCATATTTATAATAAGTCTCTCAGAATGGCCCTCTTCGGCGAAGAAGGTGTAGATCTCGAAACAGTGAAGGTACGTGGGTTAGCTTTCGCAGATGACAAGATTGTTATGGCAGAATCAATCGAGGGCTTGCAAAGAATGTTGAATAAACTTGATACAAGCATGAAGAACATGGGCCTCAAAATTTTAACGTAAATGAAACAAAAATCATGGCGTTTGAAGGAAAAAGTGAGAAAACAATGTGCAACATTGTTTATGCTCAAACAAATGGTTGAATTGTCTACCAAAATAGTTGAATTTTCGACCAAACAAGATGAATTGTTAACCCAGAAGTTTCATTTTCTACTAAACATATGTATTTTTAACAAAATAGTTGTATTTTCAACAAATTAATTCAATTTTCAACCAAATAATAAAATTCCAAAAAAGGGAAAAGAGGGGGAAGAGTGTAAAGTTTGGATAAAACAGCTTAAATTAAAAAAACTGCATAAAATGAATGATAACTCGTTGCGGTCTTTGATCTCGAGTTTACACTGTGTCATTGGCTAATTGGATCTACTCCACATACTTTCTAGAAATGAACGGCGAATACGTTTCACTGCATATTTTCCAATTCAACGCATCATGGGTTCGATTCTCTCTCCCTTTCGGTACTACATTCTGCGTTTAACAAAATAGAAGAGGGAGGAAGGAAAATAACCCTTAGGTTAGGGTGCGGGTGATAGGGATTTCGACCCTCGGAAGCATATATATGATATATATATATGGTGAGAGAGGATGATGAGATCTCGTCCAAGGTCGCACGTGGACCAATGAGATGTAGGGAAATAGAATAGTCAATAGAGTTGCGATATATTTCATTTTCAATGAAACATGGCTTCCATCTTTACATCTCGTGAATGCATGATCCTTTTTTTCTTTAGCTTTCCGCCTGCTTCCATCAAGACAATGCAGCCTCTTTGAATGATAGATTCATCGCCAAGGGTGATCTCTAGATCGACATTTCAAAATTGCAGATAAACGTTTTTAACTGCTAGAAAAAATACATCAATTTATGCAAAATGCGGATTAATTAAATTTAATTAATTGAATAACGAGGGGTTCACAACTCGACCGATGGAGTGTATGTACACTGATTTCAAGTGATTTCAGTGGCTACACGTGAATTCAAGTTAACCCCTCGTTAATTAATTAAATCTACCATATCAGGGTGACTGTTTTAATCGAGGAATTTTTTTTCAGTTTTTCCCTTGTTCGTAAACATTTGCCACGATCATTGAAATTAAAACATTCGAACTCTTAAAGCTGAAAATGTTTTCTTTGGAAGTAATAAAAACTGAACTGAAAATTATAGCATTCGAAGTGGAAATCTTTTGCATTTTCTGCTTTTAAAATTGAAGCTTAAAAATGTTTTAATTCGAACCGTCAATAATTTAAACGTATAAAGTGAAAGCTTTTAAAACTTTTCAATTAAATAATTTAAAATTAAGTGCCGTTAAACTGCAAAATTTACAATTTTAAACTTTTATCAATTGAACAATTCAAAGATTTCTGGTTACAAGTATAAATCCACGCTATCATTTTCAATGCTCTAAATTGAAAAGTGAATTAATAAATTTGTAAAGGTTCAAAATGATATAATTTTAAGCAATTTCAATTTTCTAATTAGAAACATTAAAAATTGAATGATCTCAAATTGGTTTTAAACTCTACACTTTTTTATTTAGACTTTATTTTAATTTTAAGCCGTTTCAAATTAATTATTGTTCAAGTGTAATTTATACATCAAAATTCAAAATTTTCTCTCAAAAATTGGAAATTTTTTAATTAGATCAATTACAATTGTAATGTTCCAAGTTTAAATTTAGCAATCATAAATTTTAACAATTCAAGGCTTTCTTTTTTAAATATTTAAATAGGATTTCAAATTGAACAAAAGCTTCTTGTAAAATCACTTATTTTCCAATTTTAATTTAATATTTGTAACATTTTTAATATAGAATCTTTTATAAATGGAATAAAACAATTTTAAATTTAAGTTTATAAATTTTTAATTTACTATTCTCAGGACTGCCAAGGCCTAATTTACACGAAAAAGTGATCTATTTAAACAGAAAAAGTGAACAAAAGTAAATATTTCTAGACGAAATAGTTACTAAAAGTAACTGGTGTGCATTAATAATATGGGAAATGAGAAAAATTCAAAGCAATTTCTCAAAAATAAAGGCGAATTAAAAAATGAAAACAATTCAAAAATATGAAAAAATTCATTGAATTCAGTAAGTTTCAAATGAGTTTAGAAAAATTCAAGGGAATTCAAAAGAATCTCATGAAATGCCTAAAAATTCAAGGTGAGTTTAAAAGACTTCGGTATAAATTAAACAGTAACTGAAGAAAATCCATTGAGCTGAGTAAAATTGAGTGAATTTAAGAGAATGAAAGTAAATTAAAAAATTCAAGAAAATTCCGAAGAATTCTAGAGAATTTAACAAAATTGAGGATAAGTTAATAAGACATTCCAAATTAATTTTAATTAATTGCAAGAAATATTTTTAAATACAGAAAAATTCTATGAACTCTGATCATATTTCTTGAAATCCTGGAAAATTTATTAAAATACCTTGAGAGCTTTTAATATCTCTTACCATTTTTTTTTAATCCTCGAAAATCTTATAAAATCCCTTAATATCATTCAAATTCTTGGAAATTCTTTGAAAATTTTTAAATCTCTTTAAAATGCCTTGGAATCTTTTCAAATATCCTAAAATATCGGAAATCCATTGAAATTCCTCGGAATCTTTTAAAAACATTAAAATATTGAAAATCCTTTAAAATACCTTTAAATTATTTAAAATACATTAAACATTCCTTGGAATATTTTAGAATACCCTAAAAATTGCAAATACTTTGAAATCTTTGGACATCCCTTGAAAATTTTTAAAGCTCTTGAAAAATACTTGGGATTTTTTAAAAATATCCTAACATGCTTTGAAACCCCGTCAAATTAATAAAATCTATTAAGAATTTTCTAGAATCTCATAAAATACGCTAAAAAATTTCGAAACAATCTAGGAAAATTCAAAAATAGATAAATAGGTAATAGGCAATAATTGCCTTTCTTGTGAATGTTATTAGAGCAAGTAATTCTTGGGTCCTAGAAATGTTAATCGACTTGTCACTCAGAAAAAAGATTCTTTGATTCGTAGAAATTTCTCTTGATTTGAAGAAATTTCTTTGGTTCAAAGAAATGATTTTTTGTTACACTAAAAAAATGTTCTTTAATTTAAAGTTATTTTTTGCATTTTAAAGTTATTTCTAATTCAAATGAACAAAATTATATTGAAGAAACGGTTTGTTTAATGTGTGTGTACACTGTACAGAATGCAACATGAATTTAAAAAAATTTATTCTGAACATAAGTTTCTTCAATTTTTCAACAATTATTTTAGAGTTTTTCGTTCAACGCCCAAGAGAACGGATACTAGAAGTTTCATCAAAATTACTAACAATAGATGAAACTCTTTAGATGATTTGACATTGAATAACAATAACTCTAAGCTTAACACCAATTTAGCGTTTTCGATTTCTTAAATCAATCAAAAGTCGATTATGTATCTTTTCCCTAACCGCTGGACTCCCTAATTAATAAAAGTTTTTAATTTCTGTGTTTTATAATTTTAAAATAGGGATGCTTTGAAAATAAATGCAACCGTTGAAAATCTCGCGCCGCTCAAATCCACTTCCACTAAAACTTTAAAATAATTGTTCTCCCTTTATGAAACTCAAGGCCAAGAAAATCAATTTCCAACTTGCAAAACAACTATTAAGCGAAATCACCCTCTGAGCGCATCATTAAACCCTAACTAAACCTAAAGGCTAAACGATTGACGGAATTCTGTCATTATCACAGAAAACGGAAGATTTTCCAGGGGAGTTGCCAGTTACCAGGTTCGCTCGCACGTTTCGAATTTTCAGTCGTGCCCGGGAATAATCCAGTGTGGATGAAAGGTGCGGGACGAAGAAGAGGAGAGTGGAAAGAACCGAGAACCGACTGCTGCCGAGTCCTGGGAGAAAGGGTGGAGGGCAAACGGGAAATAAGAGAGTCTCTTTGTGCCAGGGAGCGAAGGGATGAAAGCGGAGGATGAAAAAGCCGGGGACAGATGGCCGTTTCAGACAATGAGAAACTCGAGAGATAAGGGGAATGGTGAGCGAGCGAGGAGAGCTGCAGGAGAGACAGAGAAGGAACGAGGGGAGAGAGAGAGAAGAAAGAGAAAGAAAAAGTGAGATAAAAGTAATACCTTCAAGGAGAGAGGAAAGAAGAGAAAAGGAAAAAAGGTCACTGGGAGGAAAGGGGAGTCAGAAAAACGGAGATGGATTGATAAGGAGAGGGTAAACTACTTTCCGAGGGAGGAAGAGAGGAACTGTAATGAACGAGGGGAATGGAGAAAGTAAAAAAGAAGGGAGTGAGAGAATGGGAGAGTGTGAGAGATAAAAAGTGAGTGAGAGAGAGAGAGAGAGAGGTATATATATATATATATATATATATTCAGAGAGAGGAAAGGAAACGAGCGGATGGTGAGTCAGACTCAAAGTGGACTGTGCAGACAATCTCTGCAGATTAATGGGCCGAGTCATGAACATTGAACATACACGCATTCGTTTTTACACAAGTGTTGCTTGTGCCTAGTTACTAGAGAAGACTGGAACTTTTGCCTGTATTGTCCTCCTTGAGTCGTATATTTGTATACAAATGTATTTACGTGTTACGTCTACAGGTGGATAAACTGCAGGTATGCCGGCAGTGGCCACATATTTATGAATCATTTTTTGCAACAATATAACATATTTTAATTACGCATCGAATTCATTGAGGGCAAGCAAACAATATCCTGCATTACAAACGAAAGCTGCAACCAGTATGCATTTATTTCAAACACTTCAATACCTTTTGTAAAATTCAAACACCGGGCAAAAAATTCTGATTTCACATTCAGAGAGAAATGTGAAAGAAATTATGTTTGTTATTTGTTTTATGAAGTTTTTATACATACAAATTCAACAAATACCAAATGATGTCAAATGCCCGTCTTACACTCTAAATTTAAATTATTCAAAGTTGGACTGATTAAATTAACAGATCTATCTGTTAAAATGTTAAATCTTAATCAAATAGTCACTTGAAATGACTGATCTTCTGGCAATAGAAGTGACTAATTATTTTTCTATAATAAAATTGTAAAATTGTTTCTAAATTAAAATTCTTCATTAAATTCCTATATTTTAATAAATGATTAAAATTAACCGAAAATAACTGATAAACATATTAAAAGTTACGGATTATATCAATCAGAATTACTAATTTAATATTAAGTAATAAAATCTACTGAAGACAGTAATACATTTATTGTTGATAATTCATCTTTTTTTACTGAAAACTCACTTGGTTGAAAGTTGAACTACTTTGTTCAAAATTAATTTTGTTTCTTAAAAATTAATCTTTTACTATTTGAAAATTCAACTATTTGTTTGCAATTTCATACATTTTGATGAAAATTCTTCTTTTTGGTTAAATTCAACTGCTATTTATTTGAAATTAATATCTTTTTCGGTTGAAAATTTTACTACTTGGTTCAAGGTTTAACTACTTTGTTAAACAAATAATTTTTTTTTGTTGAATAATCATGATTTTAGTTAGAAATTCAGCTCCTTGGTTGAAAATCTAACTGTTTTGTTACAAATTCCTTGTTTTTTGTGGATTAAATTGCTTTTTTTAACTGAAAATTTAACTTCCATTTTTGGTCGAAAATTGATCTTTTTTAGTTGTAAAATTCACCCAGTTGGTTGATTTTTTAGAAATGAATCTTTTTTAGTTGGAAATTTAACTTTTTGGATGAAAATTAATTTATTTTTTAGAAATATCGTCTTTTTTAAACATTTAAATTTATCTACTGGGTTGGAAGTTGAACTTATTGGTTAAAAATTCATTCTTTCGGTTCATGATTCCTCATTTTAATTGCAAATTCATCTTTTGGTTGAAAATTTAAGTATTTTGTTTAAAACTCGTTTTTTCTTTGAATGTAAATCTTTTTCAGTTGGAAATTCAACTTTTTGGTTAAAAAATATTGTAAATTTTGTCGTAAATTTTTATTTTTTGGTAAAAAATTAATCTTCTTGGTTGAACATTAATTTTTTTGGTTAAACATTGAATTGATCCTCTAGTAAAGTTTTTAATTTAAAACTCGAAAACTTTTAAAAATCTACAATATGAATGCTTTCAACTTGAAAAAAGTTCGAAAAATCTTGAAGGGTACAATTTACACTGGTTTAATTTTAAACGCAATTAATTTGAAATTGTCCATAATTTAAACAATTTAAAATGAAAATGATTTATATTCGAACGCCTTCAATTTATTCGATTTTAATATCTTCAACAAAAGTTTTTCCACTTGAATAAAAATAACTTTAAGATAAACGAAATTGATTTAAATTAAAGAAATATTTTAATCGAAACGAAAAAAAAATTCTTTGGACTGAAGAAATTTCTTGAAATCAAAGAAATTTTCCTTCTAATGTGAGCCCATTAATATTTTTCTTTGATTCAAAGAAATTTTCTTTGAATAAAAGATTCTTTTTTCTGATTATTTATTCTAATTGTTACAAAAGCATGACATTTATTTTGTGCTCTTTTTCGCATCAGAAAACTTTTCAAACAGGGCGTCAGCCATTTTTGAAAAATCTCTTGTTTGAAAAAAATACTGGTTTTTAAACTATTTAAGATATTTAACTTTTCTTACATTCATATATAAATATATGTATTTTTTTCTCAAAAAATGACTAGTTTTGCCTTCTGTCTCTTTAAATACGTGTGACTTATCATTTTTAATGATTTTTTAGTAATAATATCATTAGAAATATATACTTTAATCTTTTATCACTTTATTTTTGCAAAATTTTGGAAAAATTTTTCTCTCTAACATTTCCCCAAGGATACTATATTTTCTGATGAATTTTTATTGGAATATTATATAATTAATTGATGTGTGATAGCAAAAAATTAATTTTTAACCTGAAAAATATCTTGCCTCTTTATTACTCATACTTTTTACTTAAATAAACCATTTTTGTGGTATGTTTATATATTATAATCAAAGTTTGTAGTTTAGTGGACATTATTTATTAATACGAAGCGTTCTTTCTTTATAAATTATAAATATTTAGGGACTTTTTATTTGACATTATATTTTCCAACAGTATAGATAATCAACAGTAGATAATCAAAAAATTGCGAAAAATTTTGCAAAAATTTTGCAAAAATTTTGCACTTTTCTGTCATCACAAGTCAGGTTAAATGTTACGAACGAGGTTGCGAAGATTAAACATTGTACCAATCTCACTGAATATCAGAGATAAAAAAAAGGTCAACAATTTCAGCTTTTATGATTTTTGTAAAATAATGATAGTTTCAACTATTATTTACTCAATAAACTGATTTTAATTGTAGGTATACGAATGATAAATTATAATTATCGAGAATTGGGTATTGTCATGCTCAGGAGCAATAACAGAGACGATTATTATCTATTGATGGATAGAGGTTTCAAAATCGTACCCATGACCGGGTCTAATAAAGATGTTTAAAACAGCTAATTGACAATTGTCATGATATATTTGTTTTCTTTAAATATATTCAATTGAATATGTAAGATTTATTTTTAAAAAAATCTTTATTTTTGGAAACTGACGCAGTTGAATCCAGTGGAATGTTTACCTATTTGCTGGGTGATTTTCCCTAATTCGTAATTTTTTAAAGGGAAAAATCTTAGAATGATCATAAATTCCGATAAGAAATATTCTCGTGAGATTATTCGAGAATATTCTCGTTCTGGAAAGAATATTTTCTCTTCAGACCTCTATTATGGTATCGCATGAAGGTAAGACTACAGAAAGAACCTCGATGATCGGTTCACTTTCGACTACTGCACTTCAATATAAGATCGTTTAGAGATAGAGATAGAATGTGGTGATTTGTAAGGCCGTAAAGGCAAGGAATGATGAAATAATCTGAATTTTCCAACTACACCCAACAAGTCTACATTATATCGGACTGGATTCTGCAGGTTGATGCTTGTATGAACAATAATAAATGACCAAAGATATACTGCTATGAGATAAATTATTTTCATTTTGTTAATGTTCCTACTGTAGTAGGAACATTAACGTGAAAAAACATTTCAGGGAGATAATGAGATTGCCCACAAGAATTATTTATCTTCTTTTTAGATTTTGTTTCGAGTATTTTTGTGGCGTTTTTGCTGCCTTATTGTTTTTAGCAGGTACCCGTGTGGGAAAATTGAATGGCCGTTTATAAATAATAGACCGTTTATTCAGAATCAGAGAGCCAAAAACAAAAAATGCTATGTTCTGTCTGTAAGGTCTGGTCTGGCCCAGGACTGGCGCTGCTCAGTTATCCATACGGTTATCCATACGGACTGGCACGGGGCTAGAAAAAAACGTTACACTTTTGACGAGGCCCCCATCTGGGCAGCGTCAAGACTGGAAACTGGATGGTCTGGCCTAGGCCGGGCCAGTGCTAGAAGATTTTTCGAAACGGGTAATCTGGTTTGAAACAATTTGAGTTTTATCATTTCGAACTTTGACTACAATACGTAGGGTCAAAAATTGTAGAAATGCTAAAGGTTTCAGTTAGAAAACAATTTCTAAAAAGTTTAAAAGTCAGCATATTATTAAGATAATACTAATCAAGGAATGAGATGAGTGATCAAAACAGTACGCAGATTTCACATGCTAAAATGATCACAAAGCTGGGTATATAGGGGGATTTTTGACGAAAATATGGGAATAATAAGAGAATACATTCTTTAAAATAAAATTAATGTAGGTGCTACATTAAATTCAATGTGAAACGCTTGAATTTTTTGAGATTTCAATCCAAAATACTGCATTTTCAACAAAATAGTTGAATTTTCAACCAAAAAAGAGTTTCTACCATAAGCGATGATTTTTCAACAAAGATGTTACACATGAATTCTCAACGAAAACTACAACAGTCGATACTTTAATCAAACCATTTATTAATTTTAAGCCAAAGGGATGAATTTACAACAACAAAAAAAGAACGAATTTTCAACGCAATAATTACATTTTACACCAAAGAGATACATCTTCAACAACAACAAAAAAATGAATTTTTAACGAGAAATAGCTGATATTTCATCCAAGAAAGGTTTTAAATTAAAATCAATATCACTAGTTTAATTTTTAACTAAGAAGGATTTCTTACTAGAAGAGATGAATTTTAAGCTAAACAGAGGACTTTTCAACAATATAGATAAATTTTCAAGCTAGAAAGACAAATTTGTCAGATGACAGTTGAATTTTCAACAAAAAAGTTCATTTTTAACCAAGAAAGATAAATGTTCAAAAAGCAGTCGAATATTCAACCCAAAAAGATGAATTTTTATGAAAATAGTTGAATATTTAACAATGGAATTAAATTTTTAACAGAATAGTTAAATTTTTAACCAAATAGTTGAATTTTCAATTCAAAAAGATGAATTTTCGACCCTGTGATCGAGTTTTTAAAAAACGTATACTTCTTTTTAAGCCTTCTTGTGCAACTTTGTTAGAAAATTTGACTTTTTAAAGTTTATGTTTGTTTTTAAATATACTTACAAAAATTTAATAAACAGAAACATTAAGCCCTGCTGTCGTTCTCTAGACTCTAGACTCTCTAGAGTTCGGTTCTTTTTACTGATCTCAAAAGTTCGGTTCTTGGTCAACTCTAAAAAACAAAAAACCTTCTTCAGATTACGAAACAATTTTTTAGTGTCGGCAACTTTTCAAGGAACTCCTTCTTAACAAGGCTTTACAGCATCCCTCAACGTCATAGTTAGTAAAAGTAAGAATATAAGTAAGATATAAAAAATATGTTCTACAAATCAAAAAATTTTGTTTTGAAATTTATCAATTAGAACTATTTGAATTGATTTGAACTAAGTTGACTTATTTGACGAGTTAATTTGCATAAACATACTTTTAATAAGGACCACAGAGACATCTTTTACTTATATCAACTATCTAAATCCGAATTAGTAGAAATTTTACTAATGCAATTAGTAGCATTGTATCACACTGTTAAATTAGTAATTTTATAAGTTTCTTCTAAATGAAATGGTAAAATTTATTTTACTACATGAATTAGTAAGGGTATTCTGCTATTCTGCTTAGTAATGCCGACTTACTAATTCAATGAGTAGCAATGAATTGCTATGGAAACATAATTTAATAATTTGTTTAATACTTTCTGCTGGTTTTTGAGTTTTAATTGAGAAACGATGTTTTCATGATTTATATTTTAAGTTTATATAGTTATGTTAATAATAATTGTGTATGAACGATGCAATATTTTAAACTGAAACGGTATATTGGGATTCACTGCGCTGCAATACACCATCTATTTTTTCAGTGCGGCCAAAATGTGAACACGTGAAATCAGGTAGAATAACAGCAATTCAAATATTAAAATTATTATTATTATATAAAATCTTTGATAGAAAATAAAATGAGATTTTTATTACAATTTTAATCATTTTTTCAAACTGAAAAAAATTTGGTTGTCATAAAATCATTGTATCGATGATTTTTACGTCTTTTTTCATGTTTCAAACTTATCACTTTTGAGGCAGCACTTATAATCATCAGATCCAGTTTTCCTAGGCGGCAATAATTATTATTTAACCTAAATTCTAAACAGAATTGAAAACTCTTTTGTCTTCAAAAAAGCCTTTTTTAAACCACCGTCTTGGTAAACTTTGGATAAGTTAAAATAAAAGTATATCTATTTGAAAATTGAAAGTTGAAAATTCAAATATTCATCTCTGTGCTTGAAAATTCAACAGCTTGTTTGCAATTGTTCCTCTCCCTTGACGACTGAAAAATCTTTTTAAGTTGGAAATTAAACTCATGTCGAAAAGTAGTTTTTTTGTTTGTTTTATTAAATACAGGCAATGAGATTCGAAGACAATCAGAAGAAAATTCGGTTTGCTTCTGCCTAAAACTGTTCAAATCATGCATTTTATTATAATAATTGTTGATAAATTTAACAAATTATACCAGATGACAAAAGTACAACAATGTGCATCACAGGCAATGAGATTCGAAGACAATCAGAAGAAAATTCGGTTTGCTTCTGCCTAAAAGTGTTCAAATCATGCATTTGCTTATAATGATTGTTCATAAATTAAACAAATTATACCAGATGACAATAGTGCAACAATGTGCATCACAGGCAATGAGATTCGAAGACAATCGGAAGAAAATTCGGTTTGCTTCTGCCTAAAACTGTTCAAATCATGCATTCGTTTATAATAATTCTTGATAAATTTAACAAATTATATCAGATGACAAAAATACATCAATGTACATCGCAGGCAATGAGATTCAAAGACAATCGGAAGAAAATTCAGTTTGTTTCCGCCCAAAACTGTTTGAATCATGCATTTTTTTATATTATTTTTTGAAAAAGTTAACAAATTATATCGGATGCCACATTTTAATAATTACATTTCACCTCGTTGCTCCGAACGAGCGATTTCGATGCATAAATATACTTCACAAAATCCTAATCCATCATACTGGCTATTTGTTACAAATATTTGTTTATAACAAATCACTTGACATGTCAACAATTTTGTTTCTTCCACTGATTCTTGTGCACCAAACCTGAGGCCTGTTGCCACTGACAAAAATTTTCACAGAGAATTAAAAAGAATAATTTAAGAAAACAATATTTTTTTTCGCTGTTTGCAGCTCTATAAAAATTTAAGCAAACAAAAATTCAAAAATCTGCCTCGACATATTTCTTGAGAATTTAATGCTCAATTTTTTGAAAAAAAAAATTGAAAATAAATGAAGAATTGTGACCTACAGGTTATTTTGAACATCCTTTTTTCATTTCGCCCCACTGTGCGCGCTGACGTCATTGGTAATGGGACAAGTTGAAAGTAATAATTACATTAAATTCATTTGTGGTGTTCTATATTCGAAATATTACAGATTATGTTTTCTCTTTTATTAAAAGCGCATGAAAAGCAGTTATTGAACAGATGCTAACATTGTACTGGTACATAATTATTTTCTTGATATCAATCATGGTATCACTAGATCGTGTTTACGGCTTATGTTCCTATGCAGTTTTATATGCATACCTGTGTAGTGAATAATCGAATTGAAGAATAAAGGGGAGAAATGAGGAAAAATTGAACAAAGAGAAATATGACTTGAAGATATCTCGAGAAAAAGAATCAGCTACGATTTCAGTCTTTGCAATTTTTAAAGCTTGAAATTCATACGAATTATATCATTTTCATCATACTTATGATCGCTTGAAGCTCAGTGCAAGGTGTAGTTTAATAGATATTTGCAACCTAATTTTCTAATGAAAAATATATTAACAATGTTTGTAGAGGTCAAAACAAAATTTTGTTAGACATACTTCAGGTTATTTCGATGCGTTTTTTAATGCAGAATTAAAATACCACCTCGTTTTTACAATAAGTATAACGGTTTTCGAAATAATCTAAAGAAAAAAACCTATATAAAAAATGTAACAAAATTGATCAAAAATTGAATTTGCTCTATTTGAGTTAATATTCAATTTTTTAATACGAACTGAGGCCGAATTTGTTAATTTTGGTACGCAAAACAGTAATTTCACATTTGAAATTTTACTTTTTATTTTTCGCATGTCATTGTGTTTTTTTCAAGGTTAGGGTTTAGTTCCGTATCGCTCTTCAACATTAATTGTGAAGTAAATTGAAAATTTTTTAAAATGATGATAGCAATTAAATCGCTAAGTAGAGAAAGGGAACTACTGACATTTTTGGTCAAAAATGAAATAATAATGTATTCATATAGATTCGAATAAGCTCTATTCAATGAGTGCACTAAGGCTTGAGCAAATTTAAATTGTGCTTCCTACTTTGATGCTTGAAAGACCCTGTGTGCCAAATCCAAATTTCAATAATTACTGTAATTATTATAATTGTTTTTATATGTTTTCTTTTTGTAAATATATATCCATTGAAACTAGAAAGAAGGAATTCATTCTTTTAGTCTATGTTACTTTATCTTAAACTTTTATGTTAAGATATTTAAAATTCGAAAAAATAATCTTACATAGAATGCGCATATTTTGTGCAAAAAAAAATATATAATCGTGAAAGTGCTTTTTTCAAAACTTAGAATTTTGATTAACAAAAAAAAATGTTTACTCATTTTCACAAAATTTTTTGTGTAATTATAACTGTTGAATCTACAAAGGGTTATATATTCCTGTAGTGCAAAGTTTATTAAAAAATTAAATTGCTGGACTTTTTTGCAGAATTTTCTCCTCGGATGATGTTCGGATATTTTTGATATGCAATTAGAAAAATCGCAGAAGCGCTTTTTTCAAAAAAGAGTTTTTATTCTTATTTGTTTAATTTCTGGGTTTTAAATATGACAGGCTACTTTTTGCTCGAATACTGAATAAAAAATCATTATAAAATTATGTTCCAAAATGAGAACTGTAAAAGTTGTAAAAAAATTTGTTTAATCACCAGTTTATGTCAGGTTGTAATTAAATGATGCTGGCATAATTTCGAAAATAGAATAATAAAAAAATAAAAGCTCAAAATTTTGAAGAAAATTTATGGAAAGAAATTTTCTATTGGGATTTTTTTTCAAAAGCATTGTCATGGCAACATAAAATAGTATTGAATAAATATCATATAACTTCAAGGATTAATAAGTTAAAGTTGTTTGAGGCTCACCGTGTCGGGTTAATAATTCTGAATGAAAATTTAACATTCAGTTGTATCAAAAATTAACTTTGATAAAAATCTTATTGTCCAAGATAAAAAATTTGTCTTGTCATAATTACCTGATTTCGGTTCAATTTAAACAGAAATTTGTTTTATTTTAAACAAACTCAGTCTCTCTGAAAACTCATTCATGTTGCATATCAACTTTAATTTTTATTGGCTCAACTTAAAGCCACGTTATTGTATTAGGTGCGATATTTTGTTGTTCATTTTAGCTTTACTATGATAAAGAAGTTGTTAGTCAAAATTATTTAATCTTCGCATTAAATTTTTTCAAGACAAAGTTAAAAAGTCATCTTTCTATGTAAAGGTCGCGTAATCGACTTTGGAAACATCTCTCAAATGATCCTCATGAATTTGGACTGGGATGAATTGGAATGGAACAGAATAGAGTGGCCAATTCTCTCTCGTTTACATCCAATTTTAGAGAAGAAAGGGCAGATAGAGGAAAGCGAAGAAAGAGAAGGTTTTTGACTTGATGAAAGGGTGAAAGCTCTCTGAATTCTAGAAGATTCGCAATGAAGGTTTGGAGACGGGACGAAAAGAGAGGAGGAAGCCACGACAATGATTCTCCGGACGTAACGTTTTATAATTACTGCTGGGACCTGCTTCCATCGTGCGACTTAGGGGTGAGTGAATTGAAGTAGTGGGTGGGTACTTTTAAGTGGTAGGGGCAAGCAGAATAATAGTGGCACCGGTAGTAGTTGTAGCAGTTCTATCGGGTAGTAGCTAATCACTAAGGTACGTGTAAAATGGTGGCAGTGGTAGAAGAGGGTAGTAGTAGGTACTAGGTAGAGTCAGATGATCGGTCGTTTCAGGAATGCCAGATATTAAAATACCGCAGACTCTTCAGCTCGTACCAGGACCTCTAGTCCCTTGCTTCCCTTCTTCATTCCCCAGTTCTCCTACCCTTCGTCAAACTCCGATTTTCAGCCTTCCTTACCCCATTTTCATCCTTACTCTGGTTCACGTGATCCACACCGTTGCGTATCCTTTTCCTCGAGTTTCCTCTAGAGAATTTTAGCCTGCTCGCACCAAAAACCTACTTCCGCTTTTTTCTACTCTTACACAGGCATCGCGTGAAAAAAATTTGAAAATTGAAGACCCTTCCTCGCTTCGAATCAATGTGCAGTTGTGAGTTGCTGTGAATTCCGTCGTAATGAGTTAAATACTCCTGGGAGGTGGTTCATTAGTTTAGGATCAATCGCATCGTGCTAGTGGAAACTTTATGGCGAAAGACAGAATTTGCGCACCTGTTTTGAGAATTATTTGGTCGAGTTCTTTGGTTCCTGAGTGGAGAATGGATATATCAAAAGTATGTTTGATTGGATAATAGTATCGCAAATACACGAGGGTAAAAAGATGTTTGTCTCCTTGGTGCATACGATGTGTTATGGAACAAATGTATGTTTACGATGTCTCATATTTGAGGTTAGGTTGAGGTGGTCATAATCGTTTATAGGCAACGGCGAATGCGCATGCGCGATGAATGATTATAAGTCCATAATACTCCTCTAGGAGTATTCTACGCACTATGTACTGCGCACATACGCATACGCATTTGCTACTCCTGTCGCGTACACAACTACTTTCATAACTAAAAGAATGCTGATACACCGCGTAAATTATGTCTGCATTACATAAATTAATTTTTAAGCAGTTTTGCGCGAAGTTCGATTTTTCTCCGTGCGTAGCAGATGCTAAGTATATGATTCGCACATTCAGTTGGAGAAGTTTTTCTCGAACAAGCCTTAATGTCAATTAAAAAAAAGTATTCATATTCTGCCATAGTGGATGACACTAAAATATTTTTACTGGTCAAATATTTGCAGCTTGTTAGGGGTCATCCATATATTATATAATCAATTGTCAAGGATGCCTTATGTCCTCATGGCTATTTATCATATTTGTGGATAAGTGTCTGAGAATGACCCTCTTTAACGCAGGGGGTGTAGATCTCGAAACAGTGAAGGTACGTTGGTTAGCTTTCGCAGATGACAATATTGTTATCGCAGAATCAATCGAGGACTTGCAGAAAATGTTGAATAAACTTAATACAAGCATAAAGAACATCGGCCTCAAAATTAATGTGAATAAAACAAAGGTCATGGTGTTGGAAGGAAAAAGTGAGAAAACAATGTGTAGCATTGTCCTAAATGATTAAAGACTAAAACAACTTGACAAGTACGTATATCTGGATAGCCTATTCACTAGCGACGGAAAAATAGATGGGGATTTAGATAGGCGCATAATTGAGGGTAAGAAGGTTATCGGTAGAACAGGGTATATTCTCAGAGATAAAAACATACCAAAGACGTGTAAAATGATCATACATCATTCTATATTTGTGCCGACACTGATGGACAAAGTCCGAAACGAGGTAATCCTTAAAGATTGTGGTACAGGGGAGACTCTAGTTGATATGTGGGAAAGAAATCAGTTAAGGTGGTTCGGACATTTTGAAAGAATGAAACATGAACGACTGATCAAACAGGTGTATAAAGGTAAAGTAAATGGCAGAATGCCCAAAGATAGGTTGGCGAAAGAATGGTTAGAATCTGTGAATGAGACATTAATCCAAAGAGACATAAGAAGTCATAGAAAAAACGAGAGCTTGCATGAGAAAATGCATGGACGTGAAGGCAGCTAGAGTAGTACACCAGGACAGAAAAGTGTGGCGACAAATAGTTTATAAAAGAGTGTGAGTAGAGTGAATGATGCCTGAAACAAAGGCCTTGGATACTAATGGGTCCAAGTGGGGGACCAAACATAACAATTTTGTGAGGCTTTTGACGTGGGGTGATTGCTAGAGAGATTGATCCGCCGCCTGGGTCGAAGCAGTGTTGCAAAACGAACGTGTCATTTAAATAAATAACACGAGAATTCTAGATCAATCTAAAATGTTTAAACCTTACACCTATATACCTATCTACCCTGTACCTATATCCATCCACACACTACTACTTTCCAGCCGAGCAATTCACGCCTACCTCGAAAGGGAAATGGCTCAATGGTATAATAATAATAATAATGTTTCACCCATTCGTTACCCCCACCCCCTCGGTGTAATCAACGATAATCATTTGATTTACCGTTGATTCACCGAAGAAACTGACGATGGTATTAGCTTTTCTTCGTGTAATGAATTGTTGATATTCGGAAATCAAACTTCGAATATACTGTTCGAACTCTGATAATTCGTTTGTCACTTTTTTTGCGTCATTCCTTAATTTAATCACGTCAGTCTGACAAATCTTGGCATATTTATTAGGATACCGGATGTTGTAAACTTTACAAAGGTCTTGAAACAAATCGTTCCTTGAAGACATTTTTTCGTGATGTCAATGTGAAACAGATTTTGAAAACACACAAAACAATGTATTCACAAGAAAAGCAACTCTAGACGGATTTTTTAATGCTCTTACTTTGACGCACTCTGTCGGCGTCTTAGGGACATTTTTTCCATGTGCGCGGAATATTTAAAAAATATTAAGGAAAGGAGAGGTTTATGAAAATAGGAACTTGAACATAGGATGACGTAATCACTCAAACAATACCCCCTCCCATATTCCATCATTCGTAATCATACACATGACCCCCTACCCCCACTATGATGATTACGTAATATATAGACGGCCCCTTCAATGTTACCACGTACTTATAACGTATAAATATTCAATAGTAAAGCTCAAATGAATTCGAAAAATGAAACTAGTAGCAGTGATTGTGAAGATAATATTGAATAATATATTCGTGTCTAAATTTCTCACGCCCAGTTTCAAAAAATAGTATGAGGGACGCGTGCGCGTAGGTGATTCTCGACGCGTGAGATTGTCTACCACGCTTCGCTGGGGCAGCAAACTTTACATTCGACTTGAATCACCTACTTTGCGCACTTGTCACACAATATACTATTATTGTACTCACAAGAATATTGGACAAAAGAATACACTCTGGACTGACCTGAAACAAAAAAGAAAATACGTGTTAATAATAATTGTATCACTGTGTAACAATTTAAAGGGAAAAGTAAATCCTGAATACTTTCTAAAATTGCTTTTTCTTTTGTCTTAATCGTTAAGATAAATTCGCTTATCTTCTGATGAAGATTGTTGATTATGAGTGAAATGAATCTCCACTTGATAGTCACTTAGGCAAGCATTTTCCGTTGAGAGAGCATAGTAAAAAGGGCCGGTGGCTGGATGACTCTGCCTCAAATTGCATGACTGCGCTCTTGAAAGGCTTGAGAGTCACCTCGGAATTTTCGGGAAGCTATATGACCGCGACGCTTATTGGACTTCCCAGTGCATTGTCAAGCATGCACGGTTATAAATAGTGAGATGCGCCAACATGTGAGAAGGTATGGTTCTAGGTTCACACGCGGACATTAATATCCCATTCAGAGTTGAGAGTTTTGCGGTTTGCTTGAGCGAGTTTACCACAGACAGCCTCGTACGACAAGGCGATGTTCTGTATTCAGCTGTTCACTCTTCAAGTCTGGTGGTTGCGGGAAGAGAAATGACCAACATTTATTGTGAATTGATAACTCCACAACTCCCTAAAGTTTCTAAAACAATTCGTCATTCCATAGCATACTTTAATCTCTAATAACTCTATCCATCTGTTTAGTAGTCTCAACCCAAAGTATATTGCTAGTATCACAACTTGTGAATCAAAACAATCATAATATTTTACTTTTCATTCTACATTCATAGGCCTAAGTTTTGAAATGTTGCAAGGGATAATAATTTATATTATATTTTATTATATTATCATATATAATATTTTATATATTGAGTATAGATATATGTATATATATAATAATATAACGAGTATAAATAATTATTGTGTAGAGATTTAATAAAAGAAGGATATCAAAAATAATCTCTGAGATTCAAACTAGATCTAGAGGCGTACTTTTCTTTATTACGTCCATCTATCAAATTACAATCATGCTTTTCTTTCATGAAACCAGTCTCGTTATTCTTTCAAATATATTGCAGGAACTAGAACTTTGGGGCATTGTAATTGGAATAATCCAGACAAAGATTAGTTTACGGAAAATATCATCTGAATTTTGTATGCGATGTTTAATTTTATTTGCGATAAATCTTATCAGTGTGAGGAAAAGTTATTTCACTTGCTGTGTTTTTGCATCATGTTTTTATTCTCTCATATTAAAATAATCTGACATAAATTTCATAAATCTGTGAAAGTATAGGAAAAGACACTGGATGAATTTAAGCTTCGGGAGATAAAAGGATTATGTTTATAGATGATAGAGGACAGAAGCTTTGAATTCAATCAGAGTGTTAAAATATGGGAAGGTTTATTATCTCTGCGTGCCGTCGATGCTTATCGACAAAAATACCCACCTCATTTCAGTGTCCTTCTGCATCGATAAATCTCTGATCTTCAATCACGCGGTGAGAGTTTGAAAAACGTGATGACATAGAGCTCATTCTCATTTTGCTACAGAAATACTTTCGATCATAGAATAGACCAAATTTTCGAACTCTGTAGTTGAAAATGAAAATGGGAGATGAATTCTAGGAGACATTGGTTGGTTGCGGTGTGCCGAGATTCGATGTCGGGCTCATCGATTTTTCTGTCGGTTTGCCAATAATGTGCCAGTCTGGAATCCGCGAAGTAAAACCCAAACCCCACTCCCAGCTCTTTACGACGCGACTTTTCGCAAAAGCTTCGTCCTCGTCGTCGTTTCTCTGTGTAGGGTACATATAACTCTTCGACTGCTGCATTCATTTTCTACAACTACAGTTTTGGTGCTCTATCCCACTCCGCCTCTTTGCCTCTTTTGCACTTCCCATCCTCTGCGATTATGCTGCTCTCTTTGTCGATCTACGAACAGAAGTTCACGCTGAGAAATGTAGGACAGCTGCTTTGAATCGTTGGAAAAACCCTCCAAATGGCTTTATGAAATCGACGCAGTTCCATATTCCGACCACAGAAAAGAATGCTATCCCAAAAGTACGGTTTCTGATGAGCTATCCGGCACATAAAAAAACTACAAAATCTTGACAGAATTATGTAGAGAGGAAAAATGAAATTGAGAAAAATGTTTCCTTGTGATGAACATTTTTTTAATATGATAGGGGTAAAATATGAGGTGATGTTTTTCATAAATACACATTTTTCAAATTTTTTCACCTATCATGAAAGGGTTTATTATTAGCACGTTCAGCAGATATTTTAACCTTTTTGATGTTGCTATTGAGCATTCCCAAGGGGTTTCATTAATATGGGTAAATTTTGTATTTGCCGATGCGGTTGTGATTGATAGTGTCAAAAATTTGCTATTGACTGGCACAAGGGTTTGTTATTTGCTATCCATAGATGTTGTTATTGACAGTGTTAAGGGGCGGTTATTATCCATCTTCAGCGGTTGTTATTCACTCGCATAAGAAGTTGCTTCGTTTAGCCCTGGGTGTTTTCATTGACAGTGTGAGAGGTTGCTTATTGCAAATCTTTGGTGTTTTGTTATTCACAATGTAAACAGATTGTTTTTGACTGTCACCAGGAGTAAGTATTGCCCGTCCTCAGAGATTTTTAATGGCAGCGTCAACCAATTGTGTTTATCCATCCTAAACGGTTGCTATTAACGTTGTCAAAAGATTGTTACTGACTGTCGTCAAGGCTTTTTTATTGCTCATCCTCACAGGTTATTATTGAAACAGATGCAAGGGGGTTAATGACTATCACCAGTGATTGTCACTTTGTTTCCTTGGCCGTTTTTATTAACAATATTAAAACGTTGTCATTGTCATTCAACAGAGGCTGTTATTGCCTATCCTTTGTAGCTGTTATTGAGAGTGGCAAAGGGTTGTGATTGCCAATCCTTAAGGGTTTTTATTCTCTTCAAAAACATGCATCGAAATCCTTTGACCTTACGTAGAACTTGTTCTTCAATCACTAAATTAATTTTATTATTACATTGCTGCTACATTTTTGCATCAGTACACGCGTTTTCATATCCATAAGTTCTGATGAATGATCCAAATTTTTATCTAAATTTAAAAAAATTTAATATATATTTTTTTCAAAAACTATACAAGATAATAAAAAGTAAATTATCTCTAATTGATTAATTTCTCAAATCTAACAGTTTCCCATACATGAATAATCATAATTAATTCAGAGAGTATGCTACTTATCTTTTTTTAACAATTTGGAGAGCTTTCTAGTCCTCATGAATAAAACTGGTGTATATGAAATTTGAATCACTGACATTTTGAGCATTCTTAACTATATCAAGTGCCTGAATTATTGTGAACTATCGACTTTAGAGTGATTAAGGATCGTGGGTTTTCAATTTATATTCAAATTTAGGGCAGTAGAATATTAAGGGGTTGCCAATTTAACGTACAAAGTTCGAATGTTTAAAAATTTTGGTCATTAGCATATTGATATTTTTCTAATTTGTAGTTTTTAAATATGCAGTATTGAATATTTTTAATTTACAGCATTAAAACACTTCCAAAATTTGAAAAATCGAAACTTGTGGAATGGAAACAGTTTGAATTTCTGATGCTTTGAAATTTGAAACTTTTTGTGATGGTCCGAGTTTTAAACATGTTACTCTCTGAAACTACGATTACTTTTAAATTTTGATATTCTTAGACTTTTTTATTCCAAAGTATTAAAATTTCAAACTTGAGTATAAATATAAATAGCTATAACTCGTTTATGTTTATTCAACAATTCTTATTTATAAGGTGATTTCTAGAAAAAGCAGAAATAATAAAATCCTGGAATATCTTCGGAGAAAATATTCGTCATGTCGATATAAATTTTTCAAAATTTCCAAGAGTTGGTTTATATTTGGATCAATATGTTAATGAAAACTCTAAGCTAAGGTACAAAATAATATGAGCTATTATAGGTTGGAGAGCAGTGAATCAATAATCAACATTGAACATAATTTTTATTTACTGTCATTCCAATCAAAAATTAATATTTCATTCCGAAAATGTTAGAGGTTTTAATAATAATACAAAAAATCTTGATTATAAAATATACTGTTCCACAATTCTAATCCTATAACACAGCTGGAGAAGCCAAGACATCAATACACAGTAATTGGCAACGAATTCAAAGCAGAACATCAATAAGCAAACTTCAATTAAGTTTTAGGAAAACTTAGCAGTTGCTGGTTTTAGTTGAAGTGTGTGTGGTTTCTGTACGATGTGCAAACTCTTATTTCTGGAAAGGATACTCTTTTAAAGTTCTGGCATATAAACATGATATCTTCATTTATATTCAATAAAGCGAACAAAAAAACGTTCTAAAATTTATGACGTTTCAGTCATAACAAGATTCAAATTTCAACCGAAAAATTAAGTATATTATTATACAATAAGTTCCGAAAATGTTTTGAGTTATTCAGAACAATTGGATTTACTTATCTTGTTTATCAAATTAATATAAAATAAATTGAGTTAATTTAGCTGCGGAACAAAAGTGCAATACATCTCCGAGATGAAGGATAGATAACAATAGAAGTTCACCGACAAAGCTATATCTATACAAAAATACGTGCTTATTTTTCTAACAAGAAATCCATTTAGTGAAGGGGGCAAATGTAGCTCACACTTTTTCTGTTCCTTCTTATTCAGTGTTTATCCTGCGCTTTATTGCAGATATATAAAGCAGACTTCTACTTATCGCTTGTTCCCGAAGCTTTCGTTTATATCAGAAATATGCGGGTCTCTGTGGATATTTCAGAAAGTAGAGGATTTCGTTTCCAATCCAAAGCAGCGGGCCAAACAGACGCGCCGCGCCGGAAATAACGAAAGTTCTCCCTGTTGGTGGATACCATTCTTCTTCTGCATGGCCGCGACATTTTTATCGCATTTCACAAAAATTTTTCTGCAAGTTTTTAACATGCCAGACAAGTTTATAATGGCGGCCTGCGGGAGTAGGCCAGAATGAGCTCGCCTCACTTTCTGCATATGAATGGAAACAAAATCTGTTGGATGCAGTTAGACTTTATTGATTTTCGATGTGAAGCCTTATAGGGATATATAGAAAAGCCTCATGAATATTTAAGTCAAATACTTTTTCAGACCACGTTCAAAACTCGTCAATTGTTGCAGCCCATCGAGCAGGCTTACCAACATCAGTATCGTAAAAATGCAATATTTAACGGAATAGCTTCGTCTCTATAAAGAACGTCCTGTCGGAAATACAGAAAGTTGAAAAGCAAAGAAATATTTTCTTGCGTTCTTTGAGAAACCACTGATTTTATTAGTGCCCCTGGAAAACACGAGTCGAATAAATTCTGTCTGTCAAAGCTGAAAATGAAGTTTTTCATCTGCCCAGAGAGACACGTATATAACACACGTGCTTATGCAGCTATACGCACGTGTTAAACTTTCCAGCGGATAGTCAGAGATCAAAGGTAAAAAGAAGCACGAATTTCACGAGCATATAGATTTCGGAGGATTTGCGGCTGCCACTTCGTACCTGAAGAGCACATAAATAATGTTTCTTGCACCAAGGTTTCAAATAAAGTTTTGGAATTATTTTTAGATGAGAGTGTGAAATTGGCCATTCTTCAGAGGTTTTGGAAAAGCAATATTTTAGTCATGCAATGATGCATAGAAGTTTCGTGGAATTGATTTTCCGTGTGTAGAATGTTATCCAATTTTCATTTGCATGGACGCTAGGAACTATTTAAGCTTTTTCGTTCACTAGCAGTGAGAATTTGTCGAATTTTTAAAGAGATTTCAAAGTTTCTTTTTGTAAAACACTCCACTTAAATTTTGCAGTGAAAGTAAACAATGCAAGAAAAATATGATTATTTGATGTATTATTATCTGAGTTCATGTGAAAAAGTGAAGTTCACGAGCAATCAATAGTAAAAAATGCAGACACAAAACTTAGCACCTACAAAATTGAAAAGATGAATGTTTTTTGAAATTTAATAACGAATATAAAAATTAAAAAACTGTATTATACGGTTCAAATAAATGCAAATTTTTTAAATAAATGCAGATGTATTTTTTAATTATTCTATTATTTTAGGGGCGAGTTTTCAGCTAGAAAGTGTGCTGTCGTTGACTTATAATTTTTCCATGCGATATCGAAGGGTTTTACCCGATGGGTGATATTTAATTCCGGATAATTTCTTGATTTCTCCCAGTAAATTGATAATAATTAATCATTTTCGTCAATAGAATTACAATTCTGATTTGGAATAGAGAATTTTGTCACAAAAATTGTAATTATGAATTTAAAATTGCCGTTCTGTTTCATTTCTTACGCAAAATTCGTGTTCTAAAATTCTAAAATTTGAAAGAGGGAAGTTTCAAATTCTGGCATATTTATTTGCGAGAAAAAGAATGTTTTAAATCAAACTAATTCTGATTTCAAACAAAAAATTGTTCAATTCTGACGAATTCTGAGTTGGGACAAGGATTATGTTTGTAAATTTCGTTTTTATAAATCAGAATTCAAATTATTCTCGAAAATTTTTCCTTTTCATGTCAAAACCTACCTTTCTTGGATTTTTAAAAATATTTCATTTATTTATTCCCTGTTCAACTTCGGAATTATATTTCTTCTCATAATTCTCAAGATTCCCGTTTTATTTCGAAGATTAGCTGTTGCAAGTGAAACTATAATTATTCAAGGAAACTGCCTGTCCAAAATAACAATGATAATTCTTCACAGAAATTCCCTGTCCAAAACTCTAAATTATATTTCTTTACTGACATTCTATTTCACAACTTTGAATTATAATTTTTTTCTGAAAATTTCCTATTTCAAGTTAAAATTATAATTCTTCACAGAAATTCCCTGCCTCGACTCAGAATTATAATTCTTTTGGAAAATTGGCTATTCGAAGTTATAATTGTAACTTTGAACAAAAATTCCTTATATCAAGTGAGAATTACGATTTTTCAGAAATTTTCTGTTCAAACTCAGAATTAGAGTAGTAAAATATATAAAATAAGTTTTAATTTGCATATTAGTACAGTCGAGTGTAAAATCCCGGTAACTGAATCACATTCCCGGTCATTTACCCGTTGTCCCGATTCCACGGTCAGCCAGCCACCCTAGTGGTTCAGTTTCCTACTTTCTTACACAAATTTTTGGTATTGCTATTTTTTTAGTAAACTTTGATCTCATATTATCAAAGATCTACTCTTTGACCCATATAGGTAATTCTTCTGCAGAATTATTAATTTGACAAGCAGGAAAGGTTGTTTTCAATTTTCTTCAGCAGGAAATTCAATCAATGCATTGAATATTCTCTGTAAAAAAATCACATCTGGGATAATGCGTAGGAAAAAAATTTAGCATGACCTAAACAAAAAATTAAAATTGTTAATTAAAGCACTCGCCGAAGAGAGAGTTTATTCGCCAACCTTATTTAAAAGTCGATGAGGAAGTTTCTCTGTTTTTAGCAGAGAAGAGAGAAACCGACGTTTTCAGAATTAGAATAGCCTTTATAACATAGTTGGGGAAAATTCTTGCTGGAATATGACACACTTGAACGAGATGGAACTTGGTTTCAATCGCATCTCAAGTTATCTGTCTGGGAGTGAGTAGCACTCTGTCTTCCGGCTTCCGTCTTTACCCTGCGTCTTTCTCAACAAGTTTTCACTACACTCAACTTTTACTAGTACGATGATATTATGCATTTGACGTAAAGTTGAGTACCGGGGCTGGAACAGTAGGGACTGAACCAATATCTACCTTCTCAAAGTAAAAAAGGTAGTTGTCTAAAGAAATTGAAGAGATAGAGTGAGATGGCGCGCATCGCGTATGAGGTTTTATGAGGGAAAGCTTCTCCACGTGACATAAATTTCTTGACGCGTTGCGCCTTCCCGGTTATTTTCACCTAAACTAGTTTTCCAGCAAAGGCAATATTCGAACTACTAAAATTATTGACTTCGATTCTTCCCAGGAAAAATAGCTTTTTTCTAAGTGAGGAATTTGGTTTCTCTGAGACAAAAGGGAGTCCCCAATTTTCAAAATATAATCTTTTATATTTTTAATGAAAGATGGGTTCCTACTTTAGTTCAAAATAGTCTGAAATTTGTTTATCAGAAGTAGCAAACATATTTTAGTTTATTGCAGAGAGTTTTCAGATAAGCAATTATTCAGACAATGCTTGCTGAAAAACGTCATTAGAGGTATGTTATTTTGCGGAAATATAATCTTTTCAAGGGTTGGTTTTTCAATTTAAGGGTGAGTTGGAAAGATATTGGCGATTTGCAAATTGTATAAAACTCAACTTTATATTTTCCGCATTTTTTTAATGGAGATTGGTACACAATAATATAAACTTCAATTAGAGTTCATTCTAATTTCAGGAGTTGATTTGTTATGTAGAGACATTTTAGGTATGCCCCGAATTTCCTTTCAAGTAAAAATTTATAATTACCCAGCGGGCACACAAGTCCTTAAGTTGTCCTATACACTTTTTTAGCGGACATCTTCAGGACGTCCTGAGGACCTTTGAAGACCGTAAAAAGATCCAAAGGATGTCTCAAAACGTCAAATTACATGCGACAGTGGCACATTCTGAGGATGTCTTTAGAATGTCCGGGTTCCCACTCGGTACATACTTGTAATTATGGAAATTTTAGAACTTCATTGTTTTTACATATCTTATAATAATTTGACCTTGGTAGTCAACAAATGAGGGTTTGAAAAAATTGTCGGGAGCGCGCATGTGTGTCAATAATACTCGTTTTTAAAAAAATAGAATTTAACTCGTCGAAAAAAAGTTGAGTGATGATGTTTGGAAGGATTGTAGTTCTAAATAATACCCACTTAATACGGTTTAAAGAAGGATCAGATACATTCTTGTAGATTTTATATTTTTCTTAAAAATCGTTCCAGATGTCAATTGGTTTGCAATTCAAATTATATTTAAGAACAAATAGTTTTATACGTAGAGCTTATTAAAATACATACTAGATACATACATTCTAAATTTTCAAGAATTTTCGTAAGAGTATTGATATTAATATCAGGCCCTATGAACCAAATTCGTTGAAAAATAGGGTTATATTTAGTTGACATAATTCAATAGAATATTAATTGCTATCTCTATACAAAATTTTCATATTCAAGAATGTTTAACGTTTTTAATTTTTCGTTTATAATTACAATTTGAAAAATAATATTTATTTGTAATATTTATATCATTTTGACAGGATGGATCAATTAATCTATTGAAAAACATTCCCTAACCAACTGAAGTAATAATATGTGCAGATTTATAAATCTTTCTAACGTTTGTAACAAAAAAATTTCATTTTGAGAATATAGCAATATTGTAATTATTAAATTTACTCGTTATGATAAGACAAATCGATTAATGTATTTAACGGGGCTGTATAAACCAAATAGAATGTATATGTGTGTATATATATATATATATATATATATAAATCAACAATAAATATTAATAATCAATAATAAATCATGAACAAATAATCATAAATCCATTAAATTTTTTTTTATGACATTTTTTGTATTTTTGTGAAAACTATATCTTCTAACATTTTTAGAATCGCAGTTCCTTCTTTTTTAGGCTCCTCTTTTAGATTATTATCATAGAATATGCAACATTAGCTATTGACAGTTTCTCTCATAGTGCCATTTATTATGTTTTTAAAATGTATGTGCCTGTGACTTTTCTAGTCGTTTGGTTCAAACGAGTATTGAATGAATTATCACGTTCAGCTATTGCGTTATCATTTAATAAAGTAATTTATCATGCAAGTCTCAGCCCGATTCTTGTCAAATGCTTATTTCTTGATGATAATATAATGATCACAACCAAAGGGTAGCGTGCTATAAGGGCCTAACCCACACTTTCACAATTTTACAGGCCAAGCAAAAAACGTTCTCAAAAATAGAATTTTTTGTTTAAAGAAAAAATGGGGAAGTGTTTTCGAGATAAACAAGAGCTGGAATAAATTCTGAGAAGTTTCATTAGAAAATGTCGTCAGGTTTTGTTAGAAAAGGTAAATATTGTCTATATAAGGTAAATGTCTTACTTTTTATAAATTTTGAGATTAACTTACAGTGAGAGGTTACTTTATATGATCATATAGGGAGACAAGCCTACAGTCGATAATGGATCACGGTAGATAATAATGATTATTCAAAATACTAATGTATGTAAAATAATTAATTAATTATAATTAGTAGTGAAGACACGATACGTGTTGATATATTGAAATTGGAATTGATGATTTTCCTTATATTTTCCATTATAATAAATGATTATCTACTGTTGGATCATTATACACTGTAGGGTGGTCTCCTCTACAAACTTTTGGCTATTCTATTTGGTAACAAATTTAGTTAAATTATTTAGGGTACGACTTGCATTAGCCATATCTTGCCAATTGAGGTTCACAGAGCATGTGGCAATTAATTATGTATTTATCCATGTAGCAAACTTTGAGACTCGATTTCGAATTAGACATATGGGCTAAAGGTTCAGGATTTCAGATCCTATACACATCTTTCTTCGACTAAGTTTTCCCCCGCTTCGAGAAACATATATACTCATTTTTTTCGAGCTTCGCGTCTGCAAAGTTTTATTGGTCGATCAGTTAAAATGACGCGGCTCACCACTAGATTCTCTGTGTTGCACCATTCTCAGCATCACCCTAGCAAGTTTCTTTCGCTCAGAATCCGCGTTCCAGAGTCTCCAGATTCGAGCATAATTTCGCCCTGAACAATGGTATTGACGAGAAATCATCCGATTCGAGTAAAGAAGAGGATGTGGGTTGATTGTGGCGAAGACATGTGAAAGAATAGTTCGGGCATATAACGAAAGGAAGAAAAATAAGGCTGAGAAAGAAATAAATAGTTCGTGGTGCTCGTAGCCGGCAGCCTCGACAGTTTGGAATGAAGAAGGATAGGCAAAGGGTGCGAGATCTCTGAAATGAGAAGAGGTGAAACACGAAAATGAAGAGAAAGAGAAAAATGTAGTCAGTACTTTGGGAATGGAGGGTAGTCTAAAAAGTGGTTTGGAAGGAGTTGGGGTGGGTGATAGGGGTGCAGACATACAGAGAGAGACAGATGGAACGAACCTGGCATAGATTGATGTCCTTTAGTGAGCTGGTGGCTTTCCTGAACTGAAGCTTCTGGTGATGCCAACCAGCCAATAGTAATGCCAGAGTAGAGGTTTGTCTGTAATAGCGACTCTGATGTATTGCAAGATGAAGAGATGGTGAGGAACGTTGGGTTCATTACTAGCCTACCAGAAGCTACTATTGTTCGCATATTCTCATTCCTTCACTTCGTCTCTCGCTGTTTCTTTTTATTAATTCGTTTTCATACTCTCTCTTCCGAGCAGTACATAACTTCAGCAATTACTTGCAACCTTCTTTTAATAATTTGAAATTACTTGAAATTAGAGAATTTTAAATTATAATTTAATCGCTCTCAAACCCAGAAAGTCAATAGTTGATTTGTAGAAACCTTGATACGAGGGTGTTATTTGGGTCAGTGACTTCAAATTTAACGTCAAAATTTGAAAATCAAAAACTGCGGATTCAGTATGGCGGCCGAAGCTTAAAAAATGTTACATGTTTGAACAGAACTTAATAAAGAGGATTTTTTGGGGTTGCTGACTTTACAATTGATGACAAAATTTTGAAATTCACAATGGCGGATCCAACATGATGAATGAAAAAAACATTTGAATGAAACTTGTTATCGTGGGGTTTTTACGGTCGCTGACTTCAAATTATCGCTGATTTATTCTTATGAATGCCCTGTTTTCAATTTTCCTAGCTAGATGTGAAAGTGGACTTTTTACCACTTTAATGGGTCTTCTGGCCCACTGTGATACGGCATAATTGGTTGTACATTTTAATTTTAAATGTTTTCTAACTCCTTGATAATTATTTGATTGAATACATTTTTACTGTGTCGCTTACTTAATTCGAATTAAACGTATACAATTTTAAATTAGTTGGTTGGGATTTTTTTATCTCTTTAAGCTAATTGCTAAAAGCTCAACAGATCAACATTTTTATTTTTGTAATAATTATATATCATTATTTTATTTTCAATATTTTAATTTTTCAACTTCGAATGCTACAATTATTAATTGCTGAATTTTGAAAGATTTTTGTTTAAAATTCTTAACTTTTAAATACTTTCTGTTTAAAATCATGTAATTATATTAGTTATTTTTGAGCGCCTAAGTCCATAAATGTTAAAGGAAATTTCTAATTCGAAATTACTAAATTGCCTACTCTTAAAATTTACAGTTGTTGAATTTGGAATATTTCGAATTAAAAATTCTGCAATTATATGAACTTGCAATTTTTGATTACATTATTATTATTTTGTTTCGAATTCAATAATTTTCCATCACTGTTGTGAAATTGGTGTACATTGAAATTCTAAATTAGGTATGAGCCTCTCGCTCTCTTATTAATTTGGCCTTCTTGTTTCTCTCTCATCGAGTGACGCCTAGAGCTATGCCTGGATGCTCATAGATAAGAGGGAAAGCTCGTAAAGTGAAGAGGTTGTATAGATATATTCGAGGACACGTATCCGGATATTTCGATAAGAGACGATCCTCGATGGGACGTTACCGAGTTACCGGCATTTCACCAAGAGTGACTCCTATTTTCGTGATAGTCTCGAACCTCCATAAAGGTCACTGTTTAACACTACTTTGACTTGGAGGTTTCCCCTGAAATATACTTTCATCGGGCCTTCTAAATATTTGAGTAGGGTAACAACCCGTTATTTCGTTAAAGTGGATCGTCCCGAATTCCCTCGAATATTGAGTCGAGGGAAGTCGGAAATCACTTCGAAAAAGGTGGAATACTTACAATGTTCTTTGAAGAAACTTACCACGACATTGACTTTTTTAAAGAACATAAACTTCGTAAATGATTTATTATTTGCATCAACATTGCCCTTTTTTGCAATAAAATTATAATAATATTACAAAAATATTCAAACGAATTTAAGTAGAAAATTCGTCCAACTCAAAAAAAAGTGAAGAAGGAACGAGAACAAGAAGTTTAAGAAGAAGACGATATTACGAAATTGTTATTTCGGTGCTAATCCTACGAAAATTTCTGTAATAAGCGACCCTACCTTAGAAGAAAATTACATACGAAACAAGAATTTTTCAATAAGAATTATTGAAAGTACAATTATTTTACGATCACCCTGGGTATATAAAAATCATACTTCATATCCTTATATAATATGAGCATAAATCTTATCACACAAATCTGATAAGACGATACAAAAAAGCAAATATTCTCCCTTTGATATATTTTCACCATAAACCTGATAATGCCAATGTTCTTACATCTCAATCTGAGAAATCAAATTGTTATGCTATTTTCAATTAAAAGAGGTAGTATTGTCAACTTTTTTTAACAGAATCATAGACATATATGAGCATATTTCTAGAATCTTTCCATTTTTAAACTAAAAAAATCAATGATAAAACTTTTGTGGGCGCACAAAATTGAAAATTTCACTACCTTAGCTAAAATTACTTATTTTGTTGTGCAAAACAAGAAAGTGGTGACAACATTTTTTGTTTAACCCTCCGATTTGCATTTGCTTCGGATATTTTTAAATAGAAAAAATTGCAAATCAGGTGACAAATGCTAAATGAAATGTAATTAACGCTTTCTTATTTTGTCTGGCAGTAATAATGATATTTTGTAATGGTCAGACAAAAAAAAGGCACTTTAAATAAATATTAGTTATTAAAAAATATTTAATTATGTGAAGGAAAATTATCTATCGGATCTAATTTTCATATTAAAACATTTGACTGTCGGTGGATAAAAAGTTTCAGATGGAAATAAAATTCTGAAAGGAAATGAAAAATTAGGTGTTTAATTACTAGAAATGTTGTGCTAATGTTTCGTTACCGTCAGCAGTAATTTTTCATTTGTATTTTCTGATTGCTCTTCCCTCAGCAGAGTTAATTTATTTATAGAATAATTCATCGTTGATAATAGTTAACTTCTAGGCTGACGAATATGATTATTTGAATTTGTAAGCAAGAATTAGGTATTTCAAGTTATGATGTCAGCTCGGAAGATGTCTGCACGCCGAGGGCCAAGCAATAATACCAATTGCATGGGACGATACTTCATTTTTTTATTACCTTGGAAAAAAATGATTTTTCACTATAAGTGTATTTAAAATTTAAATATTATTCTTTATATTTCAAAAAAGGTTCAATTGAATAATGAAATCGTTATAATGAAAATTATCGATTTCATTATTTGATGGAATAGCTTCTAAAAAATAACAAATAATACCCAAATACCGTTATGGTGAATCATCATTTTTTCCAAGTTATTAAAAAAATAGCGTTTTGTCCCATGCAATTAGTATTATTGTTTGCCACACGGCGTGCAGACATCTTCGATTTCCCCCCTCGAATATTCTTGCTGTAATTAAATACGTGTTTGTTAGGTAAGCACATCCGCTGAAGGCTGAATAAGAACTTTATTTTATTTCTTTGTAAAATGTATTCAATTTTCTTTTCCTCATTCCTCAAGAAGGAAATGCGCCTCATAGTTTGGCTTGGTTCCCTAACTTTATTATGACTTAAATTTTTATATTTTATAGCTTTTTTAACGTGAATGAGCTTGCTTCTCTAAATAAGCTTCGTACATATAACCATAACGGTTGAAATGTCAACATCGCGGGACATAAATTTAAAGCCTATAACTTTGTTAGGATTGAAGAAACTACAGATTTTCTTAAATGAACATGATTCTAATTTAATTTACTTGAAATGCATACAATATTGTATAACCTTATTTTGTATCGCTATAGCTTTGAGGCATAAAAAGCACAAGAAAATGTGAATCGAGACAAGCTGACTTTATCAGAAATCGAACATTGAAACTTTAATAACTTTTTTCCAGAATATTCATCTATTCGAAACCACTTTTAAAGTATACTTTACACTATGTTAAAAACCTGTAAACAAAAATTCCTTTTAAATTTACTAAAATTTCTTAGGTATCTTTGGAGGCCGTAAAAGTAAATGGTTCTAGACATATGCCCATGTTGCTAATATGATTAAAAAAGTTCAGTATAAATTGATTATATTATTGTATCATATATCATTTCAATTGAATTATTTATAGTGTCACCAATTTGTAATACATTAAAATGGGATTTCGGAAGAATTTTCACAGAAATATGCATTATTGAACGATTTTTTCTGGAAGTTCATAAAAGTAAGCAAATTTCCTCGGGGTGACAATAAATTCTACGGGAATTCTGAGGAATCCTGATGTTAAATGAATATTTATTTTTCTCCTCGTAGGATATTTTTAATATCACAGCTGATTATTTGTTTTTTAGTGTGCTCGTATATTTATAAATAAAGTTTCATAGTAAAATTAAAACTAAAATAATTTGAAGGCTAGTCATGTCAGAAAAGGTATCTAATCAATGTTTGATAAAGTTCAAGAAGCGAAGGGAGAAAGTCATCCAGTTAGCAAATAGTTCGTGCCATACATATAGAGAACGGTAAGCTGGTATAACAGAGGGTATTGATTACTGGGTTATAATAACATAATAACATAATATTATATATATGAAGGGTATCGCGGCAAAATCATGTAAGTTCATCGGTACAAATTTTTCACAAGAGAAAAAAAACGTTCTCAAAAATCGAATTCTCAAAATAAATAAAAAATGAGAAAGCACATTCGACATTTTATGGAGCTCAAGAAATCTCGATAATCACAATTTCGGAAAAGTTAATATTTTTCGAGACACAGATCGTCAAAAATCGACTGCTGTCCAAGTCGTGTAAGTCTATGGAATTTTCTTTTCTTAGATCCCAGCTAACACAAAACATATGCCTAAAACATTATAAACGCATAACGAGACAAATAGAAGGTGGAAAATTAAAAAATTAATTTAAAAAATCTTTTCATTTTGTAATGGATTTTACAATACTATATACAGTGTTATTTTTATACAAAATATTTAGCTTATTTGTATTTTGTAACTATTTAGTACAATTTAGCCCGCAAGTCCTTTTTTTTCTCTAAACTTGATCCATTTCCGGTTTCATTTCTCGGTTTTCAGTTTTAAATCCTCTATTCCGGTTCGAATTTGGACATATCCTTCCACAACAATGTTTTGTAGAATTTCAGAGAATTTTTAAGCAGATAAAACGTGTTTTTAGAAAAATGGCACATACATGGTTATGCCGTTATACCCTTCATATACAGTAAAACCTGTGAAGTTAGCCACCCTTTTAATGTGGCCAGCTCTCTAAGTTGCACTGTTTTTCGGAACCGGAAAACTTGCATTGATTTTAATAGGATGATTCTTCGATAAGTTGTCCACCTGCCTATTTTGTATCTTGGCTGCCTTTTCACAAGATTCTTACATATTCCAACCTGCTGAAGTTGGCCACCGTAATTCACCCAGAGCGTTAAATTAAAATTTTCAGGCAGACATCTTTCGGCGATTAGACATCAAATGACTTAAGCCTCTCTAGTGGTCTCTTTTATCTTATTCCAAATCTATTGAGTAAGCCAATTAGGCAAAAGACGCCCCGCTCTACCGTCAACGACCAGTACTATTAAGTCATCCCCCACTCCTCTTTCGCCGGCCAATGATAAGTCGTTGCGGGATTACATTAAGCAGTGAACTGTGAATATTAAATCCTAGTCACCGAATAGTTAAATTTTTAGTCGAAAATTTATAAAACTCAACCCTCTCTGCTTTACGTCGAAATATTTAATTATTGCGTATAATCGCTTATATACATACCATCCTTCTTAAGTTCTTCCAGGCCCTTTAAAGGTAGTCACGTACATACTAGTAATATGAACAAGACAGGGGTTCGGAATTGCATATAATTGCATGAATTGGCCACTTGCCTAAATTGGCCACATTTTGATGGAATCTAATCAATGTTTGATGAAGTGCGAGAGGCGAAGGGAGAAAGTTATCTAGTTAGCAAATAGTTCGTGCCATACATATGGAGAATATGGAGAATGGTAAGCTGGTATAACAGAGGGTATTGATTCCTAAGTTATAATAACATAATAATATCATATTATACACATATAATAATAAAGCAGTGGCAAATATAAATCCTGGAACACTGCTCTCTAAATTTAAATCAGTGACATTTCACTGATTTATTTCCAGCTATTTGAATCAGTGAGAATGTGCTATGAATAAGTTGAAATTCTGAATGTTTTGAGTTAGTGACCCATATGTATCACTGATTGAAATTTATAAAGTGTGTATAAAGCATATGATGTTATATTGTATTTACTTCTCTTTTGGTTTGTCCTACTACAATTGTGCCATCAGAAAATGCGTTGTATTCGTCTCAGCCTGATTTGTACATTTTCTCACAATAGAGTTACAGTTAAATAAAAAATGTGTGTAGGATAATTACCGTCGTTGTCATTGTCAAGTTATAATTATGATATCTCGCGTTCGATAAATTTCACGTCGAACCAAGTTCCGTGCTTTGTATAATGAGGCGTTGTGATACAGTCGTAATTGTTATTAATGCTAATTGTTTTGTCGCCTTTTCACCAGCTTCTACGCTACGTGCTGTTGCGGAATCACCCACGCGGACTGAACGATATACATTAGAGGAGCAGAGATTTACTCATTTGTGTGCACGCCTGTTATGTCGCATTACATCCGCTCTTATATTTTCCCAACAAAGTGCCCGAATAACGATGTGTCATGGAAATCCTTTGATACGTATAATATCAGGAAAATTATCCTAAGCTCAAATTTAATGGGCATTAGTCGAAACAATAGTTATTTCATTAATACAAGTTTCCCAGTTATAGAATATGATGAAAAAAAGTAATAGAAAGTTGTATTACATGAAAATATTCAAAGAAAGCTTTGATATAATGCTGATTTTGATACGAAAAGCCTCCGACTTTCAAAGTCTATTATGTCGACGTAATTTAAAAGGGGAAAAAGTGAAAATCTCATGCAAAATGCAGGAAAGCTTCGAACCCAGGTTGCTCGTACATAAAATTCTCACAGTCAACACGTACAGGTTACATGATTGGCTGGTTTATCCCGCTCGTTTCTATCATGGTTGGGAAATGAATTATAAACTCGGAAAGCGACCTCAGGGGTGAACGAGGTAATTACTTTGCGTCCAGAGAAAAAAAAATTAGGTGAGAAGAAACGAGAGAGCTTTTTAATTAGGTATGGCACACGTCGCGTAAAAATAATAATAGTGCGTGCCCATTTTTTATTTCGTGAACAAGAGACTTAGAATAAGAGACTTTAAACAAGAATTTTGAAGACTGAGGGTGACGTGCCTGAGTAAGATGTTATATTAAAAACACGTAGAAAAGTAAAAGGCTTTTTTCATTGAAAGTTAATTCATTTTAATTAAAAATTCTATTATTTTTCTCAGAATTTATTTGTTTTGATTAAAAATTCTACTATTTGGTTGAAAATTGAACTATTTTGTTGAAATTTTTTTCTCTATGTTGAAAATTGATTTTCTAAAACTTCAAATATTCAATTTTTCATCGAGGATTCATCTTTCTTGGTTCAAAATTCAAATTCTTGTTTGAAAGCCGAACTACTTTGTTGAAAAATAATTTCTTTGGTTAAAAATGTAACTACTTTGTTAAAAATTCCTTTTTTGGTTTGGAAATCAATTTTTTGAATTGCAAATTTATGTATTCTATTTTTTGTTGAAAATTGATATTTTTTAATTTAAATTCAAATGTTGAGTTGAAAATGAACTGTTTTTTTTGGCAGATTGGTCTTTTTTGGTTGTAAATTATACTATTTTAGTAGAAAATTCAATTATTGGGTTGAAAATTAGATTTTGGGTTGAAAATGTATATCTTTGGGTAGAAAAACTATTTTGTTGAAAATATCATATCTTTATTGTTGAAATTTTCAGCGTTTCATATTGAATTTTATATGGCACCTATGCAATAATTTCATTTATTTTCATTAAAAATCACCTTATTCCCCCTGTTTAGAGGGCATTTTATGCTCTGAAGTCTGTTAAAATATGTTTTATGTTGGTGCGTTTTCATTTAAGCGTTTATCAAATGTAATCGAAGACAGAAATATGACTTCGAAAAAGTGGTGCTTGTTCGTATTAATGACGTCACGCTAGGGGGTTTAAGCTTTACTTGATGATCTGTGACAAAGAAGGGGAAGGATGGAAAAAGTTTTAAAAATAGCGTGATGTGGTATTTGAAAGGCCCCAAACAAATTGCTACAACTTCAAACTTAAATTTAAAATGTACCTCTCGAAAAATTTTTATCCTATGTCAGAAAATGAATCCAATTTCTTTTGCTTTGAGTTTAAAATTCAGTTTCTCTCAAAGCGGGTCTGATAAGATTTCAAATATTTCTAGATCGTATTCTATCGCTGGAGCACCAGTAATCGAGCG
This sequence comes from Andricus grossulariae, assembly GCA_011634705.1. Lineage (NCBI taxonomy): Eukaryota > Metazoa > Arthropoda > Insecta > Hymenoptera > Cynipidae > Andricus > Andricus grossulariae. Next base: position 47,161,123 of record JAABKJ010000755.1, on the reverse strand, counting down.
GATGATGTGATTCCAAACAATTGAACAACTCGATCATTGCCACGTTGAAATGTTGTAGCACCAGGAGACGAAAGGAAGAGACATAAATGGTGTAAGAAGGGAGTAAAATTGAAACGAGCCGAAAGGAGAAATATGTGTGCGACCAACAGCCGGTCGTTGTGGTTGGCTAAACGAATTCCGATAATCGCGTTGGGAAACGTAGATTGGTCGATTTCGGAGAGAGAAAGCGAGTTACTTCTTCTGCTGTCGGAAGTTGAAAGATATACCAAGATCGCTTCACTCATGTACGAGACACCGCAGAAGACTGAGAGCCGAATCTAGTTTCAGATCGAACGGAAGGGAGGATGCATCAAGTAAACACTACTTCGGGGAAGAAAGCTTTTTGTCCTTTTTGATTCTCTTCTCTTGCCTACTTCCCTTCTCCAGCTTGCGGCTACTTTTCGGTAACAAAAGTTCAAATCAGTATAAGAAGTGAGTTCCCAAGATAAATTGCATATATGTATCTGTGTTCAATGGGGTGTTCCTTATTTTTTGACCTCAAATTGTTTGGCTTGCAGGGACAAGTTTCGTTTCAATGGCAAAAAGAATAATGAGCTTCAAATTTTAGCAAAATCGGTTAATAGTTACCTTGGTGGCTCAGACGATAGCGCGTCAGGCTTCCATGCAGGAGTACTGGTTTTGGATCTCTGAGCCGGTACCGGCACCTAAGAGGTATATTTCCCGAACATTGGAAACAACGAAATCCAACGAGATCTAAATACTCGTTGAAGGTGACCGGATAGGAAGTACTGCCTTGAGAATAAACACGGGTATGGCACAATATGCTTTATAGCTTGAGGGCAAGGGGGACCTCACGCCCCCCCCCCCGCTCACATTGAAATTAACTAACTACCGCTAGCACACATTCCTTCAAGTTTTTCATAAACAATAGTATTTTCTATAGTTTTCAACAAAATGGAACCAAATTTCGTAAAAAAAAGTCTATGCACTAGCTATAAAGCCAGTGCTGACATTAAAAATGAAAATTTTTGAAAATCATTCATGGCGGATGTTTAGATTACAAAATAGTGTATTATGCAACATGTGCCTAGAATACGGTTTTACACCAACGATCACCACAAGTGAGTAAATCGTACGCGTACGTGTGTAAAAACGCATTATACGCACGCTATGTCAAAAAAATATATTAATTTCCCCATTTGTCAAGCAAAGGAATAGTGACATCCAAGATTTTGGAATAATCAAAAAAGATAATAAAAAATAAAATAAAACTCAAAACATGTTTAATATCTCAATTTTTAGACTAAAGCCTCTGAAGCTTAGCAAGAAAAGCAACTTTATTTTCAGCAATTATGAGGGTCTGCGTGAAAGTGAAAATTTTACATAAATCCAACATAACGGCTTGAACTGAAATTGTCGAATCAAAGAATATTTTAATTTTCATGTTGAAACTTCACCCTGATTAGGAATATTTAGCAACTGTGTCTATTATTAACCACTATGAAAAAAATATAAATTTTCCGGAACAATAAGTACATACACATATCCCTGGCTGGTAACCATATTGGATTTATTTTAAAAAATCTTTGTTTTGTTATCTAAACAGCCGCTATCTTAGATTTTTTTTTAATTTCGTATTTCACATACTATAGCATTGTTTCTGCGAATGAACTTCTTCACCTTATCAAGTTCGAGAGGCTTTCCTTGAAAAGTTGGAAAAACAATAATGTTGCTTCCTTATAGAGGAAGCTTTGTAATGGTAACATTGAAATAAAATTTAATTCATTTAATTGAACGTTTCTCAGTTTAAAAATATCTGATACAATGTGTTAATCAATTATCTGGATTTGTGTGTATGTGTAGATGTCACACTTTTTGTGAACACGATAACTTGATAACAGTGGCAGATAAGTTGATAATATTTGGAGGACTTATTTTCATCACTAATATCTTGAAAGTCGCGGAAGGATTTCTAAAAATATTCACTGCATTTATTTTTAGCACTTCATACAATTTTAAAAATCGGTTTTTCATAGTAAAACTTTTTTCATCAACATAATTCAAAGTTGTAAAAGATTACTTGGTTCGAGACGAATCAATTGACTTGTAATAATAATACATTTTATCCAAGAGTAGTGAAGTTTTAGTGATTTATATATTTTTTAAATCGATTTTTATAGTAAAAATTTTCTCATTCTCATAATTTAAAGTTGATGCAAGAATATAAAAGTTGTGTTGATTCGACACGATTCGATTGACTTATAGTATTGATAAATTTTATTGAATAGTAGGAAAGCCATGGTAACGCATAATATTTAAAAAAACGGTTTTTTATAGTGAAACTTTTCCCACTAAAGATTCCTTGATTCGAGGCAAATCGATTGACCTATAATATTAATATACTTTATTGGAAATTAAGGAAGTCATGCTCATTTATAATATTTGAAACATCTGTTTTGAACAGAAAAAACTTTTTCACTGAGATAATTCAAAATTGATGTATAAATAGTGAAGACTTTTTGAACATAAATGTTCAAATAAAATAATTCCGAAAATTTTTGTAAACAAATCATAAAGCTGGGGAAGGGATAGGGTGCGACAGAACTTTTTCCTTTCCTTTTTCAGCTTAAAAAATTAAAATTTCGAATACAAAATTTGATTTGTCTGATTTGTCATTATATTTTGAAAATTGTTTGCATTATTTTGTAACTCTGTATTTTTTGTGAATTTCTATTTTTAATTTGATGAAAATGAAAACTGAAGTTTGTCTATTATTTAAAAAATCACTAATAACTCGTCTATGAGGAAGTAAATACATTTTCCAACGGGAAGCAAAGTGCTCGTGAAATGAGCACCATATAATTATAAATACAAATGAAGTGGAAACATTCGAGATCGAATCCACCGCTAGTTTGAGCATGTAAATAGCCCTAATGTTGGGAATTTGTTCACAATTTGTAATTTCAGTGCTGGTTCTTTAGCTATCAACAAGATTTTTTTCGCGAAATTCGTGTCGAAAGTCATGTGTTCGAAACTATAGAATACACCATTTTTGGTCATCACTTGTGGGTCTTTTATTTTGAAAATTTTCGAAAATACCTCAAAATATTTGTTGCAATAGAATATATTAAAAAAAATTAACTGACTGAAACTTTCATGTCCCTTTCGAAATATAATGCTGATTCTTCGATCAATATTTTATATTTCAAGATGAAACTTCGGTCTCAACTACTTTCAAGTGCCTGCTTTGACATAAAATACTTCAATTGCTTGTATTGAAAAGTGGACATTTAGCCAGTTCTTTTTATCTTGTACCCCACTGTGAGTGTGTGCTAGGGGTAAATTTAATTTATTTGGCTAAAATTTAGAGCACATCATTTCTTGGCTATTGGAAGAAAATCCGCCCCAGAAAGTAAGAAAATTAGGAAAAATTACACCACGAGTTTAAAGAACACCCTAATACTCAATTTTTGTTAAAGTTTCGACGGAGAGATTATCAATTAAAGGATTTCATTAGACATACTCTTCAGAACCAATTTTGAATTTATTAGTAATGATTCAGCGAATTTTACACATTAACCTTAATTTCGTCTGGTATGTTTATCCTCATATCAAAAAGCATCCCAAAAATGAGAAGGTCTCACAATTGCTAAACTATCCGAAATGTGATATCTAACATAAACGAAAATTTATTTCTCTTTTCTGGACACTGCACTTAACCGAAAACTGATATCCTAGTGCATTGAAACAAGATCATAAAACACAGAAGCTCTAGTAAGTTACTCCGACAAAGTGATTAGATTCCAAAAGGAGGATTTTTCTACATTGTTCAAAGAAAATGAATCGAGCACTCGAACAGTTTGATTTTATTGTCGTCTTTCGAACAGCACTTAGGAAGAAGTACGTTGGAAGCAAAAAGAAAATTGGAAGTTTTTCGAAAGTGCTGCGCTGAGCTAAAGCCATGCATTAAAATCGAGATTCAACTGGATAACGTAGAATAAATAAAGTTAATAACAGACCAAACGAGCAAGAACGTATAAAATATAGGTAAAGCTGCACTCCTAGCATTGCTTTATTCGAGTCACGTATCCACGCGAGTACCTGTGCTCGCCCGTTGATACCTTCAGTTGCCCTTCCTGCACCGTTCTTTCTGATTCTCCTTCTCAAACCTTCTCAAACTTATTTCACGTCGAAGGGGTTCGACGACCAGGACTCTCTCACTGCAAATTCCTGTCCCCGTTTCTTTTTTATTCACCACGGTGGTTTTACGAGAAGCATTTTACGAGACCCGAAGAGAAACAAAGAAAAGAACAAGCAAAGATGAAAGCAGAAAAGGAAAAAGAAGGAACAAAAGAAAAGGGAAATAGGAAACCGAAAAGAAAAAAAAGGCAAAAAAGTCCAGAGAAAACGTTGCATTCCCTGAAGTACCGTTTACTTGAAGCAAGCCACTTCCGTTCGATCTGGAACTATATTCGTCTCTCTTTCTCCGAGGTAGGTAATATTCGAATTGAAAGTATTTCAAACTACAGTTCAAATGATTTTTTCAGTTCACGTGGGAAAATTGCTCATTGGAAACTTTTCTGGCTTTGAGTATGTAGAAAAAAAGGCCTCAGGAACTATCGAAAATTTGTAATTAAAAGATTATACAATATTATAGACTGTTCAACTTCATACAGTTACGGATTCTAGATTGGAAAAATTTAGTTTTGAAAACTATGTAAGGTGCAATATCTATTTTGTTTGTTTGTTTGTTGGGAGCTTGAAGGAATTTTAATTAAATTAGCTATTTTCTAAATCTTGTTTTAGAATTTAAATTTAAGAAGAAAATTTGAGAAAATTATTTTTAAACAAGATTTTTAAATTATAAAAACTTGGCAGGATTAAATGTATTTCTTCGCTCTAAATATCAGTAAAATTTATTCTCTCCTTTTGTTATAAAAACCTTCTCCATAATTTCGTTGATCGAAAAGATGGACTCTTTGATACAAATAATATTTCCAAGTAGTTGTAATTTTTTAATTCATTTTATGAATCATTTTCCTAAATTTGTTCTCAATTCACGCTAATTATTATTTGATTCCACTTGTCCAATATCTTGCATCACAAATTTTTTTGATGGGATTTCACTACTTTTCGGAAAACATATATGTAGAAACATATTATAAATACATAAAAAAATAATCTTTATAAAGGATTTCAATTATTGAATGAAATTGTTAGCCAGAGTTAGAAATGTTACTCAGGGTTAAAGTTAAACCTGGAAAAGGAGGTCATTCCTACCGAAATTTCCATATACACATAGCCAGAATTTTGTGATACCTGTAGATACTGAGATTAATTAAATCAATTTTATATGACGAAATCTATCGTTTAATTTTCCACCTTTTTTATAATTATCTATTTTTTATCTTTTCTTTTTATTTATCTTTTTTTACTAATCGATGATAATATTACATAAACTCTTGAAACATACTACTAGATAATTATACTGCACGCTTGCAGTTACAATTTTATGTTAACCAGACCAATAGATTTGGGTACTTTGGCGGATTTAAAAGAAAAATATACAACCGTAAATAAGGAAAAATGTTCTTTAGTTAGCTTGACATCTTGAATATAGAAAATGGAAGAAGATTTTTCAATAAAAAGAGTTACGTATTACTATTATTGTTTGATATTGCAACATATTAATAATTATTTGAATTACATAACTTACATCACAACATTAGCTGCGTGGTGAATCTCGATTCGGAAAGAGTCGCGAGTGTTAAACCATTTTAAACGCGGATAGCACTCGGATGAGTGTGACCGTCTGCGATGTACGAACAGGTTGTATATTCGCTGCGTTTAACTAATTTCGAGAGGAGGAGGCTTAACGTCCAGGAGGATTGTGTACGCTCGATGATCTAGATTCAAGAACATCGAATGGCTACTTTGAAACTGACCGTCAGAAAACAGGCTTAAGTCGGGAAGATGGTTTTCTACGGTTTTCCTGTCCTTGGGCCAAAAGTCCAGGTAAATGCGAGTACTTCTAATGAATTCGGTTGCAGTCATGGGTTATATCACTGGATGTAAATAATTTTATAAGATGATTCTAGGCCCACCTTCGTAAAAAAAAATATTCATAGGTCCATTCCAAGTGAAGTGGATTCATTTGGCGGTGTACATACTCGTGTTGAAGGACTCAAATGATACTTCAGCAGAAAGAAGGACTCGTCGTGTATGGGCCTCTGTGCCATCGGGGTTTTTGAAATAAAGGCCATAGGTTATACCGCATTGTTATGGGGCTTAAATGAACCAGCCTAGTTTGAATAATGATAATTGTACATAACATTCATTTCAATTACATACCTCACTTGTAATAATCCATTTTATTTTCATGTCAAATTAGAGATAACACATTGCGGTAATAAACAAGTCAAACCAGCATATAACCTGCCTGACATGCGATTTGCACTATTTTTCACTGTTCAACAATTGTTAATTAATTAAGTACTTTTTGCACTTATTATTGCTCTGAACACTCAGAGAAATCTCTTCTTGTGTCAAGAGTATGCTTCTTGACACAAATGGAATTTCTTTTTAAATTTAAGGTTATTATTTTGTTCTTGTAAACAATATAATATATAATAACATATAAATAATCTTGTAATAAGAATGTTTCGAAAAATAAATTGATTGTAAAGTTTTTACCAATTACATATTATGCGAGAATTCAAGTGATAGAATTATTTTCGTCAGATTAACAATTATTGTTTTTTTTGTTTGTAAATTAGGGTGCACCAACTTATTCTCCGCGACAACTCAGCCACCTCTCCCTTAAATATAAACTGTATATGTCTTTTCGTTCTCCTATGAATAATAAATTTTACGTTTCAAATGTTGCAAGCGGTAAAATTTGAATCATGATCATTTGAACCGCTGGTATTCATTTGAAGTCATTTGTATTACATTTGTAGATCGATATCCAAAGTGATATTCTTCGGCTTCTGTAGAAATGAAAAATATGCAATCTGATAATGGAGAACAGATAAGAGGCTTTTGTTTTTAGAGCAGAATTAACATAGTTACAGTGATATGAGCAATCGGAAACCTGGAGTGTAGCAAAATGGCGCAAATCAATATAGCGAGAGCTGGCAAAGTAATACGATACGTGAAAAGAAACTGAAAGACTAATGAATGTGCAAAGCGCACGAATGTGTTTCTCCGCATTTCCTGATATAGAATCTCTTGTCTAGAAACTCGATCGCTTTACTGTAATCGCTCGAAAACGATACGTATTTAGGAATACACCCCAATTCGAATTTTATACGTGGTCTTTTCTCGTGGCACTGCGCCCAGTGATCACATTTCCGTTTATTGAGAAGAGTAGTTCCAGGCGGCAAGGCAAGGTAAGGTCGAGGAAAGGAGACAGCTAAAGAGTAACGGAAGAGGAAAGAGTAGAAAACCTTTCGGATACTTATCGCGGGGATGGTGGAACGACCGGAAGAAAGTCGAAGAACGTTTTCAGGAAGCGATGCGGAATTTGACCTGTGACACCAAAACCCCTGACCTGGTATGTCGGCCAATCTTTCGGGTCGGATCCTCGACAACTTGGGTACAACTACGTACTACATACGTAGAACTGCAAGAAATTCTCTATCCAGAACGCTCAAGGACGTCAGTCGTTTTTGGGATTGAATTCTTGGGACCATTCCTAGGAAGATCGAGAAAACGTGCGCAGCTCGGAAATATCCGCTTCACCGCTAGATATCACGCTTTCTTCGGGTCTTCCAGAAAGTCGATTACGGGAGTTGCATCAAAATGCCACAACTTCAATATGCCCAAGGACCACGCAAAAAAGTTCACTTTTTGTATTATTCAGTTGGACTTTTTATGCTCTTTATACTTTTTATACTTCACAAAGATCTCTTGAAATCCCTTATCATCAAATCCAGCCACATGGTGGTCTTGATCAACATCAAAGATTCTAAGGATAATTTTTTTACTAATAACAAACGGATATTCGCTTGGGGTATACCAAACCTCTTTTCCAACACCAAAAAATGTAAGCGTCCTAGTGGTGGGCATTTTAAGTCAGAGACCTTAGAAAGGTGGGAGAAGTTCCAAGGTCCCTGATTTGAAAGGCCCAAAACTACGACGCGTGTTTTTTTTATACCTTGGAAAGGGTTTTCAGTATGAGTGGTGGGAGATATTGTGGGCCGCACCTCTCCTTCCAGTCACATCGAACCTCTTTTCGAACGCAAAAAAAAACACGCGTCCTAATATTGGTTATATGATTCCCACCTTTTTCCTCCGAAAATCCGTGTGTTTTTAACTCTAAAATAATTCGAAATGAACACCAAATATTTGATACATATGGATATCATTAAATGAAAGCGTCAAACATAGACCAAAATACCGCCAAGAAATTTTCATTTCTTTTAATCTATCACAGTCGACATGGAATTAGCTGCAGTTTATAGGGAGTCTACATCAAAGTAATTCTGAAAATCTTTCATAATATAGAGCATAAGGAGAGCGACTCTTGTATTTCATGACAAAATCCAAATTAAAATAATTGAAACTTTTCCCCGTAGCATGGTAAAAGCTTTTTAGCAGCATGTTAATTTAATGTTACCTTGTTTTTCCCATGGGCATACCTTTTATAATGTTTTGAAGTGTACCATGAGTTAAACTGGCTGTACTAAAAAGGTGAGAGAAGTTAGTTGAAGTGCAGTCAACAAATCCTTACTCCCAGTTTGAAATGCCCAATACTTTTACCAAATTTAATACCTTTTTGAAAGAAAAATCTAAAAATATATTTTTGACAATTTTCTTGGAATATATTAATATTAGGTAAAAGTATAAAGCCAAAAAATATGTTTTTCGATGAGACCTACTACTTTCATGCATCATATTTTTATCTTCGATAAATATTTTTCAAGATTAATTTTAAAATTTTATATAATATTGTATTGTCATCGGAAATACGTATGTACGCAAAGTTTTAAGGGGTTTAAAATGACTCTGGTTCGCCCGATCCATGATACGTCTACAAAAATGCATCGTTCAATGTAATATGCGAACCACATAATCTGAAGGCAATTTACTTGCGGGAGCAAAGCGATTTTTTCGAAAAATGTTCTTGTTGTTTCTTTTTGCAATTGAAAATTGAACGCCTGTAAAATACAACACGCGAGCTAACACTGCATGCCGGGCTGCAGTCACCTCATTAGTTTCAAGTTGCATAAAATCTTGAATTACTGATTTTCCGTCGCTTAGAGTAATATATAATATAGTAACATAATATAATACAATGATAAAAATGAATAATAATAACATATGATGATAATTGTTCGAAAAAAAATATATATAATATAATATCCACCTTTTTGGCTGTAAGAAAGTTTTTTTCTTACCATCAAAGCAGTTTACAGGGTTTGAAATAATAAATTAATAAATAAAAATAAATTTAAAACGTAGATATTTATCAAATATTTGTAAAAACATTCTGAAAAATGCGGATATGTTTATTTTTGAAAAATGATCTTTTATAAGGCTCTATCGGTCAGAAGCTATAACGTGAACATTCAATTGCCTTATTTTACTCCATAAATACTAGCAATACTTGCAATAATAATAAAAATGACAATATTAATAATTAGTCTCTGGACTAACCAGAAACACTTGGACATGTTCTGAGTGGATGCTCAAAGTATGCACTTCACGGGTACATAGAGAGACACAATGCGACTCTAAAAGTGTTATATTACCATCTTAAGCACTTATATGGTGTTGATCTATTGCCCATCTTACCATACGCCCAGGGGGAACTCGAGCCCGTTGTGGAGAATGATCAGTGTAAGATCTACTGTAATTTTTCATTCTCCACCACTCAACGTATCAGTGCTACGAAGCCTGATATTGTTCTCCAGGATCTGAAAAACAAGATCATTTACGTGATTGAATTCTCGGCACCCGCCGATGGCAATATCACGGCAAAGGAGAAAGAAAAACAAGCGAAATATCAAGCACTTCTTTTCGAGCTAAGCAGGCTATACCAAGGCTACAAAGTCCATCTTGTAGTTCTCATAAAAATAAAAATAATTTTGGTAGAAAATTCAACTATTTGGTTAAAAATGAACCTTTTGTTGAAATTTTGATTTGAAATATCTGAAATTTTCAAAAATCTTTTCGAATTTTCTCAAGAATTTTAGGAGAATTATATTTCTATAATCTTAAAAAAAAACTAAAAAATAAATAGATATTCGTCATTTTTTTTTAAATAACGGTTATTTGTCCCCTCACATCGAAAAACGGCACCACAATTCTTTTGCAAGAATTTATTGATTCAATTACTTAAATTAAATTAATTAAATTATTTATTATTATTAAATTATTATTAATTATTAATTTTTTTATCAAATTTATTACCAATATTGAATTTCTTATGGACTAAAGACAATTTTCTGACAGGTTTCCATCGGAATCGGGAATTCATCATCACCCAACATCCTTTAGAACACACGATAATGGAATTTTGGCAAATGATGTGGGACCACAATGCGCAGACCATAGTCATGTTGACACAATGCGACGAGGTAAAATTTTCAAATCTTTTTTATACAAATTTTTTGTTCCAAACAGTTGAAAATTCAACTATTTGCTTGAAAATTGGTTTTTTGGGTAAAAAGATCATTTTCTCAACTGAAAATTCAACTATTCCATTTTTTGTTTGGAAATTGATCGTTTTTGTTAATTAATTCAACTGCTTGATTAAAAATTGATCTTATTTGTGAAAAAATTATCTTTTTTAGTTGGAAATTCTTCTCTTTGTTTAAAGATTTGACTATTTTAGTGAAAATTGTTTTTTGTTTTTGCTAAAAATGACTTCCTCGAACTGAAAATTGAAGTATTCCATTTTTGTTTCAAAATTTATCTTTTTTTATTTGAAAATTCGTTTTTTAGGTTAAAAATTAATTTTTTTAATCAGAAAATTTAAGTATTCCATTTTTATTTGGAAGCTGATTATTTTTATTTGATAATTCAACTACTTGGTTGAAAGTTTAACTTCTTTGTTAAAAATTTATTTTTCTCTCAGTTGAAATTTCATCTCTTTTTTGGAAAATTTAACTATTTTTTTGAAAATTAGCTTTTTTGCTGAAAATTAATTCCTCGATCTGAAAATTGAATTATTCCATTTTTGGGTCAGAATTTATCTTTTTTATTTGAATATCTAACAGTTTTTGGTTGAAATTTCATTATTTTCAATTGCGAAGTCTACTATTATATTTTTTGATCAGAATTAATTTCTTTTGGTTAAAAATTCTACTGATTGTTTTTATTTAACAATTCAACTACTTGGTTGAAAGTTGAACTTCTTTGGTAAAAATTAATTTTTTTTTAAGCTGAAAATTCATCTCTTTGTTTACAAATTTAACTATTTTATTAAAAAAAATTTTTTTTTGCTGAAAATTAATTCCGGGAACTAATAATTGAACTATTCTAGTTTTGGTTCAAAATTTATCTTTTTTTTTGAAAAACCGATGGTTTTTGGTTTAAAGTTTATTCTTTTGAATTAAAAAGTCTACTATTTGGTTGAAAATTCAATTTTTGAAAATATGAAAATTCTACTATTTTTTAAAAATGTCATATTTTTTGGTAGAAATTCAATGGCTTGGTTAAAAGTTGAACTACTTTGTTGAAAATTCATTTTATTGATTAAAGATTCAACTATTTTATTTAAAAACAATTTTTTGTGAGGTTGAAAATATAATTTTTTTAACTGAAAAGTGTGATATTCCATTTTCGGTTGAAAGTTGATCGTTTTTATATTATAATTCAACTACTTGGTTGAAAATCGAAGTTATTTGTTAAAAATTCTTGTTTTTTAGTTAAAAATTGATCTTTTTGTTAAAAAATTCAACTATTTTTTTGAAAATTAGTTGTTTTTTTCTGCTAAAAAATAGTTCTTATAACTGAAAATTGAACTATTCGATTTTTGCTTCAAAATGGATCTTTTTTATTTGAAAATCAACTGTTTTCAGTTCCTTCTTTTTATTTGAAAAATCTACTATTTGGTTGAAAATTCAATTATTTTGTTGCTATTTAAATTTTTTTTTCAAAAAGTCGTATTTTTTGGTAGAAATTCAACTACTTGGTTGAAAGTTAAAACACTTTGTTAAATATTCATTTTATTGATTCATTTTATTGGGTGAAGATTGAACGATTTTGTTAAAAATTGTTTTTTTTTTGGGGGTTTACAAATAATTTTTTTAACTGAAAATTTGAATATTCGCTTTTATATCTTCTTGTTTGAAAATAAAATTACTTGGTTAAAAGTTCAACTAGTTTATTGAAAATTAATTTTATTAGTTGAAGATTTACATCTTTGGTTGAAAAGTAAACTATTTTGTGTAACATTCGTTTTTTTGCTTGAAATTTCAAACAGAAAATTTAAATAATTCATGTTTGGTTGAAAATTTATCTTTTTTATTTGAAAATTTAATTATTTGGCTGAAAATTTATCTATTATTAGATGAAAATTTAACTATCTGGTTGAAATTGCATCTTTGTATGTTGCAAGTTGAAATATTTGATTGAAAATTCAACTATTTGGTGAAAAATTCAACTATTTAGATAAAAATTCAACTATTTTGTTGTTGATTGATTGATTTATTTTTTAAACTCAGCTATTTCATGAAAAATTCACGTATTTGGTTGAAAGTTTGTCTTTTTTTAGTAGAAAATTGATCTTTTTGGTTGGAAATTCAGCTTTTTGGTTGAAAGTTCAACTATTTGGTTGACATTTAAACTATTTTGTTAAAGATTCAGCTATTCAATTGAAAGTTAACTTTTGTTTTTCGAAAATTGCAGTTTTATAACAATCTTTTTCTGTTAAAAGTGAAACTTTTTGATTTAAAATTCAACTTCTTGGGTAAAAGTTGAACTGTACTGATTATTTTATTATTATTTAATCATTCCAACAATCATATTAATTAATTTGTGAAACTGCAAATGTAACTATTCCATTTTTAGTTGAAAATTCATCAAATTCTAATTTATCTTCAGAGATTCAAAATGCAACTATATTGTTAAAAATTCAAATATTTTGTTACAAATTCAATTATTTTGTTGAAAATTTATCTATATTTTCAAAAAGTCATCTTTTTTGTCGAAAATTCGTCTGTTTGGATAGAAAATTCGTACTTTTGGATGTAAAATTCAACTTTTCGGGTAGAAATTTCAACTGACTTTTAAATAATTCGTCTTTTCGGCTTAAAAATTTGACTACTTTGCCAGAAAATTCAACTATTTTGTTGAAAATTGACTTTTTTGTTGAAAATGAAACCTTTTTTGCTTGTATTTTACCCTTTTTCTTAAAAACTTGATCATTTGGTTGAAGATTTATCTTTTTAGGTTGAAAATTCAACTGTTTGGTGAAAAATTCATCTCTTGGTAGAAAATTAATATTTTTTGGTTGAAAATTCAATACGGAACACATTATTTTATTTGAAAGAATTCATCCCCCTATTTTCTTGAAAAATCATCCCATTTCCCCTATTTTTAAATCGTTTTGGACTGTGGTGTCTGGATATATTTTTTCTCTTAAAAAATGTATGAAACTTAAAATTTACAAAAAATTAATTTGCAGGAATACCCCGAATTCTGGCCTATTGAAGGAAAAGATCTCGAATCTGAGACCTTTAGAGTGAGATTATGTGGCATTAAGGAAACAGTCAGTGGAGTAGTTTTGCGAGAAGTTGCTGTACGTTCCTTGCAAGACGATTACGAGCTAAGTGCCAAAATCGTTCAAGGACCTTTGAATCAAGGAGGTCCTTGGCCTCATCATAACAATCCGAAAGCATTCGTCAACGTCATTCAAGATTTTCATAGAGACTATCAAAATGGACCCATCGTCGTTATGGATAGGTAAATTAATTAATTAATAATAATAAAATAAATTAATAATTCGATAAATTAGGTAAATTAAATTAATTAATTAATTTAGCTAAATTATAAAGTCCAGAAAGTCAAATATCTCATACTCAGAATGAAACCAGAGTTATGAATTTAATTTTCAGAAAAAAATATTTTCATATTATTAAACAAATTATTTTTTTCAGGTACGGTGGCATCGAAGCTGGGCTCTTTGTTTTACTTACGACTCTCACCAAACAAATGGAGTTTGAGCAGAGCGCCGATGTTTACATGTTTTCAAAGCTTTTGTATATGAAGAGGCCTGGTATTTTCAGGTCTAAGGTAAGATTTAATATTTTCCAAATGTACCAGAATTACCTCGAGTGAGGTAGTAATACCAAAAGTTTCTCTTACAATTTTAGGGCTCGGACTTTTAAAATTAAAAAAAAATTTAATTCACTTTAAAAATGATTTCGATCTTTTTTGCTGATTAGTTTGAATAACATTTCCAAAGGCTATATACAAAAATTAATTTAAAATAACGTTATAGAAGATTTTGATAGAGAGTATCAAAATGAACCCATTTTTTGATGATTAATTATCCATTCATTATATTATTTTTTATTTATTATATTATTAATTATCCATTTTTAGGTCAAAATTTATCTATTTTGTTTGAATATCTAATAGTTTTTGGTTGAAAGTTCATTCTTTTCAATTGCAAAGTCTACTATTATATTTCTTGTTCAGAATTCAGCTCTTTTGGTTAAAAATTCTACTGTTTGGTTGAAAATTTGTTTTTCAGTTAAAATTAATTTTTTTAAACTGAAAATTCAATTTTAAATTTCCAGCTGAAAAATTAATTTTCTACAAAAATGTCAATTTTTCAACACAGGACATAAATTTTCAACTAAAATTATGAATATTTAACTGGAGCACTTGAATTTTCAAACAAAAACATGAACTTTCAAAGAAAAAGACCAATTTTCTACAAAAAAATTCGATTTTTCAAAAACATACATGAATTTTCAACTAAAAAAGATTCAGGGAATTTTTATATACCTGGATAAATCTGGAAATGCCAGGGATTTTTTTAGTCAGGGAATTTTTTCGAGAGCGTGCTTAATATTTTTTTTAAATTAAAATATAAAATTAAATTACAATTATTCGTTATTTGTAAAAATAGCTTTATATTACTGTATTTATTTATTTGGTTGAAAATTCGTTTT
This sequence comes from Andricus grossulariae, assembly GCA_011634705.1. Classification (NCBI taxonomy): domain Eukaryota; kingdom Metazoa; phylum Arthropoda; class Insecta; order Hymenoptera; family Cynipidae; genus Andricus; species Andricus grossulariae. The sequence continues at coordinate 47,145,992 of JAABKJ010000755.1, read as the reverse complement.
TGGGTTTGAAATTAATTTATTAACTGAAAATCTAACAATTCTATTTTTGGTTAAAAATTGACCGCTTTTGTTTGAAAATTCATGTATTTTGTTGAACATTCCTTGTTTTTGGTATACAATTAATCTTATTGGTTTAGCAACCATTTTTCAAAAATGTTTTCTCTTTACTACATTTTTTGTTCAGAATTCATATTTTTTGGAATGAAAATTTAATTGGTTGAAAGTTGAAATTTTTTGTTGAAAATTAATTTTTTTGGTTGAAGATTAATCATTTTTATTGAAAATTTATCTCTGGCTGAAAAATAAACTGCTTTGTTGAAAATTTGTTTTTTCTCTGGCTGAACATTAATTTTTTTACTGATACATTAACTATTCCAGTCGTTTAAAATTTGTTGTTTGTTTCTTGAAAATTATTTTTTTTTCACTGAAAATGTAATTAGTTTAGTTCAATATACCATCATTTTAGTTAAACATCAATCTTTTTGGTTGCACATTAATTTTCTTGACCAAAAATTTATTTATTCAATTTTTGGTTGAAAAATGATTTTTTTTTAGTTGAAAAATTCGTCTTGTTTAGTAGAAATTAATCTATTTCCAAATTCAACTATATGGTTGAAAATTTGTCTTTTTCAGTTGAAAATTCAACTACATGGTTGAAACTTTGTCTTTTTTAGTTGAAAATTCATGTGTGTTGTTGAAAAATCGAATTTTTTTGTAGAAAATTAACCTATTTCTTTGAAAATTCATCGTTTTGGGTGAAAATTCAAGTGTTCAAGTTAAATATTCATAATTTTAGTTCAAAGTTTATTTATTTTGTTGAAAAATGAACTTTTTTTGTGAGAAAATTAATCTTTTGGGTTTAAAATTCATCTACTCCAGTTGAAGATTCATCATAAAATTCATCACTTTTCTTGGAAATTTACTTTTTTTTGTAGAAAATTAATTTTTTTCTACTGGAAATTTCATTATTCCATGTTTGGTTAAAAACTGATCTTTTTTAGTTCAAACTTTAACTGTATGGTTGAAAATTTGTCTTTTTTAGTTAGAAATTCAACTATTTCGTTTAAAATTCAAGTATTTCGGTTCAATATTCATAATTTTAATTGAAAATTCTACTTTTTGGTTGAAAGTGAAACACTTTTGTTAAAAATTCATCTTCTTTGTTTAAAATTTTACTATTCCAATTAAAGATTCACAATTTTAGTCAACTTTTTTCCTAATCTTCGGATTATACATTATCGATGTTTTTCGAGTTTTTGAAGAAAAAAAATCTTTCTGAATTGTACCTTCTTTATGTTTTTGCACTTATTTGTTTAACATTTTAAAATAAAAAATATCATAAATTGCATAATTTTAAATTCAAGAATTCAAAAGTGAATAAATTCAAATTTCAACTGTACTGTTTCGAAGTATAATTTCCAAATATGAAAGCCTTAATTTTCGATATATTTTAAATTGTATATCGTTCAAAAATTAATTATAGATATCAAATTGAAAGCATTCAAAATTAAAACAGCTTTGAATAGAACAATTTTTAAATAAATAACTTTAAAATTTAACAACATTTAAATATGAATTGCTTTTATAATAAACAATGCTAAATAAATATTCACTTTTATTACTATTAAAAAATTTTAATTTGAAATTTTCCTGTTTCAAAAATAGTTCAAATTAGAAATTCTGCGTAATTAGTAAAAATTGAAATAGAGAAGTTTGGAAAATAATTTCAAAGGCTATATATACAAAAATTAATTCCTTTTTTTCCAAGCTTAGGATTGTATATTTTCGACTTTTTTTACGAATTTCTGAAGAAAAATCCTTCAAAATTGTACCATTTTTATTTTTTCACATATATTGTCTGAAAACTTTAACGTTAAAAAAATCCGAAATTGAACTATTTTAAATTTAGTTATTAACAAGTGGAAAAAATTGATATTTCAATCATACTGTTTCAAAATATAATTTTCAAATATGAAAAATTTAATTCTCGATATATTTTTAATTGAATATCGTTAAAAATTCAACTTTGTTGTTGAAAATTCATATTTTTTTTTGTAGAAAGTAAATTTTCTTGCTTAAAAATGCATCTGTTTTGTTGGGGATTCTACTATTTTAAATGAATATACTTTTTCATTGAAATATCAACTATTACATGTTTCGTTGAGAATTCATCTTTTTTTTTTTTTGAAAAATAAACTATCTGGTCAAAAGTTGAACTACTTTGTAAAAAATTAATTTTTTGGGCGAAGATTAATAATTTGAGGTGAAAATCCAACTGCTTGGTTGTTAATTATTATTTTGTTGTTGTTGCAAATTCATATTTTCTAGTTGAAAATTCCACTGTTTTGTGGACAATTTGCCTTTTTGGCATTATTCATCAAAAATTGGGTAGAAAATTAAACGGTTTGGTTGAAAATGAAGTTTTTTCTTAAAAATTCATATCTTCGGGTTCAAAATTTATCTTTTTTAATAAAAATTTAATCTTTTTTTATAAAAAAATGCAACTGATTGGTTGAAAACTCTTGTATTTTGTTGAAATTTCGTCTTTTTTGATAGAAAGTTAATCTTCTTGTTTAAAAATTTATCTTTTTGGTTGAAAATTCAACTATTTGGTTGGAAACGCAATTTATTTCGTCTTAAAGTCTTAGGAATTTGAAGCGTTGCACATTAAATTAGAATTTTGTGGAAAATTCAATTTTTTTGTAGAAAATAATTTTTTTTGCTAAATAATTAATCTTTTTGGTTGAAAAGTAACCTTTTTGTTGGAAATTGGTCTAAAAATGTTATTAGTTTCTTAAAAGTTTATCTTTGTACATTGAACATTTAACAATTTAGTTAAAAATTCATTAACTGGTTGAAAATTAATTTATTTTGTTTAAAATTCATCTTTTTAGGTGGAAAATTCAGCTATTTGGTTGAAATTTCAACGATTTAGGTCGAAAATTGAACTGTGTGGTACAAATTCGACGAGTTGGTAGAAAATGTAACTGTTTTTGGTTGAATTTGTATATTTTTTGTTTAAAAAGTCGATCTTTTGGTTGAAAATTCGTCTTTGTAGATCAAAAATGCAACTATTTGGTTAAACATTTAATTATTTGGTTAAAAGTTCATCTATTTTGTTCGAAAATTGATTCTTTTCGATTAAAAATTCATCTTTCTTCATTGAAAATTATTTTTCTATTAAACATTAATATTTTCGGGTTTAAAAGTAAAATGTTTTGTAAAACATTGGACCTTTTATGTTAAAAACTTAAATCTTTTATTAAAAATTCATATTAATGGGTTGAAAATTTAATTTTTTGGTAGAAATTTAATCTTTTTGGTTAAAAATTGATCTTTATAGGTTGAACATGTAACTACTTGGTTGAAAATTCATATATTTTGTTAAAATTTCGTCTATTTGGGTAGAAAATTAATTTTCTTTGTTAAAAAATCATTTGTTTTTGAGGATTCAACTATTTTATTAAAAATTCGTCTTTGGGTAAAAAATTAAACATCTTAATTAAAAATTCATCTTTATAAGTTGAAATTTTATCTATTGGGTTTAAAATTCAACTCTTTTTGGTTAAAATTGAATATTTTTTGTTCGAAATGTCGAAAATTCAGCTGTTCTTTTTGAAAATTCGACGTTTTCGATTTAAAATTAATATTTTATGGTAGAAAGTCATCTTTCATGGTTAAAAATTCAACTGTCTTCTAAAACATTCCCCCCCCCCTTAAAAATGTAAATATTTGGTTAAAATTTCAACTATTTTGATTTGAATTCATCTCTTTGGTTAAAAGTTCAAATATTTCGTTAAAAATTCAACTATTTGATTAAAAATTCCAACTTTTTGTTGAAAATTCGTCTCTTTTGTTTAAAAATTCAAGACTTGGGTTGACAAGTGATCTTTCTGGATTTAAAAGGCAACTTTTTTCTAACAAATTCGAATTTTCAAGCTGAAAAATAAATTCTTTTGCTAAAAATTCGTCTTTGGGCTGACAATTTATCTCTTTTGGTTGGAAATTCAACTATTTTATTAAAAATTCAATATACTTTGTTTACAAGAATTGATTTCCTTATTTCCGTAAAAAGTCATCCTATTTCGCAACTATTTTTCAAAATTTATGCCACTATTGACCCTTTTTTTTATCTCTGAAGTGATTCCGTGCCCTGAAATTTTATTTCCTTTATGAATTCTAATTCTAATCACTTTTTCTCTTTCCTCAACAGGAGGATTACTTTCTGTTGTATCAGTGCCTTGAGTCGATGCTATCGTCAAAGTCGAGAGTGGAGCCCGATCTCTATACGATGTCAAATGGTCACGTGACGGCAATGAACGATGCGAATGAAATTAATACGGTAATTGCGCCACCTCAGCACATACCAATGGACTATCCAGTAAAGTTGCCAGTCATTCGAGAGTACGTGCCAGTGGACCAAAACGGAGAATACATCCCGGATTACTCGATTCCAATCCATGTCAATCACGCAAACGAGCGAGGTTGTCCAACCAGTGACACTTGCCTGATGCGAGGCGACCACATGATTTCAGACAGTGCTTCGATGCAACTTTGCAATGCCAACTTCACGAGTCATCCTGGTGCACCAATCACGATCGATGTCAACGGCTGTGTCACCAATGGCAACATGAGAGTACCACCTGAAGGAATGGAAGCCACATGTATGATGGCGCCACAATGATGGAACCCAGATTCATTACTTGCTATCCAAATCAACTCGGAAAATTCAGGGCGGAGAGTTTGTCTCTAAGCCAGGACTCACCAGAAATTGACTGACATGAGAAACTGGCATGAGAAACTGACATGAGAAACTGACATGAGAAACTGACATGAGAAACAAATGACATGAGAAACTTTCTGTCAGTCAAGAATTTGTCGTTTCAGTCAACACATGTCGAAAGTGATGAGCTCTGCTCAAAGGATCTTCCCCTGGTTTCCCAGTATCCTTATTTCTCCAGAAGAAAAAGGATGAGCGAGTAGTGAAGTTAAAGACTTTTCCCACCCTTCGATTTTGTCGAAGAGCGTGATACCCTTTTGAGTGATTTATCAATCGCGGTTCAAAGACTCTCATGATTCGATTAGATTTCGAAGGGCTTTTGTATATAGAATGTTCGATAGGATTTATCGAACTTGTTTGAATGAAGCAAGCGTGACCGAAATGTCTTTCTTTTTTACTCAGCGACTAATCTCGCACATACGTACGAAATGAGAGATTAAAGCGTGATGTGGTATCATTTCCTAGTCCAGTCAGAGAAAACATTTTTATTCATTGCGATATGAAAGAAGAAATCGTTTGTAAATAATCGTACGGACCATCCGACAGATCTAGTTGCCAAAGAATTTAGACGATAATGCGTAACTGTAAGCGTTAGTAACTCGAATTCGGATAGGAGGAGGGGAATGTATTTTGAATCATTTTTCCAAAGGCGCTACTAGGTCAGCAATCATTATTTGATCGTCACCAACAGCAGGTTGCCTCATGAAATCCTTTTTTTTTTTAGATTTTCTAAAACTTTGACTACAGAATTTCGTTACTTTTAGCGAGAAAATGAGCCACTATTTTTGCCAGATTTAAAAAAAAATTCAGAGGTCGCTGTGGAGGTTTTTATACCGAAAATTCGACTTTTAAAAGTTTTTAAATTTTCTTTTCTACAATTTTAACACTCTTAAAGTTGCAATTTTATGATAAAAGAGATCATAATTCAAAACTAAAAAATGTTTAAAGTTATGAAAACTTTCGGGAAATACTACTTACCTTACTGACAACAATTTTTGCTATGAAAAAAATGAGATTGTTGTAAGAGGAAAGTTCATGGAACCTTATTTTGTCTATTTATTTGAAAAAAAATTTGAACACAAATTCAAAAAACAAATTTAAAACCGTAGATTTTTGAACGTTTCGAACAAAAAATTCAGAGCGTTTTTAAGAATTTTGAAAGGTTTCAAGAGAATAATACAATTTTCGTAAGATTTTTGGGAAAATGTAAAAAGATTTTTTATTCCAACGAATTAATTTTAAAAGACGAATCATCATCATATTAAAAGATATTTCGAAGCTTAGAAGAAATTTCAAAAATAATAAAAAATTTCAAATGATTCAATTCAATATGTAGTTATCTGAAGATTTCGAAATAAGATTTAGAAGCTTTTTATGAATTTTGAAAGTTTTCAAGAAAAAACAAAAGTTTTCTGAAGATACTTCGGAAAATTTTTGATGATTTTTTATTTTGAAACATTTCAAAAGATTTTCGGGAATTTTAGAATTTTTGGAGAGATTAAAAATATTTGTAAACTTAAAAAGATTTTCGAAACTTGATCAAATATTTTATTATTTCTTCCAAACTTTTACAGGTCCTAAATATCTTTTGAACTAACTTGCATTGTTCTTAAAATTTAGCAAAATCCTGTAAAATATAAATAATTTCTTAAAAATTTTCTAGATAATTGTTCGACCGATCTGAAATATTCGACATTTTTATTTTATATTAAAAATTTTTTTTCCCCACAAATTATAATTTGGTTGCATTTTTTTTCAGTAAGATAAATAACATTTTCTGAAAGTTTTATAATTTCGAAACATTTATTAAGAATGAATGTGAGTTCTCAATTTTAACTTTATCAAAAAAATCTGGCAAATATAGATAATTTTCTCAGCATAAGAAAGAAATTCATTTCATGAGGCATCCTAACCAAAAGTACGCGATTGGCGACGAAATTAATCCAAATTTTCACATCCTAATTATTTAATTAGTTAAAATAAGAAACAAGTTACCTAAACTGTTCTTTATTTGGATAATATTCCAGTAGAAAAATGATTTGACTATTGCAATAAATCTTTAAAGCGCGTTTTCTTACAACGAGAAATCAAGGCTCGTGTTTTATCCTCGAGGAACGTAAATGTAACTCTAAAATCTCACACATTTTTTATACCATTGATCATTCCTTTCGATTATGGCAAGACGTGGAAAAAATAATTACAATTACAGATACTTCGCGACATTCTTCTTCAGTTAAGAATTTTTTTATTTCCTTTTTGAACTACCACCAGCGCAACAACAGTTTTTAGTAAAACGTTTGATAAAAGCAATATCACATATCTACATGCATTCCAAAAACGAAGTATATGGCGGAATTTCATGTACAATTTATAATTGTCATTCATTCTGCAATGAGAAAACAACTTCTAAAATCAGTTCCAAGGGAATTGTTTTTTTTTAGACATTTTTCATCACGAGAATTCATTTTTATCCCGATTTTATAGCAAGTACTGACACCGATTGCAATCAGTGAAATTGAAAATTCGGAAAAAGGTAATTTTTGTATTCATTACTTCCAGTATCATCACCTGCATTTTACGGTGAGAGAAAGTGAATTATTAATTCTCTGAACTTACGTTAGTGAACTTCACATTTTTTTACATTCTCATAATTTTTACAATTATTTAAACTGCAATGACAAGAACCAATTTTTCCTTCTTTGGCAAAAGAAAAACGACGAGTATTGCGAGATTGAAAAGCCAGATTTCTGAAGCCTAAAGTAATTTTTAATCTTGCAATGCTCTTTGTGATTGTAATTGAATCTACGATAATCGTTTAATTTTCGCGTGAGGATTAATCGCGCGCTGACTGTCCACTGTGGAACCACTTAAACAATCTGCATTTTTGTACAATATACGTGATATTCATGATGCATTTTTATTAAAACAGAGTGTGAATGCGTTAAGGTTACAACATTTATTATACTGCGAATACTCCAGATTTCCAGATTCAATTAGATTAAAAAACCTCGTCAGTCAAATTTGTAATCATTTGTCTTCTCCTGGCAGGAGAAGACGCTGGCAGGAGAACCTGGCAGGAGAAGACGCTGTCGCCGCGTGATGGCAGCGTGATCCGCTCAAATTATAAATTATAAACTGTCCGACTAGCGCTTAATTTAGAATTGTCGACAACGAAATGAGCAAATTTCTCCCGTAAAACTAAAGCACCTGAGCATCAAAAAGAGGCATAATTTCATAATTTGTTGCGTTTAGTATTTCCTAGGGTCTCTGACAAAATCTTGCCCAGCTTAGGTGCTCTTGAAGACTGAATTTTTAATTTTCGCTATTTAACGACGATTTAAGAGATAAGAGAATGCGAGGAACGAAAAGCTCTGGGTGATAGAAATGAAAATTTACTGAAACGGAAGTGTTAACATTTATTCCTTATGGTACGCGTAGGATTTTATAATTATTCAAAAAAAATTCGATTCTTAGTGAACAACTATGTGGGAATTATGTATTGTTTTATTACTTTTCACAAAAAAATAGAAGTTATTGCGAATTTGCAAGACTTTTCTGCGAGATTATAATTTTTACAACAATAAGGGAAACAAGTTTTTTGGTATTATAAATGATTTCAGAATTTTAAATGGAGTATTTGAAATTTAACAACTTTCTCATTTAAACGTACAGAATACAAGAATTTTACTTCAAAATTTTAAAAAATTCCTATTTTGAGCACCAAAAATTGATATATTTCTAATTCGGAATCTGAAAGATTTACGATTTTCAATTAAAAACATTTAAAATTTTAAGCGCCGAAGCTCTAAGAAAATTTGAGATTCTGAAAATTTTTAATTTAAAGCTTTTAAAAATGTGCAGTTTTAACTTAAACCCTTTCAGAATAGAAGTTTTAAACTTAAAATGCTCACTACTTGATTTCATTAAGACGTAATTTAAAATTTTTTAATTTTTGATCAAATGTACATTTTATTTGAATTTACAATAGAAAGTCATCAAGCTAATTTTATTTTTAGCCAAAAAAAGTAGTGGTGGAAAAAATTAAACAATATATAATTGCAAGACTTGTTTTGCAAGATTATAAATTTTTTTCCACAAGAACGGAAATTTTTTTTTCTGGGATCAAAAATTATTGCAGAATTTTAAATGAAGTGTTTGAATTTAAACAAGTTTAATGGATAACGTTTAAAATAAACAATTTTTAAATTGTCCTTTTATTTGTGATTAAATACTTTAAAATTGAACAATTTTAATATAATTTGTCAAAATTTGTAAAAATTCCTATTTTAACCGCTAAAAATTTAGGTATTTCTAAATCTCTATCTGAAAGAGTTACGATTTCTAATTAAGTTTTTTTTTTTCAATTTTAAATATTGAAGTTCTAAGTAAATTTGAAATTCTGAATATATTCAAATTAAAGCTTTTAAAAATGTGCGATCTTAACTTAAAACATTTCAAAAGTTTTGTGAGATTATAATTTTTTTACAACAAGAGTGGAAAAAAGGTTTTTGAGATTAAAAATGATTGCAGAATTTCAACAAATTAGAGCATTTTAATTAATAAAGTATTAAAAATTTTTTAAATGTAACATTTAAACCTTTTAAATATTTAAAATAACTTTTTATTTTAAAACATTTCTTAAAATTTCCAAAATTGTAAAAAAAGAATCTGGAACATTTTAAGGCAATTTTTTTTATTTTGCATGATTTTTCAAAATTTCAGGAATAATTTGCTTCAGTTTAAATAATATTTGGGAGTTTTAGAAAATTTGACAAGGTTACAAATATTTTAAAGCCTTGAAAGATTTCCGAAAGTTTATCAAATATTTTTTTTATTTCTTCCAAACTTCTATAAGTCCTAAATAAGTGTCTTTTAAACTGACTTGCATTTTTCCTAAAACATTGCAAAATCCTGTAAAATAAAAAAAAAACTTTCTTAAAAACTTTCTACTATTAAAAGATATTTTTCTCAAATTCGTTTGCAATTTTTTTTGCTTTCTCGACTGGAAAATATACTTTGGTTGAAAATTCAACTATTTTATTTAGAATTGATCTTTTTTAGTTGAATTCAACTGTTTTTGATTAAAAATTTAAATATTTTTGGTTGAAATATCAACTATTACATTTTTTTTGTTAATTCATCTTTTTTGTTAAAAATTCAACCAATTGGTTGAGAATAAACTTTTTTGTTTAAATTTTGATTTCACATATCTGAAATCTTGACAAATCTTTTTAAATTTTCTGAAAAAGCCTAGCAAAATTATATTTATGTAACATTAAAAACAAGTACACTGGAAAACTTAAAAAGTAAATTGTTGTTGGAAGTTTTTATTTGGTTAAAATCACTTGTTTAAAAATTCATGTTTTGGTTGAAAATTCAACTGTTTGATCATTAAACAAGTATGTTTCAATGTATCCTTTTTAGTTAAAAATTCTAAATTTTTGTTGAAAATTCGTCTTTTTGGTTGAGAGTTCAACTATTTTATTTATAAATCGTCTTTTTTAGTTGAATTCAACTGTTTTTTTTTACTTAAAATCTTTTATGTTGAAATATCAACTATTACATTTGTTGTTTCGAATATTCATCTTTTTTGGTTGAAAATTCAACTTATTGGGTTAAAAATTAACTTTTTTTGGTAAAATTTTGATTTAACATATTTGAAATCTTGAAAAATCTGTTTAAATTTTGTGAAGAATTCTAAGAAAATTATTCAAGAATTTCTATTGTAGGATTCAAGTTTCAACAATATGGAATTTTAATAATTTTCCATTTTTAAGAAGCAAAACTGGGGGAAAAAATTAAAGATCTTAAAACAAATAAAATTTGAGTTATTTGTGATTGAATAAGTTACAATTTTTGTATAGTGTTTCAAATTTGAAAAAATTCCAGTTTTAAGATCTAAAAATTGAGGTATTTATATTTCTTTGTCTGAAAGAGTTACGATATCTAATTTAATTCATTTTTAATTTTAAACGACTCTAAAAATTTTCAAATTAAATTTTTTTAAATTGTGTTTTAAACTTTAAAAGTTTGACATTTGAATTGATTTGTGGGAAAAATCGAACAATATATGATTCCTGAGTAATCTTTCATATAAAATCGAATGTAATCATTCTTTTTCCTAAATTGATTTTTCCTAATGAACTCTTCCCATAAATGAAAAAAGTGGACTAAATATTCTAAGTATTTTAGCTAGCGACACTAATTTCTTCGTAAAAGTGATTTAGTATTAATTCGCAGTTCCCAAGCAATTTTTTCGGTATAAATTTCCCAGATAATATGATTTCAAGAGTGGTCGCTCTCGAAAGTGATTTAATATTTCCCCGAGAGCTATGCACAAAAAAGCCGTCCGAGATCGACCGAATAGAATTTCAAAGTGGTGAATAGAAAATCGGAAATCGATTCAATCGTCGTCAGTATGCTTCCCAAGGACTGCAGCGTTCAAAAGACAAGTCACAATTACAGTGAACGTTCATTTATTTAAAATGCCGAAAAACGTAAACATTCGGATATTTCAAGGCTGGAAGGGTGATTTTGTCAAGCGACGTTCCCTGCAAACGAGAGCTTCACGCTCTTCCGGTCTCTTTTTAATTGTTCAGCCAAAACGACTGCCCTTGCACGGACGCGCCCGCATCAGTGCACTGTTGCGGTCGCGCCCGCATCAGTGCATTGTTGCGGGCGCGACCGAACAGGGACAGTGGTGGGAGGTGAAGGAGCTTCGACACTTGGAATATCCGAGCGTAAGAGACTTGGAATAAGTGAAAGTTCACTGTATATGAACTATTGAAGGAGCTTTGTAAAATAAAGAAAATGGAAAATAAAATAGCAGCGCTGCCCGATCCAGTCAGCCAATCAGTCCCTCCTTTTGCATCCGACGTCTGTAATATACCTTTGTGTAATATTGTTGCGACCCGCATAATTATTAACGATAACGTTAAGAAAAGAGCGACTAACGATTTATACATATACGTGTAATAATCACATATGTCCATAGCTATGTAAATTCGGAATAAGTTATATCTCTATCTAGATTATATATGTAGCTACCAAGGAAAAGGATTCTTGCAGAAACGATCATTTTCCAAATTTATTTTGCATTTTCCAATTTTGACATTCTTATTAGTCTCATTTTGGAGAGTTGGAAAATCTGCGCGAATTGTAGTATTAAATTTCAGATGTACAGAGAATCTTATATATGTAATATATGTATGAAGTTTAATACTTTGAAGGACGTGATAGAATATAAGATTTTTTTTAGAATTTCTTTTTTTTTTCATTTTCGTCAAACGAAAATCAAAAGTACCTTGACTTTCAGCAAAAAGTCCTTTCCCCTGGTAGGCAATGTTGTACACAGACTATGTATCATTCTTGAACAAATCGATGTTTTCAATGAAATGACGATGTTAGAAATTTAATAAATGCGACTGTGTAAAGTAATTACAGCAAGATCCGAAAGCCGAACGAGAGATGCCAGTACGTGAAATAGAGCATTCGGCCATTCTTTTTAGAAAGCGATGCTTATTCTGTTTTAAAATCTTACATTTATTAAAAAAGACCCTATTGAAAATTCGGACGTCCTTAACTGCGTCGGAAATTTTAGGACACTGCGTCGGAAACTAAGTAGGATTGGTCCACAAATTTCACAAATAAAGTTCTTGAAACGCAGTCTTGCGCCGCTTCTGACGAAGTGTCCTACGCAGTCCCACCTCACTTCTGACGAAGTGTGCTACATAGTCGACGTGGGACTGCGTACGACACTTCGTCGGAAGCGAATCGGGACTGCATACGACATTTCGTCAGAAGCGACGTGGGACTGCGTACGATACTTCGTTAGATGTGAGGTGGGACTGCGTAGGACATAGGCGCTTCTGACATAAAAATCAAATTCATAAACATGCATAAACATTTAATTTTCTGCATAATTGGCTCATTACTTTATTGCGATATAATGCAAGTTCAAGTACAAGATTTTCGTAAAGCTCAGTTTATCAAAGTTGAAATTGTTCAAAATAAAAAATCGTACGCATTTTGATGAAACTTGTGGCAAATGTGTACAATTTTTCATTTTTAACAATTTGCACTTTTTGTAAACAGAACTTTGAGAAAATCTCGTCTTTATATTTTTATATATGGCAACAAAGTAATGAGCCAATTATGCAGAAAATGGCGATAAATTGTTGTAACAGGAAAGTATGTGGTACCTTATTTTTTATATTTAATTTAAGAAAAAAAACATTTCTAACGTAATAAATAACATATAACGAAGTTTTTACATTATTCAACTTTTAATACATAATTTACTTGAAATTTCGAGAAAAAAGTTTTGAAAGGTTTCAAGAGAATAAAAAAAAAACATCTTAAGATTCCTGAGAAATTGTCAAATGATTTTTTATTTTGACAAATGAATTTTAAGAGAAAATTGAAAAAGATTTCAAATCATTTCAAATAATTTCCTCAAATTGATAAAAAAGAATGTAGAAGATCTTAAAGAGAATTTTTGCAATTTTACTAAATTTCAGAGAAAATTTCGGCTAAGTTTTAGATATTTTGAAATTTTGAAAAGATTCAGATCAAAAAATTTAATCATTTCAAATTTAAAAAGATTTCAAAAAAATTAAAACGTAGATTTTTAGAGATTTAGAGAAAAAGATTTGGAAGCTTTTTAAAGATTTTGAAAGTTTTCAAGAGAATACAAAGTTTTTCTTAAGATATATGTGGGAAAATTTTTAATGATTTTTTATTTTGAAGAATTAATTTTCAGAGATTATTTCAATTTTTTGTAACATTTTAAAATATTTCCACAATTGTCAAAAATAGAAAGGTTTTAAGGAAGAACCAAATTTTTTTTCAAGATTCCTGGGAAAATAAAAATTATTTTTTATTTTGAAATATTTTGAAAGATTTCCAAAATTGTAAAAAATAAATATGGAAAGTTTCAGGAGAAGTTAAAAAAATTTTAATATTTTTTTTCAAGTCTTAGGAACATTTTCATTCAGTTTAAATGATATTTGGGAATTTTAGGGGTTTAGAAGAAATTAAAAATATTTTAAAACTTTCAAAGATTTCCGAAAATTTACCACATATTTTTTATTTTTTCCAAACCTCTACAAGACCTAAATATCGTTTAAACTGAATCGCATTTTTCCTAAAATGGGTAAGATCCTGTAAAATAAACATTCTTACAAATATATTAGCTTCTTCTACAGATCTGAAATATCCGAAATTTTTATTTTTTATCAAAAACTATTTTTCCCTTAAATTATAATTTGGCTGAAAATTTGTTTTTTTCTTGACTGAAAAATATTTGTTGGTTGTTTTTAATTTAAAATTAAAATCTTTGGTTAAAAGATCAACTTTTACATTTTTCGTTGAGGAAACTATTTTGATAATGATTATGTTTACGCATTTGATGATTATATTCACAGATTGCTAGGAACTTTTTGTGTGAAAATTAAGATTCTTTTTAATAAAAAATTAACTATTTACAACAAATTTCTGTTTTAAGTCATGGCATCATAAACTACGAGTGAATACAGGTCGGAAACTACGTCGTTTACAATCCAAATTTCCGACGTAGTTTCCGATGTTTCTGACACAGTGTTGTACGTTGTTTCTGACGCAGTGTTATAAACAGTCCTGCGTCGTTTCTGAGGAAGTGATCTATGCAGTCCCATGTCGTTTCTGACGCAGTGGCCTACGCAGTCTCACCTCACTTCTGACGCAGTGTCTTACGCAGTCCCACCTCACTTCTGACGCAGTCCCACCTCACTTCTGACGCAATGTCCTACGTAATTTACGAAGTCGGAATGTTCAACAGGGGATAAATGAAATTGGTGAAATTATTGAAAGAAAAAATAGAAAGAGAAAATGATTGTTTGGTTTTGTGAAGTCTTTTCTCTGGCAAAGTGATATTATTGAAACCTAGTGTTGAATGAAGATGACGCGAGAATCTCTCCTGAGGCGAAATTTGTAATTATTACGAAAATTGTAAATGTACGAAGTTGGATGATGGTGACCGAGCGCAATGTACGGTAATCCGTAGACTGTAGAAAATGCACTGCGCAGTAACTTGTAGTATCTCGAATTATAAAAGCAAAAAAGGCAGGCACTTTAGATTCTAGTCAGTATACCGTTTGCGAGATGACGCACATGAATGTTCTTTTTCGTTTCGTTGCACGAAGTTGACGATCGATTTATTAGCAAGGCAGTCGGTATATTAGATCTATTATAAATAATGCGGTGACATAAATGGCGATTTCGCAAAGAAGATCCAAAACTAAATGTTACACACTCACGAAGAGAAGTGAATTCTCTAACTTCGGCCTCGTTTTTTTTTTTTTTTTTGCACCAGGTCATTGGAAAACCGTATTTTCGCGAAAAGATTCTTGCTCCCTCTGTACCCGAAATGCCGATAGTATTCTTAAGTATAGATAATCCTCAGATTTAGTTAAAAGTACGGTTAAAAATTGTGCTCGTTCGAGAAATGAAAATATTTAAAACATTATTTGTACTTTTGATGAAAACTGAGAGATATTGTTCCGTTCGTTAATTTTAAACATCTGGATGACAAGTGGATTTTACTTTTCTTCGTGTATAATGAAATAAAATCAAACACAATTTTTATCGATGTAGTCGAAATCATTATCACCATTGCTAGATATTAAGGCTAATTTTATAAGAACTAGAAAAGAAAAAAGCGCGCTATGCACGTGATTATTCTTTTTGACTCACGCAATTTTTAAATTATAATATAAAATTAATGTTAATTTAAAATTTTTTTCTGGTATCTATTATCTAAAATAATAAAAAAGAAGCGCCAGGAGAATTTTTCTAGGAAAGCAAACCATTCAAATTGTTAGAATATTGTAAATATTCTTGGAAATCTAATGATTTTTATTAACAATATCAATTGTAGACGAAACTAGCATAAGAAAATTATTTAACATTGTTAATTCTTTTTTAAATTCGTTAGCATAACCTAAAATTGTCCAAAAGTTTTTTATCTTCTTTGAAATCAAATGATTTTTATTGAAAATACCAATTGACGATATAAAAGCCAACAAATCCAAAAATGGTAAATTTAAGAACTCTGAATGATAATCTGAAAATTTGTATGATTTTTTAACATTAAAAATACCAATTTTCGACGAAAAACACTAACATAGCATATTACAAACTTATTCTAAATTGTAAATCTTCTTTGATATTTAAAATTGTAAATTTTCTTTGAAATCTATATATCGATATTTCCTACAATTGTACAAAAAAATTTGTTAACTGAAATCTAATGTTTTTTTCACTAAAAATACCGATTTTCGGTGTAGAACGTGAACATAACCTCAAATTGTTAAAAAGTTGTGAATATTTTTTTTAAGTGTTTGAAATATAATTTCTTAAATTAAAAATATAAATTTTCGACGAAAAATATTCAAATAATCCAAAAATGTTTAAAAGAATCTAAATATTGTTTAAATTTTAATGATTTTTTTTCAAAATACAAATTTTCGATATAAAACCATAACATTACCTAAAATTGTTAAAAATTCTGAATCTTCTTTGAATTTATGATTTTTTTAAAATATAATGATTCTTGTTGATAAATACCAATTAAAAAATACCAATTTCTGGTAAAAAACCACCATCATAACCTAAAGTTGTTGAAAAATTGTGAATATTCTATGAAATCTATAAATCTAAATTTGTTATTAAAAAGTACTAATGTAATTTCCGACGAAAAAGATTTACATAACAGATAATTACTTAAAAATGTAATTTTTTTGACATCTTATGATTTTTAACTATTAAATTCTTGAACATTAAAAAAAAACTCTAATTATCAAATTTGTGATTTAAAAAAATAAAAAAACAAACAAAAGAAAATAAGGAGAGGGATTTGAAGGTTGCTTTCTTTTTCTTTCTTTCTTTAATTTGAAGTGCATTGTCTCAATTTGATAGTTGGATTCAGTTTTATTTTTTATTTTTAAGAATTTTATAGGTAGTAAATTTGAATGTTGAAGATTAAAGAAGAATTTAGTTTTTAATTATTCTGAATTTAATTCATTAAATTTTATTTATTTATTTTTATTTATTTATTTTTAACGTATAATTTTTGACAAATTTTTAATCTTTGAAATTTAATAATTTTTTATTAAAAATACCAATTTCTGGTGCAAAATACGCTAAAAAATTGTTGCTAACATAACCTAAAATTGTTGTGAATTGGGATTCCTGATGAAGATTTTTGTTTAAAAATGATCATTTCCAATGAAAAAAAAAATTTCTGTAAAATTTAAGTCTTCTTCGAAACTTTCTGATATCATATTACAAGCCTTTTTTATTACTAATTTGCAGCGAAAATCACTAACATAATAAAGTATAATATTTTCAATAATGTTTTTTTTTTAGTTTCAAATATTTTTTATAATTTTAGGAACAATTTTATTCAGTTTAAATATTTGAGAATTTTCAGTAATAACTTAATTAATTTAAATTAATTAAAAACTACCTATGTCACATGTTTCTGATTTCACATAAGATTTTCTATGATTTTATGGATATGATTTAATAATAAAATCGTGACAAATAGAATTGTAAAAGAACCTTTAAAGAATTATAATGAGCTTTTGTAAATTAAAATTGAAAAAAATTAAAATTTAATAATTTATGTTTAAGATTAACTAATTTTTAACTTGACTGTATACCTAGAACATCCTTAAAATGTATGTAGATTTAATATAATAATTTGTAGATTTAATTTTCAAAATTTCTAATTTAAAATATAAAACAACTTGAATTAATGAAAAGCCAGTGAAGTTTGCAACAACAAAATTTAAAGATTTTTGAGACATATCGTTACACTTTTTTTTCAAAAAGGCTAATTATAATTTTTTTAGCATTTTTTTTACAATACCTGCAGAACGAAAACAATTGCCGAACTACCAATTTTTGCATGTATTTTAATCGAAAAATTCGTCTATTATATTAAATGTTATTAAATTTAAATTAAATAAAGTTAAATATTATTCATAATCAACTAAATTAGATAACATTTAGTACGTTTCCTGATTATAAATTTTAAGAAACTTTGCGAATTTTGCATTTTTAAAAATAATTTAACTATTTTGTCAAGCGGTTATTTTTTTTGGTCAAAAAATTCAGCTACTTGGTTAAAAAATCATCTTTTGGGTTGTATATTGAACTTTTTTTGTTAAAAATTCATTTTTTTGTTGAAGATTCATCTCTTTTGTTGGGAATTTAACTATTCAGATGATTTTTATCTTTTGGGTTGAATGTTGAAATCTTTTGTTGAGAACTATTTTTTTTAAAGATTAATCATTTATTTTTAAGTTCTTTTCTTTGATTGAAAATCTAACTATTTTGTGGAAAATTGGTTTCTTTGATTGAGAATTAATTTTTTTAAACTAATTAAACTGAACTATTAAATTTATAAACTAATCCTTTTTTTGTTGAAAATTGATATTTTCAATTGAAAATTAATCTTTTCTAGTTGAGAATTGATGTATTTTGTTGAAAATTCGTCTTTTTTGTCGAAATTTTATCTTCTTGCTTGAAAATTCATGTTTTTTGGTTCAAAAATCAACTACATTTTAAAAAAATACATTTTTTCTGGTTGAACATTCATCATTTAAGTTGAAAATTCAATTTTCTTTTAGAAAGTTAGTCTTTTTGGTTTGAAAATTCAATGATTTGGTAGAGATTTAAATTATTCTGTTGAAAATTACCTTTTTTTTTAATTTATATTTTTGTTCGCAAATTGAACTGTTTTGTCAAAAATTAAACTATTTTTATGAAAATTTAAGCATGTGTTAGAAAATTAACTTTTTTGGCAAAAAATCATATTTTTGGGTTGAAAATTCCACTGCTTCAAACTTTTGGGTTTAAAATTCAGCAATATTGTTGAAGATTGATATATTTTGTTAAAAATTCATCTTTTTGGTTATAAAATTAATCTTGTTTGTTGAAAATTTATCTTTTTGGTTAAGGATTAAACTATTTGTTTGAAAATTCATCCTTTTTGGTTCAATTCAACTTTTTGAAAATTCGTTCTTTTGTTGACAATTAATTTTTTAAACTGAAAATTTGACGATTCTATTTTGGGTTTTGAAAAAAGATTCTTTTAGTTGATAATCTATCCATTAGGTGGAGGATTCAATCATTTTGTTAAAAATTATTTTTTTTCATCTACAAATTTCACTATTTTATTTTTGGTTAGAAATGTATCCTTCATAAGTTGAAAATTCATATTTTTTGTCAGAAAATTAATATTTTTTGTTGAAAATGCATCTTTTTGGTTCAGAATTCAACTATTTGGTTAAAATATCGTATTTTTTGGTTTGATTAAAATTGATTAAAAATAAGTTTTTTTGTTATTTAAAATTAATTTTTTAAACTAAAAATTTGGCGTTTCCCTTTTTGACTTAACAAATTTTTTTTAGTTGGAAATTTGACTATTTTGTCTTTTAGTAGAAATTTTGAAAATTTGCAGGTTTAGAATTCAATTATTTTGATAAAGTCATATTTTCTGTTCAAAAGTTCAACTGTCTTTGAAAAAATTCGACTTTTTGGTTTAAAAATTATTCTCGTTTGGTGGAAAATCTTTTTTGATTGAAAATTCAACTATTTTGTTCAAAAAATGTTTCGACTTGAAATCATAAGAATTTAAAGGGTTTGATATTTAATGAAATCTGGTATTCACATTAATGTTATTTAAAAGAATTCATTCCCCTATTTTCGTGAAAAATCACCATATTTTCTTTTTAGAAATTGGGAAGCTTTTTTAAGAATTTTGAAAGGTTTCTATGAAAATTAAAAATTATTTTTACAAATTAATCGTTAATCGACATTTAAAAAAAATCAAAACCACGGGATAATATCTTATTTAATTGAATAGTCATTTGAGATAAGATTAAACACGCAAGGAAATCGACATTTAAAAAAAAACTGAAACCACGGAAGATTTTTTAATTAAACTACTTGGATGGGAAATATCTTCAAGAAGCGTCCTCTGCCAGCAAAAGTGTTTTGAGTTTATTTTAAGGGTTTTAATATTCTTTAGACATTTAATCAAGGAAACCAACATTTCCCAAAAACCAAAACTAAAATAATTATGCATTTCGCGTAATTGAGATATTAAACATTGTTAACTTACTAGAAACTTAGCACGGACACGAACCACTTCAGCTGCAGAATGTTCTCAAAGTCGATAAGGTAG
The DNA here is from genome assembly GCA_011634705.1 of Andricus grossulariae. Lineage (NCBI taxonomy): Eukaryota > Metazoa > Arthropoda > Insecta > Hymenoptera > Cynipidae > Andricus > Andricus grossulariae. The sequence continues at coordinate 47,125,980 of JAABKJ010000755.1, read as the reverse complement.
ATTTCGTGGTGCAGAAAGCCTAAATACTTTGAATAAAAGCCATTTTCTGTAAATTTGGTGCGGGATCCTTTAAAAAAAGACCACACGATTTAGAAAAATACATTCTTTATTGTACATGGAGAGATAATATTATAAATGTCTCTGAGACAGTCATTCTTTACATCAAAGTCTCGATTTTCTCAACAGGGAATTAATTTAACCTTAACAATTAAATTTTTACAAATCTCTTTTTTTGATATACGCTATAATCTCAGACTGTAATGGTAAAGTCCTGAGGTGATTTTGAAAGTTGGCAGTTTTGGCCTCCCTTTTTCCTGTGGAGTCTGAGTTTCATGTCGATGTCACATTCGGCCTCGCTGGTTTCGTGGGCATCGGTGAAGCCAGTGGGAGGTTTCAATTCCAAGGTGGACAATTCGTTGCCCCAATCCGCGCCTTTTTCTCGATGTCGATACCTCGAATTCAGTTGGAATTTCCGGGCTGGATTTTTCTCGTCCAGAAGACATAACGATTCGACCGATTTTCGGACATCCTTCGGCCGGTCGTAGGTTGATAGCCTTCCGTGATTGCTCGGATGACTTGGTGAAGCATTTGTCGAGTAGGGGCGCATACCTGTCTCGGAAAGCTTCATCAGCGGACGAACTGGTTCCACCGAAACATCCAGAGGACCACCTCGATACCTTCAAAAATCAGAAATTATTTCAGATATAATAGATTCAATACGTTCACAATGATTCATTATGATAAATTTGAATTTAAAACTTTTTCGGGTTTCAATCGTGTGCAAAACTACGAAAATTGCCGACGTTTCGTGAACATTGCAGTTCACTTCTTCAGGGCTGACCTGAAAGTGCCTGAAAGTGAGGTTTCAGCTTATCTTGTTCTTATATAGATTCCCTACGATGCCTATGATTGGCTAGAGCGCCCCATGGTAGGGACTGCTCGAACTTGATTGGCCAATCGAGAAGTCCCCACCATGGGGCGCTCTGGCCAATCATAGGCAACGATCACGAAACTTCGGCAAGTTTTGTAGTTTTGCACACGATTAAAACCCGAAAAAGCTTTAAATTTTAAATTTAAATTTCAGAGATGCTTTTTTGGCTTCTTGAAATAATAATATTATAGTAATAATAAATAAATAAAAATAAATATATAAATATAAAATGTAAATAACAATACATAAAATAATTATACATAACAATAATATATTATATAATAAAGGAAAAATAAATAATAATACTGTTTCAGACTTCACACTCTTTCCTCTATTACCTCTTTTTTACATAAATTTTTAGGTGAAAATTTATATTTTTGGTTTCAATATTCAACATCTTGGTAGAAAATTAAACTATCTGGTTAAAAATTAAACTATTTACCTTACAATTTCACTTTTTCGTTAGAAATTCGTTTTTTTTTTCGTTCGAGAATAATTTTTTTATCAGAAAGTGTGACTATTTTATTTTTGATTGACATTTTTTCCATTATAAGTTGAAAATTGAACCATTTCGTAGGAAATTTCAAAATTTTGTTGAAAATTCGGCTATTATCTTTGAATCCAATTGGTTGATGATTCATTCTTTTTGTGGCTTAAAATTAGTTTTGCTTTTTTGGCTTCTTAAAATAATAATATAATAATAATAATGAATAAATAAATATATAAATATATATAAATATAAAATATAAATAACAACATATAAAATAATTATACATAACAATAATATATTATATAACAAAGAAAAAATAAACGATAATAATATTTCAGACTTCACATTCTTTTCTCTATTCCCTCTTTTTGAAGAAATTTTTGGTTAAAAATTTATATTTTAGGGGTCAACATTCAACATCTTGGTAGAAAAGTAAACTATTTGGTTTTAAAAAATTTCTTAGTTAAAAATTCACATTTTTGATTTAAATTTCCACTACTGTGGTAGAAAATTTAACTATCTGGTTAAAAATTAAACTATTTATCTTGAAATTTCACTTTTCTGTTAGAAATTAGTTTTTTTTTTGTTAAAAATAAATTTTTTTTATTTGAAAAAGTGTATATTTTATGTTTAGTTGAAAATTTTGCCATTATATGTTGAAAATTCAACCATTCCGTAGAAAATTCAAATATTTGTTAAATATTTTTTTTTAAATTCGACTTTTTTCTTCAAAATTGAAAATTTCTTTGATTGAGAATGTAAATTTTCGTGTTCAACATTCAAAAATTGTATAGAAAATTAATCTATGTTGTTGAAAATTAATTTTTTAGTTAAAAATTCATATTTTTGGTTACAAATTCAACAACTGTGGGAGAAAATTAAACTATCTGATTGAAAATTAAACTATTTATTTTAAAATTTAACTTTTTTGTTAGAAATTGTATTTTTTTGTTTGTTAAAAATTAATTTTTTTCATCTAAATGCTTTTTTGGGTTCTTGATATGGTACAAAAATATTTTTAATTTACTTGAAGATATTTTTTAAATAAATTTTTATTTGAAAATGCAACTGCTTGCTTGAAAATTTATATTTTTGGGTTGAACATTCAAAAATTTGGTCGAAAATTAAACTTTTCGGTTGTAAATTAACTTTTCTGTACAAAATTTATATTTTTGGATGAAAATTGAACCATCGTGGTAGAAAATTGAACTATTTGGTTAAAAATTAAACTATTTATTTTTAAATTTAACTATTTTGTTAAACATTCGTTTTTTTCTGGTTGACATAATAATTATTTTTTTTTTTAATTTCTATCTGAAAATGTAGCTATTTTATTTTTGGTTGAAAATGTTCCAATTACTCGTTGAAAATTAAACCATATGGTAGAAAATTCAACTAGTTTGTTAAAAATTCGTATTTTTTTTTAATCCAACTGGTTGACGATTTCATATTCTTTCATTCTTCATATTCTTTCCTCTATTCCCCTCTTTCCCCTTCTTTGAAGAAATTTTTGGCATAAAATTAAACTGTTTGGTTGAAAATTTCTATTATTGGGTTAAAAATTCAATAATTTTATAGAAAATTAAACTATTTGATTAAAAATGAACTTTTTGTTGTAAATTCATATTTTTCGTAGAACATTCAACTACTGTGGTAGAAGATTAAACTATTTGATTAAAAATTGAAATATTGAAAAAAAAATTGAGCTACTTTGTTGGCAATTCTTTGTTTTTTTCTGGTTAAAACTTAGTTTTGTATTTGATAATGTAATTATTCCATTTCTGGTTAAAATTTTTTCTTTGTACGTTGAAAATTGAACAATTTGGTACAAAATTCAACTATTTCGTTAAAAAGTTTTTTAAAAGTTGAATTCAACTGTTTGAAAATTCTGTTTTTTTTTTTCCTGAAAATTAGTTTCTTACAATGAGAATTTAACGATTCCATTTTTTCTTGAAAATTTATCTTTCTTAGTTGAATATTCAACTGTTTTGTTGAAAACTTATCTTTTTTCATTGAAAATTAACATTTTTTTGAAAATTCTTTTTGTCTGGGTTAAAAGTCAACGGTTTGATAAAAGATTCGAATTTTTAGTTTGAAAACTTGACTATTTTGTTGAAAACTCGTCTATTTGGGTTAAAAATTAATCCTTTTTGTTAAAAATTTTATATGTTTGGTTGAATATTCAACTACTGTGGTAGAATATTAAACTATTTTGTTGAAAATTTGTCTTTTTTAGTTGAATTGACTGGTTAAAATTTTATTTTTCTTGAAAATTAGTATTTTACACTGAAAATTTAACGATTCCATTTTTTGTTGAAAATTTATCTTTTTTTAGTTGAAAATTTAACTATTTTGTTGAAAATTCATCTTTCTTCATTGAAATTTTTTTGTTATTGGACATTCTTCTTGTCCAGTTTAAAAGCGGTAAAAAATTAAAGTATTTTGTTAAAAATTAAACGATTTATTTCAAAAATAAACCATTTTGTTGAAAATTCAACTACTCACTTAAAAGTTGAACTACATTGTTGCAAATTAATTTTATTGGTTGAAGATTGAACTATTTCGTTACAAAATTATATTTTGGTGTTGAAAATTCAACTGAAATCATTCTTGTTGAAGATTAATTTTTTTGTTACAGATTCATCATTCTAATTGCAAATTCATCTTATTGGTTAAAAATTTAACTATTTTGTTTAATTTTTGATTTTTTTTGTTGAAAATTCTTCTTTTATTGTGTAAATTCAAATGTTTTTCATATAAAATTGAAAACTTTTTTGGTTAAAATATCAAATAAAAAATTTTTGTTAAGAATTCATCTTTTTTGGTTGAAAATTTTACTACTTGGTTGAACGTTAAGCTAGTTTTATAAAAATTCACTTTTTTGTTGAAGATTCATAATTTTTATTTAACATTTGATTGAATATTTAACTAGTTTGTTAAAAATTATTATTATTTTTTTTTGTTGATAGAAAATTAATATTTTTAAACTGATGGTTGAACTATTCAAGTTAAGGATTCATAATTTTAGTTAAAAAATCATCTATTTGGTTGAAAACTCATTTTTTGTTGTTTAAGAAATTGTCTTTTTCGTTAAATGCAATTGCGTTTTTTGTTGAAAATAATTTTTTTAAATGAAAATGTAACTATTACATTTTTTAGTTTAATTGAAAACTTAATCATTTGGGGAAAATTTGAACTAATTTTTTACAAAATCAAGTTTTTAGTTGAAGATTGATCTGTTAAGTTGAAAGATGAACTATTTTGTTAAAAATTCCTTTTTTCTAGAAAATTAATCTTCTTGGTTGAAAATTCATCATTGTATGTTGAAAATACTACTATTTCGCTAACAATTCAATTATCTTGTTGAAAATTTATTTATTTCATTCATAATTTAGTGGTTTTGTTAACATTTCATCTTTTTTGTTTAAAAATTTGCCAGTTTTGTGGAAAATTTGCCGTTTTGGATTAAAAATGTACCTTTCTTCGCAGAAGTCAATTTTCATGGTTAAGAATGAACTTTTATGTTGAAAATTCAACTTTTTGGGTTAAAAATTTAATTGTTTTATAAAACCTGTTTGAATGTGAATTAGTTTTTTTTATAACTTAACTATTTGGAAATTCGAATACGTACGTGCTTGAAAATAAAAATATTTTTGGTTCAAGATCACCCTTGTTTGTTTCAAAATTCGACTATTTGATTGAAACCTAGTCCTCTTGGATGAAAAGTTTATCTTTTTTAGTAAGAAAGTCATCTTTTGGGGTTGAAAATTATACTTTTTTTTAATGAAAATGAACTTTTTGGTTGAAAATTTAACTTTTGATGTTGCAAATTCAACTGTTTCTAAAGAAATGGTCTTTTTGGCTTGAAAATTCGACTACATATTTGGTTGAAAAAGCAACATTTTTTGGATGAATTTTTATTTTATTATTTTAAAGATTCGAACATTTTGTTAAAAATGCATCTTTGTAGATAGAAAATTCAACTAATTGATTAAAAATTCGCCCATTATGTTAAGCATTCAGCTACTTGGTTGAAAATTCATTTTTTACTGACGATTGATCATTTTAGTTGAAAATTCATGTCTTTGGTTGGAAATTTAGTTAAAAATTTGTTTATTTAAAAATTCAATATATTTCCATGTAAAATCTCAGGCGTTTCATATTCATTTTCATATGGTACCTACATAATAATTTTATTCAAGAGAATTGATTCCCCTATTTTCATGAAAAATCACCCTCTTTCTCCTCTTTTAAAAGCATTTTGGACTGGTATAAAGGAGTAGGTACAAATGTTCTATCAATTCAGAACACAGATAGCTGATGAATCTCTTTAGCAATCATCCCAGGCAAAGAGCTTCACAAAGTCATCATACTCTTTACTCTAATCAGATCTACCAAGTAAAGCTCTCCACGAGGGCTGATTAGTATCCAAGATCGTTCGTTTCAGGCGTCTCTCACTCTTCTGACAAAATATAATACAAGAACCTGGACTACCTCTGCTTTTCTACCCTAGGGAAAGTCTTCCTCTCAGAAATTGGTGACGGCTCTGTTGATGTACTTGATTCGTGCGTGTGGTACAGCACATCTGGAAAGGCGACGTTGAGACGAGATTGAAATTAGTGGAATGCCAGTTTTGATGAACTTGACACAGAAAACCGAATACTAACTTACTATGATGAACCGGCCTGGGAACAAGGGCTAATCGCTGCTCTCGGCCCCTTGACCCGGAATTGGGACCCGGTGAACGGGCCATAATGGCAGCTGGCCCCGAATCCTCCAGATGATTCGACGATTCAGTGCGACTACTAGTTCCAACTTCTGTATCACTGTCCGAACCCAAGGTGTCATATTCCTCCGACTCGGACTTGAATGACTTGGATTTGCGACGTGCCCTTCCTCGAACCTTCGTGTATTGGTCCACGTCGCACTAAAAAATAGGGCCCTTCTATTAATCACGAAAAAAGACAAATTTTTCTGAGTTAAATTTCGGTGATAACCGCCCCTCTCCCCATTTTGTTCGTTTTCCGGTTTTAAATGAGAAAAGCTCGAATTTAAAAAAAATGGAATAAAGAAGTACTTGTAATAAACTTTTTAGGAATTAAAGTATAGCTACCTCTTGAGGAATTTTAAGGAATAATTTCCACCCAATACCTTTTAATTTTGACACTCTAAATCCTCTTTTACTGTTCCCGAAAAATGCCCTAAAAATGCAAAATAGAAGTTTTCTATCAAATTAATGCTAAAGACGGTATTTTTTGAAATTAGTTCAACATGAATTATTTTTAATCGATAAGTGACGAGTTTTGAAGTATATTTTAAATAATTTTAATTGTTTGAACAATTACACAGCTGAACAAACAAATATTTTTTCGGGTCTGGACGTCAGACCATGTTGATTATATGTTTTCTGGGTCGCTGAATCCGAATCCGAGGTCCAAAAACCCCAGAACGACAGGGTTCTGACATCACTCATAAAACCTCATAATTTTTTTTTCAAGTCCGGGTCAATGTTTATTATACGTTTTTGGGGTTGCTGAATCCAAATCCGAGGCCCAAAAAACCCCCAGCACGTCAGGGTTCTGACATAACCTCATAAATTTGTTTTTTTTACAAGTCAGGGTGTCAGACTATGTTTATTATTTGTTTTTGGGATTGCTGAATCCGAATCCGATGTCGTAAAACCCCAGAATGTCAGGGTTTCGACATAACCTTTAAAATACCTCGTCTGGCGCCCGGACTTGGAAAAAAGTTTTATGAGGTTGTGTCAAAACCCTGACATTCTGGGGGGCTTTGGCCCTTGGATTCGGATTCAGCGACCCCCAAAACATATAATAAACATGGTGTGACCCCGGAATCGAACAAAAAATTTATTGGTTTTTTGAGTTCATGTCAGAACCCTGACGTGCTGGGGCTTTTTTGACTTCGGATTCGGATTCAGCGGCTCCAAAAACATATAATAAACATGGTGTGACCCCGGAATCGAACAAAAAATGTATTGGGTTTTTTGAGTTCATGTCAGAACCCTGACGTGCTGGGGCTTTTTTGACTTCGGATTCGGATTCAGCGGCCACAAAAACATATAATAAACATGGTGTGAGCCCGAAACAAAAAAAAAATTCATTAGGTTTTTTGAGTTCATGTCAGAACCCTGACGTCCTGGGGCTTTTTTGGCATCGGGTTCGGATTCAGCGACCCCAAAAATATATAATAAACATGGTCTGACCCCCGGACTCGAAAAAAATCTGTATGAGGTTTTTTCAGATTACGTCAAAACCCTCATGTGCTGGGGGTTTTTGGACATCGGATTCGGATTCAGCGACCCCAAAAACATATAATAAACATGGTCTGGCCCCCGGACTCGAAAAAAATCTGTATGAGGTTTTTTCAGATTACGTCAAAACCCTGATGTGTTGGGGGTTTTTGGACCTCGGATTCGGATTCAGCGACCCCAAAAACATATAGTCAACATCGTCTGACCTCCTGACCCGAAAAAATATTTTTCTTTAGTGTCGCTGTGTTATTATTTGTTTGAAAATTTTTTCCCCCCTGTAAATCTTCAAAAGTGATTATATTTCCGGATAAATTATACAAAGTTGATGAATGTCAAGAGTATTAGTTCTTCTTTAACATGTTTGGTAATTATTTAAACAATTTTCATTTGTTTGAGCAATTTTTTCTTCTAAAAATCGTAAAAAGTTATTATTTTCTGGAAATGATTAAACAATTAAGGAATGTTGAGAGCAATATATTTTTAAAGGATGATGATTGATGATGATAATTCAAAGGTAATTATTTAAACAATTTGTATTTGTTAAAATAATTTTTCCCTCTGTTAAGCGAGAAAAGTTACTATTTTCTGGAATTAATGAGACAATTAACGGATGTTGAGAGTAATATTTTTTCTAAAGTATATTCAGCGATTTTTTAAATAATTTTGATTTGTTTAAACAATTTTCATTTGATGAAAAAATGTTTTCTCTGCAAATCGTAAAATGTTATTCTTTTCTGCAATTAATGACACAATTAACGAATGTTAAAAGTAATATTTTTTTGTTCAAGATATTTTGCAATTATTTAAACAACTATTCAGTATTTTCTCACCTCAGAACGTATACCCTATATTTTTTAAACAATAATAATTTGTTTAAAAATATATAATCAACTGCTCTTAGTAAAGCATAGTGTTTTTTGTTCTTTAAATCACCCCAAAAGATAATTAGAATCTGTAAACTGAAAATAATTTACATGTAGATATTTCCCTAAGTATATATAGTTTTTTTTTCTTAAAATCACCCCCGTAGATAATTAGAATCTGTTAAGAAATTAAAATTATTTTAAAAGTTGCTAAATATCCTGTAGGAAAATAATATTACTCCTGAATTCCTTTAATTGTGTCATTAATTCTAGAAAGTAATAATTTTTCACGCTTTACAAGTGGAAAAAATTGTTTAAACAAATCCAAATTGTTTAAATAATGACCAAACTTCCTTTGAAAATATATTGCTTTCAACATTCTTTAATTGCCTCATTATTTCCAGAACATAACAAATTTTTCGATTTTAGGGAGAAAAAATTGTTTAAACAAATGAAAATTATTTAAAATATACTTCGAAACTCGTCACTTTTCGACAAAAAATAATTCATGTTGATAATTTAAAAAAAAATACCGTCTTTAGCATGAATTTGACAGAAAACTGCTATTTTCCAATTTTTTGGGGTATTTTCCGGGCACAATTAAAGGAGTTTGAGTGTGTCAAAATTAAAAGCTATTGGATGTAAATTATTCCTCTAATACTCCTCAAGAGCTGACAATACTTGAATTCACAAAAAATTGATAACAAGTACTTCTTTTTCTATTTTTTTTTGAAAATCGAGCTTTTCCCATTTAAAACCCCATGTTAATTATAGAAGCCCTGGGGCACGGGTTAACATTGAAAAAAAATACGGAATTTATTTTTCAGGAAAAGAAACAAAATTGTAACAATTTGTCACATTTCGGTGCCCTCCCCCCCTTCCACTAAAAATTTTATGGGACAATAAAACTGGCCCCATTTATATTTTTAAATACGAAATATAAATGTAATTTCATATAACCGTCAATATAATAATAAATAATAAGTTGAAACTATTAGACACTAGTATGAAAGTACTTTTAATTAAATTCTTTAGACATTTTTTCTCCATTTTTAGATTATTGTTGAATATGAAAGATTAACTTGGTCGGCGGATTAACTAAGCAGATTAGGGGCCATCCATAAAATCTTTTTCCCTTTTTCAAAGAATTTTTTCCTGTGTTTTCAAGGAAAATCCCCTTTTTTTCGGTTTACGCTTAATTTTTAATGAATTTGATAAAAACTAATTTTTGTATTGAAGATTCACCTCTTTAATTGAAGATTTAAATATTTTGTTGAAGAATTGTTTTATTTTTGTTTGAAAAGTAATTTTTCAACTGAAAATTTAACTATTCCATTTTTTGGTTATTATTTATCTTTTTTAGTATAAAATTCAGCTATTAGGTTGAAAATTCATCTTTTTTATTTGAAAAATTTATTTCTTTTGTAGAAAATTAATCTTCTTGGTTGAAAACTTAATATTTTGGTTGAAAATTCATCTCTTTGGTTGATGATTCACCATTTTAGTTGAAAACTCATCTCTTTCGTTGAAAATTTCCAAATGCAACTATTCCACTTCTGGTTGAAAAATGATATTGTAAATTGAAAATTGATCTTTTCTTGTTGAAAATTCATGTATTTTATTGACAATTCGTCCTTTTTGGTAAAAAATTGTTTGTTTGGTAGAAAGTTAATCTTCTTGATTGAAAATTCATTCTTTTTGGTTAAAAAATCGTTTGGTTTCAAATTATTCTATTTTTGTTACAGATTCAACATTTTAATTGAAAATTCCTCTCTTTGTTTAAAAATTTCTAATTGCAACTATTCCACTTTTGGTTAAAAATTGATATTCTTAATTGAAAATTGATCTTTTCTTGTTTAAAATGTATGTATTTTATTGAGAATTCGTATTTTTTTTTGTAGAAAATTCGTTTGTTTGGTAGAAGAATAATCTTCTTGGTTGAAAACTTATTCTTTTTGGTTAAAAATGCAACTGCTTGATTGAAAATTAATCTGTTTTGGTTGAGGATTCCACTATTTTACTGAATACTCGTTTTTTTGTTGAATTCAACTGTTTTGGATTTAAAATTAAAATGTTTTTGTAGAAATATCAACTATTATATTTTTCGTTAGAAAATTCATTTCTTTGGTTGAAAATTTATCATTTTAGTTGAAAATGTATCTCTTTGGGTAAACATTTAACTATGTTTTTGTTAAATTCCTTCTTTTTTTCGTGGAAACCGTATCTTTTTTTATTGAAAAATTCAAACATTTAGTTAAAATCTTAACCGAATGAACTTTACTACAAGTTAAATGTTTAATCGATTAAACGTACAATTTATTCAAATTGTTTGAATGTTTAACTGGTCAAACGCGGAAGCACTAGTTTTCTCAGATTGAAAATTTCAGTTTTGGAATAAAATTAATATAAATAATAGCTTTTGGACCAATATTTTTTAATTAAATTTCATTCAGAAAAAAGATCTTCTCCTTTCACTCCGCTGGGATTCGAACACTAGGTCAACTGATCTCCGGTCAGGTGCTCTAACCACTGAGCTACAGAGAGATCAGAGAAAGAATTCTTGTTTCTGAAATACGCTTTATTTAGCAAGATCTTATATAAGAATTTTTAATATAAATCTGTATTATCGTCAGAGAAGGTAACGAATCGAGAAGAGAAATCCACACATAAAATGGAAATCTACAATATCGGCCAAAGTTATATTCTCCTATACAGAAAATATTTTAACGTCATTTCAGACAAGATGGAAATATAAATTAAAAACTTTTCCCCCAAATTGTTCATACCCCCTCAACCCTTTTCAAGTATAAAAATAATTGTTTTGAATAATGGAATATTTAATTAATGGGTGATAATTTTGTTGCATCCTCTTCCCCTTTTCAAGTTGCTTAATCAGGTGTTGATAATTTTGTCGCACCAATTCTCTTTTCCAAGTAACCCCCCTTGCTCCTTTAAAACCATACAAATCGATTTTTTGAATAATGGATAATTGTTTAATGAGTGATCATTTTGTCACAAACCCTTCCCCTTTCAAAGAAGCCCTATCAGGGGTTGATGATAATTTTGTCGCACCAATTCCCCTTTCCAAGTAACCCCCCTTACTCCTTTAAAACCATAACAATAATTGTTTTGAATAATGGATAATTGTTTAATGAGTGATAATTTTGTCACAAACCCTTCCCCTTTCCATGTAGACCAAGCAGGGGTTGATGATAATTTTTTGGCGTTGATTCCGCTTTTCAAGTCCCCCTCCCCTCTCTCTTTTTAAGAAGCCTAATCAGGTGTTCATGCTATTATTGTCGTGCCAATTCCCCTTTTCAAGTACCGCCTCCTCTGGCTTGTTGATAATCCCCTTACCCCTTTCCAAATATAAAAATAATTGTTTTGAATAATGGATAATTATTTAATGAGCGTTAATTTTGTCACAACCTCTTCCCTTAACCAAGTTGGCTAATCAGGCATTGATAATCTTTTATCATATTTACACATGTCTATTTTTACACATTTACATTTTGTATTTAATTACATATTTTAAAAAAATATCCCTAAAATTAATCGATTTGATATTCTAACCAAAAATCCTATTGGAATCTGCATTAAGAATTTGTGTAAATCTTGCCTTCTCTTATTTCCCGGTGAAGTTACTCACCCCGAGGGATTCAAAATGACACCCTTCACTTACTTACTACAATCATAGTTCCGAGTGCCGAACACTCTTTGAAATGAAATTTTAATTAAACGAGAATGTCCGTATGGCTGTGCAAAATTTGAGATTCCAAAGGTTTGCCCGGCGTGTGCAGATCGCCAGGAATTTCCGAACAGACAGCAGAGCAGAGCGGAAGGTACAAAGCGGTTCCAGTGGTTCCACTCGGTTCGGCGATTCTTGGTATCGCGGCGCCAATGTGCGGCCGAAGCCGCCTGAGCTTCCGCTCGAATTCGGGCGTTCCCGATCCCAATCGTTTCGACTCGTGCAGGATCGGCGAAACTCGTCCTATCACTGCAGGACGGTTAGTAGCAGACTCGCGGCACAAGGTGACGGTTTTGCGCCCTGTGCAACGGCCAATCGGCCAGTTCGTCGCCGGCCGCTCGTGAAAGAGGTATTTCTCTTTGCACTTCCTCGTCTCGTCTCGTCTTCAAACTCGATTCCAACTCTCGTCGTCGTCAATCGAAATTCCCACAAATATTCAAATAATTCCACATCTATTTCTTCCCTTTTTTCTTCAAAATTCCCTATCATCTTGTCAATTTTTATTTCGGATTTTACCGGTCGACTTTTATCTCTCAAATCACGTTTCTCGAGAGTGTTCTACCCACGTATCTCGCGTTATGAATCAGAGTCCTTTTCGCGAGAGTTAACGGTCGAGTGTTTGGTGACGTGTTCAAATGCGCCATTTTTAATTTCTCCTTTTTCACCCCTTCATCTCGAAATATTGGCTTTCTTTTCATTATCTAGTTTTTTGAATTTATCAAGTTTTGAAAAGACCGGGGTAAAATACGAGTGTCGAAGTAAATTAGAAGCAGGGAAAACTCTTCAAATGAGATGTAATTTTTTTAGTCCGAAATAAAGTTAGATTAAAATAGAAGGGTAAAAAAAAGAATTGGTGTTATGGCGGTAGTTGGAACGCTTTCAAATTTTGAACGTGCCACGGGCGACAATTGATCCTAAATTGCGGTTTACGGTTACGTCGTCAAAAGTGGGGGAAATCACAACTTTTATCAGAATGTGTCATCCTTTTCCTGTCGAAAACTCCAGATTTTATATCTTAACGTCTTTTCGTGACCTCAAAAGTGAGTTCCGGTCTCGTAACGTGAGAAATGAAAACGTACGTCTTTCGGGAGTCATTTTTTCCAGAAGCAAAGTAGAATTCGCCGGTTTTTGTGTCTCGAGTGTTCGGCTTCCAAGATTTCCAGGAATGGCTGCAAGTGAATCCGACAGTTATGGTGGATAATTTTGTGGATGAAAAAGACCGACTCAACCTTTTCGATCGTCTCGACAAAAAGAAGTTCCTGGAAATTCAGAAACTGCAGCCGGCATTTCCTAACCTCTATTCTGTGGAAAGGCGAGCACGTGTTCGAGAAGGTAACGTCTAAGTCTAACGGTTCTCGGATCGATTACTTGATTCACTTTGCAAATTTTCAAATTCAAATTCCTGCTGGGAGAATCGAATCGAGAGGTGAAACAAATTAGAAAGTAAATTAAGCTTATTCTTTAATCATATTTCATTATTCCTAATTACTGCCGTTTTATCAAAGTTGCTTACTTTTTTTTAGTAACATTTTTTTTTTTTTATTGATTTTGATAATGACACAACTGCTTTTTTGCAATTGGACAGAGTTTTATTCATAGTTTGCAGACATATGCGCAAGACTGTAGACTAGTGTGTAGAATGTAATGACTTTTGCGTTTTTACTGCCGCAGATAATCGCGACGACGCGACGTAGCAGACTTTCGACTCTTGAGTGGGGACGTGCCTTTTGCGAAATCTATTTTTGAGACACGTTCAGAGTCGAGTTTTTTTTTAAGCACTGGATTCAACCGTCCTGGGACCAGGGCCGCCTATAAGAACAAATTTATTAGGAGGAAAGTTTATAAAAATTAAAAAAAAAAATGTCCCTGCTCGAGAGTCTGCTTTTTCTCGCAATTATTTCACTTCTGGCATGTCGCTTTGCGGAAACATTTTTTTCATATAAAATTTAATGAAATAAGTAAAAAATAAAATTATATCGTATTGGGTACATTTTCAATGAAAAGATCGGGTTAAAAAGTGTTTTTTAAATAATCACTAAAAAGTGTATTTTCATAACACTTCTATTTAAAAGATACTTTTACAATAAGCAAACAAATTTTGCAATTTAGATTTTCGCACCGCAATCAATTTGAGATAGTGGTCACACTTAGACATAACCTGAAAATTTCATCTCTTCCTGGCGCGAAATTTAAATTGCAAGATATTTTTTTCCTCTTCAGATTTGCGAGACGAATTATAGAATATTTGAGCCTCTACTACTAATTTAATAACCAAGATACATAAGCAATTTTTCGGAAATATCTGTCAGTCCGAACCTTAACTTGTATTTTTGATTTTTTCGTTCCTTTTGGGTTAAAAATGAACCACATGAAAGAAGAAATAAATCAATTTCTCTCGAAAACGGCAGATTGTAACGCAAAATTATATAAAATGAACAGGACGCGTTTCATTAAAATTAATATTTTTAAATTTAATTATATCTTTTTAAAGAACATAACAATAATTGCTATGTATATTAAATACCTCGCAGTAAGTACAATAGATGATTAACTCTTTATAACAATTTTCTTCACGTATCTCCTTCAGTATGCTTAATTTAAAAAAAATCCTTATGAAGAAAAAATACTCATTTTAACGAGCCGCATCTTTTGTATTCTTTATAATTTTGCGTTATGGTCTGCCCTTTTAGACGAAAATTGATTTTTCTGTGTTAACAGACAAATTCGCAACGAGCGACCTACAAATGTTACTTCCTTTTTTTAACACCCCCAATGGGTACTATGGTTCTAATAGAACAAATATCAAGGTTGCAGAAAAAGCTTTGAACTCTGTCTAATTTTTCTCAAGACTTGCCGTCTGTTGTTTGATTTATGTAGCCAAACAAAAGTTTCAAATATTTGTTGTACTTTCAGAGGTATAACAAAACATGATGTACAGAATGATAAATCTTGTCAAACACAGTAAAAAAATGTTTGTTCAAAACTAATGTTTGAAAACTAAGTTCCACCGTCTTTGAAATATTCGTTTTTAAATTCCAATCTTTTTAAAATTCGAAGAGTTTTGGGGGCTCAAAAATGTCCAATTCCTTCGAATTTGCAATGTTTTCAACTCTGAACGCTTTTAACCTCGATATTATTGGTGCAGTCTTTTTCAGTATTATGAGCTGGCTTCAAAAAGCGGAAAAATGAATAGGGAGAATGAACTTGAGGCTTACGACTAGTCGTTTTAGATGCTCGAATGGTATTTGTTTTTAGAGCGATAAGATTTGTACTTCTGCTTCAGCAATGTTGGTGTTCTTTGTGTTACCCAACTAGCTTGTGAAATTCACAATCTATACAATTTGCTCATGTGCATTTTCAACGTTGTGCGTTCTCGAAGAACGATACATATAATTTCAGTTGACTGATTGACAGTGAAGTGAAGTAACACTTTTTACCGAAACGTGTTGTATTGATAAATATAACGACTCGCTGCTTCACTTGATAATTTCTGTCTGCATGTCATTGTATCGTTAAGTGTCGTTTTTTTCCTCATAAAGAGGTTGATTTCCAAGTACAGACCTGCGCATTGAAGAGCTATACTAAAAGAACCATTTTTCAGAATGATAATAGGTGTTTAGTTGTTGACTGAAGAAACATATTGATTGAAGTTTAGGTTCACTTTTGTGTGGGCTGTGGGAAATTCTTGTTACACCTTTTGAAAAGAGTTTTCAGAAATCCACATTCCTTGAAACCATCTATCAAAATTATCATGACTTGAGAGTCATGCATATCTTGAAAGCCAAAATAGATTATTTCGAATAAATCAGAAGTAGATCCATTCATTTTTTTAAATTTCGATGTCGGTTGCTGAAAAGGTGAGGGAACTTTCCGATGGATATTTTCTTAAGAAAACGTCTGAACGGAAATCTTTCTCTTCGCCCTCTTTCATTCCCTGCCCCAACCAGCCCTTTGTTCTCCACATACACGAAGCATCAAATGGATCGGAATGCGTATGTGAATTCATGTTCACATTCATATGCGCATTTCTACACCAAGCTGTCGTACTTTGTCAGGTAGATGGTAGACAAAAAGCTTATAGATGTCGACGGGAAGGGAAGTCGCGTCAGCCTTCGAGATTGGAAGTTATATAAAACCGAAAAACGGCCAAGTGTCGTGGAGATGAATCAGTTTTGTTCCAACTGTTACCCGCCGTGTATTTCATTTATTGTCCTTTTTTGTAATTTCAAATCTGCTTTTCATGACTGTTTGGAATTAATGTCACTTTGAGAGTATACACATATATCAGAGTGAAAGAGTATGCGGTTAACTTTTATAGTCTACAAAAAGTGAAACTAGTAGTTCTGTTGTAGATTATCTTGTAAAACTAGTTTGCCGATATCTGATCAGTGGTAGATTCTATAGTATTAAGGTAGTTGAATTGTGACTTCATAAAATTAAATTGTACTTTAAAGTCTAGTAACCATGAAAGTACTAGTCGCTATTTTACTATCGAGGATAATAAACTCTCTAGAGGAGAGTGCTGCATTTTCTATGGGTAATAATAATTACTTTGTGAGCTTGTTAGATTCTTGTTTCATTACTTATTGGCATTTCAACCAGTAGATTGAAATTTCCGATACGTTGTTGTAAAGTGGGCGATTTGATGTCCAGTTATACTGGATTATAGGTATATAGTGCACTGTGGTTATGGAAGGAATACTGACCATACTATGTGCACGAAATATTGAGGATAGTGCAATATTTATGGGGATTCTAAACACTATAGACACATTCACGCAAGGATTAAAGTATTAAACCCATAATTGTGAGGCGGATGCAATCCAGTATATTTGCAGAGAAAGTAATTTCATAAGCAATGTATCAGGTCTTAGATTTTTCTGATTGATGATGATTCCTATAGTATTGGAAAAAATATCCACTTTTATGGAAGATGATACTGACCTGGCTACTATAAACAATACTGCCGAAGACAAAACAGTTGATTCCAATTCTTTGATAATTACTATATTATCTGAAACTTTTCATGTTTGTGGAGGACACTCACCAACTACACTCTGCAAAATTCACTACCGAAGTCATACATTTTTAAACCATTCTTTAGCAGACGGTAAATACTGTAGCCCAAGAATTTATCCTCTTTTGTGGATGAGGATACTGACCACTAAAAAAACATACTACCGAAGATAAATGTATATATTAAATACTATTCTTCGACTGGAAATAGCAAATATTAAATGTTGCATACTGATCACTATAAACCAGGCATCCAAGGATGAATCATAAAGTACGGTTAGTCATTTCCATCTTATCAAAGAATGAATACATTTTTACATGTTTTGAGAGACTCTAATTACTGTAATATTAGATATTGACCACGATAAAATATATTGCCGAGGTCAAGCATTGTATCCTATTCTTTTGTTGGATAATATTCCTACGCTATCATAAAATTCAGATTCTTTTGCGGAGGATACTGATTACTGTAAACTGTAAAGTAACTAAAGCTTATACCACCGTAGGGAAGACACGATGTTATTCTTTATTGATAGATCGTAATTTCTATACCGTAAAAGAATGTACATATTGTTGAATTCTTGGTAGATGGGAATTGCTATAATATCAAAGACTATCGAGTTATGTGGAGGAGAGGATACTGATCACTATACAAACAATACTGTCGAAGTAAACCCATTAAACAGCATTCTTTAATGTATTGTAATTATTGTGCTATCAAAAACTACATCTACATTGTTAGAAAGAATCTGACTGAATTTCAACACATGTATTGTATAAAATTTGAGGAAAATGGAAGCATATTAAGTGCTCTTCGAATGTCGTTAAAGCTTTAATAGCGAATGTTTCTCAAATTAATAGAGATTTTCGTGATAGTGATTTTAAATAAAGGCATCTGAATTCGCCTTGGTTTCCTCTACAGTTTGAGATGATGTTAAAACCAGAATAATCTCAACATATGACCAACAATACGGAAAGTACTAAAAATAATTTTGTTTTTATTAAAGTTACTAATAAACTCGTATTCACCTTGTAAATCTGCACCATTTTTATCCATTGCAATTTCACGAGGAATATTACTGTATTGGTAGATCTTGCAAACAAATTTTATTTGGTGTATTTTCCATATTGTTGGTAATATGTTATGATTATTGTGGTTTATAAATCATTTAAAATTATATAGAGGAAAACAAAGACAATCACTTATTTCTATTAATTAGAGAAATATTATCTATTAAAACTTTGACGCCGTTTGGGGAGCACTAAATATACGCCGATTTGTCTCAAATGTATACAGTAATCTTTTTCCATTAAACAATAAAAGAAAAATAATATCAAAGTGCACCGTCATTTTTTGGAAGTTCATGTTTTTTGAACCACCCTAATGTACAGAGTGCATTCAAATTCAAATACGATAGTTTCAAAGTATGCTCGTTTTAGCTCCCACTCTAATTAATTTCGGTTTAACAAATAGTCTAATTCGCCTTGGATATACCTTTGATCAATATCTTTTATGTAGGTGAATTATTTACCCTAAAATCATGTTAAAATCCTTAAATTTTATGTGTTAGAGATTTCGAATGCTACCTGCATTATTCTGTGTAAATTATAGTTTCAAATATCTTTAGCTTATAATATGATAAAAACTAAACAATTTATTCATGAATATAAATAAAAAATAGGGTAAAATGGATGTTCATAAATGAATTTTCTGTTACTAGCGCATGAAAATAACTTTTTCTTACCAGTACAAGAATTTTCTAACAGTGTATATTTTACTGGAGAATACTGACCACTACTACCGAAGAATGTATTCACTTTTGTGGATTATGTGATACTAGCCGTTATAAGTCTTACCATATATAAAACATTAGACACCATTAATTGATGAACACTAATATTCAAATTATCAAAAATACAGAAATTCATTACAATTCATAATTGTAATGTTTTATAAATCTCCCGTCATCGTACGATATAATTTAGTCTCTACAATTTGTTATACATATTTAAAGCTTTGTTCTGTGTTGACTGCTCATTACACACTTAATGGCACTCGTTTTGACAACTGCATAACTACCAGATTCAAAATGGCAACTACCTTCACATCTTTCTGCTCATAAAATCCTTAAGTTTATATATACATTTTCTTTTATCAGCTCTATAAAAGAACACCTCGGGTAGTATTCATTGGATACGGTTTAAAAAAATTGTTGAAAAATTCAGTTGCGTTTATGGGTATTGATTTTGCGATTATCTTTTCTCGTAAAGTTCTTCATACTCCCTTAATTGTCTCAAGAATATCGCAAGAAAATATCGATCCTTCTAAAGACCTTTCAATGAAAATATCTGTCTTATTAAACGCTCCTTAATAGGAAATCCATTTCGATTAACCTAAAACCGTCATCATCTCGATCCACCTACTGACTTCTCCCTCTTTCGTTTGAACCGTCTAGCTTTATATTACCTCGAGGCCAGTGCTCTTACTAAACGAGGCGTGAGATCTCGAGAGCCTTTGAAGTCTCAATTTCTTTTGCATACGCCCTAAAAATTTCCTACAATTATACGGATTGCCTTGACCTACAACCGGTTTCTTACCTCGCAATTTCATTTTTACGAAATCAGCTGCCATGAATCCTGTCAAAGAAAGAGTAGAGAAACATAATTTTTTTATAACTTCCTATTGGAGACACACAATAATAATTCATAGATACAGCCCTCATATACTTTTATTCAATCACGAATGCTATCGCCCATTTTATCCCAATACGTCATAGAGAAGTTCTGCTCATCATTATGACGCATCAGCTCCACGCGATATGTAATAAACTTTACAGATGTATGATTACACATGTGGGCTTATCACTCTTCGTTTGTGTAAGAAATATTACTGACAATCGTAAAGCATGTGGCATTTAAGATAAAAAGTACATTTCTATAGACCATTTTGCATTTTGGAATTGTTTAAAATTCGGGATTAAATTTATATTTCTGAATATTATTCGATGGAGACCTTGGCAACAGCAGTCCTTAAAATATCGCACGTCCTGTTCACCAACGCGTTAAACGACCTCGGAGGCAGAAGGTGAAATCGCAGGATGTGTCTGAGCATCATGGTTGGTGGAACTCTCATCAGAATGCATGAACTACTGTATGAGTAGTGGGGGTCTTTTTACCTTGCGTACGAGTACATTTCATAACGTTGAACAGAACTTCTGAGTGGATAATAGAATTTTAGTCACGCTTTTCTGCCGCAGGACTATCGTCAACAGAAGTTGAAAAGCTGCAGAGTTGAATCCAATTTGCAAACTCGCTTTTGCTTCAGTGTTTGAATTTTTTAGATTGTTTTCCACAGCAGGAATTCACAAGAATTTTCAGAGAAGACCAGGAGTCGATGTCGTACTATTTGTTCAGTAATCTAATCAAAGAGTGGGCTGCTCCCTATATACATGGTCAGCCACTTAGGCCTTAAATCAAGTTATGCAACGTTAATGGAAGCGTCCATGAAATTCTGACCTCCCACATTCAATTTTACTTGAGTAAGATAAATAAGGATTTAACACTATGTATCCTCTGATTTTTAGGCGAATTTCACTAGTCATTCATTAGAACTATTAGGGTTTGATGCGAGACAGTAAAATCTAGAACCTCTAGAGAGATTTAAATGTTAATTTTCTTTTGTGAATTTTTCTTTTCATTGGCTTCTATCTTCCAGGAAAGATAAGACTACCCTACCCCAATCTTGACATAGGTTCTAAGCTAGTGAACCCTACAGCCATTTTTATGGACGTCTGTCTGCCCACATTAGTGTGTGTAGCCAATACTTCTCAACAGTCAATACTATCTCCCTTACGTTACTTATCCTGTCTAGACTTCCAACCCCTCTGCTACTTTAGATAAATCACCTTGTTTTTCACTCTTTACTGCCTTTCAGAAATGCTTGTAAAAAATTCGTCATTTTGTCCGATGTGCGATATTTATCTGAATTTTTATAAGATTAGAGGATCTAACCGCTGTATGAAAATATGCTTCTATAATTCAAGAATATTGACAATATTTTCAGTGTTGAGTTGGCTAATGAATGTGAATTTGAAAACCAGCAAAGAAAACTGTATAATGCTTGACTTTGTTTAACTCTCAACAAACAGTCATTCTTATCTCTTTGTTGAATAACGTATTGCTTTTTCCTTGGAGAAAATGAACAAAGCCAAGAGAGTGAAGCATATTTTCCTGTTATGCGTCGTTGAAAGTTGTCGTTTGAGATTCCGGACTTAACTTGATTGAAAGTGAAACCAGAAATGACGAATTCGATCCTTATAAATAATATGGTCTTTGTTTTCCAAGTGTCGTTTCTTCAGCAAGTGAATCGAATCAATAACGTTTCTTCAAGGAATACATGGGACAATATTGTGCAATCCTTCCTTTGAACAATATTTCTCTTTCTAGAACTTTTATAATGCAGGTTATAATTCTTTACATTTACTTTTTGACATTAAGGCAGACATAATATGCTATTTCTTTTTGCATTTCAAATATGTTCATGCTAATTCAGTGTTATCCGTTGCTTCTTTCTGAAACATTCATTCTTTTACGTAACCACGCTTTTTGCTATAACGTTCAAGGACACAAAATTTTCCTTGTGCCCCTATTTATATATAAATAGGGGCATGAGAAAAGCATTCTATAGAATGAATACAGTGAAGTGACACTTAGATACTTCTGAATACCCTCATTGCTGGGATTTGACCCTCGATGGCCGATATATGCGGGTTGAGTTAGGTTCTTGTGTTAAATTGATATTTCAATTCGTTGATCAAGGACACGATATTATTAGGAGATAAAATGAGAATAAAAATTAAGCATGAGGTTATTCTTGATTGAATGAATCTTTCACATGGAGAGTTGATTTGACCTATACTTTGTAATTAAGTACTTTGCAATGAGTCGTATTCAATGAGTAGTCTGGTACAAAGCATTTGTTACATAATAAGATGAAATTGTTTAAACAATGGCCTCAGTTCAACAATGTTCTCCGAACAATGCTTCTATAATGAATTGTGATTCAGCACATTCTATGAACTGCAAACAAAGATTTCAAATTGTCAATTCTGTAAAAGGTGTTTGTGTTTTCATTTTTAGATCAAATTAGATGGAAAAGTCAGAATGACCCGTTTCAAAAAGTGAACACACAACAAAGAACACAATCATTTAATCAATTATAACTAATCTATTAGTCAATAGAAGTTAGAATGTGAAACTATTCTGACAATTGAAACTATTTTGACAATATTAGTCACGAATTCTTTCATAAAAATTCTGAATGTCAAGAAATCCTGTATTAATGTACATAAAATCTTGGATGTGTGTGGGTAATATGGCGGATACACTTCTCTGATTTGCGATTTTTGGCGACTTCCAAGCCTAAAACTAGCGACTAAAGTATCAAGTTTGTTGGCAACCCTAGAATGTTAGGTAAAGGATTTAAGTCAGATATTGAACAAATAAAGAATGTGCGGTATGTGGACTGTGTACTTGAATACTTTGGATTTAATTAGTCACACCGATGACACATACAAAAGGCTAATCGACGTTTTTATTTCAAGTTCAATGCGAAAATGAGTTTTCACGAAAAGTAAGCTTGATAGAAGTAAGGATCACGTAGAGTTCAATTGTTAACAATTATCTGCAACAAAAATGACATTGTTTATTATCTGAAGAATAAAATCCAGTTTTCCGGAAATATTTCATCTGGAAATTGATATCTGAACATTGTGCAGTCTAAGTCTAAGGTTCACCCATTTTCTTGAACTATTTATTAAAAAGAACAACTGCTTGGAACGAAAAGTTGACAGCAAGATTGAAAAGTTAGATGATCTTATAGGAAAATAGAAAAATGTTTTAGTAGGAAGAGGAGAGATGCAAGACAAGTTTTCTAGGCCAATAGGATAAAAGCAAGGCCATACATGCAGATACAATACGCTTTCGTCCAACATGGATCCAAGAGGGATATTCGATTCTTGAATTAATCTTGAATCGGTCACAGGATCGATCTTGGCAAAATCAAGCAAAAAATCGTTGAAAATTGCATTGCCCGGTGGGTAAAGAGTAAAGAACCGATTCCCACAAGTTCGGGATGGCAAAGAATCGATGAAAAAAAAAACGATCTTTTTTACACCTTGGTTCGATTTTGGCAGAATCGAATCGACATCACCCATCCCTTTTAAAATGCTCTCATTTCCCGATCAATTTCAAGAGTTTTAACTCCTGATTCGTTCCAGAGCTTAGGTCATGGTCAGACGTTTTTTTGTGGCCCTCTTCCAATTACTTGCTTCAGAGAACTACCTTTCCAAGGGTTCAGCATTCAGACAGGGCTGATACATTTTGAGGACGTGTGTGAGCAAACTGAGCAAGGTTAGATTCGCGGTCGCCGACCGGCTAGCCGGTTAGTCATGTGGGCTGGGAAATTGGGAATGAGTGTTGGTCGTGCGTCTTCGCTGATATTCGCGGGGCTTCGCCAGGCTTTCGCACACGATCTTTTCCGCTATAGTAATACATATATGTAGTAGTTCGCCAGAATCATCACTAATGTGTTGGAGAAGGCTGTTTGGTGGTGAGGGTACGTGCGAGACTCTCATGCGTGTGCTGATGTCAACGCCTGGTGGGTCGCCGTGCTCGACGCCAGTTTTATTTAATCACGCTGCTCTGCCCGGCTGCCGTCAGGCCTGTTGCTAGGCGCTCCCTCCCCCACGGGGCCCCTGCGACGTGCCCCGCCCCTGTCTGCTTCTCCGTCGCCCGTTCCCCCTTTGCCGCGGGGTCCCTCCACCCTTCCTCGTCGCGGTATATCTCTTCCATTTCATCCATTAACAGACGGCCCAGACGCCCCTCGGTCACCAACGAATATTTCGCCTTTCGCTTAACCAACCGCTCAGTTTTCGCTCTTCGCGAATCGCTCCTAGTCGACGGATTCAAGGTCACGGTGAAACAGACGTTGAGACGAGCGAGACGTGTTGGGGGAGATCGGGGTCACGAGATATGGTTTTCTCCTCGTCTAGTTGAGATGGTTCTAGGTCCTAGGACTCTGTGAGATTGTTTGGGGTTCATCTATATTCTATAAGGGTCGAGGGAAGCATATTTACAAAAGGAGGTGGATTTAGAAGGGCGATTTTTGGCCTTGGCCCCTAAGCCATGTGTTGAGAACGAGGAACGGTACTATAATTTTTTTCTACGTTATATTATTAGAAATTGTAAGAAAAGTTTGGATCAGTGGTAGTTTGCGCTCTCTTGATCTGATTTAGTAGCTTTCTACTAAAAAAAAATAGTGAAAATTGTTCTTAAATTGCTTTTGCAAGCATTTCTTCTAATCTTTAGTAGAAAACTAATTTACTTAACAAGGCTTATTAATTCGACCAGTAAAAATTCGATTAGTAAGCCTTACTAAGTAAATTAGTAGTTTTTTACTGCAGTTTAGTAGATGTGCTTAATAATACAATTGATATTCAACTACTTAGAAAATGCTAATTCAAATTTAGAGAGTGATTTCACCGAAAAAACAGACGGGAATTATTAGTTAAATTCTATTAAAGTCGACTAAAAAAACTAGTAAAATCAACTAGTTTTTTGGTTCATTTAACTAAATGAAAACTAGTAATCTTCCCTGCCAACCAGCCTATTATTCACCAGTGTTCGCTCTTATCACTGTTAGAAATTTCTGTAGCGATGTTATTATAAATGTAGTGGAAATAATATGCATATACGTATAGTAGATTTACTATGCAATGTATATTTTCTTGTGATTTTGCTTAATATCCAAAAAAGCAACGTAAACGGTAAAATTTTCGATACGAAAAATAACTTCTAGGTTAATTTTGTATTTTTTTCATTATTTGATGCTTGTGGTACTAATAATGAATTTAGTTGAAAACGTTCAGTGAAGATAATTATATTTATAGTCCAATCATGAAAATTACTTGATCCATAAATTATAAAATTTGGAAATTAAGTTCTAAAAATTATCGCTACAGATTTTACTATAACTATATACAAAAGCATCGCAAAAGTGTGGTAACAGATTCTTTCAAAATTGAACACATTATTAATTCGAATTTCCCGCGCGGTGCTACTTTGAAAATGTCAGGGAAATTTGTCTACAAGTAGGGAAATGCCATGGACATTGAAAAATTAAATCCAGTGGACCCTGGTCGATCTTACTGGGTTTTTTTTGTGTTTATCAAAATCAAACACTATGTACACCCGAAATTAAAACGCAACATGTTTTTTGTTTGGTAAAAATGACTCAATTGACTTCATAAACAAAATAAAATTGCATGAATATTTGAAAACAATTAGCTTAAAATCCAGCTTGAAATATTAAATGTTTACCCCAATTTCATATTTAGCTACCCTAAACTACTACAGAATCCTAGAACCGACAATCATAAAAATCTGCTAATTTATTGAATTTTTCAAAATTGCCGTACACCTTATTGGATCCATCATTTTCTTTCTTCTAGAATTCGTATTCAGTAATACTTAGAAATACCCTAGTACTGCAATTTTCATAAAAATATTATTAACTTTTGAGCTGGCACGTAAAGTTGAGTTTACCTTAAAAAGTGGAGCGATGAGCTCAAAGTAACCAATTTTTTTACACCCCCAAAGCTGACTAGAATTCTGTTCGGTACATTTTTTATAAAAATTCGGATGCGTGAAAAATATGTCAATTAAAAAATCGGTATCGGATAAATGAAAATAATGGCAAATGGCTATTTGGTAATTTAATTGCGGGTCAAATGAAATTCCTGTAAAGTAGAATTTGCGAAATATTCATGCACCTCGTCGAAATATAAATTACTTAAATTTAACTTCTTCATTTAAAAAAAAAACTACCATTAATTCACGTATAAACTTCTGTTAATTGAATCTTATTTCACGGAGAAAAATGAGTCGGCTAAAGTTACAGGATTTTCAGTTAAAATAGCTTTTCTGTAAAACTTACCGAGTTTTCTGCAGAGTTTACAGAGTTTTCAGTAATTTCACAAATTCACGGAAACTTTCTGTAAAAATTACAGACTTTTATTAGAGTTTACAGTTTGAAGATGCAAACCTGACAGAAATCCGTAAATTTATAAAATTACTAAAAATTCTGTAAACTCTACAGAAAATTCGGAAATGTTTACAGAAAACATATGCTGCGCCTATTTAAACCAAAAATTCTGTAAGGTTAGCAGAATTTTTTTCTGCAAAGAAATATCTATCAACGCCTAATCTTTTATAAGAATAAAGTTTCTAAAATCACGAGATTTATTTCCCCTAACTCTTGAAGGATATGATGTAACATAAGCCATCAGTGTAACATTTAACCCCGACCTCCCTTACGGAGAATTGCCTCGTTGAATAAGTTGAATTACGGAGCTTGAGATGTCGTAATCGTTACGAATAATTCATAGAGAGCGGTGAAGGTTCGTTTGCGTAAAAGGCGGTCTTAAGGCTGTCCGCATGTTTGACTTTCCTCGGAATGCGGGGCAAGTACGAATGGCTCGCGTGGAATTCGCAATTTCTTTCATCAAGCTACAGACACAATCCCGCGAGAAAGCTTCAAGGCGCTTCGGAAAATACCTGCAGTGTCGAGGGTATAGGTTATTTAGCGTCAGTTCCTTCGGTCCAAGTTTTAATTGGAATGTCGGTCTAATATTCGAATTCTCGTACCATTAAGCGCACGGAATCGTTCCTTGGCACGAGAGCTCTACGTTTCCAGAAACATAATCGGAGATACGTGACTACTTATAATCCAATATATTATTTCAAGCTTGTCTCGTGTTTTTCATTCTGTTTTCTTCAATTTGGACTATGTCCCATCGGATTCAGCTAAATTCATCGAGTGTGAAATTAGTCTGTTAAATTTGTTTCACAGCGCTCTCGTGCAATTAAATTATGACGCGTGAGATGATAATTTGATTACATGTTGATAATAAAGGGTAGAGTGGGTGAACACGCTCCTGAATGAACGTGCTCACAGGTTTCATTGTTCCCATATCAGTGACTCGTATCACCGAGATTTTATCTTTCCATTTGTTCTTCCTTCGACTCGCACCAGGGTTTCATCGGGTGTTAAAATTGTATAAAATTGGGCCGCATTTCCAAGAACTCGCGTGCCCTGCTGTAACATGGGAATCGATTCGAATTATTTGGACTTGTGGGTGAAAACTTTTCATAATATTGCATCATTTTCACCATGTTTATAGAAATACCGGGTAATAAGAAATATGCTAAATGGGGAATAATACTCCCTAATACTCGAATTGAACGAGACGGGTGATATAGTGCTCTATTCTATATGTAAAACAGTGGAATAAATTTGGAACTGCGGTTAGGCATTGAAGGAAAAAAATTTCTACGAAAACCTACAAAAAAAAATCGATTGAGTTGCGTTCTAAAGCTGACAGGTTTTACCGGTATTCGAACATGCAGTATAAAGTTGTACAAAGTAAACTAATGGATTACCACCACACAAAATACTCTAGTATTAAATTGAGCCATAAAATCGCATCAAAACGTTGCACAATTGGTAGTTTTTCATTTGTTACATAATGTCGTTGCCAACTGCTTGCATCTGAACCCCTGAAGTCAAAGAACTTTTAGGTCCCAAAACCATTCCCAATCTGTTCCTACAGAAAGTTGACTTTAGCAGGAACTGTAACACAAATGTAGCAAATGGGACATTTTCTGGCGAAATTTAGCATATTCTAAAGGCGCGAGGAAAAGAGAAAACGATGAAATACTGCGTCGCGGCACGTTCATCGTCCCTGGCGAGGTCGCAGAACGTTGCAATGTAAATTTGGCGTGACGGGTGTGGCGGTCGAACGCCTTTCAGCCCGACGACATACGTCATGGTCTCGAGTCTGGAGGACCCAGGGCACACTTTAGGATCATGGTTGGCTGCATGATAATAAACGATGGACAAAGCGAACGGAAATGGTATGCGACTCGCCATGACGTCAGTTGAGATCGCGTACTCGTTCTCTATCATTTCTTTCTCTTTCCTCCTTTGCCTTGAAGCCTATTCCGCGGAGACGTCCTTGAAATTCGTGAGATCAGGGAACAATCTTCATCGGTGCACGTTTCTCTGTTTCATTGGCGCCGGCTGGTCTCCTTTATCCCCACCATCTCTTACCCTTTGAATCGCGAGAGCCAGTGCAATGCCTCTTGGTATCTTCACTTCGAGCTGCACGATCTGATGCCAAGATTTAAAGATCCCTGACTAGACAATAAAATTTGGGTCGAGAGACACTAACGAGACGAACTAAATGTCTTGATTCGCTTATTGCTCTATGTGGCTATACATGGACTTTTATTGCATATGTGGATATTGTCAGCTCCTGATAGCAGCTAACCAGGGTTTCTGCAAACAGCTGACAACTACTGGTTTTACTTTGTATCCCGCAAATGGTGCAGGGCTGGTTCGATATTCCTCCTTTTCCGTAGTTAAGGAATGCCACCACGTATGCCTCCGAATCATAGGAATTCCCGAGCTGATGCATCAGCGGAAGTTCTGTCCCAAGATAAACTTTTCCTCTTTTTTTTTGAGCCGCAAAGAAAACAAAGCTGAAAGCTTGGCTTGTAGCTCGAAGAAGATAAGCTACTCAAATAATACCTTATCATGTAAAGAATGAGAGACCAAAGCGCTTCGAGGAAACGAGACTAAGTGAAAGAGCCAGTTGCAGCTACCGCAACCAGAAACCTATACTTTGCCATTAACATGCCATTAACTCAGTTCCTTCATGCTTCGTGCAGACTTGCTTTCAGAGAGTAGACCTTTCAGTCTTTAATCTCCAGGGTTCAGGGTTTCAACTCCTGGTGTATATGCAGCATGGTGCATCTGTGTGTGAATGTGTATCATAAACATGCTAAAAGAAGCGCGCTGAACTTGACTTCAGGTGGTCCCTGAACTGGTCGAGTGGAGGCAGTGGTCGAAGCACTGAAGAGAGAGAGGCACTTCTATTTTTAGCAGGTTTCTGCTGATTTTTCACTCTGTCGGGTATTCTGTGGAAATAGCTTCATGTCGCCAAAGCGGGTATAAATTGCTTTGTAAATAGAGCAGATCGTTTAACCAATGAGGCTGTCTGCTTAATCATCCTTCAATCAAGAGTCATTATATTCATTGATTAAGAGTGAACATCAATGCTACTGATGATACATAACAATTTTTTGGCGATCAGTTTTCGAAAATAGGTAGACTTTCCACGACTATTAATCTGTAGATATCGATGAAAGATAGATGTTGTATTGTTTCTGGAGGTAGGGATGATCTTTCGAGTCCATCCAAAGTCTAAGTTATTCTGCATAAGCCAGTTTCGGGGTTTTCGTAGAAAATCAAGGCATTGTGCGAATATCCCAAAGGGAGAAAAGGAAGGTTGGAACGGGTTGGAACAACTGGTCTTTCCGGCGAAAATGATTAGCAACGCAGTCGGGGCCTGGCACTTGACTTTTAGCATAATCCCCATTCGTCTTCCTTGAGGCCCCTTCTCTCCTTATTCTTCTCCCACCATTTCGTTCTCCCCACTCTGTTCGTTGCAGTCTTCTGCTCCCATTCCCCTTTCTTTACTCTTTTTGCTTGACTTTTGCACGAATCGACGAACGCACGCGTCAGCTGCATCCTGTGAACTGCATTGCGGCGAGCTAAAAATAGAACCTGCAAGAAGAGTCTTGAGCTGCTTGATTTTATGCCAATTTCTCCCTTGCTTCGGTCAATGATTGCCACGCGACACTCGGCACGATCCCGTCTCTAATTTGCGACCTTGTCTAAAATTCATGTGATTTTAAGTGAATTTGAGTTTGAAATGTTAAAATTCACGTCTATAAAACGTTCCAGTACACGGATAATTTAGAGCGAATATCAAACGGATGGTCGGTGGATTGTGTGATTCGTGGTAAATTTGATATCGGATCATAAACTAAACGTTTGTTAGGATATTACGCTCTAATAGAAATTATTCAAGCATTTAAATTCTTGAAATTTAGATACTGAGTAAATCATTGTGCAATTGTAAAATGTTTGTACAACAATTCGAGAATTACAGGGTGTCAATATTATGAAAGTCAATTTATCGTTGAATCGGTAGAATGAACAATGAAGCAATTGAATGGTTTTAGGGTTGGGTGGTTCCGCCTTCTAAATTTTAACTGCCGGATAAATGGGCGTGTGATGTATAGATTTCCCTGGCAGGTAAACTTTTACCAGAAGGTGGAATGACCCGCCCTAAATCATGCGGTTCTACTTGATAATTAATGCTACTGTCCTTAGCATAAATCCTGTTCGGCGACTTGCACATTGAATATCTCCATCACCAGTCTGGAATATCTGTAAAAGGTTGGAGAAAGTTGGACGACACTTGGGAATTTAAACTTGCGATTTGCAACTAGATTGTCTTGATTCTTGTCAAATCCAAATTTCCACTCATTACACCGTCTGCTGGCTAAACTCATTGTTCATGACTCACTTTCTCATGTGTGAGTAATTATTCTCTAAAAAGCAAGTCATGTCTTTCTTTCTTGAACTGATAAATTCGCAAGGCGTCCAGACACCTTCTTGGAACCCAACAGCTTGACTCACCATCTCTTCTACAGGAAGTTTCTTAACGGATATCGATCGAGCACCTACGTATGTTACCACGCATTTCCGGTGAAACGAGACGCGGGGAAGAATTCTCATCAGACATTCCCAGCACTGTTCGCTACAGGCGGTTCTAAGTATAGACTCATCGTCTTGCACATTCATTTATTGTAAAAATAACACCGTCTGAGGCGATGAGTCAATTGCAATATGTCACGAGATAAGGACCCCCTTCAATCTTCGCTCTTTCTAATTACATTTCTTCATCCTTTTATTTCCAATCAGCTCTCTTCCAAGATTTATGACTAAGGACGACCTCCTTGTGTCAATTTTCCTTTTTCTTCTCTTTGTCCTTCATTTTCATTTTCGAATTAGTATTATTTCCATTCGAATCGATTTTGCCTCCAGAAAATTATTACGCCTTCGTGCACCTAAATCTTGTGATGTCGCGTGAAATACAGCATCAGGCTGATTACATATATTCTGATAAGTTAAGGCCTGTGTCAACGATAGTAACAATGAACTATTTTCCCACGTCTTACGACAGTAAAGACGTTTATCTTATCGTTTAATGTCACCAACAATTTTGCAATCAAGTGAGACGTTCCTTTTACTAAAGGTCAGGGTACTTTAATGAAGACTATTAGTTTATGCTTAATATTGATTATTTATTTGACTTGTATGCGGTGTTTTCTATAATTATACCTAAAAGTAATCTCCCCTCGTGAAATTGAAGAGAAAAATTCCCAAATGGCCTGTAATTATGGTGTCGGCTGTACTAATATTTTCGAGGAAAAACACCCTCTGTGCATCCACGAGAAAATAATTTTCATTTACATTCATAGAATCACTTATTTGTGTACTCCCATTTATAAGGCACTCTGTAACTTTGTTCCCCTTCATCAAGTGCTCTCCATTAGCGATTCCCCTTCCTGTGAATTTAATTGGCCCCTTCCCCTACTCTTCTCTTTTTTAATTCATCGAAGAGACTCCCCTCTTTTTCTACTTTTAACACCTCACTTTGCTTCCTCTCACTCTCTTCTTCTCCTATCATTTACCAAAGGGGATGCTATTATTTCCATATTCTCTTTGATGTAACGAAGTTCAATTGACTAAGGGCAGGTTTTATTTCTGGTTACGTTCAATGTTCAATTATTAAATTTTACTTTATGAAACGTGTGTCATGTGCTAATTAATAATTAGTCTTCATTGAGAGACAGAAGCAAGATTTTTACATCAGGTACTTCAAAGAATGTTAAATCTACATAATTATAAGTATTAAGCGTATCGTAAATACTTCAAAAATCCACGTATCAGCTTGAGAGTTTTATATTAATGTACATTTGCCTTCTGAAAATTATGCTCCTATCTTTTCAAGTTAAAAAATAAAATTCTGCTATTTGAATTTCGCGCCTTGAAAAAAGCAAATATAGAAGTCATTTTCAAGTATGGAATTGTAATTTTAGCGCGAAATTTAAAGTTTTCCATTTAAAACGTTATATGCAACTTTTTTTAAACATAAATGTATGGCATACAATATTTTTTTATTCTATTTTAATATAAATTAGTTTTGAAATTGTTCATTTGCTCAATATTCATTGTTTTTAATCTATTATTTTAGTTTTAGCTTAATATAAAATTTGTAACGAAATGTATTGTACTCTCAATTGTCAAAACTTATGAATGAAAACTGGTGCTTCAAAATATCCATAAACTCTGGATATAGTAAATAGAGCGGAGTGAAAATGCTAAAATTAGTTGAATCGTTTGATTATTATTGCTAATTTTTTGTATTAGTTTTTGCTAGAGACCAGTAATAAATAATAAAACATTTGTTTAAAAAAAGTTTTTTGCCTTATGTATAATTTTTGGAAAGTGTGTCAATCTTTTTTTTTTAATCGTGTCATATGCACACATTTTGGAAAAGTTAAATATTTCGAGCATGCAATTTCTCCAGCTTAAACCGACAGAACAGGTTATCATTTTCTTCGGACAAACATTTTTTCGTGATTTAGGAATTTTTAGATTTTGGTATTTTGTATTTTTTCGCTATACAAAAATGTTTTAAGCACCACAAAGCATTTTTTTTTTATGAAAGCAAAGTAATGACCAGCTTTCTTTCTTTTAAACTGAAGAAATTTCAACTTTTTCCGCAAAAGTGGGCATTTAACTCAACTTAAAAAAAAATGTTTTTTGCACATTTAAAAAAAATTCTGACTTGAGAAAAACACTTTTTTTAATTGCTCACTAGCAATAACTGCATATATAAATAAATTTACCATAATTTCTTACCTAATAAGACTTTTTTTTTAATTTGGAATTTTCAAATAAAAAAAGTGAACAAGATATTAACCGATATCAATTTTTTTTACTTTATGCTCTTTGTCAACATTGATATTCAATCATTGAAAAATATCTTGATGGTCAATTTAATCAAATTCAAATGATAAGATTGTAATTTTTTACAAAAAATTTCGAATTTAAATATTGCAATAAAATTAATCGTAAAATTATTATTTTTTTAACAATAAAGTGCTCTGTTTACTTTTATGTACAGCATATGTTTCATTCTGCTTATTCAAATGTTGCAAATGAAAAGAAAAATGTTTACTTCTTTGATAAAATTTGTTTAGAAGGATAATAATGTTCAAATAAGCGATATTTTTATGGCTGTGAGTACGTTTACCAAAAAATGTTGTGTTTTTTATTATTGCTTCTTGTTTGAGGTAAAAAATACTTTTTGATTTTGATATAATAAGCTAGAAAGGTAGATCAAATTGTGTCTTATAGGAAAAATGGTCTAAATTTATATTGAGGATTCTATTAATAATTATGCAGAGTATATATTTTTATTCACCAGATACAAGTTTTCAATTAACTTGCTCTTCGCTATCTCGAATCTTATCTGATTGTTAGAATCATTAACTATACGCAGACATGTTCTGGTGAAATTGCCAGTATGTTTTTACTGATCCTCAAAAAGCTGACGTCAATTTGTTATATGTAAACTGGATTCGTAACCAACCAGAAATATCTAGATTTTTAATTGCTTTGCAACAATAAAAAATTCTCATGTCCAGGTTTTCATTTATGTTTTCATCAATCTAATATAACTTCTAAAATAAAATGTCACCCTTTATTTTCCAAATTAAAGTTTCAGATACAAATTTACATTCAAAGAGTTTAGCAACTCATTTTATTGAGTTGAGGATGACGAAAAGTG
Organism: Andricus grossulariae; assembly: GCA_011634705.1. NCBI lineage: Eukaryota > Metazoa > Arthropoda > Insecta > Hymenoptera > Cynipidae > Andricus > Andricus grossulariae. Next base: position 47,091,829 of record JAABKJ010000755.1, on the reverse strand, counting down.
AAAAATGAATATTCCGAAAATTGTCTTCAGCTTAGATTTCTTGAAAGGCGTGACCAGATATTTGAAAGTAGCTCAGAAACTCATTTACCTGCTTAAAAGTGGCAAACATCTGCTCCCAAACCTCTCTTAGAAGGACAATTCTACATCTATGGATAAACGGGGTTTAAGCTAGGCTAGGGTCCTGGTTTCTGCTCATTGTCAGTTCAGTCAGTCTAACTGTGCCCTTCAACGGATTCGGATCTTGGAGAAAATTTAGTCTTGAATTTGCAAAAATTCTTAATTCATTCGAATTTGGGTACTACTTCGCTACTTTTTTCAAAGTTTTCATTCTAAATACATAATTAGTTAGAAGCATCGAGTGTTTTTTTACGTAAGAATTGGTTTAGCAAGTGAGTTGCGAAAACGTAATTAGGTGATTTATACTCTTCTGTACTATTGTTCAAAGAGAAAGTACATCGAGGTCGTATTTTATGAGGTAAAGTCTGATTTTAAGATCCGGGTTTTTGTCTGCTTGGAATTTTGTTTCAATATTTCAATTTTTGAATACCTTTCGTTCTGTTTGACTGAAGTTGAATATTTTTGTTTAAAATTGATATGCTTGAAGTTCTGAACGTTTGAATGAAGGAAATTTTTTTACACGTTACTTTGTAAACCAGAAAAAGTGTTGAATGTTTGTTCCTTTATATTGGAAATAATTTATTATTGAAACAGGATTATAATGCATATTTTAAATTGCAGTTGGAACAATATTTATGGGTGAACGTTCGGAACTTCAGGTACATTTAAAATTGGAGTTCAGATTATGACTGTGTTTGTGAGTAGAGTGTCAAATTAGAAGAAAATTGTATGTGTCATACCTTAAAGGTCGTGTGGTGTTTGCAAATAGTTTCGTTAATCTTGTGACCGCTTTCGCATTCATTTGTCCTTCGGTGAAGACGTTGAAACGGGTTTAGGTTTGAGTTTTGCTGATTCGAATGGACGTCGATTGCGGCACGTACAAGGACGCTAAAGAAACTTTTTTCGGAAGACAGAAAGTGATAAAATTCATATGAATTCGTATTTAGCATTCAAAGGAGAAACGAATATTTCATAAGAAGGATAAGTGGTGAGTTACTTGAAATCAAACAAGAGATAAATATTATTTAAAATCGGAGAATATTGGCCAATTCTGAGGGCAATCAATGTGTTTATTATTGTGAAATACTCAATTCTAGGAAAACTGTGTTTAATTGAGAGAAATTTATTCAAGGAACTGGTTAAATATATATTGTGTTGAAATGTTTTTTTTTTTTTAATTAATTTTTTACAACTTGCAGATTTAATTAATCATTTCCAGCATGATTGACATGAAAGGAGCATCACAGAAGAATAAAAGTGTGGCTATTTGTAACACGCGCTACTCCGGTGCTTACGGCTGTGAATTTTAAAATCAGTCAGGTACCAGAAGTAGCGCGCGCTGCGAATATGCATTTTCATCGATGTTTTGCAACAAATGATGAGAAGAAAGAAACGAGGAAGGCCACAATGGTCATATAATGGAAGATCACATAATGGAAAGTCCCAGGAAAATGAAACAAAAAGAGAAATATAAAATTGCTAAAAATACAGTGATCTGAGGAAACAAATTAGCATTGAGTAAAATAGTATTGGTTGAACCACAAATCTTGATAAAAATGTGTTCTCTTCAGTGTCTTTGAATTTAGACAAACTTTTTCGAGGAGGCCGCATGTTAATTGTACTTCATCAGGTGCTCTGGTGAATTTGAAACCCGGCACCTGTTGGAGCGCAATTCATATGATTGTGCCGTACTACTTTGACATCATCTAAATAAAAATGAGATTATTTAAAATCAATGCAATTATTACCATATTTCCAATTAAAAATTTTATTTCAAATTATATAATCTGCAATAAGCGGCCGTCCATAAATTACGTAACAAAGCATTACGCATACGTTACGTAATTTTTCCAAATATTTTCAGGAGAAAAATATTAACCAAAAACTTACATTTATACATTTTTTTCATCACTAGCACATCTTTAATTATTTAATATTGTTTATGCATTTCCATACATTTTTCAAAAAACCAACCGCAGGCCTAGAAATCACAACACTATTAACCCTTTTACACTTTTTTTTTTAACGTTGACACTATTTTGCTTCTATTTCGAAAAAAATGATACTAAAGACACTATGTTCTCAAAATTGTCCGATATTGCCACTATTTCTTTAGCTTTTCTTGGAAAATATTTTTGAACTTCTTCGTTAATTGGCTAAAATAATTGCCCGACATCTCAAGTAGTTAAATTTTAAACCAAAAAAGATCAATTCTCAACAAAGTGCATACATTTTTTATCAAATTGTTTAACTTTCAAACAAGAAGACTAATTTTATGCCAGAAAATACTAATCGTCAACAAAAAATATAAATGTTTAACCGAGCAGTTGAATTTTCAACCAAAAAGATAAATTTTTAACAAAAAATGTAATAGTAGATATTTCAACAAAAAAATAATTTAACTTGAAATAAGAAAGAGATGGATTTTACCAAAAAACGTGAATTTTCAAACAAACAGTAGCATTTATAAACCAAAAAATTGATTTGCTACCAAAAAAGGCATTTTTTCATCCAAATAGTTAAATTTTCTACCAAATTGTTGAGTTTTCGAGCCAAAAATGAGAATTTTCTACAAAACAGTTAAATTTTCAACTCAAGAATGTGAAGATTCTACAAAAAAGTTAATTTTCAATGATTAAGTTGAATTTTCACTTTAAAAAATGAAATTTTGAGTTAAAAGAATGAATTTTTCATTTAAAAAAAAAAACGATTTTCATAACTAAAATTATTAATCTTGAACCAAAAAAATTAACATTCCAGGAAGTAGTTCAGCTTTCAACCAAGGAGTTGACTTTTTAACGAAAAATGTAATAGTTGATATTTCAGCAAAGAAAGAATTTAATAAATAATATTTAAAAAACCGTTAGATTTAACCAATAAAAATGAATTTTCAACAAAATTCTTGAATCCTGAACTATACCAGATTAATTTTTAACCAAGCAGTTACAGTTTTAACCAAACAAATGGATTTTCTTCAAAAAAGGCGAATTTTCAACAAAATATATAAATTTTCAACCAAAAAAGTAAATTTTCTATCAAATTGTTTAATTTTCGAGCCGAAAATAGGTCATTTCTACAAAGCAGTTAAATTTCCATCCCGAAAATATGAAGTTTCATCCAAAAAGTTAATTTTAAACCAGTCAGTTGAATTTCCAATAAAATATTTAAATTATCAGTTAAAAGAATGAATATTTAACAAACAAAAAAACTAATTTTTAACTAAAATTATGCATTTTGAACCAAAAATTTAACTTTAAGATAGTAGTTTAACTTTTAACCAAGAAGTTGAGTTTTCTACGAAGGAAGGCGAATTTTCAACAAAATACATCAATTTTTAGCCAGGTAGTTAAATTTTCTACTAAATTATTCAATTTTTGATCCAAACTACGAGTTTTCTACAAAACAGTTAATTTTCAACAAAAAAGTTATTATTTAATTTTTAACCAGGCAATTGCATTTTTAAGAAAAAAGATTAAATTTCTATAGAAAGAGATAAATTTTTAAATTAAAAAGATGAATGTTTAACAAAATTGTTAAATTTTCAACCAAGAAGTATGAATAACAAAATGGTTGCATTTTCATCGACAAAATTTTAAGCAACAACAGTTAGATTTTCTTATTGGGTTCTATTAATTCAATTAGCATTTATGTGGAATAACATTTTACATAAAATTTGAACTTCATTTTTAATACTTGTAAAATATTAAGTCAGAAAACTGGAAGTTTTTCTTAAAAAATAAAGTTAATTTTCTATTGCATATTTTTGGATGAAGCCCTATACTATTTTCAAATATTTTCAAATTCAGACTGCTCATAAGTTTAATACCGGAAAAAATTGTATCACACTATTTTTACACTATTTCTTCAAATTTGTGACACTGTTATACTATTTTTGATCTCTGAAGTGAGTCCGAGGCCTGCAACCGTGACCTGAAATAACCTAAACATTTTAAATAACGATTGTGATCACAATAAACGCAAATAAAATGTAATATAAAAAGAGATTATACAATCTTCTCAAATCTTTGATCCAATTACCTAAGTAAAATTTAGAAAAGTAGATCGCCTAAGTGTGCATTTAGTAAAATAGGCAGAGCGCGATAAACTTTGAAAATTTGAATTATTTTTTGGGTAGAAGTAATTTCAAAAATCGTGAAAAAAACTCCTGTTTTTATGAATATTTTTTTAAATACCCTACAATCTTTGGAAATTCCTTGAAATATTTGAAAATCTCTTCCAATCTTTGAAATCTCTCAATTCTTGTGAATGAATTCTGTGAAATTTCATATTAAAATATTATAAAATCTCTTGAAATCCCTGGATATATTTGAAGTTCTATGAAATCCTTATAGATCATGGAAAATTCATTAAAATATGAAATCTGATAAAATCCCGTGAAATCCTTTGAAATATTTGGAAATATTCTGAAATTCCATGGAAACTTTTCAAATATCCTTAATTCTTTAAAATATTTTATAATTTTTTTTAATCCTTTGAAATATTTGGAAATCATCTAAATCTCTTGGAATCTTTTCAAATCTTTGAAACCCTTTGATGCCCCTCAATTTTTGTTAATAAATTTTTTTTAATTTAATTAAAATATTACACAATCTCTTGAAATCATCATTTGAAGTTCTATGAAATCCTTTAAAATCCTTTTAAATTACTGAAATCCTCGGAGATCTTATAAAATATCGTGAAATCCGTTGAAATTCCTTCAAAATCCTTTGAAATATTTGGAAAATCCCTGATATCCTTTGGAATGTTTTCAAATATTTTAAGGTACTTCCAATTTTTGTAAATTTTGGAAAATACCTTGAAATGTTTGAGAATCTCTTCAAATAAAAAAAAAATAAAAATCCGTTGAAATATTTGAAAATCCTCTGAAATCCCGTAATCTTTTAAAATATCATAGCTGATATAAAGTCCTTATAAAATATTACAATATTTTATAAGGTTGATTTGTTAAAAATATGACATGAAAGTATCGATTTACACCCGCTAAAACCCAATTTTTGTGAGTTAAAAATTCGACTATTTTGCTGAAAATTTATCTTTTTTAGCTGAAAATTCGTTCTTTTTTTTGTAGAAAAGTAATCTTTTTGGTTAAAAACTCAGCTTTTCGGTTGAAAAAGTTAACTATTTTGTTGAAAAATCGTTTTGTTTTGTCAAATAATTTTTTTTAACTGAAAATTTAACTAGACGATTTTTAGTAAAAAAATGGATATTTTTAAATCAAGATTGATCTTTTCTATTTTTCAATTTGGTTGAGTATTCATGTATTTTGTTGAAAATTTTTATTTTTTGGTAGTTTTGTTAAAAATTAAACCTTGAAAATTATCTATTAACTATTTGGTTAAAGACGAATCTTTTTATTGAAAATTTCACAATTATTCTTCTTCGTTGAAAATTCGTCTATTCAGTTTTGGATTCAACTTTTTTTTATATTCGTAATTTTTTAATTTGTGATTTCCGCTGTTACGCAATTTTTTAATTTACTGTTACATTCACGACGATTGTAAAAAAACATTGTCCTTGAAGCTTTGTATAACATTTTACCGCATTGAATAATCTGAATGCCACATCGAGTGTTAGAATAATGATAATTATGTATGAACAATCGAACACCATTTTATTATTCTAACAATTTCTAACTATTGTCACAATGCCTTTATTGTATTGGAATTTTATTTATAATATAGTATTCTTTTGTATACTATTGCATCTTATAATAATATAATTACAAGTCATTGAAGCAAGGCTAGCATTTTTTTCCTCGTTGAATTAACATTTATTTAATGATTTTTGCAGTGAGGTTTCAATTGAACGATAAAGATTCGTATGTACCTTTCAAGATCAAACTTATTTCATACTGGTGTCTCAAGAGAAAAAATGGTTATTCAAGTATCTGATTAATTGTGCTCACATGTCAATGACATGAAAGGTTAAACTGAGCAACGAATAATGACAATCGCGAGCATCGTGTCTGTTGGAATAATAAACCATTCATGTACACGTCGCTCCTTCCTGTAATAAAATCTTCGCAAAATTATCTTTTTAGCTGAATAAAACGAAAGAAACTAAAATTCAATCTTTAAAGCAATTATACATTATTTTTTGGATACATTTTTTTTACTCAAATTAATTAGGTGTACAGTTACTAATTTTAGAATCATAAACATTAAAAAACTGAACATTTTGATTCTAATTTCAAATTTGAAATTCCGAATTCTTTAAATTTAAAGCTAATACATTTTTATGGACTCAAATGTTCGCACAAGAGATCAAAACGGTTTAATTATAAATAAATTAATTGAAATAAATATCAATTTGAGAGGGGAGGGGCTACGTGAAAAACGGTAGAGTTCAGTAATAACTTAATAAGTTTGAATCACATACTTTCATATTTAAGACTTGACACACTTTCGCATATTCCCCTCTTTTCCCGTTTTTGAAGAATATCTGTTTTTCCTCCTGTTTTCAAAAAATTTCCCCCTATTCTCAATTTTTCGTTAAAATTTTTGTCGTTAAAAATTCTACAATTTGTTTGAGAATTTAATTATTTTCTTGGATAAGCAACTATTTTGTTAAAAAATCATCTTTTTTCGTTAAAAATTTAACAAATTGTTTAAAAGTTGAACTACTTTCTTAAAAAATTATCTTTTTAGTTGAAGATTCATCTCATTGGTTGAAAATTGAACTATTTCGTTTAAAATTCGTTTCTTTTTGGTGAAAAATTAATTTTTTTGAACTGAAAATTTAATTATTACATTTCTAGTTGAAAATTACTCTTTTCTTGTTGAAAAATGCAACTATTTCATTAAGAGTTGATCTTTTTTAGTTGAAGATTTAACTATTTTGTTGGAAATTCGTATTTTTTATTGCATTCAACTGTTTTTTATTTAAATTAAATTTTTTTTGGTTTGAATATCATTAATTACACTTTTCGTTGAGAATTCATCTTTTTTGTTTGAAAATTCCACTACCCGGTGGAAGGTTGAACTACTTTATTAAAAATACATTTTTTTTGTGAAGATTCATCAATTTAGTTGAAAATTCATCTTCAGGGTGGAAATTTAAACGTTTTTTTTAACTGAAAATATAACAATGTAATCCATTTTTGGTAGAAAATTTATTCATTAAAAATTCATATTTTCTATTTCAAAATTCAACTATTTGGTTGAAAATTCATGTATTTTCTTGAGGATTCAATTAAACAATTTTTCCCCTGTTAATCGTAAAAAGTTTTTTTTTCTGAAGTCAATGACACAATTAACGAATGTTGCAAGTAATATTTTTTTTAGGATTTTAGGAAATCGCTTAAACAATTTTTTCATCCTGTAAATCGTGAAAAGTTATTATTTTCTGAAATTAACGTCACAGGTAATGAATTTTAAATGTGTTATTGTTTGTGAAAGACAGTTTGCAATTATTTAAACAATTAACATCATTTGCTTCTTTCCATAGGAAAGATGGAGAAAATTCTAGTTTAAAACAATGATTAATGTTTAAAGAAGAATTTTCTCCACCTTTCCTGTGAAAAGGCGCAAGTGAATGAGTATTAGTTGTTTAAATAATTGCAAAACTGTTTTCCACAATAAATATCACTTTTGACATTCATTAACTGCATCATTAATTCCATAAAATAGTAACTTTTCAAGATTTACAGAAAAAAAACATTTTTCAAACAAATCAAAATTGTTTAAATAATTGTAAACTGTCCTTCACACAAAATTTCACTTTTAGCTTTCATTAACTGCGTAAATGATTAAAGAAAGAAGCAATTTTTAAAGATTTACAGTGTGAAAAAACTGTTTAAATAAATGAAAATTGTTTAAATAATTGCTAAATATCGTTCAAAAAATATATTACTCTCAACATTAGTTAACTGTGATTAATTAAATTAGTTGGTTTGAAAAAAAAACTCTTAACAATTAACGGGCCAAAAATGTTGAAAAACAAATGAAAATTGTTGAAATAATTACTAAATAATTTGAAATATTATTCCTAAAATTCATCAACTGTATAATTTATTACGAAAAATAATAACTTTTCATAATTTAAAGACAAAATGAAACCAAAATTGTTTAAATAATTCAAAATTATGTAGAAAATACTTTGAAATTTGTCACTTATCGAATAAAAATATCTGAACTAAGCGGGAAACTGCCGGGAATTAAAATAAAACCATGGACAAAAAATCGAACCAGGACTCACATTTAAAGTTTTCTGAAATGTGATATTTTTTATCAATCGTGATAAGAAGACAAATAAATTTAATTGTTTATTGTTTAAGATTTTAATAAATATAATACAAAAAGTATTCGGGAATATAACACTATAATCAATATTTAATTATTATGAAATTCCACTTGCTTGCGCAATACTTTTTTAATTTGAAACCTTTCATAATTTTTAGAATGTTAAAAAAAGGATTTTTTAAAATACACTTGATGTTGTATTTTCCAAATTGGGACATATAGATTAGTGATATTTTTTAATAACCTTGTAAATTATTTCCGGCTAAGATCGAGATTGGTTGAAAATTCCTGTTTTGAATTATTATGTTTTTTTTTTAAATCAAAACTATTTTAGCCATGCAAATCTTTTTGAGTTTTGCTAAACTAAGTTCTTGTGTTAATTATTATGAAAATTATACTTTAGAACCTAAAATTCACTCTTTAAAGCAATTGAATATTATTTTTTGAATACATTTTTTTTACTTCAATTGTAATTAATTAGTTACAGTTTCTCATTTTAGAATCATAAATATTTAAAATTTGAATATTTTGATTGTAATTTCAAATTTGAAATTTTTTTTTTAAATAAAAAAAAAGTTTTCAAGTTTTTTGAAAGTTTTTTTTTAAATATTGCCAATGATAGCTTTCTGTCGCATTTTTCAAATTAAAATAAACTGTTTATTATTTAAACAATTTTTTATAAATAAATGCGCATTCTTCGACCATTTCCTTATGAATAGGCCTAATTTTTTTTCGCAATCAACTAGAAACCCTTTTCATGGAAAAATGGCAAAATGTAAATTTATCTATGAAAATTAGTTACATAATTTTTATTTTTTTACAGTTTAAAAAATATGACAGCAAGTCCCTGATAAGATATTTCTAGTTGATTGCACAAAAAATTAGGCTTATTCATGAAAAATTGGTCAAAATGTGCATTTTTTTATGAAAATTGTTTAAATAATTGCTAAACAGCAGCTATTTTCAACTAATTTTAATCGCAACAAAATTACAAACATTGCAACAAAATTAATTTTGTTCATTAATTTGTTTATAACATCATGAACAATTTTTTTCTTACTATAACTTTTTTTTACTGAAAGGTGAGATTATAACGATTTGGTATATTCTAACTAGAAAAAGTGCGATATTGACGAAAAATTAAATACAAAACTTTTTTTTATTTTTTTTTTTGTCAAAATTTGGAAAACAAATTTTTTCTAACTTTTGTCTAAAATATCTCCAAGTTTCATTAAGATTCGTCTTACAGTTTCAGAAGCATTAATAATTCAAAAAAATGTGATCCCAAAATTCTTCTATAATTTTGAGTAAATTTTCCATCATGTAGTGTAGAAATAATGTTATATTTTGTCCTTATGCAGTTTTCATTCTCATATTTGCATAAATTCTGAAATTCTATAACATTTTTCACAATGTTGGCATATAAAAAAACATAGGTGACGTGCGCCGAAGAAAGGGGGTTTACTCTAAAAACATCAAAATCGCGGTTTTTACACTTTTCGATAGTTTTTGAGTTGCTCTTTTTAATGAAACCATCGAAAAAAAAATCCGAGCGTTATTATTGCTAATAATCGAGTTGTTAGTTACCCGAGAAATCAGGCTTTCACTCGAGATCCCGTGAAACACCTCCCACCACTCACCACTACATCTCCGCGTCTCATCTATATCCCGTCCCCTCACGGTGCGATCGTAAAGGACGTCGCGTGTTCTCTTACATAATGGACATTTCCGTCAATTTTTAATGAACCGATCTAAAAATTTCCAAAAATCTTCCTTTAATAGTAAGGAACAAATGTCTTACTGGAAGTTATTTCAACTCTGAAGTTCCCTCGATACGTTTCTTCGCCGAAAGTAAAAAAACATGCTTAACGACCGGTCTGAATTTGCAATTAATTATTATTAAACAATAGGCATCTTTGATTGTTTTCTTGATTTTGTGGGCATCGCTATGGTATACTGCGTGTGTATATCAAATTTGACATATTTTTAATAATATTTAGCTGAGTTCTGACGATTTATGTTTTAAAACATAATTTAATTTGGCGATAGGAAGAAAAGGAAAACGCGGCAGCGACGCCGCTATATGCATGAGAATGTGGTGGTAAGTGGAGAGGGAAGATTTCGTGAGTCTTCCCTCTCTCCTAAAAGTCCCCCTTTCTTCGGCGCACGTCACATATATTGCACATATTTAACAGGCACATCTTCAATGTACAGTTCTTGGTGAACACATGATTCTGTAATTTTATCAATTTTTTTATTTGAAAACCTATCGTAGACAATTTTTTTTCATCCTGATAAATTTCATTTTTGGTCCTTACCAAGTTGTCATACTCATGCCTTCAAATATTCTATTAAAAACAATGTCTGGAAATGATAATTAAATAATATTACTCTCAGGATAATTGATGAAAAACATGCTGATAAATAACTAGAAGATAATAGTAATAAATAAGTGCCAGTGAATAGTAAAGAAGAGCAGACAAAATATCAAACCAATTATGGTAACTTGACAGTCTAGCACAGCAATGACCCAGATTTCATGTTGTTAATTGATTGTTGCTTTGACTAAGATTTTCATTATCATAAATCACAGAGGAAATACATATTGTCACGACGAAATATTCCTCATTCCATATTTCTAAAGAAACACAAAACAAGTAGAATATGAACGTCAAAATTAAATTGTTCTTTTTTATTTAATTTTATTTATTATTGCAGCTATTGTAATTTTTAAATACTTTGAAAATCATGCTGAATCTTAAAAATTTAGATTATCAAGGAAATTCTAAATCTACAAAAAAGTCTGTGAACAAATTTGTCAAATTATTGAAGAGTGAGATTTTACAATCGATTTTTCATTTCATGGATTATTTTAACCATATCGGTTTCAAAAATTTGACCATAGTTTTTTCTAAAATTTCAAACTTTTTGTCTACTTTTAAATTATAGTGTGGTGATAATTGATGAAATTCAAGAAACAAATTATTATTGTTTATAACTATCTTCTCTTATAGTAATGCTAGATAGTTGCAGTTTTTTCTGAAGTTTTTTATGGATTGTCAACTTTTCACTTAAGGCGTTATTATTGTTTATAACTATCTTGTTCTATATTAATGCTGGACAGTTGCGGTTTTTTTTCTGAAATGTTTCACTTTTTGTCAATTTTTCACTTAAATAAATGAAATTTGAAAAACATACTTGTTCTATTATATTATTATTGTCTATAACCATCTTCTTCTATATTAATGCTAGATAGTTGCGTTTTTTTCTGAAAGTTTTAACTTCTTGTCCACTTTTTACTTAGTGAAATAATAATTAATGCAAGTTAACAAAAAATTGTTTAAACACTTATTATGGTTTATAACTATCTTCTCAGAATTTTTCAGCTTTTATTTAACTTTACAGTTAGGAAAAAATGTGGGCATTCACACGAAAAGGGCCCTTATGGCCAGTATGAGTTACATACAGAATCATATAGCCGGATAAATTCCCGGCATTTGAAGCCCATGAAAAACCGTTTAGGTTGGAAAACGAGTCGCCGGGGCATCTTTGAAGTTTGAAAATGAAATATACCCAATTGCCGCTTGCTTTCAGGACATATATATAGTGTCAAAAGATTTAGTATAGGTCTTAATATTCACCACTGAAATCCGATAATAACCGCCCACAAGGGCCTTTTTCACTCGGACGCCCACAAATAATCAATATTAATAATAATTTAAACAAAAAGGCTCTCATGGCAAATTTATATTTAATATGATTCATATAGAAAATTTGAAAAATATTTCAAATATCTATTTTATTTCAGACAAATATGTTAACAAAAAAAGGGTTTGTTTAAAAATTGATTCTATTTATTGTTCATTTATTATATCTTCGTAACTAAAAAGACAAAGCAAAGTAAGAAATTTCAGAAAAAACCGCAACTTTCTAATTGTCAAGAGAAGATAGTTATAATCAATAATAAACTATTTAAACAATTATCTTTGTTAACTTGACTTAGTTATTACCTCACAAAGTGAAAACTTGATAAATAGTGGAAAATTTCAGAGAAAGCCGCAACTATGTAGCATTACTATAGGAGAAGATTATGTTATACACGATATTAATTTGTTTAAACAATTATATTGGTTAAATTTCACTAATTATTGAGTTACTTTAAGCGAAAAGTTAACAAAAATTTGTATATTAAAAAAAAAACGTAAATTGCTGGTATTATTCAAAGAGAACATTATTAAAAATAATAATAAATTGTTTTATTAATTATGTTTCTTAACTTGAATTAATTATTACCTCACTTTAATTGAAAATTCGACAAAAAGTGGAAAATTTCAGACAAAACTTCAATTTTCTAGCATTATTCTGAGAGACTATTATTATAAATAATAATGAATTTAACAAAAGTTATTTCTGTTTAATTTAATTCATTATTGCCTCGCTCTAATTGAAAAGCTGAAATTAAGTTGACAAATTCGGAAAAAATCGTTTGAACAATTCATGTAAACTTCTAGTTATTATTATAAAGTATAGTATTTTATGTATTAGAAACAATTTTTATCTTTAAAAATCGCAAAAAAAATTATAATTAGCGCCAGAAACTCGCGGAACCCAATTTTTCACTTATGACGGTTTTTTGGGACCCTATAAAACAGACTTATGGTTGTGATATTTAAAAAATAATTTTTACTCGTATTCTATTTCTAATTGTGAAAGGAAGTATCGAGTTTTAACACGATACACCTAATATTGACGATTATGAATGAAATGTACTAAAACGTCTTCTTTTCTTATGGGAAATACGTATTAAACTTTATGGGGCTTGCGGAACCTTTAGATATAATTAAAAAAAAAGAAGCTTTTTTGGGGGGTGAATCCGAAAAAATCTGAGACCGATATGCATGAAAATTCGAAAAAAAAATTTTCCTATGAGACCACTTTAGTCTGCAATGAAGGTCTTCCTAATTTATGATCCACTTACGAATTTCTACCCAGGGTGCACAGTCTTCCCATTTTTTTCTTAGTTTCCCCTTTTTTCTTGAAATTCGTCTTTTTCCCCTATTCTCAAAAAACTTCCCCTTTTCTCTTTAAATATACGATATTTGAAAATAAAATATTTGAAGTACGCGGGAAATTCTCTGAAATTAGTAAGTGTACCCATTTTTTAATAATAATTGAAGCAATTACGAGAATATAACCGGCTGATAAATTCTTTGAGAATTTACGAGAACGATCCAAAGTCAACATAACCTCAAATTTCAACTAAATTTTTGATAAATTGGCGGTAAATTCCAATTTGGATAGTTTATAACATCAAATTTTAATATTGTAATAGTAAAACTTCTTCTATGTATTTTTATTCTAAATTCTGTCATATTCTCCGTCATATTACCCGAACTTAAATTCTCGAGAATTTAAGAACTCTAGCACGTGCGGGAATCCCATCCACTACGCATGCGCTAAGAAAATCTCGTCTTTTTAGTCCCGGGCAACAGCAGACATCCACTGCAGCCAACCTCGTAGACTGTGACAGTTGTCATTACTGTTGTATGAGGGTGGGTAATCCACCCTTTCCACTCGAGTTGAATATGCAATAGGAGTAATAACAAATGAAATTAGAAGAGACAAGGAGAATTCTATAACTTGAAATCCCGTAGTCTGGCAAGTATTGGTTCCGATCGGATAACCTAACCTCACTAGTTTTGACAAGTGATAAGTTGTTCGTATTTTTAAATTTCTTGATTTAGTTTCAATGGTAAAGCGAGTTTATGAAAAGTACTAGTAAATAGAAAAATTAATCAGGAAGTTATGATTTGATATTAGCCGTCCAAATCTCATATTCTATGCTAATATTTCATCTAGTTTTTTAAAGTTATTATTGAATTTAGCAATTTTTGAATCGAATACAATAAAAGAAATTACAACAAAGACCAGAATTCTTTTTAAATACTAGCCGTAGAAGTCTTATATTCTCGTGCGATTCCTAGAACCTTGAGTGATAAGGCTGGGAATGGGACTCCGATTAATCCCATGAACGAGGCTAAAACTACTGAGGATGCTGGGCCTGAAAGACTCTGTGGGCTCTGGAGCTGAAGTATTTGGGAAAAAAACTAGTGCGAAAATAACAATCGCACTAAAAAAAAATCCCTACCATATTTCAAGCTGAAATCGTGATCATCAATGTCTCTATAATGAAAATAAATAATTTTTCTTCACCACAATTATCACAATTATTTTGTCTCGGAGATTGGAGTATGCTAAATCATTTCAAAATTTACTTTTTACAACTAACATTTTTGACTTTTGGAACTGACCATTTTTATTTGCAACTAACCGACTTAGTTACAATTAACCGTTAGAATATACCCTATCTCTAACTAAGTAAATGTCGCGCTTTTCTGAAACTATTATATGCGTAAATCAATTTTTCATAATACATCATCATTGTGGAAATAATAAGAATTCATTTTCAGATCACAAAATAGTCTTTGAGAGAGCAAGCTGAAATAATTATTTGATTGAAGGGGAGACCGGGGCTAGTTGGAACAACTATGACTCCATAATTTTTTGCGTCTTTCTAGTGAATTTTTAGAATCGTTGTATACTTGCAGTTGGAGTGAATATCTTTGGCTATTGATGTGAATCTTTTGGGCGCAAAATATTCGTTATATAAATTTTGACGAGTGTATAACTGAGATCATGTCCTGTGTCTCAACCTACCCCATATACGGGACAGGTTGAAACAATGCTCATGCATGTTGGTACAAATAAAACAATGCCAATTTTGAAAATCTGTAGTTGTTTTTAAAAAGGAAGAAAGTTGGAACAATCACTTTTAAAGACATTTGACTTATTTTTTTAATTGTCCAGCTGTGTACGAAAAAAAAAGTACGAAAAAAGCTTATCGAGTCACTTTATCATTTTCAGATTTCATCTTTCTAGATTTTCGGTGTAGACAGAAAAAATTCCGAATCTAAGCAAAAGTTTAAGCTATAACATAAACCTATACGCTATATCTAGCACTAATCTAAATACGTTAAATCGTTTAATCGTCCCAACTTGCCCCGCGATAATCTGTCCGAACCTATCCCGACCGCATTTTTGGTAAACAACAATTGCAAAAAATTCAAAAATTCAAGGTTGGAAAAAATTCTCCAACGAATTCTGGCAGCTGTTGATATGCTCTATCCATGTTCATATACGTATTAAGAATAACAATAATATTCGAGGACGGTTTAACGAAAAAACCAATAAAATAAAAAGTTACTCATCACTCTTCAAAATACGTGTTCGGCAATATTTTCAGTGAAACGCAAAATTTTGACATCAAAATACACTGGTATATTACGCACCGGGAGCTTCGACCATTGTACAGCGTATGGCGCGAAATGTTCCATATCAGTATTAAAACTCGTAAATTATTGATTTTAAATTCGAAGGAAGGAATACCATTTTTCACCAATGTAATTTTTAAGTAATTCATAATATTTTTTGTGTACTTTATGATTATTATATATTATGAAAAATTGACTTGCATATTTAATCATTTCAAATAAGCGCGCGATCAGCATCCAATGAGGCTGCTGGTGCGACGCATGCGCAGTACGATTTCGGAGCCAAATTGGGAGCACTGCTCTAACGACGTGGCGAACCAGTGATCACAGACAGACGTGATAGGACACCGTTATACGCTTGACTACTGTCGGCTGATACTAAAGAATGCTTACGGCAATTAGCGGCGAGTCAGTGGTCTAACGACGTTAAGGTCGTTAATTCTCAAACGATCGTGCCTATAGTCACCTCAGTAACCATACAAGATCTAAAATCAGCTAAAGTTGACTTAGTAATAACCTATAAATAGCAGTCAGCTAAAAGTTACTACTTAGGGTCCTCTTTTTAATTTTCCTAATGTTGCTAAAAAAATGTCGGCAAGTATGACATGGTCTTAACCAAGGCAAATTCTAACGATGACGAGTCCACCTTCGTTAGACCGCTGCTTAATAAAAACATTGAAATGATGTCCTCACTGTTATTTCCAGAGTTAAAACGCAGATTTATTTCCTTAAAACATCAATTACAGGTTTTTATGTGTCACTGAGTAACAATCCAAGATTTTGCAGAAAATTAGAGTCGCGCAATCAAAAATGTTTACGCGGCGAACCATGTATCGGCTTAACAATAAAGAACAAATTCGTACTTGAAAAATATCATTATTCACAAGTTTATAACTTACTTCAATGTAAATTTAGAATATTTTTTCTAAAAAGTCGTATGCATTCGTATGTACTAATTATGTTAACCTTCCTGACAATCCCCTCTTGGCAATTGAAGGGTTGCAGTACAAAACTAGATAACCAACAAATCGGAATTTTGCAGGAGAGAGAAATAACATTCTGCAAAATCTGAATCACCATTTAAAAATAAAACAAAAGTTTACTCCCAAGCTGAAGTGTTTCTGAATTAAGGCCAAAAAATTATGCTAAAAAAATCTTCCAGTTCTAAAAAACAGAATGTGGAAGTTTACAATCTCAAAGTCACTGGAAGTAATAATAAAAACTTGCTCCCAAGATACGCGGAAGCCGAATGAGAATGAAAAATTTTCCATTCATAAAATTATTCCATTCCAGAAAAATAAATATTTAGTGTGAAGTTATTGTACTGTAATAGACGATTTTTCGCTGAGAGGTCGATAAAAAGAAGAAAGGCGGTAGATTGCAACTTTGTTGCTAAAAAAAGTGGCAAATAGTCTTATCCAAGGGCTTTTTCTTTGAAAACAGAAGTATTTAATTATTTTACTGTATATAAAATACTTTTAGGGGTAGGAATATGGTCCGAAAAAGGTTTGAAAAAGATAAGAGGTTAGAAAATTTAAAAAAAGAAGAAAACGACGGAACAGAAGTACAGAGCGTCAGTTATCTACTTTTGAATTACAAGACTTTTTATTACTATATTAAAAATGAGATTTTGAACAAATCCTTTTAAGAAAACATGCATTAGATTTTTTAAGAAATTGTTATGCAAAAAGCTTTCAGACTGTGTTTGAGCGGAATAATAGTTCATAATTCGCAATAGTTACTCTTGTACATTTTTAGTTTATGTTGTCTAATTCGTGTCTTCTGCACAGTCAAGAGTAGTGCTCTCAACGAGGGCATGGACCAATAATGCCCATGCGTGAAAATGAGTTTCTTTTTGGTAGAGAGAAGAAAATAATGAGCTATTCTCCTAAATCTTTATTTTCCACCAATGACAAGGCTATATTTGATACAAGCGCAGTAGCGCATCAGGTCATCGTTGGGAGCGCTGTTCAAGAGATGCGTCGTCGTAGCACAGTCAGGCAGCTCTGCATGTTTCTATAGTTTAGATGGTAACAGGGTATTATTTGGTAACAGGTACGTATGTCCAAGCATTTACATTTGAATCCGCTAGATGGTATATCAATTAATTGATCAGAACACCTAGCCACTGCTAGTTGGACCTCTAACTGGAATTATCCGTACGACACGCAGTTCACCATCAGGAAATTCATATCGTTCAGTTGGGACCATCTGATGAATGTAGCTTTCCCCGTATATTATTTTTACTCGTTTTCCAATTAGGTTATATAATCCACGAAAAATACCATCATGATCCAAAATTCCAATTATATCACCAGTGGACTTATATGATACTGTAGGAAGTGATTCGTTTGGTTCTATGAAGCGAAGTTCTCCACGTGAGTTTGTTGTTAGTAACTGATAATTGTTAGGATAAATTAGGTTTTCTACATTTATTGGCCGATGATGGTACTCAATAAGTCGATCTCTCCTAGAATCATTGATCATTGCAAGAATGCAAGGTCTTGCAAGAGAAGGAGGTCTGCCGTCAGAAGAAGATTGAGATCTGGTAAGCACAGGTCCATCAGGAGAAGCAGGTTTGTTAGGAATGCGTGAGCTTGAAGCACCAGGGTGGCCGGATTGCGAACTTTCTGTGACGGAAAATAGAAATTGACGAACTTTATTGCATAAAATATATTTTAATTAGAATGATTAAGGAGACTCTAGGTGTATACTGTACAGTCACACGTATATACAAAAAAGATTTACGTAAACAAATTATAACTCCAACTATATTTTTAATAAGGCCATGTAATACATACTCTATACGATTCCTATTATACCGACATTTTGTTCGCAACAACTTGCGTCCACATGAATCGTGATACCGAGTTTTTCAGTTGGGAAATTAAATAAAAAGAACTAAAGAACAATCGTTCATCAGTGCATTTTATTAAATTACCGAAGTAAGAAACTCGATATCTCAATTCGTGAAAACCTAAGTTGTTGCCACAAAATGTCAGTATGTTAGGAATCGTATGACGCAAGAAAGTATCACATGGCCATATACGCTTGGGGTTCCTTGGAAAAATTCTCTAGTAGGTTATACTCAAGCTGAAGATTGATCTATCTGTAGTTTGACTGTATATCTTGAACATAATTAAACACAGGCATAAAAAAGAAGAAATTTGGCCACGATAACAAATGAAAGTTTAAATGATTATTCAAATAACAAATAAAATATCAGATGAAAGATCTGTTGCTATCTTTGTTTGCGAGCAACTTTTGTTCGCACGGAAAGAGATATTGAGATAACACTTTAAGAAATCAAATAAAAAGCACTGGGAAACGTTTATCTATCGCTGAATTTTTATGATTGCAAAAAAAGTTCTTCAATTCCAATTTCTGTTGTTGCTTTTTTCTCATTACAAAAATGTAGGACAAGATTAACGCGCAAGGCATGAAACTGTTAAAAATTCCGTATAATTAGGAATATGTTTCAATCCATTTTTCATGATACACGTATTCCTGATTCCACCAGAATAATTAAAGATCGAAATTGTACTCATTTCGGACAAACTCTGGCAGAGTTTCGAAAAAACTAGCTATGGGGTCTTAATCAGATTCGCATATAATCATAATTTTTTTTTGCTGAGAGTTTGAAAATTTACTGAAAATTGTAGATATGTTATTGTATTCACCAATATTAATTAAGATGATCACCAAGATGACGACCAAAGTATAAGTTGTCCTCATTGTTGAGAAGTAGATTAAAAACTGATTACTGTGTATTTACGAAGACTTTAGTTAACACTGTGAATAATGAATATTTTACCATTTCTTGAGAAAGAGAATATATATATATAATAGTCGTTATCTCGTGAATTATAGAAGCGAAACTTATCCTTCTGAGTTATTTATATTTCATAAATCAGTTCCAAGGAAAACAATTTGATGAGATACTTGAATAGTTAAACCTACGTCAAAAACCATATGATCAATATTTGCTCTAGCAAATCGCCACGAAGTTCAATAACAATGAAAAAAATAACGCAAGTCTAGATTTTCGAGAGAACTATGTATTTTCAACATTAACTAGATTGGTGGCGCAATTCCTAATCGATTTTAATGAAACTTGCCTGAGAGCCGTGAAATGCAAAACTATGTGAATGATGTTTTGAATTGAGCCTAATAAAGTCAAATCTGTAAAATTTTAACTCTCAAAAACTATACAAATTTTATTTTGAACTTTTTCGAGGGCCACAGACAACCATATGAAACCGTTTCAGTTACTTTAAAAAATGTTAAGGATTCTACAAACGAAAAAATTTTCTCTCTTATTTTTTTTACATCAATAGCAAATTCTATGGTACCGATTAACATCGTACTTCAACTATAGATATGCGTAGTACTCCTTTCTACTTCTATATTTGAAAAATTCATGATGACTTTATTTGTATAATAAATTTTAGGGTTTGTAATTACAAATTTTGATTTTTTCTTTGCTTATGGCTACATCAATATCTATTGGACCGTTCAACGTAAAATTTTGACCGAAGGTGAGCCAAATAAAATGAAAAAAATAATAAGTAACAACAAATTAGTGGAATTAGGTTCATTAATGACTCAGTCGTGTTCATGAAAAAATTATTATAAGGTTATTAATGAAAGGAAAGGACCTTTGAAATCAATTTTAGTAATATTCAGAGCGTAGAAATATGTATAATCTCGCCAAGTTATTATGATTTCAGTTTAAACATTTAATTCAGCCAACTTTGATTTCACAACTTCATTTAATATTACTCATTCAAGTTTTGGTATCGCAGATGTTTTTAATGTGATCTTTGGCATTTTAAGGAAATCGAGCTTCAACGTGAAAAATTAGCTGGATGAGAAGTCACTCCGTGATTTCAATTTATAATTTCACAATACCATTTCTTTTTTTTTTTGTAATAAGAATACATGCTATGGGAACCACTGGTCGGCCACTATTGATTAGCTTCGTGTTTGACGGAATTGGCTAAATGAAAAGTCGAATATATATGTACAATATTTTAACATACCATAGACTGTTGCCTATATTTTCTAGTTTATTATTCACATATGATTTTCCTCGAGAAAACAATTCACGAGGAAAAAATGAATGTTCTATAAAATAAGTACATCAATGACCCAAGATCGGCCACGAAAATCCTTTGATGGGCCAGTTTTGTTTCTTAACGTCTGCCAGCCAATTCACAGAGTTAATCCCTAGCGCCATCTAGCAAAGTTCTGGATCAAAGAAAAATGATTTACAAACCTTATGGTTGGCCGAGTGGCCGAACAGAAGATGTTACCAAAAAAGCGAATCTAGTTCTATTTCCAGTGTTTATAATTTTTTACGCGGTACTTCAATATTTTGATTAATATGCTACGCAGGGCTTATAAGATTAAGAGTGGGCTTGCAAAGCAAGGAAATTTTGTTTCATACAAGCTTTTGTCACTTTCGTTTTCTTCTTTTTGCAATCTTTATCCCACCACGGGGGGACATAATATTTTCCTCTTTTTTCAATTATCTTTACCTGAATATATTATATATCAATTTGTTGAACTCATCTGACCTCCTACTATGCATTACTACTAAATTTATCACCAATGACTCCTCTTTTACTATAAACCTAATTTCTCCTTCTGGTTCTTCTTTTGCGTTTTGATTTAACAGGCATCAACCCCTTTTCGCCTAAATACTCAATACTCCTATTACCAAACTGCCTTTTACTTATTGTTTGATCATTTCTTCTAGATCCCTCTTATATTGAAAATAAATCTAATGAATGCCTTAAGGGAACGCTTCAGTTTTGAATTACGGTATCATTAATGTCAACGTACACTGAATAACCGTAATCGAAAATCGAAAGAATGAGGCTTTTTACAAGAAGGATTCAAGTGGAGGAAAACAGGGAATTTTTGTTCCTATTCATTTTCTGAAGGATTCGGAAATTTTGCCTAGATATTTCACAGATCAATTCCTTCCAAGACAATATTTGATTTAGTATCAGGCACAGATCTGAAACTGATTCGACGAAGGGGATGTTCAGTCCATTAACCTGTAATGGAGGTAGGTTGGCTTATTTCTCAGGTGAGGGTGATTTGATGACTAGGTTTGAAATTCTAGAATGTTTTAGTTCAAGTAATAGGCATTGATGGTGTACCATATCAAATGCCTTGGAGAAATCAAATTAGATAACCACCGCAATTTCCCTTCTATCCATAGCCAGTTTAAAATCAGTAATAACTTTAAGTGACGCCGAAATAGTGTTGTGTCCTGCACGGAAGCGGGACTGTAGGGGATCAATAAGGTGCTTGAAATTTATTTTATACATAAACTGGTGAGAAAAAATTGTCACATTCTCACATTATTGTTTGTTTTTATTTATTCCCTTGTTTCAATATCTCTCTTTACTACTTCCATTTTTTTCAATCCCTTTCAATGGGATAGTTTCGAAATATATTTAATATCCAGTAAAAAGTTTTTCAACCTATTAAGTTTCATGGAAAGACCAATTGACATGATAGAAAGTTAATGTTGAAATAAGAATATTTCATTGAACATTCTTTTTCTTCAAATTTTTAATTTTTGATTGTTTAAACCATTTTTGTTTGAACAATTTGTTTAAATATGTCTGTTGAGAAAAAACTACTAGCACCATTCGATTCTACCATAAAATTTACATATTTTTCATGTGTTAGGGGTCATTCAAAAAATACGTGATACATTTTCCAGGAACTTCTACCCCCCCCCCCCTGATACTTTTTCTATTGTTCTAAGCATGGAGAATGATACTTCGACAGACTCCCCCCGACCCTAAACGTATCACGTATTTTGTGAATGACCCCTTAGACTATTTGGTTTTCAATCCTATTTCTCACGTAATATAAATAAAAAATTATATAACCCATGGACTCTATGTAATTATGTGACCATTTTTCGTTACTTATACCATTCTTATAATAAATTACAACGAGTTTAAGTACAAGTAATTTTTTTCAAGCTCTAGCTGATATACTGTTGAATTTGATTGAATATATTGTTTGCAATAATTAAATACAATTTATAATGGAATATTTGTGATTTCTAAGTATGGCTTCATCAGTTCTGATTGGTAAACAATTTATTTGAGAGATTCCTTCAGAGGCAAAATATCTTATCGTTGAAATGAATAATTTTCCGCTCTATTTGTAAAAGTATTGATAAACACAAAAGAAAAAAAAATGGGCTCCCTTACGTTGATGAAGAATTCAATGCAGCGTATTTCTAAAGAAAATCACGAATTGGTTAAAAAAATGTATCCTGTCGACGAGTTTGTCCGCGAAAATCCACTGTTGACCACTGTGCACTGAGGTGCCATAATAATTCAGTAGAACCAGCCGACAGTGATCAGACGAATTATCCAATGTCTGATCATGTCTGTCTGAGACCACTTGTTTATCGCATGCAACCACTTGAATCACTTGTTAACTGGTATTTACTGTTGAGAATAGTCTAGCACCTCTAATTTTTAACCGATTTGAAATTTATTTTTTTCTTAATACTCTGCATTGAATTTCGGACAAGACTTTTCAAGCCTATATCATAATTTCTTATGATTTTTATCTCTGAACAAATTACTTCAGTAAACTCGTTATTTATCAGAAATAATTAAGACAGATTTCACCAACATCAAAAATATATTTAACATTTCAAATATCGTTATAAACAATTTATTTGAACAAACAATCTAGTATATCAGTTTGTTGCAGACAACAATTATTTTGTACCAAAATCTTTTGGTTAATCAATAAAATTGGGTTTAGTGACCAAAAATTGACATAAATTGAAAAATAATCAATTTTTAAAGTTATAAATAACTGTTTAAACTCTTAGGGCCTACGAGCAGACAAATAGACATAACAAAGAAGAAATTCGGCGAGTGTAATACAAATATTTGCGGGAGCCCAGCGGGAGCTGCAAAAGGTTGAAATCTAGACTAGGTTAACTGAAATTTGGTGAGCATAGCACAAATGTTTTCGGTGAGTCTAGATACTTCGTTTATTAAAAGGAGATTTTTCATTTAAAAAATCGAGTTTTTGATTTGTTTAAAAAATTTGCTCAAATCTGTGAGTAACCAAAAATTAAATACGTTATTCGATTCTTTGGTAGAAACCAGGGACTGAGGGAGTGTGTGGAAGAAGAAAAAAATTTCTTCATCCCGCTCCTTGTGATTTTTTTCACCAAATAAACTCACTCCCCTTCGAATCTCAGAATAGAGGATACTTCCTCTATTCTCAGATTCGAAGTGGAACGAGTTTATTTCGCGAAACAAATCACCAGGAGCTGCTGGATGTAGACATTTTTTTGGCGTGTTATTTTGGAATTTATAAGGAAGCTGTAGCCAGATTTGAGTTTCTTCAGTTCAGGAGCAATAAATGGAAACATTTTGAACTTTCAGGTCTCACAGTCCATCCCACAAGAACGTGGCGCTTATATCTGCAAATTGAATTATTGTGATTAAAAAGAGACTCTATAGTGAAAAAGTACTTTTTATTCAATAATGCACAACTACCTAGTAAATTGTCCAATCTCCAGTATTGTCGATTATTGATTGACATCATTTGGGCATACTTTCAACCAATCTTTCTGCATACATTGGAGAAAATGACCGTCAGATTTCTCTAAGACGTCGTGATAACTGTTTGACAGTGAATGCACGTTTCCAGTCAAGTTTCCTCTTCATAATACTCCAAACATTCTCGATTGGATTTGCATCCGGCGACTGTGCAGGCCAGTCTAAGGTCACTATGCCATTTTTCTCTTTCCACTCTGTGCACAAACGACTTCGATGTTTTGGATCGTTATCTTCCGAGTATCCAATTCGACGCTTCTGTTCCAAACCACTTCTTGGCAAACCTCAACAAGCCTCTCTGATGAATTTGGATCATTCTTACTGCATATAGATTTTGAGTAAGGAGAACAAACGTTCTAAACCCCCGTATATTAAAGCAACCCCGAGCATGAATTTTTATGCGATGCTTAACATTGCGCGACAACAATCGAGAATGTTTTGAGTTTTATGAAGAGGAAACTTAATGGAACAAGTGCATTCACTGTCAAACAGTTATCACGAATTCTTCGAGAAATCTGGCGGTCTTTTTCTCCCATGTATGCAGAAAGATTGGCTGAAAGCACGCTCAAACGATGTCAAGGAGTAACCGACAATACTGGAGATTGGACAATTTACTAGGTAGTTGTGCATTAGTGTATAAAAAGTCCTTTTCCCTATAGAGTCTTTTTTGATTACAATAATTTAATTTGCAGATATAAGCGTTACGTTCTCGTGGGATAGACACAATGACTCTCTTGCAATCCTTTTAGGCATACACTTTTTCAATGAAAGACTCTCATAAAAAAAAACTTAGTATTCTCGGGAGAAGATGAGTATTCTAAGGAAAACTTAAAGAGACTCCTCTGTGAAATAAGAGCAGTGCTCTCTCAGTATAGAAGCTGTCACGTTCTCAGGCGCCAGCGAGACGACAATTCTGATTTAATAAATCAGGAACGTCAAGTTAGCCTTTCCTTACATATTTCATAAATATCTGTACATATAAATATCTGTTTGAGAATCATGACTCGCTTGCCAATAGTAACGCTATGCTGGATTATAAAGGTCTGACCAACGTCTGACACTGTGACATAGTTATGATTATGGAAAAAGAATCAGAGAAACTGCTCCAAATTCAAGAAGAGGAGTCTACGCAACATTTTGCTGGAGACATCGATAGATTCTAGAAGATGATGGGCGAACCTACTCCAATCATAAAAGGAGTAAGAATCGCAGGTCTAGTCAGTCTCCACTCTTCAGACTTCAGTATTCCCTTGTGCTCCGAAGGTGTAGCGAGGGTGCTGCTAACCCTATTTATAGTGTGTTCAATACTCACAAAATCGTAAAGTCAGTGATCTTTCATTCTATAGATCTTTAAGAGTCAACGACAGATTATTTCTATTCA
The DNA here is from genome assembly GCA_011634705.1 of Andricus grossulariae. Lineage (NCBI taxonomy): Eukaryota > Metazoa > Arthropoda > Insecta > Hymenoptera > Cynipidae > Andricus > Andricus grossulariae. The sequence continues at coordinate 47,066,118 of JAABKJ010000755.1, read as the reverse complement.
TTCTCGTTACACATCAATTTATCTTGGACTCACCTTAGATCATCCCGGCGCCTTTGACCAGACAACCGGGCGCGTCCCCGGGTTATGGATAGGGTGGCCCTATACCGAGGGTTACTGCTGCATACGGTTACACAACTCAATAAGCAGTCGCGGACAATGGTCCAGGGGTAATCCCGAAGAAATAACTCCCAAGCCACAGCGTTAACAACCGTGCTGAAGGCTGAATGACACCAGGGTGTGGTGTTCCAAACGGTGTCTCTAGGATACGAGGTCGCCTCCTAGTGTATTGAGACTTTACCCCCGCATGCGGTGGTCTGAGGGGGCGGACTGATACTTCCCTAGCTACTCGTGGGAACAACATGGAGCCGAATCAAAAGTCAATATTTGAAAGTAGTTGTATCGAGGAGTTGGAGTTGGAGAAGAGCTTTTGTGAGGAGGTGTTCGGTGGAGAGCTCGACGTGATGAAGGAGCAGGACACTAGCTGTTAAAGTGAGGTAAGAGGCCATACGATAGATTTGAAGAGTTCGATGGAGGAAGGGGTCAGCCTGATGTTGAAGATGGAGAATATCCTGAAGAAAATGGAGGATTTTTGTAATTCTAAACGAAGCATGTACAAGCCAATCACAACGGGGCTAAATGACGCGTTTGAGGTCATTGAAGAAAGTAAAAAAACTTGGAGCATACCTTCCACATAACTTGATTTCTATAGGGATTTTTCACGTAGATTGCGATTATTAAAACGAAAATAATCCATCATGTCCAATTTTGCAAAAACGAGGTCAAAAAGTAAAAACAAAAAAAATCGTTTTGGTCGTTTCCTGGAAAAATTTTTAAACACTATAGTCCAGCGGCCAGTGACTATTTTTCAAGTGAATCATGCAGAAAATTTTGAAGATGGGAGTCATCTGCATACAGCAATTGGTTATCTCAAAAATATCTCAAAAAATTTATAAAACAATTTTTCTATCAGACAAAGTTTTTTTTTTAGTCGTGAAAAATGTTATTAAAAATGAAAAAATTCCATTTCACGGCCAAACTCTGCAAGATACGAAAAAACGTTTGAAAATAAAATTATTCACCAGAAATAGCTCTATAAACAATGAAAATTATACTTTGGATATCGCAATTAATATAACCGTAAACGTTTCTAAGAAAGTGAGAATGACAACTGGATAAGGCCACAAATACAATTATTTCTACACTGCATGATGGAAAATTTACACAAAAAAATAAAAATAGAAGTACGTGACCATTGTTTATAAAGTTTCAGGTGGTGAATGTATCTTTTTTTAATCTCTGTGTTTCAGAGAAGAAAAAAAATGGTCCTTATCCAGTTGCTTCATCTTCATAAGACGAATCTTCGGCAGGTTTTTAGACATGGTAGCTGGATTTGAAGTGTCACCTCCGTTACCTATTACGTCTAATGACCTGTTCTTCTGATCAATAGACTAATATTTTGCAAACATGTGAGCTTTGGCCTTGCGTATAGTGCATATGGGACGCATATTGCGGAAAGCATCATACGAAGATATTTTTGAGTATCGGTATTCCGAGAAAATGATAATGCCGCTACAGCGGCACATGAGAAAAGTTACATCATTTCAAATGATTAATGTAAAAGAAATTTCTTAGACTTATAAATAGTTTTCCAATTTCATTTTTGCAAAAAAAAATATATAAACTTCAATGTTCACTGTTATTGAATATAGTTTGTAAATATATTATATTATAACAAATAGTTTCATCAAAAGGCATCAGATAACAAATTAAAAAATATATTGTTAACAAGAATTACTTCCTGGATAATTTTTTTAAAATCATTGGTAATTAAATTTATATTAATCTTTTTCTTCTCTCCTAGAGCATTTCGTACCAGAAACGGAGGCATTTTTAAAATATTTTTGGCATCCTGGGAAATGATTTAAGGGGTAGATACAGTCGAGATAATGGATTTTTATTACCTAGGCACTACTCAAAAGCTCATATCAACTTATGTTATACTTGCTAAATGAAAGTGATTAATATGAATTCCTAATCAATTGAAGTGTATATTTATCAATTAAATCAATGTCCGTGAACTGAAATAAGGTGATAATTATGAAGAAGCTACTTGATTTACTTAAAAAGACATTCATCAACTTCTCGTAAAAATGTATGTAAAAAAGAAATTCCAAATAAAGGAGCTAAAAATATTTCTGTAACTTCTTTTGGAAAACTTCCTTGTTATAAAAAATTTCACCCACTGTGAAGCACATTCTCATAATTTTTGAATATTATTGTTATTTTTTACAATTACAAAAATATGCCCACTATTGAAAATGTAATTACTTGATTCATAGCAGCGTAACGGATTTCATGAAAATTTCATTCAAGCAAATCTTTTAACTGAAAAAATGTAACTCTGGAACAAATATGCCAAAATGTTTAATTAAAAAACACTTATTCCAACAAAATGCCAATAAATTTATTTCAAAAAAGTATTTCCTTTTTTTTAAATAAATATTTGCTCGATATAAGTAATTGCAGATTGTTCATTCGAACGAAATTGAAAAAAAAATCAATGTAAATAATTATTGCAAGAAAATATTTCTTTGGAATAAAGAAATATCACCAACAAAATTAATTCATTGAATCAAGGCATAACTTTTTTTGTCTCCAAGCAATATTTACTCAACTAAAGTGAACTAGTCCGTGCTTGCCAAAAAAAAAAAGCAAACAAAGAAGCGCCCCACGTGAAAAGATTCTACGAAAAGCGTTCTACGGAAATTCCATGTGGAAATTCCACATGTAAATTCCATATGAAAATTCTACAAACATTTCTACAAACTATAACTTTGGCCTAACTTTGACTTCCAGGGATGAGCTCGCTCTCGAAAATCACACTCCTGACATCACACCTTTGTACCAGGTATGCGAACAACATCTTCGAGAAAATTATGCTACCCACTATCAAACCTTGCCCCAACTTTAGGGTGCTCAGAGTGGGTTCCTCGAGGTCACGAGATCCAGCCAATGCTTCAGGTGTAAGAAACACATCTCCGGGGAATTCTGGTTTATACAGTACTTTAGGATCCCTGGAGTAAGTTCCTTAGACACGAGATTGAATCAATGCCTAGGTGTATAAAACACATCTTCTCCGGGAAAGGCTGGGTTTTACAGTACTTCAGGGTGCTTACAGTGGGCTCCTCGAGGTCACGAGATCCGAAATCGTAACCTTGAGAAACCCACTTTAAGCACCCTAAGGTACTGTAAACCCCAGACTTCCCCGGAGAAAATGTGTTTTTTACACCTGGGACATTGATTCAATCGCGTATCCTCGAGGAACCCACAATTGGTGCAAGGTTTTGACGTAGGTAACATAATTTTCTCAAAGAAGATTTTGTTCGCATAACTGGTAGAAGCCTGTAATGTCCGGAGTGTGATTTTCGAGAGCGCAGCTAATCACCGGAAGTCAAACTTACCGGTCAGAAGAAGCGTCAATGCCTGGGCAACAATTCGGAAGCAAGGGTCAAAGAAAGGCATCAGCGGTCGGCAGCAAAAAAAACGCACCCACGCTGCTTTCTGACACTTGCTTTACGACAACAACGAAATATCTAAAAATATCGCGACTTCTACAAAAAATAAAACAATCACATCCTTCCGGGATATTGTAAATAATTACAGAGCCTTTCCGTTACTATTCGAAGTTTGAATCGCTTTAATAACTTCATTAGAACTGAAGATAGTATAGTTGTACATTTTTGTAATTTTAAGCAACAATTTTTATTATTTCTCAAACTGGCCAACTACAATTTGTTCACAAATGTTTTCCTCATATTCATGAATTTTTTCAAATTTTTCCCATTGCCTCTTGTATAAGAAATACTGCTCTAAACTTGACTCTTCTTAAATATGTCAAAAATTCCTTACTTTTTTTTACATTTTTCAGTCTGCAAAGTACAACATTTTTTTACATCAACGTCTTCAAGCTCATTTACGTGGAACACTCGCAGCTTTCAAATGTCTATTAATTTATTACTCTAGCATTTTTTTTGGCTGAGTTGTTAGGTTTCAAAGGCAGATGCCTATCATTTTTGCGCCGATAGTAGTCCAAAATTAGTTTGCAGAAATGTTTGTAGAGTTTCCGTATGGAATTCAACTGTGGAATTTCTACATGGGATTTCCACATGGAATTTCCGCAGAACACTATCCGTAGAATTTTTTCACGTGGGGCATTTCCTTGTATCCAGTAATTTTTATTTGTGTACGAAAAATAAAAGTTGGAGAATATTCATGCTCCTTGAAATTCATATGTTTGAATTTAGAAAGTAAATAACAGTATGTTTAAAGTCTGTTGAAATTGTAGGAAAAGCTTTTAAAGTTTTAAGCTGAAAGTTTAATATTTCTTATTTGAATTCCTAAATGAATTTTGAGTTTAAATTTGTTCAGCCTCCACATTTGTACATATGTGTTCTGATTTAAACAGGACAGATGATTTTAAAATTGTTTATCTTGGGATCACTGTTTTAGATCATTATATGTATATGTAATATAAAAATTAAAACGTAAGGTTTAAATGAAAAGAAACAATAATATTATGTATTGAACTATATTACGTGTGACGCCGTTCGAAGAATTCTCGATTTTTTCCCTTGCCTCGTATTTTTTCAAGATTAGAGGTTGAAAAGATCGGCTTGACTCAGATAGATGAGATGCATACCTTGAATCTTGGATGAACGCCTTTTTTATTTTTGTCCTTTTTTCACCGAATGCCCATTCAAGTCGAAATCTGAAGAAAAAGGCGATTTTTGTGGAGCATATGATGTGCTGAAAATTTGGAAATTCAATGTATTTATATACCATGAAGATATCTTTGGAAAACATGATTATTTTGAGCGCTTATGAATCTTTCGATAAAATGGACCCTGGTTGATTCAATTTTGTCCGCTTTTCAAAAAACCATAGCAGAAAGTGTATTTCCTAGAAGCATAGACTGCTCGAAAAAATTTGGAACGTAATGTTATTTGTCAAAAATAAAAAATATGTTAAACTCAAAGAAAATTTTCAAAATTTATCAAATTATGTGCAAAATAAGCCTTGGTTGAATTACAATTCCATACAAGTTATGTTCAATTGATTTGAGAAATGGATCATGGAAGTTAGCAAACTTAATTATCGTGAGAACAATGTCGGAGCTTTTTCTCCCGAACACGGAAGAGGGAGAGAATCATTATGGACCGGAAAGATACTCGACATCTGGAAGTATCAACGAGCATATTATTTACTCTTCGATCCGTATCGGTAGCTCTGCATTTTCGTGTGCCTTAAAAGATTGAACAATTGTTTATAAGATCTGAATTTATGACAAATATTTTGTTACTGAACATCGCTATTCTATTGATAAAGCAGAACGATTTAATTTTAAATCATTTTTATTGGTCACAATCTGATACACTAGATTAGATTGAAAAATGTTAAATATATTTTTTATATTCTTTAAAGCTATCTTAAAAAATTCTGAATAGTAAATACCAGATCCATCCCACTGTGAGACAATGTCTTGAATCTTTCAATTGCATTTTGCATTTTATTAATTTATGCGTGATACATTTAAAGACATACATTTATCACCTTATTCAAAAATAATTAGTTCTAGCAATTCCAATTTAATTCTCAAACATCCAGATTGAATTATTGTATTTGAAAGTGAAAATTTATAGCCACTAATGAATGAAAATTAAGAAATAATAAGTAATAAAATAACGCTATCTATCTGTTTATTCTCCATAACTTCACTCGTCTTGAACGTCAGAGAACAAAAAAAATTTCATAGCTGATTGTGTAACTTATTATGTAATTATAACGATAGGAATTTTAATAATTATGATTTAAATTTATCTCAATAATTCCGAATTCCTCCTAAAAGGCTAGACAACGAGCTACACCTTTTTTTAAATAATAGAAACAGAGCTATTTGTTCAAACGGTGATGCTACGTCATTATTCGTTTATATCAGCAAGACGAATATTTTCTGGACCAAATGGCTTACAGAACAGACTATTCAGAGGATCCCTATCAAAAATTGGTACAACCTCACTGGCATTGTTGCCATTTATGCGTATTTTAACTTTTCCAAAATTATAATGAAGATCCGCTCTAGGAGCCATGAATGGAAACAAATGCCCAGCTAGTAATATTCCAATGACGTACTCGTGATCCATTTCCTTATGTGTTCCTACCCTGTAAGTGTCTGCTGGTAAAAGTTGAGGTGTACCAGGAGTTAAGAAACGTTCGTAATGATGAACATTAAGTTGAATTGGAAGTGGATGAATTGCGCCTTTTTTATGTGGTCGACCTAATTCTGAAAAAGGAAAATATTAGTAGAAAATTAATTATTGAATTTCTTATTGAATCCGTCAAATAAGTGGTATCCATCTTAGTTTCTTTTGCTGTTTTCATACCGGTTTCCACTGTTCTATCGCAAATAATAATGCGATGATATTATGAATTGAGACATAAACTCAATAAAGTTACGTTCAGCAGTACTAGTTATACTATAAAGCAATTTTATACTGTTTATAAACTTAATATCGGACCAATTTAAGTACAAATTATAAATTGTTTATACAATTCAATGAACTGATGTATAATTTTGTAATTTTTCAATAGACAGATTTTGCTTTCAGCATAATTCACTTCTAAATAATGCTAAAACCTCATGTTGTGATAATTTGCAGTTAGACGAGATCGATTTCGTTTTATTAACATCATCATGTCAACGTGTATTTTGATAGTTGATTGTTAGGTTGATTGTTAACATTTTACAAAATTTAATTGTTGTTCAGCGATAGTACCTTCAAATAATAATGAAATTATTTTGAACATTCTTTAAACTATGGGTGTGCAAAACTTGCTTAAACCCGAATCAGACGGGTCCAGTCGGGATTTATTCGTGTCGGGCCGGACACGAAAAAGTCAGCTTCAGGTTTGCAAGCCGTCCCAAAAACCCGAAAATCCAAACCGGCCGGAAAGTTTAATTAAAAAATTCCCGTTAACTTCCTGGCAATTTCGGCCTTCTTTTTATGGTTGCTAACCTCAAATTAGCAAAAAATTTTGAAAGTTTTGGGCCGGTTCGAGTTTTTTGGTCGGATCACTAGTTTTTATCTTACAAAAAAATGTTATTGATTCTTTAGAGAAAGAAAATTGAAGTGAGTTTAGTAGCCCTGTCTCTATTCGTTTCAGTATACTTGTCTGCATCTTTTCTTCTTGAAAAAATGCAGACAGTTTGCTTTTACGCCAGAAGAAATTGGAGGGTGCAAATTTTTGGCCCAATGTGTCCATCTTAGAGAAGCGTATTACCCGATGTTTTTTGGTACGCTGATTCCAAATATGTTCTTAGTTTGGCTGTTCATTGAGCGGTTTCAGAGATAAAGAGAAAAAATGGTTATAACCCATCCACAGGCTCTATCGCACAAGCCCCTGCTCAATATCAAGAAATAATAAAACCACCCGCTGAAAAGCTATCGCTGGTACCAGTGCAGGTGATGTAGAGCTAGGTCCCTGCTAGGCGGCAACCCTGTGAGTGTGAGCTCGTTAATGCAGTCTAGGTCACCGCTACGCGACAACTCTGAAGGTCTCCTGCAACGAATGAGTAGTGTAGGTGGTGTGGAGCTAGGTCTCCGCTAGGTGGCAACTCTGGAGGTCCCCGGTGAGTGTGGTGTCCGTCGATCGGGTCTAGGTCCCCGTGCGCTTCCTTGTAAAGTGAGATAGCGGTACTGCTATACTTCATGGACATTGCACGTCCCAGGTGGATCGGTATCCCACGTAGATATGTTAGTGACTATTTTCCACTCGATGAAGGTTGGTTTCTTGCTTAATTTTCCGTCGAGCGTCGAAGCGTAGTCTACGGGTGCCGGTTAACGAATGATCCTGTGGTTCTTGTTTTGAAATTTTCTTTATTGATCCTAAAAGGTTAACTTCAACAACAGGTATACATTTATACGAAATTGTCTATTCCTATAATAGATTTAGGTGTCTAGTTCGCTGTATCGAATGCAGCCTATTTGTTCATGTTTTGTGGTTGTTATAATTCATGTAGTTAGTTTTGCTTTCGCTGTTCTTAATACTGTTTCAGTAAAAAATTTTGACCGTAAAAACACAATAGTGCGGGAACACCGATATTTATGTGCTACCCGCTGGGCAGGGCGCGCCAGTCGGGGAGGACGTGGTGGTGAATGGCTTGCGTTTAGTCGCTGCTGTGACGCGCGCGAGCCAACCCGCGCGGCATTTGTGGTAACGTGGTCCGTTAGAGTGGGGGTAGATTTTGGTTGGCTACCAGGCTGGCGTGAGCGAAGCCAATCAGAGCCTGGTACCGGTACCATGCTCTAATTGGCCGAAATCGTAGCACGAGCGAAGTTTGATGTGAAAATCCCGTATTCTCTGCAACGCATTCAAATCGGGCAATGTATGAACTTTGCGACTTTGCAAAAAAATATCTTAGAAACGTCTCAATTCGAGGGGTTACACCCATTGACTTTTTTTTCTGGATCGAGTACAACAACTTTACACACTTTTCAGATGTGGATGTTGTGGGCCCAGAATCCCATATGACATTGGTACACTCCTTTATTTTCAATTTGAAAGATTTGGAATTGTAAATGAATATAGTGCAACTAAAAATGCACCATTCATTATAGATGGTATTATGGTTACCAACAGGATTAGTGAAAATCACTAAGGCGAAACAGAAAATACCAATCAGGGTACCCATTTTCTTGATATAATGGAAGCTTGTAAAGAATTTCGATAATAGTGTAACGAAAGAATATTCTCAAAAAAATTTCAAACTACATACATAGCTGTCCCAATGTTTCTTCTAAATAATTTGTGTTTCCTAATTCTGATATTATTTTGAAGTACGAAATAATTAGTCACACTTTTTAACGGATTATAAACAATATATTGTATATACGTGAAGTGCATTGTGTTGATAAACACATTTTTCATTTCCCCATTCCAATCTATCACAATTTTATCTGTATTTTATATGCGCATTCTGACCCACTGCTAAAAAATTATGTTTGATCACACTGCCATCATAAGTGCGATTTTAGGTACTGCGAACGATACCTAAAATAGTTTTTTTTTAACATAGACGATAAAATTTTTACCTAGGGTATTTAGGGTACTTAGGGTACTTAGGATATATTAGTATCGACTTCTTACCCCAGGCACATTGCCGGACTCCGTCTCTGGACCCTCATGGGTTTTTAGATTAGGACTCTATGCGACCTATTTACGCTTATGATTGACTGGTGTGATGAGAAATAGTATGTGAGATAGCATATTCCGAAGAAAAGTATACCTTGTGTAATTGTACCATTCTCACTACCAAGACTATTTTTTGTTGCTGGAAAATGGTACCCTGAAATTAGCGTTAGATTTATACTTTGTTTTTTTGTGCTTAGGGTCCTTGTATCACAGAGAACTACTATGTAACACGACTATGGTTTCCTCGCTTTCTCGGCGTAGTTATGAGTAGTACTTGTCCTTACACTTGTCCTTTTAAACTAATCTCGAACATGAGATGTAATTTCACGAGAAAACTCGAAAACCATACTCTTATTACGTAAAGTATCGTTTGTACTGAGGCAGCGAAGTAGTCTTTTTGCGGCCGAGTGTGAATTTACAAGAATGAGACATAGGCAATTTTCAAAGCCTTAAGGTTTGAACAAACACCGATAAATGACGAACATTTTTATTCTTAGATTATCAGTGGTCATTCTGAAATATTTATATTGAAGAACTGAGCGCGGATCATAATTGATAGTTTTTTTTTCAATAACAATTTGTTTATACAATGACGATTGCCCTTTAAATCAAATCTTATTATAAGTATATTTACCAATATGATTGGGAAACACCGCCAAGATGGAGAATAGTGTACCGATAATTATCTTCATTTTTCTAAATAAAGGTAACTCGCTTATGAAGAATTGCAACAGTGCAACTAATAAATATTGTCAGGAAAAATTTCATTTATACATTTACTGGTCGTTACTGCGAAATTTAAGCACGTCAGAGCAAAAAAAAATACTTCTAAGAATCGAGAAAAAAAACGAGGCAACTATGTGCCTTCGTTTTACTCCGAAGTGCTTACTTGTATTTCATAAAGCTGTTCCTCCCAGAGTGAAGGAATTTAAAATTTATGGAAAATAAATGACTTCCTACAATTTCATGATTTCATTTCTAAAATAAAAAGCATGCATACAATAATTGTGCAAAGTATTCAATTTGGCTTCGTCCATAAATGACGTAATTTTGCACATCATAAAGTGAGATATCAAGTGAAACTTTAGAGGTGGGTGTTGCAAAAAAGGATATTTAAAAAAGAACCAGACCAAAAATTGTGATGTGTAAGTTAGAAAAATTAAATCCAAATTAATTTAATAAAATTCAATGGAATCCAAAGGATTTTCAATAGAATATGAATGATTGTAATGTGATTATATAAAAAATTTTCTTATATTTTCCTGCTAGCTTTCTAATTCCAAGTAATTTAGGTCAATTTATGGACATCCCTGGAAATACAAAAGTCATATAGCTACAATAAAAAAAACAGCGCACTATGCGCGCTTATTACACTTTTTTTACTTTGTAATTGCATTCAAATATATACTTCAATTTCAAGTACCACAAAATATAATTATCATATATGAATTAAAATAAATATAAAAACAGCTACATCGGCCTTTATACAATTTTTAACTAATTCTAATTTTTTTTAATTTTAATTTTAATTCTAATTTTTTATTTTTATTCAATTACATTCTCATCCTAATGAGAAGGTATTTGCTTTATATAGAATTTAACTTAGTCGGTTTTCACCAAATATCTACGTTTTGAGATTCCCTATGTAAGAAAAAACAGTTTTTACGAAGGTGTCTGTCTGTCTGTCCGCTTGTCTTTTTGTCTGTAGTCTGCAGTATCGTGTAGGCACGATGGCTATTGAAAGATTTGATCAGATTGGATTGTGCTTTGGCACACGGTTTTAAGGCGCAAAAAGAAAGAACGAGTTCTTTAACCATCTATTTTGGATAAAAATTCGGAAAGTTAGAGCATTTTGAAAATTTTCGATATTACTTTTTTCAAGATTTAAAAATTCTATGTACGGCTGTTCATAGTACTTCGATACTCAAACAATTTATTCTCATGACATTTTTTGATATAAAGAAAATTACCAGAGTTATTGCATTTTCAAATTCCCAAAAAAATAAACAAAAATGAACATTTTGAGCCGAACAACGCACGCTATAAAAAAAGACAGTGGATCAAAAACGTTGCTTTTTAAAAACCCTACAAGATATCATAACAACTCTTTTTTCAAAAAATCAGAAATTCAAATTTTATCGCACGAAAAATAATCAAAAATGAAAAATTCCATTTTGCAGCCAAACTATGCAACATAAAAAAAGGACTTTTTGATAGGAAGCTTAGTTTTTATTTTATTTGTGGAAAATCAAATTAAAAAAAATTAAACTTTTGGACAAACGACACAAGCTACGAAAAAAATGAATAGACAGAAGTTGCTCATCCAAAAAACAGTTACAAATTAGACATCAATAATTTGTTGATAGGACGCTTAGGTTTTGTTTCAATCGTAAAAAATAACATTAAAAATTAAAAAGATTTTTTTTCTGGAAAACGACACAAGGAAAGAAAAAAAAATAGGTAAGAGTTGTTCACTCAAAGGGGATCTACCAATTCGTTATTCATAATTTTTAGAAAGGCCGAGGAGATATTTTTTCAATCGTAAAAAATAAGAATAAGAATAAAAAAATTACTTTTTGGAAAAGCGACACAAGCTACAATAACTTTTTATTTAACAAAAATTTTCGTCTAAATTATATCTACAAATTTACTCAGAACCACTTTACACTAGGATGCTTATTTTCAGTTCAATTCGTGAAAAATAAAGTTGAAAATAAACAAATTAAATTTATGGAGAAACGACACAAGTTGCAATAAAGTGTGTGATAACAACATTTTTTTTATAGGATGCGCACTTTTTTTATAAAATAAAAACAAGACAATGAAAATATGTATGTTCCAATACCAATGCATTATATGAATTGTGATAAAATGAATTTATTGAAATGATAGCTTTTTCAGGGTAGCTGAGAATAAAAATTAGTGCAAAATAATGAGCAAATATTAAAGTAATCATGAAGAATAAAATCGATGATTTTACCTTTAATTTCAAAAGGTCGATGGGAAAATATGGGGACAATACAAATACTGAACGTGTAGCACTACACGTGAAAAATTATTTGTTGAAATTTTGAATGACTAAGTCAATCACTCTAGGAAAGGACCAAACGTATGTCATAAACTGGAAGTATCGTCGTTAGAAACTTTGATTGATACATATTTGAAAATTAGGAAGAATCGTAGAAAGTACAAAAGACTTTCAATGAAAATGTGAAGACCACAGGAATATAGTTCTTGAAACACACATACACTAACACTCCGAAACCAGTCAACGAAACTTTTGATGACTACTAACGAGCTTTTAGAAGACAGTGTTGTCAAATTTAAAAAAATTATTTCGAGGTTTTATTTCATGATGTTATAGTTATCCAGATAGACTTATGCTGAAGTTACATTTATTTTCACACAGTTCGAACACTACACATGCACACATATATTTGCCCTATGAAAAATCAAAAGAAATTCTGCGGCGGGATTCGAACTACTTAACACCTATGTCTAACGCAGTGAACGCAACTTATCCCTAACAACTAAACCCCACGGCTGACCTAACACAAGGAACATTTTGCACAAATCCCAGCGAAGAGCAGAAGCACAGCACTGCACGGCCGTGTGAAAAATACCTGGCCCCCATTTCAACGCATGAAAATTAAATTTTATGAAATAAAATCCCTTTTCTTGTTGAAAACTTTAAACTCTTATTAATGCTTGTAATTTCAAATTAGCCAATTTTGAATGTAATTATTGAATGTTATTATTAATGTTATATTATCGAATGTTATTATTTTTTAACTCCGCGTAAATTTGTCCATTGCCGGTTACTGCGACTTTATTCAGACTTACATACACCACTTCATATATGAACGTCACTACGTTTCTGTGCTGGGAGTTATTGTATTTACAATCTTTTGGAATCTGAAGGATTTTTCAAAAAAATTGAATTCTTGTCTACAACTTTGCCAAAATCTGCTAAATACAAATTCGAGAACTGATGTTCCTAGATTGTATTCCAATAATTCTATTACTTTTTTCACTTTTTCGAGAAAGTCTGCGGTTCTTTAATAAAAATTATATGAGATTCTGAAATGAAGTGGCCTATCCTAGAAGGGGGGACTAGTCAAGTAAAGCTTCAACAACTTGTTTTTTCCGTGTAGGTAAATATATCATCCAGCGCGAGACAAATATATTAGCGAGCGGTGTCACGTCCCGATATTAAGGCGAGGATAGTTTGGAAATATGAAAATGAGAGGGATTAGTACTTCTGATTACTATTGTAAGCTTTTGGACAAAGCTAAGGCAGCCTACAAGTCCAAAAGATGGAGCACCTCCATCCGCAAAACGCTAGGCCTCATACTGCCACTCTAACTCAAGCAAAACTGCAGGAATTGCACTGGATTTTTCTCAAACATTCTACCTATAGCCTTGATCTCGCACCCTGTGATTACCATGCGTTTGGTCCACTGAAAAATGTGTCGGGAGGTCAGCGTTTAAATACCGATGAAGAGGTAGAGAACTTTTGGCGAAAATGGCTTCAGACCCAACCACATTCTTTTTATGATACTGAAGTTCAGAAGCTACCAATCCCATGACAAAAGTGCCTTCATTGTAGTAGAATGTATATATATAGAAAAATAATAATTTTGTACTTTGTAAAAATTTTCAATTAATGAAAAATTATAAAAAGCCGGTTTATATTCGACTGCCTCTCGTATAAAGCCTATTGTACCACACCAGTATCAGTACACCGAATCTGGCGACCTTCGCCGAGTTTTTAGATCTTGGTGTATTTCGTTGTTTCTAACGTTCTGGAATAATACATCTCAAATGCCAGGCGTACCCTATCGCGGCCACCGCGCCACGATGTAAGAACGATGATCGTTTTCACTACAAATATCATGTTAGTATACGTATAATTTCTTAATATGGACTTTGTATTGGCTTGTTGACTATTCTTGATACGCAGAGCATTCGATCTCTTGAAACTTCGTTTTCTACAATAAAGGATTCTTTTTAACATCTTGGTACTTTTTATCGCTCTGATGTATGTAATTTTACATTCATATACTTATCTAGAATCTATTATTTACTCGCATGCACAACCAAGTGCCATGGCGGTCATTTTACTTTCTGGGAAACGAGCCAAGAGACTGTCTATTTGGCTTCGGATGCTTTACATCGTTTCTCGGATTGATGTGTTGCTGATGCATGATAGACTCAGTTTGTTTTTCACAGTATTTCCTAGCATCGCATCGGCAACGTCAATTTGCTAATGGATTTCGGAGCAGTGTTTTTTTTAAACTTCTTCAGGGATTTACTGAGCTTTCCCTCAACTGAAGCGGTCATTGGTGCTGAGGCTTCGGTAGTGCCATAAAATGTTTCAAAGTGTTGTAATTCGACTATTCTGCTTGCAGCTCTGGGCTTTCGAACTCATGGTACAGGTCATCAACTTCAACCTATTTGCTTTTCTTCAATACCTTCAATATGGCATACCCCATGTTTGTATGTATGTCATATGAAAGAAATACATAAATTTGAGGTACTTGAAAAAGTCCTTTCTTTAATTCTTAGTTTTAAAACGTACAAGATCCAAAACTGATAAAAACCATTTTGTTTCTCCTCAATTCAACGCAAAAACATTTTTTTTTTAATATTTTACATATAACTGTGTAGAGTGCTTGAGGGTCTATAATTTTATCAGAATTTTATGATTAGAAGCCTATCGCAGGAAGCTTGCTTCGTAAATAGCTCTGCACGTGTCAAATTTCGCGAAGTAAAACTTAACTGTGTTGATTCTAAACTTTAAATATACTTAATTTATCAAAGAAATATGATTCTGTAATATTACGTATGCAGAAGTTTGTACAGAGTTTAATTTTATAGATTTGCTATTGCCTCAAAGCATGGAGCAACAATTGTACCGAAGCTTAACATATTTAAACTTAGCGTCTATACTAATCGAGGTGATAAGAACAAGTGTATATATACATATATATTAACTCTAATGAAGTACCAAAATATTCATTAGTTACATTATCAACTAAATTCTTCATTAATACCCAGTGATCAGTTTTCCCTCACTCATCAAAAATGAGAATCGTTTGTACTCGGGTCATCATCCTGGTGGTCATATTCTATTGTATTGGTGAATATTATTATAATTATAATACATATATCTATAATTTTGAGTAGATTTTCAGATTTTTTATAAATTAAAGTTTGTCTGATTTATTCCGCATCAAATGTCAGTTGCTATTCTTTTCAAACAAGGAACAATCTGACATACGAGGGTATGAAGGGTCGTCGGGCAGAAGAGCATAAGGGCCTGATAGCGAACTTTACAAGAGGCAAAAAAAATGTTTTCTTTTTAACGTATTCGACTTTGAACAAACAACTGCAGAAAAGTTTCCGGGTATTGACAGGCTCTATTGACAAATGAAAAGAGCACTTTTGGAATAGCAACCATTCCTCAAACTTTAATTTGATTTACAATCGCAGACAACAAGGCTAATTGATAATTCTAAAAAATTGGTTTGAAAAACCTTAAGTGTATTTAATAATTAATAATTAAATTTTGTTTAATAAACCAAATAATGCGGAAATTAATAAATTATTGATATTATTTTATTCATTTTATATCTTTAATGGTTCTCTGCAATTCTATTCATTAAATTTGTATTCAATATTATTCAGGAAAGGGTTTTATTTACATAATGAATGAATAATACTAATAAATGAAAAATAATAAAATAGACTATTGTTAACTAAAATTGATCTAAAGAAAACTAAAACCACCTAACCTCCTTAAACCTAATTGTATAATACAGGCAGTTGAATTTTCAACCAAAAGAGACGAATTCTCAAAAATAAATGTAATAGTTGATATTTCAATGAGAAAAGATTTCAATTGCTAATCAAAAACCGTTGCATCTTGAACCCAAAAAGATTAAATTGCTACCAAAAGAGATGCAATTTCAACCCAAAAAGACGGGTTTTCGACTAAATAATTGAATTTGGAACAAAAAATGACTTTCTAACAAAATTTTGACATTTTCAACCACATAATAAAATTTTGAACAAAAAAAGATGAATTATCAACCAAAAATATAATAGTGGACTTTTCAAACCAAAAAAATTGACTCAAATAGTTAAATTCTTGGTTAAAAAGTTATATTTCTACCAAAAAGCAAATTTTCGACAAAATAGTTCAATTTTAAACTCAAGGGACCCACTTTTCACTCAGATTTGAATCTTTACCTAAAAATGTTTAATTTTCTAGCAGAAGACGAATGATAATCAAAATACATGAATTTGTAACCGAATAGATGTAATTTCAACTAAAAAATATTAATTTTTAACAAAGTTGTTCAGCTTTCAACTAAAAATTGAATTCTTAAATTTTCGTTTTAAAGAATTCATTTTGTTTTTAAATTACTTTTTGAAAAATTAGTCAAATTTTTAACAAAAGATATGACTTTTCAAATTAAATGATGAATCATCGATCAAAAAAATAAGTTTTAAAAAAAGGACTTTCATTTTTAACCAAGCAGTTTAATTTTCGAACTCAAAAAATGAATTTCTAACGGAAAAGTAATAGTTGATATTTTAGCATAAAAAATATTATAATTTTTAATCAAAAACAGTCGAATTCATCAAAAAAAACGAACTTTCAATCAATTAGTTGAATTTTCAACTATCAAAGATCAATTTTCATTCAAAAATAGACTGGTTAAATTTTTAGCAGTAAAAGTTAATTTTTACCATGAAAAATGTCCAAAGAAATGGTGGAATTTTCAACTAAGGAATAGTTTTCAGTCAAGGAAAAAGACAAAAATTTTCATTTTTGAGTCAAAAAGGCTAGTAGTTGAGATTTGAATATAGTTGAATTTTCAACCCACCAGTTGAACTTTCAACCAAAATGAATGACTTTCTAACAAAATTGTTGAATTTTTAACAAAATAGTTAAATTTTTAACCAATTAGTAACATTTTTTAACTAAAAAAGTGAATTCTCAAGAAAAATATAAGAGTAGGCAAAAGTTGTATACCATAAAAGATTAATTTTTGATCCAAAGGACGCATTTCCTACTGCTTGATTAAAAAGTTAAGCTACATTGTAAAACTTAAAAGAAAAGTCAAACTGCTTTACACTTTGTAGAAAATTCATGTATTTGGTTTAAATTGCCTTTTTTGTTGAAAATTTATGTTTCATTTTTTTTTGCGAAATATTTCATCTTTTTTGGCAAAAAATTCAACTGGTAAAAATTTTAACTTTTTGGTTCTTGATTTGGCTCTTTTGTTGAAAATTGGTCTTTTTGGGATCAATTCAACTGTTTTTGATCAAAAATGAAAATCCTATTTGATTCAAATATCAACTATTACATTTTTCGTTGAGAATTCATCTACTTTAAATAAAAATTATTTCCTAATGGGATTTTCTGGTTAATTCTCTTTCCATGTTTTCCCAAGCAAATTTTCTAATAACCCTCAGAAAAATGTTTGTTTGAATCAAACAAACATTTGTTTCGCCCTATGTCAAAGAAAGAATTTGTTCAATTTAAACAATGGTGCGCTTGAATCAAATAAATACTTGTTTAAATAATTAAAATCTCTGTTTGACCCTGTATAGAAGAAAGAATTTGATTCAAACAAACATTTTTCTAAGTAAACGTAAAACCATCGTCTGAGAAGTTTTTGAGAAAAGTTCATTTTTTAGTCAAGAGTTTCAAAATTTCCGTATATGCTGATGGTAAAATATTCTGTGAAGATGTGATTTTTTAAATTTTCTATTAAATTTTATATGTGTAGTTGTGTAAAGTTTAAAGATATAGCATTGAGAGCATCAGTTCGAAATTTCTTCTAAAAATTAGCTCATGAATATATTTCCTAATTTTTCATTTTATTATCGTACGTACTTGACTTGAAAATATATATTTAGTTTGGCTAACTTAATCTAAAATTTAACACAAGTTGTTTGTAAATAAAACTATTACTATTAAAGTTGGAAGTTGCAAATGATTTCAAAAATGGTATGTTTTTATTTTAGTACTAAAATTCGACGTTTTTCAAATATGTAATAAAAATTAACTTATTAAGAAAACAACGTGGGCTTTAATTTGTGGAAGCAATGTTTTTTTTTAATTCCCAACTTTTAAAACATGATAAATAAAATTTAGGAGAAAATTCGAATTAAATTCAAACAGTTGAATTTAATTCTTCTGAAAATTCATATTTTTAGGTAATGAAAAAAGATTGAAAGTACTAATCTGCTGATTTTCAGGAACTGTATACAAATTAAACAATAAATTGTGTCACTTATATTGAGTTTACTATAATTTGTTCGCTAAAATTAGAAGAGTTTCTGCATATTACATCAAACTTTTTGAAATTAAATAATATTTTCTCTGGAGAAAAAGTAATTAGTGCACGCAATTATTGTACAGTTCCCTAACCCGAATTTTATCAAGCGGTTAGGCTTCAATGTGCATGCAGTCGGTCATGACATGGACGCGATATAACGGTTCCAGTTTAGATATCGAGTCGGTCATGACTAACCTAAGACTTGCACTACTAAGTAAAAATTTTATTTTATGTGACCAATACGCGCCGTAAAATTGGAGAAATTATTAATCATTTCGTCCAAATAACGAAGAACAAAATCGT
Organism: Andricus grossulariae; assembly: GCA_011634705.1. NCBI lineage: Eukaryota > Metazoa > Arthropoda > Insecta > Hymenoptera > Cynipidae > Andricus > Andricus grossulariae. The sequence continues at coordinate 47,047,210 of JAABKJ010000755.1, read as the reverse complement.
CTTGACAGGTGGATGACAATTCAGCCCAACACTCGTCGATAGCGTAGATGAGAAAGAAATAGACTCAAAATAATGAATTTCCCCTAGATTCTCAAAATAAGACTGCGAAGCTCGTTTTCATTTTGACCTAAAATAACATCAATTTTGGCGTACTTTTTAGAATCAGCATATTTATGTGTAAATGCTAAGTACCTGTTTTTGACAATAGCAGAACTAGGTACAAAGTTAGAGCACGATGTCGGATTCTGTCTGGATATACCTAGTCAAAAATATGCTGTGAACCACGAATAATTATCAAGAGACACACGATTTGAAATTTCTTTGAAAAATACCCATGCATTAATTAAGCAGGTTAATCACATTGTAATCCTTGACAAGCGTACCAGCGCTGGTATCAACGTTGTAATTTTTTCTTGGAATAAATCCTTGAAATTTCTTACACAGTTCGCTGCTCTATCCTACATATACATGAACAAGTTTTGATCTTAAATTTCTATTCTCTCTTGCAGAATTATGTTTGCTGTCCGACCACCCTAGTACATCAAAGTCACTTATTCCAAGCAGACATTCTTCTCCTGCTAGACCAACTGCTGCCTCTCCTTTTCATGGCAGAGCTTGTATTCTTGCGTTCATCAATTTTTCTTGGAAAGTTGAACTTACTCAGCATCATCACCAGCCAATAAATTTGGAAAACTTAATTTATCCTGAAAATTATCAGTTCCTAACAACAGACTCACGTGGAGACCTCATCTTCATAGAAACAAACGAAACGCGTCCTACAATATCATATCAGTCCACTGGTGATGTCATTGGAGTTTTGGACCATCTGGGTATTTTTCATGGGTTATATGACATTTTTGGAAAACGGGTCTGCGTAAAAAACGTGCGGAATCAACGTTTTGCTCTCATGTCCCCAAAAGAACGCGAAGAATTTCCTGATAATGGTAAATTGTGTGCCGTATACGTGGGGATATGCCAGCCCTAAACATGTGCTGGACTGCCATGTGTTCAAAGTATTTGTTTCTCTACAATGTAAAGTTAGATAATAAACAAAAGTGAATGCGTTAATTCATATTTTTTTCAATGTGAATAAAAAGTTTTTAATTCAAAAATGGTAGTGTCTCATCTGGAAAATCGGGATAAGTATTAAAGTGTTTTTCATAAGCTTGGCTTATCGTCCCGAATTGTTGAGAAAACTAGTCCATCCCGTTTTCCAACTTTCCTAATTTTTCGGGATGACTAGGTATTGCTATTCATGAAATGCAAAAAATGTTGAACTCTTTGGATTGAAAGATTTGTCTTATGAACGTGCAAAAATATTTTTTGCTTTCACTCGAAAAAATTAGTTTTCATGTTATGCGAATGACAACTGGCTATAAACAACATTGAGCGTTCCCTTCTTCAAACTTCTCTAGAATATAGTAAACAATGGCTTCTATATAATTATCCAAATCCTATATTGCAAAGCCTATTACACAAAACTTCTGTTATTCATTTGATAAAATTTCATTTTTATTCTGTATCCAGTTGTTATTCACATGTCTTGAATATGATGATTTTTACTCCTTTCAAAATGGTAAATTAAAATCCTAACACTCAACTTTAAGTTTTGAAAGACACAGAACCTAGAATCATTTAAGATTAAAATATTCATAATTATTTTTATTCATGGTATTAATACAAAGTTATTTATTTACCCCTAACAAATCACACGACTTCACAAAAGAAAGAATTAATGGAAACGTCCAAAATAGTATGATTTCAATTTAAAATCACTAGGAATGGTAATTCAACAATTAAAATGAACAAAATTTTGTAGACTTTCAAACTGAGAGACATTAATCTAGAATATTCTTTATTTTTAGGCGAACAAACAATAACTCCGATATATTTTTTTATTTGAATTTTGGAGATTTTGCATATAATTTTATATTTAAGAACTTTACATTGAGATGCTGTACAATATTTACCTATTTCAATTTGTAGCCGTAGAATTGAACGATTCCGAAGTAGCTGTTGGTTTTTATATTTGTAGCTTTTTGACATATTTTTAACAAAAAAAAAAAAATGAATCGACTTGAAAAATCATTGCTCAAATATAAGCATTCAAAATTAAGTTATTTTTAGAAGTAGGCATTCAAAACTATGTTCCACATTTGTAATTAGAAAATTCTCTGAATTAAAAATATTGTGATACAGACTGGTTGAAATTAGGCTATTTGTAATTAAAATTATAAGAAGATTGAAGAAAAAACAGTTAGTCATGTTTATGATCACATAATTTTATCTAATATCACGTGAATTTAAAAATGATTCGGTAGATTGAAACGGTTATTTTTTTATGCACGGAAAATTACTTCTAGCATTTAATCTTCAGCAATCTATCTGTTTATTCTTCATCACGTCACTCGCCTTAAAGATAAAAAATACAAAAAGTTTCATAACTCATTATATTACTTGTACGAAGAAAAAAAATAAAAATTTCCAATCCTCAAAATCTAGATGACTATAGCCATGACCTATTTCTAAATTAGCGGAAAAGAGTTATTTTTCAACAAGGTAAATAAGTTATATTATTGTGTGAAAAGATGAAGGGGGGCGGTGTCTGAAAAGTATTTATTTATTATGATTTAACACTTGACTCTCATTAATGACTTGACTTAGTGCATGGCTATGATGGAAATACCCAGTCCGTGAATGATGGGGTAAAAACCAAGCTTTGCCCAATATGTCGAATGAGGCACATTGCTCTTACCAGATCACTTGACTGCATCACAAAAATGCGTCTGTGACTGACATGTTAGGCTGTATCCATCTCTAGCCTCATGCAGAAATGAGATACAATAAGATATAATAAGATATAACAAAATAATAATTAAATATATATATCAAATAATAATACGATGGTTGCTCTAGGAGAGCATCCAGAGGCTACTATTGCCACCTCCAACACTCGCGCCCGCTCTGTAAGGATAACAGTGGTAAAAGACAAACTGCAAACTACACCATGCTCCTAATTTTGTACCTTTAACATCATCGCGAATTATTTGAAACGTATCAAAATAACTTATTACATCGTCAACTCATCAGTCCTTTGGATCAGTATGTGGCTAGGATGAAAAACCGGGTTCAACCGATAACAAGTTCAAACAAAAAAATAATAACCGTACCGACGGTGTTCTTGCGTCAGCGTCGCGGTAGGGCTTGAGCCTTCCTCTCATGATTCTGACGGCTATGTTGGCTGTAGCATTGCTACTGACAAGGTTTCCCATTTCTGACAGGCAGAAAACAAAGAGGAAAGGAACTAAGAGGAACACCATTAACCCATAAATAAATAAATGGAAAAGTTCTTAAACATATTTTGAATTTGGTCGCTTCCCGATGATCGTCGGGGTGCCCCTGGTCCCACCGCTGCGGGTTGCAGCATGCAAGCGGGTGGTGGTGAGATACATAATGGGCAGCCGACCACTTCCACAGGAATTCCAAGGCCGCACATCAATTTTCAAACCCATTATGATGAGTACTTCATGCACTGCTAATTTGAATACGAGATGGGAGCGACCACAACTTTTCCTGGCGGGGTCGCTTTCCGAGAAAATTTTGTAGTGAATTTCCCGGAAATGAGGTGATTAACTCCAAACGACCTTGAAGAACGAAGGCGTCAAATAATAGACATGAACCTATTCCCTAGAAGAACTATCAACCGAATAAGATCTGAGGTCAGGAATGCATTCCGCCAGAAACTACAGGATGCGCAGACCAAAAAGAGGATCAAGTAGTTGCCGAAAATAAATGGAGACGTGATCAGAAGTCACTTTCGGGCAACGGCACGGGGCGGACCCGTCAAGGGCGAACAACAACTAGCAGCACCTGTAGAGTACTCCGCAGATGCGGTGAAAGAGGAGGTTCATAAACCTGTTACACGAGACGCTACTGACGAGCGGGGCCAGGTCTGAGGGATGTAGCAAGGCGAATGTCAACTATGCCCCGAGAAAAATTTCATATCATCCATGGAAGTTTTGTTTCCAAGGCAATATTAGTAAAATAAGAGCAAAAGTGGGACAGTTGATCCAATTTCGAAAGGGCATTCGGCTTGGCCCATATAACATCTATGCAAGAAAATCTACGAACCTAGACGAAGTGATTGACCATCTTCAACACAAGCTCAAGGTCTTGTCAGCGCAACTTCGATGATTTAAGAGAGCGATCGCAAGAAGGAATGTCAATAGGACTTTTTTGGCAGACGGAACACGTTTCTGTCGCCGACTTGCAGAGAGAAAAAACAAGATTCAAAAGTATTGTGAACCACCTAGGGTCGAGGAAATGGCAAGATATTGGTCGAGTATCGGGGGAACTCATTGGTCAAGTCAGCTCGACACGACGTGGCTTTGTCTAGAAAAGGGCAGAGTTGCACGGTTGCTCTCGACCTTCTATGAGTGTCTCACGGCTATCATTTCTGACTTCGTCTATAAATGTTTTCAGGTGAACAACATCCTTTCCGAAGAACAAAAAGGTTTCTGTAGAGGCTTCCGTGGTTGCAAGGACCCATTTACGATTGACATTGTGATTGTGTTGAATGCGAAACACCACGAATGTAATTTGCACATGGCCCGCATTGACTACCAACACGCGTTTCCCGAAATACCCTACGATTTATTTACTTGAGGTCTTTAAAACATATACGATCTGCCCGCGCCTCATAGAATTTCTGGATCACGCTATGCACACGTGGTGCACAAGGATCAAATGTTTTAGTCGTGGGATGATGAGGGATACCGGGTCCTTGCCCGTTGAAAGAGAAATTTTGTTCAAAATTGAGGTGGCTATAATTATAGCTATAAAAGCTATAATTTGGGACTATACTCGTGATCGAATTCTCGGCTTTTTCCGAATACAACATCACTGCCAAGGAGAAAGAAAAGGAGGAAATGTATCAAGACCTTAAGAGGGAGCCACGGCACTTGCGAGATGGATGCAGAAGGCTTTCATCCTTGGGTCGCTTCGTGTCCCCAAAACACACGAGAGTTTCTCCGGCCTGTCGTTGTGATTTCTTCGTGTCCTGTGACCATCCACCTCATGGTTGTGAGATGTTGCCATGAATGAGATTTACTTCGGTCCTACTTGGAGCCGATGTCATTTTTTAGATGACAGTTGCTCCCAGTGGTACCCTGTGGTCGTTGTTAACCTTTAGCTTTTAATTATATATATATATAACAACAAAGATGGTTATAAAGCAATCTTAGGGCCGCATTGTGTCTGTAGATATAAGTCGTTCCTGCGTGGGTGGGACACCCTGATAGTATGTGTTCTAGGTACTCAACGTGTGTATGACACGCTCTGCACCTATCACCGCGGAGTGGGGGAGCTCATGCTCTTCTCAATAAAAGAACGCGTTGCGACCACCGTTCCTCACTCTGCCTTCCGACTCCTTCGGAAAAGCACGACCGCCTCTCATCTCTGAGCCCAGCCTCGGAAGAATCTGGAATAAAAACCAGTCTACCGAAGTCTTTGGTTTTACCACCTTTGTTCTGTACATGAAAAATCTGCTCTTTTAAGAGCAAAATTCTTAGGTGGAACTTTTGACTTAAACTAACACACTTGCTCTACACTTTCACCATTCTTCGACTGTCAACTCCTCTATCCGGGTCGCCCCATCAGATCGAACCTAGGTAAGAGTTGACTTTTTGAAGAGTTCTTGGAGCTTCGATTCTCATCTTGAAACCTCGCCGGGTCGTCTTAACAAATAGTACCTGGCGTTTTCTTCCGGATGGGACGAATCTACAAGAAGAGGAAAGCTTGGCGCAAGTTCGTGGGACAGTCTCCAATCTAGCTCGTCAGCAGGAGTTGACGAGCCTCAACTACGCAGGAGACCACACATTTTAACGAAGGAATCGTTCTGTGCTCAAAAACAGATACCCTGGATCGTATCAAGTTTTTCTCATATAAACAGGATAAACTTTTGTTGTTGAAATCTCTAAACTAAAAACCTCCCTTTAAGTGGAAGCAATATTTAAAATTCCTTAAATCATATCTGATTATGTAAAACTGAATTGAAAAGATTTTACTACATTTCTCTACTATTTTTTAAGATTATCCGTGAATTTTTGACGATGGAGGCCAGCTTCCAATCTAAAAACAATAAATGCACACATCCGGTTAAATATGAATTATCAGAAGGTTTTTTTTTGTTTAAATCTCAGTTTCTTGAATATTGACATAAAATCACGCCTAAACTTATTTTTGAATGGTTGTTCAGTCAGCTGTCAAGTTTCATTGAAATCGGTTAAGAATTGCGCCGTCAATTCACAAAAGGTCCAAGATACATGATTATTCCAGATAAGGATTCTTGGAAGCCTTTTTTTAGACTTGGCGACGATTCGCTACTGCGAATCTTCAACCTTAAAGGAAATAAACTTAAAAATTATACAGTTATTCGAAATTTTTGTTTTGTATAAAAATTATTTTTCTGTTAACTAAAATTTCGATGCAAACGATACACTCGTGTATCATCAATCGTTTAATATTTGCTTGATAGTCTATCATCTTTTCCTGTTGGAACTTGCACGTAATTTCCAGGCTTTTATCTCTGATTCTTCATCGACAAGTCACGTTTGTATTTAACGTGTTACACGTTTAGTCTCGTAACGAAATTTGTATTTTGAGTATAGGTCGCTTCACCAAGTCGATAAGAAAGAGATAGTCTTGCAAAAGCGTGAGTCAAGGACATTTATCCGTTTGTTTTTGCTATCACGTCCACACGTTTCTCTTGAACTTATGAATTGCGTAAAAAATTAACTTATTTCTTACAGAAAAATCTGAACTGATCCAGATATATTTAATCACTGTTGATGAATTTAATTCCGAGTAAAATTAACTTCCTCGAAATCGTGCTAGCGGACCTTGTAAACCAGAGTGTCTAGCGCGTCTTCAAACGAAAATTCCAGGACTTTTCCAGGTTTTCCAGGACAAACAAAAATACATTTTTCCAGGTGATTTTCTATTTTATCACGGTGAAAAATCACGACGCTACAATCAAAAATATTACAATGTATCTCATTTTTTCAACTTTAATAACAATTTGATGACATTTTTCAATCCAAATAATTTTTTACTGTTGACATAATCAAGGTGAGTTCAATTCCATGTGTGACGATCCTTTTTTTTTTAGAATTTGTTGAAATTTGATTGATCTACCGAATTTAAATGATCGAATTTTAAACGAAAACGAATTAACTTCAACCAAAAAGAGTTGCATTTTTAACGAAATAATTGTATTTTTTAGAAGACGGTTCAATTCCTAACAAAAAAGATGAATTTTAAATCCAAAAGGACGAAAATTCTGTCCAAATAGACGAATGTTCAACAAAAAAGTTGAATTTTCAACAAAAAATTATGACTTTTCAACAAAATACTTGAATTTCCTAATTACAAAAATTGAATTTTCAACCAAATAGTCGTATTTTGGAACAAAAAATATTGAACTTCAACCAAAAACAGTTGAATTTTAAACGAAAAGATTAATTCCCAACGAAAAATTAATCTATTTTGCTAAATTAAATTGAATAAAATAGTTCAATTTTTAACCAAATAATTTAACTTTCAACGTACTTTCTTTCCCAAAACGACGAATTTTAACCCAAAAAAAATTGTTTATCAAAAAAGACAAATTTTCAACAAAATACGTAAAATTTCCAATAAATAGTTGAATTTTCAACTAAAAACGAAACTTTTAACCAAAAAAGACTTATTTTCTACAAAACAGTTGAATTTTCAACCCGCCAATATTAATTTTCTAACCGAAAGACGAATTTTCAACAAAATAATTTAATTTTCAACAAAAGAGATGAATGTTCAATTAAAATTATTAATCTTCAACAAACAAACAAAAAAGTTTAATAATGTAGTTCAACTTTCAACCCAGAATTCAAATTTTCTGATCAAAACGACGAATTTTCAACAAATAAAGATTTTTCAGTGAAGACAGAAAAAAAATGGCATTCAAATTGTTGAACTTTCAAGAACTTGCAACTAGAAATATTGTTCCCACTATAAATAAAAATATGCATTATAAGTTTCTTTTATAGTTGCATTACTTTTAACACCCTTTTTGCACTGTTTCTAGTTTATAAAGCAATTAATAAAAAATTTCGTTCATTTGAACGTTCAGGGTTGTCATCACATGAATCATTAACTAAATATGATCAATTTTACAAAAATGGAAAAGTTACATTTTCAAGTAAAAATTTGAAATTAAAAAAAGCTAATTTTCAACAAAATAGTTCAAATTTTAGTTGAAGACATGAATCCTCAAACAAACAAAAAACACATGCTTTACAAAGTAGTTCAACTTTTACCCAACTGGAATAGTTAAATTTTCAACCAAAAAAATAAAAAAATGTCAACTAAAATGATGAATTTTCACAAACAACAAAAATTATTTTTTTAGTAAAGTGGTTCAACCTTCACCCAAATAATTGAATTTTCCACCAAAAAGGATGACTTTTTAATCAAAAGGGTTGAATTTGCAACCACATACATAATAAAATTCAAAACTAAAAGTATAGTCGTCAGGAGGAAGCAACTGAAAAAAAGAAATAAAAATACAGGGCAAATAAATTACATACTAACAAGAAAATATTATATCAGGGTAGCCCTAAACTTCATCTTCAAAATTCTATAATTTTACTCTGACCAATTTTTTATTTCCTCTGACAATTTAAAACAAAAATTGAAATTTTTTAAATTTATTATCCTAGACTTTTGCAAGATTTTTTTCAAAATCCTTGACTATCTTCGATCAATAGAATTGCTGAGTTTTCCCTGATTTCCCTGAACTTACTTTCAATATATTGACAGAAAAAGATAATTAGATTTGAAAATTCTTTATGAAATTATTGTTAAAGTAAAAAAAAAGTCGGAAATAAATACGAAACTTTTAAATATTTTCGATTGTAGCTTCGCGACTTTCACCGCAATAAAATGAACAAGATGTTAAAAATGTGTTAAAAAATTCCAGGACTTTTCCAGGTCTTCAAGGATTTCCAGGACGCTAGACACCCGGCGTAAACAGAACTGAGCTCGCTAGGGCCTTTGAAATATTGATTCACAATTTCCTAAAACTCAATACATGTGTTGAAAAATCACAAAATAAAAGCTGTGTGCGGCAACCCGACGCACAATTGCATATTGTACGTAGGGTTGCCGCACGCAGCTTTTGAGTCTTAATTTTTTAACAAATGAATATACACAAATAAATAAATATGAATGTGTGAAAAGATAAAAAGTATTGAGTTCTTTGTGAAATTGTAAATAAACGTGAAAAAGTATGAAAATATACCATAGCCTCGGATCAACTAGAACACTTGAAAAAAGTCGCACCCATTTTTTTAAGATAATTTTAATATATTAACACGCATCGTGTGTCATTTATTATTAAAATTACCATTATTATTTTACATAATTATTCATTTTAATTAATCATTATCTACTGTGGGATCATTATCTACTGCAGGGAGGTCTCCCCTACATAATTCTTACTGATTTTCAACTATTTTTTGCACAATTAAAATAAACTTTGAAATTAGGATTATTTTTTAACAATAGTCATTCAGTTATGATTACTGAATTTATAATTTGAATATGAAATAATTCATTTTTTAATAAGTCTGACTTCACAGCCCAAAATGCTCTCATAACAGAAAAGTTGGGTTAGTTTTCGCGAAAACAGGAAATAAATTCTTTTAAATAAAATTAATGTGTATAGAATATTGAATTCAGTATAAAACGCTTTAAATAAGTCGAATGGTTTAGAAAACATTTAACTTCTATACTCATAAGATTAATTTTCAATCGAATAGTTGAATTGAAAAAAAAAAATAATAATTTTCAACCAAAAAGTGGACTTAAAAACCAAATGGTTGTAAACTTTCAAGCCAGAGACGAATTGTTAACAGATTAATTCAAGTATTATCCAAATAATTGAATTTTCAACCAAATAGTAAAATCATCAAACAAAAGAGATCAAACTTCAATCAAATAGTTAAATTGTCAAGTCAAAAAGACGAATTTTTTAAAACGCAGGTGAATTATCAACCTAAAAAGTTGAATTTTTAACCAAAAAAGCTTATTTTCAACGAAGAAACATGAATTTTCAAACAAATAGTTTGTTTTTCAATTTTAAAAAAGGTAACTTTTTAACCAAAATTTGAAAAAGTAAATTTTCATTTGAAAAAAGTATAACAAAAGAAAAATCATTTTCAGTCAAAGAGATGAATTTTCAACTGAAATGATGAATTTTCCAACTAAAAAGGCGTGTTTTCAACAAATGAAGATTCTTCAGTCAATTAATTTTCAACCAAACAGTTGCATTTGTAACCAAAAAGAGGGAATTTAAAACGAAGAAGATTATTTTTCTACCAAAAAGGAGGAAGTTTTTACTAGAAAAGATTAGTTTTCAGACAAAACTGGAAAATTGGCATGTTCAGTTAAAAAAATAAATTTTAAACCAAAAAGAAAACGAACTTTCAACATAATAGTTAAATTTTCAACTAAAGCGATGAACCTTTAAAAAAAATACAGTAAACTTCCGCCTATTCTAAAGATCGCCAATTAAAGAAAGAGGCCATGAGAGCGGGAAGCCTTGCATTGATTATTTTAGCATGACATCATGGGAATGCAGACTTTTTCGAGAAAATATTCTAAACGCAAACGTAAGTCATAAATGTACGAATAGTAATATTTCTCAAGTGTAGAATGTATTTTCTCAGTCATGTTCAATTTTTTGTCGATGGACAAAATTTCAGGTTAGTGTATCAGACCGGGTACTCGCTAACCTCAAATTTCGGACAGTTGCTTGTATTTCGTGAACCTGAAAGGCTGAAAGAACGCCCATCGACAAAATAATGGGACATGACTGAGAAAATACATTCTACACTTGAAAAATATGACTACCCAGACATTTATAACTTACCTTTACGTTTAGAAAATTTTCTCCAAAAAGGCGTATGCAGTTGCAGTATCATGTACTAATCTTTCTGAAGGCTGACATTTCCACCTATCCTAGCATGATACACTTTAAAAATATTAATATGCAGACCTTTATAACTTATTTTTACGTTTATTATATTTTCTCCAAAAAGTTGTCTGCAATCCTATGTCAAGAACTGTACTAACCTTCCTGACATTTCCACCGATTCCAGCATGACCGCGTCCGCGACGTCATGCTGCAAAACTCACTATTCGACGAAATATTTGGGTCGTTTTTGATTCTATTATACTGATTTTTAGGTGGCAAATTGTACTATTTCGAGGAAATTGTATATTTTTCACGCCGTACGTCAACAAAAACACTGGCCAACAGACCGCGACCTTTTCAACTGCGCAATAAGTCGGGACCGACTGAACCGTTTCCAATTGGAATGCATGTTATTGCGCAATATACTCGACTGAGTACTCGCGCACTGCGGCCCTACCAAAGCGAGAATCGCAACCTTCTCTCGTCCCTTGAGCTGAGAAACTTCGTGGGCCAGCAGTTCTAGGACAGTTGGTAAAGTTGCTTACAGGGGGCGCATCGATACAAGGCCGGGGCAGCCAATGAACGTTGCTTGACAAAAATAAACTGACGAATCGCTGTAGAGGTGGGGGCCCCTCCAGCCTTAAAATAATTGATCGTGTACGTTCCAAGGGCCTTAGAATAGGCGGAAGTTTACTGTAACTAAAATGACGAATCTTCAACTGGAATAATTAAATTTTTAGTTTAAAAAAATTAATTTTCAAACTAAGAGGTAAATTTTCAACTGAAATAATGAATCTTCAACGAAAAAATTATTTTTTAAACAAAATGGTTTAACATTCAACTATTTAGTTTAATTTTCAAAGAAAAAAGGTGAATTTTCAACGAAAGAGATAAATTTACAACTACAATTATGAAAATAGTTAGATGACATCTTTGCTGTTTTTTCGAAAGATATCGTTTTTAATTGACCCAAGTATTATGAGTGTAAAGAAGATTTTTTTACTGGCATTAGGGTCGATAATGTTTGTTTGTTTTTTGTTCTACAATTAATTTAAAAACAAAACAAAAAAGATATATATTTTTATCTATTTTTTTTTTGTTTTTAAATTAATTGCAGAAGAAAAAACAAAAAATGATGAATCTTCAACAGCAGAAAACCTTATAGTTTTGGTCTGGTCTCCATCTGTCCGTCCATCCGTCCTTCGTACTTTTTTCCAAGGAGGGGAAGTGTGGGGAAGGTACGTACGGGAAGTTAGGGGAAATGACGGGAGAATGAATAAGCGGTGGTGAGGGGAAATAAGTGTACGGCAAGTAGGGGAAGTGAAGGGAAATGATATCTGGGAAAGTAGGGGAAATGAGAGGCATGGAGTAGGGGAAAGGAGGTGTGGAGAAGTGAGGAGAGACGAGGGGTAGGAAAGTAAGGGAAGTGAGGGAAAATGAAGGGAGGAAAAGCAGGTGACGTGAGAGGAAATCAGGGTAGGGGGAGTAGGGAAAGTGAGAGGAAGTAGGCGAAATTATTAGAAATGAGGGTGAGTAGAGGAGGGGAAGTGAGCGCTGGGGAAACGAGGGGAGGGGGAAGTGAGCGCTGGTGTAACGAGGGGAGGGGGAGTGAGGGGAATTAGGGGAGGGAAATAATTGAGGGGGAGGTTTGAACCTTCAAGTGAGTAGTTTCATTTTCAACGAAAAAAGATTAATTTTCAACGAATAATGTAACAGTAGATAGACCAACCAAAAAAGGATTTAATATTCACTCAAAAACAGTTGAATTTAACCAAAAAAGACGAATTTTCAACATCAAAATATGAATTTTTAACAAAAAGTTGATTTTCTACCAAAATAGTTGAATTTTCAACCAAATAATAAAAACATTTACTAAAAATATAATCATCAGGAGGAAATCACTGCAAACAAATAAATAGAAATATGAGGCAAATAAGTTACGAATAAGAATATTATATCAGGGTGGACGCAAAACTTCATTTCCAAAATTCCCTAATTTTTCCCTGACCAGTTTTTCATTTTGCCCGGCCATTAATATTGAAAGATGAGAAACTGATTTTTGTAAAATGTTTAGCCTAGGACCTTTTTGAAACCGAATAAAAAATTTCAAATTAAAAAATTATAAATTTATTATCCTTGGCAGTTATTTAAAGTGCCTCTTATAGAAATCCCCTGACTTTTGCAAGATTTTTTTGTTCAAAATCACTGACTTTCCCTGACCAATAGAATTTCCTGACGTTTCCCCGATTTCCAGATTTTTCCTGGTCTGCGGCCGCCCTGATGCTAATTCTCGGTCAGTGGCCATTCGGGAATTCAAATTGGAATCAAAGAAAAAGAAAGAAGCTCAAGAATTTTTAAACAAGCGATAAAAATCAATCTCCGCCACTCCTTGGCAATCTTCTGAAGTGACTGCATTGATATTTGCAGTATCAGAATCAACACATTGTGTACACTTCTCCGTTATGTTTACGACTCGAAAACTCCCGGTGTTATCGCGGCTGAACCGGTTTCAGAGTGGATTTATTCAGTTAGACTATCAGTTCTCACTGGGGGGGTTCAGAAGGCGACTATGATTAAAATGTTAAAAGACATCCAGACGTGCAGTACATTTGTCCGCAGTTGCCGCATCTTTCCTTATTATATTGTTCTCGAACGCGAATGCACGTGACGTTCGATAAAGATGATTTACTCGAAGCGTGCGTATTCATAAGACATCAATTTTTGACGTCTTCAAAAATACGAGTATAATGGTTTCAAAAGTCCAAAGTAGACGTGCCTTCCACTGACTTCATCTCCTTCCACTCAAGTGTCAAGAAAACAAGATAAAAGTCCTTATCTCTATCAGGAAATCGAGAAACTAAGATTCTTTTTATATCAAATGTACAGTTTTTATTCTTGAGTTATCATTATGTATTCAATATAATTATCATTCAGCACATCTATAAATACACGTATTTCGACTGCAAACTTCTGCAATCAGATTTTATCTAAACTTGCAAGATAGAGTTTGAATTCAAATGCAAAACGAAGGGCGCCATCGGACCCTTTCCAAAGAATTAGTTGAAATTTCCTATCATTAGGAAAACCATTTCACATAATCATTGTCAAAATTAGTAACCATGTTCAATTAAAAAAACTGTAATCGGTCTAACTATTTCTAGAATCTGACGGTTTCAGCGTTCGGAAATTCTTCATTTACGACACAGATTGATTGTTGTTTAGTTATCGAAATAAAGTATTCCAGAAAATGGAGTATGAAAATAAAAAAAAAGGACCGCCCTTTGTCTTGAGTATATTGTGTGATAAAATAGTGCTCGTCGACTCCATTAGATTAAAAATGGAAGAGCCATTAGAATACCTTCCACTTGAGGTACTTCTCTTTTAACAATTAAATCATGAGAATTTCTCTACTTACGATTTGTTCAACATTGCGCACAAAAAAGGTGGATTCGTAGTTAACAAAGTTCAATAATTTAGAGTTTTTTTTTTCTAACCGACTTCAGTCTCCTCTTTCTTCTGCGCGTTCCTCCGCTCTTGCTTTCATCCTCGTGATGAAAGCCTGCCCCTTGCTCTTCCGGAAATTCTCGTAAGGGTCATTTAGGTTGAGGCCCACTCCTTTGTACTGATCGTTTCTGTCCCTGATTTCACCTCCGGAAATTGGAGCCTCGATTCCTTGCTCATTCGCTCCCAACCCTGCACCACCCCATCCCATTTTCTTCAATAGCTGATGACCCTTGTTACTTTCATCTAGACTTGATTCCTGGGCTCCTTTACTGTAAGTGGAACCTCTGAAAAAAAGTAGAACGAAAAGAAAATTAATTTTAAATCAAGACGTTTCACAGTAGGAAAAAAAGGTTTTTATGGACAAATTAATCTAGAGGTTGCAATATTTATCAGCTTTGGGCGTTTCAAAAAAAAATTAACAGGGCCGCCACAGACTAATGTACTTAAAAAAAGCGGAGAAGAAGTAACTAATTTAAGATAAAAATTGAATAAAAGTGACTAATGTTGACACAAAAAGTCGATTTAATTTATTAGCTTGCATTTACAAAATTAGATGAAATTACATTGCTGAATTCGGGGGAAAACCAAACTCACAAATTAAAAGAATAAATTATACAACTCATGTGCAGACAAATTATGATTCATTTAATTATGAACTAAATAATCCTTTAATACTTGACTGCCGTTTTTATATTTTGATGCTTTACAATAGGAAAAAGAAAACCAGAAAATTATAAATTTGAATAATTTAAATGTTAATAAAACAGTCTTCACAGCCTAAAATTCGCTCAAAACAGGGTAAATAGGGTGATTCTTCATGAAAATAGGGGAATAATAGAGGAATACATTCTTTTATATAAAATTAATGTAGGTACCAAATGGATTTCAATATGAAACGCTTCAATTTCCTACCCTTTCAAATAAAAATATGGCCCTTTCAACAAAATAGATGAATTTTTACTAAAAAAGATGAACTGTCAACCAAGAAGATTAATTTTCTAATAAAAAACACAAATTTTCGACAAAATACATGAATTCTCAACCAAATAGTTGAATTTTCTACTAAAAAAGATTAATTTTGTACTAAAAGAGATGAATTTTGAACTAAAATAATAAATATTCAACTAATAAAATTAGTTTTTAATAAATTAGTTCAACTGTCAACCAAGTAGTTCAGTTTTCAACAACAAAAAAAGATGAATTCTCGACGAAAAATGTAATAGTTAATATTTCGAACAAAACAGGAACAAAATACATGCATTTTCACCGAAATAGTTGAATTTTCGACTAAGGATGAATTTCAAACTAAAATGATTAATCTTCAACCAACAAAATTAATTTGTAACAAAATAAATAGTTGAATCCTCAACCAAAGCAGATTATTGATTGTCAACCAAACAGTGTACCATATTGAATTCAATATGAAAAAAAATACAAAATTTCGACAAAATACATAAATTCTCAACTAAATAGTTGAATTTTCTATTAAAAAAGATGAATTTTCAACCAAAAATGGAATAGTTATATTTTCAGTTAAAACCATTAATAATTTTAAAACAAGACAAAACAGAATTTTCAACAAAATAGTAAGACTTTCAAATGAAGAGATGAATTTTTAACTAAAATGATAAATCTCTAACCAACAAATTTTTTCAACACAGTAGTTCAAATTTCAACCAAGTAGTTGGATTTTCAAACAAAAATTTAATTCTCGAAGAAAATGTAATAGTTAATATTTCAATCAAAACAAACGAATAATCAACAAAATAGTTGAATCCTCAACCAAAAAAAAATTACTGATTTTCAACCAAACAGTTGCATTTTTAACCAAAAAAGATTAAATTTCTATCAAAAAGATGAATTTTCAATGATATAAAGAAATTATAAATTTTCTACCAAAAAAGGCAAATCTTCAACAAAGTACATGAATTCTCAACCAAACAGCTTAATTTTCTACTTAAAAAAGATAAATTTTCGACAAAAAAAAGGAATAGTTATATTTTCCGTTCAAACCATTAATTAAAAAAAGAAAAAATTTCAACAGAATATTTAGATTTTTAAAGAAAGATATGAATTTTCAACCAAAATGATGAATCTTCAACCAAAAAAGATTAATTTTCTATTAAATAGTTTAAATTTTAATCAAAAATATCAATTTTCAACCAAAAGGATAAATTTTCTAACAAAGAAGATGAATCTTCAACAAAATACATGAATTCTCAACCAAACAGTTGAATTTTCTACCAAAAAAGATAAAATTTCTGCCAAAAAGATGAATTTTCAATTAAATAGATACATTTTTAACTAAAAGTGAAATAGCTATATTTTTAGTTAAAACCATCAATTAAAAAAAGAACTATTTAAAACAAAATAGTTAAATTTTCAAATAAAGAGATGCATTTTCAACTAAAATGGAATAGTTATATTTTCAGCTAAAACCATTAATTAAAAAAAGAAGAATTTTCAACAAAATAGTTAAATTGTCAAACAAAGAGATGAATTTTCAACTAAAAAATTGTAATTTAAGATTGATTCCGTTGAAAAAATAAAATCGGCAGCTTGAATTTGCCTAATTCTTTATGAAACTTTTTTAAGCAATTAACAATAATTATCAGGTATTAAAAAATCGTATTAACAATTATTTTCGATTTTTCAAAAATGATAACTGCAGAGATCAGAGCGCAAAAGGAGCAATTAAACATTTATTTTTACATGTAGAAAAAAACAATCTTTTTAAACGAAATTTTATGTTTCTATATAATTTTATATGGGTTTTTAATTATTTCTGCCACTAATGCATTTATTTTTAAAAATTATACAAACGTCCGACAAAAATACCATTAATTTATTAAATAAAACATTTTTCTAGGTTTACAATAATTCTCTTAATCAAGAATATTTTCGCTTTTAAAAAATACCATCATTAATAATTAATCGTAATACTCATAAGTATAATTAAATATTTAATTCAAAGGTTTGTCATTTCGGTCGAAAAAATATTTTAGATTTAAAGATTTATTTAAATCTTAAATATTTTAATTTGAAATTCGTCAAATAAAAATTGGTACATTTTTTATTGACAAGATTTAGAAACAAAATTTGAGACTGTTTAATACAGTTAATAATCTTGGAATATATTTTATTTTATAATTATCTCATTTAGTACCCTAATTTAATTTTTAATTAAAATTTTAAAAAAATACGTTAATTATAATAAATATTTATGTTAAAAAATCTAAACTTTCACTATCCGCGTTAGGATATTATAATTTTGAATAGAATAATTTTGTAGATTAAAAACGAACAATGGCAAATTAAAAATATTGCATTTACAAAAATATCTAGTATATGTGAATAGAAAAGGAGGAAAGGGGAATTTTTTCGAAAATAGGGGGAAAACTGTGATTCCAATAAGTATACAATGTTTCCACGTATATTCGGAACAAAAAATTGAAAAATAAAGTCTACAAGTATTTTCAATGCTGAAGTAGCACTATCATTCATTGATTTGTTAATAACAAAAAATAAACAAATTTCTTAAATAGTAAAACCTGCTGTCATTAAAAAAAACCTCAAATCGGATCAAAATTGTAATCTCTAGACTAATTTGTCCAGAAAAGCCCTTTTTCCCCACTGTGCTTTCGTGGGGAAAAAGCTATTCTTTTTCGGAAAATAATGTATTTAAAGGAATAATGCTTACAGAAAACTAGGTGGAGTTGGACTACGATCCTGTCTGTCTCTCCTGTCCGGACTTCTTTCCTTATTGCTATTTCGTCTCCTTTTACTTCTGCTGTTGTGATTAGCATTTCGATTATTACTACGCCTGTGATTTGTCGCAGGAGACCTCGACCTGCTTCTTCCCTTTGACCTCGACCTAGACCTACTCCTGGATTTACTTCTGTATCTCTTCTTTGGTGGACTTGGACTTTTCGATCTCGGCCTTGAAATTGGCGAGGGCGATCTCGTCTTTTCCCTCACTCCTGCACTTATATCTTCCTCTTTTCGTTTACGCGCTGCATTCTTTGCCTTAAAGTACTCGTATAAACCTAGTTTCTCCCAACCGTCACTGAAATATAAAATAAAATTATTACTTCGTAGATATAAAAAACTAATTTGAATACTAACAATTGCAGTGCTCGAACTCACTTCAGAGATCAAAAATAGTGTCAGTAGTGGTATAAAATTGGAAAAATAGTAGCCAAATAGTGGCATACATTTTTTTAAATTATAAACTTATCCAATTATTGAAAAGTATATAGGGCCATTTTCCATTAATATCTCGAAACTATTGTTATTGCAGGAATTACAGCGCAAAAGAAGCTCAAAAAAGGGGTACATGTCGAAAAGAACAAACAACCTTTTTATAAGAAATGTTATATTTTTAAATAATTATTTAATGATTTCTGCCATTCAAGAATTTATTTAAAAAAATTGGATATGCTTAGGTCGTTGGAAATCCATTCAGAGTGATATAAAAAAGTTCGAAAAAAAATAAAATTAGTGGAATACACAATTTGAATATGTTTAACATCGTTCTCATAAATATTTCTTTCCCAGATTTGTAATTTCTTCCTTACTATAATTAATACTTTCAATGTAAATTTAAAACTACACTCTTCAGTAGAGCAAAACAAAAATGCTAAAATTAATCGAATCGTTTGAGCTGAGGGATAGCAATTTGTGGGTCGACATCCAAAACAAGTGGAGAAAAAAATTTTGAAATCGGTTAATATATTCTGTTCTCTTTCTTAAATTTACCATTAAAAATTTTTTTAATTCAAAAATAAATTTTGCCTTATTTAGAATTGTTATTATTTTTTATTCGTGGGAAACATTCTTTTCTTGGTGTTTATAACGTTCCGAAATCGCAAAAAAAATATGAAATCCCAAAAATTCTAAATCCGGACAAAAGTTTATTTCCGAAAAAGCAAAATGATAAAATGTTCCTTTGGTTCAAGCTGAATAAATTACAGGTTCGAAATATTCAACTTTTTTTACAATGTGCGCATATGTATCAATAAAAAAAAACATCTTTTCGCACATTTTCAAAAAATTGTTATTGGGCAAAAAATGTATGTTTAAATTTCGTAATTGTTTATTATTGTTCACTAGTAAAAGCTGTAAATATAACAAATTCGTCATAATTTTTTAACCAATAGGAAAAACATGAATTCTGACCTCACTTTTAGATTCAATTTTTCAGATAGTAAATAATTGTGCAAATTAACCAAAATTTACTTCAAATTCACGTTTGTTTCCAGATAAGTTCATTTAAGTTTATAATGTCTTCAGATTTACAATGAATAGTACAATAGTTTGTTTTTTTAAAGAAACAATTTCTTGAGATCGAAATTCCATCCGAAACACGGTTTACGAAGTTAAAAAAATTCAAAAATATCATATTTTCAAGGTCACTGAACACCCTGATTGAATATCAATAATTAGTGAATCTCTTATGATTTGCTTACCTATCTCTAGGAGAATCGTGATTTGGTGGAGCGTAAAATGCCTCGACTGCAGCTACCAAACGATCGCTAGGTGGAGCTGGAGGAGGCAACCTGATAGCATCTGGATCGAGTGGTCTGTACTCTCCGTCTTCTAATTTGATCAAAGGTACCATCAGACCAGCAGGTAATTCGAAATAGGGCATGCTGGGCAACAGGTCCTCCACAGAAGGTTCATGGATCAGAGGTGGAGGTCCAAAACCAGGTGGTGGTTTAGAAAAGTCGGGTAGAGGTACAGTTGTAAACGGAGGAGGATCTGTAGCTGCTGGAGCTCCCCATCCTGGCGGAGGTTGTGTAAAATTCAAGTCTCCACTTATCGGTGCAGCTCCAGGAAGACTAGGTGGAGCTATACTTGGTGGATTCTGCATTCAAAATTCAAGAAAAGTATAAGCGGTAGAAGTAGATGAGTAAGATAAGATCATTACAGAGTTGCTACAAAACATCAATTCCGAAATTCCCTTGTCTCTGACTAATTTTTCATTTTCGCTGACCATTATAACTTTTTATTTTAAATATAAAAATAACCTGATGCCTAGGAAATCAATAATGATGAAGCCAAAAAAAGGTTCGTTTCAAAATTTATTTTAAAGACTTGTAGTGACAACAGTAATGCAGAATTTTATGAGGAATCATCCACTAATTACGTAAGACGATATGGGTGGAGTTTGTTGATATATTACTTTTTCATGTAAAGGTGGGGGCGGGGAACAGAATAATTGGAAGGTTTTACGAAAGAAAAATTTTGTCTAAAAAAAAAGTTGATTTTTCAAACAAAAAGTTGAATTTTTAACCAAGAAGATTAATTGTCTACCAATAAAGACAAATTTTCAACAAAATACGTGAAACTTCAACTGAAAAAGACAAAGTTTAAGTTAAAAAATTATTTTGAACGAAAAAAAATGAATTTTAAACAAAATAATTAAATTTTCAAATAAAGAGATGAATTTTAAATAAAAAGATTAATTTTCTACCCAAAAAAAAAAATTTAAACAAAATTCACAAATTTTCAACCAAAAATAGAATAATTAATCTTTCGAATGAAGAAATTGATTTTTAATCAAACAGATGCAGGTACAACTAAAAAGATTACTTTTCTACCAAAAAAGACAGTTTCAAGAAAAGACATATATTTTCGACAGTAAAATTGAATTTTTAACTGAGAAGATAAATTCTCAACTTAAAATAGAATAGTTAAATTTTTAGTTTGAAAAAGTAAATTTTAAAACAAATAAAATAACTTTTCCACCAAGAAGATTAAATTTATACAAAAAAGAAAAACGAATTTTTAACCAAATAGTAGAAGTTTTAAACTAAAAAGGATAAATTTTCAACTGAAAATAGAATAGTTTAATTTTCAACCAAGGAAATTAATTTTCAACCAAAAAGATAAAGATTCAACTAATGAGGATACTTTTCTACCAAAAAAATAAGAATTTTCAAGAAAATACATGAATTTTCAACAAAGCAGTTGAATTTTTAAGTAAAAAAATGTACATTTTCAACCTAAAATAGAATAGTTAAATTTTTAGATGGAAAAATTAATTTTCAACAACAAAATTAATGATATTTGAACAAAATTATTAAATTTACAACCAAACAGATGAATTTTTAATAGAGAAGGTTAAATTCCTACCAAAAAAGACCAATTTTTTACCGAATATTGGAATTTTAAAACTAAAAAAGATCAGTATTCAACCAAATAGTTAAATTTTCAACCAAAAAGATAAATGTTCAACGAAGAAGACTAATTTTCTTCCAATAAAGTTGAATATTTAACCAAATATATTCAATTATTCAACTATTTGGTTGACAATGCATGCTTTTTCAACACAATAGTTGAATCTTCAAACAAGAAAGATTTTTTAGTCGTTAAGAAAAAAAATCTTCTAAAATGTTGAATTTCAAGCCAAAAAGAAGAATTTTCTACAAAACAGTTGAGTTTCAACCAAGAATATGAATCTTTAACAAAAAAGTTTATTTCCAACAAAATTGTTGAATTTCAAAGTCAATGTAAAACAAATTTTCTCAAAAAATACTACATTCCTTTGAAAAAAAAAAATTTCAACAAAATAGTTCAATTTTGAACAAAAGAAATTAATTTTAACCACAAAGATTAATTTTTAACCAAAAACATTAATTTCTACAACGGAACATGAATTTTTAACAAAATTAATTTAATTATTCAACCAAATAATTGAAGTTTTACCAATAAAAAAAATGAATTTTCAACAAACAATGGAATAGTTACATTTTCAGTTATATCAATTAACTTTCAAAATTTAAAGCTTTTTCGGGTTTCAATCGTGTGCAAAAGCATTAAGTCTATAATTATCTTTCAACTAAAAAAAAAAATTCGCGATAATAGAAAAAATTTTCAACCAAAGAAAAGAATATTCAACCAATAAAATAAAGTTTCTATTTAAAATCGATGAACTTTTAATAAAATAAATTAATTTTCAACAAAATAATTGAATCCTCCATAAAAGATCAATTTTCAACCAGCTGTATGTTTCACCAAAGAAAGATGAAATTTTAACCACAATATGAATTCTCAACCAAATAAAATTATAAAATAATACATTTGTAAGATTTACCTCTTATTAACCAAATTTATTTTCTTAATCTAATTCCATTAAAGTTCCACATTCATTTAATTAATAGAATTGATATGCATGTGCATTCCCTACGTTTATAAACTCTTAGTACGAATTTGTGGGGGGTTCAGAGCAAACCCTACGTTATCTTACATGGGGGAGGGACGGTTGAAGATGTTAGAAAAACACCTTATCTAATATTGTGGATGACCCTTAAATTTCAACTTCAGTTTAACAAAAATTCCTGGAATCTTTCAGGTTTTCCGTAACCATTTTTAAATTCCCCGACTTTTCAGCATTCCTTGACAAGTAGCAGCTCTGAATTAAATAAAAATTAGAATACAAATAATAGCTATTATTTCATTACCAATGCTGGAGGTGGTGGAGGTGGAGCATTAAGTTGCTGATCAATAGCAATTTTTTGTTGCTCTATAGTCTGAATCTGCCTCAAGGCATGATTTACAAACGCCTGATGCTGAGCCTGATAGTTATCAAATGTCTGTTTCGTCGTAGTTGTGATGGGAGTGATCGAACTTGCATGCAGTGCTACCAAACTAGCTTGGTACTCCGACCAGGAGTTGCTTGGTTTCTTCAATTTTTCAATGATCCCCTCGTCGAAATAATTATTCTTCGACTCCCAAAGACTAAGGAGTTTGTTCAGCTTATTAACCTGCTCTTCAGAAGCTGCCAAGGAGGCGTTGCAAAACATGGGCACCACCACACTTTCCATTGCTTTACGGAGATCCATCGACTTCTTTCTGGCGCTAAGGGAGATACGTAAGCTTCATTTTGTAAAGCGTTAGTAAAACAATATTTAATACACACATTTAAAGAGAGGTTAATTTACAAAAGACATCAGAGAGACTATTACCTTCAAGAAAATCATGCTTGAGTTAAAAAAAAAAAGCGAACGAACTCACCAGTGATGGAGGACATCATTTACTAAGTAAACAATGTGCAATTTTTGGCTGAATGTTGATCCCTGAATTACTCTGAAATAGAAATTTTTCATACAAATATATATCGAAGTAAATGGATTTAGATATTCAGGATTCACAGTAATAATTTTTTATAACTATCGATATTATAAAAATTAAATTGAGATGACGAACTTCTTAATTCTGCTTTCGCCTCTTTGTTATACTTTCTTCGACAGATTTCCGTTTTTCTTAATATTTTCAAGCATGAGGCATTTAAAATACTTTTATTCTTTAATATCCTTGATGAAATTTATCAAGTGTTTAAGCTGATGCAACAAAGAAATTTTAGCGTATTTTTTTAAGTAAATTAGGAGAAGCAAAAATACTTTAAGTAATCTAATCGTTTGAGCGAAGGGAAAAAATATGTGGGTTGGAATCCGAAAAAGACGATACAATATAATTCAGAAATCGTTTAATATCTTCTGTTCTATTTTTTTACTTGAAAATAAAAATAAAAAAATCCCACTGGTTCAACATTTATGGCGAATTTTTACATGTGCAGTTTTTATTAAGATAAACGTCCCAGTAATTGTGAAGCCAATTTTATTGCTTTTTATTAAATTTGAATTAATCGAAATTCCATTTAATGCTGTAAAATGGTAAAAAAAATGGGTTTTATCATTAAATACAACTCTTAGCATATGATGAAAATGATGATTGAAATTATAAAATGATGAAAATGTGTCAAAAACGTATTTTTGGATTGATTCGAATGCACAAATTTGGGAAAAAGTTAAACATATCGAGCCGGAAATTTCTTCAGCTTGAACCCAAGAACAATCTTCTCATTTTACTTTTTCGATAAATATTTTCTTTCGTGATTTAGGAAGTTTTGATCATTTTAAACACTAAAATATTGATAAAATTTCAGCTTCGAAATATTCAAATTTTTCGAAAAAAAATGTGTTTTTAATTTAACTCGATTAAAAAAAAATAGTTTTTTGCAAATATTCTAAAAATTCTAAATTAGGAAACAAGATTTTGTTTACATTTATAGTTTTTATTATTGTTGAACTAATGGGAAATTTTTTCCCCCTCAGCGGAAAGGATTCGATTAATTTTAGCATTTTCACTCCACCCTAGAGTTTCTATTTTACCGACTTGACTTTTGAGTTTTCACCAGATTTAAAGATTTCAAACAATTTCAAATCAAATTCAATATCTGGAAATTTCAAAAGAGCTGAAGAGATTTCCAAGAGTTCACAGTTATTTAGATCATTTCTATTTTCAAACAAAAAAAAAATTAAAACTTGAAATTCTTAAAATTATTATTTATTTCCTAAAACACTTTGTTTATTCTAATATTATGGTATTTTGTAGTTTTAATTTATAAGAAAGGATTCATTAATCCTCAGGAAAAAATTCCTATTAAATTCATACAATTTTGTGAACGTAAATATATAGATTCAACATTTTGAAAATATCTCAAAATAATCAAAATACCAAAATATTTCGGAATTTACAAAATTTCTAAATATTTCCAAGGATGTCTAGAGACTTTGAAAAATTTCGTAGTTATTCAGACCATTTTTATTTTTGTAACAAAAATAAAAACTATATCAAAACTTGAAATTCTTAAAATTATGATTTATTTCCTAAAATATTTATGTTGCTTATTATAAATTATGGTATTTTGTGGTATACATTTATTATAAACTATTTTTTAATCCACTGGAAAATGTTTCTATTTGATTCATAAGTTAATAAATACGAGAATAAATTGTGTTTACACTCGTATTTACTTGTCAATAATCAATTATGAAGGAAGCTATAAAAATACATTTTAAAGAAGAAATCTAATATGTTGTGAATGTGAATATTGAAAATATTTTAAAATAATAAAAATGCCAAAAGATTTTAAAAAATATCATGAGATTTCACAAAGTTTCCACTGATTTCAAGAAGGAATGTTCACCATATTTCAAGAGTGATAAACTCCTTGAGAAACTTTTTTTAATTTACATTTAAAATAAATGACACTCTTAGGGGAATTATATGCAAACAGGAGACATTTAGAAAAAATTAATATACCGAATATAGAAATACATAGAGTATAAATACATATAAAATAAATATAAATAGAGTGAACACAACGGTTAATTAATTAAATTTTAGATAAAAAAGGGGGATTTTTTTACGAGAAAAGCGCATTGAAAGGGGATTTCATTTATTATTAAAAACTTTTTATATCATATGCGTATCTCGTAAGCCGCATAAAGTTCCCTCTAACTAACTAACAGTAGCGCCTTTTCTTATCACTTTTTCACAAACTACATAATCATTTTTGTGTAAAAATTTTTTTTAGCTGGCTTTGGAGAATTTGTAGAAAATCTCAATACTTTCTACTGATAAAAATTTAACAGAAACAAATTCAAGAAGATCAAAGATTGGAAAATTAATTAACAATAGAATTGAAAAATGTTGGTATTAAAAAACTTTTCAATGTATAAGATCCTGAATTTTTCAAAGTATTTTTCTAAGTAGGCTAGAAAGAAATAATCTGAAAAAACACCACAATGACTATTTTAAGAAGCTCATATCTTTCTGTTTATGTTTCCTTAAGGCATAAAAAATGTTATAATGCAAAAACAGAAATTAAAAAAAAATTGATAGTCACGAAAATAACATTATGAAGATAAGAATTTTTTCAAATATACAGTTTATTGCTTAAATGAAAAATCCAGCAATATGTTATTTTCAATTTCCAATTTTTTTTATACAATCTACATTCTTTGAAATTTTTGTGATATCTTTGAAATCTTTGCGACAACTTTTGACATTTTTGTGAAATCTTTGAAACCTGTAGTAAGCTCTGTACAATTTTCGAGAAATCTTTAAAATCGTTGTGAAATATTTGTTAAAATTTTAAAATCTTTTTGATACCTTTTAAAATCTTTCAAATTTTAAAAATATTTGAAAATTTTTAATCCTTGCGAAATCTTTGAAATCTTTTAAAATGTTTGTGAATATTTTGAAATACTACCTTTTTGCATGTTATTTTCTATTTCAAAAAAAAAAGTTCTACAATCTACACATCTACAATCTTTGAAATCTCTGAAAATTTTGATATCTTTATAAATTCTTTAAAATCTTTTAAATATTTCTGATATCACTGAAATTTTTGTAATCTCTGTGAAAATTTTGTGAAGTCTTTCAAATGATATATACCTATACCTATACCTTTTGGAATCTTTTAAAATTTTATGAATCCTTTGAAATACTATCTTTTTGCATATTATTTTCGATTTCCAAATATTTTTTCTACAATCTACAGTCTTTGAAATCCTTACAAAGTTTTTGAAATATCTGTAACATCATTGAAATCTTTGCAATTTTAGTGAAATCTTTGAAATCTCTGTAACACAGTTGTGAAATCTTTGAAAACTTTTGTGATGCGTTTTGAAACTTTTGAAATATTTGTGAAAATCTACGAAATTTCTAAATCATTGCAAAATCTTTGAAACCTTTTAAAATGTTGGTGAATTCTTTGAAATACTACCTTTTTGCATATTATTTTCGATTTCCAAACTTTTTTTCTACAATCTACAGTCTTTGAAGTCTTTCGAAATCTTAGAAAATTTGGTGAAATATTTGAAATCTTTATGACGTCTTTTGAAATATTTGATACCTTTATGGCATCATTGAAATCTTTGAAATGTTTTGGAGTCTCTGTAAAATCTTTGAAATATTTGTAAAGTTTTTGTGAAATCTTTCAAATCTTTGTGATATCTTTTGAAATCTTTGAAATGTTATACATTTTTGAAATATTTGTGAATCCTTTGAAACCTTCGTGAGAACTTGAAATCATTGCTAGAGCTTCGAAATTTTTTGAGATCTTTGAAATTTGGTGTACATGTCAACTTTTATACCCGAAATCAGTTAAAACTAGTTTTAACTAGTTAAAACGCGAAAATACCAGAAGCATTTTTCAAAACGAGTTTTAACTAGTCAAAACGCGGAGTAAAATGTGCTTTTGTGAAAACCTGAAGAAATTTTAAATTCTATCTGATTTGGTGTTTTGACAGAAAACATCAGTTAAAACTAGATTCAGCCAATTGTGCTTTTAAACGAAATAAATTTACCTGCACTATTCAGTGAAAACCCGAAATACTGACTTTGCAGTGATTGGTCACAGCTCTAACCACATTTCCAGCTTGCCCTTAAAAAAAAACACGTGCTAGCGACTGGTCACAGAAGAGTGATTGATCATATCTCGAACCATATTGAACACGACACGTAAAACTATTTCTTTCAAAAGCACAATTGGGTGAATCTTGTTTTAACTGATATTTTCAGTTGAAACACGAAATAAGATGGAATTAAAAAAATCTTCGGGTTTTTACAAAAGGACTTGGTTACTTTGCGTTTTAACTAGTTCAAACTAGTTTTAACTGAATTCGGGTTAAAACGGTAACATGCAGTCAAAAGTCGAGTGGTTGACCCCTCGAAAATACTTGAAATCAGTATCCTTTTAGGCTTCTACAGGATTTTTTTTAATTTAAGGGTAGAAAGGGAAAAAGGAAGATGAGCTAACACGGGGGACGGATCGGTATCTTTGTAAGTAATATAAATATAAACAGTATATCAATCTAAACTTACTTTTTCAGTAAATGGTCAGCGACTACTTGGTTACTTTCTGGAGTGATTGAATTCTGAAGAATCCAAGCCTTGCCAGCACTGATGCTGTCCTTCGTGCAACTGTCGATGATCGGCTGTAAGACGCCTTCAAAGGCTGCCAGGTCTGTGCTGGTGCTCTGAGCACTGTTTTGTAGATTAGTTTCTTGCGCCTGCTTCACGGCTTCTTCAACTCTCCCCTGCTGTTGTGCCATCAAAGCAGCATGCTGCGCAGCCAAATTCTGCTCTGACTGTCTCACTTGTTCCTGAAGAGTACTCTGCTGAGACTGAAGATTCGCGAGTTCGTTCTGGAGCCAACCTGGCGGTCCGTTAGCCGCTGCTGTGACGCCGGCCAGGGGAGCAGTTCCAATTGCTGCAGGTCCCATAGCCGGAACAGAGTTAGCAGGTCCACCGATTGGGACGGTTAAAACTGAACTAGGCGTTGCAGCCGACCCGATTCCGACAACTTGGTTCAGTCCATTGTTTTGAGCAGTTACGCCTGGCGCAAGAGGGACGCTCTTCAGCTGTGAAACGGGTGATGCCGCTTGCTGCTGCTGCGAAACGTTTAAACGTGGGTCTGCATTTTGCATTGGATTTATTCCTTTTTGCTTTAAAACTGTAAACGAATGACGGTGGATTATTGAATGAGGTTTAAAGATGCCATGCGATATTGAAAATGTAAACTGACTCTTGAATTTTCTATCTCGGATTTTAAATCTTGTACAGACGTACAATTAGAATCTTTGTATGTAAGTTAACAAGTTTATTGACATACGTATTGACATGTATTGATGATAGGGCTTTGGCCAGATATATGTAGTTAAATAAATTTATGCCGTTTCTTTTTTGTCTGCTGGCCGAAAATGTTGTATATAATTGTTATAAGACGTTTCGTCCGTCCACGCCGGACATCAACAGTTCAAAGATTATTATCATTAGATCTTGACATCAATACAAATATAAAATTACGAAGATATTGAAAGAATTCGAGCTCGCCATAACATTATTCATCCTATACAAGGTGGCCACTCACACTTGACAAAAAAATTCCAGGCTATTTCCCGGTAAAAAATTACACTTTTCCGGGTTGAATTTTAAGCGTTTATAATAATAATTCTTCAATCGTAATTGCTTTGTTATATAAAATTGGAAAAGAATTAAATAGTTTAGAACTGACAGGGAAAATATATAATGTAAATTATTGTAAAAGTGATTTCAGACTTCATAGACCAAAATGCTCCCAAAACAGGGGAAATAGGGTGATTTTTTAAGAAAATAAAGCAATAATAGGGGAATATATTCTTTTAAATAACATTAATGTAGGTACCATATTCCTAAGATTTCAAGTCAATATGTATTGCATTTTCAACCAAAAAAGATTAATTTTCAACCCAACATGGCGAATTTTCAACATAAGACATTAGTTTTATTAGCTGAAAAGTCCAATTTTTTAGAAAACATTTGACTTTCAAACTTGTAAAGAAGAATTTTCACCTAAATAGTTGAATTTTCAAGCCAAAAAGGCGAATATTTTAGAAGACAGTTGAATTTTCAACAATGAAAGATGAATTTTCAACCAAACGATGAATTTTCTATCCAAAAGGGCAGCTTTTCTATTAAAAAGATTAATTTTCTACCAAAAAAGATGAATTCTGAACCCAATATACAACCTTTTAAATAAAAAGTATTAACTTTTCACAAAAAAAATGACTTTAAGAAAATAGTTGAATTTTAAACAAAATAATTTGATTTTTAACTAGATACTAGAATTTTTAACTAAAAGGGATGAATTTTGAACCAAAAATATAATAGTAGACTCTTCAATTAAAAAATTAACTTTTAACCAAAAAATACGACTTTCCTACCGTAAGATAAATTTTAAATCCAAAACGACGGACTGTATATCCAAAAAGACGAATGTTCAACATAACAATTGAATTCTCGTACAAAAAGGATTACTTTTGAACAAAATAGTTCGATTTTTAATAAAATAACATTTTCCACTAAATAGTACCATTTTTACCCAAAAGGGATCAATTATGAACCCAAAATATAATTGTAGACTTTCCAAACAAATTTGTTTAACTTTTAACCAAAAAAGATGACTTTTTAAGTAATTGTAGATAAATTTTTGACAAAATAATTAAATTTTCAACCACATAGTAGAATTTTGAATCAAAAGAATGTATTCTGGAGCAAAAATATGACAGTAGAGTTTTCAATTAAAGAAAATTAACTTTTAACCATAAAAGATGAATTTTCAACCAAAAAATATGACTTTTCTGAATTTTCGAACAAAGAAGATAACTTTTTAAAAGAAAATAATAACATTTTGAACCAAATAGTACCGAAATGAAGGAACTTTTAACCAAAAAAGATGGATTTTCCACTCAAAAAGATGACTTTAGCAAAATAGTTGAATTATCAACAAAATAATTAAATATTTAACGAAATAGTAGAATTAACTTTCACGATCAAAAAAGATGAATTCTGAACCGAAAATATAAAAGTAGAATTTTCAATTAAAAAGAATTCACTTTCAATCAAAATTAGTTGGAAATCTTTAACAAAAAAAGAAAGTGAAAGAAGTGTGAATCAGTAAAAATTCTGTCGTTCTGTGCTCTATTTGGTAACATACTTTCATGTCTGTCAAATGACTGGAATGAGTGAATTTTGTATTTGAATACATGCCAATTATTAGTAATTAATTATATAAATTTAGGTGACCTATATAACTACTATGTTAAATATCTAAAAAGGAAGTTTTTTTTCTCAAATATAAAAAGAACTTTAGTATTTAAACGAATCATCAACACAAGTTTTATATTCTTAAATATGCAGTATGAAAGGGACATTCATTTTTAACGAAAAATTAACTTTAAAAAATATATATATATAAAATAAACTTCGATACTTTAACGGAGTTAGTAACACTGAGCACAATTCCATTTTTTTTTGCAAAGAGCGGAACGAAATTAGTTTGCAAACGTAAAAACAAATCAGAAAAATTCCCGGCTATTGCCCGGCGCTCAAAATTCCAGGTTAATTTCCGGGTTTATCGGTCAGGTGGCCACCCTAATTATAGGAGTAAAATATTCGAAATGATTTAAATTCTTTTTTAAGTGTAAAATTTCTGATCAAAGTAGATGTTAAATATGGTCTGTGCGATAGTCAACTGTGGATAAGACTATGGATATGAGATTATGTCACCCAAATATCGCCTTGAGTATCCATTATATCGCTTTCAATCACATTCCTCGTTCCTCGATTTATAGATTTCAGTTTCTTTATCTGTTAAGGGGTGTTTTCCCACTTACTGGCTTGCTCCGTCGTCACTTTATACTGATAGTAGTTGAAGTACTCTCCACCGAACAGGAAACCAAATTTGGGGTTGTCCTTCTGCTTGTTTTTCGTCATCTGCTCGAACTCCGGTCCATTGCGAGCAACGAACTGGGCCAGTTTGTCAATTATATTCCGCAGCTCCGTATCTGTGTTTCACGAAAACAAAAAAAAAATGGAGTTAAGGTCATTTCTATCGACTGTCTAAATTTAATCACTTGCTTTTCGGCTGTGAAATGTGGTACTGAATTAGACTTTCTTTGAATTCATTGTAAAAGATAAATCAAAATCGATTGGTCATACTAAATTTAGGGATCGCAGTGGTAAAGTTCTTAGATTTTAGGGAACATTTTTACACAGAAAAAGGTTTAGTACTTCAGGGTGGCCTCAAAACTTCATTTTCAAAATTCCCTGATTTTTCCCTCACGAATCTATCATTTTCCCTTTCCATCGGTATTTAAAGACCAAAATTCACATTTTGTAACATTTTTAACATCGAACCTTTTATAAATGGAATAAAACAATTTTAAATTTAAATTTATCATTCTCAGGGCTGCCCCAGATTAATTTACTTGAAACAAGTGAAAAAAGACCTACTTAAACCGACAAAGTGACTAATTTCTATCCCAAAAAGTCACTAAAAGTGACAAATGTGCATTAATAATGTGACTGATGTTCTTTTGAATTTCAAAGAATTCAAAAGAATTCGATATAATTTATCAGGATTCCAGGTGAGTTTCAACACATTCAGATTAAATTAAAAAGATTTTAAAGCAATTCCAGATAAATTCAAAATAATTCAAATGAATTGGAAAACTCTAAAAATTCCATTGATTTCGGTAAAATTGGAGTAAATGTAGAGAAATGACAAGAATTCGATGAAAAATATGACAAAAAGGGAATTAAAAAGAATTCATCAGTATAAATTAATAAGAATTCAGAGTAAATTCAAAACGAATTCAAATTAATTGTAAACTTTTTGTTTAAGTCTCTTCAAACCTTTGAAACCTTACGAACTCCCTCACTTCTCGTGAAAAAATTCTTTGAAATACATTAAAATCTTATATAATTTCATGAAATTCTATGAAATCCTGGAAAATTTATCAAAATATCTTGAGAGCAATATCCCTTAAAATCATTGAAATCTTCGGAAATCTTATGATACCTTCTCTTAAAAATTACTAGGATTTTTGAAAATACACTAAAATCTTTCAAATGCATTGAAATAACTTCAAATTATTGATGTCAATTGAAAATTCTTTGGAATCTTGTAAAATATGCCAAATTCTATAAAATCCTTGGAATCTTAAAATCTTTCAAATCTTTTGAAATCCATTAAAATATTATAAAATCCCGTGAAATTTCA
This sequence comes from Andricus grossulariae, assembly GCA_011634705.1. NCBI lineage: Eukaryota > Metazoa > Arthropoda > Insecta > Hymenoptera > Cynipidae > Andricus > Andricus grossulariae. The sequence goes on along the minus strand of JAABKJ010000755.1, from coordinate 47,014,295 downwards.
TGGAATCTGATCTTTCCCGAAATCCTGGAAAATTTATCCAAATACCTTGAAAGCTTTTAAAGTTCCTCAAAATCATTAAAATTCTTCGAAATCCCTTAAAATTTTTTTAATATCTTGAAAATGCTTTGGAATCTTTTAACATAACTTAAAATATTGAAGACCCTTTAAAATTCCTTCCAATTATTGAAATCAATTTAAAATTCCATGGAATCTTTTTAAATTCACTAAGAAATTAATCCTTTAAACTTCTTGAAACTTAAAAAAAACGCTCTTAAAAATTACTTGGAATTATTTAAAATGCCCTAGAATCATTAAAATCCTTTGGAATCAATTCAAGGAATTGAAATCTATTAAAAATACCCTAGGATATTTGAAATCCTATAAAATCACTTAAAATCCCTCGACATTTTTTAAAGCTCTTGAAAATTTCTTGGAATTTAAAAAAATACCCTAAAATATTCAAAATTCTTTGAAATCTTTTAAAATCCCTTGAAACTTTTCAAACTTTTAAAAATTGCATGTAATTTTTAAAAATACCTTAAATTTTTGTATTCTTTCGAGTCACCTCAAATTATTAAAGTTTATTGAAAATGCACTAAAATATTTTAAATCCTTTAAAATCTTTTGAAATCCCCTACAATTTTTTAAAACTCTTAAAAATTCTTGGATTTATTTTTAATATCCTAAAATCTTTCAAATTCTTAGATATTCCTTCAAATTATTGATATCTATTGAAAATTCTTTGGAATATTTTAAAATATCCCAAAATCTTAAAAATTCTTTAAATCGTTGGAAATACCTTGAAATCTCAAAATCTCAAATCTTGTGAATAAATTCCTTGAAATCCATTAAAATATTATAAATCTGATGTGATATTTCCCGAAATCCTGGAAATTTATTAGAATACCTTGAAAACTTTTTAAATTCCTTAAAATGATTTAAATACTCATAAACCTTATGAAATCGATTGGTATCTTTTTAAATATCCTAAAATCTTATAAATCCTATAAAATCGTTCCATATCTTCAAAAATTCTTTAAACCCCCATGAAATTTTTTCAATCCCTTAAAATCATTAGAAGCCTAGAAAATACTTTGAAAATCTTTTAATCTCTTGAAAATGCCTTTGAATCTTTTAAAATACCCTAAAATATTGCAAATCCCTCAAAATCTTTTGTAATCACTTGAAACTTTATAAAGTTCTCGAAAATTCCTTGATGTTTCATAAATGCCCTAAAATCCTTTAAAATACCTTCAAATTAATGAATCCATTGAAAATTCGTCGAAATATTCTATAATACCGGAAAATATTTCAAATCCTTTAAAATCTTTTGAAACTTTTTAAAGCTTTGAACAATTCCTTGGAATTTTTTTAAATACCCTAAAATCTTTAAAACACTTTGAAATTCCTTCAAATTATTAAAATCTATTAAAAAGTACTTGGAATATTTTAAAATATCCTAAAATATTTCAGACCTTTTGCAATCTTTTGAAACCCTTTGAAACTTTTTAAAGCTCGTGAAAATTCCATGGCATTTTCAAAAATACTCTGAAATCTTTCAAATCCCTTCAATTATTGATATCTGTTGGAAATTTTAAGTATCTTTTAAAATACCCTAAAATATTTCAAAAAAAGTCAAGAAAATTCAGAAATAGGTGAATTCAATAGTGGTTAACCCATGGGTTAATCCATTGGAAGAAAAGTGACTAAGAGTGCCTGCGTGGCAGCCCTGATTATCCTTGACCATTACTTAAAATGCTCCCTACAAAAATTCCTTAACTTTTGATTTTTTTTTCGAAATCCCTGAAATTTCTTGATTTCCAAGTTTTTCCTAACCTGCGGCCACCCTGTATTTGGATTGTTAAAACAATTGACCAAGGTTCTCAAACGACGCTCGAGTCTGAATTGTGAAATTTAAATGTGAAAAATATAACTTAACCAACCGTATTTTTGTTTGGAAAAATTTGAATAATTTGGACAAAAATACTTGAAATCAATGTATGCTATATTTCGCGAAGTTCATTATTTATGAAGTTATTAACAATTAAAAAACACATTGATACATTTACTATTTCCCTATTTGCGGAATATCTTTTTACACAATAAAAAAATTACTTCATCTTAGCCATAGTATAACCATATTCATCACAGAAAAATAAGAGTCGCGTTTTCACGATATTTTATTGTTTTGTTTAATTTTGAAGCTGATTTTGAATTCATTAACGACAAAAATAAAGAACAAATTCAGGAAAGGAAAGGAAAATGACTGATCTAATAATAATAGAAAACCAGCCTGTGATCCCTGACAATAATATTTTAAAATCAGTAGTTTTATTTTTAATTGCAACAAAAAAAAATCTTACTAATATGTGAATTTCAAAGATGGGCATTGGGCATGGCATATAAATTAATGTAATGCAGCAGTTTTAATCAACACAAAAACTACGTACATAGAATAAAAGTAGAAAAATTATTTTTGCTTTTCAGTTTCGCTGGTCTAGTTCCTTACAAATTTGTCTACATATTTCAGTAGGCAATTCAAATTTTATTAGTCTTCAAGATAAAAGATAAATATATTCTAAAAATAGGTTTAAAAATTCAACAAATAGTAGATTGACTAATAGAAAACTTATAAGAAATCCCAAAATTAACAGCAACATAAATAAGAATAGTTTATCTGTATATTCTAATATCGAATTGCCATACAAAAATAGACAATTTTAAAATCAAATTTATAAGCTCCAAATTGCTGGATTGAGATGCTTTCAGTGTTTCGACTACAAATTCTAATAAAAATTGCAGTGTTTACAATTCGAAAATAATATTTTATCGATTCAAAATCAGTAAGAAATACAGAGAAATAATTGTAGAATTCGAAATAGAAGAATTTTCTGAAAACCGCAGGTGCTGCCCGCCTGTGGTTCACATAACCTCATAATGATGAAACTCGATTTTCGCAAATATTGACCGGAAATTTTGACTGAATTGAATAATAGAAGTAGGAAAATGAAAAAGGAGGAAATTCTGACATGCATAAGATAATAATCGCAGGGAAAACTGATTTGATTAACCGTGGGATGCAGAAACCGCGCACACGATTGGAGCCCGGCATAAGCATTCAAGTGGTTACCTGTAGGCCCCTGATCCATTTTTGAGAGTGTAATTTCACAGCCGCACAATCACACACAGATTCTCAATTATTTTTCTCCACGATGATTTAATTTTGGCTACTTTTCAATGATAAAAACATTATTATTCTACACGAAAATACTCCACAACGCCAGTCGTCGCCATTTTTTGCGGAAAACTTGTTGACAAGTGTCGCCGCCAGAGGCGTTGACGAGGATTGACAAAAAAGGCGCGTTATTCAAAGATAATCAATTTTTGAAATTGGAGTGTACCTAAATATTTTGAAAGACAGTATACTTAAAAGTTTTAAATACGTAAATTAATCATTTGAAAGCTGTTAAGCTTAAAATAGACAGGTTTTACATCGTGTCAGTATTTAATCGTTTAAAATTTGTAAGGGTCGAGATTTAAAAATTAAGATTTCGAATTTTAAAATTGAAAGTAAAGATAATATGTAAAGATTGCAAAGCTAAAACATAAATTATTATCTTCAAGCACCATCAATTTAGATATTAATTTTAAATTTTTTAAATTTTAAGATTGTTCAATCGTTAATAATAATAATCTTCGTGTGCTCTCTCTCTCTCTCTCTTTAAAAATCGTAATGCACAATTTAAAAATTAATTATTTTTAACGGCTTAGGCTTAGTTAAATTGATTAATTTTGAATGTTTCCAATCACAAAACATATAATTTTCAATGTCTTTAGAATAATTAAACTCTAGAGGTTCACAATATTTAAAAAAAAATCAATTTTGAATTGTAAAAATGACAGTCATTTTTTGTTATTCATAAATTATATACTTTATTAAAAAAACTCTGTCCATTCACATTGAACGTCACTTGATACTAAATTATATGATCCTCATTAATATTTGTCATCATTGAAATTTCGATCATTTTATTTTAAAAGTATAGTTCTGAATGCAAAATTCTAAATTAGTTAAATTTTTTGTAATTGAATTAAATTAAATACAAAAATATTTTGCTTGAATTTAAATGTTGTACAGTGAAACCTGGATTTAGCTCCCCTGGATTTTGCCCTTCCGAGAATTGATGCCGCGCCGTGGGGTTACGTCGGTGGCGTTTGCGGGGAGATGTGCGGTGTGCACTCAGGCGTAACAAAACAGAGAGAGAAACAGGAGAGAGATAAAACAGGAGAGAGAAAAAATAGTTCCGAGTCTCTGGAAAAAATCCGGCGCTAAATCCAGGTTCGTCTGTAGTTTCAAATTCATTGAAAATATAACGACAATTTCACTAACTCTTACAAAATTGAAAAATTTCAATATTTCAAATACAAAGCCTTGATAGTCAGTTTTAAATTTAATAATTATGGAATTATATATTCTAAATTTTTTGGTTTCAATTTTAGTCAGTCTTAAATTTTATAATTATAGATTTCAATATTATAAATTGTTTTTGGTTTCATTTTTAAACGTACGATTTGTAATTAAACAATATTGAATTAAATCCCTCCAGAATAAGTTTGAAATAGTGCAAAATTAAGGAAAACATTTTCCAAAGTCAAGCCTTAAAAGTGAGAAGATTTTAGAATTATTAGGCACAGAACTTGTTATTTATTATTTTTTAGAACTAGTTTTTTATTTGAAAATGTTTTAAAATATTAAAAATTTCAAACTCAACTTTAAAAAACAATTTTGAATTGAAAAGCTTAAAACTGTATAATGTCAAACACTGAAATCAAATATAGCAATCTTTTTTATGCTTTTGTTTAATTATTAATTTGCAATGTAATATCATAAAATTATCCAATTTTCAGTTGAAAATTTGAAAAAAGTAATCATTTAAAATAAAAAAATACTTGATTGGAAAATGCGAAGAATGAATAATAGATCTGAACGAACTGTGAAGAATTAAATTATTTAAAATTAAATATAATTAAATTGTGTTCTGAATTTTCATATTGACTGCTAAATTTTCAATATTTCCCTTTCATAAGTCTTCATTTTTTCATTTAAATTTACTTCTAAAAAAATTAAAATTTTGGAGGGTTTGAGTCTGGTTTGAGTATACAAAAATTTTGATATCACAATTTTTGGTGACTACACATTTTTTCGCTATTAAATGAAGTTCGTATTCGTTAATTTTAAACGTTCCGTCGTAGAAATTTTTTCATTTTTAATGTTTCCCATTATAAATTACTTTTTAATTTGGAACGATCTTTTAGATTAATTCAACATTAAAGGTTCTTAAATAAAAATTTGTAATTTTGCACTGAGAAAATGAAGGTGATTTTTTTTAGAAAAATTAGAAAAATTAGATTAGAGAAATTAGAAAAATTATAAAATTATAAAATTAGAGAAATTAGAAAAAAGCTTAGAAAAATTGGCTAATCAAGTTTATTGTTGCATGAATTGTAATTTTTGTATGTAATAATAATTTGAAAATCTAGAATTTCAGAAGCTTTGACTTTGAAACATTCAGTTTAGTTTTCAATTTCATATTTGCAAAATTTAATCGCTTCAAATTGAAAATGATTTAAATTCAACAGTTTTCAATTTTAAATGAATCAATTATGAACGCTTTATATTCGAATTAATTTAATTTTAATTCCTTTAAGTTTAAAATGATCCAATTTCAACACTTGAATTTGAAAATATGCACTATTCATTGTTTCCAAATTGTCCTATTTTCGAAATTTTAATCAGGAATCATCCAAATTCGAGATTCAAAATAAAATTGCTCAATTTTGAACGCGTTGAATTAGAAATTATAAAATTTCAACTCCTGTCTGATGAAATTATCAAATTTTTGAAATTTTAGTCCGAAATGTCTCAACTTTTGGAGATTCTCATTTTAAAATCGGTCAATTACAAATATTTTCGATTACAAACGCGTTTATTTAGAAATGATACAAGTTGTCTGGTTTGTTAAATCCTGCGAAATCGTAGAATATCAAATTGAAAGGTTTGATAGTTGCACAATTTTCAGTTCAATAAATTTGTAATAAAACGATTTTGAAATAAATGCCTCCAGAATGAATTCAAAACAATGAAAAATTAGGATGATAATTTTCGAAATTCAAGCGTTAAAAATTAATAGATTTTAGAACTATGCCTTGAACATAGCATTGTTTTTTATTTGAAATTTTCATTGTCTGATTTTTAGGTAAAGCAGGTTGAAGATTAAAAAAAAACTCATTTAAAATTGAAAAATATTTGATAATTTCAAGAATGAATAATAATTCTAAATTAAGTATTGAAAATTTAACATTTTTAAATTAAGAAATTAAAAAATGTGATCTATTATAAATTTTTATACAATCAAATCAAAAGCCACGTTATGTAAAATAAGTATTAGAGTAAATTATTATTATAAATATTTATTTAATAATAGTCGACATACACAAAAAAAGAATGCCCCCAATAAATAATTATTATAAATATTCATTAAATAATAAGTAAGATAAATAGAATTAGAAGAATAAGAAGTTTCTTAAATCCGAAATTGAAAAAGTTGTTATAGATCTTGCTGCTTCACATATACTCTATAAGAATACTAAATTAGTGAAATGTCACTATTTACTAGTTTTAATAAAATTCTACTAATTCAGTTAAAGAAAATTGTGCCACTGAACATTAGTAGAAAATGACTAATAAGAAAAATAAAAATATTAGCTTATTCGATACTAGAATGTCACTAATTGCTTGATGAAAATAAAATACCAATTTATTTAGGGCTGCACAGGAAGGAATTTATGGTTTAAACAGAAAAATACTGAAAAATTAAATCAACAAAACTAAACTATATTTGAAAAAAGTTATTATTTTTTAAACAGCCATCTGTACCCCCGATTCATAGATTTTCATATATGTGAACGAGGAAATGTTTGTTTAGTAAGAAAAATGAAGAAATGATCTAAGGTGGCATCCAAGCTTTGGAAAACTATAAAAACTTCAAATAATCATTCTGCTATAATTTCACTTTTTTGAATTTTAATTATTCCTTTCTGAGTTTTATAATTTTAACATAAACTGTGATACCAGTTATAAATTTGGCAAAATCATTCATATTTAATTAAAGTTTTATTTAGACTTCCAAAATTCGGATTTCACCTGTATAATATATTTGGTTTAGGGATTTAAAATCATGATTCATTAATAATAACTAGCAATTATACGAGCGATACAGCGTGCTGAAACGTTGCATTGTTAACTAATAATATGACAATGTGAAATAAAATAAAATAATTTGAGAGGGATTGAGTTTGTAAATGTTCAATTTAGAAAATTATCAAATTTAAAACAATTCAATACTGGATGCCTAGTTCTTGCATTGGTTTAGTTTTCCGGAAAAATATATTTTAATCTGACTTTTGTTACATTCTCATCTCAATGAGAAGGTATTGGTTTTATGTGAAAAATGCCTTTGGCGGATTCAATCAAATGTCGACATTTTGAGGCCCCCTGAGTCAGAAAAAACGGGTTGTACGACGGTGTCTGTCTGTCTGTCTGTAGTATCATGTAAGCACGATAACTTTCGAAAGATTGATTAGATTGAATTGTGCTTTGGAAAACTTTTTGAAGACATAAAAAGAAAAAACGAGTTCATTAACTAGCTATTTTGGATCAAAATTCAAAAAGTGAGCACATTTTGAAAATTTTCAAGACCACTTTTTTTTTAAATTTGAAAATTCTATCTACGGTTATCAGTAGCACTCTAAAATCCAAATAATTTATTCACATACAATTTTTTGATGAAATGAAAATTATCCGAGTTATAGCATTTTCAAAATCCCGAAAAACAAACGAAAATTAATATTTTAAGCCAAAAAACTCAATATATGAAAAAAAGTCAAGAGAGAAAAAACTTTTCTTTTTGAGATCCCTACAAGATGATTATAACAACTTTTTACATTTGTGCGAAAAATCGAAAACTCAAGTTTTTATCGTACAAAAAATAAGGAAAAATTCCATTTTGCGGTCAAACTATGCAAGATAAAAAAAAAGATGAAGATACAAAAATCGTGCACCCCAAAAAGATTTACAAATTTTCGATAATGACTCTTTGAACGCATAGTTTTTGTTTTATTCGTGAAAAAAAAACATTAAAAATATTTTTAAAAATGTAGGTTTTGGAACACGACACAAGGTAAGAAAAAAGAATTGTAGGCAAACTTGTTTACTCAAAGAGGATGTAAAAATTTGTTATTTATAATTTTTAGTAAGGGCAAATATATTTTTCAATCGTAAAAAATAAGCATCAAATTAAAAAAATTAATTTTTTTAAAAATGACACCAGAGACGAAAAAAAATTAAACGACAAAAGTTGTTAAATCAAAAAAGATCTACAAATTTGTTCTAAGCTCTTGCTATAAAAATACATCAAAAATTTCTTTTTGGAAAAACGACACAAGCTGCAATAACTTTTTGTGTAACAAAATTTTTCGCATAAATTATATCCACAAATTTGCTTAGAACCACTTTACAATAGTATGCGTATTTTCAGTTTAAATGATAAAAAAATAACGTTGAATATAAACAAATTAAATTTTTTGAAAAACGACACAAGTCGCAATAAAATGTATTATAACAACATTTTTTGTATAGGATGCACACTTTTTTATAATTAAGAAAACAAGACAATGAAGATACGTGTCTTTCAATACCAATGCATATTATTATTATTATTATTATTATTATATCATTAAGCCGTTTCCCTTTCGGGGTAGGCGTGAATTGCTCGGTGGTACTACCCCGAAAGGGAAACGGCTTAATGATATAATAATAATAATAATAATAATAATAATAATAATAATAATAATAATAATAATAATAATGTATCAACCTCATAAAAACCCTTGGAATCTTTTAAAATGTCCTATAACCTTACAGGTCCTGTAAAATCGTTCTGTATCTTCCAAAATTCTTTAAAACAGTATGCGAAGTTTGTGAATTTCTTAAACATATCAAAGCCGTTGGAAATCCCTTGAAATTGTTTAAGTCTCTTGAAAGTGCACTAGAATCTCTCAAAATACCCTAAAATAATTCAAGGTCTTTGAAATTTCTATAAACTATTAAAATGAATAAAACAAGTTCTATGAATCTTTTCAAATTTCCTAAAATATTTTAAATCCTTCGATATCTTTTGAAATCCCTCGAAACTTTGTAAAGCTCTTGAAAGTGTCTGCAAATCTTTTACAATGTCCTCAAATATTTCAAATCCTTCGAAATCCCGTTAGATTACTGGAATCCGTTAAAAAATTATTTGTAATCTTTTAAAATAACCTAAAATATTCAAAATCCTTTTTAATCTTTTAAAATATTTTAAAGATTTTATAAATGCCAAGAAATTTAAAAAAATATTTTAATATATTTCAAATCCATTCATTATTTAATTGTCAATTGATCCTCAGGATCAATTAAATAAAAACTTGAAAAAAAAAAAATTTCAAAAACCATCGAATTAAGTGGAAGTGAGTGAATTTAGAAGAATTCAGGTGAATTTTAATAATTCAAAAGAATTACAAAAAATTAAAAGAATGCAGGATAAATTGATAAGAATTCAGGTTGAATTCGAAAAAAATAATTTCAAATCTCTTCAAATCTTATAAACCCTACGAATTCCCCACCTCTTTTGAATAAATTTACAGATTTGTATAACTTTCATGAATAAAATAAACCGAAAAATATTTTTTAAATTACCAATATAATAATAAATTATGTATGTCATTTTGAGGTTATATTTTTTCGAACCAAGGACTCAAATGTTTTACCTTAGATTGCGCTTTATTTGATCTTTAGTCTTTTCAATGGGATTTTCATTAATTTTTTTACGCCATTCTCTTGTCGCCTTAGTTCTTTTTTCTTTTTCTGATCGTTCCTCTTCTTTTAAAAGTTTTGATGGTGGATTCGATTTTTGATTCTTACTTTCGGCCATTTCGCTAAAAACCCACCCGGGTATCTCAAATTTCAGTTCTTAACCCTACTTCCCCGAGGAAGATGTGATTTCAACACCTAGACTACCAGGAAGGACCTTTGGAAGAACATCCACTTCATTACTTTTCAATCGTTATAATATCAATTTTTCATTACTGAATAATAATTCGCAATATTAAATTGAAATGAAAATTAAAACGACGTTCCAAACTTTTGTATCTTTGTAAAATTTACAATTAAAAAAGTAATTCTATGCGTCATTTTGAATGTAAACCTTGTCTTATATTCAAATAAATGAATAATATTTATTACATTCATTAGTATTAGATAATTATATATTTATTCACCAGTTTCCTCTTGTCAAAATAATGCAACCTTCTTCCACTTTTCTATTTTCTCTATCACATTTCAAAAGTAGAAGAAAATTTAAACAATGAAGAATTCCCATAAGCATGAAGTTGCAAGCAATTAAAACAATACTCCCTGTGCATTATTTTAGTTCGCTAGTACCTACCACATTTCAATATGAAGTTAGCAGAGTAAAATAGTACGAACGATGGCGTCAAAACAAGTGGATTTGCTATTATAACAGGACGCTAAAAAAGTGATGCTCAATTAAAATGGAACCATAGTTTTTACAGTGTAGCATAGGCCATACCATTTTTACTTAGGATATTTAGGGTATTTATTTAGGGTACTGAGGTTACTTAGGGTATTTTATTAATGACTTATCATCCCATGCACGTTACTGGACTCCGTCTCTGGACCCTCTCGGGTTTTTACGAGTAGATTAGCACTCTATGCAACCTATTTGCACTTATGATTGACTGGTGTGATAAAAAATAGTATGTGACATTCGGACCTAAGTGGCCTTTTTGTGTTCTTTTTTTGTTTTTCAATATTTTTTATGTTTTCCATTTTCGACACTGATCTATTTTGAGGATACTTACAATTGGAAATTCGCCAACTTGTTAAATTCAGAATGGTTATAGTTTACAATTATAAAAGTTCAAACATCATTCTGAAATAGGTCTATCTTGAAGATTTGCAATTGAAGATTTTTCAATTCCTAATGGGTATAATTTAAGAATATGTAATTTCAAATGTTTTTTTCAGTTCAATATTATAGATTTGCAATAAGAAATTTTTCAATTTTAAATATTTACAATTCAAATTTCTACAATTTTGAAGAGTTGAAATTGAAAATTCCTGAATTATGAAAATATATAATTGGAAGTTATTCAACGTTCAAGATTTATATTTTAAAGGTATGTAATTTTGATTTTTTTGGAATAGTACAATTTTGAAGATTTACTATAATAGAAAATATATAGTGCAATAGAAAATAAGGCAATTTTAAATGCCTTTTTTGAAATTGTTGAATTCGGAAGATTTATAATGGAAAATTCTTTACGTTTTTAGATTTGGAATTTAAGACTCATCAATATTTAACGCACATAATAGAAAATAAGGCAAGTTTGAATGCCTTTTTTGAAATAGTTCAATTTTCAAGATTTAGAATTGAAAATGATTCAAGTTTAAAGATGTATAAATAAAAATTCTTAAATTTGGATGAGTTTGAAAATAAAAATCTAAAAGTTTTGAGTTCTAAATCTTACAAATTGAAGAAATTTCAAAGTTAAATCATCAGAATTACAGACTTTTTAATTGCATAACCCAAATACTTGCATTATTTTTAATTGTAAATTTGAAAAATTGAAATCTCCTAAATTTTAAAGATTTACTAAACAGTTCAAATTGCTACAATTTAGAAGAGTTACAATTGAAATTTTTTAAATAGTTCAATTTTGAAGGCATAGAAAGGAAAATGTATCGAATTTTATATATTTACAATTGAAAATTCTTAATTTACAAACCAATTGTCTCGGATAGTCAGTAACTCAATTGTATTTAATAAAACAGGACTAAAAATATTTGAAAAAAATACGTAACATAAGAGGGTGGGAGGCCCAAACCAATCTGTTATGTGTTACCTAATTTATGGGTGACCCCTTACTTTAGACGCGGAATTCACTTTTATTAAATTTTCAATTATTTTTATCCTTTGTTATCCTTTTGAGGAGATATTTCCAACAATACGAAATTATACAAAATGCAATATTGCAACAGATGTTGATTTTAAGTCAAGGTTGAGTTCATGTTGATAAAAGGTGCAAATTAAGTATTGGTAATGACAGTAATGAGGAGGAATAAAACGGAGGTGGAATAAAGGGGAATGAATAAAGGAGAATGGAGGCAACGCCAGAGTCACGTTAAGAGTAATGGCTAATTAAAATTCACCCCAGTTAATCGTGCACTCGGATTCTCTCGGAATTTTAAAAGAACGTCACGGATGCAATATGGAATCAAAATAACGCTAGCGAATGCTTTTGCGCGATGTCTATTAACCTAAATAACTAAACAGAGTGACCGCAAAAAATTAATTTTCAAAATTTTCTTACTTTTCCCTGACTAATTTTTCATTTTCTCTGGCTATTATATGATTGAAATTTTTAAGTTTATTATTCAAAGGGCTGCCATTGCCTGATTTTCTTGAAAAACGTGAAAAAGTGACCTAATGTGACAGATTTCTAAACCAAAAAGTGAGTAATGTGCAATAATAATGTGACTCATGTTCTTTTAAATTTAAAATAATTCCGGATCAAGGTGAATTGGAAATATTGAGAAATATAAAAAAAAATGTACTGAATTCAGTAAGTTACAACTTCCTCAAATCCCTCCCTTCGATTTACCTCAAATCTCCTGCAGTTTCAGATTCCTTACTTGTTGGGAAGAAATTCTTTAAAATCCATTAAAATATTATAAAATCCCGCGAAAATGCATGAAATCTGATGATATTTACCCTAAAATATTTCATATCCTTTTAAATTATTTGAAATCATTTGAAAATTTTTAAAGCTTTTAAAAATTACTTGGTTCAGTGAAAAATACCCCAAAATCTTTAAAAATCTATTAAAATACCCTCAGATATTTCCAATATTGTAGAATCATTTCAAACCCCTCGAAATTTAGTGAAGTTCTTGAAAATTCCTTAAAAAATAAAAAAATATACTTAAATCTTTCAAATCCCTTCAAATGATTGAAATTCATGGAAAATTCTTTAAAATATTTAAAAATACAAATTATCGTGAATGAATTGTTTAAAATTTTAAAAAAATCTTATGGTATTACCTGATGTCATGGAAAACTTATTAAAATACCTTCAGAGCTTCTAAAGTCCCTTAAAATCATTGAAATCTTCAAAAATCTTGTAAAATACCTTGAGATGTTTTAAGATATCTTATAACTGTACAGGTCCTGTAAATCATTTAAATCCTTGGAAATAGCTTGACATTTTTTTTATTTTGAAAATGCACTGGAATCTTTTTAAATAACCTATAATATTTCCAACATTTTAAAATCCTTTAAAATTGTTGAAATCCTTGGGAATCCCTTGAAATTTTTTGAAAAAGCTGAAATACTTCAAATCCTTTAAAATCTCATTAAATTCCTAAAATCAATGGGAAATTCCGTGTAATATTTTGATATATACTAAAATATTTCTAACCCTTCAAATCTTTCAAAATTCCATGAAATCTTGTACAGATCTGGAAAAACTCTTTGAATTTTTTCAAAATACCCTAAAATCTTCATAATTCTTTGTAATCCCTCAAAATGATCAAAATCAATCGAATCTTTTAATCTTTGAAATTAATTCTTTTGAAATATCTTAAAATCCCTAAAACTCTTTCAAATCTTTGGAAATACCTTGAAATATTTTTAAATCTTTGACATGCTGCAAAATAGCTTATCTATTGTGAATATATTCATGGAAATCAGTTAAAATATTGTAAAATCACATAAAATCTTATATTTCCTGAAATCCTGGAAATTTGATTAAAATACCTTCAGAGCTTCCAAAGTCCCATTAAATCATTGAAACCCCCGGAAATCTCATAAAATCCCTTGCAATTTTTTTAAGCTCTTGAAAATGCCTCGGAATCTTTTAAAATGCCTCAACATATATTAAACCCTTTAAAATCCCTTCAATTGATTCAAATCAATGCAAAATTGCTTGGGCTTTTTTAAAATGCCCTAAAAATGTGCAAACCCTTTGAAATTTATGAAATCTCGTAAAACTTTTTGAAGCTCTTGCAAGCGCCGAGGAATCTTTTAAAATATCTTAAAATACTTTAACTCCTTTGAAGTCGTATGAAATTACTGAAATCAATTGAAAATTCCTAAAAATCATTGAAAATCGTCCTAAATATTTCAAAAGAATTCAAGAAAATTCTGAAATAGGTACATCGGTTGATTTATTGAAAAAAAGTAAAAGTAGCGCCTTCCTCATACAGAAAAAGGGTTTCGTAGCCTATTAATAAGTCGTTCAAACCTCCCACTCTTATACTATCCCTCCCCTACACCCCTACATTCCCCTACTTCCTTACTCCATCCCTACTTCCCCTCCCTGGGCTTCAACCTACGCTTTCACTCCCTTTCCCAACTTCTTCCTCATCTACTTTCTCCTCTCCTCCACTCCTCTTTCCCCGCACATTTCATCACAATCCTCCTAATTCCGCTCCTCTCACGTTCCTGATTTCCCACCGTTCTGAGCTGTGATTTAAGAGTTCCCCCCCCACTTCCCCTTCTTGCAAAAAGTACGACAAACGGACGGATGGTCGGACACCCTGCCGAAACTAAACTGGAACTTGGATTTAAGACCAGTTTCCTGCGCGGCTTATGGTAGCCTTCAACATAAATACAGATGATTCAAACGTAAACAATCAGGGCTGCATGAACCATTTATGTTGGCTTTGGATGCATGCTGAAAGCTGACCTAACTAACGCGCTGAGGCCCTGCGGCTTCCCTTATCGCGAAACTGACGAGGACATCAATTCTCCGAACGTCGTGAATCCGGACTTCTCAGATCCAAGTTTCAGTGTATAAGGATTTCTGCTTGGGTCTACAAAACCCTAAAAAGTGCCTAAAGTAATTTCTTTATTTAAAAAAATGACTATAGTGACTTCATCTTTAAAAAGTGACTAAATAATCTGTCTAACTAAGAGCCCTGATTATTCCTGACTGCTACTAAAACTAATTTTTACAGAAATTCTCTGAATTTTGAATTTTGTTCTCACAATCCGTGACTTTTGCCTGATTATGAGGGTTTCCTCCACCTGAAACCACCTTGCCTAAACGCCAATGCCTCTTCATGAAGCGATGTCAATGGCCCTTTTGTAGAAATTTTGATCCGCGATAATTCCCATTTAAATCCTCGGCCATGAATATAATCCCTCTCACCTGTAACAGCATAAATACGCGGTCAAGTGTCGGTCGGCCGATTACAGATAGCATTCTGAATGCTCACACGTGCCGCAGAAGCATATTAGTTCTGATTGCGAATGCAACTCGGTACTGTTGAAAACCGACCATTCCCTACAGTAGTCGCTCGGATTAGCCAGAACCATGGAGAGATACCCTTTTATTCCACTTTATATCCTCCTATAAAACTCGACTCTCCACCCTCTAACTTGTATTCAAGCTCGGAATTCTAACATTCTCTCTATAATAATACGAGTACATATGATAAAATGATAATCCGACAAATTCCTTAAACAAACCAAAAATATAGGTTGAGTATTAGGGTGTCAAAAAATTTTTTTTCTAGAATTTTCATGCATATCAACTAGGGTGGTCCAAATTTTTTGTTCCTCGAATTTTCGTGCATACCGTTCCCAAATTTGTTCGAATTCATTTAAAAAACTTATTATTTGAAGGCCAGCCAGTCCCATGAAGTTTGAGACGTATTTGCCATAAGGAAAAAAGACGTTTTTGTCCATTTTATTTAGAATCGTCAGTATTAGGTGAATTGAGTTGAAACTCAACATTTCTGATTTTATTTTCACAATTAGTTATAGAATACAAACGAATAAATATTTTTCTCAATATCACCCCCGTGAGTCTGTTTTATAGGGTCCAAAAAAAGCCCCATATGTGAAAAATTTTATTTTGCGAGTTATTGGCCCTAATTATGATTTTTTTGCGTTTTTTATTAAATATAGATTGTAACCAATCATTAAGTATTACTTTGTATTGATAATTATGTTTCAATACATTTTTCAAATAAGTTATTATTGTCAAGAACAATTTTCTCTTAGAATAGAGTTAGAAAGTTGCGGTTTCTTTCGAAATTTTCAAACCCTTTTTTAACTTTTCATTCAGAGGGAAGCAATAATCAATTTATTTGACAAAAGTCATTGTTCAGAGCATTTATTATTATTTATAAAAATATTCTTTTAAAATAATGCTTGAAAGTTGCACTTTTTCTAAAATTTTTCACTTTTTGTCCACTTTTGAATAAGAGGGAGGTAATAATTAATTAATGTTAACAAGCCTAATTGTTTAAACAATTCACTCTTGTTATAATAATATTCTCCTTGAATAATGCTAGGAAATTTCAGTTTTTTCTGAAATATTCTAGTTTTTGTCCACTTTTCTCGTAAAATCTTAGAATGAGGTAATAATTAATGCAATTTAACAAACAATTGTTCAAATAAATTATTATTGTTAATCTTTTCTTATGATAATGCTAGATAGATGCGGTTTTTTCTGAAATTTTTAATTTTTGGTCCAATTTTTACTTAGTTAGATTATAAGTACGGCAAGTTAACAAACATAGTTGTCCAAACAATTTATTATTGTTCATAATTATCTTTTCTTATGGGTTTTTGACCTTTTTTATCTTTCACATACAGTAGAAAACGATAAATAGACGTAATCATATTATAAAAATAGCCTTTTAATGCTCATAAATGCACACATAAATATATACATATTTTACACAAATTCTGAAAAAGGAGATCACCAATCTTCTTCTACACTCCCCTTTTTGAAATTCAAATATAAATTGCGGAGCGGACCATAAATCTATTTAATATTTGAAAACCTCTGAAAAATATCTTGAAATGCGATAAAACAGAATGAGGAAGCATCTTCGCGCGAAAGTTGTGAATATTCATGAGAGTGAGATACACCTAAACGTTGTTCACTGACAAAGTTTCGAATATCTATCCAATTTTATATTATGTCGAGCCTTCAGTTTTTCATACTCTTATTTGATTTGATACTAGCAGAAATATGTATCTGGATTTTTATTTCCTAATATTAAAAATATAAATAACTTACTAATCCATTATGAAACAAAATTTTAAATATCAGGTATAACATTTGTTTGAAACGATAATCAATAATTAATAATTTTGAGTTAAAAACATTTAAAATTAAAAAAAAAAAATATAACGATTTCAATTCAAAAGGTTCCAAATAAAACAACTTTAAATTAGATAAAATTTTGAAAAAGGGAAAATGTTTTGAAAGGAATGAAAATGAATTGTACTTGTATTATTTCTAAATAAAAGCGTTTTAAACTAAATAATTTGAATTTTAAAGTGTCTCAAATTTAAAAATCTTGAATCAAAAGCTCTCTAAATGTAAAATTTTCAGACTAAAATTTAAAAAATTGGTAAATTTCATTAGAAGGGAGTTGAAATTGAATCATTTCTAATTAAAATCGGTTAAAATTGATCATTTTTTTTAAATTGAAGGATCTCGACATTGAATGATATCAGATTAAAATTTCAAAAAAAGGACAATTTAAAAATGTTAAATATGGAATATTTTTTTATTCGAATTTTAAAAATTGAATCATTTGAAATTTCAAACAATTTGAAACTAAGAACTAAATTGAAGGTTTCAAAGTCACAGATTCTAAAATTGAAAAAAATTAATTGTTATCACGTAAACGAATAACATAAGATTAAAATTGATTGAAACAATTTTTCTAATATCAGAAAAATAAATTAACCATCATTTGCAGCGCTCAAAAGAAATAACAATTGAACGAGTCCAAACTTCATTTAAAATTTAAAAAATTGTTGGTCACCAAGAATTGTGATATTTAAAATTGTTATACTCATAGCCTTAAGTTATTTTTAATAAATTTAAATAGTTTGAAAATTTGAAAATGGTTAATTATACTTTCTGAAATTCAACAATTTCAATTTTAATATTGCAAAAGTAAAACTTATGAAATAGAAAAATTGAAAATTTAGAGTTCAACGTGACAATTCAGAACTCTAAAATTGCAACCAATAATAATCCAAGAAATTATTCAGTTAGTGATGTATCGATTTCAGATCGTTTAATTTTTATTTTAAAAAAAGACACTATTTTTATCTTTTCAATTTTGAATCGTCTAATTCTTAAGACTTTATTTAGAATTATTATTCGTTCTTGAAATTATTTTAATCAAATATATTTCAATTTAGAATCATTCATCTTTCAAAATCTTAAACTAAACATCAGAGAATTTTAAAATATCACATCAAAAATTAAAAATAATAACACCAAAAAAGATTGCTACCTATGATTACAATGCTTATTGCACAATTCGAAGCCTTTCAATTCGATTATATTTTTTTCAAGTTGACTGTGAAATATTCAATATCTTGGAACATTTTCAAATAAAAAATAATTTAATTATCATTGCATGGTTTTAAAATCTTCTCATTTCTAGGGCTTGAATTAGAGAAATGATTGTCCTAATTTCGCTTAGTTTTAGATTTATTCTGGAGGCACTCAATTCAACATTTTTAAATTACATACAAATAATTTAAACTCAAAATTGTGCAACTATCAAGTCTTTTATTTGATATTTTGCGATTTTGAAGAATTTAAAATACCCGACAATTTTGAACGTTCAACATCGAAACCAAAGAATTTAGAATATTCAGTTCTAAAATTAATTAGTTCAAAACCAACTTAAGTTGAATTCAAGCAATTTAGGTTATTGAAAATTCATTAAATTGTTTTAGCACTGAAAGGGTGCAGTACATAATTAAATAATCAACAAAATCGGAATTTTCCAGGGGAGCGAAATAACATTCTGTAAAATTGAAATCTCTATCTTAAGATAAAACAAATGTTTACTTTCGAGCTGAAGTGTATCTAAATTGAGGCCAACAATGTTTACAACCTTAAATTGACAGGAACTTAAAATTGGAACAAGCTCGGTTGCGGATCACGATAAAAAGTGCAATTTTCAATTTAAGCAAAAAATAAAAACCCAGTTCCGAGATAGTAAGTTGCTAGATTGATAGTAAGAGAGTTTGATTAGGAGTAAACCAATTTCGAGTAAATCATTCAAGAATCTGGAGGTTCAAATTTGATGGGGTTTTAAAATCGTCTTTGGATAGCGACTAAAAAACCATTCTTCAATTTTTAAAAATAATAAAAACTTGCTGTCGAGATATGGGGAGGCTGAATAAGAATAAAAAAGTTTTAACTCAACAAAATTATATAGTATATGTTTCTTTATAAATAAACCACAATGATTTTTAAAAATATCATTTCTGATTGCAAGGAAAAAACATAAGTGAAAAAAACCTTATAAAAGTGTTTTTTTTTTTTAGTAAATAAAGATTTACGAATTTAGGTTGAAATTTTATTAGTACTTCAAATATGTGATTTATGTCAAAAAGAAAATCATTGTAATTTTCTTAATTCAAATTTAAAGAATTTTAAACATTATAAGCCCTCAAAGTTTCATTATCCTAAAAACTTTAAACATTATATGCTTTCTAATTGGAAACTTTGAAAATTAATTCATTGAAACTTGAAGCGTTAAGAATTAAACAATTCCAAACATCGTTCAAAAATTGAAGAATTCTTATGTAAACTAGAGTGTTGAAAGTTAGTTGTTAAAAATAATAATTAATTTTCAAACTGAGCATCAAGATCACTGTGATTAATTCGTACGTTAAAGAAGATTTTCAAAAACAAAGCTTTGTGTTCAGAATGCAATATTTGAAAATAACTTTTAATTCGACTACTGCTTTCCATTTTTCTAGTTTATAAATCTGCCTTATGGGGATGGCACGATGTAATCCTGAAACTGAATTAGAATCGACATTTTCAAATAATGATTTTAACCTGAGGTCTCATAGACCGCTGTATATATTTATATCCAATTCAATACGTAAAGCAGTTTTTGTTACTCCACTTAAACAAGTATATAAAGAGACAATTAATAAATTTCATCAATATTTATTATTAATAATCTTTTACACCAGAGGGGAGAGGGACCCATATATCAGAATCATGGTGCGGTCTGGGAGACCGCACATTTATACGTCCATACTAATTTGTCACTTTTTGCTCAAATGAGGGTTAAACTGGACGTAACACTTTTCTGGGAGCCGCGTTTCGTACTATCGGGTGCCCGCATCAAGCTCAAGTTTCTTTCTGTGTGAGATCTTACGCTTCGAATAACTTGAAAAAAATAAAAGATAAATATATAAAATTCTGAAACTACTGTGGACGTGTGGGACCACACGTTGTCCACATGCCTTGGCGAAAGCATAACTAAAACTAAAGCTACTAATAACGGCAGCCTCGAGGAAGGCCAGGGGGAGGGACCCACAAATCAGAACCCTGGTGCGGTCTGTGAGACCGCACGTCCATACTTAAAGGTCTTTGCCACGTTCGGAATATAAAAATTCTATTTGCTTACAAATTTGAAAAAAAAACTTGACGTACCTTAACTCTCATGCGACCTACATATACTAATAAATTTTCACACTCAATCATAAATTCACACTCACGTGTACTCATAAATTGTCACATTGGCATGACAAAAAAACTCGCAAGATTGAAAACGCACGAAAAGCGAGGAGAAACATAGGAGCTTCAATTTTGACAAAGTGAGTCAATAAATTGGAAGATTATTATTATTAATGCATATTGAAGTTGAAGCTTCAAGTATTTTTACACTCATAATTTCTGAAGTGTATAATGGTATGTATAGGAGTCCGACAGGTTGTCTGCTCACTTAAACATAAGGTGGATGGAAAGAATTCGATATTCAAGCGTTTTACTTCAGCTGCTATTAATATTCGAAAATGAGCCAACACGCGCTTGTAATCTCTTGTGGATGAAAGATTTCCTTCACGTAGCCGAATGAAGGGTCATATTGATCTATCTCCGACGGCGCGGGAGGATTGAAAACGTTTTGCGGCATTTTGCGGCAGAGTGCCATAAAAAGTTTTAAATTCCTCGTTCACGGTTCCTCTCCCATTAATAATAACGAAATATCAATCTATCAAAGTAGAGATCACAAGTGACTAAAGACGATATCCCCTAGTTATTAAATTATGTTAAATTAGCAGTCAATGCACACGCGCGCGACTCTTTACTTGGTTTTGTATTTCCTAATACTAATAATACAAATAATTTAAAATTTCATAATAACAAATTTTTGAATATATAAAAGTTTAAAACATTTTGGTGACAAGTTACATAATTCAATCAATTATCATATGATACCCAAAAAGTAATAATAATTATCTATAGGTACGTTTGTTAATTTTCTCTAAGAAAAAACATGAATTTGATTATTAATGATTTTTCAAAATAAAATATAATAAAATATCGGTTGTTAGATTTATTTTCGGATCGTGTAAGAGTCCCTTTTTTTCACGCGATATTTTAAAGTTATGAAGAAATTAATTACACTTGAAAATCGACGGAAAAGGTGTTTGGCAGAGCATTTTTTAGAACATCAAAACCTTCGGAAAGTAAAAAATGTGAAATAAAGATAGTGAATTTCGTTTACGAATATAACACATTAGTTTAAATGATAGCAAATAAAATTCAAAAATTTTTAATTCATAAATGTATCAAACTTTATATAAAACATTATTTTTCAACTACTATCCGTTTTGGTAATTTATAACTCTAGTTCTCCTATAATATTCAAAGTTTTTAGTAGAAAACCCTTTCCATTCACTTTAAATGTCGCCTGTTCAATATCACATTTAATTTTTAACAATAATTTTTAACAAAAGTTTAATTTTAAATTTATATTTTTTTCTGGATTGAAAGAAAACTTTTTTTTGTTTCAAACATTTTTTAAATTGATTTTGCATGAAGGAAATGTTGGTTTATATTTTTTTCTGACTTTGAGAAGAAAGTTTTTTATTTTAACCACTTCGATTATTATTTTAATTGAGTTGGACCGGAACAGATTCTTTATTTTTAACATTTTTTTTCTGCTGAAATAGAAACCTTTTGAATTTTTTTCTGAGTAAGAAAGGGGATATGTTTTATTTTCAACATTTTTATTTAATTAGAAAACGAGCAAATTTTTGAATTTAATTTGTTTCTGATTTGGAAGCGGGCATTTTTGTTTGCAATGTATTTCTGACTTGGAATAGAGACATTTTATATCTTTAAGATTTTTATTCAGTTAAAAAAAAGAAAAATTCTGTAATGTTCACATTCTTCTTAAAACCAAAATGATGACATTTTTTATTTTCAGTTTTTTTTTCTTGATTAGAAGAGGGACATTCTTCATTTTTAACGTTATTATTGAGTTGTCAGAGAGGAAATTTTGGTTTTTAATTTTTTTCTAAACAAGTTTAATTGATATAATGTTCATGTTTAAAATTGTGCAATTTTTAACACTCAATTTTAAAACAGTGACATTTTTTGGCCTTCTTGAATAAAAGAAAAGAAAGACATATACAATATTTTTGATAATTGATGAAAATTGAAATCTTAAAATCTTAAGGTAGGTTCAATTTTTTAAATTGAATGATTGTCGTTTCAAGTAATATTTCCGGTAAAAAACACTCACATACCATATTATTGTTAAAATGGTTCAAATAATGTAAATATTCTTCTCAATCTAATACATTTTTACTAACGATCAAAATTTTAGACAAAACTCACTAACATAACATAATAAAATTGTGGATCCACTTACGAAAATCGGATTAAAAACAGATTTGTCTTAAAAACTGACTAACTCTCCGAAAAAACGAGTTCAGAAATGTTCAAAATCCATTAGAAAGCTTATAAAATTTCGTGTTTTGCACACGCTTCCACATTTTTTATGATAATTGGAGAACCCATAAATATTTTATTATGTACCTAATCTCATTTTGAAAAACAACTCATTTCTACGGAGCTGATAAATTTGAAATAATTTTAAAAAGTCTTTCTAGTCATAAAAGGTACAAACTTGTCTAAACTGTTGAAAATTTACATGCGTTTAAAATACCTATAATTAAAACATCTGGAAAACTTGAACAATTCAAAGATTCAAGGTCTTACTCTATTTTCATTTATGAAAGCTTTAACATTTTATTGCAGATACATTTCTCATTTTATACATAAAAAAGTTTTCAAATCACCAAAAAACTTTCAAGTTAATTTATAGAGATTCTAATATTTATTTTTAAAACGAGATTTTTTTACACATAAACAATAAAAATTCGTAAAAATTTACAAAAGTAAAGCGCTTGGAAATATTATTCAGATTATGTGTATATACAGTATACTATTTATTTTCAAATTTTGCAATTAGAAAAGATGTAATTTTCCTGCAGAAGCTTACATATTTCCGTTCAGAGAAGAAATATAATATGAAGTATGTTTTAATTGCAGAATTTACCGGTTGCACAAATTTTTCAAGCCTGGGATTCAACCTAATTATTTTTATTTCATGAAGTAGATTAAAAATATATTTAAAGGTATAAGGGGATGACATAAATTTAGCGAATTCAAAAAATTTTTAGATTTGACAATCACCGAACAAAGGATGTATAAAAAATTATTATAAGTGAACATTAATTATTCGAAACTGTAATGGAAATATATAAGGTAGATATACAAATTTTGTTTTGGATTCCTGGTAGAAATTTTGAAATAATTCATCCAATAGCACAAAAGTTTAATCATTTCAAATTATCTGAAAAAGCTGGTAAATTACCTTCAGATTTTCAATCGAATGTATAGAGAAGAGAATATTTTGTTCATATAAAGCCCTTAAAATAAAACATCTTTCAATCTCGAAAAATTACTCTTTAAAGTTTCTGACCTGAAATTTTTTACTTTTTTAAAAGGATGCACGAATTGAGAAGATTTGATCGTGATTTTTTTCATCTAAGACATTGTTTATTACGTTTACTGATGATCAATTTTAACAAAGTTTAGGAATTTTGCGAAAGAGATCCTGCCGCAGTACAGTTAAATAATAACTTAATAAGTTTGAAAATAACTTTCATATTTAAGACTTCACACCCTTTCTCCTATTCTCTTCTTTTCCGCTTCTTTCAAGAATGTTAATTTTTTCCACTGTTTTCAAGAAGCTTCCCCTTTTTGTCGTGGTTTCGCTTAAATGTGAACTGAATTACTAGAGTCCAATAAGAATGTGGTTGATAATTAAATTATTTTGTTGGAAATGCAACTATTTTTTTGAAAATTTGTTTAATTTTTGGTTGAAAATCAATTCATTTTAACTGAAAATTAAACTAATCCATTTTTGTTTAAAAATTTATCTTTCTAAGTTAAAAATTCAACTATTTGGTTGAATATTCATCCTTTAAAGTTAAAAATTCAAGTAATTGGTTAAATATTCATGGATTTTGTTGATTATTCGTATTCTCTTGTTAAAAAAATTTATTTTCTTGTTTATGAAGTCAAACTTTATTGTTGAATCTTTAAATTATATGCCAAAAATTCATATTTTTATGGTTAAGAATTAATTTTTGTTGACTGAAAATGTAACTATTCTATTTTTACTGAAAATTGATATCTTAAATTGAAAATTTATCTTTTCTCGCTCAAAATTCATGTAATTTGTCAAACAGTTGTCTTTTTTGGTAAAAAATTAATCTTTTTGGTTGGAAGCTTGTTATTTTCGGTGAAAAATGCAACTAATTGTTCAAAAAAAATTTTGGTTTTTGTTAAGGATTCAACTGTTTAATCGTAAATTAGCTTTCTAAAATAAAATTCATATTTTCGAGACGAAAATTTAACTGTTTTGTAGACAATTCGTCTTTTTGACTTCAAAATTCAACATTTTGGTAGGAAATTATATTATTTGGTTGGAAATTATATTTTTTGTCAAAACTTCATATTTTTGGTTAAAATTAAACTATTTATTTAAAACTTCAATTATTTTGTTAAACATTCGTTTTTTTGTGAAAAATTATGTTTCATTATATCTCAAGCAAAAATTCGACTTTCGAGGCCTGTAGAGTGGGTCGAAAATCGAGTTTTCTGCCCTAGGGAAGAAAACTCGATTGTCGACCCGCTCCACAGGCATCTCAAGTCGAATTTCAATTATCGATATGATGAAAAATTGTATGCATGCCTCGGGTCGAGGCAACGATTTCACTCAGTGTGATATCAATATAATATTTCATAACACGCGCATCGAAAGTTCGACCTTCATTGCCTCTTGAGCGGGTCGAAAGCCGTGTTTTCAACCCTAGACTGGAAACTAGAAACTATTTTTTATCTGAAAAATTAACTGTTTCTTTTTTTATTGAAAATTTATATTTTGTAAGTCGAAACATATGTGGGCGTCCACATGAAAAGGGCCCTTATGGCTGGTTCTAGTTTAGGAGGCACTCGCCAAGTTTGGATGCGTTTTTATCGCAAAAACGATTTTTCGAAGTTCCAACTTCAAAAATGCTTCGGTGAATAATTGTTCAGCTAACAATTAGAGGGTTTCTTTTGGGTTTAAAATGCTGGAGATTCATCATTTTGGTTGAGGATTGAACTTTTTTTTCTTGAGATTCGTCTTTTTTCTTTTAATTCAACTAGTTGAAAAATCTTCTTTTTTTTAATTCGTTCTTTAAATTGAAAATTTATCTCTTTTAGTTGTAAATTTATCTTTCTTGGTTGCAAATTATCTTCCTTTCTGAAAATTCTTCTTTTCTGGTTTAAAAATAAACTTTTTCCAGAAATATTGGACTTTTTAGCTTGAAAACTGAACTATTTGGTTAAAAAATCGACCTTTTTAGTTGGATTCAACTGGGTGATAATTCGTTTTTTTTTGTGAAAAGTAATTTTTTAAACTGAAGATTAAACTATTCCATCTTTGATTGAAAACTGATATTTTTTAGTTGGAAATTCAACTATTTGGTTGAAAATTTATGTATTTTATTAGAAATTGGTCTTTTTGATTCGAAATTCATCTTTTATAGCAGAAAGGTAATCTTTCTTAGTTCAATAATTCATCTGTTTGGCGGCAAATGAACTTTTTTGTCGAAAATTCAACTTTTCGGCTTGAAAATTCAACTGCCTTTGAAAAAATTCGTCTTGTTGGCTTAATTGGTCTTAAAATTCAGAACTCAAAACTCACAACTCACAATGGATGGGGAAGTTGGGAAAATGAAGGGAAGTAACTAGAAGAGATGAGCGGCGGGAAAGTAGGACAAGTAAGGGGAAATTGAGGGCGGGGAAGCAGGGGGTGAGAGGATATGAGGGGAGCGGAAATAGGGGAAGTGAGGGAAAATTTGGATAAGGGAATGAGTAGAGGGAAGTAGATGAGGAAGAAGTTGGGGAACGGAAGGGGAGAGAAGGTAGTGGCGTGGCGGAAGTAGGGGAGGGGGAGGTTTCAACGTCTGATTTAGGTCTTAATACGCTACAAAACTCTTTTCTGTAGGTGGAAGACGCCTACTCTGACTATTTTTTGATCAGAGAAGTGTTACGTGTTACAAAACCCTTGCGACCCCCATAATATGTCGACGCTCCCTAAACTGTCACAATTGACATGATAGATAGACTCGCAAGGGGAAACGTAAGAGTTTAAATATGCACAGAAGGAATGAATAAATTAATTGATGAATGGTGGATTATGATATATAAGTATTTGAGCACATTATTAGTTATATTAGAAGCTTTTACCAGGAAAGTATAATGGAGGTTTGTGAGCTTAAATCCGTTCCACACAACGTCCAACTCTTTTTCTTTGCCTTTCATCCTTTAGTTCTCATTCTTCCTGGTTTCTTTCCTTTATGGTCTTCCTAAATCCACAAATATAACTCCACTTTGCGCGAAAGTAGTTCTGAACTACAAACTAAAGCATTTAAGGGTACATACTTTCTTTTAAATAAGAAGGCAAAGTTAAGCACTCTTCCAAGTCTCCGGAGGATCATGAACGCGATAACTATCGATTGCCGTTCTGTTACAAGTTTTAATAACCTCCAGAGAAATTATAATGTAGACGTACGAGTAGAACAGGTGCCGCTCACCAATCAAGATAACTGCTATTGATCTTCAAAAAGTTAGGTTTATTCGTTTTCATCGACAAAGTAAATAATTATATAACAATATTATTTCATTGGGGAAAAATTCAATTTCCTATAGGGAAACCTCCCTACAGTTGATAGCTTCAGAAAGTGGAAGTGGATAATTGCACATTAAAGCCAAATGCCTGAAGTAAATTTAATTTACAGATTTCATATGCTTTGAGTTAACGAAAATGCATTTAAGGCGGAATTTCGTGTTCTTATAATTATAATAAGAAAAATAAACAAAAGCTATTGTTTCTCACATTCTCTCTAAATCTGAATTAGTACAAATCCAACGAATTAAATCAGCACTGAGAATTTCAACTCCTAAGTTAGTTATTTTCTTAATTGCATATTAATTAAAATAATTGAATATGTATATTGTAATAGTATCACTTCAACTCAAAGTCGTAATGAACGTTGTATTTTTCGTGCCAGGGCCTAAAACGTTTCAATACGAAATAAGAAGATTTTTCTATTAAAAAAATCTAAACGTAGTACATGAATTTTGAAACCGAAAAATAAATAGTTAAATATTCACTTAAAAACTTCATTTTCAACGCAAAAAGCGAATTCCCAAAAAGTTAGTTCAATTTTCAACCAAAGGGATGAATTTATAAATAAAATTGTGAATCATCAACCAAAACAAACAAAAAATGAATTTTTGATGATGTAGTTCAACTTTCCACAATGTAGTTGAGTTTTCAACAAAAAATAAATAGTTAAGTTCCCAATGAAAAATTTAATAGATGATATTTCAACCAAAAAAAATTTTATTTTCAAAAGAAATACAGTCAAATTCATCCAAAAAAGACGAATTTTCAGAAAAATATTTAAATTCACAACCAAAATAGATTAGTTTTCAACCAAACAGTTGCATGATGATCCAACCAAATTGTTCCCAACACTTTTTCAAGTGATAAAAATAAATAAAACTCTCATACTTACAAAAAGATTTAATTTACATGTTGAATACTAAACTAAAAAAGCAAAGAATTTCAAGCATTAAAACTCTTCTGAGTTTATTGTATTCAAAATTGAAATCAAATAATTTAACTCATTCATTTATAAAACAATGTTATGACTTTTTCGAACAAATTCTTATTTATTGTTGAAAATTAGCGTTTCAGAAACAAAAAAATATTTTAATTTAAAATAGAAAACAGTTGGATTGAACCAAAAAAGACGAATTTTCAACAAATTCGTTAAATCCTCAACCAAAGAAGATTAATTTTTAACCAAACAGTTGGACTTGTAACCAAAAAATATGAACTTTTAACAAAATTGTTGATTTTTCAAGAAAAGAATTAAATTTTCAACCAGTTAATAAAACTTTTAATCAAAAATACGAATTCTCAGCCAAAAATGTGATAGTAGACTTTTCGAGCAAAAGTACGTAACTTTCGAACAAAAATATTTGCATTTCTTATCGGGTTCTGTTAATTGAATTCGCGTTGAAGTGGAGAACGAGAAAAAGAGGGGAATGGGGGAAATACCGTCAAGTCTGCTATAAGTAAATAGGAATTTTGATAATTTATAGATTAACGTATGATAGTCTAAATAAACATTGAAGTTCATTTTTAATACTTTTAAAACATCAGATTAGAAGACTCGGAATTATTCTTAGAAAATAAAGTAACTTTTCCACTTCACACTTTTTGATTTCGGACTACACAGTACACGCACATAAATACATGAATTAATAAGTAAGTATATAAATTAATAAAATATTTCTTGCACTAATTTAATGAGTACATTTTTACTCATTTTCAGTGACTGAATTCTTACTACAACTATTAGTAGAATTTAACTGACATTTGATGTCAGATAATTGTTATAAACATATTCCTCGAGACTCTCATTGTCCTATTGTCGATATCAGTATCAATTCTACATGAAAAAAGCTGGAAAAAATACTAGAGTTATGCTAGACTTCTCGATAGGCCATCATTTTTATTCAAGTCTCTCATACTTTTTATGGGAAGGTCATAAACTTTCATGGGCAAATTAAAAAAGTAATAAAAGTATTCAAGCACAGTTAAGGAACAACAGTTCTGGAATTTTTAAGAAAGTTAATAGCAAACGTGTATAAAGTCATGACATGGTTGTAAAAAATCTCCTCATATTTTCAAAGACTTGAATTGAGTTATTTCATAACTCAGAAACATAGAACTAGAATACGAGTCAGAGAAACAGTCCTTCACTGTCCACAAGAATTTTCAGAGGCGCCGGGACAGTACAAATTTCACATTGGTATGATTGTATACATGTAGTTGTAGAGGATACTGGATACAATTATAAACAATTGATTTTTCAACAAAAGTGTTATATTAAAAAAATTATATCTCGCAAGAGACCCTACGCCTTCGGAATTCCGTTTGGATTCATATTCCTCCCAGTCATACAGGTCGTTACCAAACTTGTAATCAGGCGATATCGCTCTGAGTTTGTAACCAAAAAGTCTGGGCTCGATTCCTGCTGCCTGCATTTTCTTGTCAATTTTTTTCACTTAAATTTTATATTATTGCAATTAGCGGCTAAATTCATTTAAAGCAATCAAAAATATTTATTTTCAACTTTTACCATATGTAAAAATTGTTTCCTTCAACCTTCATCATTTCCTAAACAAATATTTGAAGGATAAGTCAGTGCCACGACATCCTTGAAAATTTCGGAATAAAAACTGTGTAGTTACCAATTTTTATTTTAAGCTCTGCAATCAACATCGTTTTGTAATTCAAAACAAAATTTTTCAGTGTTATCTACTTACTCGCTCCTCCGACCTACTTTTTATATTTCTACTTTATCCCAAGGCGGAAAAGTTATATATAGTTTATACAAAGCAAAAAAAAAAATTATATATTTAATAATTCCCACTATCATTTTTCCGCCTGACGCACAGCCTTTTTCTTTAAATTAGTATTTTTAAGACATTACTAAAAGAGTAAAAACACTTCATTCGAAAAAAATGTAAAACTATTTATAAATGATTCTCTTTGATGTTTATTTATTATTTGTTCATAGTTGAAAAGTCACGGAAAAGTTGAAAATTTCAGACAAAATGCAAATTTCTAGAAAAACTCTAAGACAAGATAGTTATAACAAGGAACCTAACTAACAAGGAACCTAGCGCAGGTGTCCGCCTCTGATTTTATTCCCCTTGATATATGTTGTACTACTCAAAAACGTAAGCTACACATATTTTTTCTTTTCTGCGGATATTCGGTTTGAAGCTGTGAAACCCCTATGTGGATTTTTAATGAGAACAAAAAAAAAAAATATATATATATATATAAACATACATTTGAGAATTTTTGGGAAGACGATTCCTTTTGTAGGAAAATGAAAAACTGATTGATACTCACTTTTTGTTTCATCACAAAAATGGTCCCCTATTCTGGACCATTTTTTTTTCAACCCTAATGCTGCAAAAAATCCCTACATAATTTTCAATATAATAATCATTAGGGTGGCTCAAGAAAATCAAAATTCCTTTGATTTGTCGGCTCATCCCCCAAAAAACTTCCATTTGGTGAAAAAACAACTGTGAATTTGTTTAAAAATTTTAACAAGGGGATCTTGGATCCCACGGGGGTTAAGCCACCATAAATCGCAAAAAATCTGTATTTTCTCACAGGTTTGATGAAAAAATTTTAGTTTTGCCTAAATATTGTAAAAAGTGGTCAGACAAGGAAATAAAATGAAAAAGTATAGGAATGTTAAAAACCTCTCCCATAAATTGAAAAAACACCCCTTTTTTGAACATAAAATGGATTTTCGAACTTTCTGCAGTTTCTATTGAAAATATATCATGAATTTGAAGCAAAATAATCACGAACATTGTTCAAAAAGTATTTCTTACAAAATAGATGATTACCCGTGTGAAAAAATTTCGTGGCAGTCTTGAATCATGCTGAAGCCAGTACAGTTTTTTTCAAGCCTGTCTATTCACACAATACTAGCCTGGCCCTACACTGGCGCTGTCTAGTTTTGCTACGTGTTTGATTCAAACCTTTCTACTGTCTAATCCCAGTCTTGGCGCTATCTAGGGGTTCGTTATGAATTTGAAAATAATGAAGACTGTCCAGATTTTAGCTAGTTTCTAGACAGAATCACGGTTTGGACATAAACAAAAATTACAGAAGCGAATTCAGATAATAATAATTTTCGGATAAACGATTTAAGAAATTACAACACATAATTGCATAAATGCTCAAGTAATGAATAAATATACACTCAAACATATTTAAGATAATAAAAAATAATTATTGAAGGTGATTGAAATCTTAATATACCAACTATATTATTAACAACGATATAAAAAAAATCTGAAAACATGTTGTTTTAATTAAATTATATAGTGCAGTTATAATAAATTTATATTCAATTTATAATAATTATAGTATGTATAATGCTATGTATTACATTTATAATATTGCAGAAAATCAAATTTTAACATAAATGATTTATTTAATTTATTTTAATTATTTATTGATTACGTAAATGATAATTAGGCCTAACGTATCAATTATTCAAAATAATAAACAATACTCATTTCGTAGCCTAATCGCAAGTATAATCATGCAAGCTTTATTCTTTTCCATGATTTATTCACACATCACGCACTTTTAATGTTTAAAAATTGTTCATGTTTTATTGAAATGAATATTACGGTGTTTTTTTTTTATTATACCATTAAGCCGTTTCGCTTTCGGAGTAGGCGTAAATTGCTCGGTTGGAAAGTAGTAATGTGTGGATGGGTATATAGGTATAGAGTAGATAGGTATATAGGTATAAGGTATAGATATTTTAGATTGATAATGAATTGAAATCCATATCCAACATAAACGAACAAATTTTTAACTTTCGCATTTTTTATTATAGATTGCTTATTTAGAGAAAGAATGAAGAATGTTATGAATATTAATAACAATATCCTGCGCCTAAAAAAAACTATTTTCAAGAAATAGTTTCAATGTATTTAATTACATTTATTGTAAAAACAAAAAAACACTCAATAAGTTCCACCGCGAAAATTATATTTACATATAAAATTATTCTATTTTGAATAAATATTTTTACCCTAAACGAGATCAGTCCTAATATTGATCCACTTTCCTGTACATTTTCATTTTCTTACCTTTTCTGAAGACATTTTACAATATGTAGGCAAAAATTAAATAATTAGGAGTAGCTTATTCCATATTAGGGATATTTCTAACCTTTCATACAATGCATGGTATCTTTATATATGTTTTCAAAAATCTTTATAATTAATTTTTACAGAAGTTAATTTTAATAAATAAGAAATATACCTTAAAAAACTTAAGAGGAGTAGTTTTTGGCCAATACGTGTGCCTTATATCATCCTTTTTGTAAGAAATACGTTTTGAACTATGTTCGTGATTATTTTGCTTCAAATTCGTGATATATTTGCAATAGAAACTGCAGGATGTTCGAAAATCCATTTTATGTTAAAAAAAGGGGTATTTTTTTAATTTCTGTGGGAGGTTTTTCAACATTTCTACAATTTTTCATTTTATTCCCTTTTCTGACCACTTTCTACGATATTTAGGGAAAACTAAAAAAATTTTCATCAAACCTGTGAGAAAATATGAATTTTTCAAGATTGAGGTGGTTTAACCCCCGTGGGTTCCAAGATTCCCTTGTTAAAAAATTCAAAAAAAAGTTCACAATGGTTTTGTCACCAAATGGAAGATTTTTGGGGGTTGAGCCGACAAATCAAAGGAACTTTAATTTTGTTGATCCACCCTGAGGATTGTGATATTAAAAATTAGGTAGGGATGTTTTGCAGCATGAGGGTTGAAAATACATGGTCCGAAAAAGGGGACAATTTTTCTGATGAAACAAAAAGTGAGTATCATTCAGCTTTTTATTTCCCTACAAAAGGAATTGTCTTCCCAAAAATTCTCAAATGTATATATATAGAAATATATTTTTTTTATACAAAATCCACATAGGGGTGATTTACCCCTAGGAAGCAACTGTCTTCTAAAACGCTAATTCAATTCTATGTAATTCATGACCAAAGACGTTTTCCATGTGATAATATTAAAAAAACTTAAATGTTTGTACAAAAAACTCAATTTATTTATGTTTCATGTGAAATATTCGGGGGTGGGATTCACCCCTTTGAACCGAATATCCGCAGAAAAGAAAAAATATGTGTCGCTCACTTTTTTGAGTATTTCAACATATATCAAGGAGAATAAAATCGGAGGCGAACACCTGCGTTAGGTTCCTTGTAAGTGAAAAGTTGACAAAAAGGTGGACATTCTGAATGAATCGAAACTTTCCAGCATTACTTTGAGAGAAGATATATACAAACATTATAAATTTGTTTGAACAATTATTTTAATTAAATTTCATTAATTATCACCTCCCTGTAAGTGAAAAGTTGAAAAAGATTGAAAATGTCAACAACAAAACTTTCTAGCATTATTCTAAGCGAATATTGTTATAAATTATAATAAATTGCATAAACAATTATTTTTGGTAACTTTTATCAGTTACATCCTCACTCTAATTAAAAACTTTAAAATAAGTTTAAAAATTCAGAAAAAAAACCTCTCAAAACCCAATTTTTGACTTATGGGGGTTTCTTCGGGATTCTATGAAAAGGTTTATGGGGATAAAATTCCAAAACTAATTTTTGATTTCTATTTTATGGCATAATGAAAGTACTCATGGGATAGATATATATGTATATATATATATAGTTTGATATAGTTTTAAGTATTAAAATATTATTAGTCATTTCTTATGAAAAAGTAAATCAATTTTTTTTATG
Source organism: Andricus grossulariae (assembly GCA_011634705.1). Taxonomy (NCBI): domain Eukaryota; kingdom Metazoa; phylum Arthropoda; class Insecta; order Hymenoptera; family Cynipidae; genus Andricus; species Andricus grossulariae. Next base: position 46,980,312 of record JAABKJ010000755.1, on the reverse strand, counting down.
AAAAACGTTTAAAACTGTGGAAAAACAAATTACTGAATTTTTTCGTGGTCACTTTTTACTACTTTTTCAAAAATATTTCAATTTTAATAAATCATAACTCATTTTTTCGATGAAAACATTCTCTAAAACTCTATTGTCTTTAATTTTGAAAATAAGTAAATGGACTGCAAATATAGTTATTTGTTGATTCATAAAATCATAGAAAAGCTACTTTTTCAAAGATATAATTTTGGTACAAGGAAAGCTCAAAAATGAATGCCTCAAAAGAGTTCAAAAAATGCCAGCCATGGAAAATTATTTTCGAAACAAAAGCACAAAGAAAATTCAACTTAATTTTTCTCGAAATTTGTAAAATCCCAAATTCGTGTATTCTAAGCTGAAAATACAACCGTGCAGCTATTTTCAGTTCTTAACGGATAAAATTAATTTAATTAAAAATGTTGCGTAAGAATTTAATGGACGCAATAATCTCAAAAGACTGGGTTTATATATTATCTCATAAGGGTCCAAAGCATAATAAAAAGGTTATAATAGTGATAATGAAAATGTCAGTCTTATCATGATTAAGTATGAGGATGCAGGCATGAGCTATATGAGAAAATCTATATCATGAAAATGTAGAAAACAGGGTTTAAATTAAGGAGGAACTCGATCTATGTAATTATTCTTAATTAATTTAGACCAAGAGATAGTAATATAAAACATATAAATCTGAATGAGTAGAAAACTACTAATTTAAGTTGTGGAAAGTCGTTTACCAATTGTTTTCGTAAATATTTCTACTAATTCAGATAGCATTAGTTCAATTTCTACTAATTTCTACTAATTAATTTAGTTTACATTTGGTGACAAAATTAATTAGTATAATTTGACTATTAATTTGTAGAAAACTACTTATTATCAGCATAAATTATTTTTATTATATATGAGGTGCTCAGAGGAAAAACGTGATAAGTCCTATGTCTTAACATAGGACTAATCACGCTTTTCCTCCGAGCGGCACATATATTAATATAATTTTTTTTTTAAATTCTCCTTTTCTTCCCATGTTTTGAAGAAACTTTTCCCCTGAATTAATAGAAACCAATAAAAAAATCCAACTATTTTTTGGGTAAAAGTTCATTTTTGCTGTTGTTTTTTTAAAAGTCCACTATTATATTTTTGTTTTGGAATTTATATCGTTTGATCAAACTTTCTAGTATTTGGTTGAAAATTCAGCCATTTCCTTGAAAATTAATTTTTTAAACTGAAAATTTAACCAGTCCAGTTTTGGTTGCAAGTTTATATTTTTTCGTTAAAAATTAAACTATTTAGTTGAAAATTGATGTATTTTGTTGAAAATTCATCTTTTTTGGTAGAAAATTGATTTTCTTGGTTAAAAAATCATCTTTCTGGTTAGAACTTCAACTATTTGTTAGGCTGTTGAATCCTTTTGTTAAAAATAATTTTTTTTTGCTAAAAACTCATCATTCTAGTTGAAAATTGATCTCTTTAGATGAAAATTAAACCATTTTTTTTCAATTGTTTTTTATTGGTTGTCCATTAATTTCTTCAATTGAACATGTAACTATTCCATTTTTTCTTAAAAGTTCATTTTATCTAGTTTGGAAATTTAACTATTTCGTTTCAAATTCATATATTCATATTCCGTGCCGAAAAATTTTCCTTTTCAGTTAAAAATTTCACTGTTTGTTTGAAAATTAATCTGTTTTGGTTAAAGATTTAATGATTTTGTTGAAAAATTCATCATTTTTATTTCAATTTCACTGTTTTTGATTTTAAATTCAAATATTTTTTTGGTTGAAATATGAACTACTGCATGTTTGGATGAAAATTTATTCTTTGAGTTGAAAATTTAACTATTCAATTGAGGATTCAACTATTTGATCAAAAAGTCAAACTTTCAGGTTGAGTATTTAAATGTTTTGTAGAAAATTCGTCTCTTCGGCCTGAAAATTCAACAATATGGGAGAAAATAACATGTAAAATAATATGTATAGGTTTAAAATTCATCCAGTTTGTTGAAGACATTTTTTGGTCAAAAGTTTTGGGTTTGATTCAACTGGTTAAAAATTTTTTTTTGTTTAGTTAGGAATTTAACTATTTGGTTGAAAATGTAATCCATTTTAGTTTAAAATTGAGCTATTCGTAGGAACTTCATGTACTTGGTTACCTTCATTGTTGAAAATTGATCTTTTACGTTTTAAAAGTCAACTGCTTTAAAAACAGTTGACTTTTTAGCTTGAAAACTCAACTCTTTTTTTAAAAATTTGTCTTTTTGGGTAGAAAATTAATCTTCTCTGTTGAAAATTCATCTGTTAGGCTGAGGGTTAAACTATTTTGTTGAAAATTCGCCTTTTTTGGTTGAATTAGACAATCTGAAATTTATGGTTTAAAGTTATTTTTTAAACTGAAAATTTAACTATTCCCTTTTTGCTTGAAAATTGATTTTCTTTGGTTGAAAATTCAACGACTTGGTTCAAAATTCATGTATTTTGTTAAAAAATTGTCATGTAGTGAAAATAATTCTTCTCAGTAGAATATTAATCTTCTTGGTTGAAAATTAATTTTTGTACGTTAAAAATTAAGCTACTTGGTTAAAAATATAACTTTTTTGTCAAAACTTTAATTATTTTGTTGAAAATTCAACTATTTTCTACCAATTTATAATTAGCGTCGGGGGCAAAGTGTCTATTTGCTTCACAAACAAACAATATAAACAAAAAATCTTTCATTTTCACAATTTGAAGTTTGCAAATTTATCTTCAAATTTGAAAAAAGCTAGAAGTTCTCAGTTTACAGTCCACTCACAGTTCCGCAGTTTTTCCGCAAATTATGTAATCTCCAGTGATTGATTTTGGTAAATGATTGATCCTTAAATTAATCTGTGTGGTATACATACATGTCTTTCCGATAATGACTGGTACCGCTTATGATAATCTGTATCGAGCATGTGCCCATGCGACGGATCATCAAGCATTAATTACTCCCATTATTGCCGAAATACGCCGAAGGCATAGAAAAGTGACATTGCTCACTATAAAGCGTGAACAATATCTACTTGTGTATTCAATCGTAAACGAAAAAACTCACGTTAATCTTTGAATAACCGATGGATGATTTTTTCATTTCCATTAATTTTCTTTTTGTTTTTTTTGGTCAATTGATCATTTTCCTGGTCAATTTGAAAAAGTTCAGAAGACATGAATGACTCAAAACAATATTGGAAGATTTTAAGATATTCTGAAACATTTTAACAGATTTAAGTTTTGAGTTGGAATATCAAATGATTTGGTACAACAAATTTTGTAAAAAAATTATAATTCTGAATTCAAAAAGGGATTTTTTTGATTCCCTTCTGCTAAATCAGAATCAAAACTCTTTTCCAACAATCCCAGTCCATGTCCGAAATTTCCGCATTCAAGTCAAATCATAATGCTTTTCGGAAATCCCTTCTCCTACGTAAAAAATAATTATTAATAACGAAACTTACTGTTCCAAAGTAAACTCAAAATGAAAATTATAATGCAAAAGCTTTTCGATTAAGAAACAAAAAGAAATCAACTGAATTGTTGTATTTAAAACCAAAAAGACAAATTTTCTGCAAAACAGTTAGATTTGCAAAAAAAAGTTATTTTCAAACAAATAGTTAAGTTTTCCAGCCAAAAAGACGAAGCTTTAACCAAGAACATTAACTTTTAACCAAATAGTTGAATTTTCAAGCAAGAAGATTAATTTTTTATAAAAAAAGATGAATTTTCTACAAAATGCATCAACAGTGAATATTAGAAAAATTACTGTTCTGAGTTGGAACATCAGATAATTTTTTATCATAAAAATCACAATTCCGATTTTGAAAGAAAGAATTTTGTGAAAGAAATCTGATTCTGAATTTAAACTGGGACTTTCTTTAATTCCCTTGTTTTAAATCAGAATAAAAATTATTTTCCAAAATTCCCATTCTGTGTCCAAAATTCCCTGCTCCAAGTCAAATTATAATTTTGAACGGAAACCTCTGGTCCTATATCAAAAGTTATTAATAATAACGAAAGTTACTGCTTTAAAGTGAACCTAGAATAAAAATTATAATTTGGTAGCAAATTCCCCCTTCAAAAGTCAACATTATAATTCTCAAACAGAGAGGACAAATTTTCTACAAAACGGTTAAATTTACACAAAAAAAGTTTATTTTTAATAAAATAGTCGAATTTCCCAGCCAAAAAGACGAAAATTCAACCAAAAACATTAAACTTCAACGAAAAAGTTGAATTATGAACCAAGAAGATTAATTTTTTACTATCAAAAAGACGAATTTGCAAACAACTACATGAATTTTTAACCAAATAGTTGAATTTCAAGCTGAAAAAGATACAACTTTAACCAAAAATGGAATAGTTAAATTTTCGGATGAAAAAATTACTTTTTAAAAATGAATTTTTAAACAACTACTTGAATCCTGCACCAAAAAAGTCACATTTTTAATCAAATAGTTGAATTTTCCAGACAAAAAGACGAATTTTTACAAAACTGTTTACATTTCAGCAAAACAGTTTATTTTAAACCAAATAGATGAATTTTCAAACAAACAGATGACTTTTCGACGACGGAAATTAATTTTTCACCAAATAAGACCAAAGAGTTAAATTTCCAACTTAAAAAAAAAATTCTAGCAGAAATGAACTAGTTGAATTTTCAGTTTCAAACAATTAATTTTGAATACCATATTTGAATTCTCAACCAAAAAAGTTGGATTGTTAACCACCTAGTTGCACTTTTCGTTTAAAAATACGAACATTCTACAAAACAGTTTTATTTTAGACGAAAAAGTTAATTTGCAACCAAATAATTTTATTTTCTAACAAAAACATGAATTTTTAACCGAAAAGATTAATTTTTTATAAAAAAGACGAAATTACAACTAAAAGAGATCAGTTTCCAACCAAAAGTGGAACATATGAATCTTCAGTTAAAAAAATTATTTTTCAGCAAGAGGAAATTAATTTTCAACAAAATATTTAAAATTTCAACAAACTCTGACAAATTCTGATTTCGAACAGGGATACTTTTTGTAAATTTCCTCGTTACAAATCAGAATGAAAATCATTTTCCAGAATTTCCCGTTTTAGGTCCAAAATTACCTGTTACAAGACAAACTTGTACTTCTTTACGAGATTCCAAGTTTCAAAGTCAAAATTATAATTCTTCACGGGAATAGCCTGTTCAAAAGTGAAAATTATCATTCTTTTCTAAAATTCCCTGCTCCAAGTCAGGCTAATTGTAATTCTTTACATGATTGTTTAAAAATATTTCCGTTATTTACTCCCTGTCCCAAATCAGAATTGCTATTGTTTGCTGAAATTCCTGGTCCCAAAGTCAAAATTACAATTCTCTTAGAAAGTTCACTCTTCCAAGTCAGAATTGTATTTTTCCCCCAATTCCAAGTGAGAATTATGACTTCTTCACAAATTCCCTGTTCCAAATCGGAATTAGAGGAATAAAATATAATGAATGAGCTTTTAATTTGCTATGGTAGACATCCTGATAATTTATCACTATTTAAAAAAATACGGACCTTCTCTCTTAAGAGCAAATGCAAATGAAAGCATTACTGGTCAGATTACTTTTTTCTTGTTTATCTATTTCCAAGTTGTAGAGTCTGAACTCAAATACGAATGCTGGTTAACTCAAGTGAAAACTTTGCAGCAGCATGCAAAAATGAAACTCACAGATCCAACAGTACCAGGGAAAATTCCTGCAGCTGCTGCATTTGCATTAGAAAAGTGTATCACTACGATCTGTTGAATCCGGTGCACATCATATATATATTATGTCTATCGATCGACCAGGCAGTTAAATGAGTTTAAACTTACGGAGAGAATAAAACGAGAAACGCTTCTGAACTGTAAATGCATAAGATTGGCCGGGAAAAAAATTCTTATAGGAAATCGATTCCTGCAGCCATAGGAATTTCTAGCAGAATATATTATTCTTGGGATTTATTTTGGATAAAACATTGCCCTCGATTCTGAAACGGAAAATTAACATCAGATGTTTACATTTAAATGCTCAATTTAGATTTCCAACTAGCTTCGTTATTCTACTTTCAGACACTTTTTTTGGCTCGATGATTATATTTAAATATTTTGTTAATGGCTTCTGTTTTACATATTTTAATCTTTGAAGCTTTATTAAATACACCCAAAACCTTCAGTTTATAATTATGTAATTTTCAGTGTGGCCGTAGGAAAGGTATAATCTGTGAATCAGGGAAAATTAGGGAAGCTACTCTGATAGAATATTTTTGTCATTTATTTATTTATCTTGTATTTCAATTTATATTTTTTTACAGTTACTTCCTCCTGAAAATTATATTTTTAGTTGAAATTTGTATTATTTTGGAGGAAAATTCAAGAATTTTGTTAAAACGTCATGATTTTTCTTTGAAAATTTAATTTTTTTGTTAAAAATTCATCTTTTTGGGTTGAAAATTCAACTATTTTGTTATAAAATTAACTTTTTATCGAACTTTAGTATTTTATCGTTGAAAATTAAAATAAAATCTTTCATGATTGAAAATTTAACTATTTGTTTGAGAATTCGTCTTTTTGGTTTAGAAATTAATCTATTTTCGTAGAAATTTCATCTTTTTTAGATACAAATACAAATGTTTGCTTAAAAATAAGGTGTTTTGGTTAATGATTCAACTATTTTGTTGGAAATTCATCTTTTTGATTTAATTCAACTACTTTTTCATTTAAAATTAAAATCTTTTATGGATGAAATACTTAATTATTCGTTGAAAATTTATCTTTTTTAGTTAAACATTCAACTACTTGGGTAAATGTTAAACTACTTTGTTAAACATGATTTTCGCTTCAAAATTCATCTCATTGAATACAAATTTAATACTTTATTGAAAATATTTTTTTTTCGTTCGATTTTTTCTTATAACTGAAAAAGTTAATTTTCTATTTTTGGTTTAAAATTGAGCATTCTTATTTAAAAATTTATCTTTTTGGCAGGAACCTAATATTTCTGGTTTGTAATTGCCTCTTGTTTGGTTAAAAATGCAACTATTCGTTTAAAAATTAACTTTTACTTTGAAAATTCTTATTTTCTGTTTGAAAATTCAACTGTTTTGCAGAAAACTCGTATTTTGGCCTGAAAATTTAACAATTCGGATAACAATTTTTTTCTTGACTGAAGAATCATCATTTATTGAAAACTCATGCATTTTGTCGAAAAAATGTATTTTTTTTTGTAGAAAGTTTATCTTTTTTTTTTTTTTTAATATTTCATTAAAATATATGAGGCATTTATTGTCGGGAATTCACGGATCTCTCATTGATTTTTTTTAGTTTTTTTTTATCTCTTTTAGTTGAAAATTGAACTATTTTAGTGAAAGTTAAATTATTTTGTTTATCATTTTTTTTGGATTTGAAATTAATCTTATTAAATAAAAATGTAATGCTTCATTGAAAATAGTTTTTTTAATTAATTTTTTTTTGCAAAAAACTAATCTTGGTTTGGAATTTCCTCATTGTTAATTAAAAATGCAACTATTTGTTTTCAAATTAAATTTTATTCTGAAAATTCAACTGTTTTACAGAAAAATCGTACTTTGGCTTGAAAATTTAACAATTTGGATGCATTTTTTTTCTTGACTGAATTTTTTGAAAACTTATGAATTTTATTTAAAGATTGTCTTTTTTTTCTGAAAAGTTTACCTTCTTTATCAAAATTCGTCTTTTTGGTTTCAAAATCCATCTCTTTTGATTTTTTTTATTGAAATATTAGCTGTGGCATTTTATGTCGGGAATTCATCATTGTAGGTTAAAAATCCAACTATTTGGTTACAAATTGAAATATTACCGTTTTCTACTAAATTCTTCTTTTTGGATTAAAAATTTCACTGTTTGGTTGGAAGAGCGGTTGTTTTCTCATTGAAGTTAAATCTTTTTTCATTCGAAATTTTACAATTTTGTTAAAAATTTAACTTCTTAGGTTAAAAATTATACAATTTGCTTTAAAGTTCAAATATTTTGTTCTAAATTCATCTGTTTTGCTAGAAAATCCAAATATTGGGTTGAAAATTCACCTTTCTTGATTGAAAAGTAACTTTATTTTTGTAAATTCATCTTTTCGGGCTGGAAAGTCAACTTTTTTATAAAAAATTCAACTTTTTAGCTTGAAAATTCATCTTTTCGGGTTGAAAATTCAACTGTTTTTGGTTTAAGTTTAATTCTGTTTGTTTAAAAATTAGATTACATATTTTGTTGAAAATTCATCTTTTTAGGTAGAAAGTTCAGTTACTTTCTTAAAGTTTGTCTATTTGTACAGAAAATTCGTCCTTTTGGATTAAAAAAACGTATTTTTTGTTGAAAATGCAGGAACAGGGAATTTTGAAAATGAAGTTTTGTTGCCACCCTCATTTCGAATGTTCCTTTTTATTCAGAAATGTTTGAATTTTTTATATGCTAAAATTAAAAATTGTTCAATCATTTTGATTATTTCTTAACAGTTCATAAATTCAATTAGCCAACAATATTTATAAAGATTCATTTCTTCTGTATGGAAAGATAAAAAAGATATGTAGACATTCTTTTTAAAGACCACTTTTTCTATTTTGTTGTGCTACAGAAGAGTTAAAAGCTTGTGATATAGATCTACGTAAAACACTTAAAGCACTTCCTCATTTCTTTCAAATTGTCCGCATTGGTGTTGAAACTTGAAAGCCAATTTGTTCCGTGTTGCCAACATTGTCCACTTGAGTTGGGAAGACAGGGAAACTTCTACAGTATAGAATACAGAAACAGTATTTAAATAATACCTTAAAACAGAGGAGAATATTTACAGGTGACTGGCTCCAACTTTATCCAAGTTTCTCTCTTTGTGAAGTTCTTGAGACTTAAAACGTAGTTCTCCTTACATTACAACTTGAAGGATAATAAAGTGCAGCTTTTGCACTCAAATATATTTCAGTCCTTAGTTTCTAGTCGAGCTGAATAACACTCAGATAATAAAGGTATTCAACTCAAAGTAACTGGAGAACAATTCATCTTAGAATAGACCCTTACATAAAGACCGTTTCAGAAAATACATCTAAACCTTAGGGGTCATCTTGGCAATCCCTCCTTGAAAAGCTTTTACAAAAAAGTACAAGAAACTAAAACCATTTTTACAGGAACCTAGAAAATTAATACCTTTGCGAAGTACTATGGATGTATCGACTATGGCTGTATTTCTTTGTGTACCTTTTATGAGCATTTTGTTTCCTTATAGGTATCAAAAAAATTTGCTTCCTTATAGAGGGAGGTTTTTCTTTAACAAAAGAAAAAAGGGATACTTTCAATATTATTCAAGCTTAGTTTCTGTCTTACCGAAAATCTTATTTTCAGAAAATCAAAAAGCTCATCAACATGTCAATCAATGTGTTCTGTTCCAATGAACAACTTTTTAACTAAATTAAATTAAACCAAAAGAGTTCTTCATAGATCGAATTTCATCAAGTATTCCCAATATAAAAAAAAATCCTCTTATAAACAAGGTAAATATTGTTGATAAAAAATTTTAAAACGCTATTGGTAGGTTATGGTAGGTAATGAAAGGTTCTTTATTTGGATATTCGAAACGCTTCGAAGACTCGAATAAGTATATCATGCACATTACTGTTGTATTCCCAATTAATAAAAACGTTTCCCTCATATCAAGAAGATAAACAATATATTTTTCAAATTCACTAATCGATATTGTTGGATAATAAGAGGTCGTGAAAGGTACGTCAGTAGATTATCCGACGTGTATTGAAGACGCGAACAAACATATCAGATACAGTACTGTAGTATTCCTAATATGAGAAAAAAATTTCATATAAATATAATACACTAATTGTTTTTAAACTTCGTAAATCGGTACTTGCGGGTCACCCAAGGTTCAGCGAACAACTACATTACATATATAGTATTATTGTATTTCAAATATCAAAAAGTTTTTCTCATATAAACAGAATAAACCATTTTTTTTAACATTATAAATCGGTACTATTAGGTCATGAAACTTTCAACAACAGGTCGATCGATGCATCTCGAACACGCGAAAAATCACACCAGATATTGTATGGTTGTATTTTTAATACGCAAAAACCTTTTCTTGTATAAACAGGGCAAATTTTTTGTTTTGATCTTGTAGCTGTACTTTTCTGTCAATTCTTGTAGGAAATTAAGACTACAATGAAATACAACATTATAAAAAAGTACAAATTCGTCCGAATAATAGACAAAAGTTGTACTTTCCTGTGATTCTTGTTTCAATTTATTGCATTTATTTGTAGGTTACTGTACAAATGCTTTTAGTTCATTGCACTTTTTTCTATAAATTTTTCCCTCTCTTTTAAAATTACGTTTGACAGAGAATTGATATCTAGGTAAGCTTTTCATTTAAAGAAATGTTGCATAACTGAAATTTCTGCTTCATTTATGATTAATATTCTTGACTTGAAAGTTCTTGACTGTAATGCTTTCTGCAAAGCCTTGTAGGTTTTTGAAACGAAGTAAAAAAATAATAATAAAAAAATATAACAATTTTGACACTGCATAAATTTGTAGTTTATTGTTATTTTTTCTTACTACAAATTTTTATATTTAAATTTAATTGAATTCTTTTGTTGAATTTTGTTTTGTTATTATGATTTTTTCGCTTTAAATACAGCATTTTCAATGCGTGAAAAACTGATTGCCAATTTTTATGTGTACAGTTTTTGACAGCAAATAAGAATATAAAATCATACTTCAGAAAAAATCGTGTTTAATTAAGTTAGAATTTTTTGAAAAATCAACAAAAATATTACACTCTTATTTTCAATCGTGGAATATTCATTAAAAATTTAAAAAATGTCTTTCACATATCTTCTCTAGTTTCGTTTACAGAAACTTTACAAATTTAATAGTGATAATTCTACATATTTTGAGTATTCTGGAGGGGCCTAAGAACTAAGTTAAAAAATTTGTTTAATTTCAAAAAAATAGTGGTGTGTTTCTTCCAGTCAATCAGAACTAATTTTATAAAAAATACTTTGAAAAAAATTGTAAATGAGTAACCCAGTAAACCAAATGCAAAAAGCGTAACTTTTGTTTGTATTTCAACAAATTCTACCTTGAAATTTAAGAATCTTAAATTAGATTGGAATCGAATTCAAAATCCCATTTAACGTCCAACACTCAAGTCAATGTATAAATTCTTGAAAATAAACCAAGAATCTTACGATAGACCGATTGCTTTTGAGATGGGTGGTGGTGGGAGGAGGCATGTAGGTATCTGTTTGTATGGGTGGGTTTTCTGTAAATTTTATGTCCTAATGTGTTATCAGATCTTTTGTAAACTAGTACGTCCAAGAAGGGCAATTTTCCGTCTTGCAAATTTATCTTTTTAATTGAAAATTCAACTATTTGGTTGAAAATTCATTTATTTAGTTCAGAATTCGTCTTTTACGGTTGAAAATTTATGTTTTTAGTAGAAAATTCAACTTTTCAGTTAAAAGTTCATCTATTTTGTCAAAAAGCAATCTATGTAATCCAGAGTAATCATATGCAATTCGAAGTAATCTTAAGTAATTCAGAGTTCCCCCTCGTTTCAACACATTTTCTCGAAAATTCGGAAAAGTCATCAAAGTAAACAATTACCCTGTTTTGAGTTTCTCAGATGAGTCCGAGGCCTGGAGATAGAATGCAAAACTAAGAAGGAAGTGCATGATTTATTTATAAGCTTCGATCAGAGAATCGAATACCTTTCAACTTTCCAGGGTATTTACTGTCTCCTGGGATCATCGCGAACTGAAGAATTGTGGTCGATATTCAAAAGGCTTTACGACTTAATCGAGATCCGTGCTTGGAAATCGTTATCTTTAACGGCGTGAGAAGGCAAATGGTTCGATAAGTACTGGGAAAGTCACCGCGGTGCAAGATATGTGTGGGGAATTAGGATTCAATGTTATCTCCTGCACATCTTAAAATCCGATTAGGCGTGAATTATAGGGTGGAATTCTCCCAGCTTCAGGATCGGATGAATAGCTCGCTCAAGAACCATTCAGAAAATGCATTTTCCAGTTTCTAATAGCGTCAAATTAGCCTATAATTCAGTGCAATCATCTTCAATTTTTCATTTTTACAGTGAATATCGTTTTATAATAAAGCTATTCTTGCATTCATCAAATGCCAAATATAATAAATATGAATCGTGATCCAGGATCGATTATTTATCTTTACGCTTTTCTCTGAATACCGTAAAATTTTTTTAGTTGAAAATTCTACAGATTGGATCATATAAAATGACAGATTTCATCAGCGAGTCAAATTGTGATTCGAAAAGTGACTTTTGTCTGATTTGTCTAACGTCAAATCCGCATTATTTGAATCAATTGACCGATTCAAATTTAGAGTATAAATTGCCCCGAATTTTTAAAATAAATTGACCTGGAGAACCTGGAGAAGGTCTAGAAGTTTGAAACCGGTCTCCAGTAACAATTCTGATTATAATTGATGATTGTCGGAAATCTTAGGTGTAAATTGTAATGAGGGTGCCGACCCTGGGGTTGGGGACTGCTCGATAACTATCTAGTTGACCAGACTTGACTGTTGTGAGGAAAGGTTTCTGCGGCTCGTTATTCCACTGTGATTCTTTGATCCTGCAACCTGAGTCTGTGGTTCTAAGTGCCGTAGGAATCGGTGTCTCTTTTTTTCCGATAGAAGCAATGGTATCATTTCGAATCTGATTCGCTGGTCCGTGATCAGCCAACACTCTCTCACGAAATAACAATCGTAAATATCAGAGTGTGACTCTCAAAAGAATGGATTGAGGGAATTTGTAATCGCATCTCACGAACAAAAGTCGATTTCCATTTCAGCGTATTGAAGATAGATTTACAATAAATACCAGTTGCTCAATTTGATCCTAAAATTTGATAAAAATTATATCTAACGCTTCACAGAAAAAACTGGGGTTTCTATTAGAACCAATTTTTGGTTCCTAAGGAGCTGCAACAAAAAGGAACCCCTCTTGCTGAAAAGGAACCCTAAATGATGAATTTGTTCCAAAGAAGACTCCGGTTGGATCTCCAAAGGAACCCAATTTTAATAGAGACTTTTTTTAAATAACCAATTAAAAGTAAAAAGTATTATCGCGATTAGAATTGATATAATGAATTGATAAATATTATTTGCAGGTTATGTAGTAAATCCCTTACTTAACAACTCTACTTTGCAAGCGGTTGGTTTGTAAATGCGCCTTCATGTTATTCTATTCAATTGTTCCAAAGGAACCCTTTTGGGTTTCCGCAGGATTCTAATGTAGTTCAAGTTGTAAAAGATAACAACTTTTATTTAAGCCGCAACTTTAGTGAACCCTCAGTTTTTTTCTGTGTTTTATACAGATTTCGGATTTTTTATTTGATCAGCAAATTGCCGATCAGAATGGTCCGATTATCAAGATTGCCTGTCATGAATTTTCAAGAGTAGCAACTGTCGAGTGTCAGTTGTTATACTTTATCTAAGTCATACCCGTAATTTTTAAACTAAGCTTCATTTTCTACATTTTTTTTTTTAACGAAAAATCTTTAACTTTTAACGAGTAATTGAATCATGTCAGCCTGAAGAAACACTTTTTGCATGTAAAAAAAATATTTTCCAGGGGCAATGAGATTAATGGCCCAATATAGGAAAACTAGAATTTTTGTAATACCCTGAAATTTAAAATTTTCTCAAACATTCTCTGTTGGTCCTAGGAATTCGTAAATTTTTCAAAAGTGGGAGCCGGAAATAGGTCTATCTATAGAAACACTTAAAAAAAGAAAACATTTTTCAGGCTTTAATAATCATTTTAGTTGAAAATTTTTCTCTGGTTGAAAATTCAACTATTTTTGGTTGAAAGTTAATTCCTTTTGTTTGATAAGTCTACTATTAAATTTTTCAGTCAGCATTCATCTTTTTGGATACAAATTTTATTATTTGGCTGAAAATTAAATTTTTTTTCAAGATTTAACATTTTTGTTAGAAGAATGTTAATTCTCTTTGGTTTGAAAATTTGTCTCCACTGGTAAAATTTCCACCTTTGTCCAAAATACAACTATTTGTTTGACAATTAATTTGTATTGGTTGATCATTCAACTACTTTTTTTGATAATTCGTCTTTGTAGGTTGAACTCAACTGTTCTTTTTTTGAAATCAAATTTTTTTTTTTAAATATTAACTATTATATTTTTTGTTGCGAATTCATCTTTTTCGGTTGAAAATTCATCTACTTGAAGTTGAACGCCTTTTTTCAATTTTTTGGTTAAAAGATTTATCATTCATCATTTTGGTTTAAAAATTCATCTCTGTTGTTAAATTTTTTCATCTATTTTGTTTAAAAATACAAATATTTATTAAAAAATTATTCTTTTTTTAATTGAAAATGTAACTGTTTTTTTAAACTCTTTGAAAAATCTGTTTTGTTGTTAAAAATAAGTTTATTTCAACTGAAAATTCAACTTTTCTATTTTTGTTTGAAAATTCATCTTTTTTAGTTGAAAATTCCTCTATTTGATTGAAAAAATATCTTTTTTTTTAGTTAAAAATTCAAATATTTGGTTCAAAATTTATCTTCTTTTTTAAATTCAATTATTTAATTGAAAATTAATTTATTTTCTGAAAAAGTTGTCTTTTTTGGTAGAGAATTTTTCTTGTTTGAAAACTCAACTATTCCAGTTGAAGATTAATCAGGTTAGTTAAAAAATTCATCCCTTTTGTTCAAAATTCTACAGTTCTAGTTTTGGTTGAGAGTTCATCTTTTTTGGTTAAAAGTTTTAGTATTTGTTTAAAAACTCAATTATTCTGCTGAAAATTTAATTACTTTGTTAAACAGTTAATATTTTTGGTTGAAGGTTCAACTCTTTTGTTAAAAATTCGTCTTTTGGCTTGAAAATTCAACAATTTGGTTGCAATTTTTTCTCTTTCTTCTTTTAAAAATCTTTCTTGATTGAAAATTCAACTCTTATGTTGAAAATTTGTGTTTTTGGTTTGAAAGTGTATTTCTTTTGGTAGATATTTGCTTTGTCTGAGTATTCAAGTATTTTGTTAACAATTTTTATAAAAAAATTTATAATAGTCCTAGGAAGTTGTAAACCTTCCAGAAGCTGAATTTGGAACTATAAGTATCTATATGAAGAAAATTTTTTAGACGGACATGATTTGGTCGCGACATCCTTGCTTTAGTTTTGTAAATATTATGTCGTTCATGACCAACTCACGAATTTAAATAAAAAGTATAACAACTGTCAGTAAAAAGATATGAATGAAGTTTTTACTATTTCCCTGATGGTAAAAGAGGTATGCTTATTAAAGCAAGGAGAAATTTGATTTCTAAAAATGCAAGTGGTTTTCGAAACTGTGGATTTCATTTCGAATCGTGTAGGCAGTTGGCGTTGCACAAGATACTTACGTGTAGGAAAAGTCAGTTGGCAGATATGAGGTATAAATGTCGCGTGGCAAATATGTAGGCTGTAGATAGCAACCGTAGGACTATAGAAGGTAGTGGTCCATGTTGCTTCTAACTGAAAGTCGAGTAGGCGTTCTGGAGAAATCTTTGTCATAGGTATTCGATTAGTATGATCTAATCAGAAGATTATGCTTCCAGAACTGTAAAACCCTTAAATAAAAAGAATCTCTGAAAACTTTTGACATTAGCTTGATGTTTCTGTTGAATGATGTTATCCAAAAGATGGTTTTCAATGTGGTCTATGTTGCTTTTGACTGAAAATCACTCAGAAGATTATGATTCCAGAACTGAAAAAACCCTTAAATATGAAGATTCACATAAAACTTTTAACATTAGCTGGATGTTTCTGATGAATAAAGTTATACAAAAGATGGTTTTCAATGTGGTCCATGTTGCTTCTGACTGAAAATCGAGCTGGCGTTCTGGAGATATCTTTGTCATCGGTATTCGATTAGTATGTTCTAATCAGAAGATTATGATTTCAGAACTGTAAAAAACCTGAAATAGAAAGAATTATTAAGAACATTTAAAATTAGTTGGAAGTTTCTGATCAATAATCTTACCAAAAGATGGTTTTCAATGTGATCCATGTGGCTTCTAACTGAAAATCGAGTAGGCGTTCTGGATATGACTTTGTCATCGGTATTCGATTAGAATGATCTAATCAGAAGATTATGATTCCAGAACCGAAAAAAAACCTTAAATAGAAAGAATTACTAAGAGCATTTGAAATTAGCTGGATATTGCTGATGAAGAATCTTTTCCAAAAGATGGTATTCAATCAACATTGTTAAAGCTATCTTGATGTCGCAGGTGTAACGTAATTAGTAATAAATCAGTAGGAATCGACAGTGCTTACTGCGCACTTTCAGCTTGTTCTTTAAGCCTTAAGAGTGGTCCCGACTACTGCCATTAGAAATATTTATTGCCGATTATTTTCCACGTATTTAACCCCAATGCGAAACACGGAGAGGCAAAATGGTACTCTGTTCTGTCAACTTGGAAAGCAGCATCTCAACAGTGGTAATTATTGTCACCGGAGATAAATCGTTCCGTTTGTCAATCGCTGTTCTATATGGTGTTCTGCAGTCAGAATAGCCCAAGAATCAGTTTCACCTGCACAGTTGTCCACTAACTAATCCTACCGGTAGACTCTTAATTATTGGAAAAGATTAATACCTTGTAGATCTTGTTCCTCTGAGAAGAGAACATGAACTTGGTCAATTCCGATAGTGGTCTTTCTCATAGAACAGGATTTGTTTTCTAAAAATGGCCAATATATGCATATGTTTACGGAAGTGAATGTGGTTGCGGAATGTGTGAAGTGTGAGATAAAGTTGTGCGATTGGTGGATGTCAAAGATGACACTGACAACATTTCAATACGTGGCTAATATGTTTTTCTACATATGTACATACATACAACTGTACGTAAGCGACACGCGAGCGATTCGATTTGCGATTCCTGCGGACTCCGTCACGCTAATGGCACTTGGCCATTTATGGCATGTGTCTCGTAACTGAAAGAGGAACGTCCGAGATCCTTATCGCTTTTGTAGCTGTAACCGAGTCAAGGACGATGTACTGCCAAGTGTCTCCTGGTGTCTTCGATTTTGCAACGGGCTACCAATAATAATTATCTCGGCAAAATTTCACGTCATGTCACGTCAGATTTTCACGACTCTCAGTGTACTTTTTTTTATTTTTTTATTTGTGATAACCCAATAGTTACACGCGATCAATCGTAAGACCATATCATACAGAAGTATTCTTACTAAAGTAGTTATCATTTTAATAATCTAATAAAAAAATTTTTAATTGAATTAGGATGTGGGTAAATCGCATGAGGTTTAATCATATCAACTATGTTGTGGTATCTATTAAAATCTATATCTATTTAAATGTTGGTATTGTCACTACATTCTTCGTAAAACCTATTTATATTCCTACACATTCTGAATACGGGAGATATAAATTTAATAGTCTTCCTAGCTATCGTTAACATCTCAAACCTATTACAGAGTCATTCATAGTCACATCCTCTAGGCAGATATCTATACCTCATCCGCCATCAATCATTGTTGGCACATTCCCTTCATTCATATTTTACAAAGTCACCATTTCTGCGAAAGGAAAACTGGATTTACTGCAGGTCAGGGAAAACCTGGAAATCAGGGAAAAGTCGGGAATTTTGTTGGTCAGGAAAATTCAAGGATTTTGAAAAAAAGGCAAAAGTCAGGGAATTTCATTAACAAGCACTTTAAATAATTTTTTTAAGATAAAGTCACTATAGTCACTTTTTCAAATGAAAATATAACTTCAGCCACTTTTCTTTCAATAAATTAACCCATGGGTTAACCACTATTAAATTCAGGTCTACACCTGTTTCTGGATTTTCTTGAAATATTTTGTACTCTTATAGAGTATTTTCAAAAGTTACAAGAATTTTGTAATACATTTCAATAATTTGAAAATTCCAAGGAATCTTCAAGAGCATTAAAACGTTTCAAGGGATTTTCCCTTGAACTTTTCTAAAATCACTTCAAATTTACTGAATTCAATTAATTTTTTTCATATTTTGGAATTAACTTCACCTTGAATTTGCATGAAATTCACTCAATTTCCTTCAAGTTTACTGATAATAATGGCATTTTTTTTAAAACTATTTTGAATTCTTTTGAATTTAAATTGAATCGTTTTGAAGTCTTATGATTCGAATTCTTTTAAATTCAAAAGCACATTGTTCACGTTAATAATGCACATTAGCTATATAAAATTCTGTATTAAAAATGTTACAAGATTATAATTTATTCTATTAATGGTCATGAAAAATTAATATTTTGTCAGGGAAAAGTCAGGGATTTTTTAAAATGTATTTTTGTGGTCAACTTGAAGGACACAACTTCTGCGAATGAAAAAAATCTCTCTTAATATTTTCTGCTATTGTGCAACAAGAGTATAAAAGTTGATTTATTTCTTCTCTGCAATTTCCATATATGAGATTTTTGGTTGCACGTAGCACGTGTAGCAAAACCGCATGTACGTCATTCGACTCTTTGAGGGAAGATTGACTTAACCGCGGAATCTGATCTGAGGTCAAATTCGAAAAGGAAAGTGTAGACTTCAAGCTCAAATTGAAGAAAAATAGGTATCTATTATTTATTCTGTGTTTTTGAGTCATCAAAATATTTGTTTGACCCAATCAAATGTTGTGGTTTTTTTAAAGCAAATCTTGGGTAGATGGAGTATTTGGTTGAATCAACCAAACAGTGTCTTTGGTTCAAGAATTTTTTTTCTGGGCGTGGGGTAAGTATAAAAGCAGACAAGGTTGTAGAATCTTAAAAGTGCATTACATAATTTTAAAACCGTCACGGTGATAAATTTCAATGAACTGCAGTACGCTTTTTTAAGTCTTGAGATCCTTTTTTACGATCATGTGAAAATCGCATAATAAACGCAGAACGCTGATGCGTGCGTATGCTAACGAGGCGAGTTATGCAAATTGTTGCTGATAAGTTAAAAGGCGCCATCACCGCGGTCGAGTCGTGTAATAAAGTTTCTGTCATTCTTCATTTCCACCGTGACTTTTTTGCGGACAAGCCGCAATCCCATTATGGATTATGATGCTGTTGTTCTTATTTCCAAGATCGCAAACATGAATCTTAATTTGTTTTGCGAAAGTTGGTCAATAAGCCAACTGAGGGTTGTTACTTATTATCCATGAGTAATTTAAATAAAAATTAAGTTTTACTTCAATCACAAAGCTACAATTGTAGAAATGTTACAAATGTTTTGTTTTTGGTGACTATAAAACGGAAGTTTCTTATCTAGGAAGGTGAGTCAGTGATCCCACCTGTACGGGTAATGTTTCTCTGACCGATCCTCAATGATACGACACGGTTCTTGATCGTGGACAATGCGCAAGAAGAACCTGACACTTGTGTGCTCTTTTTTTCCTAGGTACCTCTGTCGAGACCACTTTGCTTTACTACATGTATACTGCCAAGGTCGCGTATCTGGTACTCTATCTTTATTTCCCTTTTCCGCCTTTTCCCGCCACCCAACCCATTGCTAATCTTGGATTCCATGCAGGATTGACATTCTGTTGATTCAGCTATAGGATTTCGTTGCTGAGTCAATTTCTGTGGGTGTCTTCAGCTCAAATTACCACTTAGTCATATTATAATGGACAATATTTCTGCAATCCTAGGCGCAACGAGAATATTTGGTGAAAATTTATAAGGCCGGGATTGTGTGAAAATTATAATTTTTTACGATTGCCTATAAATGGCTAAAGCTTTTTGGGAATTTACTTCGACGCGTCCAAAGGACAAGGTTCCATCTCGGAAAGAACAAATGTAATTGTGCTAACTCGTGGAAACAAAATGAAAAGGTGTACAACTCCTCTGGTGAACTCTCGAAGCTTCAAAATCCCACATAAATTGAATTGGAAACATCAGCACCCTGAACTCTGTAGCATTTGGGTTTTCCGATATGGAACAATGTCATTTGGAAAATAAAATTCCTGACGTCCTAGGAGCAACAGAACAAGATTCCTTATAACAGGGTAAAGTTCGAGTTTAGGTGAAGATTCGAATTTTCGGAGACCAAGTAGCTACAGCGACTAAGGAATTTATTTCTTAATTCAAAACAGAGTTTTTTTGAGTTACAGATAGTAATTTTCCTGGAGGAAACAGTATTTACGACGTCTTAGGGTTAACAGGGAGTTGTTTAGAACAGTTTAAAGTTCAAGTTTAGGTGTAAATTTGAATTTTCAGATGGTGACTTATGAATGGTTATAGCTTCTTCGGCATTTAGTTGATCATTTAGAACAGAATTAATTTAGATTCCTAATAGTAAATTTCCTCGAGAAAACAAAATTTCCTACTCCTAGGAGCAACAGAGAAACATTATCTAGAACGGTTTAAAGTTCGAGTTTAGGTGAAGATTCGCATTTTCGGATGGTGGTATACAAGTGGCTACA
Organism: Andricus grossulariae; assembly: GCA_011634705.1. Classification (NCBI taxonomy): domain Eukaryota; kingdom Metazoa; phylum Arthropoda; class Insecta; order Hymenoptera; family Cynipidae; genus Andricus; species Andricus grossulariae. Next base: position 46,959,804 of record JAABKJ010000755.1, on the reverse strand, counting down.
GCTTCTATGAAATTTATTTTTTCTTACAAAACAGTTTGTTTGTATACAAGATATTTACTTTCCTGGAATTGTTTACAACAGTTTAAAGTTCAAGATCAAGTGAAAATTCGAATTTTCCGATGGTCGCCTATAAATAATTTTCATGTTTTCTAAGAAATTTTGATTTGGCATGACATCTTTCATAGAACGATTTTTTTCATAATAAAAATAGCACCCTCCACTTGAATGTCATGTGTGACCTTCCTCGTTTGATTCATCATTTCGATGAAATTCTTCAAAGTGAGTGGCCCACGTGGGCAATTCTATAAGTATGTATATTCCACTCTCTTTGCCAGCGAGGCCGTGGCTGCTTTCATTCATAGAATCTGAGAGATGCAGGTCTTTCACTAAGCTTCTAAGTTCCAGAATGTGTGGGTTGAATATATAAGTTGACTTAACGCCATTCCTGACGAGTGTTTTGTCTCGGATGCTTTTTCATTGGTGGGTTCAGCTCAACGCCACGCGAGGTTCAATCTTGCAAGAATTTCAGTAATGGGTTTATGCAACCTGAGAAGGCCCTTTAGAAACCGATATGGTACTTCAGTAACTCGATTCCCACGCGAGAAGATTTACGAGGAAATTATTTTCGAGACAAAACATTGGATTATAGTATCAATCTTAATTGTAGTATAGTGCAAAAAGCACGATTGGGATAAATATCAGCACAGGAAAAACTGGGGTTTCTATTAGAACCAATTTTTGGTTCCTAAGTAGCTGCAACAAAAAGGAACCCCTCTTGATGAAATGGTTTGTGAATGCGCCTTCATGTTGTTATTCAAGTGTTCTCAAAAGGAACCCTTTTAGACCTCCACGGGTTTCTATTAGAGTTCAAGTTCTAAAAGATACCAACTTTTATTTAAGCCGCAACTTTAGTGAACCCTCAGTTTTTTCGGTGAGATTTTTAAATATAAATAATGCCTAGTCTCGAACCAAGAACACGTTTTCCTGCATAGGAAACGAGTTTGCAACCTGTACTTAGTTGTACGTGCTGCTTCCAAGTCGGAAAACGTCGAGAACGTACATTGTCGACGTGATGCTGATTATTACAAGATAAGCAGGAGGCAGATTCTCACCGTTGCTACCTTTCTCAGTGATTGGTTTTCGAATAGAAAGAGGAATTAAGGAAAAACATGTCGAGTGCATCTGCAATCCACATGCAAACTGATTCCAAATTCATCCTTGACTCGTGATCTTATCTGGACCGCTGTCTCCTGCATCCGAATCGGCCAATTATCCCTTCCTTTTCGCGACGGAAGAATCCGTTACAAACGACGCCGAGAACTTGAGTACTGAGAGAGTGAGAGGAGAGAAAATGTCAGGTTCATGATCTTTCCACTTGCGAAATTCCCACAGGACTCTGCTTTCTTATAAAGGACTCAGGCGTGCCCGTAAGTCAGGGAAAAGCCGGAAATCATGTATTTTGACAAAAAAATAACCAAAGTTAGGGAATTTCTATAAGAGGCAATTTAAATAACTATCAAAGATAATACTTTTTCTGAAATTGTCTTATTCCGTTTATAAAAATTCTATGTTTAAAATATTACAAGATTAAGATTGTGATCTTTGAATATTAGACATTAGTTGTCAGAGAAAATGAAAAATATTCTTGTTAGTAATTTATTTGCCTAGTGTTTCTATTAATTTTGTTTGCAGTTCCTTCCTCCTGACGATTATATTTTTAATTAAATTCACCTTTGTAGGTAGAAAATTCAAGTATTTGGTTAAAAATGGAACTTATTTGTTCAAAATTCAACTGTTTTCTTGAACAATCATCTACTTAAACAGAGCATTCGATCTTTTGAATTAAAAATTCATCTTCTTTATTGAAAATTTAACTGTCTTCTATGAAATCGAATTATTTTGTGGAAAATGAAACTGCTTTTGGTTGAAGTTTAATCTTTTTTGTTTAAAAATTCGATGATTTGCTTGAAAATTCAACAAGTTGTTTAAAAACTCATTCTTTGGAATTGAAAATTTGTCATTTATGGTAGGAAAATCATCTTTTTTGTTTGAAATAAATCAATTTGAGTTATTATAGTTTTATTCTGTTTATAAAAGATTCCATGTTAAAAATGTTGCAAGATAAAAATGCTGGTCTTTGCATACTAATGGTCAGGGCAAAATCAGGGAATTTTGAAAATGTAGTTTTTCGGCCACAAAGGACTCTCCGAAAGAAGTTTGTTATTCTTAGATCAGGTTCAGCAATGCGAGAGATATGATCAGAATCATATTGATCCTTGAGTGTGATTCGATTCATCGAATAAAAAACCTGTCTCAAATAGCAATAATCAATTTCGACAGGTACAAATCTAGAGGACAGCAACACCCATTGAGAGAGACGATATCCGACGTCCGATCAATTTCACGGTCCAAATGCAGCGACGCGTCTGTCTGCCGAGTAATTTGTAAATTGATGCCGAGGATTAATGAGACACGCCCTAGTGGATGCAAACAAAACAATCCCCAAAGAAGCCCTAATTTCTGATCGAATTAGAGTGCCTATAAACGAGATTTGTCCGCACCCTAGGAATTAAGTGTTCATCAACAAACGAGCCTTACTTAGCCACTTTTAAAAGAGGATCTCTGAGCTCTTTTAAACTGAAGCAGTGTAATTGTCACTGGTTGAATCAGTATTTTGAATTATCACTGATGAATCAGTAATTTTCCAATATCGACTGGGTGAACCAGTAAGTCACTTAACTAAGACAGCATTACTGAATATACCAGTCGTCTGGTACGCGCGCGTCGCCGATCGGGTCTTCACATTTCTCGACTCAAAAACGAACTTTGCTGTGTACTATTGTTTGTCTTCGAAATATTTGGGGCCTGGCTGCAATAAGCTTGCTGTTTCAATCAGTGAGATTTCACTGGAAATCAGTGAGGTTTTACTGGTGCATTTTAAGAGAGAGCCCTTCTACAGTAAAACCCGGATTTAGCTCCCCTGGATTGTGTCCTTCCGAGAATTGACGCCGCGCCGTGGGGATACGTGAGGGGCGTTTGCGGGGGATTTGCTGTGTGCACTTAGGCGTGACAAAACAGAGAAAGAAACAGGAGATAGATAAAACAGGAGAGAGAAAATAGTTCCGAGTCTCTGGATTTAACGTCAAGGTCAGCCCCAAAACCGGCGCTAAATCCAGATTCGACTGTACTTTCAAGAGCTTTTTTCGCCCGTGGATCATGGGGCCGTGCATAAATTACGTAATTACATGGGGGGTACGCGATCAAAACCATTTCTTACGTAAAATATTTTCAAGTCTGAAAACCTGACAGAGTAAGGGCATTTTCGATTAACTACTTTGTTGAAAATTCATTTTTTATTTATTTTATGGTTGATGATTCATCATTTCAATTAGAATTCTTTTTTTTTTGTTCAAAATTTAAACATTTTCTTGAAAATTCATTTCTTTTGTTGAAAATTCAGGAACTTTATTAGAAATAATCATTTTCGGTACGAAAAGAATCTTCTTAGTTGAAAATTGATCTCTTGGTTGAAAATTAATTTCTGGAGTTGAAAATTAGTTTTTTCTTTATCGAAAATTTAACTATTACATTTTTTATCGAAAATTTCTTTTTTTTTTAGTTGAAAATTCATGTAATTCGTTGAAAACTCGTCTTTTTCGGGTTGAAAATTCAATTATTATAGTCGAAAATTCATATTTTTGGGTTGAATATTTAACTTATTTGTTAAAAAGTCATCTTTTTGGTTGAAAATTTATTTCTTTTGCTGAAAATTCATGTTTTTTGTTAAAAATAATCTTTTTCGGTGAAAAAAATAAGTTTTTGAACTACAAATTCAACTATTATATTTTTTGTCGAAAATTTAACAATTTTATGGAATGTTTTCTCGTTCTTGACTAAAATTTTTTCTTTTGTTTGTAAACTCAACTATTTTGTTAAATATTGGTCTTTTTGCTTTGAAAATTCATCTGTTTTTATACAAAATTCATTTTTTGTTTGTTAAAAATGCTTCTGTCTGGTTAGAAAATTAATCTCATTCTCGAAATTTAACTATTTGGTCAAAAGTTGAAATACTTTTTGAAAAATTAATTTTTTCATTTGAAGATTCATGATTTTAGTTAAAAGTTAATCTCTTTGGTTAAAAACTAATTCTTTCAACCGAAAATTTCACTATTGCATTTTTTATTGAATAATTTATCTTTTTCTGTTGAAACTTTAACTGTTTAGTTGAAATTCATTCATTTTTTTTTTTTTTTTTTGGAAAATTCGTCTTTTTGTTTTAATTCAAATGATCTTGATTTGACATTAAAATCGTGTTTTTTGTTGTTGTTTTTTTCTGTTTTTTGAAACATCAAATATTACATTTTCGGCATCTTTTTAGGTCGAAAATTCAACTTATTGGTTGAAAGCGGAACTACTTTCTTAAAAATTGATTTTTCGGTTGAAGATTCATAATTTGAGTTGAAAATTCATCTTATTGGTTTAAAATTCAACATTTGCTTATAGTCATTTTTTTTGTATGCAATTTTTTTCTTTATTGACTGAAAAATCTTGGTTGAAAATTCAACTCTTGTTGAAAGCGGAACTACTTTTTTAACAATTGATTTTTCGGTTGAAGATTCATCATTTGAGTTGGACAGTGACAGACAATTTTGACAAAATTGTCTGTCACTGTCTGTCACTGTTTGCCAACTGTCAAATTGTCTTACATTATTTTGCATCCCTTGTTAATAAATTTACGAAAAAAGGTACTCGGCAAAAATTAAATAAGATAGGGTGGTGGGGGCAAAACTCACGGGCCATAAGAAATGGGGATACGTTGTTTAAAATTTTAGAAAAAAACTTTACGTAATTTATGCACTGCCCCTAATTGGATATTCCCGACTCGGATTTATCGGTCGACAGGAAGTCCCAGGAGCTTATTGTCTTGTGTCTCCTGTCGACTTGTATGATTCAATTGATTTAATCCTACGATGTCTTGTTTCTTGACGCGTAGGTTGATCGATGCACGTGCATCTGGGATTACATCTTTTGTAGATTTATTCTTTGCTTGGAAACAATCCATGAGTTTGTAGGTCAAAGAATGAAGGAAGACATTATATTTTATTCATGAGTAGATGAGTAAGGCGGGTTCTAATCCTAGATTCCTGTTACCGACATGTTACCGACATTGAGATCATTCCAAAGCTGAAGTGGTTCGTGTCCGTACTAAGTTTCTAGAACATTCTTGATGATGTCAAGAATGAGTGAATCAAACACGGACATGAACCACTTCAGCTGTTGAATGGTCTCGATGTAGGTAACATGTCGGTAACATGAATTTAGGACTAGCACCAGCCTTACTCATCTACTTTTATGAAATTAAAAATGCAACTAAGTTAAATCTCTGGTTTTGATATGCTTGAAAATAGTTTGGCAAAGTCCCTAGTTGAAGAGAACAGAAGCAGGATCAGCGAAATTTTGCATAATCTTTCATGTTCGAGGGTCGAGAGCAATAGTCTCGCCCTATCTTATTTAAAGTGGGCCTGTCTATGCAGAGAACTAATTGGATCGAGGCAAATCTCAGAACGGCTTTTCCTCGCCAGAGTTCGACGATCCTGCAAAAGCAAGTGCGGTTTTATCGTAGCTGGTATTTATTCGCCTGATATGGTCAGGAGCCTCGACAAGAGGGTTTAATAGATGCTGATGCTAATACCAGCTAAACGTATCACCAGAGCCGTATTTAGGTCTAAGATCGCCCAAAGCCAAACAAAAATTTCCCACCCTTTTTCAATTTTATTTGCGAATTCCTTTCGGCTGAAGAGTTGTCAAGCGAAAAACAAGACAATATCTAAAAATCTGCTCCCCTTTTTCAATTTCAGGTATCGCAGTCCAACCCCTTTTTCCGCCTTAAATTGGACAGATTCCTTGAAACACCTAAAATCGAGAATTTTGACCCGATTTTCCACTTTATCGCTAGTTTTGATTCATTTTTTTGGAATCAGAAACAGAAATTCAAGACATTAGAAAACAAGGTGCTTTGAAAGAGATTTTTTTTTCATTTTACTAGTTTCAAGTATGTTATATTATTTTTTATGTTATTATAGTTTAATAAAATAGGGGAATTAATTCTTTGTAACAAAATTAATGCTGGTAATAATATTAAATTAAATTCAAATGCTTCAAATTCTTAATTTTTCTAGTAAAAATATTGCATTTTCTATAAAGGATATAAATGTTCAACAAAATCGTTGAATTTTTAACCAAAAAATATCAGTTCTCACCCTAAAATGTAATAGTTGATATTTTCATCAAAAAAGATTTTAATTTTAGATTAAAAACAGTAAAATTAAAAAAGACAGCTTTTTAACACAATAGTAGATTTTTCAACCAAATTATTTGATTTTTAATCCAAAAATACGTATTTTGAAGAAAATAGTTCTATTTTCAACGAAGCAGATGAATTCTCAAGTAAAATGATGAATCCTCAACCAAACAAAAAATGTACATATCTTAAACAAAGCTGTTCACCTTTTAACCAAATAGTTTTTTCAACCAAATTTTGGAATTTTCTACTAAATAGTAACAGCTGATATTTTAAACAAAAAATATTTTCGTTTTAAATAAAAAACAGTTGAATTCACAAAAAAGACTACTTTTCAACCAAATAGTAGGTTTTGCAATCGAATGTTGAATTTTTAAGCAAAAAAAGACGAATGTTCAAGAAAATAGGTACATTTTTTTACCAAAATAGTTGAATTTTAAACTAAAAATATGAATCTTCAACAACAACAAAAATTATTTTATAACAAAGTAGTTCAACTTCTTACGAAGTAGTTGAATTTTCAACGAAAAAAGAAAAATTCTTAAAAATAAATCTAATGATATTTCAACCAAAAAGTATATTTATTTAAAATGAAGAACAGTTCAATTCATCCATAAAAGGCGAATTTGCATCCAAATAGTTTGGTTTTCTATAAAAAAGTAGAATCTTCAACCAGACAGTTCCATTTTTAACCAAAAAGATTAAATTTCTACTAAAATAGAATTAAATTTGCAAACCAAAAACACGAATTTTCAACCAAATATTTGAATTTCAACCAAAACATATTTTTCAGTAAAGAAAGAAAGAAAATTTTAACCAAACTGTCGAATTTTCAACCAAATAATAAAATTTAGCTTATTTATTTACCTATTTTTCAAGTTTTTATTTTCTTTAAATTTTTTGCTGATGTATTTTTATTAGTAGAAAAAGTTCTGAAGTGTTCAACACATTTTTTAAAGCTAGATAAAAAAATGGCTCAAGCACAAATATGATTAGATAACTTGTTTAAAGAACGCTACTGTTAGAGGGCACTTTTGTTCAATTTAAATCCCCCTTTTCGGAAAAAATCCCCTTTCTTACCTAAAATTGAATTACGGAATAACTGTGATACCTGCAATTTTCATTACTGTTTTTTTTTTCGATTTGTAGACCTAAATAATTAATACTAACCATGAAGGAGTTGATGAAGACCATGATTTTTCCATCGAAAATGGATCATGGAAAAAAGAAGGTGGGCTTATTTCACGGAGGAAACAGATCCATAAAAATTACAACACGATCGGCACAAGCTTTTTATTAGATTTTACAAGAAGTTTGTTTACTGATTTTCTGTATATTTCACTTAATTTCCAGTAAAATCAACAAATTTGTGGAAAAATCTGAGTTCAGTAGATTTCACTGAAATTTACGTGTAATGTATGAATCGTGTTGTCAATTTTACGGATCTTTTTTTCTGAATGAGGATCCTTTTGCTAAGCGAGGATCCTTTTGCGGCGTGAGAATCCTTATCTAGTGACTTTGGAGAGAATAGATAAGCAATGTGTAATCAAAATGTACTTCTGCCCGTAAGAAAGTATAACTGTTTCATAAGTAAAGGGCAAAAACGTTGTAAACTTTACGGATCTTTTTTGTGAGTGAGGATCCTTTTACTTATCCTTATTCTTATAGAGGATCCTTATTCCGATAGAGGATCCTCATTCTGATAGAGTATCCTTATCTAGTGACTTTGGAGGAAATAGATAAGAGATCTGTAATAAAAATCTACTTCTACTTGTGAGAAAGTATAACTGTTTCATAAGTAAAGTGAAAAACAAGAGTACATGGACATTGAGTGGTTCTGGTTGCGATCTTACCTACGCGTGACGAATCAAACCCGTTCCGCCGAACAACCAGGACGTTGGAAAGGAGATGCATTAATCTTGCAACTCCTTCCAACTCCTACGCATACTGCAACTGTAACTGCATATACTCCTATGGAAGACGCTTGAGTAGTCATGAATTATTACCAGCTCGTCTCATTAAAAAAAAAAACAAAAAAACATGGGAACGCCCCAAACAGTCTTGATTGAAAGAAGGTTAAAAATCAATTCTAATGGTATTAAGATTCCAATCTGCGATAAATTAGGGTGTCGGTTCTGCGCATGAGTTAACATTTTCGGTTTTACCAATTTGACTATTTTCCTGATTAATTAAAAGTCTCTTATTTATGATGCAACGTGTCCGAATGACAAGGTTCCATCCCGGAAAAACCAAGTGAACCGTTCTCTAGAAAAACCACACATATTTTTAAACTTTTCTTTGGAAATTTTGTGCCAAAACCTAAGTTGACTTAGGTGGTTTTTATATAGAGTTGAGGGCCCTGCTGTTCCCAATACAATTTAGATGGAATTTTGTAGCTTCGAGAGTTCGCCACGCGGGTTAGCACCTTTTCATTTGGCCTCTCCGATATCGAACCTTGTCATTTGGGCACCTCTAATTTCAGTAGAGAACATTTTGTTTTATTTCAAACCTTTTGAATTTCGCGATTAAAAATTTTTTTAAGAACAGTTAACTTTGTGTCAGATACATTCTTCTGCAATCGTGCCTCGAAAAATGTGATGTAATTTTGAAAATTGTCAATCACCTGATATTTATACCAAAATAGAAATACTCCTTTATCATGAAGTTTTTTACTGACTCGAGTGCAGGGACTAAACCTGAACAATATATAAGGAAAAGACCGTTACGTCTGTGATCAGCGATGCGATGTGTACATTGCGGTTTTTTGTTCGAATCGTAATCAACAAGAAGTAGGTAATGTTAAAAGCGAAAGTGACGTCATAACCTTGGTAAGGCACTTGATAGCCTTTAATTCATTTTGAAATAATTGAAATTTCTCTAGAAGTTTCTTCAATTTCTATATTAGGATGGTCCATAAATAATATAACAAAAGCATTAAATTAAAAAAGTGTAAGGTGTTCTAAAAAATAATTGTTCCTTTTGCCGAAAAAATGATGTAGTATAAATTTGAGCTAAAACCAACAATACCTAGTACTCACTCATGCTTAGTACCTTCCATGTTTTCGACTCTACAAAAAAAATATCAAAGGATTTATTTTCTTGAGTCTTTACCGCGAATTCAACGGTGAAATTAGATTTTTCGGGACATTTACCTTAATGGGTGTTTTCCGCAATAACATAATTTTTTATACATTAATCAATGTATTTGAGTCTTCCGTTGGATGGAAAATTTCTGGATGAATTCATTCATCTATAATAAAGTCACTTTTGTTGTCCTAGAATTAATGTATAAAAATTAATATTATTGTGGAAGATTCATAATTTGAAACGTCATCTTTATTACAAATTTAAATATTTTGTTGAAAATCCGTCTTTTTTGGTAGAAAATTAATCTTCTATTTTAAATATTTATCTGTATTGTTTGACAATTCAAGTATTTAGTTAAAAATGCGTTATAATTGAAAGCATTGTATTCCGAAATTTGAAACATTATAATAATTATTTAAGAATTCACAGATGTATGGTAAAAATTGTTACCTAAGTATTATTTAATGTTATAAAGGGCGTAGGGTCTAGTGATGCATGTGGAGTATTTTAAAAAATGTCCAAAATCTTGTTAGATTAAATTAAAACCTCGAACACGATACTCATCACATCGAGACTAAGCAAATCTTGATTTTCTTAAAAAATGATCAACGTTTTTTGTAGAATTTGAGTAGACACCCTGTCGGAAGAGATGATTGCCGAAAAATAAGTCAATAAAAACAGTCCCATCGCCAATTTGATAGAGTAAATTTTCGTCCCCTTTTTTCTTTCGGAAGCCTGATGAGAATACAATAGGCATCTGACCTTCACAATGAACAGAGACGAGGGTCCACTTAACGTTACCTAAATTGAAGTCTGCACCGATTCAAAGAAGCGAAGCATGAACTATGAGGCATAAAGATTAAAGAACAAAGTCCGTGGAGGGGAAACAAATATTAGAAGATATTGTGGATTGGTGTGCCTTGACCCTGCAACATGTGGGTATTACAACTATACGTTGCATCACCGTAAAGGTCGGTCCCACAATGGAACATTATAACGGATTACGCAGGTACGGAAAGCTGAAGGCTCAGCCAGAGAGTGTCGTTCTCATGGCCTTCTTCGGGAGCATTATTCCGCATCTATTTTTACGGATTACTGTATGTCCAATCGCGACTAATGCACCTGCGAATTCCTCCAACCGAAGAACATCACCGTCGATAGTTATCTGCAAAAACATTTCCGCTGCCCTCATCAAGAAGAAAACACTAATTATGAACATAAATAATTAATATTATCCATGAAGGAATTGACGAAGACTATAATTTTCCCAATGAAAATTAATCATGGAAAGAAGGAAGTAGGCGAAGAGGCTCCGTGAGGGGAATGAGGAATAGGAGGAAGAGGAGGAGGATCCTTATCTAGTGACTTTGGAGTGAATAGATAAAGGCTCTATAATACAAGTGTAATAATGTACTTGCGAATTTATCCAACCAAAGAACATCACCGTCGAAAGTTATCTGCAAAACATTTCAGGTATCCTCTTCAAGAAGTGAACACTAGTTATAAACATAAATAATTAGTATTAATCATAAAAGAATTGAAAAAGACCATGATTTTCCTTTTAAAAATGAATCAGGGCAAGAATGAAGTAGGCGAGGAGGATCCTTATTCTGTATGAGGATCCTCATCTAGTGACTTTGGAGTGAATAAATAAGGGATCTATGATAAAAGTGTACCAATGAACTTGCGAATTCCTCCAACCGAAGAATATCACCGTCGATAGTTATCTGCAAAAACCCTGAAGGTACCTTCTTTAAGAAGTGAACACTAATTATAAACATAAATAATTAGTATTAACCATGAAAGAATTGACAAAGACCATGATTTTCCTAATGAAAATTAATTGTGGAAAGACTAAAGTGGGCGAGGAGGATCCATGAAGAGGATAAGGAGTAGGAGGAGCAGGAGGATCCTCATTCTGCGTGAGGATCGTTATCTAGTAACTTTAGAGTAAATAGATAAGGGATCTGTAATAAAAGTGTACATTTGCAATTTTGGCTATTTTCAGGCCTACTTGCATGGATAAATAATCTCTATGGCAAATGTCACTTACTACGTTTTTCCGTTGAACAGCGGGTATCACAACACAGTAAATTCCAGTTGATCAATTTGATGCCGAAATTAGGTCAAAATCATACTCAACGCTTTCATACAGATTTCAGATTTTTTATTTGACCAGCAGAATAATAATAAGAATAAGATAAGATCAATTGTCTGTCATGAATTTTCATGAGTAGCAACTTTCGAGTGTCAATTCTTATATGCCACATCCAAGTCATGTCCTTCTACATGTACGTTGAAATTTCAAAATTGAGCTTTCGAAGAAATTTCTTGCGTTATTTTTTTTAAATAAAATTTCATTAAGTTTCGACGAATACTTGAATCACTTAGATCTGAAGAAACAATTTTTAAAGGTGAAACAAATCTTTCCAGAGCCAATAGACATTTATGGCCCAATAGACTAAAATTAGAATTCTTCTCCCACCCTGAAATTCAAAATTTGCTAAAACATTTTTTGTTAGTCCTAGGAAGTTGTAAATCTTCCGGAAGTGTGAGTCAAATTAATTTCGGATCCGCAAAGGTGGATCATCTTGATCTGAAGTTGATAATCAGAATTATATGTAACTGTTTGATATCTCGATGTTTACTTTGAAGTAGAGGAAATATTGTCTGACGTCTGGTTGAGGATAGCTAGCAAATCCTCTTTTGAAACTGTGAATCAAATGATAATCTAAAAGTAACGAACAGTGGTTTGATTTGGTTCGCAAGACAGTGTAATTTTAGCGGAAAGAACGGCACATCAATCAAAAGTCTGCCCCACTTGAGACTGACATGCGGGTACCTCCCCATTTTCTGTTTCATAATCAGCGAATCTCCCATTTACTCTCTCTTAATCTATAAAATCTTTTTTGTTAGCTTTAGCTTGGTAGGGTAAACCGAGACAGGTCCGACCTGTTAACATGCATTGCTCTATAAAAAGTTAGTAAGACCTGGAATTCATCAATTTTTTCTTTATTTCGTGTCCCACATTATTTTACATCATATTTCCATACGTATTAATAATCATAATAAAATAATGATTTGATCATTCAATTCATTATCGACCAAATTTTTGTAGGGTTACCATCGAAGCATTTGTCAACTATTTTCTTGGTTGATCTTGCGCCGATGGTGAACCATAAGTTATTTTCTAAATTTAATATATTTTTTATTTGAATTAAGCTTAATTTGCATAATTACATGATGGAACAAAGTCTTCTCTGTCAGAAGATCAAATTTTCATGCTCTAAGTATTTCAATTAATGTTACAAACGTTATGTTCCTGACAGCGAATATTCCATTCTTCAGTTGTCAGAACTTGATAAAAGGAAGAATTGATATTATTCAGGAATATCAATGTCATTTGTAAAGTCGTTCTTGCCCCACCGATCTACCCTATAGTATACCATATTGTATATTCTATATTGTATTGTATAGAAGTTCAGGAAGCGGCACAACCGATATTAACTCGATAATTTCATGAACGACATAATTTCCTCGACATGGAGTAGTATCGTGATGAAACCATTTTAACCACTCCCAGGCCAAGACCTTTATAGTCTTAAGGTGAATCATTTTCGTGAATGGTTTGCGGGAATCGAATCTAATCTAATCACATCTACACCTTTTTTCTTGGCCCTTTCGTGGAAGTCTTTATTTCTTTTTTATGAATTTCAGCTCGGCATGCGGCTTGAAAATTGTGTCATATTGGACAAGTGGTAGGAGAGGTGTTTAGTCAGACAGAAGCTAGGGAGTCACTTTCAAAGCAAAAAGTATTGCATTTTTTCTGATAAACGGTATGTTGCAATATTTGTCATAGGGTTGTAACTAGTTAAATTTTTGTAGTATGAAACTGAAGCAGATAAGTGAGGGGGTTTCTAATCCAAGATTCCTGTTACCGACGTATTACCGACATCCAGATCATTTCACAGCTCAAGTGGTTCGTGTCCGTGCTAAGATTCTGGAATATTTTCGAAGGTTACCGTTGACGTCATAAAATTATATTACACAATTTCGAGCAACGAATTTTGCGTGAACAACTTTAAGACTATTCATTATCTCAATTAGTATAGTAATGAGAAAAACAAGAATGATTTATTACTTCCTTATTATTACATTTAATTGAAAAATTACTTTATTTACTTAATTTAATGTATTAAGTGCAAGGAAGCAATAATCATCCTTATTTTTCTCATAATTATACTAGTTTAGATAATAAATATCCTCGGAGTTGTTTAAGCAAAATTGATTACTAAAAATTGCACAATATCATTTTATGAATTCATCGGCAAGCTTCGAAAATATTCTAAAAACTTAGCACGGACATGAACCACTTAAGCTGTGGAATGGTCTCGATGGGGGTGACATGTCGGTAACATGAATCTTGGATGAGAAATCCCCTTACTTATCTACTGAGTTTTATTTCTATCTAAAAAAGTGTTGTAACGACATGTCTCGAAAATCTCGAAATCATTGTTGTTGAAGACCTGATTGGCTTTTCTCTACTTGAAGTTTTATGTCTTAAATTTGAAATTTTTGAAGATAAATCTGCAAGTAATCCAGAAATTCAGAAATGATTGAATTTCAAAGATACAAAACTTGTGTATAAGAGCTTTGATTTTAAACATATGCAAACACTTTAAACGCGGACTTCAGAAACGAACAATTTCAAATCTGGAAATTTTCAAGATTTTATTATTTCTATTTAAACGGACGATGATTTCCAAGTAGCATGGAGAAAATAGCTTTCAAAACTGAACATATGCAAATCCAAAGCCATAAAAAATCATGACTTTTTTATAGGCTGTAAACCAAATTTCAATACTGATCAGTTTGAACTGAAAATTTGTTAATTGAAATTTGAAATATTTCATGTTTAACGCTTCTGGTTCGAAACTATTCAATTTTTAAATTCTTTTATATGAAATATTGTTCTTCGTCTCAAATTAGTAATCCGAGATAATGATTCAATTTTGGATGTTTTCAATTTAAAGTCTTTAAAAATGTTTTAATGTCCGACGGTTTCAATTTGACATCATTTAATTTGAAGAACTTTTCGTTAAAAATGGTTCTATTTCATATTATTCAACTTTTAATAAATTCAAAAGTTAACAAACTGAAGTCTCCAGATTTTAAATGATTCTATCTTGATTCGATAATTCTGATCGTTTTTTTTTTAAATTGGACAATTTTGGAAGATAGACATTTGAAGATATTTGATTTTGCAGTAAATGGAAAAGTACCAATAAATAGAGATTCAAAATTTGTAAATATTTCAAATTGAAGAAGATCGGAATTGCTTAAAATTCTGCAATATTTGAAAATATTAAATTAACCAGATAATAAACTAGGCAGATATATTGACTTGGTACATATTTAGAAAATTACTTAATAGTAATTTGATATTAATCTTATTCCACTAATTTTCTCTCTGATTTTCGAGCAAAAAATCGCCCTATTTGCCCTTTTTTGAAATTACTGAAGCCTGAGATATGGTCAGTTATTATTATTTACATATACAAGTGCATGACACGATGATTATTATAAAAAGGAAATTACGTTTGTAAACGAGACCTGAGGCATAGTAGTAAAAAAGGAATGACAGCGTGAATGAAACGAGTATAAGCATGTTATTTACATGCAACAACTGCTGCAGCACTAATAAATGGTTTTCAAACAAAAGTCCGTGCCTGAGGATTCTTTTCTCTTTAAAAGTATCCATAATGCACTCCTAGAAATATTAACAATCGCAGACGCTACTTAATGTGGAAGAGAATAATTTCAAAATAGGGGTTTACTGACATTGTAAATTGTTATATAAGTAGTAGGGTTGGACAAGTGTCATCATTTTTACAAAAGATATAAATGACAACTACCAAGAGAAAATAACTGGATCACTTTAGAATCATCTTTCACATAAGTAGTTCCTGGTTCGGAATTAATTCTGGACTCGATATTAACTCAGAGGAAAAGTTCCTTCATCAATTTCTACCTTCTTTCCCTACTCCTTTTGACAACTGGACTAAAAAAAAACAGTTTTTTATCATCAAAGATGAACCGTAATTTCTTGAGTTATCAACCGGATCTCTGAGATCAGAAGCCTTTCTTCAACAAACACAAGAGCTCCTCCTATAATCTTATTCGAGCGAAAGGATGAAAGGTACAGCTGGAAGATTTTATTTGCAGTCCCCTTCTTGCATCCTGTTTGGTTAGTGTTTAGACTCGGCGGAAGGAAACAAAGGGACGTCGAAAGAAGATGAAAATTCGCGGTTCTGCAGCTCAGACTGAGAAGCTTCTACTAAAACCAAAGTAAAATAAAGGAAAGGGGGTCGGGTTGCGGAAACGAGCAAGATTGACACGGATCTTTTTATTTCGAGAGACCGTCTGGGGCACAAGTTGCGCACGGCTGCTGGTATATAGACAGAGAAATGTGTGTTTGCTTATGGAGGTGATATCTCGGGTCTGCTTCTCAGAAACTCTCTTCCTCTTCAGCGATTCCGCGCCTTTTTCTAACCTCTTAGCTTGACAGCTAGTAAATCAGCCTGACACATCTCACCAATTTTGTCGCAATTCTTCGTCTTGAGAAAACACCTAATAGCTTCCCGTTTAAAATTAATCAAGACGTATCCATAGTCTTTGCACATAGAATCTAAAATAAGGAAACTGTTACGCTTTGCTTCCTAAAGGCCGGAAGTGCCAATGTTTCATAGGACAAGAACACTTTCGACATTTACGACTCGCTCTGCCTTAATAGGATTTGTATTGTTTTCTGGGATTGGCTGATTACAATAGGCTTGGCTGCAAAAGCTTTTCTGAAAAAGGAAACAAGACTCTTACAGACGTGATATTGCTTTATCGGATTTGATTTTGAGAGAATTAGCATTATTATTGCTGCATTTGATCCAATATCAGATTAATAAGTTGAACTGATGATCTATAAAGGATTCCGTAGCATAAGCCATCGTCCTTTATGGTCAGAAAGTACAATCCATTCCCGATTAACGGACCGAAGAATATCAAACATTGATCGTATTCACTTGACTTTCATTATCCTTCGATCTGCATCCGTGTGTCTTTACATATCGTGACAATAAACCTCCCCAAGAAGTAAACATACCTCCTCTGTGTTTTACATTTCAAGATTATCCACCTCGATTCCCATCAGCTCTGTTTGTAAAGTCCGAATTGCATTATTAAAATGTCAAGAAGACTGCCCATCTTCTTGTTAACGACAAAACCACGAACTGAATAAAACGTTTTAATCCCTTCTTAAAGTCATGATCTCTCTTCTTGAATTCTAAGAAGGTTTGCTCCGACTAAAAGCTGTCAAACAGTAGCTTTCAAGGGCCAAGGCAGTAATTCGGGAGCTATATACGCTAAGAAAGGATGAATCACGGAATGCTGAGTTCTCTTTGAATACTCAATGCGTCGACATATTACTGGGAACTCACCGTGTTTCATGAATATCATTAAGTTCTGAAAGAAAGTGATACATATTCTAAGAAGTGATTCATTCTAAAGAAGTTCAGGTATTTTTTCAAAATGATTGGTAGTGACTGATTGAAGGAAATTCCAAAAAATTAAATGTTCTAAATAATATTAAACTGATGTACATCATGTACAATTTATCGAATGATGCAACCATATATGCTGCTTCGAATTGTATCGAACACCTTGACTTATATGCATTATTCATAGCATCGGATTGAAAGGACAGTGATTCTCGCCAAGGGATACAAGTACGCATATCACGCCCCAACAAACGTTCATACGTACAAACCTATCGTGACTTTGATGCATTTTAAAGAGTAGAGATAAGGAGATAGGTGTGGCTTCCATGATGAGCCAGGAACATATTGGCTGCCATCAATAAATCCGGACAGCCATCAGTCTTTTCTTTTTTTGTTCTCAAACCATAATTTTCTTTCCTTACTCTGAATTTGTCTCTGAGGAACTATTAGATCCATAGAAATATCATTCGTAACCTTTCTAGAGTAAGGAGAAACTAAAAAGGATCCCCAGTGCTTGCAAAATTAGTATACTCTCTAGTTTTGAATCAGTTACAATTTTCACTAATTGCAATCAATAACTGGGTTTTAGTTATTGAACAGTTACTTTTACGGATGAATCAATAAAACTTACTAATTCGTCAGCAAAAGTTACTGATCAATAGCTAGAATTCAGTCACTGATTGAAATTAGTTAAAATGTTAACTGATTCAAATTTAGAGAGTGAAGTCTAAAAAGACCGAGGCACACACATTTTGGAAAAAAATTAATATTTCGATCCTGAAATTTCTTCAACCTGAACTAAAGAAGCATGTTATCATTTTTGTAAATTTGGATTTTTTTTTCGCGATTTTGGAATTATGAATTTTCAACAAAAAAGGTAATTTTCTAATAAAATAGTTGAATTTTCAAATGAAAAAGATTTTTCAGTAAAAATTTTTTATTTTAAACTAAAAGGAATGACTTTCTCACAAAATTGTTAAATTTTATACAAAATAATAAAATTTTCAACCAAAAAAGATGGATTTTTAAATGAAAAATTTAATAGTCCAATTTTGAACTAAAAAATATCAATTTTTAACCCGGAATGTTGAAGTTTCAAAAAAAAAAGATAATTCTCATAAAAAATGTATCAGTCGGTAAATGATGTATCTTTAACAAACAAAAAATGAATCTGTAACAAAAAAGTTCAACTTTCAACCAAGTAGTTGAATTTGAACCAAAAGGATAAGTTTTCATCCAAAAGGATTAATTTTTTTCAAAAAAGATGAATTTGCAATCAAAAATAAAATAGTTAACTTTTCAGTTGAAAAAAAATATATTAACAACCAAAAAAGCTCAAGTTTCTATACCAATAAGAAGAATTTCTAAACCAAAAAGGCAAATTTGAAAGGGTTCAATTTTCTATCAAGAAAGATTCTTCAGTCAAGAGAGAAAGAAAATTTCGACCAAATTGTTGAATTTTCCAACCAAAGCGACTATTTTTCTACAAAACAGTTTAATTTTCAGCCTAAATAGACGAATTTCCACCAAAACAGTTGCATTTTCTACCAAAAAGAATGATTTCCTAACAACATTGTTGGATTTTCAGCAAAATAATTAAATTTTCAACAAAATAATAAATTTTTTTACCAGAAATATAATAATAGACTGCAACGTTTCAAATTAATTTGAACTAAAAAAAAGAAATATTGAACTCTAGAACTTAATATTTGAAATTTTTTAGGAAAATTTGAATTTCAGGTTGGAAGAAAATTCTAAATCATAATCATCATCATAATTAACTCTAGTTCAGATTTGTAGATAGGCAGGGAGCGTCTCAGGCTCAAATTCCTGCCGTACCAACTTCGAGACCATTCTGCAGCTGAAGTGGTTCGTATCCGTGCTAAATTTCTAGAATGTTCTCGAAGGGTCTTGATGACGTCAAACAATGATATTGCGCAATTGTGACAGACGAATTTGCGTTAGGAACTTCAAGATTATTTATTATCTCAATTAAGCATTTTGCGTAAACACTTTGAAAGTCATATTTTGATTTGATAATATATAATATTTGATAATAGATAACCTTCAAGATGTTTACGCAAGTTCGTCTCTCACAATTGCACAATATCATTTTGTGACTTCATCTGGACCCTTCGAGAACATTCTAGAAACTTAGCACGGACACGATCCACTTCTGCTGCAGAATGTTCTCGAAGTCGGTAAGGTAGGAATTTGCGCCTAGAACGCTCCCTGCCTATCTACACAGATTTTCCCAAAAATATCCCAATAGTCTTGCAGAAAAAATTATAATTTTTCCTACTTTGTTCAACATGAACCCTTCGGTTTCGTTTGGGGTTTCGAGGCTTCTGATAATTTTATATTCAGATCTCGCATTCGCACATAAAATGAACAATTAGCACACATTAACTTAACACAGCAATTAAAATTCTTACAGTGAATAGAAATTGCGCAAAGAAATTAGCGTCGTTAACGACGTTTTGTTAGTGTCAGAAAAATACCGAAATTCGTGTCTAGGTGAGCAGGCGATGACATCAGATCAAGAAATGTCGTTTTCTGTGAGAAATCGACACTTAGCACAATGCAGGTGACTCAAGAATTTACGCGTGCATATTTTACGTTCAACCACAAATGCGATTTCGATACTTTTTACGGAGATGTTTATGTACAGATTATAGAGAGATGCGTCATGTGTGCACTCTGCTGGTTTGTCATTCATAAAAAACGTAAAAGAACTGGCTCGGAATTCCACAAAAAAAAATCAACCGTCTCATGATTACATCAGAGACTTTTTGTGGACATTTTTCTTCAAATCTTTTCATCGTTTTTCGCTTGAATGCGAACTAAATGAACAAAATCCATTAAGGAAATCCAATTATTCTTGGTTTATTTGGTATATTTGGTATACTTTTGGTTCAGAATGAATCTTTTTTAGTTATTAATCTTATTATTTGGGTGAAAATTTAATTATAAAAATGCAACTGTTGTTTGGTTGAAAATTCATACTCTGTTCTGGTTGAGGATTCAACTATTTTGTCGGAAATTCGTATTTTTTTGGTTGAATTCGTCATCTTTGTTGGTTAGAAATTAAACTATTTGGTTGAAAGTTGAACTATTTTGTAGGAAATTAATTCTTTTGTTAAAGATTCATCATTTTAGTTGAGAATTCGCCTATTTGGTTGATAAGTTAACTTTACTGTTAAAAAAGTGTTTTTATTTGGGTTACAAATTAATTTTTATAACTAGAATATTAACTATTTCATTTTTGATTGACAATTTCTTTTTAGTAGAAAACGTAACTATTGGGTTAAAAATTCCTGTATTTTGTTGAAATTTTGACTTTTGGTAGAAAATTACTCTTCATGGTTAAAAATTCATCTTTTTGGTTGAAAATTAATAATCGGTATTGTAAGATGTTCCAACTATTAACATAGTAGAACGTTCGTCTTTTCTTCTTGAAGATTCAACTATTACATTTTTCCTTGACAAATCGTCTTTTTTTGGTAGAAAATTAATCTTCTTGATTCAAAATTCATCTCTTTTGGTTATAAATGCAACTGCTTTTTGGTCCAAAAAGATTATCTATTTTTTTTTAAACTGATTTCTTTGTTGAAGATTTATTATTTTACTTGAAAATTAATCTCTTTGGTTGCAAATCGTTGTTTTTCTTTTTGTTAAAAATTAGTTTTTTCGTCTGAAAATTTAACTATTCCATTTTTTTGTTTTGAAAATGCATCCTTTCTAGTCCAAAATTCAACTGTTTGTTTGATAATTTATATAATTTGTAATAAGTTCGTTTTTTTTTGTATGAAATTAATTAATTTAGTTGAAAATGCAATATTTTTACTCGGAATGTTAGGAATTGAAAGCGTTTCATATTGTATTCAATATGGTACCTAGATTAATTTTATTCAGACGAATTTATTCTCTTGTTTTCGTAAAAAAAACCCAACCTATTTTCCCTCTTTTGAGAGCATTCTGGGCTGTGCCGTTTGTTTTAAAGTTTAGTACTCAAACATTGACATAAAAGATCTCTCCATCTACAAAAAAGGGTTTCCTAATGATAGACGATGTTTCCTAATGATAGAATTTCTTAATGCAATTGAAGTGCGCCACTCCCTAAAATTGTTATCTGGTCTATTATGCAGTGGCATTGTTGAACTTTTATTATTCAGGTCAGCATGGCAGTAAAAAAGCAGTATGATAAATTAGAAGGCTTGCGATTCTTTTGAGCATTGTTCGACTTTTCATCTCGTCTTGTGGCTTAAGGAAGCTAATTTTAGAGTCTATTTCACTCAGAAAAATATTTGTTTGATTCAAATAAAATTTGTTTGAATCAAACAAACATTTGTTTGATTTAAACAATTGCGTATTTGAATCGAACAAATTTTGGCTGAAACATATTGGTTTGATTCTATACCAAAGCTAGAATTTGTTTGATTCAAATAAAATTCTTTTGAATTAAACAATGGTGTGTTTGATTCAGATAAGTTTTGCTTGAATCAAACAAACATTGGTTTGCCCTTTATCAAAGCTAGAATATGTTTGATAAATATAAAATTTGCTTAAAATTAAACAATCGTGTGTTTAAATGAAATAAGTTTCATTAGTTCAAACAAATATTTGTTTAAATCAAATATTTATTTGACCTTATATCAAAGAAAGAATTTGTTTGATTCAAACAAATATTTTTCTGCGTGTTGAAAGAGTTTATTAGAATTAGCTTCGGACAGAAATTAACATTAGTTAAGGTCTAATTAGCTCTTTGATTTTTTTTGACGTGATTGAGATTGTAATTAAGATAACGGACGCTTGTCTTAATATTATCAATCTATCTTTTAAATAGTAAGACTGGATAAATTTCATATCTTTTGTATGAATTAAATTATGGCTATCTGGAAATCATATGATTTCAGGAAATTCATATTTTTTAATAGAAAATTCAAGTATTTGATAAAAAATTCCACTATTTTGTTAAAAAATTGAATTATTCTGTGAAAATTCAAGTATTTTGTTACAAACTCATCTTTTTTGGTCCAAAGTTCAACTCTTTTGCTGAACAGTAAATTTATCTATTCGGAAAAACATGCGTCTTCTTAGGTTGAAAATTCATATTTCTTTATCGTTAATTCTGAACCAATCTATTCAGATTATTACATTTTCCAAATAGGAAAAGAAATAATCTAAAAAAATCACACATGTCTAAAATTGCTGTCTCCAAATTATCTTTTAAGCAATATTTAAACAAAAATAAAAGATATTTCGTTAAATGTAGGTGAAATATTCATGCCTCAATTAAAAGCATTCTCAGTAGTATTCATAGGCAACTCTGCAGATTGGAATGAATATTTTTTTATGTTTAATTCAACTGTCTTCTAAAAAATGCAAGTATTTCTTTGAAAATGTAATTGTTTTGTTAAAAATTCGTCCTTTTGGATTGAAAATACATCTTCTATCGTAGAAAACTCTTTTTTTTTTTGATGAAATAAATAAAGAAGTTTTTAAATCCTAATCTGATTTTTGTATATTAATTGTCCGGGAAAAATCAGGAAAAAGTGAAGGAATTTTGAATATAAAGTTTTGCGGCTACCATGTTATTGTAGGACAGTTTTTTTCTGTTAGCTTATAATGGTAATGGTTTAATTTTTTTTTAATCGAGTTGAGTTTCCATTACGGGTTGCAGGTTTTCTTGGCGAGATATTACAGGTAGAATATTAACTTATGCACCAGTTTTATCAAATTTTCCTATTTTTCCTTACTTATCAGAACTATCGTTACGGACGTTCGGCCCACCCGGCCGATTCCGAGCGCCCACATGTTACGCCTTGCCGGTCTGACCTTATTCGGACACCTCCTTCGCCCACCTTTACTTCCATCAAGTATCCGGGAATATTCTACATTTATATGTGTCGCAATTTCACAAAGTGGGTGCTTTTCAGCTTTTCGTCGCATATTTAATTTTTCTGATGAACTCACAGGAAGTGCGAAATTTTGCAAGAAGAACAATTCATTCAGGGGAGCGAAAAAGTATTCTGTAAAGTCGAAATCACTATTTAAAGATAAAACAAAAGTCCACTCCCAAGCTGAAGTGCTGGTGAATTGAGGTAAAAAAAAAAGTTTGCTAAAAAAAAGTTATTCAGATTTGAGAAAATGGATGTGGGAGTTGTCAGTCTCAAAGTGGCACTAGCCTAAAATTTGAACAGGCTCGGTTGTAGATTGCCAAAAAATTAAATTTTCATTAAAAATGAAAAATAAAAATATGCTCCCGAGATATTAGGTATCTGAATACGGTAAAGCAAATTTAATGTAAACCAGTTAGCCATTCCGGAGAAAATCGACCGTGAATTTTAAGATTAAAATTTCATGAGAATTTCAATATCGGTTTTGGATAGCGATTACAAATCGAATTTTTAAGTTTTTGCATAAATAAAAACATGCTCTCGAGACATGGAAATGCTGAATCAGAAAAAATAATGTTTGATGAAAAAAATTATCCTGTTCCGAGAAAATCAAAATTGATGATCGCAACATCACAGTGTGATATTTTGTTGCTAAAAATCCGACAAAAAATAAGAAAAAATATCTGTTCATCAAATTATAATAATTTTAAGAAATATGAATGCTAAAGCGTTGATAAAATTATTACTACTTTAAAAATTTGACCGTGGCTGCCAGTACCGAAATTTCGGTACAAATAGCCGGATTTTTCCGGTGCTTGTAAACTCTTCCTAAAATTTTTGTTTAATTATTGTATTATTATTTATCTTTTGTACATTTTAAATTATTGTATTGTATTTTTTATTGAAAAGTCTCGTGTATTATATTTTTAGTTCAGAATTTACCTCTTGGATAAAAATTGTACTATTTGTTTTAAAATTTAAGTATTTTATTGAAAATTAAACTATTTGGTTAAAAAGTCTCCTTTTTTTAGATCTAACATTCATCTTTTTTTACAAAAATTCTATTATTTTGGCAAAAAGTCTTCTATTTGGTCGAAAATTCAACTGTTTTGTTGAACATTAGTCTTTTTGGAATGAAAATTCATCTTTTGGTAAAGTCTTTTTTTTTTTAAATTTATTTCTTTTTAACTGGAAAGTTTACTGTTATAATTTTGGTTCAGAAATTATCTCTTTTGGTTAAAAAGTCTACTATTTGCTCGAAAATTTAACTTATTATTTGAAAAAATTACCTTTTTTGGTCGAAAATTCCAACTATTTCAATTATTTTGTTAAAAAGTTCTCTTTTTTGACTGAAGATTCAACTACTTGGTTAAAAGTTGAACTAATTTGTAAAAAATTCAATTTTTAGTCGAATTTTCAAAAGTTGAATTGAAAATTCATATCTTTTGTTCAAAATTCTTTTTTTTTTTTTTGACCAATTTTTTTTTTTAACTGAAAATGCAATTATTCCATTTTGGGTTGAAATATTATATTTTTTAGTTGAAAATTTAACTACTTGTTTGAAAGTTGAACTACTTAGTAAAAAATTCATTTTTGTTGTTGATAATTCATATTTTCGGGTTAAACATTCAACTGTTTTATGAAAAAATTCCATATTTGACTAGAAAATTCCACAATAAGGTGAAAATTTTTGTTTTTTTCTCGACTGAAAAATCTGTCTTTTGGGTTGAAAAATTCATCATTTTAGTTAAAAATTCATCTCTTTGGTTGAAGATTTGTCTGTACTGTTGAAAATTCGTTTTTTTTTTTTCACTGAAAATTTAAATTTTCCATTCTTGGTTGAAAATTTACCTTTTTGATTGAAAATTCAACTATTTGTTTGAAAATTCCTTTTTTTATGACTATTTATCTCTTTCGTTGAAAATTTATCTATATGGTTTAAAATTCATGTATTTTACTGAAAATTCGTTTTCTTGGATTAAAAATGTAACTATTTTGGTACAAAATTCAGATATTTGATTGAAAATGAACTTTTCTGTTAAAAATTCATGTTTCCGAGTTGAAAATTGAACTGTTTTGTGTGAAAATTCATCTTTTTGGCTTGAAAATTAAAAAATTTAGTTGAATTTGTCACTTTCTTAACTGAAAATTTTTTTTCTAGAAAATTCAACTGTTTTTTGAAAAAATGTCTTCTTGTTTAATTATGAATACTTGAAATACTTAAAACTTATTTATTTGGTAAAAAATTCAAACTTTTTGATGAAAATTCATCTTTTCGGGTTTGAAAGTCTAATGTTTTCTAAAACTTTCGATTTTTCAGCTTGAAATCTCAACTCTTGTTGAAAATTCGTATTTTTGGATTGAAAATTCATCTCTTTTTGTAGAAAATTGATTTTGTTGTTGTTGAAAATTCAACTATTTTGTCAAAGCTTCATATTTTTGGGTTGAAATCTTATTAATATGGTACCTACATTAATGTTATTAAAAAGAATTTATTCCCCTAGGGTCTACACATGTAGAAAACCTAGAAATGTCAGGGAATTTTGTTGGTCAGGGAAATAAGCTAAGTAAGAGTCCGGGATTTTTTTTAAAGTTAGGGAACTTTTTCGAGCGTGCTAAAGTTTATTTTTGTTTTAAAAGTGGTAATATTGAATTGAACAGAATTTTAAGTGACTATAAAAAAAGAAAATTTAAAAAAAAATGACTCGTCAAATTCATGGACTACAGCAACAAATTTAGAAATAGATTTATTTGTTACCTGGAAAACCCCTGGAATTTTCAAGGAATTTTCTTCAGAATTTGATTAGACACCCTACAAAATAAAAAATTATATTATAGGACATACTTTCTTTAAACTTAGTATTTTACCAAAGTAAGTTTACATTTTAATTTTAAATATTAAAAAAAGAAACTTTATTGTACTAAATACTAATGTGTACCTTTATTTTTTGTTTCAGGTACGTATGACTCAAACAGTGGATTTTTTTCTATTACAAAATAGAACTTGATGATCATATTGGTATGTAAAAGATAGTATTGGACAACTTCAAGCCCTCAAATCATCATTTGTTAATTTGAACTGAGTTTTTTCAATTAAGTTCAATTGAATTTTTAAATGAAAAATCAGGATGTCTATTTACCTGAAAATCTGGAATTGTCAGGGAGCAAGACGAAAGTCGATTCGAAAGATTTTCGAATTGCCCAGTTTGAATCGAACTTTTTTTGAACTGACTGAGTGCGTCGAAAATCGATTCGAAAGACTTTCAAATAGCCGAATTCGAATCTGTTATTTTTTTTCGATTTTAACTTGGGCATCAGTTCGATTCGAATTACTTGAGAAAGTACTATAATTGAGGTATAAAACTTTTTTTCAGATCGTCAGACATATTTTTCTAAATGAAATTCTCTTATCGCTAAGAAATACAGAAGAGCACTAAAAGTTAATTAAGGAATGTAGGTCGATGAGTGAAGTTTCGCTAATCGTTAATTGAAACAGGTTAATTGTCAATAGAAGAGAAGTAATTATCACATATTTTTTTATAAAAATAGAATTCGCTGAAAAAGGTGTCTCACGAATACGAATACGAATGCAAGGACAGCCCTTACGGAGAGCATGCTGGAAATTTTGACATCTCGTGGCATTCGTGAACGTGATAGAATCCAATTGGGATATGTCGAGCGTCTCGCGTTTCATAGTTTCATTCCAGGAAACTTTGCGATGGTTAAAGGCCAGAAATTTTCACTTTCAACAAACCAGCGTTGCGTGTCCACGTTGGCGTGATTCGTCCATAAAGGAAATACTATATGGGTGATTCTCTACAGACAGGGCACTTTCCTGTCCAAGGGATAAATTCGATAACAAATTATCAAAATTACTGATTTTATAGTCATTAAAGTCAGCACGAATCTTGCTTTTAGTGTCTCATAACATGATCCGTAGTAAAAAATGAATTTTATTATCGCAAATCACAATAAAGTAACGCAAAATGCCCAAAAAATGCCTTTTTAGTATGTCCCACATGGTCGGGGCATGTGCGAACAATCATTCAAAATCAGTAGGAATATTTCTTTTGGTGCCCTATAACATCATCCATTGTAAAAATTTATTTTAGTGTCGCAAATCACGATAAAATAATATATCAAGTGCCCAAAAATACCTTTGTAGCATGTCCACTCACGCCCGAGGCATGTGTTGACGGTTATCAAAACTACAGATTTTATAGCAATCAAAATCAGCACGAATCTTTCTTTTAGTGTCTCATAACATGAGCCGTGCTGAAAAATTAATTTGATTATAGGAAATTACAATAAAATAACGTTAAATGCCAATAATAGCCAGGATATCATCCACGTATCTTTTATAAAGAATAGGAGTAAAACTTAAATTATCAAAGGCCCCTTTTTAAAGATCCTCCATTACTAAATTTGCTACAGTAGGAGATAAAGTAGAGCCTATTGGACAACCTGGAATGCTGTCATACATTGATACTATATCACGTGAAACTATTGAATGTGAATTAGGAACTTTGATACTTTTAAGTTTTTCCTTTAAGTTCCAAGCATTTTTAAGAAACGCTTGAGTTTTTCCAGAAACTGGTTTCAAACAATTTGAAATATATTTTGCTAAATTAGATGTAGGAGAACCTGCTGCAGAAACAATTAAACCCCATTTTAAATCAGGTTTATGAAACTTTGGGAGAGCATATGCTTTAGAAACCACACTATTATGTGATTTTAGTCTATATGACATGCTTTCATTGATCAATCTTTTATTTTCCCATCTAATAGCAATATTCTTGCATTTTTGTTCAAGAGCTGGAACCAAACTAGTTTTAATACTTTTATAAAGAATGTCATTTTTTAATAAATTTTCCACAGTTTTTATATAATCGATGCGATTTGCAGCTACAGTTATATTGCCCTTATCAGCTTTTAATAAAATCAAGTCTTTGTGTTTGTTTTAAAATTTCGAATAGGTTCAAGAATTTTATTTTTGTTTTTAAATCTATTTGAAAAATTATGGTTTGAAATTAATTGAGTTGTAGTTTTCCTGATATTTAATTTTATCTCATCTCCTGCAATTTTCTATATTGGCAATTATGCTGTTTATTGGAATTTTGTTTACATTAAAAGGAATAGCATGTTTATTGCCTAGAGCTAAAGTGTCAGCAATTTGATTTCGGATTTCTGTATTAGATAAATTTTTAAACCATTTTTGTAATCTAAATTCTGTAAAAATCTTCTGTGATTCTAAATTTCTTTTTTTCAGTAGATCAAACTTTTCTATACATTTTTTTCTCTTGTCATATTTTAATTTATTCAGACTAAGTTCTTGTGTGTTAAAAAAAGTTGAAATTGAAATGTCTTTTACAATATTGGATAATCTGTATTTTAAATGATTTGATAAATGTCCCAAATCTTTAATATTTCTAACTAAGTTATTAATTTCATAATTTAAACATTTTTTTTGGAAATGTAATTTTGTTCTTTCAAACTTCGGTAATAATTTGTAATTTAAATTGTGCAAATTATATTTGCTAGTTTGATGTTGAATATGTGCTGGAATTAGGGTCTCCTTTCTGCATCTTATTAGGAATGTGCGTTCTTCCTTTAGATTAGCCAATGTTTTATTAGTGTGTATCCAATTTCCTATTAGTTTCCTATTATTAGACCGTATGACCAAATTAATTTATTCACGAAGAATAACTGATATTTAAAAAAAAACGGTCGAAGAAAATGTACAGTGAGGAAATACTCCAATTCACTGAATATACACATATATATATAGGTTTATGTTTTTAGATTGAAAAATCATCTCTTTGGTTGAAAATTGTACTATTCCATTTTTCTAAATTTATATTTTTTAGTTGAAAATCTATCTTTTTCAGATGAAATTTCAACTATTTGGTTGAAAATTCGTATTTGGTGTTGAATTCAACTTTTTTATTTTAAAAAATCTGTTTTGGTTGAAATATCAACTATTACATTTTTCGCTGACAATTCATTTTTTTAGTACAAAAATTCCTCTCTTTGATTGATAATTTGAATATTCTTTTGTTAAAAATTCATTTTTTAGGTTAGTAATTCATCATTTTAATTTAAAATTCATCTCTTTGTTTGAAAATGTAACTATTTTGTTGAAAATTTGTTTTTTCTCTAAACATTACTTATGGAGCTAAAAAATTAATGCTTGCATTGTTGGTTAGAAATTTATATTTTTTAGACAAAAGTTCAACTATTTGGTTGAAAATTTGTATTTTTTGATGAATTCAACTGTTTTTCAGTTAAAATAAAAATATTTGTTGTTTGAATTATCAACTGTTATATCTTTTGTTGACAATTCCTCTTCTTATGTAATTTTTTCACATTAATCTGTTTTATAATTATTCTTGACTCTTAATCATTTTGAAAAAAAATCGCCAATCTAAATACAGAACTTGATTAAAACCATAAAAAAGTAACAATCCAGCATGCAGTTTCCCAGGAATATTTCTCTGGATCTAACTAATGGACTTGTATTTCGTTTTAGTTCAAATATCAGATAACCAAACGGCGAAGAGTAACTGGACCAATGAAATGACACATGTCATTTCAGAATGTTGAAAAAGCCGACCAACAATATTTATACTCTCGAAATGAATGATGCATAAATCACTTAATTTAGATGAGAAAGTTCAGTCAGCTGTCTGGTTCAAAACGATGAATTTATCGTACTCGAATGCTCATGTATGGATTTGGTGAAACAATATGTATGTACTGGGGAGAGAGATAATCCATGCACTCAAGGGTTTAACACCAACAGTCAGTCGACTAAGTGCGAGCAGCTAATGAGTCTTTTGTACGTGACTTATAGTCCATGAATTGTGTGAAATCAAAGATGAGTTCGAGGAATAATAGAATCATTGCTACAGTTACTGCGAAATAGAAATAAAATAAACAAATGCATAAATAAATAAAGAGACATAACTTCATTTCACACTCAGGGAGAATAAACATTAGGGTCAGAAAAGAAATATTTTCTTTCAGCTCTCACACCCTTATTGTCTTTCACTTAGGAGCCGTCCATAAACATTTAGTACGTTTCCTGATGATAAGTTTTAATAAATTCTTCTTTTTACATTCTCATCCTAGTGAGAAGGTAGGATTAGTTTTATGTAAAATTTGAATTGGTCGGTTTTCATCAAAGCTCCACGTTTTGAGACCCCCTGTGTCAGAAAAAATCTTTTTTACGAAGGTCTGTCGGTCTATCTTTCCGTCTGTCTGTCTTTCTGTAGACACGATAACTTTCGAAAGACTGATCAGATTGGATTGAGCTTTGGCACACGTTTTTAAGGCATAAAAGCAAAAACAAGTTCGTGAACAAGCCATTTCTGACTAATTGTTCTGGTTTTATCCATCGAAATTTAAAAAAAAATGCTATTAAAAATAAACAATTTCATTTTTTGGCAAAAATATGCAAGATACGAAAAAAAATTTCAGTAGAAAAATTGTTCATATCAAAGAGATGAACAAAATTTCTGAAGACCATTTTTTGATAAGTTACATATTTTCCATTTTAGTCTTGAAAAATACTATTAAAAATTAAAAATTCCATTTTTCTGCAAAACAATGTAAGCTACAAAAAAGAATGACAAGACAAAAATTCTTTATCCAAAAATGATCCACAAATGTATCTTCAATTTTTTTTTTTGATAGGGCACGTAGTTTTTGTTTTAATCGTGAAAAATAACATTAAAGATCTAAAAAATAAATTTAATTGAAAAACGACACGAAATACGAAAAAAATGAACAGACAAAAGTTTTTCACCCAAAAAAGATTTAAGTCATTAACCATTCTTTGATACGACGCGTAGTTATTGTTTTATTCGTAAAAATTTTGGATAAACAACACAAGATTCGAAAAAAAATGAATAGACAAAAGTTGTTTACAATAAAAGATCGACAAATTTGTTATTAATTATTTTTTGATAGGCCGCGTAGTTTTTGTTTTAATCGCAAAAAAATAACATTAAAATAAAAAATCATTTATATAAAAGAAGGACACAACCTACAATAAAATGTTAACTAACAAAATTGTTCGCCTATATTATATCTACAAATTTTCTTTGAACATTTTTTTATAGCACGCGCACTTTTCTAAATCATAAAAACAAGACAATGAAAACATGTCTGTTGCAATATCAATGCACATTATGAATTATACTAATAATGATACATTTATTAAAATGATACATTTTTTAGGATAGCTGCAGATAAAGATTGATGCTAATTAGGGAACAAATATTTGAGTGATAATAAAAAATTGTATATACAATAATATAATAGAGTTCAACGTAATATAGAAATGTGCACGTTTCGAACAAATTTTAATCGAGCGCGAAGCACGAGACACATTATGAGAATGTGTTCGTTAAAGCCAAAGGAGCTTTAACAAAAGAGAATTCACAATCATCAAATTACAGTTGTCGGTTGTTTGATCTTTAACTTCGAAAGGTTTATGCATATATGTGGGGGAAGTATGAAGACCGAATGCGTAGTGCGAGGAAAATACATTATCGAGCGCGAAGCGCGAAATTCAACAGACACATGCTTTAGTCGCGCTCAAACATGCTCTCGAACCCATTTTCTCGTCTTTCCCCTTAAATGCGAACTAAATTAGTAAAACACAACGATAAAAATCCACTTCTTTTGTTTGAAAAGTCTACATGCATTTTTTTGGTTGTAGCTAATTCCGAAAAATATACGATAAATAAGCGAGAAATGTCCAAGAGGAAATTCATTTTTTCTTCAAGATTTCTACAAAAAATGCCCATGCATTTTTTGATATATCGAACTGTATTTTTAATTTAAATTTTGGAAGAGAGTAGCGGTTAGACTGGTTTAACTTGATATAATCGTGTAAGAAGTAATTTGCTTATAAACCTCACATAGAAAAACTTTAAAATATGTGAGAATATTTGGAAATATTTTGAAATACTTCTGAATATTTGGAAATACTCAGGGATATCAAGAATATCAGGAATATCTGGAAATGCATATAGGAATATTTACAGAATACTTCGAGAGTATTCTACGTTTTTTGGAATCACATACACTGTTTTTTTAAAAATAAGTTTTTTTGCGTTGTCTTCGTCTTACAGTTTTCAACATGTTGAAAGTTATGTCACCAGAAATTGTGCCTCTATTAAAACAAATGAATTGATATATCTGACTTTTATGATGATTTTATTTTTTTTAAATAATTGACTTTTTCCAATTGCTCTGGCGACATCTAGAAATTACTTCATCGAAAAAATAACAAATGCATTTTCACTCCCTTTGAAAAATGTTTTTTGAAGTTTTTGCCCTTTTAAAAGAGATGATCGTATATTTATATATAATGTATTGAAAATTGAATAGTGAAATTCAAAATATAATTTTGCCAACCAATTTGATCATTACTTTTTATCTTATAGTCATCTCAGATTAGTTACAACTAGATCTGGAAATGTTACGTTTCCAATCTATCATTTAAATATTCGGCGTCGAGGATAAATTAGCCGCTACAACCAGAGTCAGAACCCAAAATAATTTTGCATATCTAAGGATTTGTTTAATTAAGAGAATTAAACTATTTTTCTAATCTTTTTGTTCTCCTTTCTCGCTAGGCTGTAGAGGACATATTTGTCATATTTTCAGCAATGATGACCATGCAAACAATATTTAAGAAATCAGTAATGGCGCCATTTATACCATCAATTTTAATTTTAATATGAGAAAATTTTTTTTTTTTCAAATCCTCTAAAAATCGTAAATTATAACAGCGATTTTATCACACTTCATTGACAATTTGAAAAATTGCATTGATCAAATTGACTATTATTATTGGCGCTAAAAATTTAGAGAAATTCCCTGATAGTGTTCTAAATTCCTTAATAAAACAAGGATTGGGAAAAAAGATACATGATATTTGAATGAAAGATTTTCCTAAACTCCCGCGTTTAGCTGATTCCCTAAGTTTTTATCCAAAACCCTAATTTAACTAATTTTCCTAATTACCTACGTCTCATTTTCTTTTACGTCTGGGAGAAACCAACAAAAGTGGAAAATTAAAAAATATACTTCTGGTCCTAAAGAGTTGGAAATTTATCCGACTACATGCCCCTATGCGTAACTCCATACCAATGAAGTGGAACCTTTCCTTGCGCAACATCATTGATTATTACTAAAGACTCAAGTTTCCGAATCTTTTTACAATATTCGCATTACTTTAAATTTTCTATACCATGTGTGTCAATCACTACTAACTAAATTCGAAATTGATCTTTTGAATTTATTTGTGGTTTCATCAAATCTATATCTCTCTTTTTTATCTTATAGAAGTTAAGATGCAGTTTTTAACTGATGGCGTCATTTTCTTCGGAACAACACCATTATTTGTTTAAAGTACTATCTAAACAGTTACTAGACAAGTTTCATATTCGAAAGAAGAAGTCAATCTTATTGAGTTAGAAAAGACTATAATTTCACGAAGAAGATTTTTAATTTCTGAATATTTTAATCCTTATTTGTTATATTTCAAAAATTACTTATTTTTAATGCATTAGTAAAAGATTCTCAGCTTTTTAGCAATGATAACCGTTTAAACAATATTTAAGAGATCAGTTATGACATAATTTACAAAACAAATTTTACCATGAATATAAAAAAAATATATTTCTCTTGTATTCACAGATTGCGAAGAATTGTTATAATAAAATAATTGCTGAATTAGAGAAACAGACAAGGAATACAAAACAATGAAGTACAACTGTGGTTTTATTGATATCAATAAACAATTGAAAAAATTGAATTGATTAACTTGACCTTCTAATCTCTGGCTGTTCATAAATTTGTCCTGTAGAGTCTTTCTGAAGAGCAAAATTCTTTCTCTGGATAAGTTGAAAAGTTTTGAAATACCTTCGAACACGATTCGTTCGAAGAAATATTTGTTGAAATCTGTTATTGAGGTATGTAAAACAATTGAGATATCATATCAGGATAACCCGTGATTTGAGAAAAAATATCACTTTTGGCCACCACAGAGGAGTTAAGTGTTTTCAAACTTTCGAAAACTAAAAATTTTGATTATGTGTTCAAAAGTTATTGCGAATTTTCATATGAGCAGTTTTCGATAACAGCTGATTATATAAAATCATATTATAAAAAAATGCCTTTTTAGAAGGATAGATTTTTCTTAAATACCAATACAAATAGTATAAGACTTGTTTGTAACAATACATGCAATGGTTATTTAAAGACTCTTGAACCCGTCAAAGGGAGAGAGTATAAACAAAATAAAGATTATATTGTTAATGTGAACAATTTGTTTAAATTAACTCCCAGGCCACTTAAGAAAACTAAAAAACTGCAAAATTATGTTACATAAAAGTTGTAAAGTTTCTATAAACGAAACACGGAAAGATATGAGAAGGCGATTTATTTTAATTCGAAATAAGTGTACCATTAACCAAATCCACAAAAATGTAGTATCTTGTTTGATATTTAAAAAATTCCAACTTGATAACGAAAAATTATTTCTTTTGAAATATTATTTTATATTATTAGGTATATGTTATCGGAAACTGTAGATATCAAAAATTGAAAATTACTTTGCACACGTAGAAAACGTATTTATAGTGAAAAAGTCATATTACTGAAAGTTACGTAAAAAATGTGGGGGGGGGGATGGTCCTTATCTATCGTTACGGTAGAGTTACAAGGG
Organism: Andricus grossulariae; assembly: GCA_011634705.1. Classification (NCBI taxonomy): domain Eukaryota; kingdom Metazoa; phylum Arthropoda; class Insecta; order Hymenoptera; family Cynipidae; genus Andricus; species Andricus grossulariae. Next base: position 46,925,223 of record JAABKJ010000755.1, on the reverse strand, counting down.
GCAAGGGAGTTTCCGAAAAACATTAAAAAAAGAGTTATTTTATGTATCGAGTACCCCATATCTTTCTTTTTGATTTTCAAGATTATATTTTTTGACCCACTTAGAATGAAACGTATACAAAATTAGATAAAGCTTCCAATGAGCAATAAATTATAATTTTGAATTAAAAATGGAACATTTTAAATGTTCAGGTGTTTACTTTAGGTTATTATTCTAATTAAAAATAATTCTGCATCAGTTGTGTTATTGTTTTTTTTTTAAATCGAATTTCCTGGTGATTCTATGAGTAAGTAGGCATTAAAAAAATTATTTTTCACATAAGTAAAGTAAGGTGAAATAGATTAAGGGTGTCAATAATTTTATTTTTTCGAAGTAACATAGTCTTTTGACAAGTTTCACAATATTTGGTCTCTATTGTTTCAATGCAGTTGGCAATCTTACACAATCGCGTTCTTATATTAATATCTCACCAAAAACATCTACGATGCAAAAAATTCCGCAAAGTGAAAAATCATCAGTACAATAAACATAGTTTGTGCTATTTTCATTCATTTTTTCAATTAAATATATTTCAAATTTGTAGTAGAATTACTGGGCAAGCTTTAATTTTACAAGCTATGTTGATTATACTGATAACTTTTTAGTTACAGAAATTTTCTGAATCGTAGAAGTTTTTGGTGGGATTTCACTAATTTTTTAATAAGAATGTCCTAAAAAGTGCCCTTGGAACTTCATAGATTTAATTTATCCTACAATTTTTTACAGAGTCGGTGAAAAATAGTATGCTATAGGTCTACTGAAATGCTAAAATATGAAATTTTCGGCATTAAAAGTAAAATATCTCAAAAGTTAATTAATAAATGAACATTTCCTTTAAAAAATAGCGCTGCGGTGCTTCATCTAGTTCATTTATTCTGACATTTTTAGACGAATCGGTTGAATATTATAGACTACAAATTGATTAAACTTCTGAAAATGATAAAGTTTTCATGATTTCCGAATCTCATGTAACCAGTTTCTAAAAAATGGAGAATGTGGATGCACAGAAGTTATTTTTTTGCGATTTATCATTAATTCCGAATGTTTGATATAAATCGGTGCAGAGTCACTACTACGGACCTTGACATTCATTTTTCATCAATTGTTCTGGGTTGGAAAGATGCAGCAAATTCTTTGTCTCAATTTTGTTATATTCAAACAGATTAAAGGTATGTAAAGTAACAATAAGGATAAAGAAAACTTGAGGTAAATATAATCCAGAAAATGTAAGTTATTAGCTAAAATGAATGAAAGTTGAAAAAGACATTGATTTTTAATAATTTTCTCTCAATTTTGTCATGATGATATATTTAATCTGATAATTCGTTTGGGCTTAACTCAGAAAAATGGTTAGTTCAAACAAACATTTTTCTGAGTATCAAATATTGCTCTATTTTGTAATCCCTATCCTCAAACTTTATCCCACATATGTAGGTCCCCTTTTTCTCAGTCACAAACATAAATGTTTTGTGCATCTTTCCATCATAAAGTATTAACTTATCAGATAAAAATCTTTTCAAATTTTGAAGTGTTCGATATTAAAACCAAAAATATTTGATTTTTAACATAATTCAATTTAAAGGAACTGAAATTTAGAGTTGAAAACCTTATTTGACATTAAGATTTAACAACATCAAGTTATACATTTTTTTCAATTTAGAAAGTACTTAGGCAAATGCAGGTCGAATTTAAAATCATTTCAATTCACGGAAAACATAAACTTATTAACTATATTTATTTAACTGATTAATTATATGCTGGTCAAGTCGGAAATTATATACATTTTTAGGTTGAACTGCTGTTATTACAAAAAACAAAGATTTACAATCGTCCTAAAGCTTCAATTTTTAACTTAGAGCCTTTAATCAAAAAATAATCCAAAATAGTAAGGTTTTTGTGTGAAAACCCTCGAATCATTTGAGTTTTAATATGAACCAATTTTTGAAGAAATTGAAAAAATTGATTTTTTTATTACAACTGAGAAATTTTTGAATGTATAGTGTGTCTCAAAATAAAAAATATTTTACAATTAAAATGTGTATGATATTGATCCAATATTGAAATGATGACATCTCTATATAATTTCAAAAACTGGATTTTGAATTTTTTCTTTTGCTGATAACTGTTATCCTAAACTACATGAACGCAATTTCGATTTTTGTGTATATCTACATGCGCAGAGCTTCAATTTTATCCATTGCTGTGTAAAATCCTTGTCATAGAAAACCTTTTATTATAAGGATCTATAAAGACAAATTTCTTGATTTTTCTTCATTGGTTTAAAAAAACATAATAGATAAGGCGATAAAAATACCTTTCTTTGAGTACAACATGCATAATTAACAATTATGCCAAATTTTAACCCTCCAGCAGGAATTTGGCTTTAAACCGGCGAGCGGCAGGTTAGCTAAGCTACACGCGCGTAGAACTGCTGGTAGAGGCGAAACTTTCGCCTCGGAAAGAGCGTGAAGAAGCGTTGCCAACTTATAAAATTCATGTACTCCAGGTAATCGAAACTGTACAAAAATACATGTGAGCAAAACAAAAATAACCTAAAAGATTTAATGCCCTGTTGCCACTCTGAATATTTATATAAACAAGTACTTACGACTCTAGTCAGTAATTAATCCAATTTCACTTTCTAACAGGCAGCAGCTATCAAGTTTTTTTGGCTCAATAAACACTTTTAAAATCAATTAATTATTCAAACTTTAAAAAAGACGTGCATCTGCGGCTTGTGTACATCATTACGTTTGTTGACCTACTTTACCGACAGTTTCGATTAGCTAGAGTATATGAATTTCATAGGTTGGCAACCCGTCTTTCACGCTCTTTCCGAGGCGAAAGTTTCGCCCCCCCCCCCCCCCCACCCCCAACAGTTCCACGTGCGTGTAGCCAACCTTTCACTCGTTGTAAAGCCGACCATTGCATTGTAGCCATTGTAGGAGCTGGGAGCGGTAAACGACGGATGGATGGACGGGCGGATATCCGACCGTCATAAGGCTTTCCGGCGTAGCATACGAACCCCTAAAATAATATCCATACTGAAAGTTATGTTGGGAGAAGAGGTACAAAATCTGCAACAAATGTGTTATGTAATTTTTGGATGAATCCTTACTAGCGAAGTTGAACTAGAATAATTTTATCTTAGGGATGTTCTGTGTGTACCGTCAAGTTCAAAATTACCTAATCTTTAACTTGATTTATCAAATTGACAAAAAAGGCCCATTGATAATTGTACGTACTAAATTGAAAAAAGGTTGATGAATTTCATCGTAAAGAATCTTTTAAGAAATTGATTGAGCTTTTAAAAATTGAAATTGAATTCAAATTACGACTTTCGCCCTGAGCGTATGATACAAACACTAATATACTAATAACTAAATGTGGGCATTCACATGAAAAGGAATCTTACGACCGGCATGGGTTCACGCATTAAAGTATGTAGCCGGATAAGTTCCCGGTATTTTAGCCCCAAAACGAATCCTATAAGTTGAAAAACGAGTTACCGCGGCTTTTTTGAAGTTGGAACTTCGAAAATTCGTTTTTCGAGAAAAACGCATCTAAACTTGGCGAGTTCCATAACCACACGTATTATACTTTTTATTTAAACATGAAATATACCGACTTCCGGTTACTTTCTGGATATGAGTATAGTCCCGTTGTAACTATAGGTCCCAGTATCATCCCCCGCTCAAATTCGGAAATAATAATTTTGACCTGAATTTAGAAAAACATGAATATCTCCTAAACTAGAACCGATCATAAGGGCCTTTTTCATGCGGATGCCCACAAATTTAAATAAACAGTTATGACATCCACAATTTTTTTTTATTCAATTTGGGTTTCTGTTCTAAAATTTATCCCAGTAGTAATAATCGGCCCTATTTATCAATTTTAAAAATAAAGTTAAGGATTAAGTAATTTTCAACTAAGCCGTACACCTAGGACATCCTTAAGGTTGTACACTATCTCAAAAGTCGCCTATCTTTGAAAAAGGTGTTTGATTAACCAAATCCAAACGAATGTAATATTCTTTAGTTAATATTTGAAGAAATTCTAACTTGATAATGAAATTTTTTCTGAAATATGATTTTATATCATTATTTTTTATTGGATGATCCGAAAATCGTCCAAAAGAAGCGTTACATTTTATATGGAAGAACCATGGCGGCGATATGTTTTGACAATAAAGAAAAATAAGCAAGAGTGTCTAACTCTAAAAATAAATAAAATCAAAGATTAAAAATCTAACCTTATAAAAATAGTGATGTGATATGCTATTAATTTCTGAATATTTTTATCCTCATCAGATATTAGAATTCAGGTTAATTTATAAAAGAAATTTGAACAGAAATTCAAAAAAATCTTTTGTTTTTTACAGTTTGCGAAAAAGTACTATAGACAAACTTTTAGAAGATAGTTCGAGAGGTAAATGAACATAGTTTGTGCAATAAAAATGTAAATACACAATAATAACAATAGTTATTATTATATATTATTTTATTGCATACATTTTAACATACATACAAGGTTTTATTCAATTTAAAAATCATATAATTTAAAAGAAGTAAGATTTTCAATATCACTGAACCTTCATAAGAAATTCAAATTTCATTTTTTTGTCATTCAAATTTGTATAAATGACATAAAATTATAAGCAAATATAGATTATACAAATCAATGGATGTTCAATTAATAGTTATAAAGAGTACAGTCTAGTAAAATTTGGATTTTAGTGCTTTTTACACTTGTCACTTTTACCCGTAACGGCGGAAAATCTCAAATCGTTAACACACTAACAAATTAAATTAAAAATATTTTTTCGCGCAAGTTTTTATTTGATAAAGAAAGGGACAATTGGAATCGGGAAGTTTGAAAATAATTTTGGCTTAATTTGACGCAGGAATCTTCTCAAATATTGGAAATATCATTATCATTTGTCACATAAATGCCTGGAATTTTGGGCCCACAACAAACCCGCTATGTTGAAAAACGTGTTAACGAGGCACTTTTTAATTTGCAACTTCACAAAACAACTTCCTAAGAAAAACACATTCAAAGTTGGCGAGTATCATAGGTGCATGTTTTATATTTTTCTTCAAAAATAAAATTTAACTGCTCTCGGTGACTTCCAGGAAATAGATATAATATCACCAGATTGAGCATAGATTAAGGTATGATATCCCATCCTAACACCTCGAAATCGATACTTTTGACCTTTCTTCTAAACAACGAGAATATGCGATTATTGACATCATAGTTTGATGTTTGCTTCACAAAGCTCATACGCTTAAAAGTTCAAAAAATATTTGAAAGGCAATGAACTTTGATGTTGAAGAAAATATATATTTGTTTCGTCTTAGGCAACCTGGTATCCTAAGACGGGCCCCTTTTTAAAATAAAAAAAGCTATGTAATTAAACACTAGATGTTGATAAATTTTAATCGCAGCGTACTATTTAAACATATTCTTTACGTGTATGAAATATTAGTTAAGCGAAATACATAATAAAACGTAAAATAAGCATTGAATAAGATCTAACAGAAAATAAGTGTAAACAAAGTTCAAGGACTAAATATTTATGAAAAGTTGTAAAATTTCAAATATCAATATATGAATATAATATAATATAATCAATATAATAATACTTAGATCAAGAATTTACTGTTATAAATCGAAGAAGCAACATATACCCTAACCAGGGCTCGTCTTAGGAATTTCGAATGATCACAATATTTAAAATATTTTTAATGAATAGCATATCAAATTAAAAAAACGTAAGTATCAATTGCAAAATTTACAAAATTATCTATAAAAAAAAGAAACTGACACCTTAAAATCATTAGAAGTTATTAAATCACAACTTCTAAAACAGGTAAAAGTTCGTTCTCTAACGTACAAAAATAATAGTTCTTTTCTGTGTTTGTTAATTTACTTCCAGTGCAGAAAAAAAACTTTCAAAATAACTGGAATTCTGCTGAGCACGTATTCGCGTGCGTAAGTGATGACTATAATGTTTTCGTTCAAAAATATTAAGGTTGGTCCGTCTTAGGAGGGGGCTTGTCTGAGGCAACTTTCCCATACAACAGGAGAAATATGATGCCCTTGAATATATTTTTTCCTTGGCTTTCTTACGATAACATATATAAAGTTTGGTAAAGATATCGGTAATAAAGAGTGAAAGGCTATACGACTTTTATAGAACTTTCCAGAGAAAGAACTTTGCTCTTCAGGAAGACTATACAGGACAAATTTTTGAAGTGTTAGATTGGAAAGTCAATTGGATCAATTTATTTTTCAAATTGTTTATTGATATCAATAAAATCACAGTTGTACTTCATTGTTTTTGACTGCTCTTATATGCTCTTCTATATTCTCTTCTAGATCCTCTTCGACTACTTGGGCTGCATCCCTCTTACGAACCAAATTTGCAATGCATTTTTGAAAATTAGCACGAAATGTTCTTGCCTGTTTTTCTAATTCAGAAATTATTTTATGTTAGCATCTGATCGCATTCGGTAAAAAAATACGATATTTTTTTTATATTCTTGTCAAAACTTATTGTACAAATTGCGCCATTGCTGATCTCTTAAATATTGGTTGTACGGTCATCATTGCGTATAGGCAAATAATCAAGATTTTCGACAAATCGCGGGCGACAAAAGAGGGTCAGACTACAGACAGACAGACCGGCAGACAGATAGATCAATGGATATCTAATGCCTTCCATCATAAATAATGAAAATGTAACAATTCATTTTTAACCTCAGAAAATAAAACGAATTTTCAACAAAATAGTTCAATTCTTCACCAAAGTTCAACTGAGTAGTTTAATTTTGAACCAAAAAGATTCTGAACAAAATACATGAATTGTCAATTAGGGAAAAAATTGTCTAACAAAAATGGAATAGTTAAATTTTCAGCTCAAGAAATAAATTTTCAGCTAAAATAATGAATCTTCAACAAAGAAATGTATTCCCAACCAAACAGTTGTATTTCTACCGAAAAATATACATTTTGAAGCAAGAAGATTAATTTTCTATCAGGGAAAAACTTTCAACGCAATACATGAATTTTCAACTAAATAGTTGAATTTTGAACTAAAAATGGGATACTTAAATTGCTTGATACAAAAATTAAATTTTTTACGAACCAATAAAAAAATAAATTAAACATTATATTAATTTTATTATTAAAAATTGGATTCTTAAATTTGCAGTTAAAATAATACATTATCACCCAAGACGAAGCGAATTTTCAAGTGAATATAAACAGTAGAATTTTCAACCAAAGAAATTAATTTTCCATTGAAATGGTGAATCTTTAAAAAAATGAATTTTTGGAAAAGTAGTTTAATTTTCAACTAAAAAAATGAATCTTCAACCAAAAATATTCATTTCGACAAAGTAGTTCATCTTTTAAGCAAATGGTTGCATTTTTATTGAAAAAATAAATTTTCAGCCAAAAAATTTTATTTCACCCAAACAGTTTTAGTTTCTACCGAAAAAGATACATTTTGAAGAAAGATGATCAATCTTCTATCAAGAAAAAATTTTCAACGGAATACATGTATTTTCAACCAAATAGTTGAATTTTGAACTAAAAATGGAATACCTAAATTATTTGATGCAAAACTCAATTTTGTACGAAGAAAAAAAAATAAAATTAAAATAATGTATGATTTTTTTACTAATAATTGAATACTCAAATTTGCAGTTAAAATAATAAATTTTTAACCGAAAAGAAACGAATTTTCAAACGAATATAAACAGTCGAATTTTCAACCGAAGAAACTAATTTTCCATTGAAATGATGAATCTTCTACAAAAATGATTCTTTGAAAAAGTAGTTTAATTTATAATAAAAAAAAATCTTGTACCAAAAATATACATTTTGACAAATTAGTTCAACTTTCAAGCTAATAGTTTAATTTTCACCTAAAAAATCAATTTTGAACCAAAAGTAGAATAGTAAAATTTCAGTTGAAAAAATTAATTTTCTACAAAAAAAAACGAATATTTAACAAAATAGTTACATTTTTAATTGAAAAATGAGTAAAAGACTATTACACTTTTAATGGGTGATTGTCAAATTGTAGGCAAATTTTAGCACGTACAGTGGCAATCACATTATTATTGGGAATTAAATATTTCATAACGGAAATAGATCATATCACATCTAAAAATTTAAAATCCAAAAGGGGCAGTTTTGAAAATAAGAAATAATAATGAAATTCTTACATGAAATACGGAAAGTGGATTTGAGGTTGGAAGTTTGATACTGTAACGCATGCCATTTAGGAAAAACGAGATATTTAATTATTGTACATTATTGTTTGTTTCAATTCCAAAAGAAGTTCTACTTTTTATTGAGACGATTGAGACTGGCTACATATAAACTTTGAAACCTACAAAATTCATTAATTTGGCACAATTGTGAATGAAAATTACATAAAGTATACAGTATATTATTAATAATAAGTCTACCTACCTGTGCTGTGATATAATTTTTAACACATCTCTTTCTATCTAATTAACTTATTTAGCTCAATTTTTGAGATCTGTATATTTATAAATACAGGTTAGGAAGCAGAAAACAAACCGGCCCACCTGATCCACGCGCTCGCGCATATACGCAGTCGGACACTCCTCTATTGCACTGTACGGGAATGATGCGAGAAACTTGATGAAGTTTAGCCTTTTTTAATATTTATAAAAAAATAACAGATTTCAATCATAAAAAGTCACCTAATTATGAAAGAAAACACCGCTGAGCAAGTAACGGAATGGTTTTTGTAAGTTATTTTCACTCCGAAACTGGTTTTTAACTCACGTACGGTGATGATGTTTTTGTTGTCAAAATGCACTTTCCAGTTTTGATATCGGATTCACAAAAAAAGAGTTAATATTTTAAGCTCAATTTTATAGAATCTTGTATTAAACTATAATCTCAATATTTCTGTATTTATTACTCAATTGTATCTACAAAATTTTACTAGAAAAAAAGACGTACGGTAATGACGTATGAAATGATAAAAATCGAGGGACAGACTTTAAGGATTTCACAATATTATTTATTTGACTTGAACAATGTACATAAATTAAATTTATGTTCATCTAAAGTTTACAAACTTAATACGTTAAGCGTTTTTCAGGTTACTGTCTGAAAAAAGGAGAAAAATAGTTTATCCTTGTGCAAAGTGAGGTTGGTACGCCGTACGGTAATGACGTTTGGGGTGTTCTTTTATTAAATTAAAGTAAATAGGAATGCAAATAAAAAAAAAGAAATGACCATTTTGTAGAGGATGATAATAACTATTTATTAAATTGAAAAAAAATCAGTACGAGTTTCTAAGTTAATGTTATATTACTAGAATTTCAGGTTTGCCTCCAATTTAACAATTACCCTAATAGCAACAATTTTGTTCGCAAACGTATTTTGAAATATGCGTTTTCCTATCCAAACTTTTTATTGATGCAATAATAAGCAATTTGGCAGTAATTAAGCTAAAAAAAATCTCTTTTTTTTATTAATAATAATATTGAAATTTATATGAGATCCTTACGCGCTAATCTATGACCTGTTTATAAATAATTGTTTAAGATGAATCGGTGCAGGCAATATAGTTTTAATGTGAAAAATATTTTTTGTTAAGGTTATACGATGACACTCTTTCATGAAATTTACTTTATTCATCCATTGATGCTTGTTTATATGCAAATATGCACGTCGATCGAAAATCTAAGCCAGCTGAAAAGGTAATAAAATTTCGTAATAAAAGTTCCACTAAACAAAATTCTACGAACAAAAAAAAATTACTGATACAAAACAAAAAGTTGAAATGAGGCAAAAAATATATGTAAACATAGAAGATTCTGGAAAACAATGAATAAATTTAAAATTTGAAAAAATAAATTATAACAATTTGAAAAAACTCTCGGTTATACGTGATTTTTACAAATGATGAACCAAAAATTCTACAGAAATAAATTATTTTTTAAAGAAACTAAATAAGTTATAAAAAAACTAAAAAATTGACATTATTGAAAAAGCTCTAGGCCTTAGTGTTCTTTACGAATAATGAGCAAAAAATTCTACTGAAAAAAATTATACAAAAAAAATACTCCTATGAAGAAAATTTATAATTATAAAAAAATTGAAAAACTTGTAAATAATAAAGCTGAAAACTCCCAAATTTTGACGATACCATTACAGAAGCAAATTAAATGAAAAAAAAACATTTGAAATAAATAACAATGCAAAAATAAATAACCTAATTACCACTCGAACATTTTCCTAATTAAAAAAATGTAACCACACCGGGGACGTTTTCTCTTTCTTTCCCTTGTAGAGCTTCTTCGTAAACGTCCCCGGTGTGGAAACATCTTTTCAATTTAGAAAATGTTTGAGTGGTAATTTATTTATTTATTTTTGCATAGTTAATTATTTTAAATATTTGTTTTGCATTCAATTTGCTTCTGTAATGGTATCGTCAAAATTTGCGAGTTTTCAGCTTTATTATTTACCATTTTTTTATAATTATAACTTTCTTATTTAGGTGTATTTTTTTGTATAATTTTTAATTTCAAACTAGCCAGAGTAAAGATTTCTATTTTAAGTTAGTTGTCGTGCCAAGAATTAGTTTTCTGAGAAAAAAAAATAGTTTTTCCATGATATCAAGAATCAAAACAATACAACTGATGATCTTTTGATAAATAGAAAACATTTTCAATAACAAAATTATTAAACTTACAAAAACTGTTGTTTTTTGTAAAGAATGCTTTTTGCAACCGAAATGGCTTATTTATTCGGAGAAAGCATTCTCTACATCTCTACTGTTTTCAATTTTAGAAGTCAATGTTTCCATGGCTGAAATTGTTTTTAAGAAAATATGTTTTGATCAAATAGCTGTAAAGTGACCTTTATATGGCAAAGTACTTATATAATATTTAAATAAACGTCTCTAAACTTGGCGCCGCGTATGTAGAGACATAAATGTGGAAACATGTAAATACGTTATGTTGTTAGAGTTGAGGTAGTTATAATCCAGGATTATATGACATAGCAGCCGTTTTCGACAAGTTTCACAATATTACTTTCTTTTAATTTCCATAACGTTGGAAATGTTACACAATCGCTTTTTTATATTATAAACTTTTGAATTCTTCACTTTTCCTTCTTCTATAACCTTCTTTAATTAATATATACAGCCATAAATAATTTATCATATTTTTATCGAACCATTAGTAGTTCTCCATTCACAAATTATGAATTCTTTGAACTAATGCAAAAAAATTTACCCAGTACATCTTCAAGAATTTTGGAAATCAAACTTGGCCAACTAATTATTGTACCATTAAGCCATATTCCTTTTGCGGTAAGCGTGACTCACTTTGTTCTATCATGCAGTTCATATGAGAAAAGTGAGGAAGGGGATTGTACGGTTGGGGGGAGATGGCATACATTTTTAGATCAGTCTAGATTTCTCGTGTTGTTTATTTAAATAACACGTTTGTTCTGCAACACTGCTCTGACCCTAATCGATGATTGATCTCTCTAGAAATCACCCCAGGCGAAGAGAGTCACAAAATCATCCTGCAAAGCTCTTTACTCCGGCCTATTAGTATCCAAGGTTTTTCGTTTCAGGCGTCATTCACTCCACTGACACTCTTCATCAAGCATTTCCTCCTGCAAGCTCTCGTATTTCTATGGCTTTTTATATATCTTCGAATTAAGATCTCATTCACGCATTCTAACTATTCTTTCCTCGGTCTGCCTCTGGACACGCTGCTATTTACTTTACCTTGATATACTTGTTTCGGCAGTCATTCATCTTTCATTCTATCAACATGACCAAACCAACTCAACAAATTTCTTTCACTTTTGTTAAGCAGTGTCTGATCCACAACACATTTTTTCAGGATTATCCGGCTCTACCAATAACCTTCTTACCCTACCAAGATATACCTACTTATCAACGTGCACTATTCTCTCATCGTTTAGGACAATGTTGCATATCATTTTCCCATCCTTTCCTTCAAAAACCATAATTTTTGTTTTACCTACATTAATTTTGAGGCCCATGTTCTTCACTCTTGTATTCAGTTTGCTCAACACTCGTTGCAAATCTTCGATTGACTCTCCCATAACAACCTTATCATCTGCGAACGCTGACCCACGCACCCTCAGACTGTCGAGATCCACACCTTCTTCGTCGAAGAGGACCATTCTTAGATACTTGTTCATGAATATAATTAATAGCCATGAGGATATAACGCATACTTGCCTCATACCTTGCATAATATCGAACCAGACACTCAGTTCCCAATTTATGCATACACTGGCTTTGCTACCTGGAGATATCGTTTTTATTGCTTTATCCATTGACTCCGTACTCTTTCAGGACTTCCCAAAGGTGACTCATATCCACCTTTTCAAACGTTTTTTTTTTTGGTCAGCAAATGCACAGGAAACGTTTTTATTTACTTTCATACGTTTTTCTGTGATTTGTTTGAAGCTAAATATATGATCCTTACATGATCTTCCTAGCATAATCCACCTTAGACTTCTGTTACTTTCATGAACCTATTATTAAGTATTTTTAGAAATATATTTTACTTACTGTAGTAATTAATACTTAATTATATGTAGTAATTAATACTTAATTATATGTAGTAATTAATACTTAATTATATCCCTAATCTCAGAGGCACAGAATCGCTCAACCGGGTTTTCTAACCTATCATATTCTATGTCGCAATTATGTTGCCCTATAGCTTCACCTCTCAATAATTCCTTAAAAGAGTCTTTCAAGGCGTCTAGTATCCCGTCTGTATCATATAGCATTTCACCCTTGCTATTTCTCATGCTGACTAAGTGTGATGCTACTTCCTTTCATACTGATCATTGGCAATTTATAAAACAGTTTCTGGCTTCCTTCAAAATCGATTTACATTTGCTTCTCTTCTTCTGTTTTGATTTCATCTTTACTTTCTTTGACTAGTAGTTTTACTTTCCTCTTTTTGTCTCTGTAATCATTCTCAAGTCTATTTCTCTTCTCATCGCCAGACAAATTTTGGAAGAGTTGGAGATTGAACGGAAGGTCAATTCATTCAGTTTATTTTTTCAAATTGTTTATTGATGCCAATACAATTTTAGTTGTATTTCACGTATATGTAGAATTTCTGACATGCAATTGCAACAAATTGAATTAAATTTGCAATTTCATGCTAAAGCCATTCTATCTTCAGGTAGAATTATAGAGTTCAGTTTCTTCATTGTCGCAGCCGCCTCGTTTTACGCAGCCTTCAATGCATGCCTTAGCAACGGGAAAATGTGATTTTACCGTTTTGCCTTTTTTACATTAGCAAGCAGAATTTTTTCACATCCAGTAACAAACAAAAGAATCTATTTTTATATTAACTTTAAAATGTCCTGTATAAATTTACCACTACTGACGACTGATATCAAACATGGATAAAAATATTCAAAAATTAAAAATCTTCTTCATGATATGACAGTCTTTTCAAACTCAATAACATTGAGCATTATAAAGCCAAATCAATCAAAAAATTGAACCATTAGTATTGAGCGTTTTTTATTGTATTTAAATTATTTCGGGATCTCCATATTCTCAAAAGAATTTGGCTGAGAAGGATACTGTTGTTATTTTTAGAGGTTTCACATTAAATATCTAAATGAATAAATGTATAAAACTGAATTGAAAAAAGCACAGATTTTGTTTGGAATAGATTATTATATTTTTATGTACCTGAGCATTCTTGTTTTTAGGGGCTTTTTTATAACACTGATTGCATTGACCTCGTACAGACATCAACTGCGCCCGCATTTTGTTATTCTCAGTATTTACACACGTTTGCGCTACCCCATACTGCAAAGTTTTTTGCCGAAGGGTCAGTTACTTAAATTTCAGCCTGGAGAAGGAATAAATAAACGATTATAGAACTTGTCTAATTTTTTAATTTGAACAAGATTTTATTATGGTACAGGCGACTTAGTCGCACCTATCACATACGGATTAGGCTCTATAGTCTTCGCATCTGCGAAGAATGTTTGTGAAGATAAAAAGTAATGATAAAATTAGACTGAAATATGATTTCAATTTTTAATGTTTGATTGTAGCATAATTAATGAATATATATTAGAGTAGTCTAAAAAACAAATTTTAAATATTTTTATATCGCCCCCTCATTCTGTGTTATTTGGTGAAATTAGTTGTATAATTTTTTTAGATTCTTGGAGGTGATGCAAAATAATTGTATTTTAATTAAATCGACCCGCAAATTCGCCAAAGGTCTCCACTTAATATACTATAACGCAATTTGTAAGTATCTTTTTTGAATGTTATGAAACAAAAATAAAATGTTCAGGGGAAAATTATTTTACAAATTTATTATACATGTAGTAAAAAAACTACCATTCATTTGAACATTTTTGTGTTTTAGAATTTCAAGGGGTGACTTAGCAAATTTGATGGTGCAATTATTTGAAAAATCAAATTTGAAGTATTCGTATTGTTCATTTCTTAAGGAGGTATAAGATTGTGCTAATATGAAGAAGTTCACCAAATTTCATTTTAAAAAAACCTTAAATCATTCTTATTTTTTGCTTTTGAGCAATAACATGTAAATACGTTATAATGGTAGAGGTGAGGTGGTTATGATCCAGGATTATATTTCGTAGCATATTTTGAAAAGTTTCACAATATGTTCTTCTTATTCTTTTCATAAAATTGGAAATGTTACAAAATCGCGTTCTTATATGATAAACTTTTTTCTTACTTTTCCTACTTTTATAACCCTCTGTAATTAAAATATAAAGCCCTAAGTAAGTTCATATATTTTTACTAAGTAATTATTCGTTTTACTTTGTCTAATTATTAATTCTTTGAACTAATCCAATCCCACAAAAAAAACCTGCAATGCAAAAAATCTGCCCAGTACATCTACATGAATTTTTGAAATCAAACTTGGCCAAGTAATTGGGAAAAAATATTCATAATGAAATGTATTAGGAAACTTTTATTAAGAAGTGCTTTATAGAAATTGTTCAAATAAATGTTAAAAAGTATTTTAGACATTCTATCACTTGACGGGATTATATATCGTCACAGTTAATCCTAGAGATATTTTTTATCCAAAGTTGGACAAAAACAGCTTCAAAAATAAATTAAACCTAACTTATTCATTAAAGTTCTCTATACAAAAAAAAATCTTTTAAATCCCATAGAAATATTTTAAATCTTTAGAGATTTTTCTTTTTTCGATTCCGCTTTAAATCTTGTGAATATTCTTGAAATACCTTAAATTTCTTCGAAACTTTTGTAATTGATAAGAATTCCTTTAAATCTAGAAATCCGTTACAATCGAGCTTAAAGTCCTTAAAAATCCTCGAAAATTCTTTAAAACCCCTTGCAAATTTCGAAATATAAATTGAAATTCTTCAAAATCTTCAAAATCCTTTGAAATTTTTTTATTTCTTTCGTTTCGCTTCAAATCTTTAAAACTCGCAGAAATCCCTTAAAATAAAATTGATTTTATTCCCTAAAGTTCTCTAGAAAAGAACTCGAGAAATCCCTTGAAGTCGAGCTTAAAATATTGGAAAACCTCACGAAATTCTTTGAAATCCCTTATAGTTTGTATAACTATCTGAAAAGTCTTGGATATTTTTTTAAATAGCTTTAAATCTTTTTAAATACCGTAAATTCTTTGAAATCATTGAAGTTCCTATAAAAACCCTACAACCATGTGAAATTCTTTGAAATCTTGTAAAATATGTAAATATATAATCGTAAGAATCTATAAAAATCAGTATAAATAATTCGAAATTCCTTGATATAAATTAAAATAAACCGTTTTAATCCCTAGAAACCTTTTAAATCCCTCGAAATCTTTTAAAATCTTGCAGATTCAACAAAATTCACAAATCTTGGGAAATGCGTTGAAATACGTTAAAATTCCTTGAAATATTTGAAGTCGCTTAAAATTCCTTCAAATTTAATTGGTTTTTTCAATTTCTCTAGAATTTCCTTAAAATCAAGCCTAATATCTTCAGAAATTCTACAAAATTCTTTGAACTCCTTGAATTTTCTTTAGTATATTAAAAGTCTCTGGAATCCGTTAAAACTGCTTAAAATCTTTCAAATACCGTAAATCCATTGAAATATTTGGAGATCCTAGAAAATCACTAAAATCTGGTTAAATTATTCGAAATAACTGTTTCTAATTATCTAAAAAAAAAAGATTCCGAATCCTTTAAAATCTCCATGTTTTAACATAGTTGATTAAAATAACATTTTTAATTTTCTTTTGATTTTTGAACAATGAAACAAAGAGCTTCAATTCTGAAAAAAAAACAACATTTGAAATCTTTCAAATGGTAGAAAAGGATTTAATTTACATGAGACAATATAACTTTGAAACTATACGAACTTGGAAACCTTTAAATAAAAAAACAATTCGAAGTATCGAACTTTTAATTGAGAAAATGTTTGAATTAAAAGCGACTACAAATAAAAAATCTGTCCTCTGTGCGGGCAAGTTCTCATCGCGCGATGCGCGTGCGTGTGTTAAATCTCGCGCTGCGCGCTCGATAATGTATTTTCCACGCGCTCCGCGCTCGGTCTTTGTACATCCTCCACTTTCGTGCACAGAACTCTGAAAATTATAAAGGCCAAAGCATAGACAACTGTTATTTAGTGATTGTGAATTCTCTTTTGTTAACGCTTCTTTGGCTTTAACGAGCACATTCTCATCACGTATCTCGTGCTTCGCACTCGATTTTGTCCAAAGTGCAAGCTTTTCTACAGTCAGTTCAACTCTATTATATCAAATGTATATTATATTTATTTCTGTGCCTCGGCCTGGAATTACTTATTTAGGATATTACAAAATAAAATACAAATTTGATTTATCATGATTACTTTAATATTTGTTCCTTATTTTGCATTAATTTTTTATTCTCAGCTACCCTGAAAAATGTATCATTTTAATAAATTTATATTATTACAATTCATAATATGCATTGGTATTGAAACAGACATATTTTTTTTGTCTTGTTCTTATCATTTGAAAAAGGCCGTATTCTATAGAATAAATTTTGTGAATCAACATTTTATTGCACCCTGTATTGGTTTTCCGAATACTTAATTTATTTATTTTCAGTTATTTTTTGCATTTTAAATAAAAAATACGCATCATATCGAAAAATAATTCGTAACAAATTTGTCGTTTTTTTTGGGTGAATAACTTTTGTTTACTAACTATTGTTGCGTAGCTTGTGTCGTTTGTCCACAAATTTAATTCTGTATTAATAATGTTATTTTGTATGATTAAAACAAAAACTACGCGTCCTATCAAAAAGTGATTTATAAAATATTTGCAGATCTTTTCCGAGCGCACAATTTTTGTACATTCATCTTTTTTCGTAGCTTGTGTCGTTTGTCCTAAAATTTTTATAGATTTTTTAAATATTTTCAATGTTGTTTTTTACTGCGCGTCCAATCAAAAAGTAATTTATTAAAAATTTGTAGATCTTTTCCAGATGCAAAATGTTTGTAAATTCATATTTTTGCGTATTTTGCATAGTTTGATAGTAAAATCGAATTTTTGATGTTTAATTATTGTTTTGGTATTTAAAACCAGAACTGTTGTTCAAAAAATTTTACTATTCGATTTTTTAAGAAAATTCAAGATGTTATAATAATCTTGTAGTTCTTTCAAAATGTAATCTTTTCTTCTCTTGACGTTTCTTCATATCGTGCGTTCTTTGGCTTAAAGTTCTCATTTGGTTTTTTTTTTGAGATTTTGAAAATGCTATAACTCTGATAATTTTCTTGCTATCAAAAAAAGACGTACATAGAATTTTCAAATCTTGAAAAAATGGTTTACAAAAGTTTGAAAATGCTCTAACTTTTAGAGTTTTTATACAAAATAGCTGGTTAACGAACTCTATCTTTATTTTTGTTCCCTTAAAACATGTTCCAAAGTCAGTTTTCACATGAAACTAATACCTTCTCATTATGATGAGAATGTAAAAATATTTTACGCAGTTAAAATTTGTGTGACATTTATCTAATATTGAAATGATGGAATCTCTATAATTCCATGGACTTGATGTTGGTACTTTCTTTTGTAAATATTTGAAAATTGAAAATATTTGAAATAATTTGCAAAAAATGTGTTGATCGTTTACTAGGTAAGTTGAACCAGAAGTATTTAATCTCAATGTCCAAAGTTTTTTATATTAGAAACGTATCCTATGGTGCATTGAATGTTTATTCTGCGTTCATAAGTACAAGCTATAAAATTTCGAAGAACTCTGCTCGTATTCGTAAATTGACATTAATTGCGTTAATGACATAGACCAAATATTTAATTAGTTCACGCCGTTAACCTCGAATCGAAATAGGCGGGTTTAAAATCAAGAAATATCTATAATTGCATAACTATCAATTTACAGCTATTAAAAAATAATACACAATTTAAAATTTCGCACAGAAAACGGCTGCAGAGAAATTTAAAAACGAACCGGATTGTTCGAAATTCAAATTACCTCGTCCAAAAATGTTTTGAAACATATTCCAAAATTTCTATCAGATTTCATATGAGTAGAGCTGATAGTTTCTTCTCCATGAAAAGCTGTTTTAAAAAACAATTAAACCTCTGATTTACGTTTAAATAGATAGTGAAAAATAAGATAAGAAGCGACAAATGGCGGCAATGATTATCAGAAAAAAAGTATTTGCCATGAAATGAGAGCGAAGGTCGTTAATAACTGTTTTATTTTTGGTAAAACTCTAGATCTTCAGGAAAAGAGTAAACAAATTCTTTTATAGAACTTTTTCAGAGAAACAATTTTGCTTTTCAAAAAAATACACCCAGACAAACGTTATATGTTTAAATAACAAGAAACTTTCTCTTTCACTTTATTTTTTTAACTAAGCATGAAAATACCTTTCAAATTAGTAAAATTTTGTTCGGTTTTAAACAATTAAATTTTTCTTCTTCTTTGAGTTAACGAAATGATTCGCTTGATGCAAAGTGTTTAATTTGAATTCAATTTTTTCTTTCATTCGATAAATCAGTGGTCGCAAGTGAAGAAATAATTTATTGAATCATATTATTCAAAACCGAGAAGAATAGTAGAAAATTAGACAACAATTGCACACTCAATATATTTTACCTCGCTGTTTTCACGTCAAAAGCAATCCCTTTAATGTATTCGCTTACTTTGGTAAAATAAACTGTAGAAATAATAATGGGTAGAAAGATACAAATTAATTCCTTGATGAAAAATGTATAAAAGACTTCAGAGATAGAGAGTAAAAGATAAATTTATAAAATACGTCCAGAGAAAGAATTTTTTTCTTTAGAAATATTACAAAACAAATTTTTAAAGAGTTCGAGATTGGAAGGAAGTTCAACTTATTCAATTTTTATTTTGTCAAATTCTTTATTGATTCCAATACAGCTTTAGCTGTATTTCACACATATGTGGAATTTTAGGTATGCAACTCCAATATTTATTTGAATTTGAAATTTTATTCTGCAGTCATTCTACCTTCAGGTAGACTTTTAGAGTTTAGAGATCTTCATCGGCGCAACCGCTTCCCTTTACGCATCTTTCAATGCATGCCTTAACAACAGAAAACTGTGATTTTCCCTGTTTTGATAATGTATCATCAGCTTCTTTGAAGCATTTTTTAGCATCCTGTAATCAGAAATAGAATTTATTTTTATGTTTACGTTAAAATGTTCACAATAAATTTATCATTACTGATATCAAGATAAAAATATTTAAAAATGAAAAATATTCTTTATGATATTACCATCTTTTTTACCTCAATAACATTAAGTTTTATGACGCCAAATTTAACAAAAAATTGAACCATTATACTTTTGTTATTGGTATAGGCTTCACATTAAATCAATAAATAAATATATAAAACTGTTTTGGAAAAAGCACATATTGGGTTTGGAATAGATTATAAAATATTTTTTATGTACCTCAGTATTCTCGTTTTAGGGGCTTTTTTGTAACACTGATTGTACTGGCCTTGTGCAGACTTCAAATGATCCCCCATTTTGATAGTCCATGTTATTACACGCACGGTTGTGCTATCCCATACTGCAAAGTTTTTTGCCAAAGGGTCAGTTACTTTAATTTTATCCTAGAGAAAGAATAATAAAACGATTATGGAATTCGTTTAATTTTTCAAATTGAACAAGTGTTTATCATGGGTTAAAAGTGATCTTCACCAACTGACCGAATTATCATTGACAAATTTTTCATAGACGTCAAACAATTCGTCATATTTAGAAGGCTTATCAGCAAAAAAGATTTAAAGCATATGTATATATAATAGGGTGGTCCAAATTTTCTTTTACTTTTCGCGCATATCACCCGAAAATTTTTTATACTCCACTGAAAAATGAATACATTTTTTTTATTCCGAAGAAAAAGATATTGAGAGGTTCCGCAAGCTCCATGAAGGTTAACACGTATTTCCCATGCGAAAAAAGACGTTTTTGTAAAGTTTTCCCAGAATCGTCAATATTAGGTAAATCAAGTTGAAACTAAACACTTTTCTTAAAAATTAGTCATAGAATAGAAATCAAAACTTTTTTTTAAATATCACGCCCATAAGGCCGTTTCATACGATCCAAAAAATTCCCATAAGTGAATTATTGGGTTTTGCGGGTTATTTGGCACTAATTATGGATAAAGTTATAAAATCGCTGTTTTTCAGACTTTCTCTACTAATTATCAACTTTTCAGTTTGGGCGAACCAATAATAAACTATACTTTACATAAATAATAGTTTAAACATTTAATTATTATTTATCACAATATCCTCTTAGAATAATGCTAGAAAGTTGCAGTTTTTTCTACAATTTACACTTTTCATTCACTTTTCAATTAGTGTGATGTTATAATTATTGATATTGAGCAAACATGAATTTTTCAACAAATTATTATCGTTTATGTATATCTTCTCCTATATCGATGCTAGATAGTTACGATTTCTCATCGAAATCTTTTACTTTTTGTTCATTTTTCACTTAGTGAGCTAATAATTAATGCAACTTAACAATCGTAACTATTTAAACAAACAATAATGGAATATCAACAAGAATAATTTTAGAAGTTTCATTGTATTTATTTCAAAGTAACAATGTACACTTACTGCAGTCAAGAAATTTCTTCCGGTACCCTGTTACCACTTGTAGTAAATATTGTTTCTGACTTTCGTCTCTATTAAGAATGGAATGAAAGTCAAATATTACTTTAGCAAATCTCTATTTTAGTTCAGAAAAATATATTCTTATGTTTATTTATTATTTGTTCATTACTAAAGAGCTGAAGCAAAGTTAAAAATTTCATATAAAAATGCAACTTATTATTCAAAGACAATATTATTAAAAATAATATTAAATTGTTTCAAGAATTATGTTTGCTCACTATTACTCGAATAAATTTTTACCTCACTCTAATTGAAAAGTTGATAATATAAATAATTTGTTTCAAAAACGCCCAAAAAAATCATAATTAGCGCCAAAAACTCGCAAAACCCAATTTTTCACTTATGGGAATTTTTTTAAACCCTTTAAAATGGACTCAAGATACTATTATGCAATTTTGAAGTATCTTTTCTGAATTTTATCAAACAAAAATGAACATTTTAGGGGAAAATTATTTTACAAATTTATTATTCAAATATGAAAAAGAAACCATTCGTTTACACATTTTTGTGTTATAGAGTCTTAAGGGGTCACTTTCAGCAAATTTGATATTGCAATTATTTGAAAAATCAAATTTGAAGTCTTTTTTTATTGTTCAGACAATTATTTTACATCAGCACATCTATGAAACATCAGGGCGTGGGATTTAAAAAGTAGAAAGAAAAATTGTACTCAATGTACATTCATGAACGTCATTCTAAAATCACAAAAATCAATATTCAACTTATCGACTATATTATTCAAACTAGACTTCATGCTTTCTATAATAATTTTTAAAATAACACAAAAAGTTGGCAGCAAACTTTTTTTTAAAGTGTACAATTAATTGTGTAAATTAAAACAAATGGTTTATGTGAATTGTTGTATTTTGTGAATTTCACGTAGTGATAATTAATATTAAATATTTCAAATACTAAATGCACCCTGTGATAATTGATTCAAACTTTGTTAATGACTTACTTAGAAGGCACAAAAACTCAATAAGCAGAAAGTCGAACACTCCATGACTGAATAAGTCTCAACATGTAAAGTTGGCTTTTCATGCTGAACACGTATCTTGAGAAATATTTATTTAATTGACACAAGATCAATTCATAAGAAAAGAGTATAGAAAGAATGTCGAAATTATCATGATTTTAAGTCTCGATGAAGGTATCGTTAGATCAATGAAAATCTGTTTCTTAGATTCTAATATCAATATTTCCTGTATGGCGAAATAAATGAGATTTTTTGAAAATTAATGACGCTTTAAAAATTTACGACTCCAGAATAGCTGGAAAAAATTCCGTCTTTTTGTCAATTAACATCAATTATTATTATTTATTTTTGTGATCAAAACATTATAAGACCAAAAATCCTTCAAATATTGAATTTGTACGCGTTAATGGCCTCAAATCCAGGCCACAGGCTTCAAATCAAGAATATTTAGATTTGCGTAACAATCAGCTTACAGGATTTTGAAAATAATACGTAATTCAAATTTGCAAATAGAAAATGGCTGAAGAGAATATCAAAAACGATCCGGATTGTTCAAAAATCAAATCAACTCGTCCAAAAATATTTTTAAAAATTTTCCGATGTTTATATCATATATAATATAAACAAAGTTGATAGTTTCTTGGTCATGAAAATCAGTTGTAAATACCAATTAAAGAACTTGAATAAAAAAATATACAACTATTTTTTTCAAATATGTATGCAAAAATTTGGTAATTATTCAGCGAACAGCTGATTTAGGACAAATTAAGTAGTTAGTGGAAAATAAGATAAAAAGCGAAAAATGGTAGCAATAATTATCACAAAACAAATAATTGTCCAAAAATTGACATTTGCTCTTCAAAAACAATATACCCAGGCAAAAGTTACATATTAAAGTAAAGGCATTTTTTCTTCTACTTTATTTATTAACTTAAAATGAAACTACCTTTAAAATCATTGAAAAATAGTTTGATTCAAAACAATTGGGTGATTCTCCATATACGGGGCAATTTTGTAAAATAAAAGCTTCCTTTGTAAAAATGTTTTAAATTGTCTTGTCTTTGCTTAAATATTAGGGGAGAACGGGGCTAATCCGGCACTTTTTTTCAATTTATTTTTCAGTAATAAAATTGGGGTTTTCTGCAAAACAAAATATATGAAGTGAAAGTCTATCTCTTAGCTGCAAAGCTTTTTCTTATCCCAAACGAATTTTTTTTGGTAGGTGGTTTTTTGGGAGAATAGGCTGAAAAGTAGAATACAACGCCGGAACGTCGAGAAAAACGTGTGTTTATTTTTGATGTTCGCAATATAACCTCAAGTGCCTACACTTTTCTCTGGGATTGCTTGAGCATAAACTTGCGTTTACACAAAAATTGGCAGGCTTTTCGAACTAATACTTTCCGAGGAACGCCGGGGTGCTAGATTTGCCCCAGTGCCGGATTTGCCCCGGTCTCCCCTACTTAAATGACTTGTGGGTCATGGTGACATTTTTTATTTTCGATTTTTCTGCTAATGTAATCTGATTATAAGTGTAGCAATAGAATGCCGTACAGCATTTACACAGTAAACGCAAAATGACAAATTAAGAACTTTTATTTTGAAAACTTAATGCTTTTCCAAATTTGATTTGAAAAAATGTTAATGTATGATAATTTGTATGATTAATAAAATGTATGCAGGTTTGCTTTTATCAATATTTGTAAATAACACGATTTATATGGTCGATTTACATTAATTTTTCGACCTCCTTTCATACAACAATTTCATTTACAGAATGTATTTTGAAATATGTGTTTTCTTTTATCCAAACTATGTTTTGACGCTCGAATAAGCAACTTTAACAGTACTTGAGCTTAGAAATGTTTCTTCCTTTTTTTTTTAAACGAGTTTTTGGCAACATTTTTTGGGGTCGCTTAATTCGAATTTTGTAACAGAATTTCCAATTCAAGTTAGATGATCCAATATTGCACATCAAAAATTTGAAAATGGTCTCAATTTTATGAAAATGGGTATACTGAGGTTTTTTGGGACACTCGATCCAATTGGAGTGATAGAATTTCTAAATTCAAAATGGGTGATTCAATACATAAATTAAAAATATAAAACGCGTAAATTTCTTCGAAAAAGAAGTCATGATTTACTGAAATCGATCCATTTTTTACAATTGGTGAGAAGCGACAGTAAGGAAAAATTCAATTACAAAAAGAAGAGTTAAAATGATTATTTTTCGTAGGTTTTGAACTTTTTTCGTAAGAAGTAATGTTTTTTTCGTAAGAAATGACTGATAATACGGACACACAAAAAATGTGTGCGGAGCGAAAAATGTGACCTATATAACATTGCAATATTGAACTAGCATAACCCTTATGTTTTAAAAAATGTCCTCAGGTTTTGATATCGAAGGAAATTTTTTCGCAAAAGTTATTAACAATGAAATTTTATTGTTATCACACGATCAAAATTTTTCTCGCGAACGGCTAAACGGATTTTGATGATTCTTACGTTGAAAATTTGGTTTAAGAACGTTCATTCCAGATATTTTTCTTTCGAATATAAAAACATTGAATTATAAATAATCCATTGTTAATACACAAATTAAACTTTATTTGTTCAAAAACGTTCATTCCAGAAATCTTTCTTCTGTATAAAAAAATTGAATTTGTTATAACAAATATCAGTTATTTATAAACCCATTGAACTTTATTTAAAAAAATAGTAATTACTGTTTTGTTCAATACATCGACGCACAACATGCATACATAAATTAGTACCTTCTCATTGGGACGAAAATGTAAAAATAATTTTGAAACAAATTTTATAAATTAGTTTCAAAATAATTTTTCAACAATTTTCTGAAAATTCTGTAGAATATACAGACAACTTTTTCACAATTTTAAAAACTGTTTCTGAATCATTTTGACCCGCTAAGCCTGCCAAAGTCAGTTTTAAGTCTTTGTAATAATTTACTTTGAATAAAAGGATTTAGACACAAATTAGTGTAAAAAATCTATAATCGAGATCCCTTTTTTCTCCTTTGTTATGTATTTGTCTCTGATGAGCCGGAAAGGAGGTAGTTTGGGAATCTTATTTGGAATTATGAACTTTTTTCATGCTCTGATTTCGGTGCATAAAATTATTTATAAGAAAGTAGATTTCATTTCGATCTTAAATAATAATAGTACATACACCCTGAAAAAAAGAATTTTTGGAACCAAGAAAATGCATTTACTTGAATCCTATTTCTTAGCATCAAGAAAATATTCTTCAACAGTAGGAATAATTATTTAAACGAGACACATATCTTTTGTTGATCTAAAGAAATGAATTCTTTGGCTATATTTTTTTGATTCAAATAAATATTTCTTACATACAAGAAAATGCTTTCCTCTATTCAAAAGGTCTAGATTTGTTGAAATATGATTAGTCGCTCAAAGAAATATTAAGTTGATTCAATGAGTTCGATTCTTTGAATTGATTCGGACGCATTTGAATCAATTATTTGTGCAGACTTGAATCAAGTCTTTAGGTTTACTTGAATCAGAGAAATAATGGTTCCATTCAAAATAATTTTAGTTACATTAAAAATATATTTATTTGTTACAAAGAGTTCATGCATTTATACCAATGAAGCATCTATTTAGATTAACAGGATATTGTCTTTGAATAAATATTATTTCTTCAGTTAAGGGAAATATTTCACTTGCTTACTAGAATTAAATTATTTGTAAAAAATAAACAGTTATTTCAACGGATTAATTTTTTTTTCAAACTTTTAATAATTTGCTGTAATTTGTTTCCATTGAATACTTCTTTAGATTAGAGAAATATGCTGTTAAATTCAATATTCATGTTTTTGATTTTAAGAAATGTTTCTTTAGCATTTTCCGAATATTTCCGTTTCAGGTTCATCAAGATTTTAAATTGTGTGAATTGTTCAAATTGAATGTGTATATTAATAACAATGTTAATTATAATTTAGGCTGAAAGAATCCATTAATTGTTCATTTAGGAAAATATGTACTACAGTTGAAGTACGATCCACTTTATTACACTCGCGTATGGTTTAGGCGGTTAGGCCAAAGAAATATTTTATTGAATCAGTGGGATATTTT
This sequence comes from Andricus grossulariae, assembly GCA_011634705.1. Classification (NCBI taxonomy): domain Eukaryota; kingdom Metazoa; phylum Arthropoda; class Insecta; order Hymenoptera; family Cynipidae; genus Andricus; species Andricus grossulariae. The sequence goes on along the minus strand of JAABKJ010000755.1, from coordinate 46,898,828 downwards.
TTTTTGCTGCAAATATTACAAAATTTGATGTGAAGACATAGTTTTTTGATCCTATAAAATATTTGCTTGACTTTAAAATATATTTCTTTCCATCAATTCAAATCTCCTCATTTCAAAGACATATTCATTCCCATTCATGACACATTCATTTGGAACAATGAGTCATTTATTTGGTTTAAAATATATTTATTTGTTTCAAATAAATATTTCTTTGAAAATAATCAGGATTTTCACTTACTTCAGCCAAGTAAAATTCACTTGGTACAAGTAATCCTTTTTCAGTGCAGTACATATTGTACATAAATAGAAATATATGCAAGTACGGAACATATATATTGTATTTGAAATAGATTATAAAATATTTTTTATGTACCTCGGTATTCTTGTGTTTAATGACTTTTTTATAACACTGGTTGCATTGGCCGCTTCCGCAGACATAAAATCCGTCCACAGTTTTTCAGAAGCTGTTTCTACACATTCGTTTGCGCTATTCACAGTGTGAATCTGTGAATACAACTGCAAAGTTTTATTCCATGCGGTCAGTTACTTTAATTTGAGCGTAGTGAGAAAGAATATCAAAACGATTTTATAATTTTTAAAATTTTTCTAATCGAACAAGATTTTATTATAGATCAAAAATTATTTTCACCAACTGACCAAAAGGTTGCTGAATCGCAACTGCGAAGATTGTCTGTGAAGATAAAAATAATGATAAAATTGGACTGAAATATTATTAAAAATTTTATTGTTCAATTTTTAATGTAATTAATGCAAATATATATTTGGGCGGTATAAAAAACGAATTTTTGATTTGATAAGATATCAGTCCCTCATTGTGTGTTATTCAGTGAAAAAATTGTCCAGACAGATTTGAAATTGCATGTATTTTACTATCAGTCCCCCCTCCTACTCTGGAGAAAATACGTTGCAATCGATGATAATATACATACATAGATATTCAAAAGGTCTCAATCAAATATTTATCTAATTATAACATCTCACAGGACGAGGTAGACTTACTGCAGTCACGAAATTGCTTCCATTACTCTATTACCACTTATAGTAAATATTATTTCTGATTTTCGTCTTAAGTAGGAAGGAAATTAAAGTCAGTCATCAATTTTTGAAAACACCTGTTTTATTTTACAAAAATAAATTCACAAGAATGAAAGATATTGTTTAAAAAATGATTCTCTCCAATGTTTATTTATTATTTGTTCGTAAATAAGAAGCCAGGAAAAAGAAAAAATTTCAGAAAAAACCCCAACTTTCTAGCAATTTCTAAGACAAGACTGTTATAAACAATGATACATTCTTTTAATAATGTTTATTAACTTGCACTAATTATTACCTCACTATGTGAAGAGTGGACAAAGAGTTAAAAATTAAAAATAAAACCCAACTATCCAGCATTACTACAGAACAAGATAGTTATAAACAATAATAATTTGTTTAAACAATGAGGTCTGTTAATTTGCATTAATTGTTACCTCGTTCTCAGTGAAAGGTGGGCAAAATTTTGAATATTAAAAAGAAAATGTAACTTTCTAGCATTATTCAAAAACAATATCATTAAAAATTATACTGAATTGTCTAAATAATTATGTTTGTTATCTTGACTTAATTTTTATCTCACTCTAATTGAAAAGTTGAAAATAAGTTGGAAAATTGAGAAAAAACGCTACTTTCTAAGTCTGTTTTAAGGGATAATTGCTAAAAACAATTATAAATTATTTAAACAGTTTACATAAATATCTAATTATCAGTACAAATTATTATTATATGTATTATAAATCATTTCTATTTAAAAAACCGCAAAAAAATCATAATTAGCGTCAAAAACTCGCAAAACCCAATTTTTCACTTATACAGTTTTTTTGGGACCTTATCAAACAGACTAATGGAGGTGAAATAAAAAAAATAAGTTTTGATTCATATTCTATATCTAATAATGAAGAGAAACTCTATTATATCAAATGAATATTATAGTTATTTATGTACCTTGGTCTGGAACTGCTTATTCAGATACTGCAAAATAATGTACAAATTTTAGTTCTCATGATTACTTGAATATTTGTTCATTATTTTGCACTAATTTTTATTCTCAGCTACCACGTGAAGAATGTATCATTTCAATACATTTATATTATTACAATTCATAATATGCATTGATGTCAAAAAATAATTAATAACAAATTAATAGTTTTTTTGGATGATCAACATTTGTTTATTAATTTTTTTCGAGCCTTGTGTTGTTTTTCAAAAATTGAATTTTTTTACTGTAAATGTTACTTTTCACGATTCAGACAAAAACTACGCGTCTTATCAAAAAATTATTGATGGAAAATTTGTAGATCTTTCATAGGTGAACAGCTGTGGTCTATTTCTTTTATGCGTAGATCGTGTCGTTTATCCAAAAATTAAATTTGATTATTTTTAATGCTATTTTTACGAATAAAATAAAACTACGCGTCCTCTCAAAAAGTTGTTAATAGCAAATTTGTAGATATTTTTTAGAGCATAATTTTTGATAATAGATTTAATACTTTCACGATGATTCATGATGATAAATTTAAATTTAAAGCTTTTTCGGGTTTCAATAGCGCATTATTTCGCAACTGCAGTAACCACTCAAAAAAAAAGTTGTCTACCCGAAGTCAAACTTGGGCAAAGTCTATCAATGATAAATTATTATAATAATATAATAAAAATATCAAGGTCAAGATAATTATAAATTATGAAAATTATAAACCATTTTTTCCAGTTTTAATTCTTCTATTTGGTAATAGGAAATTTTTTTAGTACAGTTTTCATAGGTTTTTGTTTGCCCTTTCCATTGATCAGGAACATTTTTTGAAATAAATAGTATTTAGCCTTCAAAAATAAAAGCCAAAAACAAATTTTTTGTTTGTTTGGTAAAAAGCATATTTAGTGATCTTTGTACCTCAAATGGAAGTTTAAGTTTCTGCCTTTGAAAGCTTTGAGGTTAAATAGTGGGTGTTTTTATTTTAAATAATAAAAATAAGCAATGAGTTTAGATATTCGAAATGACGCAAGCCCCATGGAGTGTAAGACGTATTTTCTATAAGAAAAAAATACGTTTTTGTAAATTTGATTCAAAATCCTCAATATTAGCTGAATTGAGTTGAAACTCAATATTTCTCTTCACAATTAGCCATGGAATACGAATAAAGTATTAATTTTGAAATACCTGAATCACCCCCATCAGTCAGTTTTATAGGGCATTTAAAAAAAAACTTTGTAATAACAATAACAATAATTGATAGGTATCCAAGTGTTTCAAAAAATTGCAAAAATTACTTGCTAAGAGTTGATTACGCGTTGAAAGAACAACGTTGAAATGTTGAAAATAGTCAGAAAATGCATTTTTGAATTAATTTTGATTGAACAATCATTAATTGTTATTGAATAATAGCAAGAAATTGTTGGTAAATAATTGGCTGTTCATTCCTGGGTGAAAAGTGGAATTTTTCAGTTTATAAATATATGAGATAATACAAATTTGTTAAAAAAATTGTTTTCAAAAATAATAACTGTCGATTGTCATTGAAATATCCCTAAAGGTTTATGATTTAGTGAATAAAATTTGATTACGTTGAAAGAACCAGGCTAGTGCTTTGGAAAATAGACCAACAGTGAATATGTTCATTAGGTTTATTTGAATAAGCATCAATTGTTATTAACTGACTCAATATATGATATTAAGGTGTCATTGCCGAGTAGTTTTTGGTCGATTTCGTAGCAAAAACTTTATTTATTACATTATAAATAGCTGACGTCGATAATGGCTCATAAAAGTTGTTTATAGGATGAAATAAAATGCAATAACTTTCATGATTTCAATATGAAAACTCTCTTTATCAATGAATTGTTGAGATTCAGTGCGAATCATGTGACGAATCGCAGTCAATACACTTGAAACAATTTTCGTGAAGTTATTCCTATTTTAGTTTTCCAATTCCACGCAATGGGAACCCAATTTTTTGTAGGGCCCCATGTTATTGATAATTCATTTGCAAAATATTATACGTACTAAAAATGATATGATTTTTTTTATAATTATCACTAGTTTAAAAAAATATAATACAATTTTCCAATCTTTCAGGCATCAATAATTCAGCATTGATGTACTTTAGGAGTATACATTTGTTTCTTTAGGATTAAAAAAGTTTTTTGACTCTTCTGAAAAATTGTTGATATTGCGCTTGAGCTATTTTGGAGATGAAACCCATCAATTTTATTTATTCTCGATCGTACAGGCGCAAGCGAAACGAAAATATCAGCGAAGCCAAAAACGAATCAAGAGTTCGGTTGTAGTTGAACGGAATCGAAATATGAGTGCGGGCAAAAATGGGTTAGTCCACGCGCTACGGGCGAAAACGAGTCAAATCTTCAACTCGTTTTTGCTCGTAGCGCGTGGGCTAATTCGTTCTCACGCGGAAAAATAATCAACCCGCTTTTGCTCTGACTCTTTTTTTAGTCCGCTTTTTCTATCAGGTCCTCATTTGTCATTCATTTTCTTCCTCTATCACATGATTGATATTGTTTTGTGTGCATACGTTACCGAGAATTTAAGCAGGCCCTATGATTTGCAACAAATAGCTCGCATTGGCTGCTATAGAATGTTATAAGTTGGTATTCAAAATCACACGGTTCAACCCATTTTAGTCTGAGTTAAAACCGCCAGTCGCTGACTGACCGTCCGGCGAATTTGGATTCATGTAGTGCAGCATTGCCACCGACCAAATGACTCAATGTGGCCCGCACTCATGATTTTTGATGCGAGAAACTTTGAATTTTTTTAGTGTATCTAGATGTAAGAAACTGTTAGTCGCCGACCGTCCGTCCGGCGAATTTGGATTCATATAGTGCAGCATTGGCACAGAATAAATGACTCAATGCGGCCCGCACTTGTGATGTCTGCATCCACGTGATGACGGTGGCCAACGGGATTTTCCCGGTAAAAATCCCAAATAAAAAATGGTATGCTCTCATGGCAGACAGAAAAAAAGTGTAGAAAAGCGGGGAGGCGGGTCCACAGCCGTTGTCATTAAGTGACCGTACCACATTAGCAGTGGGTAATAACATAACTTCATGGAAAAGTTTCATGAAACAAAGATGCGCTGCTTGTAGCAAATTTACTAAGAGTGTACATGAGCTTAAAAAAATAGTGGAATCTGTAGATGAAGCAAATGATTTTCTCGTTGCTTTGGAAGAAGCATCGCCCTCAATGATATTCTATCTTGGTCCTGTCGCTGTATTCCTGACAAAAGTAGAAAACTGAATGACGGTAATCGATTTCCCAATAATGAAAGAACAGTTTCTGAGAGCGACGATTCTTCAAAATCAAGCGAAAAAGATACAGAATTCAAAGCAAGCATTAATAATTCTGAATTGGGCGAAGATTGCGAGCATACACGGGGAAAAATGAAAGGTCAGTTTGGCCATCTAGATGTGTAGACAAACTATATTGCAGGGTCAACAATAGAACAAACCTTGAAGATCGCTAGAGCGACTATCTCCAAAAGATTAAAACAAGAGGTTCAAATCGATCATCTCTGAGTGTCGACTTGGTCATCTCGAACGGTCGACTCAAGTGTCATCTAGAGTCGAGCCGATCATCACAGAGGGCGGAATTGATCATTATAAAAGGTTCAATCGCTCATCATAGAGGGTCGATTTGGTCATATCCGATAGTCGACTTGATCTCCTCGGACAGACGACCTGGCCATCTTCCATTTTTCTTCGTGTATTCGCATTCAAGTTCAAAGGAATATGGCAACGCACAAATATCTTTGTGTTTGTTACAAGGCACAAGATTCAACAGTAATTGCAAAACAGGCGCGCGTACAATCCTATGTTAAAAAAAGGATTTATATTCGGCATGGTAACCGTTGTTGTCGAGCACATCTAATAAAAGGTTGGTTCTTTGACGAAGAATTAGGTCGCTTAAGTGTATATTCGAATTGCACGATAGTTATAGATTCAGAATTATAGGAACTACTTGAACCGTTAAGTATTGAATTCTCACGTCAATGCAAAACACTCAGAACCGCGGTGTAACACAAGCTATTGTAGTGTTTTTATTATAATTAAGAGCAGGAAACTCCAAAAAACTGATTGCTCCAATTTTGTAATCAGAACGAGGGCAGCTTGTTTAGACTATTGCACATCTGTCATTAACTCTTTTGAAAAAGATGTTTTGCCCTTACGATTCGGATTAAGTGTTATCACTAGACTTGACCTAATTGATTTTCATACTACAGATTTCTCTAAAATCTTATTCAATTCTGATAACGAGCTAATGATAATTTGTGACCGTACATATGCTAACCATTAGAAAAGCATTAATAATGGGTACCAGCGAAAATCTCACTCGGGCAAAAAAAAGTATCCCTCATGTAAGCCTTTTACTATCTGTAAAATAACCAGACGAGTACTAGACATGGCAGGATCATTTCATGCGAACCAGAAGCAGTTGAAATTTGACGAATCAGATCAGTCCCGTTTCATCACAAAAATTCCGTGGGCAGTGAGGTCTGTCCATGGAGTAATTAAACAGAGATATCGATTACTAGACCACGTCATTGATAATAAACTACTGCCGAAGTTTGGGTTGTATTTTAAAATTGCAGAACTTCTGCACAATCAATTTGAAAAAGGTTACAATCAGATGCAGAGCTTTCCGAAAAAATTATAACGAGAATGAAACATCAATTTCAGGTCGAAAACACTTGAGCCAATGAAGCTGAGGAGAACGGCTGGTTTCGTAAAATGCATATGTTTCAAAGAGTCTCATCTCATGACATTTTTGATTTTCCTCAGATGAAGAAGTCAGACCTGAAAATCTTATTTACGGGCTCCTATCGACTCTCACAAGCACTTTCGTACTTGGCCGAAATGATGAATGAGAATATATCTATCAATTTTCAATTTGTGAAGGAACAGGAAAATCCTTTGATCCTTCGGAAATATATGTTGTTACACTGGACAATAATTCTTTTGGCCATGTTTCTCGTAGAAGGAATTGATCGCTAATTTTTTTTATAGTGGTTTTAATACCCTATTCAACATCTATTTAAGCCATCAAAGTCAGTTGAGCCAATTTTGAGAAATTCAAATTTTTTGATTTTTTAAAATTTGTTCATAACTTTTGTAAACAAATTTTTTTTGAAGTTGGCACTTGGGGTAAATTATTCCTAGAATATTAGTCACTTATCTCAAATATATGAACTAAAAACCAGCGGGGCACTTCACTAATACTTATCCAGCTGCGGCCTTTGAAATCAAAAAATTACAAACCTTCTAAATTTATCAAGTGGCCAACAAAATAACTTCCACTTTGTGATGAATTTCCGAGAGTAAATTTCCACTATTTTAGCCGGCCAGCTACAAGCATGGCTATTGCTACGGTACGAGAGTCTCTAATGTAGCGATTTGCCAATGAACTCTACAATCTATAAACAGAAATCAGATAGTTACTGTCATAGATATCACTTACGTTTACACGCAGAAGAGCAGTAACTTTCGTGTACTGCAAAAATCATTCTGTCAGCATAAGAGACGTCACTTGCTATAACTTTCTCTCATTGAAGCTCCAGGCGGGTATATACTTATTATAGAAGGACCCTATTTTTCGGACTCATGAAACAATGACACACAAATGCTCATCAGTGAATTGAAAAGAGACGTGGAGGGCATGATAAATATTACTGTTCTAACCTTTAGAACTTACTTTCACCTTTAGAATACTTTCTCCTCTATATGTCAGGAAATGTGCTAACCTTTCAATATACTCTACTGAGTACTCGCGCACTGCGAACCTTGCCAGACGATACTCGCAATCGGCTCTTGCTCCTTGAGCTGAAAAACTGCATGAGCCAGAAGTTCTTGGAATTACTAAACCGCGAGTTACCACACTGAGAGTCGGGTGTATTTATCTGTATTATTATTGATAGTATTTATTGATTTCAAGTCGAACAACGCTTTTCGGTAAATGCATAGTTGAGAAGGTTTATTACAGGCGGCGCATCAATACAAGGCTGGAGAAGCCAATGAACGTCGCTTGAAAAAAGTCACCGAAAGTTCGCGGTAGAGGTGCGTCCCCCTCCAGCCTTGAAATGATTGGACGTGTACGTTTCGAGGCCGCAGAAATAGGAGAAAGTTTACTATAGTTAGTTTCCATCAAGAAAGACGAATTTTCAATACTAGAGTTTAATTGTTTACGAACAAATACTTTTACGTCAAGTCAACAAAAATTTTATCAAAATTCTTGACTTTTTAACAACAGTGAATCATTGAGTTCTACTAATTCAATTTGCATTCAAGTAAATGAATGTGAAAAAGGGGAAACGGGACACAGAACGAAAGGAGGGAAAAGACACAGGATTTAATTAAAAGTAAATATCGGAGAAGGACAACCTTGACGCACATGATCTGAGTGTTAACGAGTATATGATAGAATACATAATCTTATGAAGAACCTGAATATTCATCAGTTTATGTAGACTTTTCAGAATATGGGTATATAAGGATGAGTACGTTTAAATCAAAATTCTATCCCAATTGCTATTTTCTTTTGAACTTTATTCGATTTTTCCCCAAATGAGTACAAATTTAATCTGAATTTATGTCGGGAGAATCCAGAATGTGTGTGTGCGTTAAACTAAATAGAATTCGAAAAGTGTGCCAATTGATACGGAAAGCATACCATATGCTACAGTCCTAATAAGTCATCCACAAATTGCATGAGACGATATAGGGAAAGGAGGGGTTTAGTAGATAATTTGAATGCAGGCGACAAGCTCCGATGAAGCCCCCTGGCGCTGCTGCTATAAAGCCTATTGTGTCACACCCTAAACTATTCGCTCGCAGTAGTAAACCCCAGATTTCTTGTTAAAGCCTAGTATGTCAAACACTGATCGCGTTATAATTTCTTCGGGTTCCATAGAATGGGCCCCAAAGGTTTTTTGCCTTAGCCTAGCTAATGATAGCGTCAACTTACGACACTTTGTACTTTCTCGTGAAAATAACCAGAGCTCTACTATGTGCAGCGGCGACCCTGTAAGACCCATCAATATTTCCAGATGAGCCCCCCTTCTTGATTTCGAACAACACACTTTTAAATTCGGACTGCACGGACTATGTCTGATTATGCAACTTATCAGGTCAAGCACAAGAGGTTCATGATATACGAACATAAAATTGTCTTCGTTACAAACAATTCAAAGTTGAACAATGCCTTGCAGCAAACCTTTAACAATCATCTCCGGCAAAATCTGCTGGAATACAAAATGACTGGGTGATCATTATGAGAGATGCATGTAATGTTTCATCTTTACACCTTTATTCACCAATCCAATACCCCCAAAGAAACTTGAAAAGAGCAACGGAACTGAACTTGCCCTTGAATTCTTTGGAATTCCAAAGACCTCAAGGTTTATTCCATTAAGTCTAAAATTGAGCTCAGGTTCATTAGGTTGCTTAGGTTCTAAAGAAGAAAATTAAAATTCTCTGTTTCTTGTTGCAGAGCTGGGTATGCAGTTCGAGTATTTGCCTAATGGCGAACCTATTTCTGGTATTCCTCGTTCCGGAACTTCTAATTCTTCTGACATACGTAATTCTCCGGTCAGGTCTTCTTCTTCTGCTACGCTCCTTCTTCCTGCCACGTCCATGTTTCCTTCTGCGGAGCCTCCGCTTCGTGAGAGGTCCAGATCTAGTCATGCCAGGCATTCTAATATAAGCATACTTGGATTTAATCTCGAACAACTTAGATCTGTTCGGCTCACTCCCAACACTAATCCAAACCGGCGATTCGAAATAAAAAGATACACTTTTCCTCCCGATAAGCCAATCCAAGTGAGAGAAAAATATAATGTCCTTGGGGGACTGCCAACTCAAGAACAAACTGTATTATCAACGTCAAATGGTGACGTATTTGCAATATTGGTGAGAAACAATAAATATCTTCGTGCAATATATATAAGACAAGATGAACACACTCAATATGTGATCAACAAACGGGCGAAAATAAACATGTACAGCGGGACGGTTGAAGATATGACCCCAGAGGAAATCGAAGAATCTCCCACAGGATTTCATCACCCAATTTCATTGAATTTTAAAAAAATCTTTCTACATCCGGATACAGAAAAATAACAACTGCAGTTTGACGAAAGGGTCTACTTCGCGTTGCTGCGCAGTTGTAAGCAGGCCATATTGTGCAGAGGGGCAAAAAAAAACATTGTGGAAACATTTATTTTCAAAAAACAATTGCTATCCAATTCGAACGTTTTTCTTCTTCTAAATAAAATACAATAGCATTCCGTGACAACTGGACAACTAAAAAACTTGGATTGAATATCTAAAAAAGGTCATCAATAGCAACGCAGATTTGGAAAAAAAAATTATAAAAATGGGTATAAAGAAATAAGTGAATGAAAATCGTTTTGTGTGGATTGGCACCGATTCGTTAATTGATTCGCATTATATTTAAACAATTTATGTACAAAACAAGGTTTTTAATTGCACAAATAAAAGTTGATAGATGAGTTACTATTTTCTAAACGAGTTTTAAAAACAATTATCTATATTAGGTATTTATTATGGCATAAATGAAGCTTTTTCTGCGGAATCAAATATGTATTATCTGGAAATGAAACATAATTATCACACTGGGTCTATTGCTATTCAACTATTTTTATTAATCTGGTTTTCGTACATTCGAGAGCCCAACATAAGCCCAAAATTCTGGTTTACTTTGTTTTTTCCTAACTTGAGTTTTTGCATAGGGAATAGTTTTATTGTTCATAGGAGTGGTTTTTGAAAATCGGTTGTTGGCGCATTCAAGAGCTCAAAAAAGGCCCAAAATTCTGACGTGTGGTAAATTTTCAAGTATTAAGTAATCAATTTAGTGTTCTAAATCATCTTTACGTTGCTTTAGATTGTTTCTGAACTTTGTAACAGAATTGTTACCACAACGCGGGACTCGGAACGGCCCTGCACGAAAATGTTGCGGCCGCACACGAGACGGAACGGTATCCCCCGAGGGGACCCGATGTCCCCATCAATAGCACAGCAGTTGCTCATTCACTACTTGTTCGTTCCGTCCCTAACCGTTTCCAGCCAGTTCTAGCGTGTGCTCTCGCTTTCCCGCTCTGGAGCCGATATCGAAGGGATACCCTCGACCTCACAAAGGTTCACCTCCGCATCTACAGAACTTCACTCCTCTTATCACTCACGCCTCTACACTTTTACGAGGGTGAACCGATCGCCAGTACCTTGCCTTGACCTAGCCGTCTTTATCCCAATTGTAAGTGGCAATTAGTGTCCCCTTGTTTTTATTACAAATCCTTGTTTCATTTTAGCTCTACAATTATCTCGGCTTTTCACCGGCTAATTTCTCTCCTTGGAACTACCCCGTAATACCTGGCGCCCAACCAAAAATCCCACACTTTTCCTTTCAAGCAACCATGAATCCTGCCGAGAAAAAAGGAGACAATGCTTAAATTCAGACTCCACTTTTGACTCCTACTGTCGAACTTATTTGATTATTTTGTGTATGCAATTGATTCCATATGCCTTGCTATTCTAGGATTGATTTCTAAATTTACAATGATTCATATATGCTCATGTTTTATATGTACCTGTGATTATTATTATATATGCAATGATTGATAACTGCCTATGATTCTGTATATGTCCATGCAAATAATTTATGTATGTCAATGACCTGATATATTTATGAAATGATTTTAAAGTGCCTATTATACAATATTCGAGCTGATATGAATTTAAAATTGAGCAATGTACTAAGTATATATCAATATTGCATCAGGTATTTGCGTATCTCAATTGAGGGGTTAAACGAATTACGCAAGGGAAACCATAAACGTAAATTAAAATAGCAATCTCTCTTGACGGTGATAAAAATCAAAATAGATTCTAGTTTCAAAAAGAATTAAACTAGAGCGGATAAAAGATAAAAGGGTCTGTACACGTCAGAAATATCAGGACCTGCAGTTGGTCGTTCGATTTTAATAAAGCGTCATGAAATTGTAATGCTATACAAGAGAAATTTCGGCCCTCAAGTATTTTCGAAAATTTTTAAAATTACGGAAGTTACGCTATGTTGAATTTCGGAGTTACATTTTTTTGAATCATCGATATTGCTGGAAATGCTAATTGGATTTTAATCAAGTTTGAACATGTTAGAGTTAAAATAATATATTTTAAGAATATCAGACAATTATTGAAAAAAAATTTTTTGCCCGGAAAAAAGTAAACTAAAATTTTGACTCAATTTTTCGTGAATTACTCAGTTTTGAATTTTTTTTTAATATCGATACAATGATTCCTTGTGAAATCGCCTTTCTTTAAAAAAAATCATGTAGACTCTTATAAGTCCCAAGATATCTTTTTAGCGATACCGTGCGCAGCCTCTCCACTGCGGTGCGGTGTCAGTTTCGCGACCCGCGAACAATTGAACCTGCTACTTTGTACGTCTCACAATTCTTTAACCGTTATATACGGTTTTATTTTTTCTACTTAGTTGATGATTTTGATTTTCAGAAGCCAGAAGGAAATATAATTTTCAAACATTTCTGATATGTGTGTGATATATGTGTCAGTAAGAAAAATGCTAGCGCTTTCGTTTAGCTTTCGTTTCGAATTCGACAGATTCTGTGGAGGCCGAGTATTGTCTGCACTCCATTTTATTATCACCAATCGGTTTGAATTAGTGAAAGCTTCTGGTACCCGTAATTGTTTGAACTTTATAAACCCGACTGTTCAAGCTCCGAGCTTTTCTGTTGTACACTTTTTGTGAAAAAAATATAAACTTGATATTCGGCAAAGCATTAGTGCGCCACTCATATAACTCTCTGGCTATGGATATAGATTTTAAACTAAACTATAACTTAAAAGAAGCTTCTCGATTCAGCGGTTTCATCTCAAAAGTTAAACGGTCATTAAAATGATTCTTGTATGAATGAAAAGCGTCGGAATAATTACGATCTTAATGCGTTTCAATACTAGAAAACTCGTGGAAAAAACGTCCTTTCTCAGCATTGCTGAATTTAAGCACGAAAGAGGTCCCTCCCAAAAAAAGGGGTGAAGCATCCGTAAACCATTTTTTTCGGAAGGGATCCCCTTCACGCTTGAATTGGACAATGCTGAGAAGGGACGTTTTTTCAATACGAGTTTTCCAGTATTGAAACTCATTAAGATCGAAATTATTCCGACGGTTTTGATTCAGACAATAATAATTTTTATTGACCATTAAACTTTTGAGATCAAACCGTTGAATCGAGAAGCTTCTTTTAAGCTAGAGTTCAGCTTAAAATCTCTACCCATAGCCGAGATAATTACTTCTGGCATTTTTAGCTTTTTTTATTAAAATAATCATTAAATTTAAGTAAAACAAATTGTCATTTGTTAAGAACATGTTACTGAATACTCATGATTTTTTTCAAGTTCATGGTACCAATTTTTGAGCGTGTGGAGGACTTCAAAATCGACGTAGTGAAAGTTTTGGGTAATTTTTCGGGGTTTTCACACATTTTGTGTCACAGGAAAGACAACAAATTTTTCACGAAAATCAAACTGACATCCTTTCATACGTATAATTTAGAAAAATAGTTCTGCCTTTGACTCAACATTCTGCGATTTCTTCTCGCCGCGTAATAAAGCTTCAAAGCCAGGTTTCAGGATTTTTGAATCCGACTTTAGCTCGTGCAGCTTCACGTTCGAGAGTTCCTGCTATTCCATCGCAAGGACTTTTACCATGAGAAGAAGCAAAGAATTCCCAGGAAGCTTCAATCCCAAAATCTCGCTTGTGATGTGCTAGGTTGACGAAGTTGCTCTCGTTTTTATATTGCGAAGCTGTACCATCAGTGAAATACATGATTTTTTTAACAATGTATTTTTTTCAACTCAGCAATAATTTTTTCCATAAACAGATCAACTGCACTAGTATTATGCTCAAGATCTTCTGAAATGATGGCATAACTTTTACACACGACTTTGCATTATTTCTTAAAATAAACTACAGCGGGATGGACAGTGATCCGTTGTGTATTCCAATATTTACTTTTTATTGCGTTTTAAATAATAGTTTCATGATTCGGAGCAAAATCAAAAAGTATTATAAATACTCCTTGTTCAAGAGATTTCTTAGAGTCCCTAAGAAATTGGCTTTGACTTTTCGCTGTAAAGTCTTTTGGACTTCTTCCAATAAAGATTTCACACCTGGACAAGATTTGCACCATCCTAAACAACATGAAGATGTTTTAGGATCGCTAATCATCGAAGATAACATGGTTTTTTTGTGAATCTAATCACTTTAGATTTGCGTTATTTGCATCAAGTTCACTCAAGTTTTCTCCATCAATCAATAATTTAGTATTTTCATAAATTTTGCAAACAGACACGGAATGTGTTCCACTTGCGCCAGCAAAAATACATTCCTTTGGTGGAAATTCTGTAAATTTAAAGAAGCCAATTTTCAGATTCGGAAACTTTTCTCTAAAATTAGCATAAACTTCTTTTAAATTACGTAGAATTAGATGTTTTTGTATCAGTTTTCGTGAACTATCATGCTGCTTTACAGAAATACAGTCTTCTTCCCCTTGCAACTGTCGTCTAACATCGCATTCGTAGTGAAAATTTCGGACAATTTTGACAGTTTCTTCCGAAAACTTCTTACTTGGCCTAGGATTTGGTGATGATCCAATACCATTTCTCACGTGCAATTGTATTGTCTTACGAGCTAAACTATATGGTGCTTCAAATTCTGATTTTACCTTGCGAATTGCCCAACCTTTTGGTACCATAGTCAGCAGTTGAATGGCATAAGATTTACTTGATTTTTTATCCAATTCTTCTTTACATTCGTTAGTAAGTTCTTCTATATATTTCCTACTACAGTCATCTTCAATACAATTGAATACCTTCTTCATTTGATCGTCAAGAGCTGTCATAATTTTGGCTACCTTCTTTCTTTGTGTAGTTTGTGTACGAAGATCCGTAGTCTTACTAATAGATGAAACTCTTAAGATTTGCCAAATTTCATTCAACTTAGAAATATTGTCTTCTCTTCCAACGTCACATTCCAAATCTTTATAAAAATAATCAGCAAATGGAAGGAGGTGTTCAACCTGATTAAATTAAATCTCTTTAGAAAAATAAACACTAGCTTTAGGCATGTTTTCAACCTGTTTGAATGTCATTGCATCAGGAGAACTTTGGATATGCCAACCGACAACTTTTCACTAATTGATTTAGAAAGAAGACGAATTTTTTTTTTACATCTATTTTATCATGGATCTGTTTTTTAGAAGGAATGAAACAACAAGGTATGTTTGGTGGCGCTATTTCCTCTAATAACTTAAATCTAACTCTGGAAATCCTTACGTTCTGGAATGCGTGCTGCTAAATATAGATAATAGCATCGCAAAACATTTGAAGCCTGTAGGAACATCAAGATAGCCGCGGAAAAGTGGTGTTATACTGAAACAAAAGAGCTTCAACTGTTCGCGGGCCGCGACACTGACACCGCACCGCAGTGGAAAGGCGGCAAATGTAATTGCAAAATTCAACAAGACGTAACTTTCGTAATTTACAACATTTTTCAAAAATCATTAAGGGCTGAAATTTATTTTGTATGGCATTAGAATTTCGCAAAGTTCTATTGAAATCGAACAACCACCTGCAGATCCTGATATTTCTGACCTTTACTGACCCAAAACGAAAAATTTGAAAAGCAGAAACTTAGCTTCTAAAAAACATAATAGAAATCACGTAAATTACAAAGGATAGAGGTAACCTGAAAATAGGAATAGCATACATTTTGATTTTCGCTGAATATTACAATGGACACATTGGACAAATATGTGCAGCGTGTCTCATAAATGATAATTTAAACTCTGCTAAATATAAATGAAACTCAGGTCGGGTACAGTCAAGAAAATAATGACATCACCCACTAACACAGAAATCGATCACGTTAACTTGGACTTGGAGGGTGCTGCTGCACTTTCAATCCAAAATATTATTTCGGATAAGGCCACAACGAGACCAATAATCGAAATCATGGTCTCAACTCCACCCAAACACGCGGGCGCCATCCCTAAAATAAGAAATAGATCGATAGGCCGCAGTAGGGTTTTCCCGATAAAAAAGAAAGCCCGATGAATAAAAATAGGTCAGACAAAGACAAATTTACTCGAACAACATATACTGAATCAACTCAAAACACCCACTTCCCCCAGCTTCATGACATTAGTTAAATCCCTAACAGGACCTTCGACCCAAAAAACAACACTTTTTTCTGGGGTAATGAAAATTTGTTCACAAAAGGCGCATTTGTAGAAAGAAGTAACATAAGAAAGGAAACAAACAAAACCGTTCCAGAGTCAATCATTTGAAATTACAAGACTCAGATGACAGTGAACCATTAGTCGACACAAATAGCTCACAGCAAAAAATATCACGTAGACTCTCGACAACAAATCACAATTCAAACAAACGTTCACGAATCCACATAGATAATTCAGATACCGATTATGAATCAGAAAATTATTTAAAGCATCAAACAATTCAAGCCACGTGTTTTCCTTTCCGCATGATACAAACGCCGTTACAAATTACAAGGGCAAGTTTCACAAATTATTGAACCTTAGATTAAGGACAGCAATGAAAAAAAACGTAATAACAGTAGTGGAGATAAAAATAACTATACGGAAACCAAAGGCAGAATAATAAAACTAGAAATCAATAGAAAAACCGATACCCATTTTTACTATTTGGATCTCCATTCCTACCTTTTCCAAATCAATACCAACAACATTCCAGATACGGAAATAAGAATCAAAAATCGGATAACAATAATAACAAAGACTCAGAAGACAGTACAAGTTCTCACTCAGTTAAAAAACAAGACTTTAATACAAGCACGAATGAGAACACAAATAGTGTACACTGTTATCATTTTGGTATAGCGTGTCATTTTAAAAGAGAATGCCCATATTATTTATACAACCAGGAAAACTGGAGAGGCGGGTATTAGGACCAAATATATTATAACATAATACCGAAACGCCGGAATTTCTAATTTCGGAAAGATGAAATAACTGAGACACGTTTTCATTTGATGACAAAATTCGAAAATGGTTTATTTCGTATTTTGGTGAATACAGGTGCCACACATTCGTACGCTGGCAAGGAATTAATGGTCGCAGAAGGAGAAACAGTCGATATAATTGGACAGGTAGTTCTTCTGATTATGATCAAAAATAAAACGAAACACTTAATGTTTAGGTTAGTACCAAAATTAAAATCCGTAGGTATTTTAGAAATAGACATGATAAAATCCTCACGGATGACCCTAGGCTATGACTCAGAAAGTGGGTGGTTACGAGGGAGTTCCACTACTAGCTATCCCGTGGAAGCACACCGAAATGCTTTACCGCTCCCAATAATTAATGACAAAAATGAAACTAAACCTAACATTAAAGTCAAAGAAAGAAAGAAAAGGAAAAATGTGAATATTAGGCATAAACCATTGCCTACAAAAGAAGAAAATAGGAATTCAGATAGGAAACCCAAAAAATCAAAAACGCCCAAATTCCTGTAATAAATCTCACGAAAGATATCCCAAGTTTAATAGACATCCTACGAGCAACAAATTCCAATAATATCACGGACAGTTTGGGAAAAATGGACAAACCAGAAATTTCCGCAGGTATTGTTGAGCTTAACGTAAGCCAACAATCTTAATTAAAAAAACTTCTCAGAATAAAATAAAAGTATATAAGAGAAAAGAACATAGGGCCACGTGAGTCCAAAAGTTGAAGAAATAATGTATCAAACCGTGGAAAAATTATTAGAACAGGATATAATAGAAAATTTTGTTCTAATTGGTCAAACCCTATGGTAATAATCAAGAAACCGGAAAAAAATTACAGATTTTGTTTAGACTTTAGAAAAGTTAATAATATTACGAAAAAGGACCTCTATTCAATCCCACTTATGACATAAATACTGGGCACACTAAGATCAGCGAAATTTATCTCAAACATTGATTTAAAGTTAGCCTATTTATAAATACCTTTGAAAGAAAACTCAAAACCAATAACGGAATTCACAGTCCCTCGAAAAGGCATGTCCCAATTTGAAAGGATGCCATTTGGTTTAACCAATGCTCCAGCCACTTCCCAGAAACTCACGGACAAAGCTATCACTCGATACTTAAAGCCAAACATTTTTTGTTATCCAGATGATATAGAAATTGCAATTCAAAATTTTGAATACCATTCAAAATATTTAAATATCGTATAAGAAAAAATAAATTATGCAAATTTAACGATTAGCCCGGACAAATGCGCGTTCGGCTGCTTGAAAATCTACTTAGGATACTTAGGATTTAAAATTAACGACAAAGGACTCCAAATGAAAGATGAAAAAATCCAACAAATCCTACAATTTCCTGAACCTGAAAACATTAAACAATTACAGCTTTAAAGTAATCACGGACCACTCAGCGTTGAAGTGGCACCATAACCTAAAAAGACCCACTGCTGATTAGCCAGATGGGCATTAGAGTTACTAGAATATGACTACGAAGTTATATATCGTAAAGGTAGTTTATATTTTGTTCCTAATGCTCTCTCGAGATCAGAAGAACCAGCAAAAAATATAGCGTTTACCCTAGCTTGTAGCGTAGGAAAATAAAAACCGGACGCTAACGACAAAACGGACGACTGGTACCCTACCAAAATCAGAAAAGTGACAAAAAGACCCGAAGAACATGAAAAATGGCGAATCAGAGATTCGCAACTCTACTTTTACAAAACTGACCCCCTTAAATCTACACTTTCACCAGACTCAAACTCCTGAAAATTGGACGTACCTAAAAAACTGAGAGCTCAAGTCTTACGGGACAATTACAACAAAACCCAGGCAGGGCACTCAGGCTCAAAGAAAACTTACGCGAAAATTTCCGAACATCACTTATGGCCAGGGGTATATTCAGACGTGATCAATTACGTAAAAAGCTGCCAGATCTGTCAACGAGTAAAACCAAGTAATTGAAAAACGATAGGATTGATGGAAAAAAGAGTGATCGAAGAACCATGGACCATAGTAGCAGCTGATGTCATGGGTCCGCTACCAAGTTATAAAAAGATAAAAAACCAATACATTTTAGTTGCTGTAGATTCATTTAAAAAATGGGTCGGAATAATCAGAATTAAAAAAGCAAACGGGATAACAATAGAGTCAGAATTCCACTAACGTGTCATTTCGCGATGGAGAACACCCAAAATTATCCACAGCAATAATGGCACGGAATTCTGCAACAAACATTTTAGAGATTTAATCGAAAAATTAGGTATCAGACATACGAAAACACCGAAATATTGCCCACAAGCAAACCCAGCAGAACGATACGTTAGAACGATAAAACATATAATTAAAACATACATAGATAATGACCACTAAACCTGGGATAAGCACATTGACGATTTGCAGTTCGCCCTAAATACAAGCAAACACTCGTCGACACATTTTACACCACCATTTCTACATCTAGGTCGCGAACTAGAACCAATTCAGTACTCCGAAAAAATATAAAAAACGATAACGACATTGAATTTCAGAGCATCGATAAATGGACCGATTGACTAAGAAAGTTGTGAGACATTAAAGAGGAGGTTCAGAAAAATCGAGACCAATCAAATTTAATAGACAAGCTAATAATTACAATTTAAGAAGTCAAATAAAGCAGATAAAAAGACAGGAAAACTATATGATCAGTATGAAGGTCCTGTCATAATGAAAAAAATGTCCTCAACGATTTACGAATTGAAAAACCTAAAGGGAAAAAGCATTGAAGAATTAAATAGAAATGATTTCAAATCAGAAAACGTAGTTATAACTAATGGCACATCGGCGTAAGAAATATAAACGAGTTTAAGTCGCAGTATTTAGACTCGAACAAGGGCAAAAAAGGCATTGGATCAATAGGATTAACCACACAAATGAACTCGAAAAGAACTGTAAACAATACTCTGAACACAACAACTTTAAAACGACTCTAATAAATAACTTAGAATATAACACCATTTTGACTCCAAATACAAAACAGAAGTAACATTCTACTTTGAGAAGAAAGGAGACAAAAAAGTAATAAGAAATACAAGAAAAAATATGAACCTTAGAAAGAAAGTACAAACAGTGGAACGCAGAATTAAAAATTCTATAAGAGGAAACAAATTGACTCTGACCTTTTGTTAATAAACTAAATTACATAGTCTGAATGGGATTTACAATTATAATAATCAATAACTAAATCAAGAAATCTCCACGATAATTGACTACACGAACGATTTTTTCGTTTCTCTTTCCATATTTGTTTCAGAAAGAAGATAACCATGGAGGAGGATCAGAAGCAAAAAAAAAAAGAAACAACGAGAGATTAGAAACTTAAAGCATGAAACTAGGGACAAATATGAAGAACTACAATCTCAATTTCGTGAAGGCGGCTTATCAAAGAGCCCTCGTATGTTGATTAACCTCTTCAAAAAAATAAAAAAAGAGCCTTGTCGAAAAGGGCCCAAGCGTACAAATCCCTAGAAGTCCCTTAAAATTGCATTTCATTTCATCTACTCCCTAAAGTTTTCTAGAAATTTGTTGAAATTTCCTAAAATCCCTTAAAGTCCCTGCAGTTGGCAGAGGGGGATTCTGAAAAACTCATAATTCCCATTTGTTATACAGAATTATTCAAAAGAATTATAATTCAGACCTAGAACAGTGAATTTTCTGAAAGAATTATAATTCGAAGTTGCGACGTGGAATTTCAGTAAAGAAATATTCTTGTTTTGAAACTGACTTTAATTAAATGTAAATATTAGGTAAGGCCAATCTTGACGCCCATGATAATCTAAAAGATAACGACTGTAGGATAATGTATAAAATCTGACAAAGAACAAGAATATTCATTAGTGACATTGTTAACGAAATTCTTCATTATTACAGTTATTATTTGTTCTCTAATTAGAAAATGAGGATTGTTTCTACGCTCGTCTTATCCTTGGTGGCTGTCCTCAATTCTATTGGTAAATATAACAATATAATATATCCATAATAATTTACGTATATTTTGAAAGCGATACGCAAATCAAAATGGACGCAATTTAATCTACATTCTCTTCGCATTCCTATTTTCTTTCAAACTTCATTTGAGTTTGTCCGAAATGAGCGAGATTTTAATCGAAATTCATTCCGGGGGAAGCCAGAATGTGTGTATGTGTATTAAAAAAATGCAATGTAAACAGTATACCTATTGATATAGAATTCGTACCGTATGGTAAACTCATAAGGAGTCAGCCACAAATTACGTTAGCAGCAGAAATTTTATCTTCTAGACCAACAGTGAATTTTCTTTCGAAAAAAATGCATAATATACATCATTATAAGTTTTTCAATAATGCTAAAAATCCAATGATATTGTTCTTATGAATGAGTTTTAAAGTTCATTTTCATAAAAAAAATAATCTTCAACCATAAACATTAATATAAATTGTTATAATCAATTTCAAGCGCCCTTATGAGTAATGTCCAGTAACTTTAGTAGGAATTCATGGTAACCCACCGTAGATAATCCAAATGTTAAAAAAAAAAAAAATTTTATTTTAAATTGAACTTTCGGGCTGATTTATGTTTTTGAGCCGGGTTGGGCATTTGTTATTTTGATTGTATGTCTTTTTTCTTATTCAAAAGATACTTTGAAGTATCTCTAAAGCAAAATAAGTTCAATTTAAATAATTAATAGTGAAATTTTTCAGATTTGATTAGTCAAAATGAGCCAACCAAGATTAGTACTAAATTAATAATTAGATTTCTCAAGTTTTTACCTAATTTAATAGTGGACAGCAGCTAATTGCTCCATAAAAATAAATAAATTTATTTAGGAATGTATATATCAATTATAAAAGTGTTATATAAATTTGAGACGCAAAAGAATAGACAAATTTTATTAAACGACGTGATGTAGTATTCTTAACTCTATTGAAACAATAAAGTCATATTGTAAAATTGTAAACATGATGTAGCCTGCCTCCAAATTAAAAACATTGCCTCCTGATTGTTTGAACAAAGTTAGGAAAGATAAGAATTTTTCACAATCTTAAATTGATAACGAATTAATGGGCTATCATTTAATTACACACATCCAGGGTTTCCAAGCGTTGAATTTTCTTATTTTCAATCGAAAATTGAAATTATGTAAAAAACTTTGTAAAATTTATTTGCCTTGTATAAGATTGAACTTAAGTGTCTACAGAAGTTTATTTTTATTTTATAGCTCTTTTCTCAGGTAAAAGATACTGTATCGGCTCTTGATATCAAAATTGTTCAAACTTAACTAACTACTGGTGAAATCTGACAGATTTTATCAGCGACAGGAGGGCCACTAAAGATTAGTCAGAAATCACTAATTAGATAAGTGATTTCTCGTAAACATATATTAACTTATTTAGGACAGTATAGTATATAGTAATTAAAAAAGGTAATACAAATGGAAAAAGTGCAGAATAAGAAGACCCTGTGCTGAAATTTTCATCGAAGCCTAGTCTGTTTCTATTTTAAAAATATTGTATTCTGATTGTTTGCACAAAGTTAAGAACAATAGTAATTTTTTGTCATTACAATGAATCAACGAACTACAAATTAATTATACATATTGGGGTCCGCATGCGCTACTTTTTAAAGGCATTCTGTTTTACATTTTCATAATTTTTTAGTATCGCCAATTTTTTTAGTTTTTTGTAAAAAATTGCAATTCTTCAAGGAAGCATGGATTCGTAACAAATATATTGCTACACAGTTATGAGTTATTTGCTTAACAAATTCTGTTGCTCGCAATATCCAAAAATGTTATCCTGATATAAATATTGTTATCTGTGAGCCTTCATGCAAAGTACGTAAGTGGGTTTGTTCAACCACGAGTTTAGTGACTTCATTACAGGGAAGAATTATGGGATGTTCAGCATTCGAATAAATAGGAGCATTTTCTAATCTTCCTCCAACCTGAATCAGTTTACGATTCAATAAAGAATAGCGACAGAAATAGTCTCCTTGACTTTAACTACATGAGTAGTAACGCGGCTTCCCAGTTCCTTTTCATGATGGGTTTCGCATCGTTAAGCAGGCCAAAAAGCTTAACATTCACTTAACCATGACTGCCCTGCCCACCAAAAATTATTATCAATTAGTTGTAAAGAAATTGTCCCTCATGAAGCTAAATCTGCTGGATTACCATTGTTGGTACATGACGCAAACAAGCAATAGAAATTTAACCATGAACATCAGCAACCCTATTAGCAAAAAGTGTTGGTCATTTTGACGGGTATTGACTGATTCAAGCTAAATTAATTGTAGAATCAGTCCAAGCCTGCACAGAAATTGATTCATGTTTCAGATCCTTACTGACTTTTGATAGGAGACGAGCCGAAAGGACCGCTCCACAGAGCTCTAGTCTAGGAATTCAAACTGCTTGAATTGAAGCGACTTTCGATTTTGAAGTCATTATTGTGACTACTAGTTCCTTATCTTCTAAGTAGACTTGAATATAAACTACAGCTCCATAGGCACGATTATATGCATCGGAGAATCCATGCAGTTCACGCGTTACTCCGTTCAGGGTGAATCCTGCCCACCGTGAAATTCTTTGTTCTTGTAATTAAGGTAGCTCCTCGTAATAATTCATCCAATGTTGCTCTAAATCTTTTGGTAATTCGTCATCTCAATTCAATTTTCTCAAACTCATTCCTGGAGAAAAATGTTAGCGTTCATGACGACTGGAGAAACCTATCCTAATGAATGATATAGACGTGAAATTACCGATAAAAGTATTTCGTCACAGTGCTGATGTAATGATTCAGCCTCTATTCGAAATTGTAAAGAGTCGTTCTCAAAGTTCCACAGGAAACCTAACACTGCTCTATTTTCACTGATGTCGTCCCATACACTTATACCCTTTCCTACTCTAGACTTTTGATAATGTGAAATCAAGGCACTATCGTTTGCAGACCATTTACTTTAAGCGAACGCACGTAATTTTACTGAAAATATCAATATCAGATTTGGAAATCAAAATACAAAGTGATCTTATGTATAAAAGAAATCTTTCGTCGTTTTTATGAAATCCTTCAATGATGCGTTAAAAATGTCCGCATCGGACGATATGTTGTTCATTGAGTTGAATGATCTACAAATATTTGACAAAGTAGAATGTAAGCCATATTCGATCATGTAGGTTGGAATTTCAAATAGTACATCTTCTCTCCAAGATTTTGGTGACGCGTGAAAAGTGATGGCTTGTGGTATCATAAAGCAGTCAATTAGACCATTAAATATCTCACGTTAATACTTTTGTCCTAACTAAATCCTTCTTCGTTCAAGAGCTTTCAGGTTTAATAATTTAGATGCAATATTCAGACATTTCTCTTTATGGAATCCTGAACTTAAATGCTAATACTCGTAGAAAACGGTTTTGTACAGATTCGATTTCATCCTAATATACAGCTTGGTATGTATACCATATTACAGATGCATATTCTAATATTGTACGCACAAGCGATACGTAGAATGTTCTTAACGTTCTTATTTTTCGGATATCCATTGAGAGTCGAAGAATAAAGCCTAACATTTTGGTGGCTTTCATGACAAAATTGACAACTGTTCACCAAAAGTAAGCTTGCTTTCAATGTGTAATCCTAGGTCGTTAATGCTTGTGGCTCTTTTTGGTAGAGACCCATTAATTACATATTGATGATCTATGGAGTTTACTTCTCTGGTGAATGAGGTAAGGCAAATTTTGTAAATATTAAAAGACATTCCATATTCTGGACTCCACTGACATATACTATTTAAATAAAGTTGCAAAAGCATATCATTTTTGGTAAAATTTACTTTACAAAATATACTGAAATCTTCAGAATACAGAAAGATATTTTAGAATTTAACTACCTGGATAATATCGTTAATAAAAATGCTTTTAGTTTTGATAATAAAAAATTTTGATTTACCTAATTGAATACCTTCGCAAGATCAGTAAAGGCTGCGTTCACAATTTGGATGAAAGCCGTGTTGCTCGTCAGCATGTATTTTATTTTAGAAATTCTGGAGGCGATTGGCGACAATATTATCGAGAGGCTTAGAAAAAAAACTTTCAGTACGTATATAGATTTGCAATTGATTGCTTAAATTCGAGGGCCAGCTTTGTGTATTGGGATTACGAGAGCGAACTTCTCACATCTTGGAAATTCACCAGATTCAAGTGATTTGTTGAATAGTATACTTAGGGGTTCCGAAAAGGACAGAAGCACAGTCAATAAAGAAACGAGCGGACACTTTATCATGTCCAGCGCCTTTGTGCGGGTCCAGGTTTATTATTTTGTTGTAAATTAACTGTGGAAGTATTTCTAGACTTGAAAAACCTACATTATAATTGTAGTCGCATGGTATATTTTCTGTTTCGCTACTGATGTGTGCTGATTTAAAGTAATCAGCAAATGCATCAGAAGTTTCCTCACCATTTTGTTTATATAATTAGAACGCAATGATTTACTTAATCTATTGCATCTGTGTCCGAATGAGCTGAATCGATTATGGTAAGCAAGTGTTTGGTTTTGTTTACATTTTATTGAGCTTTATTTTTTGAACAGATTAATTGTTTCAATTCTAAGTTGAACTATCTGGGGTATGTTATTATAAACACTTTTTTGGCGAAACGTATTTTTGTATCACAAGATTAATATGGTAGTAAAAATACTCAAATACTTTTTCAATATCAGCATTTGTTAGTTCAGAGGTCCAGTTAACCTCTAGGAGGTATTCGAAAAATTTTCAATATTAATCAAGGGTGAAAAATACATCTTATGTATGGGAGAAAAACTTGGTAGCCTTATGATTAATTCAAAGGTGGCTTCTGATAATAGTTTTGCAAGAGGATATTGAGAAGCTACGTTATTGACTCTGGTCACATGGTTTGGCTGGGCCTCTAGTGAGGCGGCGGGAGGAATGTAAACAGAGCTAATGATATGATCGGTTATATTGATTAATTAATTAATTAATTATATTAATCCTAACAAAAATCTACTCTACCGAGCTTTCAGAAATAGACACCCGATTACAGCATAATGTAATACTTATTGCGATGAAAACTTCACCCACTTTGTCGCATGTACTAATATCTGATGATCTATCTTTGCGATCAATATTGTGTTCAAACATTATAGCTTACAGATTTTTTTTCCAGTAACTGACAATTTAAAACAACTGTCAATAAAATACGTTTACAACCGATTTTCGAAAAAAACGCTATCAATTATTACCTTCCACAAAGATGTCGCATTCAAAGTATATACAATCCGAATTGCATTCAATCGATCACAATGGATTTATTTTTTACAGAGAAAAAACGAATTTTTGACCATGCAGAGAAATTTTCTAATTAGTTGAATTTTAAACCAAACAAGAGGATTTTTCGCAAAAATGAATGCATTTTCGAACAAAGAGTTGAAGAGAATATACCAGAAGAAAAGTTTCAAAAAATGCAAGAATTTCTTGAATTTTTGTACCTCGATTTCAACTCATCGAATTACCTAAGAAAGTAGCAGTACAAATCTAAACTGCATGTCATATAATATTTGAAGTCCTACATTTAATTTGAGCCTATAAAACTTCAAAAATTTCAACCAGTTCTTGAGATGGAGACTTTTATAGGCTAGTTTTATATTCGTAGGTCATTCGTTTTAAACATGTGTATCATGTGTCATTCAACGCAAAATGTAATAATCTATAAAAAAACTTTTGGAACAGATTCTCGCTTATTTTTTTAAAGACTAATCACGTTTTAAAGTCAGCCGTGATTTTAAATAGCATTTGCGCTGAACCTACCAACAATTTCCGACAGAAGTGAACATTTTCAATTAAAAAAAATTAATTTCTCGAACAAAAAAGACAAATTTTCAACAAAGTGGTTAACTTTATAACCAAAGACATGAAATTTTTAATAAAATGATGAATCTTCAACCAAGTACTCAGGCTTCCAACAAAGAAGGATACATTCTTAAGGAGAAATTTAATATTCGATTTTCCGACAGAAGAAGTTTTTAATTTGCTGTGATAGATAGTTGAATTCTACCAAAAAAGGTGAATTTTTAACAAAACTGCTTAACTGACAACTTAAAAAGAATTTTACGGCAAACAAGACCGAAATTCAAGGCAAAGTATTGACTTGTCAACAAAAAAGAATGAAAATTCAACCAAAAGTACTACAACCAAAAGTAAACTAAATAGTTTCAAATCCGTACAACACACCTTGCCTCAATGCGCAAAATTTTGGGCCGTACACAAGGCGTTTATTGTATTCCAATATACGATTGTCCACTCTCAGAAAAATGTATGACTGTGTAAGGCCTTTGAGCAAAATATGCCGAAATTAACTTTCTGTTCCAGCATTTTTTATCATCAACGTAATTACTTTGTCCGCCCCATTCTAAAGAATTCCAACAAAAATGTGATGAATTCCAAAGAATTTAGGGTTAGTTTCATAATTATTTCTCCACAAAAGAAAAATATGTTCGAAAAAACTCAAAGTCTACTTTTTGCTTCTTGCAGAGTTGAGCTTCCAGTTCGATTGCTTACCTAATGGCGAACCTATTCCCGGTGTTTCTCATTCCGGAACTTCTTCTTCTCCTCACACACATAATTCTCCTGAAACTTCTCATCCTCCTGCCAGTCCTCGGCATCCGGATAGGTCTTCACCTCTTGCGACGCAAGCCTGTCGTGGCAGGTCTAGATCTCCTCCTGTTGAAAATGCTCTGCGTGCTCGATCCGGGTCTCCTTCTGCCGGTACTTCTTCTCCACGCATATTTAGGTTAACACCCGATCAGCTGAGGTTTATTCGGCTTACTCCCTACACGAATCCGCACCGGCGATTCGAAATTCGAAGATACACTTTTCCTCTCGATATGCCAATTCAAGTGAAAGAACAACATAACATCCTTACGCCCATACCAAACGAAGAACAGACTGTAATATCAATGTCCAATGGCGACATATTCGCAATATTCACGAAAAATAATACATATATTCGCGCAATGTATACCAGAAGATATCATAACATTCGATATTGGACTAAAGAAAGGGTGAAAGTGAACATGAATAGCGGCGCGATTGAAGATATGACCCCAGAAGAAATCGAGGAATGTCCCACAGGGAAGAATAACTCAATCTCAAAGAATTTCAAAATAATAACTCTGTACCGTGATGAAGAAAAATAGAAACTGCAGTTATCCAACAATTTGCTCAATATCTTATCAACTAGGAAGTCATTGACAATAGTTTCGTGTGGATCAGCAGCGATTCATCACTTGGTTCGAAATAAATTTAAAAAATGTATAAACAAAAAGAGATTTTAGATAAGCTGATGAGAGTTCATAAATAATTTATCATTTTACAAATAAATATTATCATCAATTATTCATATCAGGTGCTCTGGATGGAATAAATAAAACTCTTTTGACG
The DNA here is from genome assembly GCA_011634705.1 of Andricus grossulariae. NCBI lineage: Eukaryota > Metazoa > Arthropoda > Insecta > Hymenoptera > Cynipidae > Andricus > Andricus grossulariae. The sequence goes on along the minus strand of JAABKJ010000755.1, from coordinate 46,870,217 downwards.
GAATCATCAATATATTACTTGGAAATCAAACCTAACCACCATACTATAGGTGATCCAAAAAAATGTATAATTGTCTTGAGATTCTTAACTAACAAATGCGAAAATAATTCGTAATTGTTGAAATCCTATATAATATATTGCGTACGGCTATATTACTCAAATTGCTAAACAGAAAAAGAAAGACGCTTGATACGGAATTTTATTAGATGCTGAGAATTAGATACACAATAACATCTGTATGTTTCTTCAAATGCATTCTTATATCTTTCATGATATATAAAAATGAAATGAAAAGCCAATGACATGAGCTGCCTGGTAAATCGCGACTCAAAAAAAGTCCAGTTGTCAAGTCTGAAGATGATTGTGTGCATGCGATGTATAGGATCGAATGTCTGCCTTCAAAGTCGACTGTGGAAAAACTGGCTGAACTTCGGAAGTGTATTTTCCGTAGTCATGATATTTTAATGCGGGATGTTATTTCATTTCCTTACAAAAAAACATTTTAAGCGTTTCCGAATCGGCCCAAAAAATGAATTATTTATAAAGAAGTTCCACTTCCAACCAACTAGTAGGCTTTTAAACTAAAAAAATCTTCAACCATAAATTTCAATTCCCTACCATGAACAAAATACAAATTTCCAACAAATTAGTTCAATTTTCGACGATAAAGGTTAATTTTCTACCAAAAAAGATGAATTTTCTACAAAATGCATTTTATTAAACAATTATTATTTTACCTTAGTTGTGAAAGATAATATGAATCGTGCTATCAGTTTTAAAGAATTTTTTCAAGCACATTTTTTTCTTTGACAGTGACTAATGGAATGTAAATATCTGTGAAGGGAACCTTGGAGTCTATAATAATCTCAGAGATAACGACTATATCATATACGATATAATCTGATGAAGAACAAGAACAATCATCAAGTAGTAAAAGTTTTTAACAGAATTTGTTTTGAATTATAATATATAAATTATAGTTTCTTCTAATTATAAAATATAAGGTCTGTTTCTACTCTCGTTTTATTTTTGGCGGTTATTCTAAATTCTATTGGTGAATATAATCATATAATACATCCATAATTAATGTAAATTTTCTAGGCTATACGCAAATTATAATGAGAGATATTTTATCTACATTGTGTCCCAATTTATATTTTATTTCAAACTTTATTTGTGTTTGTCTGAAATGAGTGAAAATTGAATTTGAATTTATTTAGGGGCAATCCAGAATGTGTCTGTGTGTTAAAAAATGGAATTCGAATAGCGTAACTATTGATATAGAATTTTTTACGTATAGTAGAGTAAAAAATTTAATTTTCAATAAATTGCAATTTTTAATAGCAATAAAATATATTTTTAACCCAGAAAATCAATTTTTAGCCAAAAATGGAATAGTTAAAGATTCAGTTAAAAAATTCTTTTTCAAACTGAAAGAAAACAATTATAATCAAAATAGTTAAAGCTTCAATGAAGGAGATGAATTTTCAACTGAAACGATAAATCTGTGATAAAAAAATCAATTTTTAACAAAGCGGGTATATTTTCAACCAAGTTCTTGAATTTTTCACGAAAAAAAAATGAATGCCAAACATGGAACAGTTAAATTAGATGGAATCTGTATTATCGGTGGGATTCAAGAACCACGTTTCCTGATTGCCGGTCGGGTGCTTAATGGAATAGTTAAATTTGCAGATAACAAATGTATACTTAGCTACAAAAGAAATTAGTTGTCAGCTTTTATCTATTTATCAATAGATAATCGTTTCTCGTACTGCTCCTGGACATGACAGAATACTCAATTCTCAATCATTATAATTCATCATCAGTATGCTTTCCACATAGCACAGTTCCCGAAAAAACCGAGTATGCCCCAGGTTTATACCTATGCTTTTCCCGAAAAAATTTGAGATATGCCTAGATTTTCTGGAAGTATGCCATATGCACTTACAGTTAAAATCAATTTATTAAGCGCCACAAGTTAATTTTAATTGCTGAAAAAATGTAAACCTAAAATATAATATTGTTTGTTATTTGAAGTGGGACACAAAAATTATGAGTAACTGGTAATTCATGGGCTGTATTCTATAAACGTCTAGACATTTTTCTCGATCAGCACCATAAAGTAGGACAAAACAACGTCCGTGGAAAAAGACATCAACAATTATTCATATAAGGTATTTATAATGCAATATATAAAACTTTTACGTTGAAATTCATTATATAATACTTGGCAATGAAACCTAATTGTTATACTTCGTCACCCAATAAGCATTCACAATGCTTCGAAAAATCTTTTTTAATGATATAGACCATTTTTTGTAGGCCTCATACATTTGTAGACGGAAGTATTCTGCTTTCATACTGCAAATTACTTAGCATCAGTTAGTACTTGCTAAAATTCTATAATATGTACTGTGTATGGTTACGTTAATTAAATGATTAATAACAACTAAGATATTAGGTCCTAGATACGGCATGAGATTAGTTCCACCACATACCTGTAGTTATCGCGGACGGCAATTTTGTGTTTTGCATATATGTATATATAGCTTTTTGTTCCTCCACATACTTGTAGAGGCGCGACAGGCAACTGTATATTCGGTCGTGCCAAATCGTAGTGCCATTTCTTATAGCAAAAAGTCATTAAAGTATTATATTCTATACTTGTGATAGCACGTTGTATGTTTCAAGTTTTAAATATTAGCCATTTCCGATCCTCTACAATGTCGTATATTTCGCCGAAACCTGGCCCTACTTTAAACAACATTAGTTTTGTATTTTTGTAGTTTTAAGGTCTGAGCTGATTACACTTTGTTAACGGTAATCATAAAAAATAAAATAACGCAACCCTGGAAATGCACAGAATTATTATGTACTTTAACAGTCTCTATTATTTTTTTTTTAAGAACTTGACTGTTTTCATTGTATTTTTTCAGTTTCGAAACTGTAGGCAAACGAAATACGTTTGTTTTAAAATTGTAATTATTAAAAATTTTAACAAATATATAGATACCTAAAAGTATAAGTTTTCGCATTCTTCTATTTAATTTGATTTAATTATTTTCTTGATTTCATTATTTTGTATCTTTGAGAAAAATAACTTATAATTTTTATATATTCTTCAAGATGAGAATATAAATAAAAAAATGCTGTTTTTAATAAAAATTTAATTCGGTGTTAATTTTTTTTCCAAATGTAAATGCTTATATTAATGCAGTCATTGACAAAGAAAGGTTTCTTGGGAAAAGAATGACAATCATGCAAAAAAACGATTTTTTTATTTGAAAAAAAAAACATTTAAAATGTTAATTTTTTGCAGAATTAAAAAAAAAATGTTGAAACGAATTTAATATTTGAATAAAATTACAAATCAAAACAAAAATAACACTATCTGGCACTTTCTTGTTTGACTTATTTTTTCAAAAATTGAATACTCCTTTTGAAACAGTGTTCTATCAATTCTGTGAATGTTCAATCACATAACAAATTTCAGATAACCAATATCCAATATTTCTGTGCTAATGAGTATACTGGCTAATCAATTGTGTTTTATATTGAATTATCAAGAGTGTTGTAGATTTTTTTACACTGTGAGATGAAATCTTAGTTCTGGGGAAAGAATTTAAATGCCAATAAAGGAGACGACGTGCAAAATTCAAACACATACACACGTGCAAACATGCAGGCAGGCAATTAGCGTAAAAGTTTCTTGACCTCGTGGCATCCTTAAAGTAACTCGCGGGAGAATTTTGTAATGTTTTTTTTTCAATCATTTTTCAGCTTGCGCTATTCATTCGTGTTCACGTTCTTTTTTATAAAAAAGATTTTTCAGTTTTGAAAACGAGTAATGCAAAATTTAAAAGAAATTTCATTCAAAAAGAAAATAGAAATACTGTTTATTTTTTTTTATTTTCAGAAGTACCTGTTTTCAAGGATTTTCATGTTGATCAAACAAGGTATCATGTACGCTAAAAATATCTAGAAATAATTTTCAGTGGGTAAGCACAATTAAAAAAAAAGTTTTGCGTTACAAACAAATCATGAAACAAATGTTATGTTTACGATCGGCAATGTTAAGCTCAATCAAATCCAGAGATTGTGGCATAAAATGTGAGAAAACTTAATATCTCATCCCGATTATTTGAAAATAAATTCAATTTGGCAATTATTTATACAATTTCCATTCACAAATTAATAGTCCAAATTCAAAAAAAAATTTTATAACTTAAGTGATATTCATAAACAAATTCAGAGCCTTTCTATTCTTTAACCAATGGGCTGAATTTTTACATAATCAATTGAGAATATCTTCTCGATGACTTTTTGCTGTGATTAATAGCAAATTGATGAGAATTATTAATTATCTCAACAATTTTTGTAAACAAATTTAGAGTTTGGCTATCTTTCGCATAACTTCTTGCTGCGGTACTTTGCAAATTTAGAAGAATTTTTTGACAATTCATATATTTTGTTAAAAATTCGTCTATTTACATTCTCATCAGAGAGGGTATTAGATTTGTGTAAAATTGGACGCCCCCCCCTTTTTTTGTCCAATATTCACGTTTTGAGACATTGTGAACCCGAAAAACAGGTTTGTACGAATGTGTCTCTCTGTGCGTGTGTGTGTCTGTAGATTTTTAGTCTTTTAGCAGGATAAGAGTTAGGGTGAGCGTTAGGGGGAGGGAAGAACGGACAGAAGATATGTCGATCTAGGATTTGAGCATGTGTGGTAGGTGTGCCTAGAGTTTGTAGTTCTGAGGTTTGTAGGTTTATGGTTTGTTGGTCAATGAAGTACAGAACAAGAGTGATAGGGGGAGGGGGAGGGGGGATAGGATATGCAGACCTAAGATTTAAACATCTTTAATATTCTTGTTTAGAGTTTTTAGGTCTAGGTATTGAAGATTTGTGATTTATGGGGATCAAAGATGTATATAGAAATCGAGATGGTGGGCGGGGGAAGGGGCAGTTTTTAGTGGGTTTACAGTTTGTACATGCGGTGTTTTTTTGTGTTGTTTGCACAGGTATGGTTTGCAGGTTTACGGTTTGTGGAATTCAAAGGGATAGAGCGCGGAGAGTTAGGGAGATGTGTGGCGAGAGGAACATAGGAAATTTGTGGTTCGAAGGAGTTGAAGGTTTGGGGCTTGTGGGTTTATAGGTATGTGTTTATGTGTTTTTTTGACTTTTTAATTTGAAGAATGATAATTATTAGAATTTGAGCGGTATCAGGTTTTTGCATATGAAAAAATCGATCTTCCGCCATTTTTCGCGATTCGCGGAAAATCCTGACGTGCTGGTGATAAATGCTCAACGGATTCGGATTCTGCGGACAAAATACATATAGGACACGTAAGTTGGTTCTGGTCAATTTTTTGTGGGGGTCTGTGGTCCTGTATTATCATTGTGAGTAGGTAAGCGCTGGCGAGCCGGCAAAGGTGTCAATTTATATAGCTAAGTAACGTGACTCGGATAAGCGTAAAAATTCGTTTATACCACCCTTCCACGTAAATTTATGTAGCGGAACTGACATATACCTATATCAAGCGGATCAAAAATAAGAAAGTCTGGAAAAAACTGTTAGCGGAGCTTTTTTTGCTTTTTTTTGCTCTGTAATGTACTTTTAGATGGAATGGCCCGATTTTAGAAAAAAAAAATTCGCGATGTAACATCAGATCAAGTATACAAAAAAAAACACATTTTTCGCCCATTTAGGTTAGGATATCTCAAAAACCTGACGTTCTGGGAAAATTCTGACCTCGAATTTGGATTCCACGCAGAAAATTACATCGGAAATGACGCTCATTTGTCCAACAACAATCGCAATCCATGTTTTGCAGATCTGTTTAATAGATCACTGATTTTTTTACTTCTTGAAATTAAAGTACTGGATTTTTTTGGTACACGAATTCGAAGTCCTGGATCATTCCGGTTTTCAAATTATAGACTTTTCATTTTTCAACTGTACGCAATTATTGATAGCAGGCTTACTATTTAATGAGCGTAGATTCCCATTATTGAGCTTACAACCTACACGTTTAAGAACAACCCCTCTATACCAAGAAAATATGACCTTGTCAATAAAAAACAACTGTTTTCATTATTTTATAGTGTTATTAGAGTTTTCGATTTTTGGCTTTTCAAGAATACCAACTTCGATTTTTGGGCTCTCACCCTTAACGCCAAAAACCAACCCCTCTGTACACCGTTAGTACAACTTTTCCTCAAAACTATCTTTTCTCGGAATTTTATAGATTGAATAGCCTCTCTGATTGTTGGGCTCATTGAAAATTCAATTTCAAATCTACTGATAGGTGTTTGATTCTTTCAATCTTGATGACTACTTTCTGTTTCCTTTTTTCCAGTTTTGAGTTTTTACTAAGGGGCTGGTTATTCGTACATAGGGGTGGTACTTGAATTTTTTTGGTTTATCTGAAAGCCCGAAATAAGCCAAAAATTCTGAATCACCATATTTTTTGCTTATTTAATTTTTGGTAAGGGAGTGATCTTTTGCACATAGGGGGTGGTGTTTTTCTGTAACTTTGTTTTCGTGCATTCGAGAGCCCAACATAAGCCCAATATTCTGGTTTACTTTGTTTTCCAAATTTGACTTTTTACATAAGGGGTAGTCATACTGTTCGTAGAAGTGGTTTTTGGAAATTGGTGTATAGCGTGTTTAAGAGCCCAAAAAAAGCCTAAAATTCTGACGTATTTGATTTTTATTTTTTTTTACATTTGTGACCGTCCGCGAAGAATGGAATCTAATGCATCGAAGCTGAATTTTACAAGACGGGCGATCGTAGTAGAGTCCTCAAGCCATCATTTGAGTAGTGGGGATGCATCTACGAAAAGCACCCCCTCCACTTACCACCACACTTTTAGGTGAGAGCCAGTGCAGCTCACGGACACGTCCCGTACCGCTGTACTGATAAGTGGTGGGGCTGGCTTCCGTAGGCCTCTCGTTCGGTCTCCGCGTTCTGATTATAGGAAATGAAAGAGTAACTCAGAAACTATCAATTGGCGTAAGAAACTAAAAATCGATTTCTTCCGTTTTAGGTCCCTTTGAGCGCGGACGGTTACATTTTTATATAGTGTTTTCCAAATATTATTATTTTTGATGCTTTTTATATAATTATATGTAAGTTTCGCTACATAAATTTACCTGGAAGCGTACTTTTCGGCGGAAATTATAAACGGGGTGTATTTTCAATTGAAAATAATTAATTTAGAGTTCTGAATCATCCTTACGCTCTTTAAGGTTGTTTCTACATATTTAGAACATTTTTGATCACGGGGGGTAGTAATGTATGACTCAGGGGTAGTTTTTTGGGACACCTTTTATATGTTTTCGGAGAGCAAAGAGAAAGAAAAAAAATTTTCCTAGTCGTTTATTTCATTATAATAATATTTGGTGAGTTTCTATAGGTGGCGGTGCTGAGTGGACGTCGTGCTAGCGCCGCCATCCTTATCGCAGAAGTTTAAAGAGCAAATTAATTGTTTTAGCATAGAATTTGCCGGCAAAAAAGCAAAACAAATGTATTTTACATGTTTCATTTGGCTTGGTGTTGGCGTTGAGTAGAAGGACCTATTTTTATGTTCGTCATCACAAGTCAAACCTTTCAGGTGAAAATTGGCGTTATCCCTATCACTTTGCCATGAATGTTGTTGGCCTACGGTCCATTAAAGAAGGTCAACCTTGACGCCTATAATAATCGAAGAGATAATGATTTCAGAACATAATATATAACCTGATGAATAACCAGAATATTTATCAGTTACATTGTTAATAAACTTCTTTATTCATACATTCTATTCCCTATAAAATCCGTACAAATCCCTAGAAGTCCCTTGAAATTCCATTCCATTTCACTTACTTTCTAAATTTTTCTGAAAATTCGTTTAAATTCTTAAAAACCCTTCAAGGTCTTTGAAATACTTCGATATCCTAGATACCCTGTGAGATTCCCATAAAATTGATGTAATCTTCAAATTTTTTGTAATCTTGTAAAATATCCTCAAATTTCATAAATTTTTTAGTTGGCAGACGGAGATTCTGCAAGACTCATAATTCCCATTCGTAATAGAGAATCATTGAAAACAATTACAACTCAGACCTGGAACAGTGAATTTTCCGAAAGAATTATAATTCTAAGTTGCGACGTGGAATTTCAGTTAAAAAAAAATGTTTTCTTTGAAATTGACTTTAATGAAATGTAAATATTAGGAAAGGCCAAGCTTCAGGCTCATAATAATCTAAAAGATAATGACTGTAAGATATTATATACAAGCTGATGAAGAACGAGAATATTCATTAGTGACGTTGTTAATGAAATTATTTCTTATTACGTCAATTATTTGTCCTCTAATTAGAAAATATGAGCATTGCTTCCACCCTTGTCTTATCCCTGGCTGTTATCTTCAATTCTATTGGTAAATATATCAATATAATATAGCTATAATAATTCAAGCAGATTTTGTCAGCTATACGGAAATCAAAATAAGCGCATTTTAATCTACATTCTCTCCCGATTCCTATTTTCTTTCAAACTTTATTTGAGTTTGTCCGAAATGAGTAAGATTTGAATCAAAATTTATTCCGGGGAAATCCAGAATGTGTGTGTGTAATAAAAAAATGTACTTCATAAAGTGTACCTATTGATATAGAATTCGTACCGTATGGTAAACTCCTAATGAGTCAGTCACAAATTACGTAAGCAGCAGAAAGTCGATCTTCTAGACCAAAAGTGAATTTTCTCTTGAAGAAAATGCATAATACATTACATTATAAGCTTTTTAATAATGCTAAAAATCTTGCGGATGGTATTTTTCTTATGAACGAGTTTTAAATTTCATTTTCAACCAAAAGGATCAATATTCAACCATAAATATTAATATAAATTGTTATAATTAATTTCAAGCGCCTTTATGAGCAACAAGTAAGGGCGTGCAATATGTTTAATACCCCGAACACGATGGATCGGGTCTGTATTATACGGATCGGCTTGAACAAATCCCGCTTCGGGTTCGCAACCAGGCCCGAAAGCCCGACACGAAAACCCCAATACTGGCCCAAAACTTCATTGAAAAAATTTTCTTGAATTTCTTCTAATTTTCGGTAACTTTGGTGGATATTTATGGTAACTCACCATTATTCATATAAATGTTCTAAACATTTTTTTTTTCAAATTTCAAATTGAACTTTCACGATGATTTGTGCCTTCGAGCCGGCTTGTGCTTTTATTATTTTGACTGTATGCCTTATTTCTTATTCAAAAAAAAACCTTGAAGTATTTCTAAAGCAAAGTTAGTTAAACTTAAATAATTTCTAGTAAAATTTCACAGATTTTATTAGTCAAAATGAGCCAATGATTAGTAGAAAATTGATAATCAGATTTCTCAAGATATTTCCTAATTTAATAGTGGACATCTGCCAATTGCTCCTTAAATATAAATAAATTTATTCAGGAATGTATATAATAATTAAAAAAGGGTTATATAAATGTAAGACGTAAAATAATAGAAAAGTTAAATTGAATGAGGTAATGTTGTAGCGTTCTCAACTTTATTGAAACGATAAGAAGGTCATATTGTAAAATCTTAAACGTGATGTAGCCTGCTTCAAAATTAAAAATATTGCCTCCTGACTGTTTCAACAAAGTTAAGAGAGATGAGAATATTTTACAGTCTTAAAATGACAGGGAATTAATGGTCTTTAGTTCAATTATACACATTCAGGGTTTTGAAGCGTTACATTTTAATTGTTTTCTATCGAAAATTGCAATTATTCAACAATTTTTATAAAAGTTATTTGCCTTTCATAAGATTGAACTTAATTGTCTAAAGAAATTTATTTCCATTTTATAGATCTTTCCTTACGTAAAAGATACTGTACTGGCTCTCTAAATCGAAATTGTTAAAACTGAACTAACTACTAGTGAAACCTGATAAATTTTATTAGCGAAAGGAGGACCACTGAAAATTAGTAAAAAAATTACGCATTCGATTGGTAATTTTTCGTAAATATATATTAACTTATTTAGGACAGTATAGTATATAATAAATAAAAAGGGTAACAAAAATGAAGAAAGTGAAGAATAAGAAGGACCTGTTCTAAAATGGTAAATAACACTCAGTCTATTTCTATTTTTAAAATATTGCGCCCTGACTTTTTGCGCAAAGTTGAGACGAATATTAATTTTTCGTTATTACAATGAATCAACGAGCTATAAATTTATTATGCACATTGAGTGTCTTCGGGGGCTAAATTTTAACAGAATTCCGTTTCGCATTTAAAAAACTTGTCACTATTGTACATTTTTGTTTAGATTTCTTAAAAGTTGTAAATAAATAATTTCTCATCGTACTAGAAATTGTCACAAGAGTGAAAAGTTTTATCTTGTGTGAAAAATCTTCCATTCTTTCGTTGTCAAAACTGTTTTCTGCATAATTCTTCTTTTACAACGTCAATTTTCAAGCTTTTAGTGAGTAAAACTTTCTCTTTAATAAAATAGATTTATTTGATGCAAAGTAGAATTAAAATTGTTAAGTAATAACGAAGTTATAAGCAAAATCGCCTTTGTCCCACCGGTCGGCGCTGCCCCTCCTCTTACCCCATTTCGTAAAAAATCATATTTTTGGGTAAGAAGTTAATCCCCTTGATTTAAAATTGTATTATTTGGTTGAAAATACATGTATTTTGTTGAAAATTTGTCTTTTTTCGAAGAAAATCAATTTTTTTGGTTAAAAATGCAACTGTATGTTTGAAAATTAGTCTTATCTTAGTTCAGGACTCATGCATTTTGTGGAAAATTCGTCTTTTTTGGTTATATTAAATACTTTTTTATTTAAAATTAAAATGATTTTTGGTTTAAATATTTAATGATCACACTTTTTGTTGAAAAATAGTATTTTTGGGTTGAAAATTCAACTGCTTTCTGGAGAATTCGTCTCTGGCTAAAACATTCAACAATTTGGTATAAAATTGCTTAAATGCAAACGGAATTAATAGAGCCTAATATGAAAATCCATCTATTTTTGGCTGAAAGTTAATTCTTTTTAATTGAAATGTCTACCATTATATTTTTGGTTCAGAATTCATCTTCTTTAGTCAATAATTCTACTATTTGATTAAAAATTTAATTATTTTGTTGAAATTCAACTATTTTGTTAAGAAGCCATTTTTTTTGGTTGAAAATTCATCGACTTGGTTGAACTACTTTCTTAAAAATTCATTTTATCGGTTGAAGATTTAATTATTTTGTTGAATATTCGTGTTTTTTTGGGTTAACAATTAATTTTTTTTATCTGAAAAGTGAACTATTCCATATTTGATTGGAAATTATTTTTAATTCTTTTTGGTTGAAAGTTTATATTTTCAGGTTAAAAATTCAATAGTTTTGTATAGAAATCGCCATTTTTTACTCTAAAATTCAAGAATTTGGTTGAAATTTGTTGTCTCATTTGGCGGAAAAATCTTGATAAAATTTTTTGTATGCTTGAAAATTAATCTGTTTTAGCTGATGATTTCATTACATATTTGGTTAAAAATACGTTTTTATTGGTTGAATTCAACTGTTTGGAATTTAAAGTGAAAATCTTTATTGCTTGAAATATCAACTATTACATTTTCGTTGAGAATTCATTTTTTTAAATTTAAAATTCAACTTCTTGGTTGAAAAATAAGCCCCTTCGTTAAAAATGCCTTTTTTATCAATATTATGATATTAAAATATTAATTTGGTTGAAAATTTAAATATCTTTCGAAAATTCAACTGATTTGTTCAAGAGTAATAGTTTTTGTCCGGAAACGCAACTGTTTTGTTGAAAATTCGTATGTTTTGATAGAAAATTAATCTTTTTGTGCAACTGTTGCAACTGTTTTTGGTTGAAGTTTAATCTTTTTTGTGAGAGGTGGAGAAAATCTTAATCTTTTTTTGTTTGAAAATTCATTTTTCTTCGCTGAAAATTCAACTATTTGAATAAAAAGTTAACTATTTTGTTGAAAAATAAACTTTCTTGGTTGAAAATTAATTTTGTTCTTGAAATTTCTTCTATTCGGGTTTGAAAGTCACCTGTTTTCTAAAACAGTCGTCTTTTTAACTTGTAAACTCAACTCTTTAGTCTGACTCTTGTCACTAATAGTTTTTAATATAAATTTAGAAACAAACATTTTTTTGCTATAACATTATTGATCTCCTAGGCGTGAGGTTATTTTTATACCTGAAACAAATATTTATAACGGTCAGGAAAAATAAAAAATAATTGGACAGGGAAAGTCATGGAATTTTGAGAGTGATGTTTCAATTATTCTGTTACTCTAATTTTAGATTCCCATAACCGATATTTGTAAACATTGGAAAACTTATGATGCTTTGAGTCCATGCTAAATTTAGAATCGTAAATAAAATTGGTTTAAATAAAAATTAATATATTGGAACCAGTATTAGTTTTAGACGGAAGGTAGCTTAAAATAGTTGAAAATTATCTTCGATTAAGAATGATCAAAAAATAATAATTTCAAATTCAAATGTTTTAAAATTAGCCAAATTCAAATTTTAATCGTTAAAAATTCTGCAATGTTCAATGGAAAGCCTGAATACTGGAGCAATTGAAAAAGCTTTATTTATAAACTTTTACAATTAAAAAAAGAAAAGTATAATGTTTGCAAATCTTCGATTTGAAGCGATAAAAATAAAATATGCAATACTTCTAATTTTATATTGTACAGTTTTCAAAATTATTTATTTTTGAGGGCCATGAATTTATTTGAATTAATTTGAAGACCTGGAATTTAAGATTATTTGAGTTTCTAAGGCTAACACTTGTAAATTGGAAAATAATATTTTCTTATTTATAAAAAACTTTAAAATCTTAAATAAAATGTTCTGAGAAAAAAAGATCGTCTTTGGCTTGAATAGAAAATGAGAACTTAGAAAAATTATATCAGGTACCGAATTTTTTACCGAATTTTTTTTCTGACAGCCACTCTGTACTAGATGTTCATTTTCTAATAATTTGTTACGATAAAGGACCAAGTGGATGACAACGAACGTATTAGATTGAATAGCTTATGAAAGCAATTCTCAATCAAGGGAATTTGCCTGAGCAGGCTTTTCACTAGTTCAAAGGAGAGGATTTGGGGAAACTTCAATTATTAGTTATTGTATGGTTCCTATCTCCATTTTACACCTACAAATGTTATAAATTGTGTAATTAAATAACAGTTCAACGAATTGATTAAACTCCCATTCTGTAATTTTCTGAGGTGAATTAATTTAATCAATAGTATTTGAAAATTTTGTTTAAATTTATGTGTATAAAAAGGGACGACTGAAATATTAATCTTTTAAAATAATTATTATCTATTTATTAAAAATACAATAATCAAATATTTGTATAAACAAATATATCAATTTTTAACCAAAAATGGACTAGTAAAATTCTCATTAAAAAACATGTCTACAAAACGGTTGAGTTTTCAAACAAATTGTTCAATTTTAAACCAAAGAGATGAATTTTCAACAAAAATTATGAATTTTTAACCAAAAAAATGAATTTTTAAGAAAGGACTTCAATTTTAAATCAAGTAGTTGAATTTTCAACCCAAAAAGATGAATTCTGAAGGAAGAAGATTGATTTTCTACTAAAAAAGACGAATTTTCAACAAGAGTTAAATTTTCAACCAAGAAAGATTTTTCGGTCAATAAAGAAAAAAAATTCATTAAAAATTATGAATTTTCAAGCCAAAAAGATGAATTTTCAACCAAGAAGATTGATTTTTCACTAAAAAATACGAATTCTCAACAAAATACATCAAATCTCAACCAAATAGTTAAATTTGTTACAAAACAGTTGGATTTTCCTACTAAATAAATAAGTTTTATAACAAATTGTTGGATTTTCTACCAAATAATTAAATTTTATACAAAATTATTGAATTCTTAAGCCAAAAAGACGAATTCTCTACAAAGCAGTTGAATATTCAACCAGATAATACTAATTTTCAACACAAAATGTAATATTTGATATTTAAACAAAAAAAGATTTTACTTTTAAAATAAAAAAATTTATATATAATATAATAATTTATTTTTTCATTAAAAACGTTTAGCTTTCAACCAAAAATTGGAATAGTTAAATCTTCAGTTAAGAAAACTAATTTTCACCCAGAAAAAATGAATTTTAAACAAAATAATAAAATCTTCAACCAATTAGTAGAATTTTTAACCAAAGGAGATGAATTCTGAACCAAAAATATAGTAGCAGACTTTTCTATTAAAAAGAATGAACTTTCAACTAAAAAAAGTTGAATCTTCTTATTGGGTTCTATTAATTCTTGAAAACTGGGAAAATAAGAGAAATTCCATCAAGAAAGGGAAAAGAATGTGAAGTGTGAAAGCTAATTAAAAATCTGAAATTTTATATTTTACGTTAAAAAAATTATATTTCAACTAACAATGATGAATCATCAATAAAAAAAATTAGTTTTTAATATACTAGTTCAACCTACGACCAAATAATTGAATTTTCTACCAGATAGTGGAATTTACAAAAAAAAAACGTTGAATTTTCGTGTGTCAAAAAAGTTGATTTTCAACTGAAGCGGAACAATTTTTTAAGCAGGCAGTTGCATTTTAACCAAAAAAAAGATGAAATTCCTACCAAAAAAGATTGATTTTCAAACCAAAAAAAAGTCAATTAAATTGTTAAATTTTCAAGCCAAACAGACAATCATTCTACAAAATAGTTGGATTTTCGACCAGGAAGGATGAATTTCAAACAAAATTGTTGAAGTTTCAAGAAAATAATTAAATTTTAAATCCAAAAAACCTTACGTAATTTATGCATGGCCCTTTAGTACTTAAAACATGGAAATTGTTCAAGTTTTCAATTCAATACTAGTGAATTTGTGATTATTATGGCAAAAACAAATGTTACATAATAATGCAATATGTCGTGAAATATCAAATATGTCTGAGGCTTACAGAAAGCTCCTCTGAGTCTCCATGGAATATTGTGAAAAGAAAAGTGGATTACGTGTATAGGTACAAGCAATAGAACTACTATGTTTAGCATGCATAGTATAATGAATAATTGGCAACTCGGAAAACTCATGAAAATCAAGCTAGCTGCATGCGAGCATTTTTGTTGGACAATAGACATCCGTTCCTCAATTGAGCCATTGAAAATGAATATTTGTGCAATTCCCTTTTCACAAATTGGCTCTTAAATGAAAAACGAATAGCGTTCTATCCACGCATGTATTATTTTATTCCCGATTCGACATTCGAATCTCAGAATAAAATAAGATTATTATTTTTGTGGTAGGGTAAGTAGGTTTTTTTTCTTTGAAAATTCAGATTAAAACCAATTAATTTATAAACAGCTTAGTTTACTGAAAAAATAATTTATAAAAAAATACTGTTACAAAAGTTAGTCAAATTAGTCGCCGTGCGCCTACAAAAAAGGTTTCTTATCATATTAATACGTTATTTAAGTCCTTCAAACCTCCCCCTCCCATACTTTGCCTCCCCTACTCTCCCTACATTCCCCTCTCCTCCCATGCATCCCCCAACACTTCAGCCTTCGATTCTCCTCCCTTTAACTTCTTCCCCCGCTACATGCCCTTCTCACTTCCCCCACATTTATCCTGACTTATCCTACCCCCATTTCTCTTCACTCCCCCTTTCTCATTTGTCCCACTTCTTCTACTTTCCTTCCCCTCATTATCCCTCACTCCCGCCTACTTCTCATTATTTCCCGTTGCTTCCCATACTTTTCCTCCCCTTACTTCCCATTACTTTCCCTACTTCCCCTCTAGTTATTTCTCTAACTTTCCCTACTTTCCCTCCCATAACTTTTCCTATTTCCCCTTCCTTTATTTTCCTCACTTATCCTAATTTCCCTTCCATCATTTCCCCTCACTTTCCCTTCCCTTATTTGCTCTCACTTCTACTACTTCCCCTCCCCATGATTTACCCCTCACTTCCCCTCCCATCATTTTGTGTCACTCTCCCTTCCACCATTTCCCGTCACTTCTACTTCCCCGTCTCCTCATTTTCCTTACTCTCCACTCTCCTCTTTTCCGCTACTTTCTCTCCCCTCATTTCTCCTCATTTCCCCTGACTTCCCAATTCCGCCCCCGAAATTTCAACCCACTTCCCCTTCTTGCGAAAAAGTACGACGGATGGACACCCGAACGACATTATAAGTATTTCTGCTCGGGGCTACAAAATCCTAAAAAAGAAATCGAACATGAAATAACTATTGTAGTAAGTAAATTGAAAATCTCTTGTTTTTTTTGTAATTTAAAAAAAAAAAGTTCGTTTTTATTTCTTTTAAGTAAGCAAATCGAAATAAAAACGAAAAACTTCTTTGAAAAAAAATTACGAATTGTCTACTGTCACGAAATTTTCCTTAAAACTAAACACTTTTCCAGCTACTTCAGGGCTCACTTTACAGAAAATTCCGTAATACCAGCTCTAACGCTGTACTTAACCTGTTAGTTCTACGGAATATTCCATAATACTAGTCAGTGCCTTAAAATTAGCTGTGTAAATACCCAACCAAAATTTGAATTTGTAAATTTTGTAAACGCTATCCCCTAAATTTCTTCATTTTTTGGAAAAGATACTACCATAAGTTTTCTTTTATCAGACAAAAAATGATTTCGAGGTTCCGTTAGACCGTTTTAGGTTAAAAATGAATTTTCTTAGTTTTTGATTTTTGAAGAATACCAATTATTGGTTGAAAAATTTTTTCATCCCTAGCAAGTATTGAATATTCATTATGGAATAGGATCTAAATAGGAAACAACATTTTTTTTAAAGATAGCATTGCGCACAGAATACGAAAATGTATAATTTCATCACAATTAGTGGTTTGAAATTGCCCCTAATAATTTGTTTTCATGAATATTATGCTACAATCTTCTATATTTCTACAATATAAAGAAAATATTCTCTAAAATGAGTGAATTTAGTATTTTGTGACTAATTGAAAAAAAAAATCCAAAACACTATTAATTTCCGTAAAATGGGAGTGAATTTAGAAGAACTCAATGGAATTCAGGAGACTTTGATGAAACTCATAAGAATTTGTGCGAATTAAACGAACCTTAAAAAAAAAGTCCTTTGAATTGAGTAAAATAGGAGTGAACAGAATTCAGGGCAAAGTTGCAAAATTTCAGTGCATAGAAAAAAATCATAAAATAAAAAAAACAATGAATTAAATAAAATTCAAGTGAACTTAGAGGAATATAAGGGAAATGAGAAGAATTCGATGAGATTCACAAAGATTCAAGGTTAATATACAAAAATTTAAGTGAATTGAAAACAGTTGAAAAATAGTAACAAAATTCATTGTATTTATTGGAGTAAATTTAGAAAAATTCAAGGAAATTCAACATTTAAGTGAATTTCAGTGAATTTAAGAGAATTCAGGGCGCATTCCAAATGAATTTAAATGGATTGAAAGACATTCAAAATATTTGATTGATTTCAGTAAAACTGGGGTAAATTTAGAAAAATGCAAAGGAATTCAAGTGAATTCGACCAAATTCACAAGAATTTAAGGTGAACTTAAAATTCTTCAGGCTGAATTAAAGAAATTGAAAATCCAAAAAAGGTCCATTAAATTCAGCGGATTTCAAAGGAATTCCGAAAAATTAAAAAAAATTAAAAAGAATTCAAAGATCACTAGGGGGATAGTTATTTTCATTTTTAAAAATGAATATGGTGAATTTATCTTAAAAAAGTGATAAAGTTAGTGATAAAATAAGTGATAAATAAGTGATATGCCCCGAAATATTTAAAAACCCATTGAAAACCCCTTAAATCTTTTAAAATCACTTAAAGTCTCTTTAAATTTTCTTAAATCGGTAAATATTCACAATTATTTTATGAAAATCACTTAAAATATTTTCAAATCCCTCAAAATCAAATAAAATTCTTTGTAATCTCTTAAATTGGCCAAAAACTTTAAACCCTTTGAAATTCCTCGAAATCATTTGAAATCTGCTGAAATCGCATGCAGTGGAACAATTTCAAGTCATTCATAAAATAATCAGGTTTGCAGCAACAATGAGGGTGAGATTTTCGAGATATTTCGTTACAAAATAGGACACTGGTTTTTCAAAATTTTGTAACGTAAAATTTATATTAAAATAAAATTAAAATGTAAAGATCTTTTTGTGTTAAAAAATTAAACGAACCTGGTTGGTAATTTTTTACATAATTTTATGGAGTTTAAAAAAATGTTCATCTTCTCAGATATTAGTAGTTTTAAAAATGCTAAGAAATATATTTTTTCTCCCAAAATGTTGAACAGAATTCGAGAAATATGGATGGAAAGAAATTTTTAACTCTCCGGATTTAACATTAATGGCAAATAAAAAAATTAGGTTCAATCAGCCCTTTAATAATTATTCTGACTACTTAACTTTGTTTGAATAATGAAAATATTTTTTACTTAACTGTCATTTCACATTAATTAATAACTCTGAGTATTTGACAAACGTTAAAAAAAAGTATATATATTATTTGTAATTATGTTGTTATTTAAAATTTACAGCATCTGAAAATAGAAAAGTACTTTTTTCATTTGTTTAGAGGTCAAATGTTTAATGTAAATCACTTCTTAGAAGTTTTATCTTCATCATGTAAAAGTAATTGCAATTGCCGCAACTAAATACAGAAGCTGAAGTTTTAACTGAGGCAAATCGTTATTTTAAGACTTGCATAGATAAGGCACGAGAATTAGTACCTGGAAGGAAAGTTCCTTACAATTAAGCATTTAGAGCAATTTCATTATTGATTTTCTCTATTATAAGGCGTCTTTTGAAATTAGAATTGTGTGCAGTTATATTAACTACCTGGGAATGTTATTCAGTTTAGATTTCTTTAAATGAGAAAACCCAATTCAACATTGTTATCACTGAAGTAATTGAAATTACATTATTGTTTAAGATATTTATCTTGAAAATAAATAAATTCATTAAAATAGCACTTATTTTTATTCTAGTCAAACACAGTAGTATAACTATCCGAATGTATTTCGTTTTAATTATCGTATTCTACTAGATTAATTGAATCTGATATTGATGGATCGTGGTTTCATTTTGATAAAAGGCTGCCGTTTCCAATTACTTTAAACTGGAATGTGGTATTCGCGATCCAATTAATTGATGTGTGCTTTAATAACCACCATTTAACTAAATTAAAGTAGACGTGTATTACGGATTTAGTGTTAATTTTAATAATTGTTTATGGGGTTGTCAGGCATAAGTAGACATTAAATTTGATTAAACCTGTATGATGAAATGAGGGTAGGTGGTTTTAAGTAATCATGAGATATCCATAAAGCTATCCTAAAACTGCTTACTAGCAAAAGGTGATTTGTATCCTCACTTCATAATAATAATAATAATAATTATTATTATTATTGTACTATACCCTAAAATTTAACTATCTCCCATAAAGTCAGTCTTTACCAAAGTCAAGTGTTTTCTCAGTCGGCAGTGTCCAGTAAGCATCCCTCCTACGACATTAATCTGCCTTCTTTCCATGTTCAAGAGTTCGTTAGTACTCTTAGTACATGTACCAGATATGAAATTCTTAGAATGCACCATTTTTTTATTCCCTTCCAATAATCTCGCACGCTCCTCTAAGAGCCATTTATCAAGGGCTTCTTTCGCCGATGTGTACGAGATACCGCAATAGAGTTCCGGGATAATCAGGGGCTGTGAAGCTCCCATCTTAGCCAGTGAATCTGATTTCTTATTTCCTTCAATATCTTCATGGCTGGGAACTCAGATAAGAACTGACCCAGTTTGTACCGGCAACCTTAAGAAGATCTTGAAGGCAAATCCAGACTAATCTGGAAGCAAAATCTTCAGATGCAAGAGCCTTAAGTGTTGCTTGGCTGTCAGAACAAATGTAAATGTGCTGGCCTCCATAAGGCCGTTTACAAATTTCCTCCAAGAAAACTTTTGTAGCTATTATTTCGGCCTGGAAAACTGTAGGGAATGTGCCCAGTTCTGTTATTATCTTAACCCTGGGCTTCTTCTAAAAAATTCCAGCCCCTGTTACCAAGGAATCTTTAGAGCCGTCTGTGTACCAAACGAGATTTCCAGGTGTAAATAATTCTTCCTTTCTCTCTTCATCATGTCATTCTTACTTTTTAGGGAAGATGACATGCGCTTACTGATATCATGCAGATCTGTCACCTCAACATCACTAAGATTGCGCTCTACTAGGAGTTTATAGACTTCCGCTGCCGCAGTCTTCCTCACGAAAAGGTGCAATGCGGAATGTTCAAAATGACCTCAAGAGCTTCTATTTGCGTTGATTTCATAGCACCAGTGATCGCTTAGCAGAAAACCCTTTGGCGGCTTTCCAGTTTTTTAATAGTACTGATTAATTCAGTCCTGGGCAGCTAGATGGTTGATGCATATGCTACTATGGGTCGTATTATCATTGTATATAATCTCATCTACATAGCCTTGAATGTAAAAACCCGATTCGTTTAAAACACGAATCAGGTACCGTCCTGCTTTTCAACATGGATTGCATCCACATGTTTACTATGTCACTAACTCCATGTGTTTCTGCAGAACCGTATATGGATTCAATTAGGGTGTTACTACACGTAAATGCCCCATCTATGTTTAGAAACGCTGCAGTATCTACTTCACCTTTCCACATTGTATTATTAATGCAGGGGTGAAGTTGATCGGTCTAAAGGATTTTGCCTCATAGTTGGTATCCTTACCCGGCTTTGGAATGAAGATTGCCTTAACATTGCTCCATGCTACCGGGGTGTATCCCATTGCTAAACATGCCCGAAATACGCCGTACGATGGAGCCACCAAGTACTGAACTCCTTCTTGAATTAATGCAGGGAATATTGTATCATCTCCTTTAGCTTTCCCTGGTATGCATTTGTTAATTACTCATCTAATTTTTGAATGAGTGAGAATACAGCTAACTACTTTCCAGTGTTCCATTCTGGCTCTGAAAGTTGGTCCTCCTGAGAGGTATGACCCGTGGGCCGCCCCCTTATTCATGTAATCCAACTCCGAGTCCGGGAAGTGTACCCTCATTAGGTATCCAAGAATTTCAACAGTCGTCTCAGCCATTTCGCCCAAAGGCAATATCAGTACTTTCAGTTGCCATAATGAGTTAACCCTAGAGGTTCTCTGGAGTCTGGCTGTGTCAGGTATACTCTCGATTCCCTGACAATTCCCCCTCCATAAGTCCCTTACGGCATTTTGTATCTCATTATTGGCTGTCCTGTATATTTCTTAATTCTCATTCTTTTTAGCTCTGTTAAGAAGGCGTCGAGTATCCTTTTTTCAGGTCCTCTAGTCTAAGATTCCACAGGTTCATCCCTGTCTGTTTTCTTAATACGAAGAGGACAATTGTTTTTATATACTTTGTTCATACTTTTTGGTAGGATATTGACAGCAAATTATACTTTTTCGATAGACTTGATTCTGGCCGGTATAGCGCCCAGCAAACTATTGCGATTCTCCCTATAAGTATCCCAGTCAGTTGCTTTAGGGTTTGTATACCTTTGAACCGATGATACATGCTATCCCTTGAACACTTCGCTAATACTTATCGAACATAAGGGCAAATCAATTACTCGAATGATGTGCGTTTGCATCACATCCGATGAACAATGGCTATCCTTTGACGCAGCACAAGTCCACCAGATTTCATCATTTCTTAGATGGTGGGTCCTGAGAGTCAAATGGTAGATACGCTGAGCAAGTCACCAAAGGTTGGCTCCTGTCTCCTAAATGGTGCTCAATCTTTATTGCCACCAAGTCTCTAGAAAAGAACCTTGGTAATTCAATAAATTTAATATCTTCTCATCTCTAGAGGTTTCTACGGAACTATAATAAATGACTGATCCGCTCTTGTTACTTAATTCTCTAACTTTCGCCGTGTAAGCCCAATGTTCTTGTATTGAGGCAAAAGCCATTTGTCCCGCTGTCAAACGCCTACTTAAGATAGTAGACGCTACTTCAGCGTGGTGAAGGTTTATCTGGATAAAATCCTGACTGGAAGGGGAACATGTAGTGTCCATTTTAACTTCCAGTTGCCTCTTCCACCTTTTCCAAAGGCAAATCCGGAGCTTTGTCTACGGGTATGACTTTGGTCTTTGAACACTCCTGACTCTGCGGTTATCACAAGTTCGTTAGTTAAATTACTCGTATTGACATCGATAGCCTTCCATCCCCCCATTTTCATGATTGAGTTTTGGATTGCTATCCTTTTAAGTAATGCCGCCGGTTTCACGGATATGCTAAGAATCCAAGCCAGCAGCTTTACTCGCCTTGGGAGGAAATTTGCTGTCGATCACTTTGATCTTAGCTCCCATTCAAAGTTGTAATCCGCCAACAGCTTCAATGAGATAAGTTCGGAACACTTCGTCCGAGCAGATGACGATAAAAGTATAATTTTTGAAGTGACAATCTTCAAATATTGGAATGACTTTTCCAGGTTGCACTCCATCGGTTTTCTTCTCTAATGCCGCTTTAATTGCCTTGGCCTGGTCGTCATCGAGCTTGGTTATTGCGAACCCCTCAGCGACTGTGGCCACTTTTAAATGACTTTGAAGAGCCTAGATATAAGAGATTGTTGCACCTCTCAGCCGCATCTTCTTCTATTCCCTGATTTTATTAGTGTGCTGCTATCAGAATGGTCCCTATTTGGAATCCCCGTCTGGCTAGTTGTAGCGTCCAGGGTCACTCCCAAATGGTTACCCACTTATAGATTCCGAAGTATGTTCTAAGGCTTCTTCGGTAATATCCATCTTGACAGGGGAAGGTGATTTCTCCAGAGGAGTCGTTGCCGACTCCCACTGAGTGTTTTGTATTTGATTTTTTTTCAGAGAACTAATTTGGTTCCCACGAGCAGCTAGGGACTTGGTCAGTCTCCACAGAGCCCCGCTTGTAAAGATAAGGCAATTTTACTCTGAGAGGTCGTCCGGTATCCCGGAGACACCGTATAGGTCACCACACCCTGGTAACATTCAGCCCTCGACACGGAAGTTCACATCTTGGCTTAGGTCTTGGGAATCGAGAGCCACCCGATTTTCGCTCCTTAGTCGAATTCACGCTGATACTTCCACTCTTCTAAACGTGAACTCTTACCCATTAGGGTCGTTCTCGATGCGGCTTCCGGTTCGTCGCTACCCGCGGGAGTTCTTAGGTATCCTCACCGCGGCAAAACGTTATAATAAATTAGTGATAAAATTGTGCTCAGAGAAGAAAATTTATTTCTTCTTAACAAGAAATATTTTTTTTCCTCAAAAGAAGAATTTATTATTTGATGAACGTTATCATTTTGGGCTAATAATAATCAATAAAAAATATTTAATTCAGCTTAAAAAACGCTTTAAATAAAAGAAGTTGAAATTATAATTAGCTATCTATGTAAATATAAACTATAGTTGTAAAATTATTGTATTTTTTTTTAAAATAAGGAAAGCAGTTCCTTTCTTTTAAATCATTAAACATACTTACAGCGCTGAGTCAAGAAAATTATGAACAATTTATTGCATGAGTTATAATAATTTTTATTTATAAATCAAGTTTAATGTCGTTCAGTTGGATGTGCTGTGGTTTAAAGTGATGTAGTTTTAATTGCCTTAGATTAAATTGCTGATGTTTAAAGTGCTGCAGTTTAAAATTTAGTTCAGAATGCTACAGTTGAAAGTGCTGCAGTTTAAAGTGTAGTAGTTGCAAGTGACGCAATTTCAAATGCTGCAGCTTAAAGTGCTGTAGTATGAAGTTCTGCAGTTTCAAGTGCCGCAGGTTATGGTACTCCATTTTAAAGTGTTGGAGTTTGCAGTGCTGCAGTTAAACTTGATTCAGACTTGTGTGCTTTGTTTCCATTGCTGTAGTTTAAAGTTCCACAATTCTAAGTACTGCACATCAAACTGTAGCAGTTTGAAGTGCTGCAGTTTAAAGTGCAGCAGTTTAAATGCTGCAGTTTCAAGTTCCTCAGTTTGAAGTACTGAAGTTTGAAGTATTGCAGTTCATATGCTGTAGCTTGAAGTGAGGTAGTTAAAAGTTCTGTATTTTGAAGTGTTATAGTTTGCATGCTCTAACAATGCAAGCTACTTGGATTCTCAAACACAATTTTAATTGGGTTCTGTTTTGACTCCCACATAGAATTTTATCAATGAGCACCAAATCCTAGTGCTATTAGGATATGTTTGGATGATCTTGTACCGTAATCTACTTTCATTTTCAAACTCAATATGAATTGTTTTTTGTTTGGGAATCCAAATAGTTTCACCGGACAGATGCTCACAACAAGTAGGACTTAGTGTGCCATTGTCTAGATTGAGTTTGGTAATCCAAGTAGGTTATGATATTGGACCATCCAAACAGATCCTAACCACAACTGGGGCTTGGTAAACGTTTATAATATTCTATTTTGTTATTCAAACCAAATACAATTCAGATTGAGTTTGGAAATTCAAGTTGATCACAGTATTCGAAAATTAAAACATACTCGAACCTGGATTTGAGCACGGTTTTGGTTATGACCTTCGGCTCAAAGCCAGGTTCTTCGAATGTAAACATCAGGGCCGTGTAAATTGTTCGAGTGAACTGACGCAATGTGACGCAACGGGAAGGCGCAAATCAAGTTTCTTGAAATCCAGGTTCTAGTTTAGATGGAAATAGCAATCAGGACTTGGTGCGCCATCGGCAAAATTCGATTTGGAAATTCAAACAGAATCCAATGCAGATTTTGTTTGAAAATCCAAGCAGGTCACAGTATTTGAACTACGCAACAGATTCTAGCTGCGATTGGGACTTGGTGCGCCATTTGAAAACTTCCGTTTGGAAATCCAAATCAGAATGTGCTTCGTTACAGTATTGAAACATCCAAACAGATCCCAACAGAATGACAGACTTTGCGAGCCATCGGAAAAATTATTTTTGGATATCCAATTAGAAACCAGCTCAAGTTCTACTTGGAATTCCAAATTATTCACATTCATGGAATATACAAACAGAAAGAAAAAAGTTTCTATTTGGAAAATTATTTTTATTTGTCAGTCTAAAAGACACCAACAGAACCATATAGATACTGATAAAAAATGTATGTGGATCTATTGGACATTTTGTTACTCCATCTGTTTCACTCTTACGCGTGTAAAAAATTATCGAGGCAGACCTGCGTCCAGTGAAAATATTAAAATCGACATAAAATTATAATTATACATTTTCAGGGCCCAAATACACTAGTTTCCCACATAGTTCAAATTTCGATTTCCATAATTTCGTTTTTTCGACCCTCTCTATCAGTTATATTATATTTAAGAACGCCTTTCTTAATAAAGAAAAAAAAACAGAAAAATAAATATTGTATTCCATTTTTTTCATGTTTAAAAAATTGAAAAATATCACTTATAATTTTTTATGGTAACTCTCCTCTCAAGATCTAAGGAATGAAAAATGAGGTCCTCTGACCCGGAATTACAAGACGATTTAGATTAGGGGCTGAAAATGGCACAGCACCCCTTCTAGAGCGTTAAGTAAGTAATTTGTACGTAGGTACACGAGACCCATTAGCTCGGTCGTTAATTTCGCTTTTAATTAAAGCCATCCTATATATCGATGACGGGCGGAAAATCGGGAAATATTTCTCTTTTCTGATTGCGTGTGGCACAAGCGTGGTTCTCGAAGTAACTATTACTTTTTTGGTTTCATTTTCTTGCTTTGAATTTAACATCCTCCTACTTTTTTGAACTGAAAAATCTTTTTTAATTTCTATATATTTAAAAAGAGGCTTTACATTTATATTTATCTTTAGGGGAATGAATAAAACCGTCTATTTTTAAAATCTGATAAGAATTCAAGATTATACAGATTAAAAAAAAAATAAAATCAAATGGAGGAAAAAACTAAAGCATGTTTTTAAACCCTATCCAATGTCGTAAACTACGTCGGAAATTGTGATAGTTACCGACGTAGATTTTGCACTACGTTGAGAAAATATTATATTTAAACTCGTACATATATTGCAATAAAGTAATGAGCCGATTGTGCAAAAAACTACTTTGGTAATGATTAAATTCATAAGTTTCATGATTATGTTTTGCAGGTTTATAGGCAATTTTTCTGAAATCAAAGGTACTATTTTTATTAAAAAAAGAAACTGATTACACCAAATTTTGGTGTTAAATCACGACATCGAAAACTACGTTTGAAAATACGCCGAAAACTACATAATAATCATATAATTTTTATTCTATTTAAATAATTAATTTTGCATTTTAATTTCAATTGCCCTTCTTAATAATGATTTCCCCCACTCCTTTTTAGGGTTCGTAACCCCGGGCAGAAATACTTAGGATAAGTATGGGAAGTATCGAAAGTGGGGGGAAATATGGTTTGGGAAGTGAAGGTGGGAGGGATAGAAGTAGAAGTGAGAGAAATTATGAGAAAGAAAGTAGGGAAAGTGTGGGGAAATGAGGCTGGGGGAGTAGGGGAAGTGTGGATACATAAATTGATGGGAAATGCGGGGTGGTAAAGTATGAGAATTTCGGGAGGGAATGAGGATAGGAGATGTAGAAGAAGTGGTGGGCATATACGGCAAGTGAGGAGAGGAAAGTAGGGGAAGTGTGGGGGAAATAAGGAATGGGAAAGTAGAGGAAGTGAAGGGCCCCATTAAGGGTGGGAATGTGAGGGTAAATGTGGAATGGGGAAGCAGTCGAAGGGGAGTGTTATCTAGGTAAGTGAGGAGAGGGGGAAGTAGATGACGAAGAAATTATGGAAGAGAAGGGAAACGAAGGTTGAAGTTTGAGGAGGGGTATTTAGGATGAGAGGGGAAGTAGGAGAATGTAGATGTAGTAGGGGAGGGTAAATACGAGAGGGGGAGGTTTGAACGACTTAATAAAGGTCTTAAGGGCATGTTATACTTAGAAAATTATCGATTTTAGCAGTGTTAGGTTCCCCCGGCTTTTTTCCTACAATAATAAAGATTTTGCCTTAAAAATTTAGGGAATGATAGCGAACATGCTAACGGACGTCCCCGAACTCTTCTGTTGTGGAATAATTCAAAAAAAATTTGATTTTGCTGAATTTTATTAATATGTATGTATTTTGAGGTACAACAGAGACGGACATTATCGGAATGGCAGAGACCTCAAAAGCGAATCCTAACCTCCAAATGGTGCACATAGAGAAAAATTTTATTTAGCGGAATAAATTTGTTTGGCCATTATCCCTCAAAAAGAGTTCGGGGACGTCTGTTGTTCTATTTTATAGCATCTCTGAATACAGTTTAAAATTTTTTTAATTTTTGTGGACAAAAACCCGGGGCAACTGCTGCGAATCCTGTTTTTGTAGGCGCATGGCGCCTACTTTGACTACTTTTTTTTATTGCATTTAATTGTTTACTGGATAAAATTGCGCAGGTTACCATATAAGTTCTACTTTTCCCAATTTTACTTGTTGCACTTTGGAGCACAAGCACACACACATGGGAGCTTCCTGAGGTTTGAGATTACTTGGCAACGAGCCACAAGCTTTTGACAAACGATGCGTCTTGTACGTATCTAATTCAGGTCTTTCTTTGGACCACAGAAGGGAAATCTGGCTCCGATTCTCTTTAGGGGCAACGGGTATCACTTCCAATTAACTCTGACAATATCTGTTCTGCTTTTTTCCCAACTTCTGCCTCAATTTATTCAGAAAATTACAGTCTTAGATTATTTTAAATGCACTATTCTGCATTTTCGAGAAACTGGTCTAGTTTGAACTTTTTATTTTGTGAGTCTAATGAAGCCGATACATAGTTTTATCAGCAAAATTGAGGAAACTTCAGAGGAATATGACTGTTTCATCTAATTTGGCAAACATTTTTTGTTCATTAGAAGAATTACTGTAACTTATTACTGTCTTTTCATTGTCCCACAGTGGGGCAAAAAAGTTTCTGTGTACAAATCAATTTTTTGCCTACACTACTTATTCGATTTGAACTTTTTTTAAATAAAATATTTTCAAATTTCTAAAAGATTCGTATGTTTGGATTTGTGATAAAAAATTGGTTAATTTTTTTATTTAACAACAAAATTGAAAATTTTTTTAACATTTCGGATGTACTATTTTTTGAGATTTTCAGATTTATCAAACAAGGTCTTATATCTGTGCTAAGACTATCCAGAAATATTTTCCAGAGGGTGATAATAATTTAAAAAAAAATTTTATTACATTAAAAACAAATTAATGATCAAAAGTTAGTTTTCGGGATTGGCAATGTTTAGCTCGTTCAAATCAATGTTTTATTACGAACAATTGAAAATTGATATTTGGCAATTGTTTGAACAAGTTTTATAAACAATTTCAGAGTTTGGCTATTTTTCAATGAATGCTCTCGATTATTTTACGGAATGAAGTAAGAAAGTCTTTTCGATTACTATTTGCTATGATAATGTGCAAATTCACAAGAATGATTAATTATTTAAACAATTTTCATTAAAAAATTCAGAGTTTGGCTATTTTCCAACGAATGGGTTCACTTTTCACGAAATCGACCAAGAATTTATTAGTGATGACTCTCTGCTATGATATTTTCCAATTTGACAACAATTATTAATTAGTACAACAATTTTTATTTACAATAAAAGTATCATAGCAAAGAGTCATTTGAAAAATTGAGCTTATTTAATGAAAAACAGAACTCTGAATTTGTTTCTGAATATTGTTTGAATAATTAATAATTGTTGTTGAAAAAATTTTGTTTTATGAAAATTGTTTTAAAAATTAACAATTAAAAAAAATTTCAAAGTACTATGCAAAGTGCCATCGAAAAGACATTCCTAGTTGATTTCGTAAAAAAGATTCAGCCTATTCATTTAAAAAATTCGAACTGTCAATTTGTTTATAAAAATTGTTTAAATAATTGCCAAATAGCATCTCTTTTCAATTAATCGTGATGAAACATTAATTTCTCTCATATTTTATACCAAAACTATGGATTTCAAAGAGCTAAATAGTGTCAATCCCAGAAAACTACTTTTCTTCATTAATTTGTTTATAACGTAAGAAAAAATTTTTTTAATTTTTCTCTTTCACGGGAAATTATTTATAGATAGTCTTAGTACAGATATATTGGCCTTGTTTGATTCCACAAGAAATATGACCCGTGCAATTTTTATCCCTCTAATTTAAGTCGATCTCTCCAATTTTCAAACCTGAAGGTAGAAAAAAAATCACAGAACTATTTAAGTAGGGTAAGGAGGGGCAGCGCCGACCGGTGGGGCAAAGGCGACGTTGCTTATAACATCAGTATTAATTAACAATTTTAATTCTACTTTGCATTAAATAAATCTATTTTATTAAAGAGATAGTGTACTTAACCCTCCTTACCCTACCTAGTATCTCCTACATTCCGGGACTAAATTTCGTTGACTAAAATGGATCCAAAATCGGGTTTCACAGGAAGTTTCTACATCATTTATGGCTACAAAATCTGAAAAAATCAAAATCCTACGTGCTCCCTTTCGCGAGATATCGACTTTTTAATATTTAAGTTCTTATACTAACAATAGAAACATTATTCAATGCACTCATAGGAATGTTCTCTTGTGTCAAAAGGATATCGCTTGACAAAATAGAATTTCCTCTTAAATTGAAGGTTTCATTTTGTCGCCCCAGAGTTATAGTACTCCATGTCCACTTTTTGAAAATTTTGAGTAATCATTTTTAGGTTCATTAAGTGTTGAACTATGTTTTTAAACAAAGTTATCACTGGAATTTATGCTTCAAGCCCCGCAACTATTAATTGAAATATCGATGCTAATTAAAAGTTAGAATTATATTAAGCCATGTACAGTTTTTATTTTTCAAATAAAAAGAGGCCAACTTCAGGTTACAAAGGTTGCTTAACTAACCTAATTTTAATGACAGAAAGAATTCTGAAAACACTAATTTCTGGATTAAAAAAAAATAGATGACAAGTAATTAGTAAATTATTTCCAATATTTCTTTTTGATGATATTTTAATCTTGCAATGTCAAAAATCTTTAATTGATGAAAGTTATTTCGTGTTGTAAGTTAATGAAATTTTCATCAAATTAATTTCCTCTGAATAGCCCGCTACTACTTTTATGGAAAATGATTCTAGTACAATGTAAGTTTTAATTTTTTTATTGAAATGAACATTTAAAATAAAAATATTATTGTAGTAAATTTCCACTGAGATCTTTAAAATGCAGTGGTTTTTTCAAGAAATAACTTTTTGTTAATATTTCTATATTTTAAACATTTTTGATTTCATATAGGGGAAATCGCAGAAGAAGAACTAGAAGGAAGGGAAACCGAACCTGCAGAAAGTAGAAAAAAGCGAAGTAGGAAAAGAAAGCGAAGTCCAGCAAAATAGTATCAGAATCTGCGGAAATTTTGGACTTTGGGTGATCAGGGAAAAAGCATTTTCCACGCAAAGTCCGTTACTAAAATTTCAAAGAAACGCAGTGGATTAACAGAAAATGAAAGTAAGTCCAAGCGTTCAAAGCCAGCTGATCAAAGTATGCAAAATCTGTTTTCTAAATACACTCGACATTAGCAAGGAAGGTGTCAACTATTTCTGTGACAAAATCAAGATTCAGAGACTGGTACACCTAGAGATCATCCATGCATGAAAAGCATACAAAGCATAAAGCATAAAAAAAATTAAAAATTAAGTAAATTCCCATATCAATTCTTACACACGAATGGAGTCTCATTACTTTCGGTCTAGTTCCAGTCAAAGATACTTAAATTTTTGGTTTTCCATAGCAGAGTTGTATAAATCGTTCTAGAAACAATATGGTGTGGACCGTGTTTCGTCATCCTCGAAAAGAGGGATGTGACCGACCACCGCCTATTTCTGTTTTGATCTGGAAAACGTTTTTGGTTAACCAAAAGCTGAAGTTTCTAATTTTTTTTACAAAAGAAAATTGAACGGGTACAATTTAACTGCAGAATGTTCGCTGAGTAAGAAACTGTACTGTGCGGTATGGCATGAGTACATCACAGGCAGAGCAGCGAATCACATCGCAAGTGTGCTGATGAGAATATTAAAAGAGGTTTTAAATGATTTGCCACAAACAGAAAAAATTATTCTCGAGTCTGATTCATGGGTGCCTCAAAATCGAAACTCAATTATGTCCTTTGCAATTAAAAATTTTCTGTAAAACCTGCCAGGAAACTGCATGCACAGAGACTGCAATCACAGCAAAATAGCAAAAGTGCTGCGAAATCCAGAAGTATTTAGTCCACTAACTTTGTACCGGTATTTACGTGAAATGGACACAGAAAATATCATAGTTCTGGAAATGAATGCCGATGATTTTTTTAATTACCAAGATCCCGGAAAGTCTCTAAAATGGGATGGAATTCCATTCAAACGTGTTAAAAGCATCGTTTATGAAAGAAGTCAGCATTTCCACGTAACTTATCAGAACAGTCACGGCAGGAAAACTACCCTAATTCAATTCATAAATCCTACATCAACGCGACAAAGGCTCAGCTAAGCCGCTCTTCCTGTATTTCACAAAATCAAACTCAAAGCAGAAGAATTAATAAAGTTGAAAAATAGAAAGGAAAGACATAAGACCAAACAGAAAAAAGAAGACATCGACCTCAAGAAAAATGATCTTCTTTCTATGATGAAATACGTGCCTGAGATTGATAAATAGTTTTATACGTCTCTTTTTAAGTAATTTATTTTTTTAAACTTATACTGCACTTTCAAAATGCTTGATCGAAATAATTAAAGTTTTAAATAGTAAAGTGCTTTGTGATACGTTTAGTGAAAATAAATATTGGTGTACTTATGGACATAGAAAAACTACAGACAGAATAATAGTAAAAAAAAGTTATATAAAATAATAAAATAATTCGAACTACAGCTTTTTTGTATAAAATTGTATACAAAGTATCCAGTACAGATATAAGTTATAGTTGAGATAATGTTGACAATAATTTTGTATTTAAAAATAATTTAGTTAATGAAAGAAAGAATCTTTTTGCAGCAAACATTATCCTTTTGCGATAAACTTAATCTAATCTTGCAGCCAAATACTTCTGTTGTATAAAAAATATATTCTCGCAGTTAAAAATAGACACGCAATAGCACGATGCTTTGGTTTTAAGACAACTTTTTCTCTGAGTGACTTGCATATTCCATCATATCACAATAGTTTGCAAAATGAGCCATGCAGATAAATGTTCTCATAATGAGATTATGAGAAAAGTATGCGTCCCATGTGCTCTTGCGTGTTTTGTTTTGAACTACGAGAATATATTTTTTACACAAACATAATTATTTGACTGCAAGATTAGATGAAGTTTGTCGCAAAAGAATAATGTTTGCTGCAAAAAGATTATTTCTGAGGCATCTGAAAGTCCTATCAACCTTCAATTTAAAGAGCAAATTCCATTTTTGTCGAAAGACATCCTTTTGACACAAAGAGGACATTTCTCTGAGTGCGTTGAATAATTTTTTTATTGTAAGTATAAGAACTTAAATATTAAAATGCCGATATCTCGTGAGAGGGAGCAGCTAGGATTTGGATTTTTTCAGATTTAGAATTCGTAAATCATGTAGAAACTTCTCGTGAAACCCGATTTTGAATCAATTTAAGTAAAACTTTTTTTTTCTTCAGGACCAGCGTGAAGAATTACGCGCGTATCTTTTATTTCTCGAATAAGGAAATGGAAACTAGATTATTGTAATAAACTGTAACTAATTTTGTTCCAAACATTTTTCGTCCGGGAATTCGGAAAGGGTAAGAGAATTTTGTAATTATTATGAGCGTTAAAAAATCCTGCTGAGGAGGTTGAAGATGGATGGGCCAGATGTTTGAAAATTCTAGGAGGAATTTTTGTGGATGAGTTAAAAGTTTGCGTTATTTACCACAATTTTTTTTAGTTACTTAAATGCTGAAAATCTGATAGTTCAAGATAAATTTAAGAGATCACGATTTTAGGTATAATTTTTCTTGTGAAATATTACTACTTTCACTGTCATTTAAAATAGTTTGTGCCTGAGATTTCGAGTTGGAGAAATTTTATTAATATAATTTTTTCTGTAATTTTTTCAAGTCAGGAATTGGGATTTTTTACAACAATTTTTTTAAGTTACTTTCGTAAATAAGGAATTCGGAGAGGTACAGATAAATTTAAGAGATGACAATTGTAAGCCTAATTTTTTTAATGAAATATTAATACTTTCATTGTCATTTGAAACATTTTATGCTTAGGAATTCTGGATAGAGGAATTTTGTTAATATAATTTTTTCTGTAATTTTTTCTAGGCAGGAATTTGGGTTCAATTCTTTTAAGTTACATATGTCAATTTCTTAACCAACCAAACGCCAAATTATTTCTCACAATAAGACTCTCATTGAGACATAATTTGTTTACCGAGGGGTTGCAACCCTTTTCTTTACAAGGGTGAATGTGATTTCTTAAACATTTTTTTATACAGAAACCTCGAAATCAGCCGAATTTCACTGTATATTTTACTGTTCTTGAACAAATTAAAGTTGACATGTTTCGTTGTTTTTGAAAAAAAATTCATTGCAAGGGATGATTCATCCCCACAGTTAATTTGATGCTTTTTTTGGTGATATGGAAAATTATTCACGACATACGTTTTAAATTTTAATCTTGGAACGCTTATTCTGACATATGTTTTGCGTTGAAAATGAAATAACATAAGAACCCTTATTTCAGGAGGGTTGTCTACCCCCGTGACATAATTTGTTCACATTTACTTGTAGACTGATATTTCACCAATATAATATGTCAATTTTTTTCTATGACACAATTAACAAGCCCACAGTATTTAAAACCAACCCATTTTTCAGATCTCACCCCTAAAATTTCCAGCTTTGTTTGAATATAATGAAAATTAAATATTGAACAAAGTTTCAAAATGTTCTATCACACTGAAAAAAATCTGCATTTTAACAGCTATGTTTGAATTCGGCCATTTAAGGGGTGAATACCGCCCTTACACTGAACCCCCAAAAAACAGTTTTCTTTAATTTCTCTAGAACGAATCGAAATTTTTCAATTAAACAAACGTTAACTTAGTCCTTACAAAAAGGCGCTTCGCGGGACATGTCTTTTATATTAAGCTGTAATGAATTTACTAAAGAATGCACTGAAAAATTTTTTCTGCATTCACCACCCGTGTTTGAATTCATCCATTTAAGGAATGAAAAGCAACCTTAAAGTTCACCAATACAAATAGGTACTTTAAAAATCTCTTTAAAACTTAATTGTTTAAATTTCAGTCTAATCTTGAAGTTTGAATCTATACAACTGTATGGATAAGAAACAAAATATATTATTTTTATATTTCGCGATTAAAAACATATTTTCGGGATAATAATACATATAATTTCAAAATTTTATGAATAAATTAATAAAGTATATACAATTAAAAATAAGATATTTTCAAACTTCGAAATTTTAGGGGTGAGGCCTGAAAAATGGAGTAGTTTTAAAATACTATAGACTTGTTAATTGTATCATAAAAAAACACTTACACATTATATTTTTGTGAAATATCAGTCTACAAGTAAATGTGAAAAAAGTGTTTCTATTCACAATCTGTTAATGATAAATTTTCATAAGGGTAGTCAACCCTACTCAAAATATGGGTGTCCATGTGATTTCATTTTAAATGTAAAATATATGTAGGTATAAGCGTTCCAAGATTAACTTTTTCAACGTGTGTTGTGATTAATTTACGCAGAAGCAATTAATTCACTGTAGGGATAAATCACCCCTCGCAATTCATTTTTTTTTTTAAACCCCGAAATACGCCAACTTTAAGTTTTAATTTTCCTAATAACAGCGCAATGTACCGTGAAGTTTAGCTGATTTAAATGTTTCTGTATAAAAAAAATGTCAAAAAAATCACATTCATCCTGGTAAAAAAAAAGGGTTGCAACCCATCGATATAAAAAATATGTCCCAATGAGCGTCTTATTGTAAGAAATAATCTGACCATTGTTTGGTTAAAAAATCCAATTCGTTTTGGAGATATTATAGAAAAACTGATTCTGGGGGAAAACTTCAAGGGTGGCTTTCACCCTTTAACTCGGCTAATTAACACGTAACAAAAAATACGTGTCTACTATTTTTTTATGCACTACAACATATTACACAATGAAGAAAATTGGTGAGGTACACCTCGGGTACTTTCCTTGCTAGTGCAAAAATCAATTATAGAAAAAATGATTTTTTATAAATTTAGAATGTTTGAAATTATGAACAAAAATACATTAAAAGATATATTTTCCATACAATTTCTGCAAACCACTTAGTTCATTATTTTGACTTAGGCTTTTGAAAAATTTATTTTCCAGTATATCAACAATAATCAAGGAATATCTTATACTGTTTTTTATTAAAAATTGAAAAAGAGCTCTTAGAGCAATAATGTTTGTCAATACATTTTTTAATTTTTCTTTCAATTACTAGAGCTTTTCATTTCGAATATTTTTCCAAATTAAATCAAAACGAATAACGGACCCAGGGGTCTCTATAAGGGCTCTTAAGACTGGATTGATTCGTTAGGGCAAAGTGAACCTGCTCG
This sequence comes from Andricus grossulariae, assembly GCA_011634705.1. Lineage (NCBI taxonomy): Eukaryota > Metazoa > Arthropoda > Insecta > Hymenoptera > Cynipidae > Andricus > Andricus grossulariae. The sequence goes on along the minus strand of JAABKJ010000755.1, from coordinate 46,834,596 downwards.
AAGACTTTTTTTTTCAACTTTTGGAAAGCGGTGGATTCTAGAACTTGCCAATTATGGTCCACTTCCTTTTCGTCGGAAATTTCCTATCTCAGAGAAAAAGTGGCATGAGAGCTGCGAAAGTCTTGATAGCTCTGTCAGATTCACATTTTTGCTCAAACATTTGAACTCTCTGAATGTAATTCTCAATATCTATTCTATGCAATTTGGCTTAACATAAATACAGTTTTTCCATTTAATACAGCCTAATTTTCAATCGAAAATAAAAATCAAATTACAGTTAATTAAACAGTCAAATTGCGCAAAAAAGGAAGTTTGCTAGAACAAATTGGTGGCAGCAATTTTTTTATTGTTGTTCGTAAGGACTTCCTATTGAAATTCTGAAACCTTCCGATCTGCAAGTGTTTTGTAATTTTTCTTATTAACAAAAAACGAAAAAATTACACATTTTTTTCAAGGTGCTTGTATGGATTCTTGGTTTCAGCAGAGAAATATATCAAAATGTGTAGAATATGATTGGTAAATAATGAAATAAGCTTAAAAATGAGCAATCACCGAACCCTTTGTGATTAACAGTTTAAAAGCTATGAATTTTTTGATCAACAATACCGTTTTATTTATTAAATATTAACTGTAATGAATTTTCATTGTTATAAAGACCATTTTTATATAATTTGACTTATTAGTTCCTCAAACTCAATGCTCCAAAGTATTAGACGACATTTTGTCAGTACTTTATATACAAAATTGGCGGAGGGGTAGGAGAACAATTTTTTAAAATAATAATATTAAATTTTGAAAAAAATGTTGGTGAATTGGGATTCGACGAATCGATCATTTTTGTACCTTTAAGAAAATAAATACACTTATCTTATTTGTTAAGGTATAAACGCCTAAACTAAATTTTAAACATCGGTAACTGATAAAATAAATTAAAATTTCATCAATCATCAGCTAAAAATGTTGTTCCTAGTTCTTTGACAATTTCTATCATTGTTTAACGCTGTTGTGGAATATTTCTTATGAAAATGGATTGAACAATATTTTTTGCAACGAAACTATTGTAGAGAGAAAAATTCGTGGAAAAATAATTAAAATCCTCTTGAGTACATGGTTTTACTTGATTTTCTTTTAGATTTTTCCGACAAGCGTAAGTATGGAAAAAATTGTTGTTTACAAAAATTCGTTCTTAAAAATTAATTAAATTTTTTCAAATATTTTCAGCCTGGTCTTAATAAATTCAATTTAGTTACTTACTAAAAAAGTGACAAAGTAACTATATAGTCCTTGAAAATAAAAATGTATAAAATCAAAAATTTAATTTGTCATATTTTTTTAATTACTTGCACATATCTCCAATTATTTAACATTGGTTATGTATTTTTTCAGACTTCGATAAGCTAAACGTGACATAAAATTATCTAAACATTTGAAAGGACTATTGCGATAACAATAAACGCTAATAAATTCGAATATAAAACGAGATTATACAATCTTCTTGAATATTTTATCAAATCACTTAAATTTATATTTTTAACAACAATTTAGAAGATCCCTTGAAATGTTTCGAAACTCTTGAAAATTCTTTAGAATCTTTTTAAATACCCTAAAATCTTTCAAATTCTTCGAAATTTCTTTAAATCTTGGGAAATTCATTAAAAATTTTTAAAATATACTAAAATCTTGGAAATTTGTCCAAATCTTTGGAAATATCTTGAAATATTAGAAAATCTCTTCAAATCTTTGAACTCCCTCAATTGTTGTGAATAAATTGTTTGAAATTTTATTAAATATGATAAAAACCCTTCAAATCCCGTGAAGTTACATGAAATTTGATGATAATCCTTGAAAGGGCTGAACGGAATAAGCATGTGAAATCGGCACCCGCGCGTATGAAGCTGAAATTAATGTCATAAGTTTGTTTCCATGTAGTATGAAACTCCACCAGGTTTCAACTTCAAAATACCATTTTTGTGGGAGATATGGAGGGGGAAAGCAAAATCGAAAAAGTGATTTTTCTCGAAAACGGCTCAACCGATTTTAAGGAACAAAATATATGTTTCAAAGACCACACTGGTGAATTACAAAAAAATTGATAAATTTCTCGAACAAAAAATAAGCATTAGAAAATTTGTTTTAAATTACATTTTTTTTATGTTGTTTTAGAGATACCACTTTTATTTTTTAAAGAAAACATCCTTGCATTGTGTACTACAACTCAGATTTTTTTATGATTTTTTGTGTGTGTTGGAACAAAGTTCAAAAAAGTCATGCACGTAACGGCGCAGTGCCGCCCGCTGCCGAGGTACACGGTGGATGAATGGAACCCATTTTTTTTAAAGGACGTCTGCACTTTGCCTATACACGCATAGTTTCCAGAGTTTACCACGAGGTGGTTACAGTACGTTGTTAAACTCCTTATTATCGCGGTGCTTTTTTAAATTGAGTGCCCTCGCCTCACATCAGTTCATACACGCCACAAACAAATGACGATTGCTGCGATCGTCTTCTGTCTTTATGCATACACCACAAACAAATGACTCTTGCTGCGATCGTCTTCTGTTTTTATGCATACGCCACAAACAAATGACTATTGCTGCGATCGTCTTTTGTATGTAGCATAAGCCACAAAGAAATGACGATTTCTGCGATCGTCTTCTGTTTTTATGCATACGCCAGAAACAAATGACGATTGCTGCGATCGTCTTCTGTTTGTTGCATACGCCACAAACAAATGACGATTGCTGCGATCGTCTTCTGATATTATGCATATGCCACAAACAAATGACGATTGCTGCGATTGCCTTCTGTTTTTATGCATACGCCACAAACAAATGACGATTTTTGCCATCGTCTTCTGTTTGTTGCATACGCCACAAACAAATGACGATTTCTGCGATCGTCTTCTGATTTTATGCATACGCCACAAACAAATGACGCTTACTGCGGTCGTCTTTTGTTTTTATCCATACGTCACAAACAAATGACGATCTCTGCGATCGTCTTCTGTTTGTTGCATACGCCACAAACAAATGTCGATTCCTGCGATCGTCTTCTGTCTTTATGCATACACCAGAAACAAATGCCGATTGCTGCGATCGTCCTCTGTTTTTATGCATACGACACAAACGAATGACGATTGCTGCGATCGTCTTCTGATTTTATGCATACGCCACGAAGAAATGACGATTGCTGCGATCGTCTTCGGTCTTTATGCATACACCACAAACAAATGACGATTTCTGCGATCGTCTTCTATTTTTATCCATACGCCACAAACAAATGACGTTTGCTGCGATCGTCTTCCGTCTTTATGCATACACTACAAACAAATGACGATTTCTGCGATCGTCTTCTGTTTTCATCCATACGTCACAAACAAATGACGATCGCTGCGATCGTCTTCTGTCTTTATGCATACGTAATGATGGCGAATTAATAATTATGTATTATGCGCTGTGGCGATACATTTGCATAGATGTTTTCATAATTATTGAAACATTATGCAACTTTGTGCTAAGGGGCCTTGAAAATTATTTTGTAGAACATTTGATTTTGTGTCTACCAGACCCGAGGCCGTCACAAAAAACCGAAGATCAGTGTAAACGGTTCTATTGATCAAGTGGCTCTAAATGACTGCATGGGGCAATGTCGCGCTCATGATTTTTATTTTTTTGAACCATGTTCTACCCCACAAAAATTCATAAAAAATCTGAGTTACAGTACACAAGGCAAGGATGTTTTCTAAAAAATTAAAAGTGGTATCTCTAAAACAACATGGAAAAGAAAATTTTCAAACATTTTTCTAATGCTTATTTTTTGTTCGAGAAATTCATCAATTTTTTTCTCCAGACTGGTCTTCAAAACATATATTTTGTTCATTAAAATAGTTCAAGCCGTTTCCGAGAAAAATCATTTTTTTTTATTTTGCTTCACCCCTCCATATCTCCCACAAAAATGGGATTTTCAAGTTGAAACTTGGTGGAGTTTCATACCACATGGAACGACGTTATGACATTAATTTCAGTTTCATACGCGCGGGGTCCGATTTCACATGCCTATTCCGCTAAGCCCTTTGTTGACATTTTTTTAATCTCCTAAAACTTTCTTGGAATCCTTTAAAATCCTTTAAAATATTTCAAATTCTTTGAAATCATTCGAAAAGTTTTAAAAGTCTCGAAAATTTCTTAGAATCTTTTAATATGTCCTAAAATTGTTTGAAATCTTTGAAATTCTTCGAAATTTCTTTAAATTTTTTGAAATTCCCTAAATTCTTGTAAATAAATTTCGGGAATTTTTTTATTGAAAGAATTCATTAAAATACCTTATTGAGAACCCTTACACTCCCTTGAAATCTTTTAAAATACCGTAAAACCTTATAGTTTCTATAATATTATTATAATTAATTAATATGATTTTATTAAAATACAATTGATGAAAACTCTAAATCAGGGATAGCAGTGCGTCCTCTTTTTACTTGAAATCCCTTGAAATATTTCAAGTTGTATGAAATCTTTTGTGATCCTATAAAATGCATTAAAATATCTTATTGAGGTCCTTTAAAATCCTTTAAGATTACTAAAATCCTTTGAAATCTTATAAAATCCCGTGAAATGCCTGAAAATGATTTGAAAACCGTTTGAAATATTTTTTAATTTGGTAAATACCTTGTAATCTTTTCAAATATCTTAGCTTGTATCGATAAACTTCGTTCTTATGGATATTCCTTTGAGGATTGATGGAAAAAATCGAGCTACTAATCTAATTATATCGATATGAACTCCTTATAACATTATTGCAATTTTTTATTGTAAGACTACTAAACTTTAACGTTATACTTTAATTTTTCATTTATGAATTTCCTATAAGGTTCACATGTTAACAATTTATGGATGGCCCCTAAGACGTACTAGAAAAAACGGAATCGTTAATTAACAAATTCATAACTTTTAAACTATTTGTCAGAGAGGATTCGATGATGGCTTATTTTGAAGATTATATTATTCTTTAAAAATCTAACTTTGCACATTCTTATATAGTTCTCTGATGAAAGTAATAATCCAGAGAAATGTCTTTAAACAATCTATCACTTTTCTGTTTTTTGTTAGTAAAAAAATTGCACAATACTTGCAAACCGCAGATTTTCATACTTTGATTAGGACCTCCTTACAAACAATAGTAAAAAAATTACCGCCACCAATTTGTTCTAGTAGAAATCCTGAACTGACTGTACTGTACTTTATTCTTTTTTTGAAATAATGAAATCAGTATTTGCTTGACTATACAAAATTTTTAACAAGTCAAAAGTTTCATTGTACTTTAGCGGGCACTGAATTTAAATTGAAGAGCATGGCCATGTTTTGAAATGAATTCGTAGTTCCGGGGATTTTTCGAATTCAGACTTGTTCATTGCCATTTTCCTCTCGTCCATGGGGCCACTGAGAACAAATGGTAACACGCGCATTCCGCGACAGGATAAAATTGCTCGTATAACGGCCACGAAATTTATATGGCCATTCGTTTTCGTGGCGTTGTTGCCGAGCCGGCTGTAAAAAACACAAGCAGGTTTTCTGACTGTTAATTGCTGGCGCCATAAAGGTCTTTTTCCGTTTGTGCGTGACTAAGGGTTTCGTATTTTGCGATATTAATTTTATCAAAATACAATTGATGAAACCTCTAAATCAGGGATTGCAGTGCGTCCTCTTTTTTAATCATTTAATGGCCGACTTTGTTGTAGAGGTTTGGCATGGTTGGTACATGGTGGATCTAAATTCATAGGTACTTAATCTGAAAAAAAAACATTTTCAGAATTTTCCTACCCTCATAAGCAACCCCATATAAAAACCGTAGCAATGGCCTAAAAAAATGATTATCTCATTTGATTTTATCCATCTCAAAGTTGAGTAATAGCCCTGGTAGGAGAATTTTTATAAAAAAGTACAAAAAAATGAAACCATTTTTACAGGAATCTATTCTAAGATCAATGCGTTCCGAATACTGCGACTATATGTACATTAAACTGATATTTAATTTAATTTTATTCAATCTAATTTGATTTAATTTATGGAATTGTATTTTTCTTAGAACTACCAAGTTATTCCCAATTCTAATGTGTTAGATCAAGCTATGTATAGCATAGATATATATCTATATATTATATAATGCAAAATTTATGTACCTGTTCATGTAAATACCTTTTTGCCTGTAGGGGACTTATCTCATGGCTTTAATAAACTCTAAACTAAACTAAATGCAATAAATTACATTGGACCCTGGAATGTAGTACCGTTTCGGGCTGGCCTGCACTGGCCTTGATCTTAAGTTTAGGGAATCCAAACTTTAACAGTCAGGGTCGTGTGAACCATTTCCAAATCGCACCAGACGCGCGTGAGTACCCGCGCACTGCTCTCTTTGTCGCTACGCTGTTGGTGGTAACGCATGGCTGAGCATGCCTCTCTCGACCTCGTGGTTCCTCTCTTATCACGAAACTGCGGGGCCGGCAGTTCCAGGAATATCGCAAATCCGAGGTTTCTTATTCCAGGTTCCAGTGCACAACCAAAATTACAGGAAAGTGCAACTTTTTTCTATCATTCGGACGAATTTTGTACTTTTTTTGTATTCTATTGTATATTGCTGTATTTTATTGTAGTTTTGATTTCCTACAAGAATTTACGAAAAAAGTACAACTACAAGAATTTACAACTACAAGAATCTACAGGAATTTACAGGTTTTGCAGCCAAAAAGTTGTTCTTTTTCGACTTAAGATAACAAAATATTTAGAATATTGCAAATGAGATAATTTCAAATTAAGATCTATACATGATCGCTTTTACAAAAAAGCTTCTATGTTTAAACTTCAAGGAAATGGTAGAATATTAAGAGACAATAATGAATAATCGTTATTAAACAACAAATAGCCTTACATTTCCAGTTTTTTCAAATATATAGCAATCAATTGGACACCATACATGCCATTTAAAAGTATGTCATTGCAGTGTTCTCAATATTTGTCATCCTAGGTCGAAAAAGAACAAATTTTTAAGGACAAGTAAAAATGGAATAATTGAAAAAGAATTGATCACGGTCATTTAAATTAAAAGATTTAAACTTTTGAAGATAAAGATTATTTCATTGAATGTTATAAAAACTCAACTGCAAATTAAAACACTTAAAGTGAAATACTTTTGAATCTGAAAGTTTTAAAATTGAAGCTTAAAACTTTCTTCAATTCAAACGCTCAATAATTTATGCGTATAAAATGGAAGCTTCCAACAATTTTCAATTGAAAATTTGGTAATTAACAGCCGTTAAACTGCAAAATTGGAAATATTTCACTTTTATGCATTGGACAGTTCAAAGATTGCAAATAATAGATATCCAAGCTATCATTTTCAATACTATAAATTCAAGAATTAATAAATAGAATGATTAATTTTTAAAATGATATAATTATAATCAGTTTTAAGCTAGGAACATTCATTTATATTAATATTTAAATGACCTCAAATTAGCTACAGTTAAATTAAGTTGACTAAAGTTACATTGGATTTTCTATAATTCGGTTAAAATCTCTAGAAGTTTATTACATTCAATAGGATTTGGAAAAGTTAACTATAATTATTCTTTTTTATATGAACAGAGTTTTCTTGAGTTCACTAAAAACATGTCCAATTCGACAGAAATTTGGTGAATGTACTATAATTCTGCTAAAATAACAGGAATTATTTTAAAGTTAATATAATTTCTAAAAGGTTTAAAATCAAATATATTTCTATTAAATTAACTAGAATTATATTAAATTTACTACAATTATATACAATTTTCTATAATTCTGTTAAATTCACAAGAAATCTGTTACATTCAATATAATTGGAATATGTTATCCAGAGTTATTCTTTTTAATTAAACAAAATTCTGTTAAATTCACTAGAAGAAATGTGTCAAATTCCATACAAATTTGATAAAATTATTAGAATATAGTACAATTTTGACAAAGTTATTAGAATTCTGCTAAAATTACGAGAATTCTTTTAAATTTGACATAATTTACAAAAAAAATTAATTGACTATATTTATGTTAAATCCACTAGAATTATATTAAATTAACTACAGTTATATTTCTTTTTCTATAATTTGTTGAGTTCAATAGAAACATGTCAAATTCGTTATTACAATTTCTTTATAAGCAAGTTCAAAAAATAAGAACAATTAAAAATGACGAATATGTGCAAAAAAAGGTTTTCACTTTGTTTAATTAGGCCATAGCATTAAGAAAATTCCATCAATTTTCAATATTATAAGATGATGATTTTTTTAATCAAATAAAAAAAGTTTCAAGAATTAGCAGTCAGTCAACAAATCTCAGAATTGTGAGAAAGTAATGGAACTTATTGAAAAAAAAATGCAAAAAAACGTTTCTCTAGCTTTTTGCTATCAAAAAATGCAGACAAATACCATTAATATGCGATATCGTGCTATAATAAATTGCTTAAACAATAATAAGTAACTGGAAAAAAATAAGATTACGGCTAAGCTTTTGAAACTTGTTAAAAAAGAAAATAATAAGAAAGGACAATTTAAAGATAAATATAGGCTTTCCAAGTTCATTAAATAGATCAGTGAATCATAAAATACCCTTAATTGACGATATTCCGTAAAAATAAATTTGTTCAAATAAACACAAATTCTTTAAAGAATAAAAAATAAATTAACAAATACATAATATCTTTTAATTTATTCATTCATGAGGATCTATAAGAAACCTGAGAAAAAAGTAATAATTAAGCGCAATATTCCGCAAAATCCTTATTGCACTTGAGTGAAGTCGTTTTCTTGGACCACCCCACAGTGGGCTAGCAGACCCACAAAAGTGGGAAAAATTCCAGAATTTATTGGATTTGTATATAATTTGGTAAAAGTGTGTTATTGGGGTCGCAGATTTAGAATTTGGTGTCAAAATGAAACAACGTAATACTCAATGAATGCCCTACGTGTAATTTTTCTAGATATGTTAGAGTACTTTTTGCCACATTTTTGGACTTTGTGGCAATCCTATTAATTGTTGTAATTTTAATGAAAGAATACTATCGTTCTTTGGAACAAAGAAAATGCTTTGCGTATGAAACAAAGAAGTTGAGAATACTTAAAGGGGTTGCGAAATTTGCAACCACTCCAGGGAATCTTAAGACATCGCTTCATTATTTCGTTAGCAATGTCGACTTCTCTCTACAAGCACCGTTTGCATAAAACATTGATTTCGGTGCCGTGCGAGTTTGCACAAAATTTGCCAGACTCCCTCGACGTCTTTTTCTCATTTCCCCCCATTATTCCCATGAGTCTCATTCGACGATTGAGAAAAATCTGGAGTTGTCAGGAAGTCGATTAAGGTCTGTCGGTCGACTTGGATTGTCGAGCCTTGCTTTTCCGCATTTTCGCTATTCATTATCACGAAATCTCTTCAACATGCCCCGACTAAATTATTTCAAACCTTCACGCTGAAGAAATTCTAAAGATTGATTATTAGATTCCCTTTTGTTCTATAAATAAACTCTGATTGTGGGAACGATCAGGATATTGATCTCTTTGCAATCATGGTTCTTACCCTTTATTATTACTTGTTTTTTGTATTTATTTTTAGGTATTGAAGATTGTAGTTATTTTAGTCTTTCCATATTATAAAAAGATCTCGCTGCCGTCGCTGTTTCAAGAATTTACCCCTGCCCTTAACACCTCAACCCCTGAAACCCTCCTTACACCCTTTGCCCCTCAACCCATGCAACCCTACTTAAAACCTCTGACCCTTAGCCCATGCAACCCTCCTTAGAGCCCTGTAGCCCCTTTAACCCCTGTAACCCTCCTGATGCCCCTTAACTACTGCTACACTTCTTATAGTTAATATTTATTTATTTTAAAGTGTTTTATAATATCAACCGGTAAACAAATATATGAGCAATAATATACCTTTTTCTCGAAATTCTAAAGATCGGTTATCAGATTCCCTGTTGTTCTATAAATAAACTCTGATTGCGTGAGCGATAGAGATTTTGATTTTTTTTCACTTTGGTTCTTATCCTTTATATATATTTGAGTCATTTTATTCTCTCTGTATTATAAAAAGATCTCGCCCCTGCCGCCTGCAACCCTTTTTACAACCCCTTACATTTCGCCCCTGAAAACATCCTTACAACCCTTGCTTCTCAATCGATACAACCCTCCCTTCAATCTCTGACCCTTAACCCATGCAGCTCTCTTTGCAAACCCTGCTCCTTAACAACTACAACCCTCTTTATAACCACTGCACCTTAATCCCTGCAACCATCCTCACAACTCATGTACCATAATCCAAGCAACCCCCTTTGTAACCACTATCACTTAACCTCTGCAACCGCCCTTACAACCCTTGCCCCTTAACCTATGTAACCCTCCGTAAAACTTTTGGCCCTTATCCCTGCAACCGTCCTTATAACCCTTGTGTCTTGACTCATGCAACCCTCTTTGCAACCCGTGCCCCTTAACCCATGCAGTCCTCTTTGTAGTCGATGCTCTTTAACCCCTACAACCCTCCTTCCCACATCTGTATCTTAACCCCTGCAACCTTCCTTTACAACACTTGTCCCTCAGTCATGCAACCCTCCTTGCAACCCCTATCCCGTAATCCCTGAAAGTGTCCTTACAACCGTCACCCCTCAACCTATGCAAGCCTCCGTGAAGCTTTTGGCCCTTAATCCCTGAAATCGTCCTTATGAAAAACTTGCCCTTTAAACTGTGCAATCATCCTTCATACCCCTTGGCCCTTAACCCGACCAGCCCTTCTCGCAACCCTTGCCTCTGAAATCCTTTAAACTCTGTAACAACCCCTGTCCCTGAACCTCTGCAACCGTCCTTACAGCCCTTGCCCCTTAAGCCATGCAGCTCTTCTTACAACCATTTTCCCTTAACTCATGCATTCTTAAAACCTTATTTCGTAACCCCTGCAGCCATCCTTGCAACACGTTACCCTTCACCTATGCTACACACCTCACAACCCCTGTCCATTAACCCCTGCGACCGCCCTTACAATTGTGACACCATATGGCCATGTCACGAGTGGGTCACGTGACCGGCTTCCTACCTTACCGATACTTTTTTTTATTTGTAAACTTATTTTCACACGAGTAGCCACATCGAGTTGAAAATTTGGGATAATAAATAAGAAGCACTATATATATATATATAAAATATAATATATATAATATACCTCTGACCTTTAGTATCACTTGCAGTCAGACAATAATATCTTTCCTTAATAGATAATCGTTACATTTTTAAAAATTAGAGACACAATTTGTTTACTTCTAAAACCTACGCGTTAAATTCTAGAATCCTAGAAATCTTAGCATTCGCTCTTTCACTGGGGTCAGTAGTGCAAAAAATATATGTATAAGGAAAGTGTCTCTCTTCGCGTAGGCGGATGAGACGTGAACTCCGAGATATCGAGGATTCCGATGATTGTGTTACTTTATTGAATGATGGGGTTTAAGCGATGAGATCTTCGACGCTGGCGAGATGCCCGGGAAACAGGTGTGCTCTCTCCAACGCCACTGAGAATATCGGTTAGTCATCTGATAAATGCTTTTTTGTAACTTTTTGTCGTGCGCGCACTGCAAGTTAGAGAAAAAACAAACGGGGTCGGTACGTTAGCCACTCGGATGCTAGTCTCATTTACTTCTCGGTTTTCTTTCGTCTAATTTCAATTAAAAACTACAAAAGAAGCTATTAACGATTCGAGCAGGGATGAGCAAAAAGTTCAGGTACTTTATATTGTGCTGAAATACAGAAAAACAACAATAACTTTAAGCAAAATTAAAAATCGTGGTGTGAGAGAAACTTTCAGATTAATATTTTTATTCAATTTTAAACATTTTAGAGCCCAATCTAAGATAGAAATAAAAAAGATCTCAGATGCAAAGAGTCAAGAGAATAATAGCTACTCTCAATATAAAAATGATATATTTCCAAAAAAGAAAACCTGAAATTCAGAATCAAGAAATATTCAAAAATTCTAGCAATTTATACTAATGAAATAATATTTCAAATGCGTTATATCTAGAGATCGGAAATAGTAGAAAAACTCTATAGGCTAATAGAAAACAAATAATACTGTACACCTTTCTAAAGAAAACTTAATTAAATCTAAAATGTTGCCCATCCCTACATTTAGTAAAACACACATGATAAAATCAAATTTAAATAAAAGTCGCAAAATACATGCGTTTTTGAACGTGCCGTCGGTACCTCACCCCGTAGATTTTAACTTCTTTATAGGACTTGGAAGTGAGAGCAAGTTAATATTTATATTATATTCTGGAATGTTGAGTTACAATTCAGGTAATGTTTCATTAAATACGACAATTGCCTTGTATACAATATTTATAAAATAGAATATTGTACTTGCAAAATAAATCGAGTCCTGCAAAGAGTTATTAAGTATCAAAGTCCACAAATTACGAATTTAAAAATTCTAGTATTTGTGTATCAAAAAGTATAATACAGATAATAAATACATTTTATTTGTTATTTAAATTAGGTCCCCATCTATTTAGTCACGGAATTATAATATTGATTATATTTAATTAAATATTAATATTTAAAACTATGTAACTTTGTCACACTTTCAATGTTAATTATTTTAAAATTTCAAGCGATCACATTTTCTATATTTCAAAATTTAAAACATTAAACTTTAATGTTTAAAAAACTGAAGGTAGTCATAGTTTGTTTATAAAAATGGAAGGGTTAAAATTTGACGTGTATCAAAATTTCACGCATCTCACTTCAAGTTTTTTTTATTTTTACATTTAAACCATAATGGTTCACTCGATGTCAATGGAATCAAAAAGGTCATCCATTTCTTTTATTTTTTGTTATTTTATGGTGGCTGGAGTACTAAATACTGACGTCAAAGCATTTTGAAAAATTCGAAATATTAATTTGCATATTGTTTAGGTAATAAACAATTTTTTACTCTTGTTTTTCGATCCAAGGGGTATCCTGAAATTATAACCATATAAATAAATACAATATTTAAAGTTTCCTAAAGGTGTCGATAAAGTAGCAAAAATGCGTTTTATAATTAAAAAATACATATTCTTAAAGTTTTTCGGTTGTGAAAAAATAGATTATTGCCGAAAATTCAAGTCTCCTATTTTTTTTAAACTGTTTGCAACTGCTCAAAAATGTTTAAAAGCAGTGTAAATTGTTTCTAGGAATGCTCACTTACATTGCTGAGCAAATCTAAAAAATGTTTATTTGTTATAAAAAAATAAACATAATATAATAATAATAATAATAATAATACAATAGTAATATTTAATTACGACTTATTACATATTAACTATTTTTTGAAACATTATACAATTTAATAAACAAATTAACTTTTTAGCTGTTCTTGAATAGATAGGCTGTCGGTTTTTCATGGAATGGACTTCAAATTACTTTTCAGTAATTTTTGACAATAAATTATTGTCCGGTAAAAACGGTTCATGGATTCAACAAATTTAATGAACAAATGCACAATTCAGCTATTTTTGTAGCATACAGACCTTATTTTGGTTTAAGATTTCGTTAAAAAAAACTATGTTTATGCGTTAAAAAGTAGACATATCTTTAATTGTTTAAAAAATTATTTGAACGAAAATATGTTTACCTGCTTGTAAATTATCCACGCAGAAGATCATTGTGGAGATACTGATATTTAATATAGTTGTAAAACAAAGTATATAAGTTATATATAATTCTACGAAAAACCGAAAGCCTATCCATTCAATAACAGGCGAAAAGTTAATTTGTTTATTAAATTTGATAATGATGTTTAAAAAGATAATTAATATGTAATAAGTCGTAATTAAATATTATTTTTGCATATATTGCGACGAAAATGTTATGGAATTAAATATCTGAGTCTTGCTAATCTTTAAGAAAGAATTTTTATTGATTGATGAGCATTCCTAGAAACAATTTACACTGATTTTTAACATTTTTGAGCAATTGCAAACAGTTTGAATAAAATAGGAGGTTTGAGAGTATATATTTAAAAAAATAAAAGAACCCATTTTTTCTGCTTCGTGGACAAAGTTAGGACACTTCCAAAATTATATTTATTTATTTTATAAGTAAAAACAAGAATAAAAATTATTACATAAACAATCTGAAAATTAATATTTTTATAATTTTGTATAATTTTCTTAAATTCAATATTCAGTATTAATCGAGATAAAAATTGTCAAAGTGTGGTCCAATTTCAAAAACTCAAAGTTTCAATGAACAATTCTGCCAAAATATTGCAAATTTTGCAAACCCCTTTGTCATCAGTATATATAGTACCCCAATCACTATACAATAACAAAAAATAAAAGAAATCAATAGAACAATTGTTGCCTTTGACATGGAGTGCCCCTAATATAACTTTCATGCGTTTCGAATTAACAGATTCTAATTTTTACGATTATAAAATTGATCATTTCCAAAATTTGAAAATTCTTATACCTATTTTATTCAAAGTAAATTATTAAAAGTCCTATACACTTATTAGGTATTTTATATCATAAATATAAAATTAAATATCATATATAAAAATATAAATTCTACTTTTATAAAAATAAATAAATATTTACAAAATTTACTTCATAATTTAAATGATAACAAATAGAAATTAGAAAGCTAAAATAACAAATGATAAATTTACAAACTTAACACCATTAAAAAACCTCCTCTGATAAAACAATCCCTATGCTTGCAGGCTTTCCAATCACAAGCCTTCTGTAAAATAATTCCACTAGAAACAAAAAAAAAAAAAAAAAACCTAGCACTTAACTATTTAAATTATAAATGTAACCAGTGGACTTTGACTTCCTACTAACCCTACCAATGTTAACCCGCATTAGTCACCACCAAAGAAAGTGCAGAAAGAAAAGAGAGCAGACAAAGAAAATCATGAGAGAAAGCAAAAGATGAAAAGCTCTGCGAACCAGGCAAGGAAAGTAAAAAATGAAAGTGAGTTAAGAGGCACGATAATAATTAGTAAAGCTGGAGAAGAAGTTACGTTTGGGTTAAGACTTACTGCTTGAGGGAATAGTAGCGAGTAATGCGATCAGCAGCTCTGAGATTGCGTTCGCTTAACGGAATTGTCGCAGGTAAGGCTGTGGCGTTGGTTTCCGTTACTCGCAAAGTCCTCACACTACTTCTCGTGACTGGTTTCGTCGTAGAAACGGAGCTGATAACAGGGATGGTTGTCACAACCTTGCTACTTTGGATCTGAGTAGCTGGTTTAGCTCTTACTCGTTGGGTCGGATGTTCACTAATATTCACCAAACCACCATTTCTACAAACGTTTACGAATCAATTATATCGACCTTTGCATCATGCAAAATTCTTCTTAGATTAGACACTTTATTGGATCTTGAAAGAGAATTTAAAGAACTTATCAGGCCATCTACTTCACTTAACAAATTATAGGTATGTTAAATCCAGTGTTGGGTAAGTAACCTTTTTCGCAGTAAATTCAAGTTCGCTCAAAGTTACTTTAAATTTAGTCCCCACCTTAATTTTCGAAATTTTAAAATAAATAGGCATAGCTAAAACAAAAATTTACCTATACGCGATATTTTGAGATATGAACAGTAATATGTTTGGAATATAATAATCATAAAAGTCTTATAATGGTGTCTCCTTTCAATCGTTAATAACATTGTTTTATTAATCTTTATGAATAATTGAAAGGCTGATTCCCTAATTTACATATCCTGTAGTAGCATAAAAATAATTTTGTTATGTTTGGAAGCAGTTCCGAAGTATTCAAAGGCTCAGAGACTCCAAGATTTACTCGTTTCTTTTTCTGCTGCACGCAATTTTTAAAATATCGAATTACCTCACAACGCCTCACTCTTAAAAAGGAGATAGGTATTACAAAAAATGAAATGCAACGAAAAGTTACTAATTTAAAGTTACAAGCAACTGCAAAAAATAGTAACTAAGTTGGGTTACAAGGTACTTGTCTAAAAAAATAAATAAGTTTCTAAAAAATTACAAAGAACGTAACTTTTTCAGTAACTTAATTACAAGTAACGAGTTACTACCCAACACTGGTTGAGAATTGTTTCAATTAAAAATGTAACTATTCCATTTTTGGGTGAAAATTTATATTATAAGTTAAAAGTTAGTCTCTTTTAGTTGAAAATTCATGCATTTGGTTGAAAATTCGTATTTTTTGCTAGAAGATTAAACTTTTTGCTTGAAAATTCATCCTTTTTAGTTAAAAATTAAACTGTTTCGTTGAAAATTAATATGTTTTGGTTGAGGATTCAACTATTTTGTTGACACTTTATTTTTTGGTTAAATTTAACTGTTTTTGACTTCAATTTAAAATCTTTTTCGGTTGAAATATAAACTATTTCTTGTGTCGTTGAGAATTCATATTTGGTTGAAAAATCAACTAATTGGTTCAAAGTTGAACTACTTTGTAAAAAATTATTTGTTTTTTAGCTAAAGATTAATGATTTTAATTGAAAGTTCAAGTATTTGGTTGTCAATGAACTTTTTTGTTAAAAATTCTTTTTTTTCGGATTGAAAATTCTACTGCTTAGTAGAAATTTCGTATCTTTGGCCTGAAAATTCAATAATTTGATAGAAAAGTAAACTATTTGGTTGAATATGAACTTTTTTGTTGAAAATTCGTCCTTTTGGGTAGAAAATTAATTAATTTTAAATCCAATAATTTGGTTGTATTTTTCTTTTATTTCTTGACTGAAAAATCTTTCTTGGTTAAAAATTTGTCTTTGGGTTTTAAAAATTAATTTCCTTTGGTAAGAATTTCACCTTTTTTTGGTTAAAATTGCGTGTTTTTTGGTTGAGGATTCAATGATTTGGCTGAAAATTTGTATTTTTGGTTGAATTCAATTTTTTTTTAAAGTTTTGGTTGAAGATGCATATCTTTGATTGAAAATTGAACTATTTTGTTGAATATTCGCCTTTTTTTGATTGAAAATTAATGTTTTGAACTGAATTGAAAATTAATTTGATCATTTATTTTTTTTAGTTGAAAATTCATATATTTTATCGAAAATTCGTCTTTCTGATAGAAAATTAATCTTCTTGATTGAAGATTCATCAATTTTATTGAAAATGCAATATTTTTACTCGAAAGGTTAAGAATTTCAAGCATTTCAAAATGAATTTAATATAGTACTCACATCGCACTTTATTTAAAAGATTGTATTCCTTTATTTTCACGAAAAAAAATTTTTCCCCTGTTTTTAGAGCACTTTGGATTGTGAAGATAGTAAATCGGAAATTGAACGAATTTAGATGACCTGATAATTTATGAGTGAAGTATATATTTTGATTTTTCGATCCAGCGAAAGCAAAGCAATCTAACTTACTGCCTAAGAGAGTGATAACGTGCGAGGCGATCTTCCAAATTATTCTTGCTCAGATTAATTTGTAAGGTATGAATCGTAGACGAAATCTTCGGTTGCTCATCATTTTTCGGACTGTTTCTCGTGACAGGTTTGGATATTGAATTCGTAACA
Organism: Andricus grossulariae; assembly: GCA_011634705.1. Lineage (NCBI taxonomy): Eukaryota > Metazoa > Arthropoda > Insecta > Hymenoptera > Cynipidae > Andricus > Andricus grossulariae. The sequence continues at coordinate 46,817,034 of JAABKJ010000755.1, read as the reverse complement.
GGATTTGTGGTAGTAGCAGAGTTATTGTTGTCGTGGATTTGGGTTGCTGGTTTGGTTATCGTGTGACGAAGAGGCTTGGAGTTATTGCTCGCCATCCGAATTTTTCTACAGATTGCAAGAAAAGGGGAAGGCATTTAAAGCAGTGCTTGAGTGCAATTGCGGAATAAAAGTTGGCAGAGTTTCGTTTCTAAGTTGCAGACCACATTCTAATACTCATGACATTAAACACAATGAAATAGATTTAAAGATTCTATCACTTCTCTATTCTTAGTTTAACGAATTCTTTACCATAGAATACGGAACCGAAAATTAAGTCTGATTGTTGTTTCGCGTGCGAAGCAACTGCGATAAATTTAAGCAGATTTGTTTCGTCACGCAAAGAGATTTATCTCCAGATTGTCAAAATTAAAGGTTAATTAAATCGAGGGTTTAGCAAAGGTTGAAGTTAAATGGTCAGCAACTTATGCAGGTTTAAAGCCTCTCTCCATTTTTTGAAATATCAACTCTACAGGCAGATTTTAAAAGAAAAGGATGTATGGTTTTGTACGAACCTTCTGTCGACTATTGCTGATGGTGGAGTTATATTTCGTCGGACTTCTTTCGTACCTCTGCTGTGGAGTAGAGGTTCTAAGTAGGGACTATAAATGAAAATTGTAATTGAAGATCGTTTCATTATAAGATAAAATACTAAACTTTAAGAGAAGTCTTTCAAATTATTTTTAAACATTTTGTTTACAAAAAGGCTAGAAATCAATAATGAGTAACTAAACTCCTAATTACGTAATCAATTTATACGTATTCACAACAATCAAAGGTGACTTTGTACAAAATACGTAATATGAAATTACAAAAAAAAAAGATTGTAGATAATTATAATTACGTACTGGACGATTGGAGGTCTCGTAGAATTAGTTATGGTGGCAGGACTCGAGGGAACGGCGGACCTCCTCCTGGCTTTGATTTGATTTAGCTTGTCGCCCTGGGTTTGTTTACCCGGGATAAAAACTGAAAATTTAGTACTAGCACTCGCACTTGCCGTCATAGCAGGAGTGGGATCCTCCAATTTCATGGCATCTACGCGATGCATAATCCCTGATACATTATCTTGTACCACTCGGGAGTTCTTCAAGACAGTCAAAGAAGCTCCCGTGGCTCTAGCGACCTTCGAGTAAATCCCGTATTCATAGACAGGATTTCCATTCTCTGCTCGCAACGGTTCTCTACGGAGCGAATGGAGATATGCCTCTTTTCTGGAAGATAATGATCGCATTTTAATATATTGCTACATTGAACCATGAAATAATATTTAAGGATTGAATTAAGAACATTTATCCTTACTCTTCAAGCCACTGTTGTTGATGCCCGATCACAGAACCGGGCCTGCATATTCTGATCCAGGCGATCGTCTCGTGTGCAGTCAAATGATAATGCTTCATAATATAGCAACCTATCAAGGTTCCCGTTCTGCCAAGACCAGCCTTGCAGTGAACGGCGATAGCACCAGACGCACTCTCGGATATTTTTAAAAATTGCCGAACAATGGCAATTGTTGGCGGCGATCCGTCAACAAAAAATAATTCCTTGTGTTCGAAGCCCGCGTCTGTAAAGCTGGTAGCGTCATACCTTTTCTTGTTTAACCTAACGATTGTGGATACGTTGTGGCGTTGGAAGTACGTGAAATACGATTCAGGAGCGTGCAGAAGATAACCTGCAAAAAAGGAAACATATATACAATATTTATACAGTTTTAGGAAAGATAGGAAGCTTTTCTATTTAAGATTATAATTCCTTGAAATTACCATTCTCTATTTTGAAACTGGCATGAGGTCCGCAGAAAGCTATATACTTCCCGGGAAGGATCCAATTCAAATCTCCGTTCTCCACCCTTTCGAAGTATTCGTACTCTTTGAGATTAAAATCTCGAAAGTTAAAGAAACCAAGTTGATGGCACTTGTAGACGGCACTGAGACAATCTCTAAGGCCTATTCTGTAACAGGGCTCGCTCAACGAGGCGTCACGAAACATCTCAAAAGGCGGAGAATCTGGACTACTTGTTAAGAGATCGTAGGCCTCATCGGCTGTGCGTTTGCAATAAAGCACCTGTAAATTAAAAAGAAGACACTTAGAATTAGGCTTGCTACAAAATCCCAATTTCGAAGTTTCCTGACTTTCCTTAACTTTTCCCTGACCAATTTTTCATTTTACCTGACCATTCTAAATTTTTCTTTCAGGTATAAAGTCAACCTTACATCTAGGAGATCAATAATGTCAACCCATTTATGCCCAGTGGGTCGTTAGCGACTCAGCTTTTTTTATAGTGTATATGACGATTCGGTTGTCAATTAAAAAGTTACTAAAATTATTCATTAAAAAATATGTTAATTTTTTTAAATCATTGTTAAATGAAGTAATTTCATTTAAATGTTAAAATTTGATTAAAAACATTAAAAACAGAAAAAAAATCTGGGCATAAATGGGTAAATGCAAACAAAGTTTGGTTTCTAAATTTATTTTATTCACTTTTAGTGACAACAATCATACAGAATTTTATAAAGGGCCATCCACATAAATTCTAAACAAAAAATGGAAGAATTCAATTTTCAGTTAAAAGAAATAATTTTCAACCAAGAAGAAACAAATATTCAATAAAATAGTTAAATTTTCACCAAAGTGATGAATCTTCGATAAAAAAAATTATTTTTCAACAAATTAGTTGAATCCTCAATCAAAACAGACAAATTTTCAAACCAAAACTAGCAGTTTTTAACGAAAATAATTTAATTTTTAACCAAGAAAGACTTTTTAGGCAATAAAGACAAAAAACCCCATTCAAAAGGTTGAAATTTTAAGCCAAAAAGACGAATTTTCTGCAAAACAGTTTAGGTTTCAAGCAGAAAATATAAATTTTTAACAAAAAAAGTTCCATTTTCAACTCAAGATTATGAATTTTCTACCAAAATAATTAAATTTTCAACCCAAGAACATTTTCTAACAAAGAAATTAATTTTTAACTAAAATTATGAATCTTCAACCAAATAGTTGAATTTTCAGTACAAAAGATAAATTTTAAACTGAAAAGAATAAATTTATTCAAACAAAAATAGAATTGTTAAAATGTTAGAAAAATAAATTTTCTACCAACAAAAAACACGAATTTTCAACAAAATAGTTCATTTGTCAAACAAACAGATGCACTTTCAACAATTTCTATTATAAAAAATAAATTTGCGACAAAAAATAGAACAGTTAAATTTTCCGTGAAAAAATGAATATTCAATAAAAAACTACTTCTCAAACAAAGAAATGAATTTTCAACTAAGCATATAAATTTTCAATCAGGAAAATTAATTTTGTACCAAAAAAAGATTAAATTTTAATAAAATATATGAATTTTTAACCAAATATCTCAATTCTTAAATGAATATTCAATCTAATAGTTACATTTTCAACCAAAGAAATAAATTTTCAACCAAAAAGATGAATTAATCACCAAGAAGATTAATATTCTTCCACAAAAGACGAATTTTCAACTAAACAAGACATATTTTCAACCAAACATGGAATAGTTCAATTTTTAGTTTAAAAAATTAATTTCTACCAAAAAAAATTATTTTCAACAAAATATTTATATTTTGAAAAAAAAAGAAGGGTTTACAACTAAAATGATGAATCATGAACCAAAAAATGAAATTTAACAAAGTAGTTTCACTTTCAACTAGTTATTTGACTTTTCAAATAAAACAAGATACATTCTCAACCAAAAATGCATTAGTTGACATTTTCATTGAAAAATGCTTAATTTTGAACCAAAAACAGTTGAATTCAATCAAAAGAAGACGAATTTTCATCACAATAGTTGGTTTCTCAACAAGAGGAGAATAATTTTCAACCAAAGAGTTGTAATTTTTAATCCAAAAATATGTAATTTCCACAAAAATAGATAAATAAACCAAAAAGAATTACTTTTTAACAAAATTATTGAATTTTCAACAAAGTAATCAAATTAATTCATCTTCAGTTTGTCGAAAATTCCCGGACTTGCAAGTTGACCCTGACATTCCCTGACCAGTTTTGAATTCCCTGACTTTTTTAAATTACCTGGCCCGTAGCAACCCTCAGAATATACATTCTCAAAATAAATTATTAGTGCCAGTAACGAATTTGCTTGAATATATTTCTAAAATATATAAAACTGATTCTAAATGAAAATTGCGAAAATTGCTTACCGCATAACAGCCTACAAGGAAAGCAGCATTCACTCTCTTTTCAGGATCCATCGTTGTGTAATGGACGATTTTCTTTTTACTCAGTGAAACTGCCTTTAATTTCCTGTTAACTTTCTGACAATATCGATAGACCATAGCAAGGTTTAAAGGACCAAAGTCCGCATAAAAGTTTTCATATATCAATTCATCGTCTACACTAAAATAGTGCGTGTTTGCTGTATTTTTTGCCTTTTCTGGTGAACGTACTGTCACGAAGTAGAGTCGATCTAAAATCAGGAGAAGAATATATTTGGGATTTCAATATTATAAAAGTGAAAAAAATATAAAGAAAATTGTACGAATGTGAATTTACGTATACAGAGATTCTATTATTTTAATACCTTTTATGATCTCTGCAGGGCCGATTAAAATTTTATTGAACTCCTCCATTGTGATTGTTTGTGGTTTGACAATCATGCAGAGAAAGGATTTTTATATTCTATGGAAGATAAACGCGTACTTATTCTGAAAAGAAGAATGATTGTATCAGGTTTTCTTTTATTTATTTAACCGCGTGTATTGAAATTCCAGTGTTTTAATTCTCATAATATAAAATGAAAATCAATATTTTAAAAATACTAATATAAGATTATGTAGAGAAAAAAAGAAACTAACATCAATTATAATTATGTATTTAGTTCGTACATCTATTTTTGTAGTTTAATTATAATTTTTAATGTAGAAGGGAGTTTACTAATAAATCTTGTAATATAATTATAGGATATTATTTTTATTGAACAGTTTTTGAAACGACTGTTGTAAAATAACTAGCATGACAAAAATCTTGTGGTGTAGATAAATCTATGTAAATTATTACAGTGTATGTGAGCATGATTGAATTTTTATTCAAGGTTACAGAAATTGTTAGCCGTTAGAGTAATTTAATAGATTCAAAAGTTGTAACTGAAACGATGAATAAACTCCTAACTTAGATTATACACTTGTAAATTCGTGCGAGCGTAAGTTCCAATTTTTCCAATATTTGATATGAATTTTTCTATAGTTTGTTTTATAATGATAGGGGTAAGTGTGATACGAAATTACAAAGTTATACTTTGATAATTGGTATTTTAAGTATTTAAAAAAATTCTTGTTTCAAATTTTGTCAAAATTATCTTTAGACTTTCTACTTTTAACCGTTCCCTTCTTCAATCAACAAAAACTTTCCTAGAAAATATTTTGAATTCTTTGGCAGTGTCAACGACAAATGTAAAAAACATTAAATTTCAAAATTTTAAAAGATTGTACTTTCGTAACTATCATTATTAATAAAAATTAAATTAAAAAATTTGCATTTGCAATTAAAAACTTACCTTTTTTAAATTATACGATTACTAAACTGATTAGAAAATCATTTATCTGTGTAAATGTGTATATTAAAATTGTGTTTATCCATTATTATGTACTTACATTTTTATTTAAAAATACGGTTCATTAACCTCTTCAGCTAACCTCGAACGGTTGAAAGATTTTCGTGTTTCACAATGAAAAAGAATCTGATTTTTAATTACCCTGTCATAATTTATCATTAAAAATATAAAAAATGTATAATTTTCAAAACAGCAATGGATATTCGAAGAAAATATAATATATTCCTTCATTCCTAAAACAAAAATTCAACAAAAGATGCTGTATGTACGAAAAATTCAAATTAGAAGATCAGACGACACAATTATAAATTGGTATTTTCTGAAAACATCTCAGGTTTTAAAAATAATTGATTAAAGCAATAACTAATGGCAGCCACGTTTTTTAAAAACAATAAGATATAATATTTATGTTGCAGTAAAAAAAAGTTAATAACTAATTTGTTTTCATTTTTTTTTTTAATATTGTTTTAATCACTTTTGTATAGAATTTTATATGCTAAAGGTATTCAAATTTAAGCAGAATAATTTCAATCTTCTTAACATTTAAGACACTGAAAGTTAATCGTTTGCGAAATTTAAAAATAGAAAACTAATTTGAATCTGTATAGTCTCAACTGTCAAAAATGAAAAGAAAACAAACAAAAAAGCATTCAATTAAAAAATAAATTATTCCCACTTGCTTAAAAAAATAATATGATTTCATCTGGACCACGTACCTTGCTGTAAATAAGATCAAGCACATAAAAAACACGTGACCCAGATACAAAAAACGTTAATTAAAGCAGCAGACGTCCTAAAAAATTCAAACTGCTCCCCATTCGCTGCGAAACTAAACCTCTCACCTTTCTAAAAATACCGTCGCAACTTTCACCAGTAATTCTAACAACTACAGAATACCTTAAAACACAAAAATACCTCGAGCACTCTCGTCGGATGGTCCTAAATGGATACAAGTATGGATAAGACTGGGATTTCGGAGCGAATCTCCAGCAACGCAGGAGATTCAAAAGTTTGCTATCTACTATATGTGGTCTGCATGTCTTGTTTTCTCTCGTAATGTCAGTCTAAATCCACTCAGATAGCCTGTCGTCATAATCGCGATCCTTATGTCGTTCGTATTATGTTAATTCAGCAAGGTCTGAGAGCGTCATTATTCACCGCTGTTGCGGAGTTGTTTTTGGTCTCGCTGCCATCTTGGGCATCTTCTGCACTCCCATCTTTCACGCCCACAGATTTCTATAATGCGATCCGCATCTAAACTACGCACTCTATTGTGGGCGAAATGTCGTCTATTGAATGTTTACCCTCGTAACTCCCTTTTCCCGTTTTCACGCACCACAGTTCGTTTTCGGTTTGATTTTCCAGCGTTACGTCACTACATAATTGGCCGCACCATAAATCCGTTAAAATCGTTACGAACGATTTTTGAAACGAACGCGCGATACAACCAAAAAAATTAAACATATAGATTGAGTGGGAGTAGAGAAAAATCCGCGCGCGCGATTAGCGCCACATTGTGACTTGCGTAACGAACAATAGGTATTTTAGATTAGGTGGGGGAAATCCAAGATGTCTGCAAGCCGAGGGGCAAACAATAACACCAATTGCATGGGACAAAGCTTGATTTTTTTATTAACTTGGAAAGAATGATTGTTTACAATAAGTGTATTTGGATATTATTTTTTATAGGATTTGTAAACTCTTATGAAATTTTAGAAACGTTTCAGTTTTAAAATTAGGGCGGGAAATTTTTAAATATTTAAAAACGCTTTTAAGTATTAAATTTAAACATTTAATGCTGTAATCATGTATATATAAATATTACTATTTTATTGCTAATATTAAAATCAATATATTTTAATATAAATATTAATATTAATATAAATATTGAGTACTGTATCAACACGACGCCATTACATTACGCCATAAAAAAATGTGCCGTGGAAAATTAACTTCATTTTCTAATTAATATTTCCAATTTTCTAAGCTTATATTTTCACAGTATTAAAAAATAAACCAAATTCTTATCTAGTCATATCGCAGGCTGCACAATCTTTTCCCTTTTCTCCTCTTTTAATGTTTTTCTTTTTTTCCACTTAAATGTGAACTAAATTAATAGAACTCAATAAGAAAATCCAACTATTTTTTGTTGAAAGTTCATTCTTTTTATATAAAATGTTTATTATAATATTTCTGGCTGAGCATTCATCTTTTTTTGTTTGAAACGCTAATTATTTGGTTAAAATGTAACTATTTTGTTGAAAATTCAACAATTTTGTTAAAATTCATCCTTTTTGATTAAAACTCAACCTTTTCTGTTAAAAAATCGTTTTTTTTTCGTGTTGAAAATTGAACCATTTTGGTAGAAAATTCAACAATTTGGTTAAAAATCCAACTGCTTTATATAAAAATGCATCTTTTGAAAATTCAACGATTTGCTAGAATTTTTTTACTCTCTTGAACAAAAAATATTTTTTCTATGGAAATTCATCTCGTAATAGAACTCAATAAGAAAATCCAACCATTTTTTGTTGAAACTTCATTGTTTTTATATAAAACGTTTATTATAATATTTCTGGCTAAGCATTCATATTTTTTTGTTTGAAAAGCTAATTATTTGGTTAAAATGTAACTATTTTGTTGAAAATTCAACAATTTTGTTAAAAATTCGTCCTTTTTGATTAAAACTCAACCTTTTCTGTTAAAAAATCGTTTTTTTGACGATGAAAATTAAACTATTTTGGTAGAAAATTCGACAATTTGCTAGAATTTTTTTACTCCCTCCAACAACAAATATTTTTTCTATGAAAATTCATCGCGTTTAGTAGTAACTTCTATTTTTGTGATTAAAAATGCAACTTTTTTCTTAAAAATTAATCTGTTTTGGTTGAGGATTCAACCATTTTGTTGAAAATTCGTCTTTTTTGGATGAATTCAACTTTTTCTGATTTAAAATAAAAATATTTTTTGGTCGAAATATCAACCATTACATTTTTAGTTGAAAATTCATCTTTTTTAATTGAAAATTCAACTACTTGGTTAAAAGTTGAACTATATACTTTGTTAACATTTTTGTTGTTATGAAATATTCATCATTTTAGTTAAAAATTAATTTCTTTGGTTGAAGATGTAACAATTTTGTTTAAAAGTTAGTTTTTTTATTAAAGAATATATTGTTTTTACTGAAAATTCAATTATTCCACTTGAAGATTCAATTCACTAGTTAAAACTTCATTTCTTTGGTTAAAAATGTAACCATTTTGTTAAAAAATCTTCCTTTTTTGAGAACTGATTTTTTTATGCAAATTTAACTATTTCAGTTTAAAATTCATCATAAAAGTTGAATATTCATCATAAAAGTTTTAAATGATCTTCTTGGTAAAAAGTTCATCAATTTGGTTGAAGATTCAACTATTTGGTTGATAAACTAACATTTTCGTTAAAAACTCATATTTTCGGTTTAAAAATTCGCCTGCTTAGTATAAAATTCGTCTTTTTCTTTCGAAAATTAAAAAATTTTTACCAAATTTTTTTTATCAAAAAATTGTTTTAAAAATTTATTTCAGTTAGAAATACAACTGTTTGGTTCCCTCTAAATTTGAATTAGTTAAATATTTTACTAATATCAATTAGTGACTGAATTTCACTACGAATAAGATATTTTGAATGATAAATCAGTAAAACTTACTAATTTATCAGTGAAATTATTTGTTGTATAGCTAGAATTCAGTCACTTGTCAGTCAGTTGTTATTGGTAAAAATGGTTGGTCGAGGATTCAACTACATACTTTGTTGATTTTTTTTTTGTCAAAAATTAAATTATAAAAGATGAACTTCTTTGTTGAAGATTCATAATTTTAGTTGGAAATTCATCTCTTCGGTTGAAAATGTAACTATTTCCTTCAACATTGAACTATATATTCTTAAAAATTCATCTTTTTTGGTAGAAAATTAATCCCCTTGCTTTAAAATTTATTGTTTGTGTTAAAAATTTAACTATTTGGTTAGCAATTGATCTATTTTGTCGAAAATGCAATATTTTTACTTAAAATGTTAGGAATGTAAAGAAAATTGAATTTAATATATTGTGAAACTTTCGAACGTTTTTGAATTTTTTGATTTTTTTAAATCTATTACATTAAATAATAAAATCAATAATTTTTGTCATCACAATTTTCTTATTAAATCAAATAACTTTAAACAAATATAAAACAATATCCGAAGACACTGTAAGAAAATCCTTTTTTTTTCAGGTTTAAAAAAAAAGTTTAGCCCCATGCAATTGGTATTATTGTTTGGCCCTCAGCGTGCAGACATGTTGCTAGCTGACGTCACATCGTGAAATACCTCGATTCACCCACTCCGAAATATGTGAAAATATTTGGGGACACAGTCGTTAGTCGTTAGTAGCGCTGATTTCGCTCAAATATATATCGTCTTTGGAGTCTGTGGCGTATCTTGTTCAGCGATTTTGAAGGATGTAAACAATCGGCGCTATGAATTGCTATGTTATTTTTTGATTTTTGAGTGACAATAAACGTCTTTAGTATTTTTGAGACTGCTTTTTTAATCTCTTGTTATCATCATTATTAAAGCACTAATTTTCACTTGATCATTGTCTTTCATAACCTATATTTTCGGTATTGTCATGTGTCAAAGTTAAGAGCCCAAAAATAGACGAATGTTTCCATTTGACTGGATAATTGTAGTTTTTTAAAACGATAATGTCCGACGCTTTTGAAGAAATTCAGGCAATTAAATTAAAGAGAACAAGCCTGCGTGAAAAATTGCAGAAACGAAAAAGGGAAAGAAATGAACTTTTCACTCTTACGTCGACTTCATTGTCGTCTTCCCCTTCCTCTGAGTCTCAGAGTACTGCCGGTAAGAACAATTTATGTTTATTCTGAAATAAGATTGACGTCCTTTATTTTTTTATAGTTTGCTTAATTGTATAGGGATTTATAAAACCTGTCGCTTGATATTACGTGAAATTATACTTGGAATTCTGAAGAAGAGGGAAAAATTCAAAATGCACTTGTGTGCCTTTAAATTTATGATGGGGGCATTAAACTAGACTAAGATCTTGATAGGTTTTATAAAGATGAGCCCGATTATCTCCACCTCAAAAGTCTCTTTTATATTTATAATCTTGTTACCAGTAATTGAATGAATTGGAGTTAAGCTTTAAAGACCCTTTCTTCTCTAATTATAGCATTTAAAGGTTCACAATATTTCTCGCAATATTTAAAATTCTGCAATTTTCAACTGTGAAAGTGAGTGATTTTTTTTTAAACGAAAATCACAGTTTGTAGTAAGAACATCTATCCAGTCGTCTTGAATGTAACTTGATACTATATGATATGATACTTATTAATAATATATTTATCGTCTTTAATATTATAGTTTTGAATACGCAATTCTAAAACAGTCGATTCTTTGAGGCCTTGAAACTAAAGTTTTTTCTTAAATTCATTTTTAGATTAATTTTTAGAGGATTCAAATTTTAAAGTTCACAAATTGTAGCTTCAAATTCAAATATTCAAAATGCCAGGACAATTCCGCTATTAAATATATCCAAATTTCATATTAAAAGTCAGTTTTGAATTTATTATTTTTAGATGTAAATATAAAGCAATTTCGAATTGAAAAACTTAAAATTGTACAATTATAAAAAGTTGGAATCATATTACAGCAATTTGGGTTTGTATTATTTTTTTCTAATTTTAATATTTAATGTAATATCGCAAAATCGTCCATTTTTAGTTGAGGATTCAAATAAATAAATAATTTAAAATTGAAAAATATTTAATTGGGATATTTCAAGAATGAATAATAATTCTAAAAGAAGTGTTTAAATTGAACGATTTGAAATTAAGAAATTAAAAATTGAGTTTAAAATAAAAAAAGATCAAATTTAAAAATTATTACTTTTTAAGCGATTAAAATTTACTTTAAATAATTGAAATTTCAAAGGATTTGAGTATAAAAAAGTTGTGATATTACAATTTTTGTCACTAAAATTTTTTCAGTTTTAAATCAAGCTCGCTTTCGTTTATGTTTCAACGTTCCGGAGTAGAAATGTTTTCATTTTTAATGTTTCCCATTTAAAATACTATTTATTTTGAAAGGGTTTTTAGAGCTTTAATGTTAAATTGCAATCTTTTTATGTAATAAGGATTTAAAATTCTAGAATTTCAGAAGCTTTGATTTTTTTCAAAGATTCAATTGAGTTTTTAATTTAAAATAGTCAAATTTTAATCGCTTTGAATTTAAAATGATTCAAATTCAAAAGTTTTCAGTTTTTAATTATTTAATTTTGAACGCTTTTTATTATAAACAATACAATTTTAATTCCTTTGAATTTTAAATGATCCAATTTCTAAAATTCGAATTTTTAAATCTTCTATTTTTCACGTTTTGACATTGTCGTATTTGCGAAATTTTAATCTGAAATCATTCAATTTCGTGATTCGTCAATTCAAAATAAAATTGTTTCATTTTTAGCGCTTCGAATTAGAAATTATACAATTCAAGTATTATTTCTAATTAAGTTTTGCAAAATCGTTAAATATGTATATATATTTCTTAATTTCAGACGCTTTCAATTCGAAATGATTAATTATTGTTTGAAAAATGTTTAAAAAATAATATTTCCAAATTGGTTTAATAATGGAGGCTGGCCTCGATTAAGTTCAACTCAAAAGTGCTTGCACGTCCACTTTCTCTTTTGTAAGTGTTTCGGGAATGCTTCTCGGTTATTTTAAGCAAAGAAAGGAAAAAATTGTATTACGCGTTTTTGAGAAAAACGATTTTTTCATTTTTAACAATTAAAAATCATTTATCTCGAAAATGACGCAAAGTATAAATACCAGGTCATAGTTCAAAATTGTTCCCCTTTATGCATACATTTTCCATGAGATTATTAAGGTTCCTGACCTTCAGAGTAAAGAAAAATTGCTGTTTTTTTTAATTGATAAAACATAATTTTTAACGATTAAAAATCTCATTTTTGTCGAAAACGACGCCAAAAATAAAAATGAATTCATATAGTTCAAAATTGTTCGACTTCCTGAAATCTATAAAAATATATCCTTACCGGACGTTTATCTTGTGTATTTTAACCGATTTATCTTTTTTTTTAAATGAAAAATGTCAATAAAAATCGACTAAAATAGCATTTAGCTCAACGAACTTCAACATTTTATTTTTAATAGCGTTTGTTTCTAGTTCAGTAACAATGTGAAAGTAAATTTAGAAATGAAAACCAATTTTTCTTTACTTCGAAGCTCAGGAACCTTTAATATTCTCATGATATATGTTTTTTACCTTCATATTAAACGAAAGTCAAACATTTAACAAATAAAATGTTGAAGTCCGTTAAAATACGAGCTATTTTGGTCAATTTTGATCGTTTTATTCTATTTTTTGGGACAATGTTTAAAATACACGAAATAAACAACTAGTTAGGTTATAAATTTATAGATTTCAGGAAGGGGAATAATTTTGAATCATGAACTGCTATTCATATTTTGATTTTTTTTTGTGAAAAATGAGATTTTTAATCGTTAAAAATAAAAAAGTCGGTTTTCTCAAAAATGCTTAGTTCGATTTTTCTCTGTATGTAAAGTGCAAAGCACTTTTGGATTAAGCTTTATCGAGGCTAGCCGTCTAACTATTCAAGTAAAAATATTGTATTTTCAACAGAACAAAAGCATTTTTCACACCAAAAAATGAATTTTCAAACAAACAGATGAATTTTCAACTAAAATGATGAATCTTTAACCAAAATAATTAGTTTTTAACACAGTAGTTCCACTTTCAACCTAGTAATTGCATTTTCAACCAAAAAATATGAATTATTCACGAAAAATGTAATAGTTAATATTTTAACCAAAAACTACGAATATTCAACAAAATAGTTGAATCCTCCACCAAAACAAATTATTAATTTTTTTCGTAAAAGTTTACTTTCAACCAAAAGAGATAACATTTCTACCAAAAGAGATGAATTTCCAATAAAATAGATGAATTTTTAACCAAAGGCATTAATTTTCAACCAAATAGTTGAAGTTTGTACTAAAAAATATAAAGTTTGTAATACAAAATTGTACAAAAAAAAAGAATTTTCAACAAAATAGTCCAAGTTACAACAAAATAAATGTACTTCCAACTAAAATTATGAATCTTCAACCAAAAAAATTAGTTTTTCAGAAGATAGTTGAATCCTCAGCCAAAACAGATTATTAATTGTCAACCAAACTGTTGCATTACTAACCAAAAAAGATGAAATTTTTTACACAAAAGAGATGCATTTTCAACAAAAAAGTTGATTCTCGACCAAGAAAGCCAAATTGTCAACTAAAAAGTTGAATTGCCAACCAAAAAAGTTTAATTTTCTACCAAGAGAGGTACATGTTCATGAAGAGTTAATATTTTAATATAAAAAGATGCATTTTCTACTAAAAGTGATGAATTTTTAACAACAAAGTTGAGTATTCAAGCTGAAAAATCAAATGTTTTAGAAAAAATTGTCTTTTTATCCCGGAAAGATAAATTTTCTATAAAAAAGTTCATTTTCAACCAAAAGACTGATTTTCAACAACAAAAAATTAATTTTCAACCAAACAGATTTTCAACAAGAAAGTTCACTTTTCGACCAAAAAATATGACTTTTCAATAAAAGAGTTGAGCTTTAAAGCTAAAACGTCGAATGTTTTAGAAATGTGTTCACTTTTAAACCCGAAAAATGAATTTTCAACTAAATATTAGAATTTATAACCAAAATAGATGAATTTTTTATTAAAGCACCTCCAAAGTGGGGAAATAGGGTAATTTTTTCACGAAAAAAGGGAGAAAATAGGGGAAAGATTTATTTTTACAGGTGGAAAAGAAGAAACAATCTTTTTATTAGAAATATTATATTTTTAAATAATGTTAAACTATTTTTGAATGATTTCTACCATTGAAGAATTCATTTTAAAAAATTGGATATACTTCGGTCGTTGCAAATCCATTCACGGAGAAATAAAAAGGTCCGACAAAAAAATTTAATTTGTTTATGTTTAAAATCGTTTTATCTTTTTTAATTTAATGTTAACTATAAAAATTAATTAAAACTATTTTTAATTTAAATAATTTGAATTAATTATGATAAATGATTCTGTAACTTGAAAAAAATTAAACTTTCACTACATGCGGTATCATATTATAGTTTCGAATAGAATAATTTTGTAGATGTAAAACGAACAATAAGGTTTTTATAGTTCTTATGAATATTTACTAGTTTGAAAGAATTTGCAGCGTAATTCAAAGATTTTATTTTCAAATAGTATATATTTAAAGAGAAAAGGGGGAATTTGAAAAGAAGGGGAAACGCGGGGGAAAAGGAGAAAGACCCTTGGATTCCACATTTAGTATAATAATGCACTTCTTTCAGGCATGTTATTGTTTGCGATTTCTAAAAAAAAATTTTTTCCACTCACCCTTATGTATAATATTGTATATCATTCAAAGAAGGAGATCTTTGTAATCTGTACCTAGCTCTAAAATGGTTTTTCTCGTTATGCAACACGCATCATTGTATTTTAATGTAAAGGAGCTAGAAACGCTAATGGAGTGAAACGAGCTCGGTAAATCGAACAATAGAAAACATTAACTTTGTTTCATCTAATCATTTGTAACTTATTGTTGTTACACTTTCTTGTCAATTGAAAATCGACTTTGGCTAATTAGATCCTGATAGTCGTAATTAATAGATAGCTCAATAACGTAACAAATTATACTGAAAATTTTTGAATGCATTTAGAGTAAAAACTCTTTTAACTTATTAGAACTTCAATCTCTTAAAATAAAATACAAAAATGATATTTTGTTTACAGTAGAAGCCACATCTTGCGCGCGTTCTGATCATTCTGAATACGAACAAGACATTTTGTGCATATTGCACGAATGCCTTTCCACACTACCGATCACTTCCGCCGAACTATTGGACCAATTACGAAAGAACTTGAGCGCAGACGTTTCTTCTGCCGACATAAGTAAAATTCTGGAAAAACTCGCCGCTCAGGATGTCATAAAGTTAGTGATTTTCCCTCCGTCCTTTTACTAGCTTTTAATTCGCCTCTCCAATTCTTCCTTTTAATCTACAAAAACTTATTTCAGAATCAAAGAGGTGACGGAAGATGGGGTTTTTGGATATACAGTTCTGTCTGTGACGGAGGCACAATCGGCTCAATCGCCTTATCAATCGATTGTTGTAGAAAGTCCAGAACGAAATGAATCATCTGTGTCAGAATCAAATGAAGATGCGCCACCTGAAAAGCAATCGAAGCAGGATAAAATCGAGGACATCATGGCCTTGATATCCACACCGACGATCAGGGAAAAGGAGAGCAAGAAGGTCGGGGAACAAATTCTCGACCTTTTGTCAAAGCAAACCTCCAAGGAAAAATCTTTGGCGGAAAGATTTCGATCTCAGGGTGGAGCTCAGGTGATGGAGTTTTGTCCACATGGTACTCGAGTTGATTGCGCTAAAATCAATCAGACGAGTGGACAAGGATTTTCTGGGAAGTGCAAAAAGCTGCATTTTAAGAAGATTATTCAAAGTCACACGGACGAATCTCTGGGTGACTGTAGTTTTTTGAACACTTGCTTTCATATGGATACTTGCAAGTAAGAAATCATGCAGCTTTTATATTTAATAAAGAGACTTAAAATTTTCATTTTTGAGTTAGAAGTATACAGGAGGGCTACTCAAGTCATGAAAACAATTCCAGAAAGTCTGCCAGGCGGATGATTTTTAATTATCGGTTTTCTCCTGGTCAATTGTTTATTTTCCCGGTCTGGTAATCATACTTCTTTATCAAATTTCCATGTCCAGTTTCAGAATTTTAATTCTTTTAGGAAATTCCCTTTACCATGTCAGAATTAGCTATTTTAAAAAATTCCCTGAAATCCTTTCAGAAAGCCCTGAAATCTGTTGTTGAAATTCCGGTAAAACTTTATTTTTAAATCTCTGTACTCCACATAAGTCCCTGATATTCTAGATACCTTTTTAAAATCGTTTCAAATTTTCTGAAGTCTTACGAAATTCTTTGAAAACCCTTAACAATTTTTAAATCTCGATAAATTTCTTGGAATCTATAATATCGTTCAAAATTCCTTAAAAAGTGATGAAATCTTTGGAACCCTCTCAAATCCCATAAAATGCACAAAATCAGATAAAACTCTTTATAATTTTTTGAAATTCATTGAAATACTTTAAAATATCCTAGAAGTTTTGAAATCACTTGAAATTGTTGAAATTTATTGAAATTATTGAAATCCGTTGAAATTCATTGAAATCGATTCCTACAAAAATGATGAAATCGTTCAAACTCTTTGAATTTCCGTAAAATCAACAAAATCAGATAAAGCCATTTAATATCCTTTTAATTATCTCTAATATCTCTTTAAATCTTCGATCTTTTTTTTAATTCCTTGAAATCCTCTAGAATGCTCTAAAAGTTTTGAAATCCCTTGAAATTGTTAAAATCTCTTGAAATCCGTTAAATTCACTGAAATCTATTAAAACCCCTTGAATTCTATTGAAATCCTCTAAAATCTCTAAAAAAAACTCTTCAATTTTGTTAAATCCCTTAAAGTCTATAGAAATTCCTTACAATCTTATAGAATCTTTAATTTTTTTGAAATCCTTCAAATATTGTAAAATTCCTTGAAGTCTTTAAAATATTTTACACTTCTTAAATCTTACCATATCATTTGCAATCTTTTAACCTCTTGAAGTTTTCTATAATCAGGTTGGCCGTTTTAGTCGAGGAAAAAAATTCTCGGTCTTTTCTCGGTTCACTAAAATTTTTCACGGCCATTGAAATTAAAAATTCGAACTTAAGGCTGAAAAAATTTGCATATAAATTAATCAAAATTAGCTGCAAATTTTTAAATTATAAATTGTCATAAATTGAAGTTTAAAGATTTCTGGTTGAAAAATATACATCCACGCTAACATTTTCGATGCTCTAAATTGAAGAATGAATCAATAAATTTGGAAATCTGTAAAATTATATCATTCTAAGCAATTTTCAGTAAGAAACATAAAAAATTTTCTTTGAACTGAACACTGTTTAGATTAAAAGTTAAATTAAATGAATAATTGTTCAATTGTTATTTACTCATTAAAATTCAGCACTTTCTCTTTCAAACAATTCAGTTTCAAATTATTTAGTTTTTAATATTTGATTTATAATTTAAAAATGGAATATTTTAGATTGAAACAATATTTGAAAACGATTTGAAATTGAATAAAAGCGTGTTTCATTATGAATCTATTAATTTTAGGTTATTTAAAAATTGTAAAAGGTTTATAAAGATTCAATCGGACGTTTACATTTGCTTGACTACCAAGACTTTCGAATTACAATAGTTCAATTTTTAACGTTAAAATCTGTAACTTATTTAATTTTGGACAGTTTCAGAATCGTCTTGTAAAGTGAATTATTGTGCAATTTTTAGTATTCCGGCTATAGTTCAATTTTAAAACAAAAAATTTAATTGTCAATACTTTGGAAATTTCGATTTTTGAGATGGCGGACATGTTATTTCAGCCAATCAGCGAAGAAGTTTGAAAAAATGTTGAAAGGCAAAGTGAAACTAAATTCCCGCCCTTTTTCCGGCCAGGTAGGCACCGTGAAATCACTGTCCGAATGTAACATTTTTCTGTTTCCAGGTATGTCCACTACGAGGTAGATAGTTTGTCGCCCCAACAAAGAGACCATCACGTATCGCTTGATGTTGAGGGAAACGGAAATTCATCAAACCTAGAATCTACCTTCTCCAATGCAACAAATAAAGCAACAAGTACTATCTCATCAGCTGACACTTGTCCAAGACTCGCAAGTACAAATTTAAATAACTGCACCTCCGGAACAGAATTAACTCTCTACCCCGCACAATGGATCCAATGCGACCTTCGATACTTGGACATGTCCGTCCTGGGTAAATTTGCAGTAATAATGGCAGATCCTCCATGGGATATTCACATGGAATTGCCTTATGGAACAATGTCGGATGATGAAATGCGGCAGCTTGGAATTCCTGCACTTCAGGACGAAGGTTTACTTTTTCTCTGGGTAACTGGAAGAGCGATGGAGCTCGGCAGAGAATGTCTTCAACTGTGGGGATATGACAGAGTAGATGAGATAATCTGGGTGAAGACGAATCAACTTCAGAGAATAATTCGAACAGGGAGGACGGGTCATTGGTTGAACCATGGAAAAGAGCATTGCCTAGTTGGAATGAAGGGAAATCCTAGAATCAATCGAGGACTCGATAGTGACGTTATTGTCGCTGAAGTCAGAGCTACGAGTCACAAACCTGATGAAATTTACGGGATAATTGAACGTATGAGTCCTGGGACTAGGAAAATTGAACTCTTTGGTCGTCCGCATAACGTACAGCCGAATTGGATAACCTTGGGAAATCAGGTCGATGGTATTCATCTCATAGACCCACAACTTATAAAAGCTTTCAAGAAACGATACCCCGACGGCAATTCGATGAAACCTTGTAAAGCCTAGGTTCAATTTGCAAAATTAGCTTAATGTACTCTATTTTAGTATAATTTGTCTGTTTTGTATGGAAAGTTGAATAAAATATATTTTTTTTTTTCAAAAAAGCAGTGACAGGGTTGCTACAGAAGTCCGGTTCCAAAATTCCATGACTTTTCCAGGTTTTATAGGTCTACTTTTGAAAAAATTCGTATAATATTTAATCCAGTCAATTCTATTCAATTTCGACACATTGTACAATTAGCAATCAATGCAAATGTATAGGGCTTTTCAGTAATTATTTAATTCTAAACAATTCTCATCAATATTATTTTTATTAGTAAAAGCATCAATTCGAAAACTTAAAATTTGCGGTAAAGTATGAAAATAACTATTAAGACAGTAATTTTTTCAAAAATCCATGACTTCTAGTTCTTGTAGCAACCCTGAGGCACAAACTATTTTCGCCTGATTTTGTTATATAAAAAAAAGTTATAAAATGTTAAATAAGTGAGAGGATTTAAAATAGAATATAACTATAAAATTTTATTCAAGTACTCACCAATAAAGTGAGTTTAAATACAAACTATGCTGTAAATTTCCCATAGAATTATATACGCGTGGGTACAAAATCTAACTACTTTTTTTGAATAGACAAAATTCTTAAATATACAGCTTTCGTAAAACGGGTCAAATTACTTACGAGTAAGAAACCCTCTCCCTTCCAGAATACTGGTAAATTGCATCCGCAATACTGTGGATCCTTTTAGATATACATTTTTTGTCTGAATTTCCTCAAACTCTTATAAAATAGTTCTACATCCACAAGTCACTTAGAATTTGTAGTAATTTCTTACACTACTTAAGAATAAGCCTAAATATTTTAAGGCTTTTTAGAATACATTACGTGTAATCAATACAATTCTGCGTAGGTTTAAATAGACTCCTCCGAAGTGTGAACGAGAAATTACTTTCACGTAGATTCGCCCTAGATCTTCGTTTTAGTTCAGGTTTCTGAAACCCAAAATCCGATTTGTTTTCCTTTTCAGCGATGATCTCTTGTTTAGGCGCGAATTCAAAGACTCTTTTTAAAGAATCCATCCAATGTCTTTTTTGGTGCTCGTCTTCGACGGACAAAAAGTGTTTACCGACTTTAAATCCCAAAGGGGATTGATTCGTTGAATTTACGTCAACGCAAATTTGGTCTTTTGTTACTACTTGGAATGATAAATTGTATTTCCTTGCAGATCGCCTCACGGGTCTCGTTAATGCCAAACAGGTATTGAAAAGAAAACAGTGGTATTTCTGAAATTGTTAATTTTTGTTATAAAAATGTTTCCAATTTAAAAGCGACCTAATTAAATGTAAAATCAGAAGATTGATTACCATTCCACGAGTGTCTTTAAGTTGCCCTTCGGTTATCAACTCCGCAGCATTTTCAACGCATCTACCAGGATCGTATTCAGCTTTTGGATTAATTTTCGTCTGAGCCAATTTACACTCAGCTTCTCCCATAGCTTTGTCGATTTCATTGAGCAATTCTGATAAAATCTCTCGCGATTTCTTTAATGTATTTTCATCCAAATGGCCAGCTGGAGTGTGTCGCAAAATTTCTTTAACTAGGAGTGGATATTTTACGATGCGAGATCGAGGCACGTCCAGATACGTCCACAAATCGACAGCATGGGAAGATTCCATTTTCTTTTTTAAGAAATCCTGAAATCGTTTATTTGTGAGTTTCTTCGAATCGAGGAGATGTCTGGCCCAGACTTGAGTTCTGCATCTCTCAACGTACAAGGTTTTCAGCCGCGAAAACTGTAGGAAAGGCACAACAATAAAAATTCAAAAATTAATAATAATCTAGAAGTGTTCGCAGCTAATATATTCTGTTCGCAATATGAAGCTGGTTCGCAGAGATGCTTTTATTTTTTATTTCTGTTTTTCTAAATTGGTTCGTTTTATTATTTAAAGTTTAGAATCACATAAGTGTAAAAGAAAAATAAGAATGTTTAATGGATAATATATAGAATTCTTTGGGATCAATTTTAAATGATTGAAATTGTACAACTAAGTGGAATTATTAATTGGAAACAAATATTTTTGAAATAAATATATTTGATATTTTACTCACTGTTTCTTCAAGTTTCTTTTACGGTTAATAAGTTTTTGATTTTTTAGATTAAAGAAAAAGCCTTTAATATGTTTAACTTCTGATACTAGTTTCAGTAAAAATAATGAAATTGTTAAAATATATTACAATTACATTTTTTTAATTTCAAGCAGGAATGGAGTGATGAACCTTCTCAGTTTATTAAATAAAAAAATTCAGAATGATTTCAAATATCATAAAAATGATATGAGCTCCTCTTTTTAAACCTAGTTCAAAACTGTTAATTAAAAAAAATTTAATCTTGTTGATCAGGTTTAAAAATTAAATGATTGCAAGCTGAAATCGATTTAAATGGAACCAATGCTTAGTTAAATCATTAAATTTAACCTGAAATGTCTATAATTGCTTAAATAAACGTTTGAAATTAGACAATATTAAATTAAAGTCTTTAAATAATTCATAAAATCCCAATTCAAAGCCTTCGATATTAAGCAAACACTTTCAAACACTTGGAAGCTACAAAAATGTAGACATTTTTATTCTTAAGGTTACAAATTTTAATAATTTCCCTACTGAGCATTTAAAACTGCAAATTAATGAACTTTACAACATAAAAGTGGACCATTTTCAAATGTAGAGCGATGAAAATTGAGAATTTTTTCATTCGAATTGCAACAAAATTGTAACGCATCAAATTTATAGCCTTTTAACTTTAAAATTCAAAGCTTTCAAAACACAAAAATAACAAAATAATCCTTGAATATTCTGAATTCCTGAAATTCCCTGAATATTCAAAATTCTCTTAATTCTTTGAAATCCTGGAATATTCTGAATTCTTTAAATTCTTTCAATTCTTTAAATTACCCAAATGCTCTGAAATCCCTGAAATTCTCTGAATACCTTAAATATTTTGAATTTCTTAAAATACTCCAATTTTCTGAATCCCCTGCATTCCTAAAATTCCATCAATTCTGTCAATTTCTTGAATTCTTTCAATTTTCTGAATTCGCTGAATTCATAATATTCAAGGAATTCAGGAAATTCTCTAAATTTGCTGAATTCCTTTAAATCTCTAAATTCCTTCTATTCATCTGAAATCCTTAAATATTCTGAATTCTTTGTATTCAGAGAATTTCTTGAATTCTGTGAAATCCGTGGATTCTTCTGAATTCTCTGCATTATTTTGAAGTCCTTGAAAACTAAGGAATTCTTAGAATTTAGGAAATTCCACGAATTCAGGGAATTGCACAAAATTTAGGTGATTGAGGGAATTCCAAAGATTTCAAAATAATGCAAGGAATTTAGAGAATTTAAACGAATTCAAGGAATTTAGATGATACATACAATTTAAAGAATGAAAAAGAATTCAAATTAACGAAACATATATATATATATATATGAAATTTTACTTTTTTACCACATATATAATAACTTTAAGTTGAAATCCTGTACAATTTATAAATTCCGAAAAAGCATTTTAAAACTTAATATTTTTGAGGTAGCTTTCCAATTTTCCAAGCCCCGTTCCACATTAATGAAAAAATAAAACAGTTTTGCATGAAAAATAAAGCCATGCCCCTCAAATTTTTTTCAAGTGATTGAACTGTACAGTGCAACGGAAATGCAATGTTTCCTGCAGGCTTTAGCTCGCATATAATAATGCTAGTTAGAGAATAATTGGTTTAGAAGTTATTATTTACCCAATCTACTATCGTTGGTCCAACGTTGTCCGTAAATCCGGCTTTGTCACGAAGCTCGACCAATTTATCTCTCAATTCACTGTGCAAATCGATAAAACTATCGATGTTGCCGAAGAGAGTGTCGAGTTCGGAGGAACTTAAAATGTTTGCTGAGAGCAGAGGCTCGTAGTAACATTCTCTCAAGGCAGTGAGATCGTTTAAGAGAACATTTTCTCCGCAGTATAATTCGTAGATTGCTTCTTGTCTTTTTACTTGTCTGCGACTCAAAGTCGAGTCGAGATGATCTTTAATATTTCCCTCTGCTATGTCGACTATCCAACTACGCATTACCACATTACCTGCGAATTCGTTCCTGAAAAATGCAAAAAATTCATTAAATCCGACTTTTAATTAGAAATAATGTAACTTGGGAAATTTATTTACACTTGAAAGTAGTGTAGGCCTTGTCTCATTCAAGGCTCGGACTCACTTAAGAGATCAAAAAGAGTGTCAGTAGTGGCATACACTTTGAAAAATAGTAGCAAAATAGTGTCATCTAATTTTTTAAATATTAAATCGAGAGTTTCAGTATTTTTGAAACCTGGTACACAATATAAATCTTCCATAAAATCGCGCGAAATCCTTTCGAATCTTTTAAAATGCCCTAAAAGCATTAAAGTCCTTTGAAATTTCCTTTCATTTATTCCCTAAACTTGACTAGAAATAAGTTGGAATCAATTGAAATATTCTAAATATCATTGATATCCTAGATACATTTTTTAAATCCATTGAAATTTTCTGAAATCCTACTAAATTATTTGAAAACCCTTACAAATTTGGAAATTGCAATCTTTTAAGATACCCTAAACTCTATAAAATCTTTTGAAATACCTTGAAATTGATAAAATTTCTTAAATCTTGTTATATCCCAAGCAGTCCCACAAAAATCGATTAAAATCATGTAAAAACATCTTGCGATCCGTAATATCTTTCACAATTCCTTCAAAAATGATGACATCTTTGAAATCCTCATAAATCTCATAAAATCTGATAAATCTCCTTGAAATATTTTCTGAAATGCCTTAAAATATTCTAGAACATCCGAAAAGCTTTTAAATCCCTTGAAATATATTGAAATCCTTTAAAATCTACTGAAAATTATTAAAACCTCTTAAATTCTGTTAAAATCCCTTGAAATTGATATAATGCCTGAAATATGTTGAAATCACTATTAATCCCACAAGAATGGAGTAAAATCCCGTAAAATTTCTTTAAATCTGTAATATCTTTCAAAACTCCTTAAAAAATGATGAAATATTTGAAATCCTCAGGAATCCCATAAAATCTGATAAATCCCCTTCAAATATTTTGTGAAATTCCTTAAAATATTCTAGAACATCCGAAAAGCTTTTAAATCCCTTGAAATATATTGAAATCCTTTTAAACCTCCTGAAATCCTTTAAAATCTACTGAAAATGATTAAAACCCCTTAAATTCTATGAAAACTCCTTGAAATTGATATAATCCCTCAAATCTGTTGAAATCACTATTATTCTCACAAGAATGGAATATAATCCCGGAAAACTTCTTTAAATCTGCAATATCTTTCAAAATTCCTTAAAAATGATGAAATATTTGAAATCCTCAAGAATACCATAAAATCTGATAAATCCCCTTGAAATATTTTCTGAAATTCCTTAAAATATTTTAGAACATCTGAAAAGCTTTTAAATCCCTTAAAATATATTGAAATCCTTTAAAATCTACTGAAAATGATTAAAACCCCTTAAATTATGTTAAAACTCGTTGAAATGGATATAATCCCTGAAATCTGATGAAATCACTATTAATCCCACAAGAATGGAGTATAATCCCGCCAAAGTTCTTGAAATCTGTAATATCTTTCAAAATTCCTTCAAAAATAATGATATATTTGAAATCCTCAGAAATCCCATAAAATTTAAAAGTTTAAAAGCTTTTCTTTCTTCTGTCTTACGATCCAATAAATAAGACTGAAGAAAGAAAAGCTTTTAAATTTTGAAATGATATCAACGGCCGAAGAAAAAGGAGAAACAACTTCAAATCTGACTTCAAAAAGTTGGTTTAGATAATTATAAATCCCATAAAATCTGATAAATCCCCTTGAAATATTTTATATTTTCTGAAATTTCTTTAAATCTTTTAGAACATCCGAAAAGCTTTTGAATCCCTTGAAATATACTGAAATCCTTTAAAATCTGCTGAAAATGATTAAAACCCCTTAAATTCTGTTAAAACTCCTTGAAATTGATATAATTCCTCAAATCTATTGAAATTGATATAATCGCTCAAATCTATTGAAATTACTAGTAATCCCACAAGAATGGAGTATTAATCTGTAAAACTTGTTGAAATCTGTGATATCTTTCAAGATACCTTCGAAAATGATCAAATATTTTAGATCATCCGAAAAGCTTTTAAATCCCTTGAATGAAATATATTGAAATCCTTTAAAATCTCCGGAAATCCTTTAAAATCTACTAAAAATTATTAAAACCCCTTAAATTCTGTTAAAATTCCTTGAAATTGATATAATCCCTTAAATCTGCTGAAATACCTATTAATCCCACAAGAATGGAATAAAGTCCCGTAAAACATCTTGAAATCTGTATATCTTTCGAAATTCCTTCAAAAATAATGAAATCTATGAAATCCTCTTAAATCCCATAAAATCTGATAAAGCCACTTGAAATTCCTTGAAATATTTTAGAACATCCGAGAAGCTTTGAAATCCCTTAAATTATATTGAAATCCTTTATAATCTAGAAAAATGATTAAAACCCCCTGAATTCTGGTTTAATCCCTTGAAATTTGTATAATACCTCAAATATTTTGAAATCACTAATAATTCCACAAGAATGGAGTAAAATCCCGTGAAACATCTTTAAATCTCTATAATATCTTTCGAAATTCCTTAAAAATTGACAAAATTTTTGAAATCCTCTTAAATCACGAAAAATCTGATGAAGTCCCTTAAAATCTCTTACAAGTATTGATATGTTCTGCAATTTCCTAAAAATTTGTTAAATGCCCGAAAAGCTTTAAGTCTCTTGAAATTTTTAAAATCTATTAAAACCCCTTGAATTCTGTTGAAATCATCTAAAATCCTTGAAAAACTCTCAAATTTTTTGAAATCCCTTCAAACCTTTAGAAATGTCGTACAATCTTATGGAACCTTTTAATTTCTTTTGAATTCCTATGACTCCCTCAAATATTGTAAAATTCTTTGAAATCCCTTGAATTTTTGTAAATACCATACAAATTCGTTGAAATCTTTTTAACCTTCTGAGATCATATGGAATCATTTAAAAATGTGTTATCTCTTGAAATTTACAATTATCCTACGAAATTCTTTGAAATCTCATGAAATTCATTGGAATATTTTAAATACACTATATTCTTTTAAATTCTTTATAATTGTTTAAATGTCTTAAATCTTGAAAAATTGCTAGAAATATTTTGAAATACCATAAAACATCTTGAAATATTAATAATTTTCAAAAATCCCTTTAAAAATGTTAAAATCTTTGTAATCCTCTGAGACCCCATATTATAATTTCTTTTGAAATCCTATAACTCCTTTCAAATTCCTTGAAATCCCTTGAAATTTCATTTATCCCCTTAATTTCTCTAGAAATACATTGGAATATTATTGATATCCTGGGTACGTCTTTATAAATCCGTTGAAATTTTCTGAAATCCTACGAAATTATTTGAAATCCCTTACAAATTTTGAAATTGGAATCTTTTGAAATACCCTATACTCTTTAAAATCTTTTGAACTCCTTTTAAATCTATAGAAATTTCTTATAATCTTATTAAATCTTTTTACTTCGTTTGAAATCATAGGAGTTTCAAATATTGTAAAATTCTTTGAAATCCCTTTAAATTTTGTAAATACCATAAAAATTCTAAACCTTCAGAGATCTTACGGAATCATTTGAAATTCTTTAGAAATTTTAAAATCTCTTGAAATTATCTATTACATACTTCTATTATTACTATTATGTTATCTAAATACACTATATTCTTTAAAAACCTTTTCAATTTTTTAAATCTCTTAAATCTTGAAAAATTGCTAGAAATCTTTAGAAATACGGTAAAACATCTGATATTATTTGATATTCTTAAAAATCCCTTTAAAAATGTTAAAATCTTTGAAATCCTGAGAGACCCCTTGTAACCTAAAAGTGTTAATAGTGGCGTGAGTCCGAAGTCTACGTACTTTTTTGGTGTGGGGAGAATTTCTGCTTCAGATCCAGCAAATGATAAAAAAGAGGCATTCAGCTGGCTGGTGCTCGTTCTTTTGCGTTTCTTCTCAGATTTTGAAGCTGATGGCAAAGTCGCAAAAAATATATTACTAGCCACCTCCGTGATTCTTCGTCGCTTTTTTCTTCCAACTACCGAGTCAATAGAAATGTCCATGGAACTTATACTAATTGCATCGCTTTTCGGACGTTTTCTTGACCTCTGAAATTAGATTTAATTATTTGTTAATATTATTTCAGTTATATGGATAATCAAATGTACAGAAGCTGATAATTCTTTCTTTTTTGGATATTAAATAATTGAAATTCGTTTTAATCCGTAGATATATTACATAAAATCTTAAACTGACAGCAGGTAGTAGGTTACCTTTATTTACCTGCCGAAATCAAAAGGAGGGAACATATTTTTTCTGAACCCGAACGCCCTCAATTTCTTCTCATGAAGAAAAAGTGGCACGAATATTATACTGGACTTTAAAAATTACATACGAAACAAGAAAAGGCTTTACTTACCAGCCAGAACCTTTTTCGAGGTTCTTGAAACTCCGAAATCGTAACGTCACCGATTTCATCCATTTTTGCACTGAGATTTTTTGGCCTTTGAAATCTGTTCGGAGCAACGAAAAAACTACTTTTTACCAAGCACACGCGCTATTCTCGCCATCTTCTTCACTTGAGGGAACGAAGCACACAGAAAATTCGTAAATATTGAGTTCAGGAACGAAAATAATAACCGCAGAGTAGAGTAAATAAACAAAAACCGTGTGTTCACTACCGGTAATTTCAAAAAGTCTTCGGAGCACTTCGGACTTCGGAGGCGTTCCGAGGTTATGCTTGCTTTCTCTTTTTTTTTTGTATTTGACACGAACAGCCCCGTGACACTCTGATATGAAAGTGACGGAAATGTTGAGTACGTCCGCGGGTGGCGCTGGCTGTACTTTTAGGCAGAAAATTATTCAAATGAATGGGGAAAGTCTCAAAATTTGAAATTTTGTGCTTTATATATAATAAAAACGGACTTTTTAAATTTTTTTGCTTTAGAATTAGGTTTGAAGGCTTTTACACTGAAATTGTATCAAGTTTTTTTTTGTGATGAACGAGAATAATCGTAATAATAATAATGGAGAGAATTTTGCCGAACATTTTGCCTTGAGAATTTTGAAGATTTCAAGAGAATAAACGAGTTTTCTTAAAATTCCTGGTAAAATTGAAATAATGTTTTATTTGGTAAATTAATTTTAAGAGAATATTAAAAAATGATTCTCTGAAATTTCGAAAAATAATGTAGAAAATATTAAAGCAAAATTTTTCAATTCTGCAAGTTTACAACATTTTACAAAAAATTCGTGTTAGTTTAAGAAATATTAAGAAGTTTCGCAAAGATTTCATAAAATTAAAAACAAAATGTCGATTTTATAAAATTAAAAAAAAAACGATTTTTAAAGATTTCCAAGAAAAAATTTCGAATCTTTTTAAGAATGAAAGGTTTCAAGAGAATGAAAAACTTTCCTAGATAAAATTGAACAAGATTTCAAAAAATTTCGAAAGATTTCCAAAATTGTCAGAAAAGTATGTGGAGGTTTTAAGGCAACGATTTCAAGAAATTTAAAACAAAATGTAGATTTTTGAAGATTTCGAAAAAAGATGTTGTTTAGTCATTTTGAAATTTAAATTTTTCAGTTAAAGAAAAATTATGAAAAATTCGAATCACTTTAAAAGATATTGAAGTTTTCAAAAAATGTCGAAAAATTATTTTAAAAAAGAATGTAGAAGATTTTAAAGCAAAAATTTTGAATTTTCCAAGATTACCAAATTTTTTTAATTTTTCAAAAAGTGATTTTTTACTTTGAAAAATTAATTTTAAGATAAAATTGAAAATTATTTCAAAATATTCCTAAAATTGAAGCCGGAAGATTCTAAGGCATGTATTGGAAAACTGTGTATGATTTTTTATTGAAAAATATTAATTTCAAGGGAACAACAACATTGTCGAAAAAATATCTGGAAGATATTAAAGCAATTTTTTCTGCTAGATTAAAAAAAAAATTATTTTTGAAAAGATTTCGAAAATAATTTCAAACTTGAAACAGTTTCAAGAAAATTAAGAAAAAATTAAGAATTTTGAGAATTTAAAAAAAAAGGGTTTTAAACTTTTGAAGGGTTCTAAAGGAATCAAAAAATCTTCTTAAAATTCCTGGGAAGATTTAAATAATGTTTTATTTTGTCAATTAATTTTAAGAAAACATTCAAAAAGATTCCATAAGATTTTGAAAACTAACGAACAATAATCTTCAAGATTTTTTGGTAAAATGTTTTTATTTTTCAGGATATAAAATGATTTTCTAAAATTTCGAAAAATAATGTAAAAAATATTAAAACAAAATTTTGCAATTTTGCAAGATTACAAAATTGTACAAAAAAATTCGTGTTAGTTGTGGAAACTTTAAGAAGTTTTGCGAAGATTTCATAAAATTTAAAACAAAATTGATTTTTAAAAATTTCGAAGAAAAAATTTTCTAAAGATTCATAGGAAATTTAAAATGTTTTTTTTTTTATTTTCACACATAATTTTAATAGAATATTCCAAAAGATATCCAAAATTGTTTTAAAGAATCTGAAAGTTTGTTGTGAAATTGTTTTTATTTTGTAGGAAAAATAAAGTAGAAAATTTTTTGGACGATTACCAAATTTAAAAAAAAAATCGGGTCTATTCAAGAAATATAAAGAAGTTTTGAAAAGCATGAAAAATAATCAAGAAAAGATTTCAAAGAATTTAAAACGATTGTGTTATTTTTGACGAATAAAACAAAAAATACGCGTCCTATCAAAAAGTGGTTAATAAAAAATTTGTAGATCTTTTTTAGGTTCACGATTTTTGTATTGTCATTTTTTTCTGTATCTCGCGTAGTTTGACCGCAAAATAGAATTTTTAATTATTTCTTGTGCGATCAAAATTTGAATTTTCAATTTTTCGAAAAAATTCAAAAAGTTGTTATGATGGTCTTGTAGGGCTCTCAAAAAAAACGTTTCAGAAAAAAAAAGAAAAAAAAAAGAAAAAAAAAGAAAATTTCACAAGGATAAATTGTTTGTCTTTTGGAGTACTACTAATAACCGTACGTAGAATTTTTAAATTTCGAAAAAAGTGGTCTCAAAAATTTTCAAAATGTGCTCAGTTTTTGAATTTTAATCCAAAATAGCTGGTTAACGAACTCGTTCTTTCTTTTTAGGCCTTCAAAAAGTGTGCCAAAGCAAAATCTGATCTGATCAATCTTTCGAAAGTTATCGTGCCTACACGATACTACAGACTACAGACGGACAGACAGACCGACAGACGGACAGACAGACAGACAGACACCTTCGTAGAAACCACTTTTTCTGACTCAGGGGGCCTCAAAACGTCGACATTTGATTTTATCCGCGAAAGTCATTTTTCACATAAAACCAATACCTTCTCATTGAGATGAGAATGTCAAAAATATGAATTTTTCACAATCTAATGCAAAGGGGTCAGTGGCCTCCAAATTGATCAAACAGACTCAGGGTTCTCATGCGCCAGTTCTCAACAGAGTTCTGCTTTCGATTTTCGTACTTTTTTATGATGTACATTTTTCTAATTTTCTCTAGAAAATCGCAATTTTTCAAAAAAATTTGTAAAAAGATTTGCCTTGAATAAGGACAAACTTGAGTGTGATCAGAAAAAAATTACTCATTCAAAGAGCTACCTGTAATCAAGACAGCGAACAACATTTCACAATAAAAATAGTCAACCTAGACAACTTCCCAAGAATTGAGTTCACATTCTCGCCTATTCAGTGATATTCAACAAGCATAAAAACAATCCCTGGTACACTCAACTAACATCTTCTCAGTTGGAGTCAACTAAACCCGCAAAAAAAATCATCATGAAAAATAATCTCTTTAGACATCTTGCTAGCACTATAGTTCCGTAACATCCCAGTCTAGCACATTTGACAAATCCCATCTCAGCAACCTTCAACTAAAACTGACAAAAAATTTCAAAAGAAGAATAATCACGACAGGTACCTTGTCGGGATTCTAGTAATTACCTCTTCTTCGCTGTAATATTTTACTAATTCCAAGTCTCTGCATCCTTCATCTTAAAAAGCCAAAAAATTGTAATTCAAAAGTTGTCACCTCAGATCCATATCGCCGTTCACAGAGTGATATTTAACAACCACATACATAACCCCTAATATAGTTAAGGTAGCCTGTCGCAAATGCCTGCAACTGAAACAGCCTAACAAACTTTGAATTGCAAATAGCCAAACTAAGTGAAAAAGACTAGAAATTTAGAAAAAGTCAACCAAGATACCTTCCCAGATCACTAATTAATTTCCCGATACCTACAGTAATGTTTAGAAACCCCAAAAAACAACTTCTAGTTCATTTAACGAACCCTGTCTCACCTGCCTTCAACTAAAGTAGCCAAAACAATTTTAGGTAAAAAATAATCAATTCAGAAACCTTTCCAAGACCGTAGGTAATATCGCCAACAACGTGCTAATATTCAACAATCTCCAGGAATTGCCCCTGGCATATTTGACATACATATGGCACACTCACATATTTGACACATATATTTTTGAGAATTTCTACAATTTCAGCCAGGACAAGAGGTTTTAAATATACCAGAAGTAGTTCTTGAGGATTATTGAATGTTTGCAAAACGTTAGCGATATTCACAATGCTCTTTGATATGTGCCTGGATTGATTATTTTCTAATTAAAATTCTTTTGGCTGTTTTAACTGATCGCAGGTGAAACGGGGTTTGTCAAATATACTATAAGTTATTTTTTTACGATACTGAGCATTACTGTACGTATCAAGAAATTTACTAGAGCCCTGTCACAGTGTCTGGGGTAATTATTTTTGATTTTAAATTGTTTTGGCTGGTTCAGTTTAAGGCAGCTGAAACGGGGTTGGTTAAATGTATAAGCGGTTGGTTTTTGGGGTTGCTGAACATTGCTGTGGGCATAAGGAAACGCACAAGAGTCCTGAGATCATACATGAGTTGACAATTTTCAATTGGGATTTTTCCTGCATTTTGAGTTGAAGACAGTTAAGTTGAGGATATTTACATTCCTAGGGGTAGTTCTTCAGATTACTTAAATATTAAGGCGGCAAAACGGTAATTGAAGGCAGCTAAGATGGGGTATTTTTACTTTGAAATTTTTTTAGCTGTCTTAGTTACAGGCAGCCGATCGAATTAGTAATTTTTTTCCTAACGAATAGTTGCCCACTATATGTTAATAAAATTTGTAAAATTTCCCTAGTAATTGGTATGGTTTTAACAATTTTTATTCAGAAGGATGATACGGTACTTTTTCAGAAGAAAAAAGCTATAAAATAAAAATTAACTCCTTTAGACACTTAAGTTCATCCTTACTGAAGGCAAAGCTTTTTTACAGAGTTTTCTGAATAATTGCAATTTTCTATGGCAAATAAGAAAAATGTGCAAACGAAAAATGTTTGAAAATCAAAAAGAGAACTTTGTGAAGTATTTTTGGAGTCCATTGACCTCTTCTCATTTGTTTGACAAAACATTCTAATTTTTCTTAATTTTGTTCCAACAATCGGAAGAAGGCATACCGCCTAATTAAATAAAATGGCCTATCTAAAATTTCTTAAAAATTATGAATACCACAAAAAATACAGTTTTCAAAAAATATATATATAAAATTAGCAATTTGAGCTGAAAATTTTTGGAATTTAACAAATTTTTGAATGTTCAAAAAGGCGAAGAATGATACTTTCCTTTAGCTTCAATTAATAAGGAATTGAGCGTTTCTTTGATTAATCTGGAAAAAATGTTTAATACTATTCATAACATGGTCTGTTAAGCTAGCACCTCTACAATCGAATTTTAGAATATTTCATAGCTCAGAATTTTGGGCTTTTTTTAGGCCCTAATTAAAATTTTTGGGCTCCTTTACTTTTTCCAAAAAATCGATTTTCTTGTGGAGGTGCTAGCTTACATTCAGCTAGCACCTTCACTTCCTAAAAACACAAAATGATAAAAATGGAATTTCACCAAAATTTTGGGCTTTTTTTGACTCTTGAAATCCGCAAAAAAATTTTTCTTAAAACAACCCTTAAGCTCCGAAATCAACCCCCTTCACAAAATTTGAATTTTTCGTGAATTTAAACCAGGCATACTTTTGGGCTTTTTTTGGGCTCCTTGAAAATACTCACTCCGATTTTTGGGCTCCAACCCTTAACATTAAAAATCAACCCCTTAGCACAACGCAGATGTTACTTTCTCTTTATTTAGGCATTTAACTTTGTACATTTCAACTAAAATGTGTTAATCTTCTAATACTTGTTCAAAAAGTACTATATATTGTGCAAATGTTCCAATTTTTCAACTCGCTGTAAAATTTTTTATTTTCAAATTTTTGTTGTATTTCAGATGAATTGACTGAGAACCTCGGAAAATACAAGCTATTCGTCCGTGTAATCCTCCACTCAAATTTCCGAAAGGCAATTTGCTTGAAGGACCTACGTGACAAATTGAGAATTTGTCAAAGTTCTCAACGACGAGTTTG
Source organism: Andricus grossulariae (assembly GCA_011634705.1). Taxonomy (NCBI): domain Eukaryota; kingdom Metazoa; phylum Arthropoda; class Insecta; order Hymenoptera; family Cynipidae; genus Andricus; species Andricus grossulariae. The sequence goes on along the minus strand of JAABKJ010000755.1, from coordinate 46,783,193 downwards.
CTCATCCCAATGAATCGTCCTATTGTATTGGGACCCTCCGCTTTCTAATATATTGGCCTGTAAGTGCCGGAAAATCTTTCCGGTCACGTAAACAGCTGTCGATCACGCGCACAGGTCGAAGCCGGGAAGCTCAACCGGCACTTCAAGAAAGGAAAGAAAACAGGATTTGAAAAAAAAAAACGAATAATGAATAAAGAACGGAGTTAATAACAACTTATGCATCGGGAGATAAAAAAAAAGGAAATCAATAACAACTTACAGGTCCGATATGGTAAATTGTATAGGGGTAAGGGTTCTCGTTACATTCAAATAACAAGACATTTTTAGATCAATCGACAAACAACGAACAACTCTGGATAGCCAATTGAATAACAATTTTCTAATGGATGTAAATGCAACCGTGAACTCGGATGTGCACATACATCCGACTAGAGTAAGAAAATTAATTAATAATATTGAATTATTCTTTTATGTTAATATTAGAGTAAGAAGCCTCCTCTTTACTATTAAAATTAGAATTTATTATCATATAAAGGCAGAAATAGAAGGGTGTTCAAGAAGTCATATGAATCTCACAAGAAGCTCAATTTTACAATTATTAGCAATTAGTTATTGAAAAATAAACTTGAATGACCGTTCTATTTGGCCTAGCTTCACGGTTCCTTTTGGAAGATGAAGCTAGGATAGATTTAGGTTATATATTTTGATTTCAGATTTGTTGGATAATTATTTATATTTCCAATTGCTTATTAAAATTATTAAATAAATATAAAATTTGGTGCCGACGCACGAAGACTGAGGTAGTGGGATCGAGGCAGGCGTGCCCCACTGCTTGGTTGCGACTCCGTTGTCGGGGTCTCAACCAATCAGCGGGCTCGTAGCCGTCTTCCACCAGCACAGAGAGCTCCTGCTCGGTCACCGGGAGCGATATCTTCGATTTAGAGATCAATTCGTCGCAACACATCCTGTAAGCGTGGTACGCAGCTCCGCATTCGTCTTATTTACATAAACACAAATTTAAAACTTAGCTTCTTTTCGCTTAGTCGTGATTTCAGTTCACTTTTTCTACCTACAGTGGTTCGGTATATTTTTCTCATATTCGTTCCTTCGGTCAGCAGTTCCGAGATTCAGGGAGTTCCAGTTGGTCGCCATCGTGATTGAGAATCATTCTGCGAAGTGAGTGCGTCAGCCGGATGAGACCAGCCTCGTCAACGGTTCCTTCAACCAGTGAAAGTGATAGTGGTTAGTGCAGTGTGAAGAGTCTCTCTCATCTGGCTGAACGGAGTCTGGCCGATAGGTTAGTCCTTCGTTTGACTGAATAAATCCCTCTTCGTAAGAACGGAGCTTATTGGCCCCTCCTTCTTGAGAGGAATTTTCGGGAAGCGGGACCGACACTCTCACGCTAACGTGAGCATGCATTATCCTGTCATCGTCCTACCTTACCGTTCCACCAATCTGGTCCGAGTACGGGAGGTTTTTATGGACACTTAAAACACCATTGATGACTGGGAGTGACAGGAACAAGCGGACGCGGAGGCGTCAATATTTACAGGCCGTGGAGGTCACCCTACCTGTGGACGAACGTGAGTGCCGCGCCGCGGAGCGACAGCTCGACACCATCGGGAGACAGCGGAAACGCGCCCTCGAGAGGGTACGACGAGTCGAGGAGTTACGTACCCGTCGCATCAAAGAGGAGCGACATTAGGCCGCGGAACAAGGGCGGCAATTAGCGCCTTCAGCCTCTCCAACTCGCCTGGTCGAACAACCTTTTGCTAGTCCCGCCGAGGCCCATACCCCAGTTCCATCTCGTTCCGTCGAACAACCAGGACCTTGCGAAGACGTGCTGTTCTTGTCAGCTGACCAGACACCAGAGATGTTCTCTCCTCCTGTACTGTCGTTGCCGTCTAGAGAATTCCGGGGAGACTTGCGATCACTCACCAACCCCCTCCCATTTCAGGTTGATGGAACCGTTTAGGCTAACCCGTCACAGGACTCCTTAGCCAGTCTCCTCTTCTTGCCTCTCCAACCTTCCTGTTTTCACCCCCCCCCCCCACAACACAAATATTTTTATACAAATGCCGCACTCGGCGACCACACACTTCTCTCTCCTTTTTTCTGATTTCCTTCCCGGTTTCCAACCAGATTGATCCTTTTTCCGCTCTCACGGTGACAAGAGAGAACAACTCACGTCATTCCCGGTAGCCCGTTCGTAACATCCCTCTACCTTCCTTTCCTTTATTCGCCACCTAGCACTGTTTATCCTACCCCCCCCCCAACCCATTCCTAAAATAACCCGGGTAGATAACATTATTTTAAAGATTATTTATTCTTAATGATCTGCCCTTGAAACGTGTTCCTTATTAATTCATAAATAATTTATTTAGGTGCTATAATTGCTTTAATTATTATTCAATAATGGGTACAATTTCGAACATCATATACCTAAAGAGGAAAGGGGAAAGAGGGGAAGTTTTTTGAGAATAGGGGGGAAAAGGGGAATTTCAAGAAAAAAGGGGAAAATGAGGGCAAAAGGAGAAGACTACACTTTGCAATTATATTTATAATTTGAATTATATCATATTATATTACACCTGCATCATATTATAACATATCATATTCTACATCATCAACATATATTATATTATAACTTTTTATATTAAAAAAAATCAAACAGATTTTCAGCTGAACATATTTCAGAAATGCTTTCTTGAACCCTTCCCATTTGAAAAATTCAAAACATATTTTATTTCAGTCATATCTACGTGGTAAAAAAAGTCAAATCTACGTGGAGTAGGTATTTTCGAGGAGTACACAAATCAGAGACTATCCACACTCTTATATTCGCAAAAAGATTATTTATTTAGAAATTCACATCTACGAGGTACCAAGAGGTTGCTTTTTTATGTTAAGGATTGGAGCCCAAAAATCGGAGTAGGTATTTTTAAGGAGCCCAAAAAATCAGAGAGTCTATCCACACTAAAATTCCTAAAAAGGATTTTTTTTGTTGAGAAAGTCACATCTGTGAGGTGCCAAGGGGTTTATTTTTAATCTTAAGAGCTGGAGCCCAAAAATTGGATTGGTTGTTCACGAGAAGCCCGATAAAAGCCCAAAAACATGCCTGGATTAAAGTCGCGAAAAAGTCGAATTTTGTGAAGGGGATTGATTTTGGGCCTAAGGGTTGTTTTGTGGAAATCTTTTTTATGGATTCCAAGAGCCCAAAAAAGCCAAAAATTCTGGTGAAATTGCATTTTTATTATTTTGTGTTTTTAGGAAGTAGAGGTGCTAGCTTAATTTAAGCTAGCACCTTCACAAGAAAAATGATTTTTTGAAAAAAGTGAAGGAGCCCAAAAATTTTAATTGGGGCCCAAAAATAGCCCTATTAAAGCTCAAAATTTTGAAAAATTCGATTGAGAAGGTGCCAGCTTAATCGACCTTTCATTTTGTACGTTATTTGTGCTATAACTGCAAATAATTATAAAATCGAGTAAAAGTTAAGGTTTTGGAGGGATTGCGTTGCATCGACAATAAAAGATTCCTTTCCAAGGACTGAATTTGCTATTTCAGTATGTTATTCCAGAGTTACCACACTTTAATTAAAATTTTAATTCATTATAAAATCTGCAAATGAGATACAATTAAAATATTAATTTCCCTAAAGTTGTAAACCGTATAATGTTATTCGATTTTTATAGAGAAGCTTTATTCTAAAAAAATTGCACTCATATGTAGAAAAACCTAAAGTTTTCTGAAATCGAAATGTTGCAATTTCCAAAAATTGAATTATTTCAAACTTGAAGTACTCAGATTTGAAGTCTCGTGAAAATGAAACGTATTCAAATTCAGGAGATTCGGAATCAGTACAGTCTTGTATCAACAAAGTAGGGTAAAATAGATTAGGTGGGTAAATAAGTCTTATTTTTCTAGTCTGAAGAAATAACTTGTAATCAAGTACGCTTTCTAAAGGTGATGTAGGTTATTTATAAGAATCACGATATTTCTTACTCACTGTTCCAATAATAGTTAATTAGCAATTAGTAGTTTTTCTGAGAAATTCAGCGTATAATGCACAAATTTCCAGAATTTTTGCAAATATTCAATAATTTATGGACGCACAGTGGGACCAAACTGTATTTTTTTAACAAATCGGACCAGAGAAACTGGTCACAATTTTTATTCGATTTGAAAATACTTTTTCCTCAAACCATATCTGATTAAATTCTGCAAACTCTCCTTCAGGCTAGTTGGACCATGATTACTTTTGAAAAAAACTGTGAAAGATTTCTTCATAACAGATGCATAAGTTCAGACACAGGTGGAACACTACTCATACGAAGGAAATTTCGAAATTTTTTAAAATTTTTATATGAATTTGGGAACTTTTTTTAAAATTACCACAATTTTGGAAATTCACATGTCAATTTGAAAAAACAATTTATGTTATTTTACAGTAAATAATGATAATTTATAGTGAATTTATTGAGAATTCAGGAAATTTTGGAAGTTGATGTTAAAACTGTAAGTTACCAAACATTGCTGCTTGCAGTTACGAAAATTACTTTCGATTGATTTGGAACTTTGTACACCCATGTATTTTGACTCGCTGATTACGAAAATGGTAGTGAAAATACCCGCAAATTTTATTTTCGAGGTCAAAACCCCCGAAACTGTTATTTTTTCATTTTTTTTACAAAAAATACTTTCCCCAAAAACTTCGTTAGTTTCGGTATTGCCTACTTAAACCCTTTACTACCGGAAGGTTGTAGTTTTTTAAAAATTTCGTGAAATCCTGTAAAATAAATACACTGTATTATAAATTTTCTAGATACGATTTCGACCTATCTGAAATCAGTAGGTTGTAAATGCGTCACGCTTATGATGATGTGGTGTATATTTCTGAGTTTTTGCTGCTTAGTGAAATTTATTGACGGTCATTGAAATAATTTTTTTTTCATTCAAACAAATCAAAACAGAATACAAAAATCAATGCACTAAAGGTTGAACTCTTTCAAATTGAAACCTTTCAAATTGAAGCTTAATAAATTTGCAGTTACGAAGTTTTTTCTGTAAACGTTTAATAATTCAAATGTGTATAATAGAAGCTGTTAGCACTTTTGAAAATAAGAATTATAAATTAAATTATTTTCAACTGTAGAATTTAAAAATCTTAACTTTTATAAATTGAACAGTTCCTATAAAATCTAAAAAAAATCTATTCACTTGGTTACCTGAAGAAAGAATTGATTTTTTCCTCTAAAGAATGGGTAATTTAAATAAATTTTCAGGAGATTTTTTGGGCTTTATTCGTGAGCAAAACTACGAATCCTGCCGACACGACGTTTCGTGAACATTGCAGTCTACTTCTTCAGGGCTTCCATCAATTAGCTTTAATGAACGAGCTTCAATGACCTTCAGTGAGCTGCAATTTTCACGAAACGTAGCATGGGCAGAATTCGCAGTTTTGCACACGATTGAAACCCGAAAAAATTTTGTTAAATTTATTAAAATAAATCATCGTGAAAGCATTTAATTTGTTAATAATAGGTTCTTAGTTAGCACGTAGCGCGCACAATGTTTCAGTATACTTTTAACTTCCAATTAACCTAAAGCATTTACAAAATAATTTCAGTTGCTGAAAGTGTAAATATTCCAGGGATGTGTTCATTTCAAAACATAGTTTAACACTTACTGAACTTAATTTACACCAATTCGGCTAATATATAATCAAGCATAAGGCATTGTAATAAAGGGAGGGCATATTTTTATAGATGGAAATCATGTCTCTGAAGCCTAAACATAAAAATACATAGACATGATAAATATATATTAAATATAGAGGAGATTGAAATAAAATTAGGTGAAAGTCATTGACAGGGAATACTATTTTTATTCCATAATATTTTTGTCCAATTAAAAACCCTAATAAGATACAGTTTGATGCGACACTTTTTTCATGATAACTCCAATGAATTCATTAGGTAACTTAATTTATGATATTGAGGTGAACATATAGTCGGCCTGCCTTGGCGGATAGTGATTTAAGGTAGAACGCGAATGTAAAAGCCGCATGACTGATCAGAATTGCTTATAGTTAGTATGAAATGCCAGAAAGTACGTTAGAACGGATATGAATTTCATTTGATGCGGGCGAAACTCGCTCAAATGCTCCGTACGCATGACGGCGTGTGCGTGCAAGTGCGATGCGCGAAGAAGAGTTCGTTTTTGCAGAGAGAGACGAATAGTGATGCTACGCGAAAATTATGTTTATTTTGAAATACAGTGAACTCTCATTAACTCTAATAAGAATTTACTGAAGATTTGTGAGTTCGGGTAAAAAATAGTGTTATCGGGACAGTAACAGTGCATCATAGGATCTACACTGTTAGAAATGTTTTTAATTTTAATATAGATTTACTATACATTTGTATATTAAATCTAAAAACTCGATGCATGAAATATTAATGAAGAGGCTATATATTAAATTTCATATACATGTATATTGATCAACTGTTGGAAAAGTCAGGTAATTTCACTTTTATCAAATTGAAATTAATTATGGCAGTAATTTGTAATTCTAAATGATGAAGCATAATATTTTTTTCGAGTTAAACATAAATCATACTGGGTTTTAAGTGGAAAAGTTCAATTAAACGAATTATTAAGACACCTAACCTAAAAGCAATGGTACTCACGTTAAAATTTTGACTACACGTAGTAGAGGCATCCTCTCAACACCTTCATCTGTAAGATACAATATAGGGATTTTTATTGAAGAATTTTGAAATCGGCGAACCTGAAACCCCCCTCATACCACACGCAGAAAAAGGATTCGTAAAATTTACAACACGATCAGTTCAATCATGGCCATGAAATTCATTAGATTTAACTAAAGTTTTTGTAAAATCTACTGAAAATTCATGTTATCTGTAAACTTGAAATCAGCGACTCCAAAACCCCCGTTGTACCAAGTTTTATGCAGCTAACGCAAGAAATCGAATTTTAGCAACTTTTACTGGATTTTAGCCCACTGTATGGCCACTGGTAGTTATCCAGTTGGGTGTTCTGGCTTTGAAGATAAGCCTCGATGAATGCATTATTATTTTTTAAATTATTTTTGAGCGACCACTAATTCTACGCGGGAAAAACGCATACGAGAAATTTTGGACACGCACTGTATTTTTCACAACAGCCCTGCTGAATGTTGAATAGCTAGAGGGCCAATAAAACTGAAGAAGTCATAGAAAGGCATGCTTCGAAATTTCGAGCATCATTCATATTCCCAGCAGAATGGTTATTGAAATTATCAAAAGTCACCGAAAAAAAAACAGAAAAATCTCAGATTCAAAAAATTTTATATATTTCCATCAATTCCACAAACTTTCATAAATTTTCACAAATTTCATAAAGGGCCCTCGGTTAAAAGTATTTAAGACTCAGGATCAAAAAATGATCAACTTTTCGTTATTAGAGAGTTAAAAGTCGCCTCTAATTAGCTTTTCTCCCATACGAACCCTGATATGAAAACTGTGTGTCACCTAGTTAAAAAATATACAGTTTTTTGTCACCATCGCGTCAATGGTCATGTTCTTCGTATGTGTCCCCTGATAAAAAGACTTGATGCCTCAGGGTTAAAAAATTGTGACGTTTTCGTCCTTGCCTGATTCATGCCATTCAACTGGACTTTTTGTTCCTCCTCTCTTTGTAACTTGTCCTGAATGTACGAAGAAGCTATGCTGACCTGTTAGACGCCGACTGTCAGTTCTCTGAGGAACTCCAATATCAAACGAGGAAAGTTAAGCACGTGCTGAGAATTCAGCCGAATCCATCGTTGGCCACCTCTAGCCTGCAGGTTTTTCGTTTTCACTAGTGCTTGGACAATTTTTACGTTATGCGCTCTCTCCAGCAACTGTATACTCAACACAGCATTAGCTCCTGTCATTTCAACGGAAGGATGGTATCTAATAATTATAGCACCAGAGATGCGATGAAGTCTCCGAGGTCGTAGACATGTTGGATAGGAATTGTATTACCAACAAACTTGAAGATAGATTCAATGTTTCCATTTCTAGCCTCCACTATCCACCTAGTTTTTGTTACCAACCGTTATTCATTTGCTTCCTCTGTAGAGAGTTGACATTATTCAGGCTGGAGATATGCGGGCATTTTCCATGTAACTCCTAGTTATTGTAACAGAGTAGTGGCATCTCGGTACCCTCTATCGACTATTAAGATCGACCCTTCTTGGAACCATTCTCACATTCTATCAATGTCTCTTTGAAACTCATTGTTTAGCATCGCAGCATCGTTGTTTCGTGAGTTTGAGAAGTATGGTCCATGTATGTCTAGTATGTAACCATCCGTTGCTACAAGTAAAGCAGGCTTGATTAAATGACGGCCCCTGTGATGACAGTAGGATTGTCGCAAACTCCGGAAGTAGCTACTCTTATCGATGTTACTGTGGGTGCCGTCGACATAAGCGATCATTCTGGGTATATGAGGCTGTGGATTGCACAATTTGTTAGCAAACTCGGTTGCACGTCTAGATTTTCAGGTACAAATCTTTGCATTGAAGATTGTCTGACGGTAGCAATTGCTAGACTTGTAGCTTGTCTACTCGATTACTGGAATATAACCTTCAAGAATTTGTCAGAAAGTCTTTGACGCAATTCGCATAGGAACATTAGAATATCTGTTTTAGTGACATAACTTTGGCCGGCCTGACGAGGTACTGGGTCGCAGTAAGTGAACAACTCTGGGAATTTCTCCATTGTGACAAGAGCCATACTATCAAATTCGATATCTAATTAGCTGCTCCCATCTTCATACCTATTCAGATTGAGTGGAGCGTTGCGAAGTTCTTGCAAAAACATTTTTTAAAGTTGCCCTTATATCATGTAGGGCCTATAAATAAACCGAAAACCAGCCATTACAGGCAGAAGGGATGAATCTCTATCATCTGAATAATGCGCAAAAGATCAGACTTTTTCAGGAACGTAGATGCTTCAGGATATAAAAACATTAACCCTACATTTCCCATAAAGTCTGTGAAGATCGTTTGCGTTATTAAAAACAACGCAATTACGATTTGCAGTTTGCGTTAACACGTTTAATCTTAAGGCATGGGGATTATGCTCGACTACAGCTACCTCATCTGGAACAGATCGGCTATAATTGATGCATAATCTAGTAAGCTCATCGACAATGAGTGGTGACCTATTCATCTCATCAAACCTTATAACAGCCATTTAACGTATAGCGGCATTTTCATCTCCATCAATTCGCGACAAGAAGCCGGGACGAAATTGCCTATTACAAATAAAGCATAACAAACGATTCATGAAAGCCATATCGAGATTTTTAAATCTATATGAGCATAGAACTAGATGAATCAGCGATACAAAATAATCACATCATTTATATTGACCGACTAGTAATAATAATCCTGATAAATAAATAAATGGCTTAATCAATCTCGTTAATTCAAGAAGTGAAAGGAAAGGATATAATAATTATGGAAAACAAAGAAATGCAGAATAAATCTGGCGTAAACTTCAACAAGAAACCAAATTCTTAATCAAATCATGATTGAAAAATTAAACCATAAAATAAATATGGAGTAAGCTTTAAACCAGGAGCGAAAAGCAGAATAAACAGAATGGAACTAAAGTCTTCTAAGAATGTCCAAATCATGAAGCAGAACTCAAAATAGATCTCTGGCGATAACCTTACCTTTCGCGTTATGTATTTCGGAATCGAAAAAGGAAGAAACGACTGAATGTCAAGGACTAAATGATAATGGCATTCATCTATAAACAACAAAAGTAGTGTGATAAAAAAAGCGATCGTCCAAAAGATTTCAATTCTGGCACTAAATTCGAATCCGTCTGTATTCAGAGGAAATGCAGATGAACGTAATTTTCTTATTAAAATTTTTCTATAGACTGCGAATATGATTTTTGATGTCCACAATTTGTAATTCCTCTTTTATTTTTGGTGCCAAATGATAAAAGAATGTGCTTTAGATGATTTTTGACAGTTTAATTAAGAAATAGTTACATTCCAAATTGCGCAACTATTTGGCAACTACTTATATATTAATTAAAATGAGTATAAAACAATAAGCGATGGAGATTATTATCTTTACTTTTGTAGGTCTGGGAACCATATAGAAGCGATTCAAAGAAGGAGGAACCTTGCTAATCAGGTTGTTCCTTATTTGAATTAAGCTCAAGGTTGAAGCAATGGGAAACATGATAATTAGATATTCGACCGGAGAATGCGATTGTGTAAAATTGTCATCTTTATTGAAACAATGAGAACGCATTATTCTGAAATTTTTACATATGCTACATTAGCTCACCCAACAAGTTACATTGCTTCAAAATGAAAATAATTATAATTAGGGTAATCGCTACAATAGTTTGCCCCCCCCCCCATGATTGTCCACCTCATTTAAATATCTTTATAGAAAATAACGGTGAGAAATTAAATATAATAGTAATAATAATAATAATCTAAAATGACAAAAATGACAAGTTTAAGTTTCGGTATTAGAAAATTTTAAAACGCCGATTTTTTTATGTCCTGAATCATAAAAAAAATCATCAAAAACCACCCTCACTATATAAAAGTTTCAATTTTAGGAACTGAAATCATCTTTTAAAGAATATATGTACAATCGTAATCAAACTTTTACTGAACAAATTTTAGACTTCCTAAAATAATAATAAATATTATCTACTATATTTGCTTTTTTGTTGTGTAAAGTGCTCCTGAAATTTCGGAATTTTCAATTGGAATCGCAGGAATTAAGAAAAAAAAGTCCTGTTACGTCACGTGTCATTTGATTAGACTGAATCAATTCTGTAAGTAACAGTTTATGAGGTTTCTGTTCAAAAATAATTAATTTAAATTTGCGAGCCCTCAAAATGAAGTTATTCTGAGAACTTTCTTAATGAAATAATTTTAGAATGGAATTTTTTCTTAGAAATTCTACGATTCCAAACTTAATTTAAAAATTTTTAAACAGAACCTTTTAATTTAAAATGTATAATTATTCAACCTACGATTTGAATGTTTTCAATCTATTAAGTTTTCGATCGTAAAATGTTTAAGTTTCTACAATTTTTATTTAGTATTGATAAATTGGTCAATTTTCAATTCTATCTGTTAAAATTTAAACTGTACCAATATAAAATTTTAATTCAAGTGTCCACACGTAAAAAATTGTAAAATTTTTGAATTTCTATGGAAAACTGTACAAATTTTACAATTTTTTATTTTCAATCACTAAATTAGTACATTTTTAATTATAAACGATTGAATTTGTAACTTTATAACTATACAGGTTTTCATGTAATTGCCCAAAGACTACAACTGTAGAAGATCAAGTTTCTAGCATAAATGAGAAATTTACATTTTGAAGAAAAAAATTAATTTTCCACAAAAAAGAAACAAACAATTTTCAATAAAATTTGTTAACCCAGAAAACGAATTTTCTACCCAAAAAGAAAATTTTTCAACAAAATAGTTGAATGTTTTACTAAAAAAGATTAGTTTTCAACCAAAAATGAAATAGTTTAATTTTTAGGTAGAAAAATAAGTTTTTAATTAAATAAAATAAATTTTAAACGTGATAGTTAAACTTTAATTGAGGAAATGAAATTTCAACTAGCACGATTGATGTTGTCCCAAAAAAAAGATTATTTTTAAGAAAATGCATGAATTTTCAACCAAATATTTTAATTTTTAATAGATTTTTCAACCTAATAGTCAAATTCCTAACCCAAAAGGTTAATTTTTTACCTAGAAAGACACATTTTCAATAAAACAAATAAACTTTCATCTAAAAATCATAAATTTTCTATAAATAATAAAATTAATTACCTTTCAGTTAGAGAAATAAGTTTTTGAGCAAATGAAATAAATTTTCAACGAAATAGTTGAATTTTCAACCAAACAAATTAAATTTGTACCAAAAATACTAAATGTATATGAAAAAAATGATCGAAAGAGAATTTAGCTCAATTATTAGTTAAAAAAATTGATTTTCAATATAAAAAACTAATTTTGAACCAAAGTAATACATTTTCAACCAAGAAAAATAATTGTTGACCAAGAAAAGAATAAATAAATTTTCAACAAAATATTCTAATTTTCATTAATATTTTCAACCATATAGTTCCATTTTCAACCAAAAAGACGAATTAGTCAACAAGAAGATTAATATTTTACCACAAAAGACAAAGTTTCAACAAAATACATACATTTTCAACTGAGGAAAATTGATGTTCAACCAATCATAACATAGTTAAATTTTCAGTTAAAATAATCATTTTAAAATTTACGGGATGATTCAAGCAAGAACTGATTTACATTTTTTGAAAGCTTCAAAGTATTTAAAAAATTATTCGAATTGTTCCCAAAAATGCATGATAAGACTTTCAGAATTAAAAAAATGTCTCAAATTCTTGAAGATTTCTTTTTTAATTTTGGTGATCTTTTGGAATATTTTGAAATATGTTTAAATATTCTCCAAAAATTAATTGTCCAAAATGAAAAATTATTTCAATTCTTGCTACGAATGTAGGAAAAATTTTCAACGTCCTGAAACCTATACAAATTCTCAAAGAGCTTTTATCTTTCAAACTGTTGGAAAATTTTTAATAAAAAAAATATATCCTCTGCAATAAATAAAAGTTTTTTGAAAATTATTTAAAATACTCCAAAATTAGAAAAAAATTTGTGTGTGAAAAGTTTATGAATTATAGTGTGTTAACAAAATATTAAAAACTACAGTTCTTAAATATTTGTACGTTCTATTTATTCTCCAGTTACCAAAAAACGTACATGGCCAAATATAAGGGCTAATTTAGTATACAGTGAAAAATGTTATCTTAAAAATGAGCCCGATAATCTTTAAAAGTATTAAATAATTTCGGGGATTTGTTTCCAAAAATTGTCCAAAAAAAATTCAGTTTTGACGACTATATTCTAAAATCTACAGAATGAAAAAAAGTCAAAATGCTCATCGAATTATATCGATTTGACGTTTGCGTAATTTTATAAGAATCTTTTATTGTAATTGCTAAACGATAAATTTATAATATAATTTTCGATGAATGGATTTTCCTTTTTTTCGTTACAAAAATTTCATAAGAAAGATTCCAGGAGAACTTATTTTCAACAAGAGCAGCTGATCAAATAAAAGACATTTGGCGCTGATATGATTGCTTCATATTAATTTGTGCCATTCAGACTAATTCAATACAAAGGCAATAAAAAAATTAGAGCAATTCTTGAAAGGTGAGGAAATAAAAATGTCATGCAGAAATGGCGTAAATTGTTTGATATTTACAGAGATTCTGTGATAAATTTAAAGTGGTTGCGCTTTATTAGCCTTGAAGAAACGTTTACGTCTGATAATCATAATTTAAAAATTAATCAAATAAAACTTTAAGAACAGCCGAATTTTATTTCTAATTTAGAAAATTAAGATTGTTTTGTACCACATATTCAAATTTGTTAATTTATAAGACTTTTCTACCCAAAAAGTAGAATTTTCAATGCGAAAACAGGGGTATTTTCAATCTAAATGTACGAACTTTCCATAGAGTAGTTGAAGTTTCGTACGGTGAATTTTCGGTGAATGTTTCGGTGAATTTTCAAATAGATAATAAAATTTTCGAAAAAAGTCAATTATCAACCAAATAGTTGCACCTACAACCAAAATGTTCAACTTTTGAGCAAAAGGGACGAAGTTTTCACAATATAGTTGAATTTCCAATTATATAAGATTAATTCTTAACGAAAAATATAACACTTTATATTTCAACGAATAAAAGAATAAAATTTTTATTCAAAATCAGTCAAGCTTTACCAAAAAGATAAATTCTCAAAGATAAATGTAGTAGTTTACATTTGAACCAGAATATATTTAAATTTTAAATCCACAACAATTTAATTTAACTGAAAACTAGAAGTTTTAACATCATCGTTGAGTTTCTTACCTGGAAAGATTTTTTAGTGAAGAGGAAAGAAAATTTCAACCAAATAATTGAATTTCAAAAAAAAAAAAAAAACTCTGGAAAAAAGTTGAATTTTCAATTCAAAAATACAAATTTTCAACGGAAAAGTTTAATCTTAACCAAATAGGTGAATTCTCAACCAAATACATAAATTTCCTATCAAGTTGTCTAACTCTTAAACCAAAAGACGATTTTCTTCAAAATAGTTGAATTTTTAACCGGGAAACATGAATTTTCAATAAACGGTTGAAATGTCAACGAGCAAGAATGAAAAGCTTTTTTTACAAAATAGTTGAATTTTCAATTTCAAGCACAACATATGAATTTTCAAGTTGAAAAACGTAACGTTTAATTTGCCGTTTGAAAAATTGATTTCAAGCCCCGAAAAAATTTTTTCCAACCGACTGGTCAAACTTTCCAACAAAGAGATGAATGTTTAGTTAATGAAACGAATTTTCAAAAACGTAGTTGAACTTTCAACGAAGTCGTACAATTTTCTACCAAAAAGACGAATAATCAATATACTGGCTGAAGATTCAAAATAAAAAGACAAATTTTCAACCTAAAATAGAATTTTTTAATTTCTACTAAGAAAATCAGTTATCAGAGATAATCCTGTTTTTGGGTTGTAAATTTACTTCAATGAGAAAATTTCCATATTTGAAAGTTTTTGTTTTGTAACTTCAACAATCGGAAAAATATTCTGTTTGAAACGCATTTTTTTCCAGAATAATGGACGGAACGCTAAGTTACGAGAGAAAAGTTTGCGGTTGGGTATTTATGAGATTTTTTTTCAAAAATGAATAATTTAAAATTGTCAACCCTTAAAATTCAATTATCCTGAGAACGTTGTAAATAAAACAGTTCTGAATAGAACTTATTCGGAAAATTTACAATTCTAAACTTCCTTTGAAAGTGGAAAAATTTTTCAAACTAAACGTTTTTTATTTAGCATGTATAATTGTTTAACCTGCGTTAAACGTTGTTGTTTTGCATTATATTCATTTTTTCATTCAGAAATTTAAGACTCTTTGATAAAGTTTTTAGATATTTTCACTTCCTATTTATTCTTCAATGATATCGAGGAAAGTACATTGCTAAACATGAAAGCTTATTCAGTACACAATGAAAAAGGTTAGCTGTAAAATAATTTGTCAACAATTTGTAGAATGAAAGATAAAATTAAAATACTGTTCCAATTATACCGATGTTGACGTATTCATTACGCTATTATAATCTTTTATTATAATTGCTACACTTTAAATTTGAAATATAATTTTGGATAAATGGATTTTCAAAAATTCCGACAAAATAATTTACTTTTCAACAAAACAGTTCAATTTTTAATCATGGAGTAGTATTTTTGACCCACAAAGATGCAGTTACAAACAAATGGTTATATTTTTGAGAGAACAAAATTAGTTGTTTTGCTAGAATTTATGTGTTTGGTTAAATTGGACTATTATAAATTGAAAATTAAATTATTATTAAATTAATATGAAGCTATTATATCACAGACGGTAATTATAGATGTAAGCAACCTTTTTTTTAATGATTGAGAAAGTTGAAATTGGTGATTTTATTTCACAAGTGAAGCATCTAAAGACACACTTTACTTTCTTTCTCATTCGCCAATAAGAAAATAAGAAAATCCAACTAATTTTTGCCAGAAATTAGTTCTTTTTAATTGAAAAGTCTTTTGTTACATTTTTGGTTCAGAATTCACACAGGAAAAACAGAAGTGAATTCTTGCTAAGGGTAATTTTTAAGTAGATGAAATAAAATTTTTTCGCATCGAAACAAAAAAAAGATTGAATAAAATTGACATAGTGACCATTTCCCGTGTGGTGGGTAAATCTTAACACGTGAAGATGATTTTTATTGCAGGAAAAGATTACTCTGAAATCGCTGTAAAGGTTACATTATGTTTTGCCTGTGCACGTATTTTGATTAAAAATGCTACTATTTTGTTTAAGATTTAGGTTTTTTTTTAATTTAGTTTTTCTTCGGTTAAATATTAATTTCGTGTACTGTAACATTCAACATAAGTTAAATTTTGGCAATAATAAAAATATTCTGCAAATTTCAACGAATTGCATATAAATGAAATAAAATGCGGCATTCATATTAAATTTGCAGGACTTTTTTCCCTATAACTAGAGAAACGTCTGTAAATCCTAGACAGAGCGCTCAATTCTGTAAGATTTCCCACACAATCTAAAAAAGATGTATTCTCTCACTTATCTGAAAAAACTGATTTTTTTCTTTAAAGAATGAATAATTATTGCAGGCATAGCGTGCACAATGTTCCAGTATAAGTTTAACTTCAAATTAACTCAAAACACTTACATAATAATTTCCGGGGCATGAAGTATATATTTCAGCGATAATTTTTTTTAAACATAGCTTAACACTTAATGAACTTGAACGTATGTTTTATTCTATTTCATTGTTAAATGATTTCTTTTAGTAATTTAAAGAAATTATATGCTTATTATATGCTTATCGATACCGCGAACTTCACTTATATAAAATATAGAGGAGTTTGAAGTGAAATTCAGCAAGAGTCATCGACATAAACTGACAGTTTTATTTGATCAAATTGTTGTCCAATTAACAATTCTAATAGAACGCACTTGAACCAGACAGTTTTTTTCATGAATAGTTCCTTATAACCAGGATGGTCATTCCGCTAGAAGTCTAGAACCCAATTAGGAGGACGATGATTGGGGTTCCAAGGCTTTAGCACCCCATGAACTACTCGATAGTTATGTAGTGCATATTCATCCCTCGCAGCAACTGTACTAAGATTATTAGCGGCGCTTGGCGGTGTAGTTGATAGTATTGCATAATAACAATGACGTTGTGTTCTTATGAAAAGCATAGACATTGGATAGTTAGGATCATCGGCACGATTCTCGCGACGTGGGAGGTATGCAGCGAATTCATTCCTAGTCACTTGTCGCACAGGAGGCTGATGAGGATCAACAACTGTTATATACGCGTGATCGAGTCCAAAAGGTGGTAGTGCGTTATCATCTATTACCCAAGAATCCCAGTAGACACGAGGCTTTTGATAAAGTATTCCATATTCAGCATAGTATCTACCGCGCATCTTCAAGGAAATGAAGCTTGGTGGAACAATGTTGTCGAAATGTTCGGATGGTAGAGGTTCGTGTATGCGACGATCCATTGCATCTAGTTTAATCAAATAAAAAAAAAATTGTGTATTTTTTCACGCTGGGAAAATATGTGTTAGCAATTATCGTGAAATTGGTCTAAGCGGCTCGTTTTTTTTTGTAGATTTCTTGCAATGAAGATTATTATATTACACTTACTAGTTAAAACAATGAAACCTATCAAGGCAAGGAAGAGAATAATCATCTCCATTGATGGAAGGCAGATTAAGCGATGAAGAAGTCAGAAGTAGTTCATGAAGATTTTTCAGAAGATTAACTGTGAAATATTTGGAAGACATTCACTTGTATACTAACCAAATGGCTGATTTTCCCACACCCCACTTCCCATTTCTAACATTTCACTTCCCACTCTTTACTTTGCACCTGTCGGGGCTTTTCGTAATAAGGTACTTATCGAAATTCAACGGCGACAGGTTATTTATTCTACATCTTACAATTTTTTATATCAGCAAAATTTATCACCCACTGAATCATCAGATATTTCCATGTTTAGATTTACCGACATTCGGCGAGCGCAGAACCAAGCCCATAGTCACGTGAGAGATCAAGAGCTTTTGACCCCCCCCCAATTCGACATGTATATGTATATAATATACATATTTCTTCCGGTGTGCTGCTAAAAATCTCCCTCTCCCTAAATTTTCTCCGCACTCAAATCCCTTCTCGAAGAGTTTTTCAGTCTACGGCCTTGCATAGAACAAATATTTTCTACGAATCTAGCTAAATTGGAAAGAGCGAACATGCTTCACATCAAAATTTCGACATTATCTCTATGTCATACTTTTAAGCTATTCTTGGTCGCTCCAAAACTGCAACAATCAATTCCTAAAAAACGCAGGTTGGAACCCAAAATACCTAAAAACGTTTTTAATTAAAAATAGTCAACCCAGACAACTTCCCAAGACTTCATATCCTCATCTATACAGTTATATTAATAAGCCAAAAAAGCAAACTCTAGTGGATTTAACAAGCATTCATCTCACCTGCCTTCAATTAAAACATCCAAAACAATTTAAAATGAAAAATAATCCATCCAGACAACTAGGGCAGATCTTGAATGTTTTTGAATTATATTGTTTTGGCTCTTTTAAAAAATGCAAATTGACACGCGGCTCGTCAAATGTACTAATTGTTGTTACTTGGGCTTGTTGAACATTGCTGTATAAACAAAAATATGAACTCGAGACGTAGAAAGGTGTCTGTGTTGAATGTTTTGAATTGAAATATTTTTTCGCTGATGTATTTCAAGGCTGCTGGGATGGGGATCATGAAATGTTCTAGGAATAGTTCTTGCATGTATTAAGATACTACATCAGTGTAAGGGTATTAACTAACTTTTCGGAGGTTTTATTTGAAGTCAGCTGAAATGGAGTTTGTGAAATGTAATAGGAGAAGTTTTTTGGGGATGTTGAATGTTTATGTGGCAATGGCGATATAGACTAGTCATGAGAAGGTGTATGGGGTGGTTATTTTTTCTCTATGTCTCTGCCACGCCGTTAGTCCGTCCATCAAGGCAGAGGGTAAAAAGAAAAAAATGAGCTCTGAGTGCACCTTTTGTTTTATTTCTACAAGAGGAATTTTTGAGGAGGCGTGCGTAAGGCGGCGGCGAATTCAGCAACAAGGAGAGAACGTCTCCGGCGTACGATCTGCGAATAACAAAAGGACATCCGCGTCCGGACTTCCGTCGGCTTCTCCCTCTGGCCGAGTAAGTGGTGTTCCTCTGGGTTCTCTCCGGGTGCTCGGTGGTGTGAGAACCTGTTCGGGCTGAGACAGTGGGACCCGCAAACGGATAAAGCTGCTGGGCGATGCAAGCGGAGGCGATGGTGGAACCGCTAATACCCCAGGGCGTGGTGGCGAATTATGACAATTCACCACAGCCAATGGAGATGGCGCAGCCGATATTGCCGGATGGCGACGTGATATTTCGAACGACGGAAAAGCGTACTGGGGCTCTTCGATGAATTGGTGGACCCTTATTGTCAGAGGTGTCACCTGTCTGTTTTGGCGTCGCAGACACGGGTCCCTAGTTCCTGCCGGACCTCGTCTGATCTCCAGGAGTTGTCATTCACATGGACGGATCAAGGCTGGTTCAGTCGGGTGATATCCCGGATGACCGCCTACTAGGGGGATCTGTCACTTTTATCACCAGTCACTCGTCCGAAGATAAACTCACGGTGATGAACAGGGACCCAACCTCCTGAGGGTACCTCCGAGAGAAAGATTTCACCACCAAGATGCACATGATACCAGGGACCCGTCACTCCTGCGAGAGTACCGCTGATGACACTACAACGTACTAAAGAACTGCAGAAGGCGAAGAGAGTCAGGGACCCTTCACGCATGTGATAATACCGCTGACGTCACTACAAGGCACAATAGAACTGCAGAAGGCGAAGAAAGTCAGGGACTATTTACTTCTGTGAGAGTACCGCTGACGTCATTACAAGGCACAAAAGAACTGCTGAAGGCGAAGAAGGTCAGGGACCTTTCACTCCTTTGAGGTTACCGCTGACGTCACTGTGAGGCATAAGCTGGACTGTTGAAGGCAAGTAAGTCTGGGAACCGTCACTCCTGTGAGATTACCGTTGAGAAAAAATTTCCGAGAATTTGGCACACTCGGCGAAGAACTGGAAAACCCAATTGAATCGATGACCTAAATCATTGATTCTAAACTGTGAATAAAAAGTGAACACGAACTGCGAAACGGGGGAGAAGAGGTAGTAGTTTCTGAAGAAAGAACTCTGATATTTGGAACTTTCAAGTTGGCGGTTTATTTTTCTTTCTTGCACAGTACACGGACAGAGGATAGAGCGGCGCAACTGTTCTAGAGAATATTCGGAAGCGAACTGACTGACGAAAGCCGCTCCTGACTCTCGTCCGCCTCCGCACGGAGCTGCCTGTGGCGGAGGGGAAGGCGTCGAGCCCGCCGATTGGCTGAGAGATCGACAACGAAGTCGCAACCAAGTGGTGGGGACTGTCAGCCAGGCCTCGCTGCCTCAGCCTTCCGCGCGGCGATGCTACACTCTCTTCAAATAATTTATTACAAACAAATTTTGTATAAAGATACTCGGAATCTATATTCCGAACGATAAAAAGAAACTCACTGAACGCTAAACGTTTCAGGCTAAACGATAAACAAAAACCTCACAAAACCCAGTCAAAAGGGTACACCTTAATTTAAACAAGCGGTAATTCAAATTAACAACAAAAAAAAGGTCAAGAATAAAAGCTATCTACGTATAAGATAATCCGAAATATCATAAAAAGATAAAAGGCCTTAAGATATCCAAAGATAAGATAGGCAAATATACAAAAAAAATCTCGAGAGTATTAGCAACAATATTATGATAAAAAAAAAGGTAACAAAAGATGAAAAGTATCAAAAATGGCTGACAAGGAACCGTAAAACTAAAATTAACCAGACAAAATTTAGGGTCGACAAAATGGCTAACTCAGTCTAAACTTAGCTTGGTAGAGGGGTATGGGGGGGGTTACATAATTACGAGAGCTCATATTCTCAATCAAGGTGATTAAACATGATTTATTCAACATTTCGGAACTGTATAACAAGAGGGCACTTCAGAGAAGGCAAATTAAAATAATACACAGAGATTTAAATTTATCAATACTCTGAACAGCAACAAAAAAAAGGGAATATGTCTAATAAAAAAAATACAATAAATACAAAATTCAAAACGTAAGTAAAGGCACTGAGGGCCTTCTAAAAGATAACCTCTAAAGAGGTTCTAAAACGAATGTCAAAGGGTTTCTCGAAAATATGCATATAACTAGAATTCACAATAAGTAAAAAATGGGGGGGGGGATTCTAGGGGTAAACGCAAATGGGGTTCTGAAACAAAAGTGAAGGGGTTCTCGAAAGACAAACGTAAAATCATATACACATAAATACCAAAAAGGGGTTCTAATATAAATGCCAAAAGAAGTTCTTACAAAAAAACTAAGTCCAAATGGGTTTCGAAATTGGTAAATAAATAGGGGGTATTGAAAACAGGTAATTAGTTTATAGGGACGATAATGGGCAAACAACATGATAAAAAAATATTATGATTTAAGGTAAAAAAAAAAGTTCGAGATAAATAAATTATAGGGAGCGATAAGGGGGATGATTATAAAATACAACATATTTTAAAATATTATATGGACGGTAGGGGCTAGCGTTATAGAATATAATGTAATTTTAGGGCGTAGGGGGCAGAGATAAATACGTTATATGGGTGATAAGGGGACGACATTACAGAATACATCATATTTGAAAATATTATATGGGCGGTATGGGCTAGCGTTATAAAATATAATGTAATTTTAGGGTGTAAGGGGCAGAGATAAATACGTTATATGGGCAATAAGGGGACGTAATTATAAAATACATCATCTTTGAAAATATTATATGGACGGTAGAGGCTAGCGTTATAAAATATACGATAATTGTGCATTTCGATACAAAAAAGAAGCGGGAAGGGCTCGAGAACACAAATAATAATTATGACTTATTGGCATTTTCGGTACAGAAAAGTAAGGGGAGAGGGGTCGAGAACTCGAATAAAAAAATTACTAATCGGCGGCATTGTTGGTATCCAAATTTGGGGGGGGGGGAGAGAGAAAGGGATCGAGAACATCGATAAACTATCAGTATGTCAGTATACAGAATTAGGGGATTAATTTTCGGCATTTCGGCACTCCAGATTAAATTAGGTTTACGGGCACATGTTACAACCAACAAAAGCAAAAATACAAATCGAAAAATGCGACAGATAATCCAGAAAGCAAGACATGGATGATTTAGCCAAGGAGATAAGTTTTATGGCCCTCAGAGAGCAAGTTAAAATACAAGAAAAACTTGGCTAAACCATTAAAGGAAATAGATCCTACCTGGGATACTTGAATTGACGGCGGCCGCACCTCGTGTTGACACGACGAGTTCACAGATTACAAGAGAGCGTTTTCGTGCTTGCCGGTGGATTAATAGAACGCGAGGAATTTACATGATTGGGGAAGGGCTGATGCGCACAACTTAATTTCAATAACTCGCAACGGTCAAGAGAAAGGTAGCCGGTGAGGTCGGCTTCCGATTCGTCCATCCTATCGTCCCGTCCTTCCTTCGTTAGTCCTTATCAGCCGCTGTTGAGGGAGGGAGACAGCTGCTTCCTACGAGAGGGAGTGAGAGATTTCCCTCCATACCAGGGTCCGCTGTATTCCGGTGCTGAAGTGGAGAACTTGGAACCATTTCTCCTTACTGCAGATGTTGAGAGGGTTCTTCGAGGCTTCCGATAAAAGAGAAAAGAAACAAAAAGAAAACGACATAAGAGCCAAAAAACGACTGTTCACAATAGATACATTTATTACGATAATAGTTTTTAGCCCAGATTACCTATTTCAGTTTGGAATTTTGGTGGTAATCGCCTTGGTCCATGTTCACCAAGAACGTGCCTTGAATCTCAGATGACCAAAAGAAATTATCCATTCTATCCTTCATGAGTAGACTTAGCTATTCTACCCCGTATGTCAGAAGGATATTCGATACAAATATTCCGGAAGTTCATGTGGGGACTTGAGATGTGAAGATCTGCTGAAGGTGAAGGTGGGGGTGGATCTGATCGATCATTTGCGTCGAAGGTGCAACTCTGCCTGGCTCTCACTCAAGACCGCGGAATTAAGAAATTAAATAACAAAAGGAAAATTAGATAGCCCTACAATCTTAAATTAACATTTTAAAAAAATAACGTACAACATAGAAACAAGATAAAGAGATAGGAAACATATGATAAAATAAAAATAACTTAAAAATATAACAAAAGAGAGGAGTGCCGAATTTTCTACTTCTCGTGTGAACACGAGGGCCTTTAAATTAAGGCATGTTCTCAATGAAACTGAATTTGTGAGTTGCAGAAAATCTGCAACGTCACAACTTGTACGTATCGGAGAAAGGGTTCGCCCAGAATTCCATCTGTGGCGATAGAGGAATCATTTTATTCCCTGATCATGGATCGACCACGAAGAATGCCTTTGGATTGCGAAATACCGTGGCAATCAGCAAGACTGCTGGGAAATCTTCTAGTTGGTCACAAGTTCGGAACGACGTGTGCAGTTCGCCAGATCTCTCACAGTTCGTGGACGCCCCTAAGATTTTGAGCTTGTCAGTGCGTCCTGCTGATCAGCCAGATTGAAGTTTACATTTTTCTGGTGTTTGCTGCCAGAAGGCATTGGCGATGGTCTGTGGCAAATTTTTACACTTTTTCTTTGTTTTAGAATCCGCATGCGGCATTCATGGGTAATATGGATGTGGAAAATAATACTATGGATATAGGAGAGACGGGCAGGGATAGCCCATGATTCCCATGATTACCTAGCAATGTCATTGAAATCTCTTTGCAGGTGCAAGACGTTTCTTTAAATTGTATAAAATTCATATATTGTATAAAATTTCTATCCTCGTACACTTCCCCCGCCACGCCTGTTGGTTTACTGGGCACTATCTCAATAAAACCAGCTTGACTATCTGACGTTATGAAGACAGCTCCAATAAATATTTCATGTAAGAACTCTTTCAAGAGGAGGTAATTCCCGTGAAAATGAGGAATGTGATCTGTAGCTTAGTGTGGTGCGATTCGTTCGAAAAATGATGACATTCCTCGCCCAGAATCGAGGTTCCGCGGTGTGCCACCCGATTTGATGTTCGGATCTAAACCGAGTTCATTGCTTCTGATGCCCACTGTGTTGTCATCTGAGTCCGTCAGTTTGATTTTATAGTGGTGATACCTTCACTTAATTATCAGTATTCCGATTCATAGTATTTTAGACGCTTATATTCTAATTTCCTGAATAATTTATGTCTTTGTTTTGCTCAAGATTCAGATGTTTAGTAGTCTGGCAGCAAATTCAAGAAATCCTAGAATAAACATTAAAAATTCAATAATGTGTTTTGGATAATCAACATTGATCCACTTCGTCGTCAAGTTCTGGCAAAACGTTTGTGAAATTTTTCAGATCCTTAATTAGCTCGTTTAAAAACAAAGAATCCTTCTTTAAAAATTACAGGTGGGTCGTGCTGAATGATTTTAAAGAACTACAAGTGCTTTTTATATTTCCGAAATGACAATTAACAATTCGCTTCGGGCAATGAGTTGTTTTTTTCCTCTTATAAAAACAAACGAGATCGCGCTTGTTATAAACTAGGGTTCAAGTTGATCAGTCTGGAAGTCGTGAAAATACTGATGCAACCACTTCAACCCTAGCAAACAAAGAATCGATCATCGCATGTGACCTTTTAGCTGCACGTCTACCAGATTTTTAAGGAATACCTTGAAAAAATTAATTTTTCGAGTCATTTTTCATTTATTAGAAAAAAAACCATCACATTATTTAATAATCCTTAGAATCTTAAGGATAATTTTGAAATCATTTGAACTCGTTGTCCAAGCTTTCATGAATTTCGCTTATACAGTGAAACAAAAGCAAGGGCGGAGAACAGCTCAAATTTTGAATCAGTTTCATTAAGCGTAATTCAGAATATCAATTTTTGTAAGAAAACATGCATAAGCCTAGAAATATGGATTCTGCACGTTTTGCTGTGATTTAGAATTCTCTTGTGAACATTAAAAAAAACTTTGTCGTCATGTCACATGTCAAGCTGATCAACAGTTGATTTCTATTTTTAAACTTCCGAGTAAGCAGTAACATGACAGGGGTGAAAAAGGGGTGTAATCTTATCTCACCATTGTCGCCGTGAGCCTGTTAGATACAAAATAATAACGCAGCCCCCCCCCCCCAAAAGATAGAATTCCTCGATCACCTTTAGGTTTTTTTCTAACCTCAAAAAACATCGTCTTTTGGCCATTTTTGCATTGAAAAATATATTTGAAAAAAGCCGTCTTTTTTTTCAACTGGACCACAGATTTAGAGCCAGCGAAGAAAAATACATAGAAATAGTCTTTTTTGGTCCCCTGGGCCCAATACTTTGCGATGAGGGAGGGCCTGCACGGAGCTCTTGTTCACCTGCCAACCTCAAAAAACTTGTTTCTGTATTGATTTTTCTGTAATAAAAAGCATTTGATCGAAAAATAGAAGCTTGTTCAAAAATGCTGGCAGGGAAGAAACATTCAGCGGTTCGAAGTACATAGATATTGTCTATTTTCACAACGCTGACAACCGGCACCGTGGCCCAGAAGAGAGGGAGGGGATTAAAGAAAACCCCACCGGGGGTTGAGGGGGGGGGCTAAGCATATGACGAGGCAGAAGCTAAGCCTCTGACGGTAGTGGTGGTGGACACGAGCTACCCGGACTTACTGTTTGATCTCTTCAGAAAGGACACCTGGAGGGTGCTTGAACGAGTTTCCCAAGATCAATGGCCAAAATTCAAGATACAGTGGCCTGGACAAGGCCCTGCAAGGCGCAGACCTTAAAGTATGTGGAGTTGAGTTGGGCTGGTTTTTGTTACAGGGACCTCAAGGCGGTCAAAACAAGGACCTCCATAATGGTCACTGTGTTATGTAGCCAAGATTTAGCCGCTGACTTGGATGCGAAAACTACGAAGACGCCTTTCCGACAGAAGAAAGTCTCGAATTCTGGCGATTTATTTGGAAACACACTTTCGAGCACCCTCCGGGTGGCCTACTAGGAGAGCTCCAACTGCTCCGCAGTGAGCAGCGAACTTAGCGGACCTAAAAATACCACTTCTATGTATATTTTGCCCGTGAATCCGAATTTTTGGCCGACATTGATACAAAAACACGTTTTTTTTTAATTATTTTCAATGCAAAAATATTCAAAAAAACTATGTTCTTTGACGTTAGAAAAAAACTTGAGGGTGATGGCGAAATTCTGACCTTCGATTCAGATTCAGCGAACCAAAATCCATAGGATGTGACCACAGTTGTCCGACTACACTTGAAACCGAAGTTCAAGCTGCCAAATTAATTTCACTAATTCGTTCGATTTTGTGGGATCGTGATTAACATCTTTTCAATTCAAGCTGTTTCCCTCCTCGGCTGCCCTGTTACCGTTGAACCTCAGTAATGAGAAGCATTTCCTTTTGATCAACTGACGCGTTGACTCTCGTTTTAATTTTAATTCATTCAATTTAAAGGAAAATGAAATAGAAATATATTACATTCGTCTAACAGAAAGAAGGAGTGGGCAAGGATAAGATTTCTTATTTTCGGGATAGGCTGTAGCTTGTCAGGTTAACACCTTTCCCTGGACCGCCGCACTTCCTGGAGCCCGACTCGCCTTTTTCATTCTGGGTGTATAAAGCTGATTTACAGAATCGACACATCCCTCACGGTAGAAAACGATGATCGCCGTAGGTTTTGAATTTAAATCGCTACACGGCTGTACGTCGTTATGTCACTTAAATTTGCATTCTGTCTCCCTCCGACTGGAAATCCGAAGGTGTTTTATTACCGTTTGTAGATTTGACTTGGTGAGTCCATTACATTTGTCAAATCAGGTCCGAAGATTCCGTCATTTGATGCCGACCCAGTGCGTCGCAATTTGATAGAAACGTAGTTCCGTTAGTGATGTTCAAAGGGTGACATCCGTTGATATATCATCGAAAATAAGGGGTCAGGTGGTTTACCGTTTAAAAAATTCGTTCCTCACCGATCACCAACTTAAATTATTAATGACGCCGCGATCCAGCTCTATGTCATAAAAAGCCTCCACTCGATGAGTTGAGGAAAAATCCGAGGATCAAATAGCGATCACAAAAGTAAGTCATAAATTACAGACCGTATGAGAGAATGTATAAATATTGGGATGACAACTAGTCCGCCGCACCTTAATCCATACAATGGCAAGCAGACAGAATCCAACACAAGACTCATTCACACTTGCAAAATGAAACCTCTTACCACGAAGGCTTAACTTGAACTCAACATTTACGAAAATAATAATTACGAAGTGAAAACAAATTCCTCACCCAATTAAATATAAAGTCGTGGAAAAAGTTTCCATTCTACCTGCTGGGCGCTGACGTTCGAGCTACGCACATACCTTGCAGTTTTATTTCAGGTGCAGCCGCTTTCCGAAAATGAATAAAGTGAAGAGAAAAATAAACTAAGTCCTACTCCCAAAAATTTCAGATGGTGGTCAGAAGCAGCGAAACAGTCCTTTAGACACCATTTAGAAGCATGAAAACGTCAACTGTTGAGGTGGGTCCTGCAAAAAAATTATAATACAAAATATTATTATGTTATCATTGAATATAATTTTTAGAGTAATATTTTGACGAGAGGACCACTTGCTTCCTTCGACAAGGTCGTGTAGATCATAAAAATGTGTCACTAGATATCATTAGTATTTTCGTCGTACTGATTTTTTAATCAAAGAAAAAGTGCGCATCCTATAAAAAATAGTTTTGTTATTATACATTTGCTTGCATCTTGTATCGTTTCTTCATAAATATAATTTGTTTATTTTCAATTTCATTTTATACCATTTGAATCATAAATACGCGTCCAGCGTAAAGTGGTAAAAAAATGTGTAGATATAATTAGGCGAAAAATTTTGTTCCATAGAATGTTATTGTAGCTTATGTCGTTTTTCCAAAAACTTAATTTTTTATTTCAAATGTACTTTTGTAATGAAAATTGATAACAAATTTGCCGTTTTTTTCTGGTGCAACAACTTTAGTCTTGTCATTTTTTCGTCTCTTGCTTGATTTTTTCAAAAATTTGATTTTTCAATTTCTAATATTATTTTTCGGAAATAATACAATAACTACACGTTCTATCGAAAAACTATTGATGACAAATTTGCAGCTCTTCTTTGGGTGAGCGACATTTTTTCATTAATTGATTTAATAGCTTGTGCTGCTCTTTTAAAAATTTGATTCTCTTATTTTTAGTTTTATTTTCGAGGAATGAAAAAAAAACTGCGGCTCTTATAAAAAATTTTTTATTTACAAATTTGTAGCCCCTCTTTTAGTAAACAAGTCTTGTTGATTTTTTTTGTAGCTTGTGTCGTTTATCCATAAATTTTATGTATTTATTGTTGATATTGTTTTTTACGAATCAAAGAAATACCAGGCATTCCATCAGAAGGTAATTCCTAAAAAATTTGTACGTATTTTTTTTATGCTTAGTTTTCGTTAATTCCTCTTTTTCTGTATCATGTATAGTTTGACCGCAAAATGGAATTTAAGATTTTTCGTTATTTTTTTCTGCGATCCAAATTTGAATTATAGATTTTCCGACAAACTTCAATCAGTGATCATGACGTTTTTGTAGGATGTTTGAAAAGCAACATTTTTTCAATCAAGACTTTTTCTGATATCGTGCATTGTTTGGCTTAAAATATTCATTTTCATTTTTTTTTCGAAATTTTGTAAATGCTTTAACTCTAGTAATTTATTTTTGATCGAAACTGAATTCTCATCCAAAGTGTCTGAATACCGAACCTGACCTTCAGTTTAATTCAGTGAAAGAGTATATATAACAAAATTCTATCAAATATGTGAATTTTTTCGAAGCTTATCGTGCTGACAGACTAAAAATCTTCAGATACAGAAACACACACCCATACTCACACGTAAAGCCAACACACACATTTGCGAAGACCTGTTTTTTGGGCTCATAAGCTGTAATATAATAATTTGTAATTTGTAAGTATAAACATTTTGTAACAATGCAATAATTTTTAATTGGAAAATGTACGCAATAAGGCTAGAGATTTGAGGTTGAACATCTTCAAACTGAACCCTGAAGGATGAAACGATATCTAATTTTTGGACTTTGAAAACTATGATAATTACACGGTCTTTGTAGGAGGACATAAAAATTCTTTTTCTTTATGATTAAATAACATACAATTAAGCTAGCTTTTTATCATCCAAAGATCAATAGTTGCCATTTACATTTTACAAAAATTCTGACGATTAACCGCCATGATCTCAGTATTTGACCTGGTTAATGTATGATTATGCAGTCCATGTGTCAAAAATCCCAGTTAGAATCTGAATTTTTTGAAAATATACAGCATTATATAAAAAAAATACCCGAAGAAAAAAAAATATATTTCAAAATATTCCAGGATGACCACTCATTCTAACCACTGAAATTCTACAGAAAAAATTCCTTGTCTTTTTCCGGTTTTCTTCTTGTTCACACAAATATTTGCCGGTGCACTGGCTAGACCTAGATCTGAAAAAGTCAACTTATCACTCATTTTCAACTTTAATTAAAGAATTTAAGAAGCCTTGGTCTATACAGGACGCAGCCAGAAGGTGATAACATAAAATTTGTAAACAGGCTACGTCACTTCAAAGTGAAACAGAACAAGATTATTTGCACGCTTAATGTACCTAACTTTCGCTCATTCACTCTTGAAATAACACCATAGAAAAATTAAGAAATTTGATCAAGAATGTCAGCAAACCCTGTTACGTGAGCCTTCTGATTTCGAATCATTCAAACTAAAAATTCAAACGTTTGAAATTTGTCAATTTCAAAGTCATAATGATCATTTATAATTTATAAGAAAGGAGCATTATTTTATGCATATAGTGTTCATCACGCGAGGTTCAAAATAAGACAATGTCTGAACATCACATATTCAGAATTGTAAAAATTTCAAAGAAGTAGCCTTCAATAAGTGATTCTTCATTATTTGTACAAAACATTCCAAAAATATGGTTCGGAAAACACAGAAAATGAGAAAATAAAGGGCCGATTATGTAACCTTTTCACATTTATTTTCACTTTCACTTTTACAAACCTCACATAGTTCTTCTTTAAAAGTTGTGACAATTAAAAATAAAAAAAAAAAATAAAAAACAGAGTACCGACGCGAAGTTTGAAAAAGTGGTAGAGAAAGTAAAGTGAAAATGTTTCTGAAACATAATTTAGTTAGTTAGTTTCCTGAATTCCTTATTCTTAGAGTTACCACAACCCAATTTAATTGGAAAAGTGACATATTTACACTGCAAAAAAGTGAACAAAAGGTACTTATTTCTAACACCAAAAGTAACAAATAGTGACTAATAGGCATGCGTAATGTGAATATTCCTTTTCTTTAATTTTAAAGAATTTGAAGGAATTGGATTCATAACACTTCAGAACATCTCAAGTTGATTCAAAAGAATTAAAATGGATTAAAAAAATTAAGAAAATCCATTGATCTGAGTAAACTTGGAGTGAATCTAGCGATATTTAGGGCAAATGAGAAGAATTTGGAAATATTCAAAAATTCGTTGAACTCAGTAAGTTTGAAATGAGCCTAAAAAATGTTAGGGAATACCAAATAATTCAAAAGAATAAAAAATAATTAAGGATATATTATTAGGAGTTCAAAGTGAATTCTGAATGAATGGGGGTATTGTCATTCCAAACTCCGGCAGGTCACATTTGTGGTAAGTCACATTGTGGCATCTCTCATTCAGAAAAATTTTAGGTCCAGGATAATTGACAAAATAATGTAGTTCACACCTCTGCTCCTTTTCAACATCCTTTATGGGTGTGGAGAGAGACATCTCACGCATCGTAACAAATATAACGCTTTGTTTGGATAACGGACCGCTATCCACATCGGACAATTATCTACTTGTTAGTTACAATTTTGGAGTCGGAGAGGATTAAAAGCATGTCAATCGACTTGCGCTTGGACAAAAATATGTTTTCAAAATTTCAACTTACGAAAATTAAGTACTCACAGTGTTTTTCAAATTTCATTACTACAACTTCACGCAATGAGAAACAATATAAAAAATACATAATTAGAAATCTGAAACAAATTATATTATTGAAACTTATCCCAACCTCCAAATTAAGTTCCAACACTGACAATCGAAATTTATGAAAATATTGACTAATTTCGCAACTAAAATGTATCGGATCCTCTTCGACTCCAAAATGGTAACATACAACAAGATATTTTCCCAAATCGGATAGCAGTCCGCTATAGAAACGTAGCGTTATAAATACTAACCTATTAAGGAAGTCTGGAAGGGTCGTTAGGAATTGCATTTTTTTTCGATTTGAAATTTTTATTAGTTACTTCCCGGACTTAAAAGAACCTCGAGAACATCTTCCATATAACCTGAGTTGTACACATTTTTTATGAACTGTTCTTATCGAAATACATTGAAATTCAAAAAAATAACTTTATATAAAAAACAACACAAGCTACAATAACATTTTATTTGACAAAATTTTTCGCCTAATTATATCCACACATTATCTTAGAAGCACTTTGCGCTAGGATTATGGGATTATAGAATGCGCACTTTCTTAATTATAAAGACAAGACAATAAATTTCTAGGGTATGTAAGATTAAATCTTAAATAAGGAACGAATATTGAAGTATTCATGATACATAATTCTGTACCTTATTTTGCAATATCTAAATGAGCAATGCCAGGCCGACGTACAGGATAAATGTAATATACATTTGATATGATAGTGTTAAAGATAATGTAGAAAAGTTTGCATTTTGGACAAAATCGAGTTTAACGAACGCGATAAGCGATGAGAATGTGATTTTTAAAGCAGAAGGAGCTCTAACAATATAGAATTTACAATCACCAAATTACAGTTGCTGATGCTTTAACGAATAATTTTGAAAGGTCTGTGCACAAATGTGGGACCCTGCGGTGGTTGTTAACCTTTAGTTTTATATATATGTATATATATTTAGTTAGAAAAAGGCGCCAAGTTTTATTTGGAAAAAGTGAAACCTAATGGCGTCCCGGAAGACCCTGAGCTCGTCGACAGAAGCGCTATACGACACCTTAGCGCTGAAGAGACCTATACATACCTCGGCGTGCCACAGAGCCGAATTCAGGACGTGACATCTATGAAGGATACTCTTCGATGCAGATACAAACGTCTCATTCGATTGATTTGGCCTTCCGAACTGTCAGCGCTGAACAAATTATCTGCGACAAACATGTTTGCCGTCCCGGTAGTACTCTATTCATCTGGAGTGGTTCCATGGACGAAGGACGACCTCAGATCCCTCGACATCGGGTGCCGAAAAGTTATGCACATGAACAAAAGCATGCACCTTAAATCTTCTGTTCCGCCACTTTACATCTCACGCCGTCGAGGTGGTCGCGAAATACTATATTTCGAATGTCTTTACAACAGAATCATTCTGGGTATAGCACATATAGTCGCAAATGGACCAGACCTTCTTAAAATGGTCAGGAAACACAAAGAAATGGGCAAAGGAGCGTTTCTGTACAAAGCAGCGGAGGAGGCTGCTGAAACACTCGGTCTTAACTTCAGTATCAGGGATGAGCAAAATGCATCGAATCTTATCCATCTCGAGTACTCACTCCTGAAGGCCTGGATTGAGACAGCACAGGAGAAAAACTTCCACGAGTAGCTCGTCGACAAGAAGATGCACGGCATCTTCCACAGAAATGTGGAGGATCTGTCGATGTCGTATGAGCTAACATTTGCTTTTCAATGAATCAAATAAAAATAAAACTAACAACACATACATTGTTCAAAGTATTTGGTTTAAAATTTTTGTAATTGATTGAAAATTCGTGTTTTCTGGTTGAAAATTCAACTATTTGGCTAAAAATTTAAGAATTATGTTGAAAATTCATCTTTTGTAGTAGAAAATATTTTTGTTGTTGTTAAATTTAACTTAATTATTAAGTTTACATTTAACTGTTTTTTAATTAATGTTAAAATCTTTTTGGTTTAAATATCAAATATTACATTTTTTGTTGAAAATTAGTGTTTCCAGCTTAAAAATGCCACCGTTTTGTAGAGAATTGATCTCTTTGGCTTGAAATTTCAACAGTCCTGTAGAAAATTCTTTTTCTTTTTATTGAAAATAAATGTTTTAATTGAAAATTCAACTCTTTGTTTGAAAATTCATTTGTTTCTTTATCGTCTTTTCGGATAGAAAATTAATACTTTTGTTTGAAATTTAACTATTTGGTAGGAAATATATGTATTTTTAAGTTGAGGATTTAAGTATTTTTATCAAAATTGATATTTTTTTTATTATATTCAACTGTTTTTTATTTATAATTGAAATCTGTTTTGGTGTAAATATCAACTATTGTTCTGGTAAAAATTTGTATTTTCCGGTTAAAAATTCAACTGTTTTCAACATATTGGACAACTCCTAATTAGCCACTGAGACAATATGTAGCCGATCAGTGAAGAAGTTCAAAAATATTTTTTCAAGAAAAGTAAAGAAATAGTGGCATTTTTTCGAAATAGTAGCAAAATAGTGTAATCGCTCAAAAAAAGTGTAAAATAGTGTCAATAGTGTAGTGAGTCCGATGCCTCAATGATTCATTCCTAGAATGATTCTAGAAACTTAGCACGGACACAAACCACTTCACCCGTGGAACGGTATCGAAGTTGGTAAGGTAGGATTCTGGATTTAGAACTCTGTTAAGAAGGACCTCGCAAAATGAAAAATGAAGACATAATTCTCTCGCGCAGGATTCGCCAATTTTTCATGTGCTAAGGTAATCTGAACATTTCGCGCAGCAGCAAAAAACCAAAAGTCGAGAATAAAGTACGTTGAGAAACGAATGCTCAGGGTGGGCCATTGTGCGAAGTTAATAAAGAAATATACAAGGTGACCAGCCTTGGCATTTAATATCAATTTGCCGCGCTCGGCTCGTTTCTTCCCAGCGAAGGGTCGGAACCACGACATCGAGTCCTAGGACCTAGGGTGCAGAGAGCTTCGAATAAAAAGGAAAAGGAAGAGGGAAAAGGACTGTAATAGAAGGGAGGATCCGTCAGAAAAATAGAGGGAAAAAAGACGATTATAAAGGGTGGCTTTGCTCTTGAGGAGGAATTTTGAGGTGGATTCTCATAGAGAGGAAGAAGGAATGGTATTTGGTGTTGCTCTCCCTTTCGGGAATGACTGGGAAAAGAAACTGTTAAAAAGCTCCTCCTGCTTTGCGAACTGTCGATCGACTTTGATCGCCTTCCGGTGGGGGGAGAAGCCACCCCATAGCAGGTCGCACATAATCAGCAGCTTCGGTGTTTCCTGCTCCCCTTTACAAATCTACCCCTTGTACAAACAAGAAATGTACTTACAGGGAGAATATTTTAGCCTTCGGTCTATAATGTATGAAATTTGGGGGATTCCTGACATCCATTTGCGAGAACGAAAACGTCTTTCAAGAACATAACTTTCTTTTCATATATCATTTTAAGATAAAACTCTTTAAAAATGAACAAATTGAAAACACATTTTTTCAAAGTGTTTCACTACCGAAACCAATAACAGAACATCAAAACTTAACAAACAGATCACTTACTTTAACGATATACGAATTTGATTACAAGTTCTTTTAAATTGTCCAAAGATCCAAATCCTTTCTATAATACACAACGCAATGATACTAGAAAAACCCGAATTACGAAACCGATAATTATAGAGATTCAAAGAAATCTTCCCGCCAGGAAAACTTTTAATGGCCTTTAGTCTGGATGCTGAAGAATTCAGAGAATCTCTTGTATCGTAATTTGGGTGTCACCTACCTAACAAAGCATTTTTAATAAATCTTACAGTGAGAAGTCGACCCAGATATCTGAATTTTGCCTGTGTTTCGTTTAATTAACAGACACGTGCGTCTCATTAACAGAATTCAAGCCACAAATCACGAAGCATAGGAGCCGCGAGCATAAATACCAATTATGTGCTGCTCGTACAGTTCATCGGGCCGAAGTTAGAGGGGTAGAAATGTTCTCTAAACCCAAACCCGCTACCGAGCCATCCTAATTATAAAGGGCGTATATGAATTACAAGTAGGCAATGAGACTCGCACCCACAACTTCCTCCTTGTTTTGTTCTAAACCTGTCATAATAAAAGCGTCTAGAATTAGCCTTCTTGTAATTTAGAACTTATCTGATGACTGATAAATTCAGGTGAATTCTTTTAAAGTTGCGGGTCGATAAAAACGAGGTCAGAACTATTTCCGGAAATCAATTAACCATATTTCGATAAATTTACGACACCCTTTATATCACGTTACTTAAGTCTCCTCTTAGATCGGGCTGATCAGGCTTAAGTGAAATTAAACGACAACGATCTTTCGTGTTTGCTGGACATTGCAGCTATCATGTTTTTTTCTCAGGGAGATTTATGGTTGCTCTCGATAAAGTATGAATATTTGAAACAATCGCGTGACTGAAGCAACTCTTAAGAACAAAAGCTGACAAGATATTGCTCATTTCTATTCATACAATATTGTGTGACACAAATGTATCTTTAGTTTCGTATCGATATCTCTTTTCCGCCCGACTATAATGTCCAAGACTTATAAATTAATTACCCTGTCCTGTCTCGTGTGAATAACGAGTCCCATTCTTCCTGACAATTTATTAATAAGATTTACCTACGCAAAAGAAAATTTATTTAAAGAAAAGAAAATTCTATTTGTTTCAAATAAATTGCTGTGGTTCGAAGAAATGCTTTTTTGTTCCAATGAAATATTTTCCACTATGTAATTTTGAATTTTTCGTGAAATAGTGTAACACGGAAGTCATGCGCTTATTCCAGTTGTTCCAAAGCGCGACCCAAACGAGTCGGGGATAAACGACAGTTTTTCAGCTAGTTTCTCAAAGCGTCCTTCCTTTTTAGTAGAAAATAACCACGAACTCTGCGTAAAATGAAAATTAAATAGGACAGCGAAAAACTTTTCAAATTTTCAAATAAAAACTCTCTGCTGGGGAACTGCTGAATTTTATGCTCTAGAAGTTGTGAAGAACAACGCTTTTTATTCTTTAACAAAACGTTATTCCTGAACGTTTCGAGCAACGTTTGCGCATTTATTGCAGGATACATTCAATTTAAAAATCTGCACTGTAGAATATTCATGAGAATATTTATATTCGGCAATAAACTCATAAGTTTATTGACGTGGGTGAAGAATTTATATGTCATCACATGATTGCATGGACACACCTTTCTTAAAATGAAATTCATGTATAAAATATACAATAGAAAGGTTTGCAGATGATTTGAAGCTTCTTCTCATTCCGCAGCCTTCAATCGATATCAATGGCATTTTTCTCATTTTCTGAGAAACATTTGCTTTCATGAAGCCAACAGTGATCAATCCACACAATAGTCATAATCCATCTATAAAATATACAAGAGAGAATGTTGAAGATGCTTCTAGGCCACTGCTCATGCATTAGTCTTTAATTGATTTCAATGCAATTCTTTTCATTCTTTGGAAACATTTGCTTTCAACAATCCAAAGTGATCAGTTCAAACAATAGCAATAATCCATCTATAAAATATACAGTAGAGAAGTTTGCAGATCCCTTAAGGCTATTGCTCATTCAGCATTCTTCAATCGATTTAAATTATGTTTTTCTCAGTTTTGGGAAACACTTGCTTTTGCAACCCAAAAGTGACCAATTCAAACAATAGTAATAATTCATCTATAAAATAGATAAGTTTGCAGATGCTTTAAGGCTACTGCTCATTCCACATTCTTCAAACGATTTCAATGATATTGATATTATTCTAACGAGAACTGTATAGAAGTCACTTATAGCGCGCAACTTATTTGCTAGTAAGATAGCTTCGTAAAAGAGAATGCAGACATTGCAGAGTGTAGATAAGCGTTTGTTGTACCGTCAACTTTTTGCGCTTTTTCTTCTTTCAGTTTTTTTTTTGTACAGTCTACGGAGAGCACCACAGCGCGTAAACGACAGTGCGGAAGAGGAACTCGAGAACTTCGAAAGAGATCGTATAATAAAACAATTGAATTCCGCGCGAACGAGTCGATAGACCCCTCTGAGAATAGCGGGTATGAAGGGGTTGGGGGCGGCTAGGCCCCTCGGGGGTATCTTTTGAAACGATATTTTCTCGTGGCGGATGCACCGACATGACTACCGTTCCGTCGCGAAACTCTAGCCATACTTTTGCCTTCGTCTTTGTCACCGTCAGTCCACCAACTTGAAATTGGTAATTCCGAAACTTTTTATTCTAAAGGGAAAGATATTCATTTTATTTGACTTTTGGGTTTATATCAAAGTTTATAGATGTATGTAGGATTTTATTCAGACGGATGAAAAAAAAATTCGTATGCACATAGCGCCTATGAAATGAGAATATGAAATTTTACGGGGTTTAAAGTAGTTTCATGAAATTTCGAAGGATTTCGTGCTATTTCAAGAGATTTTAAGGGATTCCGAGGATTTATTGGAATGTGTATACTAGATTCCAGAGGCGGTCAAGCCTTCTAGGGGCAAGTAGAAGATGACAAATCGGCTATAATAAAACACATAATTTGAACTTTCTACAGCCGGGAGGATATTGGAACCTCAATAAAAGAGAAGTCTGAGTAAGAATGATACAGAGTCAGTGATCAATATTTTTTTCGCAAGAAGGTAATTAAATGAACAAGATTGAATAGAGCAGAAAGCGAATGCAAAATCCGTATTGGTTGGTTCATACCCACCTTCAGTGGAGCGGATCGATCGATATCAAGATGCAGAGCGTGTCCAGTTTCCACTATTACTTTGCGAAAGAGACAGCAGCCTGTCTCTCCGGTAATAGTATGATTTGCATTCGCAGCAATTCCAGGCTGAGAGAAAATACATTCCGGGTTCTCTCTTTGAGTCTAGGAAATTTCCCATGGTATTCCTTTGTGCCTTGGTCGGTCTTATTAAGATGCTCCAGATCATCAAAGATGATGCCTCAAAGATGCACCGGCAGCAACTCGATATTCGCCAACGCGATCTTCCCAAACTGCAGAGAAGGGACAGGAACGGAAGTTCCGCGGAAACTACGCCAAGCCATGAATCACGTGTGGTTGGGCAGTTACTAATCCACGCTCTCGCGTTTAATTATAGTCGACGTCACAATATAATTAAACTAAATTTAGTCGCCAGTTATTTCCAACTTGAGGCGTTTCACGTACAAACTCCCTCGGATGAAAAGATCAAAAAGATCAAAAAGTCAACTTGCGCTTTTGACGGGGAAGTTTATTTCTGCAGATTTTGTTTAGATTTAGGCGAATTTGTGCGAAATCCAGAGCCGCTATTTGTTTTTGTTTCCAATTTTGCAAAATTTAGAGCACTTGCGAGATCATTTCAGTAAATTAGAGGAAACCGCTGAAAATGTGACGGTTTCGAGAAAAAAGATCATTCTAAAATAGACGTGTTGAAAAATAAATATTTGATAAATCGCGTAGCTGGTTACTAAATCAACCGAAATTTCAGAAAATAGAAGAGCAGGTACGTGTAGGGAGGGTCGTAAAAAGCTACTGAATCTTGAAGACATAAATAAAGTATGACTTTCATTGCGGATTTTCCTCTAATCCAGGTTTAGACCAGGGGTTTCTGACCCGCCCAAGTAATTGATTTTGCGACTACTCTTAGGTGTGACGACAGTCGTTAAGTGGCATGTATGTTCGCGAGCGTCAACTGCACCGATACGTGTCTTTACGGTCATAGCGACACCATTACCGTGTGAACGGATTCTTGGCTATTCTTCCCGAGACGTCCGTCCTCTTTTGGATTATGGAGGTGTAAATACGACAGACGTGTTTACACGACAATAAACTGAGAGTCTTGTAAGTAAGTACCTAAGTACACCAGCAATACCCAGACGACAAAGTGCGTCTTCTTCGTCAAGATGACCCTTCCGAATGGCGCCATCAAGGTCCGAAGAAGTCGACTACAAAAATCAGTTTACACACGGAGAAAACGTTTACGTTAAGACAATAAAAAGGACAAGAGTTATTTAAAAATATGGTTATTATATACTTGGTTATTATTTGTTTTTAAGAACAATTTTATATATCTGAAATCGACGAAACCTGTATTCTCCTCTTTTGGTAGAAAATTACTTTTTTGGTTGAATATTTAACTAGCTTGTTGAAAATGCAATATATTTCGACTTGAAATCTTGAGCGTTTACATTTTATTATAATAATTCAATTATTCAAAGTAAGAGTTCCAGCATATTGAAGAAAGTGGCAAAAAGTGAAGTACCATCGAGACTCGATTTTCCAAGTCAAGATTCCACGCACTTTCAATCTTGATTTCAATCGGCACGTGGCAGAACGCGAGGAAATTTTTTGCTGGCTCAGCTAAGTGTTTTCTCGTGGCGTATGACTCGCGAGTCATGACTTTTTATTGATCAAACTCAAAAAAGAAGAGAAAATCCACGGGTTAGGCAGAGCGCGTGAGCATGTGGAGGCTAAGGATGTACGTATTCCTTGACACCAGCCTGGGGATATTAAATAAAGAGTCCCCTTCGTCTCTTGGGAAGCCCCGAGCCACGTTTCCCCCATTATCGTTTCTACCCCGCCGGATACACTCCTTAGAACGTATCCAGCCAAGACTCCGTATTACGGCTCCATTCATACCAAGTTACCCAATATTTAGTCCTATATTACGCGAACCATGCCCTAGTTGATTCCGTATCAGCTCTAGTATGTACTACCTGATATTCAGACTCCTTCGGGGATTTATGGTATCACGATTTTAATGATGTTTGAGTTTTCCCTCGCGCCGTAAGTCCGTGTACTTTCTGATAATGTATTTTCTACCTTAGTCAAGCTTTCATTTTTTATGCCCTTTTTTAAAACCTTTTTTAAAAAACATAGCAGAAGTGAACGGTAGCTTTAAAGCATCTGAAAACTTGTCTATCGTATATTTTATAGATGGTTAATTTTTATTGTTTAAAACAGTCACTTTTGGGTTTCTGAAAGTAAATTTCTCCCAAAAATTAAAAGAATATCACCAAAATCGATTAAAGAATGTGAAATGAGCAGTAGCCTTAAAGCATCTGCAAACTTGTCTACTGTATATTTTATAGATGGATTATGACTGTTAGTTGAAGTAACTGTTTCCTAAAAATGACGGCAGCATGAGGAAACATGTAATGAAATCAAAAGAATATAATTGCAATCGATTGAAGACTGCGAAATGAGCAGTAGCCTTAAAGCATATACAACAACCATCACTTTTGGGTTGCAAAAGCAAATGTTCATTAAAAATAAAAAGAACATCCATGAAATGGGCTGAAAAATGCTGATGTCTTTGGGTATGAACAATAGTTTCCTACGCAATTAGCATTTTCGCAGAATAAGAACCACGTCGAATTTCGCTGGCACGCGGCACATCCTTGAAGCCTCTTCCTTGTTCCTGCGGTTTGCGGACAGCACAAGCACACAACCGAAACGAATTGCCACCGTCGCCGGTTGATGAAAAACGGCATTCCTCGATCTCGCGCGAGAGCCAGAATGAGTTTCGTCATTTTTCTTGGTGTGTCCCGTAAAAAACGCAAATGATCACCCTCACCCAGAAGAACAAAATTCACCACAAACTCGTCTCAGCCCACGCTTTTTCCTCCAGCTGGCCTGCTAGACTCTCATCGTACGCGACCAGACGAAATGGCCTGAACCAGATTCTTCTTTTATTTTATTTTTTCTCCCTTCACTTATTTTTTGCTGCCGGAAAATGCGCGAACACTAGTGGCGGATCTTGATTTCGCCAACTGATATTCACGCCGGGGGCGTTGAAAATAATTTCCGACTCGCGGTGTAACTTCGGTCGCTTGTGGTGCAAATTATGGAGATCTCGAGAAGGGTGGTGCAAAAGCAAGCAAAAGTATCGAGCTTCTTTCGAAATATCCTCCGAGCAATCGGACGAAATGGGACTTTTAGTCTCTTGTAGAATCTCAATGATGCGGAGATTGGGAGATCTTGATTGGGAAAATTTGGGAAGGGAAACAGATAAAAAAAGAGGGTGTAGCGCTGATCTTATGGATGAGAAGTAGATGCTCTCAAAACAGAGAAAAAAGGGTGACATTTTACGAAAAAAAATAGGAATTTAAAAAAAGGGGGAATAGGGAAAAGAGTGTGAAGTCTCTTACCACAAAAACTGCAGTTTTAACAATAAGACCAATCAAAACAAGATTTATGGCGCGTTTCATTAGTGCCACGCTAGGTTAAGATGAAAACCATCCAAGTAAATATATTACATTAATTTAAAAGCCACTTTGGTCTCGTCACGCGAGTGCTTGTATTTAAATCGTGCGTCGATGTTACTCGATTTCCTGGAGTATCGATAGATCGGACATCGTTACCCTCTTCTTTCAAGCTACCATGTAATAAGGTGGACTTTAAACTAACGGGATATTCCACTGACTGAACAAAGCGGGGACGATAGTTAGGAGGATCCTCGTCAGTGAATAAGTAAGTAAGTAAGTAAGGAATAACCGATGTAGAAACGTAAAGGAGAACTGGTAGTGTAGAAACGGATTTCATCGGTGGTAGCACCAACGATCGTCGTACTATCTCTAGGGAACAAAGCCGCCTCCCTTTCCAACCGGAAGCCGGTCGTCGGAAACGGAAGACACCGCGAGCCCTTGACTTCCGTTTCCCGATATCTAACCTGGTAGTCTTCTCGGAAACGAGTCGCGTGCACATCCCGAAGTAATAACTGGCCTGGAAATTGCGTCCAGACTTTCCGCGCGTTCATGAATTAATAGTCAGGTTTGACAAATTCAGGTGACAGCGGTGGGATAACCTGGAACTTTTTGTAATCATTTCCAGACTTAAGGGTCCAAAATGCTCTCAAAAATGGAAATAGGGTGATTATTCAGGAAAAGAGGGGCAGAGTAGAAAAATTTTATAGAAAATAGTTCACCTTCAAACCCGATAAGAATAATTTTCAATCAAATAATTGAATCCTCAAGCTGAAAGGACGAGAACTGTTTAGAAGACATTTGAATTCTCGAATATGAATAAGATGAATTTTCAACCAAGAACTTTTCTACCCAGAACTTCATTACCAAAAAGAACAAATTTTCAATCCAAAAGGATGAATTTTCTATGCAAAGAGACGAATATTCAAACAAATAATTAAATTTTCACAAAAGTAGTTAAATTTTCAACTAAATAGGTGAATTTTCAAGCCAAAAAAAGTATTTTTAGAAGACTTTCAACAAAAAAGGTTTTTTTTCCAACAAAAGAAAAATTATATTTTCACCAAAAAAAAATGAATTTTCAACCTGTAATGATAAGTTGACAACTGAATAATTAAATGATTGAAAAAAATAGTTGAATCCTGAATTGATTAATTTTCTACCAAACAGTTTCATTTTTAAATAAAAAAGAGAAATTGTTACCAAATGATATGAATTTTCAAATAAAACAGACTAATTTTCAACTAAACAGTTGAAGTCTCAACCGAAAAAGATCTACAAAAAGAGATGCATTTTCCAACCAAAAAGAAGAATTTCGAACTGGAAGAAAAAGTTTAATTTTCTACAAAGAAGTTTAATTTTCAACAAAAAAGTCAATTTCCTACCAAATTGTTGAATTTTCAGTTGGAAAAATTAATTAAAAAAAAAAAACATTTTCAACAAAATAGTTAAATTTTTAACCTATGAGATTAATGTTTAACAAAGTGATTCAACTTTCCAAGAATCAATTAAATTTTTAACCATAAAAGATGAATTCTGTATAAAAAACCTCAATAGTTAAATTTTCAACTAAAAACGATCCATTTTTAACCAAAAATGAAACAGACAAATTTGAACCAAATAGTGGAATTATTAACCAAAAGAGATAAATTCTGAACGTAAAATATTAAAGAAGGCTTTTCAATTTTTGAAAATTACCCATCAACCGAAAATAGTGGCATCTTCTTTTGGTGTTCTATTAATTCAATTCGAATTTAAGCGAAAAAAGAAAAAGAAAAATCGGATGTTTTTTAAAAACAGGGGGAAAGAGGCGAATAGGGGAAAGAGTGTGAGGTCTTAATTTCTGATTCAATGATTTCTGATATAAAATATTTCCCAGAATAAACTGCCCTCTCGGAAAGTCAAAAGCCTTTTGACCTCTAAGATCGAAAGTGTCACTCAAGCAATACAATGAACTCTCCTAATGGAAGGTTATCCTGTCAATGTTCAGAGGACTGATTCGCGTCGATTATTTGCGATAAGCTGATCCCGGGACATGAAAAGAGCCACCCTTAGATCCAAATCCCCATCCTCTTGGCCACAATGTGGAATCGGGATAGAATCCTTGCCACAAATACCACACCAAAGAGCCTGATTGGCTCAACCGAATCCCCCCTTTCGTGTCATTATATACGAAACCTATCGTAATAACGGCCGCTAGGATAAATCCTCGGTCGTAGAAGCGACGGTAAACAGTGGCAAAACATATTTCAATCAAAGTTCCTAAGAGCTAATCCCAAAGGGCTATACTCGACGAGGAAGGCAGAGAACGAGGAAGTGAGTAGAGAATCGATGGTCAGCCGGAGAGTGAGAAAGCAGTAACAGTCGAGCAAACTGCAAACATCCACAATTTCACAAACATCTATAAAGTTTCACTTATTCAATTGTCTCCTCTTTCGTGGATCACAGAAATCGTA
The DNA here is from genome assembly GCA_011634705.1 of Andricus grossulariae. Classification (NCBI taxonomy): domain Eukaryota; kingdom Metazoa; phylum Arthropoda; class Insecta; order Hymenoptera; family Cynipidae; genus Andricus; species Andricus grossulariae. The sequence goes on along the minus strand of JAABKJ010000755.1, from coordinate 46,739,616 downwards.
CAACTGCATTTCTGCGATATAAGGCGGTACGTTTTACAGACCCCAGAGGAAAAATAGGGGAATAGAAGAAAGAGAACGTATGGGGGTCTCTAGCTGAAGAAGACAGAATTGAAGGAAAATAACCAGACAAAAGAAAGGTAATAAATAATTCAATTTAATTTCTTAAAATATAGACCAGCAGACCTCGCAGCCCGGAATTCTCTTAAAATAGGGGAAGTAGGATGATTGTTTGAACGAGAATAGGGAAATAATAAAGGAATAGATTCTTTTAAATAAAATTACCGTAGATAATATATTGAATTCAAAATGAAACGCTTAAAGGGAAGTTTCTTGAAAAAAAAGAAAAAAGGAATTCTTTAAAAAGGGGGACAAGAGTGGAATAGTGGATAGTTTGAAGTCTGCACAAAAAAAGAGAAATTATAAGAGCAGAAGGAAATTATGATTAACTCAGATAAATTTTAATAAAGAAGAAGCTATTTGTTAATAACAAAAACAAGATGAATTTTTCCGGAAAAATGGAGTAGTAGACGAGTTTTAATCTAGACTGTAATCAATGTTTGTCGAACGCGATGAGTACTAATGAAAACTACCCTAGTCGGGGCGGGGAACAGAGAATTACGGCGATTCTCTCGCACGCGAACACGGGAATGTCGCCACTGTTTTTCGTCCTCTTTGCTGTCCCTTTCAAGTTTTTTTTTCACCAGTGTCATTCTCTTTCAAGTAAAAGCTCGCGAGACTTAATTGCAGAATTCCAAACCTTCTTAAGTTTCTCAGTATGGTTACAAACAGGTTCAATTTTCGGATCCTTTGACGAGTTCTTATCTTCATTCTTCGTAAATCAGACGTGTTTTTAATAAATGATTAACACAAGAAAAACACTAAAGATAAAAGTGTAATTTTCGTCTTTCGCAGGGTGAATGCAAAACTCTATTTTCAAAATCTCTGACTTTTCTCTGGCTCTGCCTGACTAATCCGGTGACTAATCCGGTGTTTTTTGTTGCAGTTTTGAGTTCACAATTCGAGTGTTTACCTAATAGCGACCCTGTTCCTGGTGTTCCTCGTTGCCGAACTTCTTATTCTACTGAAAATCCCCTGAAAGGTCTCTTCGTCCTGACAGACCTCATACTCCCGATACTCCAGTCAGGTCTCCCTCTCCTACCGAGCCTCCTCTTCATGTCAGGTCCAGGTCTCCTCTTGCCAGGTATTCTTCTTTATGCGTACTTAGAGATGAACTTGGACAACTTAGATTTATTCGGTTCCTTCCCAACATGAGTCGGACCTGGTGATTCGAGTGTCTGCAAGTGACTATGTGGCCGCCCTGATTATTCTTGATAGTTACTTAAAATGCTTCTTTTAGGTTTTCCCTGACCTGCGGCCACCCAGTCTCGATTAAATTTATGGGCTGCTTAGAGTTTTCTGGTGACCCAAGAGCTTGCAATGACACGAACGTGATATGTCTTGGTCGGAGTAACGATGCACGAACGTAAGCGTGGAAAATCACGTAGCTCTATAGAAGAGAGAGGAATGATTCGATTGTTGGATTTACGAGCTTGATACGTATTCGAAAGGGCAAAAAGCGTCACACGTAAAAGATCGATCAGCACCAGAATTACGTGAGACGATGTCTGAAACGACCTTTGAGACATTTCCGGTCCCATTTTCATCCGGACAAGTTTCCTCCATTTTGTCCCTTCCAGCATCTTTGAAAAGACAACCTGCTCCTAATTTTCAAGTATTCGAAGGATTAATATTGAATAAAATATTATCTAAGCATATAATCAGGGTCATGCCACAATCAATAAACTATCAAAATAACAGAATCAGATATCAGTAGGCGAGGACAGAAAAATCAGTTAGTAAACGATGTTAGCAAGAGCCAATCCTCTTACTCTTTGAAATCATAATGAAAAATGGGTAGAAAGACGAACTGCTAGTAGAACCTTAATCGGAAAAATCTCGTCAAGATTTTTTTATTTCTCTCGAGAAATTGGATTAATCGTTAACTCGATTATCGGATTAAATTATTTGTTTTGCAGCCAGCAGAAAAGTCGAGATTTCTTTTTTAACGATCTCCGTTTAACGACAAAAATTAAGCCTTCAATTCACGGTCGACTTTTGCTCCCATTTCAACGCGGTTTACTCGTCACGGACTTCGTGAGCAAAAAGAGTATCATTTTTCGTTCCAGTTTTAATCTCTTTGTACGGTAGGGTGGTCCAAATTTTTTCATCTTCAAATTTTCATGCGTATCCCCCCAAATTAGTTGGATCTACTAGTATTCAGTCAACACAGGAATTTTTTTGAGTGTGGGTGCACATTTTGCGCAATGCCTAAAGCCAAAAGCCCACGCCTTTTCGACTCTTCGATTCTTGGATCCGCGGATAGAAGAGCCTGGATATCGATCGCAATTAACCAATGAATGCAAGGGACCCATCGCTCGATTAAGATCGGACAATGCTCGAAACTCGGGAAGAGGAAAGGTTTCCGAAAGGTTACTTCGTCGTTACGATCAAATCGCTCCTAAGTACCAAATGCTTCCCAAAGGAGGATGGAGAAACAATGAATTATGGCCGCGTATATGCCGTAAAACAATTCGGTTTCAGATACGTCTTTCAGATAGCGTACACTTTATTTCCACTCGACTTGCTCGATTTTCGAGATTCGGAAAGTATAATAAATTTAGTTGAGCAATGCTCCTACCTCAGTTTCTAGAAATTTTATTCCTGTGTTATCCATTATTCTATATTATTATCATCCCTACCCCCAGAGTATGTATCTCTTTCTGTTTTTCCACTGGAACCAATCCATTCAAGAACTTTTATTCTTAACACATCAGGTTTTTAATATGTTCTTGACCTTGCATTATTTTTTTACTGATAAACTTATTTTCACATTCAATAACACTTTGAATGTGTACGAATATGGTTAAAATTTAAATCTTATTTTATCAGTTTGACACTTGAGGGGCATGGCGTAACTATAACTTTAGGGCGACGACTTGGCGTCGGCTGAGACGTGGGCGGATATTACGAAAGTTATTTCTAAATAAGTCGTCGCTCCTTTCATTACCATCTGATTTCCCGTTTCTTCAATTATATATGAAGAGCTTGCACTTGTACAATTTCATGAACTTGGCGAATCACGAACAGGGAGCATTCATAATTTATGGGGTCCTTCGCGACACGGCATCAGCCATCCGCGACGATCTTGTTGAGAATCACGAAAATGCAAAAAAGCTACAAGTCCCGAATTCATAATCTTTTTTGGTTGAAATATAAGCCATTAAGTTTTTGCTTCGAAGTTCAACTATCCTGTTAGTAATTAGGAAGTTAATCGTGTCACATTAAGGTCAGTATGATACCTGCATTAATTCTATTTTAATGAATTCATTTCCCTATTTTCGTGAATAATCTCCCTATTTCACCTGTTTGGAGATCATTTTGACCTGTGAAGCTTGGAAACGCCACCCTAAAAAAATAGCTACTTTCAAACCGCTCTAGTGAACATCAGGAGGGATTTAATTTCAAGAATAGAATTTAGTAAGAAATAATGGTCAAGTTATAATTGAAGGACTGGGGTAATTGAATGAAACAATTGTTGAAATGGAACTTTTATAACGTTTCCCTGGGCTACTTAATTGAATTTTTCCTTCTAATGTTTCATTGAAGGCTGAAAAATTGTATTTCGGTAAAGTGGTATCCGGATGAAAACTCAGTTTACTTTTCCGACACGTGTTTTTATTTCGTCGTTTCGCTTCCACTAACTTTGAGAAGCAGCGACAGTTTCAACGGCTCATCTCGGCTTTGGTGGCAGCGCATGGCACAGTGTTAATCAAGTTTGCCGAGAAGCAGTGGCGTAACGAGAAAGCCTGGGTGGCTTACCGGTTTGTCGGTATGACACCTTCTCCCTAACCGCTAAGAAACTCCTGCAAACTGCAGCACAACAGAGTTCAACATAATTAAATACCTCTAAACATTTAGAATTTGATAGTCTCTGGTTTATTATACTTCAAATTGCTGTTCAAATCAAATTAGTCTAAGGATTCACTCTAATTGAATGATTACCTGCAACGAACTACCCCGAACGAACCAACCCAAATGATCGAACACAAACAAACTAAACCAAAGGAACCAAATCGAAAGAACAAATCCAAACGAAACAACTCAAATCAATCAAGTCGAAACAAACTAACCCGAGCGAACAAATCTAAACGAACCAACTCAAACCAGTCAAGTCAAACAAACCAACCCGAACAAACAAATCAAAACGAACCAACTCAAATCAATCAAGTCAAACAAATCAACCCAAATGAACGAACCCAAACTAACCAAACCCAAAGAACCAACCCAAAAGGAACTAACCCAAACCATCGAAGCAATTCAACCCAAGCAAATCAACCCAAACAAACCAATACAAACTAATCAAAACCCACCAACCAATGCAAAATAATCAAAACCATCCGAACAACTAACCAAAGCCAACTAAACAAAATCAACTAACCCAAACGAACTAACCCAAACAAACCAAAAACAACCAAACTAAACCAACCAATCCAAATCAACCAAAACCAACCGAAACTTACTAATCCAAACGAACAAACCTAAATGAACCAAACCAAGCGAACCAGCCCAAAAGAACAAACTCGACCGAGCCATCCCGAACCAACCGACCCAAACCAACAATCCCAATATGTGTCAGTAACAAACTCCTCATACCCTGCCTTCATTGTATGGATGCTGACTACACCCTGCTCATAACTTGCCTTCATTGAAAGAATATTGGCAACAGCCTGCTCATATCTTGTCTTCGTTGGCTATATATTGACTAAGTCTTACTCATGTTCTGACTTTCTTGACTGGATATTCACAACATCTTGCCTCACTTTGTGCCTTATCATTTGTTCGAATCCACAAAGAAATAAATGCGATTTGTTTTTAAATGATATTTAGAGGTCCCGCAAACCCCATGAAGTTTAACACATATTTCCCATACAAATACTGAGCATTTTTTTTCAGTTCACGATTGGAAGATATTCTGAGTGAGTTAGAGCTGATCCGAAAAAGGCCATACGTTGCAATCAATGTGGAGGCAATCAATGTCGGTCATTTGAGCTACGAATCTGCGAGGCGATCATCCATGAACAAGTAATCCCGTTTGCGCGACGAAGGTGTGAATCGGGCTGCACTTGCGCTAATCCGGTTTACAAGTCGATTCATTGCCGCACCTCGTATTTATCGTTTGGACCAACAATGGCCTTCCCCGATTATTGAGGAGCGCGTGGGCACTTTGGCGGTGCTAACACTGATGCTAACTAACGTCACCTTTCCAACCAAGTCATAAATTCCATACACTTGCCTCTTGACTTTCGACAATTTCCTTATCAGACTTATTAGTGTCCGTTCTGGCCTTCAATAAAGCTTTTCTTCAGGGAGATTAGAGTTTTACAAAGCGTTTAACGATAAGAAGTTTACTGCAGCAGCTCCTATAAGATAAAGTGCATAAATATTCGCCAAATTCTACCTTCAATCATTTTCATTTAATCGAAAATCATTTAAGCGAATAACAATTTGCCTGAGCTTTGTTTAAGAATTAGTTAATTTCAAATTCCGTAGATTGCCAATTATTTAAACAAATTAACCAAGCATTCTCCAACATCTTCATAGAACTTTTTTAATCCTTTACTCAGAAAAAATCCACACTGTCTGATTCGATATCATGTGATAATTCCGGTTAATATTTCCATAGAAAATTAAGGTTGTACCGATGCTTATCTGGTTCGTTATGCGGCTTTGTCCACACGAGTTGGGAGTTCGCCATGACTGTACGATAATTAGCGTTTGTTTTCAATACTCTTATAATTAAAGCCGATCGCGGAGCGCAAATGATGAATTTGTTCATTTCCCTGACGCGGCTGGTCTTTTGTTAATATTTCGCATCAGTTGGGCCGTGATCATTACTAAATTTCGTTTCGGTCGAATATGGGAAACCTAAAAGGTGTCATGCAGCTAATTATTAACAGCGAAACATTGAGCACCGCGTAAATAGGATAGGCGAAAAAGAGAGACGGAAGATTCCTTTCTTTCTGTTGAAAATTAATTCTTTTAACTGAAAACTGTACTTTTTTATTTTTAATTCAACATGGATCCCTTTTGGTTGAAAAATTTAACTTTTTGTTTAAAATTCGTATTCTTTGTTAAAAAATTAATCTTCTTGGTTGAAAATTCATCTATTTGGTTGAAAACTTTAATTTTTTGTTGACAATTTGAATATTTAGTTTAAAATTCAACTATTTTGTTGAAAATTTAATTCTTTTGCTCAAAATGCAACTGTTTTGTCAAAATCCAATTTTCGGGTCGCAAATTCAACTATTTCGTTGAAAATTCATATTTTTTCGTAGAAGAAGTAATATTTTTTTATTGATTTTAATTCTTCTTAATCGAAAAGCCTACTATTATATATTTTATGCGGAAATCATCTCTTTTGGTTAAAAATTCTATTTGGTTGAAAATTTAATTATTTTTTTGAAAATTCCACAATTTGGTTGACATTTTTTTTCCTTCTTCACTAACAAATCTTTCTTAGTTGAAAATTTGTTTTGTTACTTCTAAAATTTACATCTTTTTGTTGAAAATTCAACTGTTTGCTTGAAAATTAATCTTTTTTGTCAAGGATACAACTAAATTTAACTGTTTCATTCATCGTTAAAAAAAATTCTTTCTAGTTGAAAATTCATCGTTTTGGTAGGAAATTAATCTTCTTGGTTAAAAATTCATGTATCTTCGTAGAAAATTCAACTATTGAGTTGAAACTGAAGTTTTTGTTGAAAATTCTTTATTTAAGGTAAAAAATTATATTTTTTAATTGAAAGTTCGTCTTTATTTTGAGTTTTTGGGAGGAAAGTCATCTTTTTCAGTCGAAACTTAATTCTTTTTAATTAGGAATTGCAATTTCCACAATTTGGTTCAAATTTTATTCTTTTTTCGGCTGCAGAATCTTTTATAGTTGAAAATTTGTCTGGCTGCTTTGTAAATTCATTTATTTGGTTGAAAAGTTATTTACCTTTTTGGTTGAACAATAATTCTGTTAACTGAAAATTTAACTTTTTCATTTTCGGTAAAAAACTGATCTTTTTAGTTGAAAAGTATAACTTTTTAGTTAAAAATTCATGTACTGGGTTGAAAAATCGTCTTTTTAGAAAATTAATTTTTTAGTCGAAAATTAAACTAGATGGTTGAAAGTTGGACTACTTTGTTAACAATTTATTTCGCTTATTAAAAATTCATTTCGCTTATTAAAAATTCATTTCACTTATTAAAAATTCAATTATTTGCTTGAAAATAACGTTTTTTGTAGAAAAAGAACTTTTTTGTTAAAAATTATTAGTTTTGTTAAAAATTATTATTTTTGTTGAAAATTAATATTTTTCGGTTCAAAATTATAATGTTTTACAGAAAATTCGTCTTTGTTCATTCAAAATTCCACATTTAGTTAACATTTTTTTCTTTCTTGACTGAAAAATCTTTCTTAATTGCAAACTTGGCTTGTGGGTTTAAAAATTAATTTTTTTTTTTAATGAAACTGTTTGATTGAAAATTAATCTGCTTTGGTAAAGATACAACTATTTAGTTTAGAAAATTAACTATTCCATGACTGTGTGAAAATTTTCTTTTTTAATTGAAAATTCGTCTTTTTAGGTGAAGATTTAACTATTTTGTTGAAATTTTATATTTTCGAGTGGAAGCTTAAACTGTTATCTAGAAAATTCTTTTCTTTTTTTATTCGGAAATTTATTTTTTTGTAAAAAGTGCAACTGTTTGGTTGAAAATTCTTGTATTTTGTTTAAATTACGCTTTTTTACTGGAAGTATAGCTTCTAGGTAGAAAATTTATCTTTTTGTTAAGAATTCGCTTGAAATCAATTTGTTTAATAAATTCGTTTTTTGTTTCATTTGAATTTTCTTTAACTACAAATTTATGGATTCCATTTTTGGTTGAAAACTTATATTTTTCAGTTGAAATTTCAACTATTTCGTAAAAAATACATTATTATGTTGAAAAACCGTCCTTTGCCAGAAAATTAATCTTATTAGTGGAAGATTCATCTTTTTAGGTTGAAAATTCAGCTTTTTGGTTGAATATTCAACTGTTTTGTTAAAAATGCATTTAAAATGTTTAAAAGTCGTCTATTTAGGTCAAAAATTCAAATGCTTTTTTTTAATATTTGTCTTCTTGGATAGAAACTTAATCGTTTTTGGTTGAAAAGTCATCTTAACTATTTTATTGACAGTTTAATTATTTTGTGGATAATTAAACTATTTTGTTGATATTCCAATATATTTCGACTTGAAATCTGAGTAAACTAAAGCTTTTAATATTGAATTCAATATGGTATCCACATTATGCAATTTTTTAAACTTTATTAGAATCAGCAAGAAATTGATAATTTGTATTAAATTTTATTATTAACAATCTTTCACACCAGTGGCGAGCGGTACCCACATAGCAGAAGCATGGTGCGGTCTGAGAGACCGCACGACCACACATCCATACTAATTTGGCACTTTTTATTGAAATGTGGGATAATCGGGATGTAAACATCACTCGCCAATTACACACAGGAACCACATGCCAGAAGCACGGTGCGGTCTGTGAGACCGCACAGCCACACATGAAGGTTAAAAATAATGTATTTACCGATGAATTTGAAGAATAATGAAAAGGTCATGTTCCAAATAAATATTGTTAGAACTAAGAGCGACCAGTCGACTACAGGGCATCGATTTTTCGCGCAAAAGTAGTGCCTATCGCGGGCCAAGATCTGCGAACAATAAAAGCCTCTGCAAATCATGCGACACGCTATCGGTACGCGAAGCGGGATTTCGTTTCGCTCTCGACCTTCCGGCACTTTTCCTTCGATCGCCACGATAATTAGAGTCGGGTGTTCATTATGCCACCCTTTTGGTTTAATTCGATCGATCCCACTTGGCGCGAATGGCTCGTTTTCTCCGTCAGAGAACTCGGACTTCTATTCGCTTCGGTGAACCACTTCCTTCCATTCTGTCATTATTAAAGAGAAAATGAAAAATTAAATGAAAAAAAACGATACACTCGAATCGTTCGGTCTTGTGACTTCATTTCCAGCCCCTTTATTCAAAGGCAGATATTTCCATTTCATTCTCGGTCTACAAAGTTTATTTGTAAGAAAAATTATGCATATGCAGGTCTGTATTAATTTGCCCTGTAATTTCATTTTTTTCGATGAAAGAGTTCAGTGGACGAATTTATTTCACCTCGGTTTTCAGAGAGTAACGGTAATTTTTTCGGTTTCTTTATTTGTTCATTCATTTATCGTGCTTATTCAAGCGTGATTTTTCAATAAACTAGAGGAATAATAGGGGTGCACATTTTTCGAAAGAAAACTAATGTCGTTATCGACAACATTTTTTAATTTTCAGCCAAAAAAAAATTAATTTTCAGCCCGAAACAACAAATTTTCAACTTAAATGTCGAATTTCTTAGAAAAAGTGTGACTTTGAAGCCCGAAAATATTATTTTTCAACAAAAAAGTTCATTTTCGATCAATTGCGTGGACTTTTGGCCTAAAAATATAAATTATATACTAAAAAGATTACTTTTCTATAGAGAAAGTCGAATTTTTAACAAAATACATGAATTTTGACACAAGACAAATTTGCTACGACGAAACATTTTTCGGCGAAGGAAGGAAAAAATGTTTAAATAAATGGTTGGATTATTAAGCCAAAGGGCGAGTTCTCTACAAAATAATTGAAGTTTCAATCGAAAAATATTTATTTTCAATTAACAAGTTTATTTTCAGACAATTTGTTGAATTTTCTACCAAAATAGTTCAATTTTTTACCCAAAAAGATGAACTGTCAACCAAGAAGATTAATTTTCTACCAAAAATGTAGAATTTTCAGCAAACCGCATTAATTTGGAACCACATATTAGAATTTTCATGCAAAAGAAAATTCAACCAAAAATAATGTAGCTAAATTTTCAGTGGCAAAATAAATTTTCAACCAAAAGAAAAAAATTAACTTCCAACGAAGTCGTTAAATTTGCAACAAAAAAAATAGCTTTCAACGAAATCGTCAAATTGTAAAGCAAATAGATTGAACTACAACAAAAAATATAAATTTTTAACAAAGTAGTTGAATCCTTAAGCAAATCAGATTAATTTTCATCCAAGAAAGTTGTATTTTTAACAAAAGAAGAATATTTTTCAAGCAAAAAGAAAAATTTGCTGATAAGAAAAATTTTCAGTCAAAAAAGAAACAAAAAATCAACCAAATTGCACAATTCTAAATCCACAAAGGCAAATTTTCTACAAAAAAGTTGAAAATGTGAATTTTCAATAAAAAAGTTCACTTTCGAACAAGTAGCTGAATTTTCTAACAAAATAGTTAAATTTTTGAAACAAAAAAATGAATGTTCAACTGGAAAGATTTTTTTCTACCAAAAAAGGCATAAATTTTCAACTGAAAAAATAAAATTGATTAGAAATGATATAATTAAATTTTAAGATTGAAAAATTAATTTTCAACAAAAAAAGTCGAATTTTCAACAAAATAGATAAACTCTCAACCAAAGAGATGAATCTAAAAGCAAGATATTTAATTTTTAACAAATTAGTTAAATCCCCAACCAAAATAGATTAATTGTCAACTAAACAATATTATTTTAAACTAAAAAAGATTAATTGTCAAACCAACCAGACAAATTTGCAACTAACAATGATTTTTCAGTCCAAAGAGAACAAATTTCAACCAAATAGTTTAATTTCCTGTAAAAAAAAAGTATAAATTTTTAACCAAACATTTTATAGTTGAATTTTTAATTGAAAAATATATTATCAACCAAAAGAAAGTGAATCTTCAACAGAATAGTTGAATTTTCAACCCAAGGGATTAATCTTCAACTAAAAATATAAAGTTTAACAAAGTAGTTGAATCCTCAATCAATGCAAATAAAAAAAATTTCTACCAAAATAGTTGCATTTTTAACTAAAAGAGATGGTTTTTCAAACCATCAAGACAAATTTGCTGATAAGGAAAATGTCGAGTCAAAAAGTAAAAAAAATATTTAACCAAATTGTAGAATTCTAGATCCATAAAGGCAAATTTTCTACAAAAAATGTGAAAATATGAATTTTCAATAAAAAAAGTTCACTTTCGAACAACTAGTTGAATTTTCTAACAAAATAGTTAAATGTTCAAAACAAAAAAATGAATTTTCAACCAAGGAGATTTATTTTTTACCAAAAATATCATACATTTTCAACTGAAAAAATAAAATTGACTAGAAATAAAATAGTTAAATTTTAAGACTAAAAAATTAATTTTCACACCAAAAATTGCATTTTCAACGTAATAGTTAAATTCTCGACCAAGGAGATGAATCTAAGACCAAGAAATTTAATTTTCAACAAAGTAGTTAAATCCGCTAATAAAATAGATCAATTATCAACGAAACAATGTTATTTTTAACCAAAAAAGATTAATTGTCAAACCAACAAGACAAATTTTCAAATAACAATGATTTTTCAGTGAAAAATGAAAAAAATTTCAACCAAATTTTTGAATTTTTAACCAGAATATACGAGTTTTCTACGAAAGAGTTAAAGTTTCAATTCGAAGATATGAATGTTCATAAAAAAAATTATTTCTCCATACAATAGTTCAATTTCTAATCTAAAAAGACGAATTTTAGAACAAAAGTAATTAAATTTTCTTATTGGATTCACCTTGAAGCGAAGAGACGAGAAAAATTGGAAGTTTCTTGAAAACAGGGGATAAAAGAGGAATTCTTTAAAAAAGGGGAAAGTGGGGAATAAGGAAAAAATGCAAAGTTTGCATTTAATATTTCTTCATAAAAATTATCTCCCAAGCCATGAAAAACTTTTCTTATAAATGTAAACTCTTTTTATGATGGGAACATGTTCTCTAAAAGTTTATAAGAAGCTATTCCCTACAAAATTGGCTAAGATATTGTGGCATAAAATTATGTTCATCAATCCTATCAAATCTTGTTTTTATATCAAATTTTGTCAAGCATAAATTAATCAAAGACATAAGTTTTCCATCTTACCAATTTCAAAACTGCCTATATTTTTACAAAATCTCAAAAAATATAGTAAGGACTTTTTCAGGATTATTGTTAACAAACATACAATTATTTCTGTACTGCATTTATATCTTTGAAAACAAAAAAATTTTTTTTAGATAATCCTAATGTATATCAATAAATAGTGTCCGAAAACACTTGAAATTGAAAAAAAAATTTGGTAATTATCAGTCATTCTTATATTTTCAAATAGATTCCGCATTACTTTGTAAAAGTTCTTCATTTTCAGATTATAATTGTAATTTCCGTCTCATACCTAAAGATGTGAACTCATCAAAATTATCAAAGAAGCTAGTTTCTTAGTTCTCGTTACTTTGATCAGGCAACTTAAATTAGATAAGTAATCATGACGAGATTCTTCCGGGGGGGGGGGTAGGGGGGGGTGAAACTGTTGATGAGCGATACTCGCACTTTGTAGGCAACCAACCTGTTTTGCGTCACTTTTGGGAACTCCTGTCATCACCGGGAGTTGACAGGCAATCGTAATTAACGTCTCCTCTGCCCCTTTCCCCTTTACCTGTAACCCCTGAACCTGGTGAATCTCTATGCGCATAATTAATGCAAGCCGTCTCTGTCTCTTTCGCCTATCCTATCATGCGCTACTTGCTGTTTACTGTTAAGAACATGTTGTGGCCGTGCGGTCTCATAGACCGCACCATGTTTCTTGTGTATGGGTCCCTCCCCCCTGGCATCTTCAACCAAAAACAAGGATTTTTTAACAAAGTTGTTGTATCCTAACCAAAGCAGATAAATTTGTAACGAAATAGTTGCATTTTTAACCAAAAGAAATTAATCTTTAAGCCATTCTTAAATGTCTTCATTCATAAAAAAATTAAAATAAATAAAAGATAAAAGGAAAATAAGAAGGATTCCTCCAAATCCTATTCTTTCTTTCGTCTTTTTTAAAATCACATTCAAGAAACATTTACAAAAATTTGCCAAAGATTTACCAGAAGCATGGTGCGGTCTGAGAGACCGCACGTCCACACTAACAGGTTAAAGAATTTAAAATTTGATTTGTCCTGAATTTCATTTCCTAAATCTCAAAAATGTGAAAGAAAAGAGAAAAAAAATTGATAATGAGGAAGTGAAAATTAAGAACAATTCCAAGTGCGTCTTGCATCATCTCCAAATTCTGCAAGTTTGTTTGCCATATTCTTCATCCTCGAGTTTGCCTAATTAATTTAAAACGCAGTTTCTTGATTTATTCACTCATTAAACTAATTGCCGTAAAAAAAAGTAAAATGGCCTCTTGGCGCTGAGAATTTATATAAATTGAGCCCCTTAGGTCATAATTTGTCCAGATCAACACATTTTTTTTTTGCGCATATGCATATACATTATACAGACATGCTCGTAAAGTCTACGTCACTCGGTGTACGATTTGTAACTCTGCTCGCAGCAATTAGCGAATAAGCGTTGTTCTTCTCCCTTGTATAATTAACGCCATGTTGAAGGTTTCAGGCAAATTTTTAGCTGCTGTTTCGTAACGCAACAGCATTCTCTCCAGAACAACAATCATTTTTCAGATTCCTATTTTAGAGATTACTCAAAATTTTATTAAAATTCTCAAAATGAAATGCGTGACACCTAGAAATGCAAAGGAAGCGAGTAATTTATGTAAATATATTAGTTGGATATGGTAAGGTGAAGGTATGATTTTCATTCGTGCTTTTTCTTGGTTTAGAAAAAAAAAATTAATTGACTTTCTTCACGAAGGACGATAAATCGTGAGGCATTTCAACATCTGTGAAGGAATGTACGTGGTTTGTATTTAAATATTTAATTATAATTTGTATGTTTTAAAGTGATGTATAATCCTTGGAAGTGCGATCAGTCATTCAAGTACTTTATCACTAATTAGGAATTATGAGAGGCGTATTCATTTCTCCTCATTTCTATTTTCCTAATTAACATTTGTCCTCATTTTTATGATTCCTTATGAACGTTGAACATCATTTCTATTTTTCATAGTATGACACGTATCGTAAAATTTATTTACATATCCAGCATAAAAATGATACATAAGCAGCGTGGTCGAAAAATTTCATTTTTAATATAGAATCGTTTATAAATAGAACAAAAAATAAAAATTCAGATTACAATTTTTAATTTATTTATTTTATCCAGGAAATCTGACCTTTCTACCATAAAAGATGGAAGTTTTCACCAACAAAGATGAATTTTTAACAAAGTAGTTAAATTTTTGAAGAAATAGTTGAATTATTAATCAAAAACATGAATTATTGAACTATACAAATAAATTTTAATAAAATGGTTGCATTAAAAACCCAAATATTTCAACTTTAAAGCAAATAAAGAAACAAATTTTCAACAAAATAGTTTAATTTTTTAAGTACAAGGATGAATTTTCAAACAAATAAGATTAAACTTCAGCCAAACACAGTTAAATTTTCAACAAAATCGTTGAATTTTCAATAATAACCATTTTTAACCACATAGGAGCATTTTACAACTAAATAGCTGAACTTTCGAACAAATATTTAAATTTTCAACCGAAGAGTTGAATTTTTGTAAAAAGAATTTAATTTTCAAAAAACTAAAATAATGTTCAACCGAAGGGAACAATTTTCTACAAATGAAGATTTTGCAGGCAAGAAAGGAAAAAACGTTCATCCAAATTGTTGAAATTTCAAGCCAAAAACGAAATTTCTGTAAAAAAGTTTAAATTTCAACCTGAAAATATGAATTTTCAACTCAAAAATAAGAATTTTTAACCAAAAAAAGAGGAAATTTTTAACCAAGAAGATTAGTTTTCTATAAAAGTAGGACGAATTTTAAACTAAGAACGATCAATTTTCAGCCAAAAAAAGGAAGAGATATACTTTCAGTACTATAATTAATTTAAACAGAAAACTAATTTGCACCAAAATAGTTAATTTTACAACCAAGTAGATGAATCTTCAACAAAAAAAATTAATTTTTAACAAAGTGGTTGCATTTTCAATTAAAAAAGATCAATTTTAAACAAAATAGTTAAACTTTCAATCAAAGAGATGAATTTCAAATGATGAAACTTCAACTGAAATATTTAAATATTTAGTTGAAATATTAATCTTCAACCGAAAAATTTACTTTTCAACAAAAGAGATGAATTTTCAACGAATATTGTGACAGAAAAGATTTCAATTTCAACTAAAAAACAGTTGAATTCAACAGAAAAAAAAACGAATTTATAATAAAATATTTGAATCTTCAGCCAAAGAAGATTAAAACCAAACAATATTTGTAACCAAAAATAGATCAAATTTCTACTAAAACAGATGAATTTCTAAACCAAGTTGAATTTTAAACCAAAAAAGACTAATTTTCAAAAAAAAAAGAGTTGAGTTTTGACGAGAATCTTATTCTTGTAAGATTTTTAACATCATCTTTTTAAAAATTTTTTTTTCAAAATCCCTGAATTTCCCTGACCAAATAAAATGCACTGACTTCCAGGTTTTTCATGATATATGGCCACCCTGATTAAGACAAATACAAATTGAGGAATATTTAATTATTCATGTGGCTCAATTAAGAAAAAAAATTTCCTTTACCGAGGAAAAACATTCCTTTACAGAGTAAAAATATTCCTTTCGAAAAAAGTGATTGTTTTTTGTTTTTTAATGAGAGTTTTTCTCGAAATGGTAAGTTAAAGAGACCTTGGCAGTAAGTAGAGGGTAACCTAGCTCATACTCGTGCTCTACTTGCGCCCTACTTATAGGCTTAAGTGCCTTTCCTCCTGGAGAACTTCATAATAGTATCTCCAGCTTCTCGTCTAGACTCCACATTTCTGTTCAACGAAACGGGTGAATTTAATAGCCTGTCGTAAATGAGTACCAAAACTATAGAGGAAACTCTGATATGTAGAGCATGTTCAATACCCTTTGTTTGCCAGAACAATACATTATCTACACTTCTCTTCCCTGACTTTGACAAGTGAATAGTTCAGAATTTTGGGAATGTTATTTGACAGAAAAAAAGTATAGTTTAAAATAAAGGGTGGCTGTTTTGATCAAAGAAAAAGTTCAAGGTCATTTCCCGGTTATCAAAAGATTTTCCAGTCATTGACGAAAGTTGATGAGCAAGGCCGGTTCTAACTCAAGATTCCTCTACCTTACCGACATCGAGACCATTCTATAGCTGCAGGAGGAGGAGGTGGAGGAGTAGGAGATGGAGGAGCAGGGGGTGGACGATGAGGAGGTGGAGGATAAAGAAGAGGTGGAGGAGGAATAGAAAATGGAGGAGGTGGAGGATGAGGAGGTGAAGGAGTAGGAGATGGAGGAGGTGGAGAATAAGGAGGAGGAGGAAGTGGAGGATGAGGAGAAGGAGGAGGAGGTGGAGGAGCAGGAAATGAAGGAGGTGGAGTATGAGGAGGAGGTGACAAATATTATTTTCGATACTAGTCTTGGATATAAAATCTGAATCTGACAAGGGACATATGAAAATGTATTTTGAGCCTAATAAACAGGATTTTCTGTGAACCCTTGTGCCGGCAAAGAGAATATCGTTTAAAAAAAGCGACACCCTCTTGACGCTCGTGCGGCAATCCAACCCTGCGTCACTCGAAATGATAGATGGCACGCTAATCGTTCGTATTTACACAGTACGTTTTTTTTTCGTCTGGCTTTTTATTTTTTCCACCATTCGCTTTGTTTTCGGATCGCTGAATGGAGCTTATCGAGGCTTGTATTTTACACACCAGCCACGATCTTTCGTTAAACCATCAACCTGTTGGACAGATTTTAGACAATTGCCCTTTCGTGTTCAACCCGGATTAGTGGTTAATCTCGCTAGAGTGGAAAGTCAATCTCGAAACCTGCCCGGCGTTTTTCCAGCTGCCTCGGGGCGATATTAATATTCAAAAAATTCATCAGAAACAAAAATATTTACTCACAATGCTGAACTTTTCGGTAGAAAAATAGTCACTTGGATGCTTACCTGAAACAAAGAAAAAAATGCTCATCAGTAATTGAAATGTTGAGGGGTCATTCACAAATCTTACTATAATTTTATAAACGTATATTGAATAAACGTGGGACCTCAATTAAATTACAAGCACTCACACATCACTCACACTGCATACTCGAATTCCATTTTTCTCCGTATCATTGTTTCAGTTATACATTATTTCCCTGACACTGAATACTTTATGAACATAAAAAAAGGATTTAATTAAAGAATCAATTAATCAAAGAATGAAGGAAAACAAGACCGTCAATCAAGGAAAAGCCTCGTTGACAGGAGTGGATAAAGATGCGAGAATGTACTTCTCTTGTTAGAATGGTAGCAGGTGGATGCAATACGTGGCCAATATGTAACCAATGTAGGCTCAGTTGGGCTAATCGATCAAACTCTCAGAATTCGGGTTCATGTCTGGTTGATGGTTATGCACCCTTCGACTTTCACGCGAGTTTTTAAGTAACCCAACCCCGTTGCTTGTTAACTTGCCCCTGGAGAACAGAATTTGATAGAATTACAAATAAAACGATTCTAAGAGGATTTGAGAGAAAATGATGATTCATGTTAACGCACCGTTTTTCGAACCCAATGGCTATCGTCCGGAGTTTTTCTTCTCAATTTACTTCAGCCTGATCGGATGAAGAATGACATTACTTTCTAAACTGGCGGATCATTCTTGGGCAAGTATAGCGAACAAAACATGATAAATCCATTCTTTGACAGAAATGAGTTACGCATGGAGTTAGCATTTTCAGAACTCAAGGAATATGGTTATCGACCCTTGGTTCACAAAGGAATTCTATCCAATTAGAGTTACGCTTTAAAAATGTTGTGAACATTAAAATATGTACATGAGGATTTGTGTCTTTTGAACTGACGCGTTCAATATGCTATAAAAACTGGATGAATTTAGGCTATAATAGGTTCAATAATTTGATAATATTGGGTAAGCAGTTAGATGGCTTCCTCATTTTGTGAACTATTTATGTACTGATTGTATTTTGAAGATATTTCATTTTTCTTTTTGATAAGAATAAAGAAGGTTTATGAAATGTACTAACATTCTTGGCACAAGATATCCCCTCAGGTGCCGTGGCTGATACAAAAAAGGTTATTGTGTTTTAAAGATGTTTCGTAATTTTTCTTCTTCATCAGGACGAAATATCTTTAAAATTCGATAACTTTCTTGTATCAGCCATGGCGGCTTAGACTCTTAGATGATGTTTTTTTTCTTCTTCCACAATGCCTCGGATGATATTTTGAGCCAAAAAGGTTAGTAGATTCCGTAATCCTTCTTCGCTTTGATCAATGAGAAAAATGACAAAATATCTGCAGAATAAAATAACTTTTGTTGTATCATCACGACGCGACGCTTTAGGGGATCTTTTGTGCCATAAAGGTTGGTAGATTCACTAATCCATTTCAGATCCTGATTAACGAGATAAATGACGAAATATCTTTAAAGTATATAACGAAATATCTTCAAAATACAATAACCTTCTTTGTATTAGTCACAACGCCTTAGAGGATGTTTTGTGCCAAGAAGGTTAGTTGATTCCCTAATTCTTCAACCTGATCAAGAAGAAAAATGACGAAATATCATTAAAATGCAATCACTTGTTTTCTGTATTAGCTACGATGCCTTAGAGGATCTTTAGTGCCAAGAAGGTTAGTAGATCCCCTAATCCTTCTTCATCCTGATCAAAAAGAAGAACAGCGGAATATCTTTAAAGAACAATAACTTTTTTTGAATCAGCTACGGCGCCTTAGACTCTTAGAGTATGTTTTGTGCCATGAAGAATAGATTCCTTAATTCTTCTTTATCGCGATAAAAAAGAAAAATACCTAAACAGTATTAAAATTCAATCACTTCTTTTTTGTATCAGCCAAGATTCCTTACAGGATGTTTTGTGCCAAGAAGGTTAGTAGATTCCGCAATCATTTTTAATCCTGATCAAGAAGAAAAATGACAAAATACCATTAAAATACAATCACTTGTTATTTGTATTAGCTACGATGCCTTAGAGGATCCTTAGAGCTATGAAGGTTAGTAGATCTCCTAATCCTTCTGCATCCTGAACAAGAAGAAAAATAACGAAATACCTTGAAAATACAATAAGCTTGTTTGTATCAGCCACAGCGCCTTAGAGGATATTTTGTACCAAGAAGGTTAGTAGATTCCGTAATTCTTCTTCATCCTGATCAAGAAGAAAAATGACGAAACATCTTTAAAATACAATAACTTTTTTAGAATCAGACACGGGTCTTAGACTCTCAGAGGATGTTTTGTGCTAAGAAGGTGTTAGTAGATTCCGTAATCATTTTTGGTCCTAATCAAGAAAAATGACGAAAAATCTTTAAAATACAATCACTTGTTTTTTGTATTAGCTACCATTCCTTAAATGATCTTGAGTGGCAAGAAGGTTGGTAGATCCCCTAATCCTTCTCCATCCTGATCAAGAAGAAAAATAACGGAATATCTGTAAAGTAAATAATCTTTTTTGAATCAGCTACAGCGCCTTGCACTCTTAGATTTAGAGGATGTTTTGTGCCAAGAAGGTTAGTAGATTCCGTAAATCTTCTTCATCCTGATAAGAAAGAAACATGACGAAACAGCATTAAAATTCAATCATTTATTTTTTGTATGAGCCAAGATTCCTTATAGGATGTTTTGTGCCAAGAAGGTTAGTAGATTCAGTAATCCATTTTAGATTCTGATTAACAAGATAAATGACGAAATATCTTTAAAGTACAATAACTATTTTTGTATGAGCCACGACGCATTAGAGGATGTTTTGTGCAAAGAAGGTTGGTAGATTCCGTAAATCTTCTTCATCCTGATCAACAAGAAATATGTGGAAACATCTTTAAAATGCAATCAATTGTTTTTTGTATCAGTTACGATGCCTTATAGGATGTTTTGTGCCAAGAAGGTTAGTAGTTTCCGTAATCCTTCTCCATCCTAATCAAGAAGAAAAATGACGAAATGTCTTTAACATACAATAACTTTTTTATCACGACGCCTTAGGGGATGTTTTGTGCCAAGAAGGTTGGTATACTTCGTAATCATTTTTATTCCGGATCAAGAAGATAAACGACAAAATATCAAATATACAATCACTTCTTTTTTGTATTAGCTACGATGCCTTAGAGGATCTTTAGTGCAAAGAGGGTTGATAGATCCCCTGATCCTACTCCATCCTGATCAAGATGAAAAATAACGAAATATCTTTAAAGTACAATAACTTTTATGGAATCAGCCACGGCGCCTTAGACTCTTAGAGGATGTTTTGTGCCAGCAAGGTTAGTGGATTCCATAATTCTGCTTCATCCTGATAAAAAGAAAAATGCGAAACAGCATTAAAATTCAATCACTCCTTTTTTGTATCAGCCAAGATTCCTTATAGGGTGTTTTGTGCCAAGAAGGTTAGTTGATTCAGTAATCCATTTTAGATAATAATTAAGAAGATAAATGGCAAAATATTTTTAAAGTACAGTAACTATTTTTGTATCAGCCACGGCGCCCTAGAATCTTAAAGCATGTTTTGTGTCATGAAGGATAGTAAATTCCGTAATCGTTCCTCATCCTGATCAAAAAGAAAAATAACGAAATATCTTCAAAATACAATAACTTTGTTTGTATCAGCCACGATGCCTTAGAGGATGTTTTGTGCCAAGAATGTTAGTATATTCCGTAATTCTTCTTCATCCTGATCAAGAAGAAAAATGACGAAACATCGTTAAAATACAATCACTTGTTTTTTGTATTAGGTACGATGCCTTAGGGCTTAGAGGATGTTTAGTGCCAAGAAGGTTAGAAGATCCCCTAATCCTTCTCCATCCTGATCGAAAAGAAAAATAACGGAATATATTTAAGTGCAATGACTTTTTTTTGAATCAGCCACGGCGCCTTAGACCCTTAGACTTAGAGGATGTTTTGTGCCAAGAAGGTTAGTAGTTTCCGTAATCCTTCTCCATCCTGATCAAGAAGAAAAATGACGAAATGTCTTTAAAATACAATAACTTTTTCTGTATCACGACGCCTTAGGGTTGTTTTGTGCCAAGAAGGTTAGTAGATTCCGTAATCCTTCTTCGTCACAGTCCGTCGTATGTCAGAACGTCCGCCACGCCCGGCATAAGAAAAGACGGTAAGGCAAGGCAGTCTGGGATTAATGAGGCACTTTGAGAATATGCCGGATGCAGACTGGTTAACCCGGTTGCTACGGCAACAATTAATTTACTTCGTTTTCGCTCAGATAATTGAAAAATTGTCGATAGTCCGAGCAGAAGGTCGGGATGAGGTAGGTTTACTCCATATAATCGTGGATGATAGTGTATATAGAAAGACCCAAGCGATACGGAGACACGGCATCCCGATATAATATATATATATAAGAAGCGAGAAAACGGAGTTAATTAAACGGCTGAGTTGAACCGTGAAAGGGGGATGAGTTGAGCGAGGGGAGGCGCAACAAGAATTGGGTGGGGGAAATCGAGGGAGACGGAAATTAAAAATGTAAATCTCTCTGATTGGAAACCGCGGACCAGATAACTGACGACGCACGTTCTGCTGGTGACGGCCTTCCTTCCTTCGAATCTCTCTCTCTCTCTCTCTCTCTCTCTTTTTTTTTTTTTTTTTTTTTTTTTTTTGAATTATAAATTGTTCTTTGCGGAAAAAATTCTGCGCCAAGTAACCCAAGAACACGCACTTCCTACTCTAATTTACTAGAGTCTTCATTCTTCCGCGGCCGTTGTATAATTACTGCTTTTTTATCAAGACTTAATTATAAGATGGAAAATTGCTTGGAAAATTAATTTTAGGAGCTGCGGGAAAGCACGGTTCAAAAGGTAGACGAATTAAAATGAAAAATAATATGCAATATACAAATATTATGATAGAGATTGAAAAAAATTCTTTCCTTTTATCATAAAAAAATGTTATGATGAGAAAGTAACAATTTTCGAAATAAAGAATCTGCTCTGCTGCAACTTAATAAAAATATTAATCAAATTGTATAAAATAAACTTTCTCCAAGAATTCTTAATAAAACTCATTAAAAATTAAATAATTCTAATTTTAATTGAAAATCTAATAATAAAAAAATCGCCAAAACAGATGTTAGTTGAGAAATGACTAATGGTAAAAACCAAATTTTTTTTCAAGTTCTACAAAACTTCTGCCAAAATATCTTCTCCGTCGAATTTTACGTGTAATTTATTTCGTCATAACTTTAAAATAGAGCGTAAAAAACGAGTTCCCCTCTTTCCGAGAATAAATCGAGCAACCGATATTTCGTCATATTTTACTTTAAAAAATGAATTAAAATGGTTGACATTTTTAAAATCTAATATAGGGATCAAAGTGCAAAAGGACCTCAAAAAAAGGGGAAACAGGGTAATTTTTTCACGAGGAAGGGGGAAAATAGGGGAGTGATTAAACAACAATGTTTACATGTATAAAAGAATAAACAATATTTTATACAAATTTTTCATTTCTTTTATGAATAGAAATTACAATTAATTAAATTCTCACGTTGAATGTAACAGTTGAACATTGATTCAACTGTTTATAATTCAATGTTCAGTTTTCATTAATTTTGAATTTTCTTTAATTTTGAATTTTCTTTATTTTCAAATTTCTTTAATTTTAAACAGTTAAGAAATCAATTTTCAATTATCTTCTATTTTCAACAGTTGTAAATTCGATCATCAATTTTCTTATTAACTCTCAATAGTTGAAAATTCAATTTTAAATATTCTTAAACTTTCAACAAATGAATTTTCATATTACTTCAATTCTCAACGATAGAATTTTCAACTTTTTATAATTTGATGGTCGACTTTCTTCAATTTTCAATAGTTAGAAATTCAATTTTTAATTTTCCTCAAGTTTTAACAGTTGAAAATTCAATTTTTAATTTTCCTAAATTTGCGACAAATGAATTTTCAATTTTCTTCAATGTTAAAGAGTTGAATTTTCAACTTTTATCAATTTGAAACAATCCAATTTTTAAGAGTTGAAAATTTAATTGTTTCAAATTGAAGAGAATTGATAATGAAAATTTCAACAGTTGAAAATTCAATTGTTACAAATTGAAAAAAAATCAATAGTCATCCCATGGATACTCCGTCTAAAATTCGGAAGATTTAAAAAAAATCCAACTCTGTCCATCTCCTTTTTAGATTGTTGGAATCCACTCACAGCTATATAAAAAAGTGAAAAAAATTAGTTAAATAAACAATTTTTATATGTTTAAAATCGTTCTCATAATCAAGAATAATTTTTTTTTCAAAAATAACATCCATAATAAACATTTTTACATTTTTAACTAAAAATTTAATTTTTCCATTTTTGGTTGAAGATTTATCCTTTTTAGTTGAAAATTTATGTTCTTGGTTAAAAATTGAACTATTTTGTTAAAAATTATTTTTGTAAATTGAAAATTAATTTTCTTAACTAAAAATTGAACTACTGTGTATCTGGCTGAACATTTATCTTCTTTAGTTATAATTTTTTTCTAGAAAATTAATTTGTTTAACTGAAAATTAAGCTACTCCGTGTTTGGTTGAAAATTTATCTCCTTTATTTCAGAATTTAATTATTTGTTTGAAGATTCATGCCTTCTATTGAAAATTCTTCTGGGTGAAAAATTCATCTTTATGGCTGACAATTCGTTTTTTCAGATTAAAAATTTCTTGAAACTGTAAATATAACTCTTCCGCTTTAGGTTACAAATTTATCTTTTTTGGCGGAAACTTCACGTTTTTTTGTTGTTGAAAATTTGTCTTTTTTGATAGCAAATTAATCTTCTTGGTTGAAAATTAATTTTGTTTGTTAAAGATTCCTCAGATTAGTTGCAAATTCATTTCTTTTGTGAAAAATGTAACTATTTTGTTGAAAATTCATTGATTTTTATAAATATTCATCTTCTCTGGTAGAAAATTAATTTTATTGGTTTATAATGTATCTTCTGGGTTGAGCATTAACTCCTTTAGTTGAAAATTTAACCTTGAAGAAAAATTGATATTGGTAAGAAAAAATGAAAGATTGGTCAGGGAAAAGTCAGGGAAAGTTAGGGAATCTCAAACATTGTATTTTATTACAATTATTCGAAATTTCTCTAAAGACTATTCTTCGATATCCCCACTACTGCCACGCTAAGCAATCATGTATATGCTCTCTGTCTCTCTTTCCACTCTCTTACTATACGATTTTAAAACTCATGATGATTCCTCATGAAAAATTTCAAACCTAACCCATTCAAGTTTCACTTCTTCCGTGTGGCCCCACTGTCACACTTTTTTTAATAACGCGCTTCAAGTTAGATTGTAAGCCACCTGGTCACCCTATCCTTGCCTAATATTAAAAAATGTGTCATCTACTCTTAGTACACAAATATTTGAAATGTAAAACATGATAAATTGTCGTTTGTTCTCGACCATAATTAAAACCCAAAAAAAAATCCCGTGACTAAAAATAGAAAGACAGGACAGACATGTAAATTTAATTGATTTATTTCACAGTGAAGAGAAAATATGAGTGAAATTGTTCTCGTAAATAGTACATGAAACAACAGAGGTCAGTGTACGGGAATAATAAAATATTAATCTGAAAATGGATAGGCTGGGAATCGAGGGAATGTTTGATGGATCCGCGGGGAGAAATCGATACGGGGGATGTGCTTTAATCAAATTGGATATAATTAAATCGAGGTGGTGTCGTATTCATTGGCGCCGACTGGCTACTATTATAGGTAAACATTTGGCTATCGAGAGTGCGTCAATTTCCGCGGATAATGTGATATCCGTGCGATCAATCGATCGACATTCGACCTTACCTTCGCTCGGTTAAGCAATTAGTGCAGAGACCTGGTCTACGTACTGTCGAGTCGTGAGGTAAATTACAACTTAAGGGGTAGATATATCTCGAGCCAAATTAGAACCATGTATTTCACTCGACACTGTGCAACAATCTTCTTTTTTCCGCACGATCCTCTCGTTCATTCCTACAAATGAGCTTAGAGATACGGTACTTCGTTCTCGAGATTTCGAAAGTTCGATGCTGTTTTAAGGAAAAGAAGAATTCATTTTCTACACTGAAAACGACTGGGTAGCAAAATAAATAAACCTAAAACCAAATTGTTGAATTTTGAACCGAGCAGATTAATTATATACCGAAAAAGATCAATTTTCAAGAAAAGGCATTAATTTCCAACGACGCGGTTGACTTTTCGAGTAAAAAATTTTATTTAAGCTGATGAGTAAGCCGGTTCTAACCCAAGATTCTTACCTTACCGAGATCAAGAAGATTCTAGCTCTAGTGGTTCGTGTCCGTGCTAAATTTTTCTAGAAAAGTGGTTCATGTCCGTGCTAAGCTTCCAGAACATTCTCGAGGAGGTCAATTCTTTCGAAAGTTATCGTGCTCACAGACAGACATACATACATACATACATACATACATACATACAGACACATTTGTAAAAACCTGTTTATTGGGTTCAGGAGGTCTCAAAACGTGGAAATTTGACAAAAACCGGGGGGGTCAAATTTTACACGAATCTAACACCTTCTCTGGATGAGAATGTAAAAATTGATCCGTTTTATTTAGATGTTGATTTATTTGTATTTTCTTTTTAACTGGAAATGTTTGAATGTTTGAAGAAAAGAAAAGAATACTTGAAAATGTTACATCTTGAATTTAGAAATATAGATAAATTCAGAGATGAACTTAGATTAAGCAAAAATTTAGCTTGCAGGGGTATCAAATTATAGAAAATAAGAAATTTACAATATCAAAACAAAAAATTTTTCTGGTTACACTTTTAGAGCGCAAAATTATTGTTTTCCTAGTCATTGAAAAAATAAAGGGTTGTCCAGCTAGCGGCTGACCAGATGGTCTGGCCTGAGGCTAGCCAAAAGATTTTTCTACACGAAAAAAATGTCTTTTCGATGACTCTTTGCTACGATACTTTTCAAATCGATAACAATTGTTGATAACTTACACAATATCCATAAACAAATTTAGAGTTTGGCTATTGCTCAACGAATACACTCAATTTTTGTTTACGGAATCGACTAATAAAGTCTTTTCGAAGACTCTTTGCTATGAAATTTTTTTTGTTCATAGAAATTCTAAAAATAATGATTAATTGCTGTCAATTTTGAAAGTATCATAGAGAAGAGTCATTGGAAAGACATACTTCGTTGATGCCGTGAAAAAATTGAGCCCATTCATTGAAAAGTAGCCAAACCCTGAATTTTTCATACGAATTGTTTAAATAATTATTAATACTTATAAATTTTCAATGTATCATAGCAAAAAGTCTTCGAAGAGACATTCTTAGTTGATTTCGTGAAAAATTGCGCCTATTTATTAAAAAATAGCCAAACTCTGAATTTGTTTAGGATAATTGTTTGAATAATTTAATAATTCTTGTGAATTTGCATTGTTTATAAAATAGACAAAATCTGATTTTGTTTACGATCATAGAAAAGAGTCATCAGAAAGACATTCTTCATTGATTCCGTTAAAAGAAAAATTAGGTTTGTTCCTTGAAAAATATCCAAAATGTGAATTTGTTTATAAAAATTGTTTCAAGATTTACCAAATAGCATCTTGTTTCAATTAATCGTAACGAAAAAGAAAATAAACCATTTTTTTGAATTATTCTCACCCACTAACAATTATTTCAAGACAGTCTTAGCGCAGATATAAGATTTTGATCAATCTTAAAATCCTAAAAAAGTGGTACTTCTGAAAAGTTGAGAAAATGTCAGTTTTGTTGCTAAATAAAAAATTAACTACATTTTTTATCAAAAATCAAAAGAAAAAAATCTTTTTAAATTTAAAAATCTTTTGTTAAAAAAAAAGTCCAGATCGAATGAATAGTGTAGGTTAAAAAGTTATTTGTCCACAAAAACTTTATTTATCCCACTGTACGACGGTGAGAAAACTATGCTTAAAATAATGATTTTTCATAAGTGTTATATTTTTACATAAAAAATAATGTTCTTTCTTTAAAAGACATTACTGATAATATCATTTCAGTTCTAAAAATCATAGAAAACTTTGTTTTCAGAAGTAAGATTTTAGAGATGCAAAAGCATATCTAAAAAAATAATCAAGTGTGTATTGCTCATTTAAATACACGTTTTCCTTATTTAATTTTTCTTTAGGTGTGGGAGGGCCAGCATCATGGAAATGAAAATTAAGTGTCTAATTAGAAGACGTCGAAACGCTAACAAGAAAAAATAAGGAGTGGGGTGAAACAATACGTTGCTGCCTTGTACGATAAGTGTAATTGAAAACGATCTTGATCAATTACACTCTACTTATTACTATTTGCAATCTGGTCTCAAATGTCAGTCAGAAAAGTCAGAAAATTAAACATTCATTGGGTATCCCAGGCCTAAAAATGATATATAGTTTATACATAGTGGAAAAAATTGTGTATATTTTTTTTTTGTTTTATACAAAAAATGTATCAAACAAATTAAAATTCTATATAACTAGCAGTAAATGAACAAACGAGAAGCGCGCGTTCACGTCCTTGACTTTCTATTTCCTCACATTAAAAATAGAAACAATTTAAAAATCTATTACGAAACTAATTGTTAAATAATAAAAGTTCTTCAAATTGTTGAAACAATAATTAATAATTTCGAATTGAAAGCGCTTAAAATTTAAAATAAATATTGAACTATTTTGAATTGAAAACCTTTCAAATGAAATCATTTTCTATTGGGTAAAATTTGTAAAAAAGGATAATATGTCGAATAGAATAAAAAGATATTGAACTTGTTACATTTATAAATGAAAATGTTTAAAATTGAATGATTTGAAATTTAAAGTGTTTGAAATTGACAAATTGAAAATCAGAAGCTGTCAAAATTAAACAGTTTAAGACTAACATTTTTTTTTAATTGTACAATTTCATTGGAAAACAGTTGAAAATGCATTATTTCGAATTCAAAGCGTTGAAAATTGAAAATTTTATTTAGAATTGAAGAATCTCGAAATTATATTATTTCAGGTTAAAATTTCAAAAACAGGACAATTTAAAAATTCTCAAATTTGAAGACTTTCATATTGGAATATTAAAAACGAGATCATTTTAAATTCAAAGAAATTGTAATTGTACTCGTACCTATAATTTCTAAGAAAAAGCGTTCAAAATTGAATAATTACCATTAAAATTTGTTTTATTTAAATCATTTTCAATTAGTAACAAAAAAAATTCGAAATTAAAATCTAAATTGAATGTTTTAAAGTAAAAGCTTCTAAAATTCTAGAATTTTAAATTGCTATTACATGAAAAAATTATTATTCAAAAGTAAAATTGACTAGACAAACTTTTTTTAAATCAGAAAATAAAATCCCCATCATTTGCACAGTTCAAACTTGAAAAATGTTGAATTACAAACCCTTAACATTCAATTATTCTAAGGAAATATTCAAAATGAACTAATTTTAAATGGAAAACATCCAAAATTAGAACTTATGAACATGGGACAGATAGTTCTATTTTTCTCCATTTTGGTTTTCAGCAGCAAAATTTTTAACTTTTTAATTTTCAAATCGTTTAATTTTTAACACTTTATTTAGAATTAATATTCATTCTTGAAGTCTTCCCATAATATATTTTTCAATTTTGAATTACTCATTTTTTAAATGATCAACTAAAAATTGGACAATTTTAAGATATTACATTGAAAAACCAAAATTTGAAGAAAGAATACAAATCAAGAACGCTATGATTCCTATTTTACAAATTGCATAATTTTAAGCTTTAATATTGGAAATATTTTTATTGTTCAAGTAGCGTTTTTTGATTTATGATATTTGTTTGATTTATGACAGCTGGAGTATATGTTTCAACAACGTATTCATAATTTTATGGAAAATAAATTATAATTGATTGAATTTTCATTATTACATCTTAGAAAAGAGCGAAAACAGAAAACAATTTTCGTGTATGAAATTTTTAAGACTGAAAGCAAATGCCGTTTTCAAGGTTAATATTGAAAGTTATTTTGAGTTAGTTTGAGTTAATGTATACGAATGATGTTTTGAAACACTGTCTATAGACAAAATTATGTATACATTTCAACAATTTAATTTATGGAAGATACATTGTTTGGTTTCAACCGAAAAATTGTTTTCAAGAAATGGTGGTCATTTGAATATTTGCGTGTGCCATGCGGAAGATGACGCACAATAGACATATTTTCATTAGCACTCTGTGTTTGGAAGGACTTAACATAGGCAATTTAATTTTTTTTGTAAAATGTGTCTAGCATTCGTCACTTCTTTGAAATCCCCTCACAAATATTAACGAACTTTCGCAGAATTTTATTTTATATCATTAAAAATATAAACCATCTTAAAATCCATTATTAAACCATTTTTTTATTAATAAAATTTTAACTATTTCTTGGAACAATAATAATTAATTTCGAATTGGAAACGTTTGAAATTTATGAAAATATATATTGATCGATTTTGAGTTGAAAACGTTCCAAATCAAGCAATTTTAGTTTAGATACAATTTTGAAAAAAGTACAATATTAGTGAAATTTAAGCCTACGATTTCGAAAATTGCACAATTTCATTAGAAAAGAGTTGAAATTGTATCACTTCTATTTAAAGAAGTTTAAAATTGAACAAATTTGACTTGATTTGATTGAAATTTTTATTGAATAAAAAATATATAATTCAACATAAAAATTGATTAGACAAGTTTCTCTAGGATCAACAAATAAATTCATCAGAATTTCCACAGTTCAGGATTGAAAAAATGTCAATTATAGACATTTACAACTGAATTATTCTAAAACCAAAAACTTTTAAATTTAAGTTATGTTGACAGGGAAACTTTTGAAATTAATACATTTCTACTACAAAATATTGAAAATTAGATGAATATCAACTTCATTTAAAACTTGAAAAAATTTTAGTAGACAAGAATTGTGACATTTAAACTTTTTATACGCAATCCCTTTAAAATTTTGATTATTTCATGTAAATTTAAACCGTTTCCAAATTAACAATTAATAATTGTTACTATTCCTTTTTTTAATTTAACCATTGCAAAATTAAAACTTATAAAAGGGAAAAATTGAAAATTTACAAAATATTTAGAATTATTATTCATTCTTGAACATTTTCAATCAAATATTTTTCAATTTTAAATGATTCAGTTTTTAAAATATGTAACCAAACATAAATGGTGCCAATGTTTGAAATGGCTCAGCATTACAATTCCGAATTGTTTTTTTAAAGTTATGTAAGTTTGAAATTTTCGATATTTTGCAACATTTTCAAATAAGAAATAATTCAATTTTCAATGCCTAGTCCCAAATTCTTTTCATTTTTAAAGCTTGAGTTTGACCAATTATTTTCCTAATGTGTCACTGTTTTGAATTTGTCTTTCAATTTGATATTCTACGATTTGGTAGAATTTAAAAAAAAACAGACAATTTTCTACGTTTGAAATTGAAACCAAACCATTTGGAATATTGAAATCTTAAATTATTAAATTTAAAGCAGACTAAAATTGAAAGCAAACAATTGAAAAAAACTGTACAATATTAGTAGTCAGATTCTCAATATAATTCTAAAATATTTGAAGGTGACCCCTCAAAACAAATTTCTGGTAATTTCCCGGTTATAAAACATTTCTTCAGGTCATTAATGATGCTTATGTTCAATATAGAAAGAGCATGAAGAACCCTATAATAACGGTAGTAGAAAAAAGATTCTTTTAATTTATATCAAAAGTGTTATAAATCGTTGAAAAAGAAAGTATCCGTTCGAAACCCACTGAATAATCATTTTTACGAATCAATAATACAATGCTGATTTTTTAACCTGCAGGTATTTGGAGAAAAAAACGTGAGCTTTTTTTCAGTAAACAGAAAGAAAACAAGGACCCTTAATTGAAAAAAGTCAAATTTCTTTTTGACCTCCTTGCTTTTGAAGCAAAAATATTTGGGTCGTTTCCGGCTCGTCTACGGCTCGTTTACAGCTCGCCTTGACTCCCCTCAAACTCGCCTACGACTCGCCTATAACTCCCCTTGGATTTCCCTTTGGCTTGTAACGCCCATCGAGCAGTATTAACATTTCCTTAAAATATACCCAGGAATAAGACTAAATAACAAAATAGTGATGATAGGAAGAATTTAAACTTCGAAATGGACAATAGGAGCGTACTCGATGATAGTTGCTTTTACCTATATAAATTTTATTGTTAGAAAATCTATTGTTCTTATTAAAAAAATCTTAAAATGTTTGAACAATTATGGCATATATTCTAACAAAGGTGGGAAAAGTTAGATTTATTAGCAAGGATGTTAGTTGTATTCATATGATACCATTCGAAATACAATACATATCAACATAAATGCAGCTATAACCTTTTTAATAATAAGTACAACTTTTATATCTGAATTCTAATATTATAATAGAAAATATTTGAACATCTTT
The DNA here is from genome assembly GCA_011634705.1 of Andricus grossulariae. Taxonomy (NCBI): domain Eukaryota; kingdom Metazoa; phylum Arthropoda; class Insecta; order Hymenoptera; family Cynipidae; genus Andricus; species Andricus grossulariae. Next base: position 46,708,025 of record JAABKJ010000755.1, on the reverse strand, counting down.
AACAATTTTACTTTTCATAAGAAAATTTATGCGCTATATATATTTTTTAAATTAAGAAAAGCAATGCAAATTTTATAATGATGAAAACATTCCTTTTCATGTGAACTGATTTTGCCCTTGCAATATATTTTTCAGTCATTTTTACTGTGATCTCCATTTCACTTTTTAATATAGATATGGATATGGATATGGATCTTTTTGCAATCTTTTGAACTCTTTAAAATCTTAGCGAAATAATTTTAGTTTGAGTTAGAAAATGCTTTGAAAGCTTTTTAAATCTTTGTGAAATTTTTGAAATCCTTGTAAGACTTTTTTAGTGTAAGTTAAAATTAATCGAAGATTGTTAAACATAAATCTGTCTTAAGTGGTACTTTACGATACATGTAGTGATTATTTTAACGTCTTCTTCATCAGTCTCTACCTTTGGTTTTCCATTTTCATTCAATAAACTATTATTACTGAATTAAAAAAATTATTTGTTATATATCATTTACTATGTATTTCTATAAAAATTTACACTATAATTCCGTATATGGTGGGACATTTTTCAGTATCAAAATATCTTACACTAACATTGTTGCTGTTTAAAAAAAAAATATTTCCTTTTGAAAAGTCTTACCCCTTAAATTTTAAGCTCTTACACCCTTAAACTTTTATTTAAATAGAAAAAAATTACCTTCATACTTTTTTTTCTCTATAAAAGTATTTTACGATACACTGAAACCATTTTAAAGAATCGTTTTTTTTTTTGTTGAAACTATAAGTTTCAGGCTACAGAATAAATTGAAAAAAAAACTTTTTTTTGTTTCCGTTTAGTAAACATATAATACTCTTTTTTTGAGAATAAATTATATGTTCCTTTCAAATCATGATTTTTAGGAACTACATTATAGAGGAGAAAAGTTTGTTTTAGTTTTCCGGCTGACATATTTATTGCTTTCTTTTTTAGATTCCACACTTTTTATAGACAGTATTGAAGTAACCTTGGCACTAATAATCACTCGGTTTTCAATATCTAAAACCTTTGATGCCAGCATATTTTGTTTATAAGAAAAAAGAATTAATATACCAAAATATTGTATCTTTTTTCTTTAAATTTTCAGTTTTGCATATCACAGATCTTTAAAGTCTTACGGAAGTTCAAGCAAATGTTATATTAAAAACATAGCGATCCATTATTTTGTTAAAGTATGTAAATTTAGAGGGCTCAACTATATTATGTAAAAATATTTATTTCTTTGTGGACCAGTCCACGGAAATGCGGAAGCATTGCATTTGTAGAAGACTCTAATTTCTTACAATCGTTTAACATTTTCTGCCGCTCTTTTTTTATTTACATTTTCAATTTTAGAATTTGAAGATCTAAAAATATATCCCACAATGTATAATTTTTCCGCCTGGGATCATACTATACATACATATATGTAAAATAAATAGTGAATTGTAGGATAGGTTCATTCTCATGTATAGTAGTACTCGTCGGTACAGTTAGGAAACGAAGGTTACTTTCCCTTTAGTACTAAATTCTCTATCGTGAATCTCTGATTGCTCGAATGTAAAAAGTTACACAATCCTGGATAAATGTAAACAAATCGTCTAAATGCAATTGCAATATTGCAAAATATTGCCGCCTATAAATTTGTATCGCTGAACGGTGTTTGCCTCTGTACATTTTTGAAACAACTTTTGAATTTTAATTAAAAAATATATAAAATTACAGGAAATTCAATTATCCTTTTGTTTCTCCGTAATTCAGTAAAATCTTGGAATCTTTTGATGAAATTTACAAGAAATGTTCGTTATGATGTTCTACGACTGGTATAGCAAATAACTAATCAACATTTTTGTTTAAACAAAAAATATCAATTTTGTCCTGAGACATTTTATAAATCATGCATTCATGTCTTCAAGCTCATGGAAAGTTAAGTGAATTTTGAGCAAAACAAAATTGCAGCAGAAAATTTGTTATTTTTAAAATATTTTTTCTGCTGAAAAAATTATTTAAAACAAATAATTCTTACTCTCGAGCGAGTTGCATTTCCATGTGAACACGTCGAGTTGGTACATACTTACGAAAAATGGACCGCGTGCCAGATATAAAACCTTCATAAATTCTTACTGATGATTTATTTTGAATTATTTTTTCCGTAAAAAACATATTTATACCTTTCTGAACATTTTTCCCGCTAGAAGTCTTTTCTTGCCCCCATGAACTTGAAAATATGAACGCATGATTTATATAATGTCTCGAGTAAAAATTAATAACTTTTGTTTAAACAACAATGTTCATATGTTATTTACTATGACAGTCGTAGAATAACATAAAGAAGAATTTTCGTAATTACTATCAAAAAATTCCAAGAATTGGCTTAATTGCGGCAAGTTAAAGTCAAAAGAGACAGCAAAAAATTATTTTCTAAAAAACTGGTTATTCGGGTTTATTTCAAAAACGGCAAAAACTGCAACTGTTTTGCCTGCAGAAAAAAGGTGCGCAATTGAATTTTCTATAAGAATATTCACTTTAAAAATTATAATTCGAAACTTGTTTGCCACCTGATTTTCATTTTAAAATTCATGCATTATTTTAGAAAGTCTTAAGGTCTTCAAACAATCAGAGACTTTCTTATTTCAAAACCTCTACATGTTTTTCTTATGAAATTATAAATTTTTTACTGTTTATTGCTTTGAAAAATAAATAACTTTAAGGAAATGACGAAATAATCTCACTATTGACCAGAATTATTGTAACTGAACTCATATAACATAAGTATTTCGATTAATATTTAGCCTAACTATTGTAAAGAAATGTTTAGCTTTTGTATTTTCTTATGCAGAAAGACTGAAAGCTAATTAAGAATTAAAACGATTTGTAAGAGTCGATTTTCAAAATTTTTTTCATTCACTTTTTATTTAATAACAAAGTAGTGGTTTGTAGACAAGATAACTTTCGAAAAAATGATCAGATTAGATTAAGCTTTGGTAGAATTATTTAAGGTTTAAAAAAAAAGAACGAGTTCGTTAACCAACCATTTTTGACTATTGGTTCTGGTTTTATCCATTGAAAATGCTTTTTAATCAATAAAAAATACCGTTTTCTAGGAAAACTATATGCGAGATATGAAAAAAAAATTGAAAAGAAAAAATTTTCATCTTAAAAAGATGAACAAATTTCCTAGAAACCATTTCTTTCATGAGACATATATTTTTCGTTTTAATCGTGAAAAATGCTAATAAAAATAAAAAATTCCATTTTTCGGTAAAACTATGCATGATATGAAGAAAATGAACAGGTAAAAATAGTTCATCTAGAAAAGATCTACAAATTTGTTGTGATTATTTTTTCATAGGATGCGTAGTTTTTATTTTAATCGTAAAAAATAACATTAAATAAAAAAATAAGGTTTTTGGAAAAACGACGCAAGATACGAAAAGAATTGTTCAAATATTCACCTTGAATTTTCATGAGTTATGTCGAATTCTTCTCATTTCCCTTCAATTCCTCCAAATTCACTAAAATTTTGTCTAATTCGTTTTTTTTCTAAATTTTCAATTCACTTAAATACTGTTGAATTCGCCCTGTATTCCCTAACACCCATTTTACTGAATTCGATGGAAATTTTACGATTTTTAACATTTTGTTCGGTTATTTACCTTAAATTCCTCTCAATTCACTCGAATTTCAGTGAAATCGTGTTTTTTCTGCATTCTATGATGAATACGTTAAAATTCAACTAGACTTTCAGTGCTCGGATCTTGCACTCTTTAGACATTTTTAGGCCTTTTTGAAAAAATGCGACTCGCTGCGACTTTTTTAAGAAAAATACGACTAGCATTCTTTTCGTTTTTCTCAAAAGTTCGCTATACTTAGTTTCAATATTGATTAAAATTAAACTTTTAAAATTGAATTTCAAAACTAGAAAAAATTGTACAATTTTAATTGACAGTATTAAGAACTGAATAATTTCTCATTAAAGCTTTATATTTGACAATTTCAAATTAATAGGGTTTGAAATTGAACAACTTCTAATTTCATGAATCCTTATTCAAAGTTTTAATTTTTTCAAATCTCCAGCCTTCACAGTTCGAGATTTTTAAGTCGAAAACGTTTAAAAGCGATTATTTTTAAATTTCATTACAGTCTTCACAATCATTCCCCTGTTCCCCTTTCCCCCTTTTTTAAAAAGAATTTCCTTTTTCCTCCATTTTCAAGAAACTTCACTTTCTTCTCGTTTTTTCGCTTGAATGTTAACTGAATTGTTCGAACCGAATGAGAAAATCTAACTATTTTTGGACGAAAGTTCATTCTTTTTTGTTAAAAGTTCAACTATTTGGATGAAAATTTAATTCTTTTGTCGAAAATTCAACTATTCTGTTAAAAACTCATTTTTTTGTTAAACATTTAACTGTCTTCTATAAACTTCGATTTTTTGACAAGAAAATTCAACTATTTTGTTAAAAAATCATCTTTCTTGGTGGAAAAAGATCTATTTGTTGAAAATTGAACTTTTCAGGCTGATAAATTCAACTCTCTTCTAAAAATGTGTCTTTTTGACTAAAAAATTCAATTTTTTAGTTAAAATTTCAACTGTTTTTGGTTCAGGTGCAATCTTTTTTATTTGAAAAATGCATGGTAGAAATTCATCTTTCTTAGCTGAAAATAAATTTTTTTGTTGAGTTCGACTTTTCGGGTTGGAAACTCAACTGTCTTTTACAAAATTGGACTTTTTGGCTACAAAATTAAACTTTTCGGTTTTTAATTGAAGTTTATTATTTTTTTTTAATTCATCCATTGGGTTGAAAATTCGTCTTTGTAGGTTGAAAATTAAGCTATATCGTCAAAAGTTCAATTACTTTTTCAAAAATTAGTCTCATTTGCTTGAAAATTCTCAACTATTTGGTTGAAAATAAATCTCTCGGGCTTAAAAGTCAACTGCTTTATGAACCATTCCACTTTTTAACTTGAAAACTCAACTCTTGTGTTAAGAATTCGTCTCTGGGTTAAAAATTCAACTACTTTGTTGAAAATCTAATATATTTAGACATAAAATTGTAAGAATTTGCAGCTTTTCGTCTTTAATTCAATATTGTATCTATATTCATTTTATTCAAAATTTGTATTTCCCTATTTTCTTGAAAAATACCCTGTTAATGAAGCCTTATAATCGATTCGAGCCCTACATTAGGCCTAATTTGTTCTAACGGGCCAAGTAATTAAATATGGTAATGATTGTTGGATTACAGGTGTACCATTTCCTCCATCACAAACAGTAACAACAGCAAAGGTGTTTGACACGCAAACGGAGTGACTAAAACCGAAAGTGATCAAACAACATTTTATTCTCGAAGGTAGAATAGAGGAATCTGCAGCACTTCGAATTCTTAATGATGGCGCTGCACTTCTTCGTTCAGAAAGAACGATGATAGATATAGAGGCATCTGTCACTGGAAAGTTGCATAGAGAAACTAATTGCCAGCTGGCTTCAGATACATTTTGGTAATTATATTATAGACTTTTCAAACATTCTTCTATTCAAGAAAAATTTTTCATTAGAGTAAAATGATGAATAATGGTCATTTATTCATTTTATTCACCTACAATCTACAGTGAAAAACAAATTCTTGACTAGCGACATGTGACTTTGATGCATATCAAACAGAGTTGGGTATTAACTTCTTACAAGTAACCAAGTTACTGGAAAGTTACGTTATTTATAACTGTTAGGGTAACTTCGTTACTATTTTAAAAAGTAATATGCAACATAACTTAGTTACGATTTTTGAAGTGACTTGAAACGTTGATTTCAGTTACTTTAAAGTTATTTGGTGTTTTTTGTATATCTCCTATCAAGAGATGTTTATGGGTCAGTTATGGGTAGAAAATTAATCTTTTTTGGTTGAGCATTCAGCTATTTTTTGTTGTTGAAAATTTGTCTTTTTGGTTGAAATTAACTCTGATTGATATAATATTGAAATCTTTTTTGCTTGAAATATCAACTATTACATTTTTCGTTTAGAATTCACCAATTTTGGTTGAAAATTAAACTACTTGGTGACAAATTCATGTATTATGTTAAAAATTCAACTATTTGGTTGAAAAGTAACCTATTTGTTGGAAATTATTATTTTCGGTTCAAAAATGCAACTGTTTTGTAGAAAATTTGTCATTTTGGCTTGAAAATTCAACAATTTTAGTAGGAAATTAATCTGATTCGGTTGAGGATTCAGCTATTTTGTCGAAAAACTCGTATTTTTTGGTTGAATTCAACTGTATAATCAAAAGATAGCAGCAAGGAGTCTTTAGCAAAACATTTCGAGTTTATTCCACCGGTCTAAAGAATTTATTGCTAAAAAGTCCAGATCCAGGTGCGACAGTGCCTCTGTTCTATTTGCAATGGACTCAGTCTCAAATTCTTCTGAAATGAATCTTTTTTACTAATCCTGCAGTAATAGAACTTAGTCATAGACCTTACTCATAGGCAAAACGATTTCGAGGAGCTCATTAATTAGAAGTATATTATAATAATGGGATGTTGCATAGTTCTGATGACTATACAATAGTGACTGGAATCATCGTTCTAATGAAAGGAGTGAGTAATTTGTCAAACACGGTGTCCCCCGATGGTTTCGCCTTGGTGGTCTTGGTCCCCTGCTTCCTCTTAATGTCTCTTTGGGGAGGGGTTACTGTAGTTGCTGTAAGCATATGAGAAACATACGGAACAGCTTATCAGAAGGAAGCTGAGAGTCCAGCTTGAAAGTATCTCCATAGTTCGCGGTCTCTTGAAAACGTCAGTTGCTCAGTCGACTTCCTACCACCGAACAATTAAGTTCAGTTTCATTGCATAATTATTTCATTATATTATTTATTTATTCATATTTCTGTGATCGTGACAGTGAAAATCCCTTTGTGGATATCCTCTTCGTTCCAAAAAACCTAAAACAATTTCAAAATGGGATTAACCGGAATCAGTTGGACAATCTCTCTCTTCGTCTTGATTGTTCTTGTTCAGTACGGTAATTACAATTTTCTATTTACTTACCATCATTTTATTACTTAATTACAGGTTTAGATCAGGTAAAAATGAGGTAAAAATGGTTCTAAAGGTATTGCTCATGTAATAAATTAGTCAGGGAAAGACTTGGGTTGGTAATTAGCTAATTCTTTGATTACTATTTTAGATGAAAAAAGAAGCAGTTCAGAATTATTTTTGTTTCAGTTTTTGTTATTATGAGATTTTCATTCCCGCGGTATTTTGTCACTGCGCAATAGTTTTGCAATAACAGCTTTCACTCACAGTATGGTTAAAGGTGTGCTGATACGTTCGTTATGGGTTTTATATAGTGTTACGATAAGATTAAAAAGATTTGAGTCAGAATTTGATGTTTTGACGATAGAAAATTCTTGATTTTATTTTTAAATTTTCTTCAATTTAATAACCGCCAAATTAGTTTTTATACAAAGCTTTTTGCACTTTTCAAAAAGCGATATTTTTAAAATCTATAAATCAAAATTAAAAATTTTAAGTTATGCATGCAATTACACATACTTTTGTAACGATTATTACTGAGCTCATATCCTCTTTATAATATAATATTATACACTATAGCAACATCAATTCTTGTTTAAAAATATTTTTAGTAACTGAAATCATATACAAATTGTTATTCAAAATTGGTAATTGCTTACTTTCATGACTTTCCCGAATTTTGTAGTAAATGGCTCGTAACCTTTTTCGAAACCTTGTTTCTGGTCTGAAAGTAAAATATTAGTCCCGAGAGACTAAAAAACATTTGTGTTTTTGTCAACAAAATTTTGTCAATGACTGATTTTTTTCAACATTTCGGGGTTTCCGCGGAATTATAACCACTTTATATTCACTTTTATGAAATTTTTATGGAAACACTTGTATTTTTCTGAAAAACCACATAAATAATCAAAAAAATTGTATCTCACTTTTCTTTAAATCAAATTTTAGAACGAAAAAATATAAGAAGAAATGTATTGTATTGAAAAAAATGTGAATCGATTAAAGATTTCAACAATGTTAAATAATAATATATTGGAATTATTTTAATGAATTTCACTAATTTTTCATTAATTTGAGATTTTGGAATATTAAAAACTGCTCTCATAAACATTAGCATTGTAATTTGTTAAATAAATGTTGTTTCATTGATAAATTATAAATGTTTGTACAACTTTCTTTTATTTAATATTGTATTTTTTTGAGCTGGAAAAGGGAAGAGGAAAGTTTTGTCATATCCTACTCCCTTTCTAGCTCGAAAAGTTACCAATAATTGCTATTTTTAGCAATTTGATCATTATTTTTTCAAATTTACATTAAAAATGTCATTTTAGAATATTTTCAGGATTATATTCATAATCAACTAATACGTGGTTTTAACAGAACGAGAATGAAATTAGTTATGAACGTGATTTTTACAGATTTTTAATTTTTGGGGTGAAAATATGAAACTTTGAGTCTCCCTGAATTATATTTTACTTGTGGACTATTAAGAAGATTTTCCAAACAATTTTAAACCGTTTATTCCAAAATTTGGGAAAGTCATCAAAGTAGTAAAAAATTACCTAAAAAGTTACTATTCATCATCATTTTTTATATCTCATCAAAGATGAAAATTTGAATAAAATTACTTTGGAAACTTCTCCCTCTTGATTCTATTACCTAAGAGCTTTCAGAATTTTTTTTTTTTTTAATTGGAATTTATCTTTTTTTTTGAAAAGTTGACTAAAATTAAAAGGCTTTCTAATTTTTGTAGACTTTTAATTGTTTGCACTTTAATTTTTCAATTTATTAATGCTTGACATCTATTGAATACTTTTTATTAATATTAAGATTCAGAATTTTACTGTTCCTGTAAAAAAATTACTAGTTAAATTTCAAACAATTAATTTTTTGTTAGAATTGTTATCTTTGTATCTATTGCGCGTTTAATCCCTATTTACATCAATACCGGTTTTCAATTTCTGTTGTTTCCGACCGACGATTGTATAACCACATGCAATGTGGACATAATGACTAAACTGCTATGGAAAATATTCACACGATTATTATCTATACTTTGAAAAAGCACATTTTAACATCTCAACCGCAGATTTTCTATTGTCTAAAATTATAATTTTTTGTTTTATTTCCTGACAGTTCAAAATACAATTTTCCTGTTAGTGACGCCTCCACAACTGTAATTGAAGAAAACCCATTAAATTTGCACTGCTTTTTTTCTCTTTGCGAAGTGATATAATTTTGTTCTGAAAGACTATTTACTGAAATGATAACACAATCATAAATATTTCATTTTGTTTTTTTAATCTTGAACATTAGAAATAGATTTTTCATCAAGTTAATGTAGTAATTAATTAATACAAAATAGTTGCAGTACATGTGAAATCAAAATTGAACAAAAACAGTTTAATTATTTAATTCCATTATGAAAGTTAAAAAACGCTTATCAGCTAGGAAGCAATTTACAATTCAAATGACATATTTTCAGCAGGTTTCAGTTTATGTAATGAATACTTTATTTTCATGTTAATCACTATTGCGAAAATTTTTATCTGCGAGTGATCGTGAAGTAGATTTAACTTTTTTACATATTGCAATTTTTCCTTGCGAGCGGCATAATGTTCCGTGCATCATGCAATATGATGTCATCGAAAATCATAGTTTTCCTAGTATGTTTATTATTGGCAACATAGCCAGCCATCAATGTCAAGTGCACCTTTAGTCATCAACTTTACATAAATATAGAAACTGATATTCATTGTCAGATATAGAAAATTCAAAATTTAATTTTAAATATTATTTTCACAATAAGAGTTCCATTTTTGAGTATAAACAAACAAAGAAAAATGCAGCATTAAATTATAAAAATCATTTTTTAATACACATCATTTATTAATTGAATTAACAAACAATATCTAGTGTCAAATTTTCATTACTAACCATAAATTAAGGAAAACTAGGTGAAAAAAATCGATTTTCTTTTCAATGTCGAAATATACTTTACAAACGAACAAACTATAGTGTTGACTATTTTTAATATAATCTCTTTATAACAATTAACTTTACAGGTGCACAATTTTTTCCATAAACTCTTGCGTCTTAAATCCAAGCAATATTGAACATAGGACAAATGTTAAAAAAATAATTTTTCTCAAAAAAAGAAAAGAAATCTAAAACTTCTGAATATTTCTGAAAGTTATTTTGAACCTTATTTTTTGGTTTCGTCCCACAGTTATTGTAAACAAATTTCGGTAAGGTAAAAATCGGAAAAGTGGTACCTTGAAAAAATTATTTAAAAATATATCGTACGGACCCATTCTAGTGACTGACCAGATCCCCATTTCAATTTTTACACGGAACTTTACTTAAGTCCAAAAAACAATATTTAAGTTAATTACTTGCAAACAATCTCATTATATTTTTCTATAATTTATCATTTCAAATAAATTAATTTTACAGCAACCTCTCTCAAGTGCTGGCAGTGCACATCGAATTTGAGTGCGGGATGTGGAGACCCCATGAACAATACTGAACACCATGGCACTTTCCACATACAAGACTGTGACGCCACTTCACAACATCCTTACTCTTATGGAAGGCACCTGTGTCGTAAAATTGTTAGGAGAGGTAATTATAAATAAATATTACATAATATAATAACAATTAACAATTAATCTGAAATAAGTAAATGTGTACTTATATAAAATAAGGTATGGAAGTATAATTGCAGTGGGAAGTATCACGTCCTTATTAAGTTTTAGTTGTAAAATCGAATTGTAATGCACTTTTTACATCAATTATACTGACCGCTATCATTAATCATGTCAAGGAAACTTTAATCGTTTTTATCCATTTAAAATAGTTGGGTTGTTACTCAATTTCTTAACGTTTGTTTTTCAGCAACTTTTATTTTTATTTATTTATTCATGTTTTCATTCAATTTCTCTAAATTTGGAAGAATAGATGTACCTTCAGTTTTTATTATTTAAATGAACCATTGTCTTCAAATGACCTTATTTCGAAACAAAAAAATTAAAGAAAGAAACAAAATCGTAAAACCTTGACTTAGACACGTACGCGAGATAAATGTACTTTTTTTTTAACTATCACACGTGAACTTCGGATAACTAGTTATCCGAAGGTATACAGTATACTGTATAAACTTTTTTTTATAAAAAGTCACGAAATTGTTTCAGCCACGTATTTAATTAATCAGAGAATTATATTGAGAAAAAGATAAGAGTCAAGGTGAAATTAGATTATAAAAATTACTGTGAAAAGTGATACCGTAAAAATGCACAGTATTTTAATTTCTTTGATGCGGTTGGTTTACCTTTTTCCGTCACGGCAAGGCTTCGTTCCCTTTCTATACATTTTGATCTACTTCAGTTAAGAGATTTTGTCTGTTTATTTTTGTTTTACGTACAAACGTTGAGGCATTAAAAAAATATTAATGCTTGGGATGAGAGAAAATGAGTAAATAATAGTGAATTTAATAATTGAAGTATCAGGAATAATTTTTGAAAATGAAGAGGATAGAATAGCAAAAATAAAATTTGGTCAGAAATATCAGGATCTGCAAGTGGTCGTTCGATTTTGAAGAAACTTGATGAAATTATAGTGGTATATAAGAGATGGCATCACATTTTTTTGAATTATCGATATTTTTAAAAATATGGAATTTTTCGTCAAAATTGCACCTTTTTTATTTTTATTTTCTACCTGAAATATACAAATTCCTTATAATTTTGTCTTCAGTATCTCCAAGTTTTATTAAAATTCCTTCACAGTTTCCGAAATATAGATAACTCCAAAAATTGTGATGCCAAAATTGAACATGGCGTAACTCCCGTCATTTTAAAAATGTTCACAAATCCTTTGGGCACAAAATGTATTTTATATAATACTATCATTTTAAAAAGTTTCATCGAAATAGAACGACCACTTGGAGATCCTGATATTTCTGACCAATAGGATAACAAATAAAAAACTTTGAAGGAAAGGATAGAATTTGAAATAAAATTAATAGAAAAACGTGATAGAATAGGATAGAATTCTTGAAAAGATGAATAGTACATGCGCTCAGATCGTATAGAAATGTGTAGAAAGCAATTGAATTCTGAAGAACATGATTCACCGTTGGAGTGATATATACGGAATAGAAAAATATAGAATCGTTGAAAAAATGAGTTAGATAAAAAAAATATATGAGAGAGAATTATTGACTAAGAAATGTGATAAAGTCATTATATGGGATAAAGAAGGATAGAATTACTGATGGCAATGGAAACATGTTTAAACAATACATTTTCAGAAAGAGAAACACAGTAATGAAACTAGATATAAAAGGGTGTTATTGATAAAAAAAGGAAAATGATAAATCAGTCTAGAAAAGGTTTTAATTATTCGAGATAATATACGATAATTATTCTAAATAGGAACAGTACAAAGTGATAAAAGACTATAGAAATGATAAAAAGAATAAACTCTTGAAAAGAGGAACATGATTTAAAAACGCAACAGCAAAGGAAGTTTTTTGAAAAAGAAATAAGAATGCAGTAATGAAACTGAATCGAAGAGGATAAGAACTCATAAGAGAAGGAAACGGATAAAAAGTGATAAAACGGAATAGAAAATGGTACAATTCTTGGACAGAGGAATAGGATAAGAGGAAAATGAAAGGATAAAGAAAAATAATAAAACTTTATAGAAAAGTTAAAAAAAGGATGGTATTCTCGGAAACTGAAAATAGGGTAAAAAGATAAAATAATAATTATGAAATATACAAATAATATATTAAAAGTGATACAACTGAATAGCCAACAATAGAAAATATATGCTTCTAGAAATGAGCGACAGAATTAGCTAAAGTGATAAATCTAGATGAATTGATAGAAAAAGGATAAAACAGGATAGGAAAGGATAGAAGTCTAAATACCTATTAATACGATAAAAAGTGTTCAGATCGTATAGAAAATGGTAAAAAGGATTGCAAGAAAGAGGAATTGGATAAAATGGTATAGAAAAGGGTAGAACAATAAAAGAGGGTATCAATTGATATAATTCCTTAAAACAATAATTAAGTGAGTTTAGAATTGAAGAAGGAAGTATAAAAAGCATTAAAAATGATCACATGAAAGAGAAAAGGATAGAAAATTACACGATTCTAGGAAATTTAAATAGGATATAATAATAAAAACAAATAGGGAGCCGTCCATAAACTACATTACCAATTTGAGGAGAGGAGGGGGTCTCGCCAAAAACTACAGTTGGTCTATTCACTTGCATCACTTTTTTCACTGGGAGGGGGGCTCCACCCCCCGATGGTCAATGGCGATAACGATACGAACTTAGATAACATTTAGTACGTTTCCTGATAATAAATTTGTAATTAATTATTATAAACCAATAAGAAAATCCAACTATTTGTAATTAAAAAGTCGACTATCTTCGATTATTCGTCTGTTTCGGTTGAAAATGCATCTATTTTGGTAGAAATGACCTCTTCTTTGGTTAAAGATCACAACTGTTTGGTTACAAAATAATCTCTCTTGGTTGAGGATTCAACTATTTTGGTAAAAATTCCTATTTTTTGGTTGAATTCAACTATTTGGTTGAACATTCATTTCTTAATTCATATTTTTGGTTGAAAATAAAACTATTTTGTTAAAAATTAAACTATTTTTACGAAAATTTAACTATTCGGTATAAAATAAACTTTTCAGTAAAAAATGCATGTATTTTGTTGAAAATTCGTCTTTTTGGTTATAAAGATCCTCTTGTTTGTTTCTTCTTTTTGATCGAGGCTTCAAATCATTAGTCAAAAAGTCGCCTTTTTTGGAGAAATTCAACTTGTTAAAAATATTTTTTGTTGTCAGAAATTAATTCCATTTTTGGTTAAATAAAAATATTTTTTATTTGAAAAATTCAACTATTTTGTTAAAAAAAATGTCATTCAATTCAACTCGTTGAAAATTCGTCTTTCAGTAGAAAATTGATCGCTTCAGGTAAAAAAACTCATCTTTCTTAGTTGAAAATGAAATTTCTTATTGAAAATGCATCTTTGTAAGTTGAAAATTCAACTATTTTGATAAAGTCATTTTTTTGGTCGAAAATTCAACTGTTTTCTTGAAAATTCGTCCTTTTAGATTGAAAATGTATCTTTTATGGTAGACGAATTCATCTGACTTCGAAAAATTCATCTTTTTGGCTTGAAAATTCAACTACTTGATTAAAAGTGGAACTATTTGGTTACGAATTCATTTTGTTTGCTTGAAAGTTCAACTAGTTGGTTCTTAATGTTCTTAATGCTTGGTTAAAATTTAATTTTTTGTTAGAAGTTAGTCTTTTCAGGTTAAAAATTTATCTTACACATTTTCAAAAGAGAAATAATAGCAAAGTAAAAAGTAATTCTTGAAATTCTTATTTATTTTCTTATTTTAATATTCTCAGGTGAGAATTAGAGGGGGTAGCCCACTACTGAATGATCGCCCATTATTGGTGTCATTACCCTATTTTTACATGAATTCAACAATTAGGAAAAATGTTTTCTGACCACAAGTGCTTTGTTTTTCCGGATAGAATAATTGGCAATTGCTAATTATAAAGCAGACGTGGGAGTGATAAATGTACATACAAGAATACTCGCTTGGAGGATGACGTACATCTAAGGCAAGACATGCAAGCTGCAACTTCAGCTGACCATTAGGTAGTCTGGAGTATTTCCTAAGTACTCAACTGCAGCTTTACTTTGGTCTTGTCGAATTGAAAGAAGAATTTTTTCTAAACGACATTATGAGTCATGACACGTGGTCAACTTCGCAATTGTAATAATTAGATGTGCATGCAAGGTCAAAACCACACCCGCGGCCATGTCGTCCGATGCAATACCGAGGCATATCGTTACTCAACATATGATTTTTTTTATTAGTGACGCGACGATATTCGTGATTTATTATTTTATTGGGCTGAAGGACTCACGCTTCCGGAAAGATGTCGAAACGAAGATTTTATTAGATACTGGAAACGCAAGAACAGTTTATAAAGAGCACTATTCAGTCTTTAATGATTCAGAAAATTGAGAAATGACCATGTGTATTTTTTAGTAATTTCAATTTCAATCGCGATGATTCATTTGAGATAATTTTATGACACGTAGGAAAATCGATTTTCATTTTATTTCAAATTGAAATTATACTTGGACAGTAGGGTGATTATAAAAAATTATTTAAATATTTTAATGAATGCCCGACAGACAAATTTTCCACATGGCCTGAGAAAAAAATGCTCTCAAGAAAAAGCAATTCGGTTGATTTTGATGTGCTGCAAAAGGCGATTGTTTAAATAATTTCGATGAAATGCGAAAAAGTTAGTTTTCGTAAAATACTGTATAACTTCTTTAAGTTTGAATATAATTCTACGAAATTCCACGATTGTCTGTGCTTCGATCCTGATTAATTTCTTATGGTTCGAGGATTGTAAAAAAATAGTTTTGTTCGTTATAAACAATTGAACACTGATTTTTCATTATCAAATACCCCCAAATGTATCCGAGAATTTTAAAAAGACCTATGTGTTAAGTTTGATTGTTATGCTAGATGCAAGATTAGATCTTGTTAGGGCCCAACCTAACAAATCGTTCATAATAGAGCCATTTGTTTATAAAAACTCATCCCGATGATTCACTAAATACAGCATTTGTCACCTTGCTGGGCACACTTAGCTCTTAGAACTACTTGTGAACCTTTTTTTTATATAATTGGAATGATTTGAGACATTATTGGCACAGCTTTTACAATTTGTTTATAATTTATCTATCATTCGCTGCTCCTTAATGAACAAGTAACGATTGGCTCACTTATATTCGACATCAAAGGTCATGTAACACTGTAAAACATGTCAGTTAATTCTTCTCAGTTATGAAACAAAAAAGGTGTTTTTATGCCTTTTTCCAATGAATTTTTGCAACAACAATAATAGCAATCTTAATTGACAAATGCATTTTACATTGACCCAATGGTTCTGAAAATCGGAATAAGAAAATCTGTGATCTCGTCTGCACATAAAATATCATATGTGACAGATATGGATCAACAAATTGATTTGCCAATCACCATTTTTATTATTTAAAACTTCTTTCTTGAACAAATTCAAATCACTATTTTCTTGCCATAAATAATAAAATTCGAAATAATGAATGTTTACTGAGTTCTCTTAATAAATATCTAATATCATTCCACTTTTTCGGACTTTTACGAAGTTGTTTTACTAGAACAATATCTTCCTTAATTAAAAATTGCATTTCCAGTGTGAAAAATGGTCCGAAATTAGAAAAAAAACTGGTGCGCTTGTCTATACGTTCAACATTTCCATTAATTAAAGCCTTCTCTAATAGCAGAAAAATTTCATTATTCGATGATAATAAGTTCATAATATTATGTTTATTATCCATTATCAAATGTTTGTGTCATTATTTTTTACACTGAAAATGCAATTGTTAATTAAGGGAGATATTGTTCTAGTAAAAAAACTTCATAAAAGTCTGCAAAAGTGGATTGATATTTGATATTCATCAAGATAACTGAGTAAACATTCATTTTTTCAAATTTTGTTATTTATGGGAAAAAAATAATGAGTACAATTTGCTTATGAAAGAAATTTTGAAACATAAAAGTGGTGATTTGCAAATGGATTTGTTGATCAATATCTGTGACATATGATATTTTATGTGCAGACAAGTAGAAAGCTTTTTTTCCTGATATTCAAAATTAAAGAAGTTATACAGTATTTTATGAAAACCAACTTTTTCGCATTTCTAGGAAATTATTTCAACAATCGCCTTTCGCACCACCTAAAAATCAACCGATTTGCTTTTTCGTGAGGGAATTTTTTCAGACTATGTGAAAAGTTTTCCAGCCCGGTACTCATCAAAATTCAAAGTTCATGTTTTTTTTAATCACCCTATTGGACAGTTATTGAAATTTTAATGTCTGACTTTCTTTTTTATTTTCATTTTGAGAACAGTTCAAAATAAATAAGTTTATAAACAGTTTGATTTTTGAGACTTTGAAACAAAAGTTTTTTTGCTTTAAAAGCAAGGTGAAAAATGGAGGATAAAAAATGCAGGTCAGAAATAAATATGACTTTTTTTAATCAAGGGTTCTCTCAAATGCCTTCAGGTTAAAAAGTAAACATTTCATTATTTATTCGTAAAAAAATAAGCATGCAGCAGGTTTTGAGTATATATTTTCTTCTTCAAACAATTACAACGCTTTTAATATCAATTACAAAAATGTCCTTTTCATTACAGTTGCAATAGGATTCTTCATGATCTTTCTGTCAGTTTTTGTTTTCAGATGCCACCCTAAAATATTTTAGATTTATATTGAGAATTTTACTGCCAATATTGTACAATAAGTTTTACTTGAGTCATTGTGTTAAGAATTATTTTCCTCAGTTTTATTGTTCTGAAAATCGTAGATCCTAAAATAAGAATTATTGTGTGAAATTTATTCAATATTTCGAGTAATTTTAAATAAAAGCAGTTGCTTCGTTAATAAATATAAATACTTTTTGACGAATAATATTAATAATACATAAGAATAATACACTTATTTTTTTAGAGTCCTCTTTATATTATTTAATTTTTTGACAAACATTTTTGTATTCATTGCCATTGAAACAAGAACAAAAGGAACAGAAAATTAACATTTTCAAATACATGAACGAAACGATATTGACTGTAAAAATTTGTTTTCTTTTTTTGGTCTTCAGAATAAACACGGAATAGTAATTTTATTCTAGTTCCAATGCTAAATTAATTTACAGTGGACAAGGTTCCTTTCGTTTCAAAAATGCGCCTCGGTTTAAAATCTTATTTAAATAATATTTTAGCACCCAAGTTGTCTGAATGAATGACAAAATTACTTCCGGAACCTTGGCAATATCATGCGGTTTACATTGCATAATATTACCTTCGCTTCTATTGTTTGAATATGTAATACTATTCTAACAGTGTAACCCGGAAGAGAAATCGTCTAATAATAAAAAATATGCTAGCAGATTAATGACAATTCATTTTTAGAGTGAAAAAAGTGTGTCTTAATTAATTATTTATCTCCCAGTTATGTATTAGAGCAAAATCAGTTTTTATGTTTAAAACTTTTTTTATCAATACGCCTTCATTAAAGCTATACTTACCTGCATTTTCATAAATGTTTTGACATTATTGGCCTTAGAAACTTTTCATAATAAACAGGAAAAATCTACTGAACAATCATTAAATGAAATTTTTATTTATTACTTGATAATTCATTTAAATACTAGCAAAAAAGCGCGCTATATGCGCTAATAATATTTTTCTTATTTTTATTGCCTAATGATTTCATACAATTTAATATAATTTTAATCTCAATTTTAATAGGTTATCAGTAATGTGTAACTTTCATTTAAATATAAGATTTTATGACAGCACGCATTAGAAAAAGAAATAAATTAATAAGTTAATTTGGGATTTTATAATAAGATGTTCCTTAAATACATTTTGGAATAATTCTAAGTTACAATTAAAAACTCTTTAATTTTAAAGTTGTTTAAATAAAAATGAATAAACTTGGATGATTTTTGTATGTTTATAGTATATGATGTAATTTTTTTCTTATTGAGAATTAAAAATTTAAGATACCTAATAACAAATATTTCGAATTTAAGCTTTCGAAGCTGAGAAATTTATTTTTATAGCCTCAAAAATCGAACTATTTTAGAATTGAGCATTTGAAATCTGTCATTTTAAATCGGAATTATAAGATTATGAAATTGATCCTTCATAAATATTCCAACTTGAATTTAACACTTTTTTTCAAGACTTTTACAGTTCTGAATTTTCATGTTGAGCCCTGAATTTTTAATTGTTTCCTTTCATAAGTTTTGAGTATAAGATTTAAATATAAATTTTGTAAACTATATTTAATAAAATACAATTTGTTATTTTTTAAAAGATTTGGTCTGACTTAAAATAATAATTGAAATTTTCTAAGGATTTTGAGTATAAAAAAGTATTAGCATTACAATTCTTGGTGACTAAATTTTTTTTAATTTTACAGTACACATTTTTTTCTTTTTTATTGTTTCCCATTTAAAATTACTTCATTTTAAACGTATTTTTAAAATAATTCAACTTTCAAGTTTTATAATTGAAAATTTGTCCTTTTTGAATGGTGAAAATAACGTTAAATTTATTTGTTGCTTTTAGGAAAATTTGACTAATCAATTTTAATATTAAATTCTAATCTTTTTTATGTATCCAAACCATTCAAAATTCTTGAATTTTAGAAGCTTTGACATTGAAACATTAAACTTAATGTTCAATTTCATATTGCCAAATTTTAATCGCTTCGAACTTAACATTATTTAAATTCTAAAGTTTAAGATTTAAAAGTTGCCGTAATGATATCGATCATAAAATAAAAATCAATTCTTTAAACAATGATGACACTTTCACTATATTTTCGATAGTGTATACCTTCTGATTCTCACCAAGATTTCAATGTGTCATTATCAATGTGTCAGACCAGGTTTCAAGTGCGATGGTTCAAATAAATACTCGTTACAATTAAATAATTAATAATTTCTAGTGTTAGTTATACATTATTTTCATGCACTATATGGTGTCGTCCCCGGTGGTCAACTTTGCCTCGAGCTACTCTATTCATCAATTTAATAAGAAGATCATTATTACTGAAGAATAATTTAATTTAATTTTCATTTCCAGTCCATGGACAACGAGAAATTATCCGTCAATGTACGGAACCAACCCCAGAAGAAAGGGACATTACCGATGGACCTTGCAGTCAAATGGCACAACCAAGCTACGTCACGATAGAATCCTGCAATATTTGCAGTACAGATTTCTGTAACTCAGCCACTTCCCTTTCCGGCAAAAGTTTTGCCTTCGCCACTGTTGGTGCTCTTCTCACCTGTTATTTTTCTGCATCAAAGCTATCACTTTTCTAAAAAATGAAAAGTTAAAAAAAAAGTAATGTAAAAAGTGTCAAAAAGAAAAAGATGTCATAATGAGAGATGTAAATTAATTTTTTATCGCATCTTGCCAAATCAAGAAACGCGTAAAAATAAAAATGACAAATGGAAACTACGTAGCTTAAGATACAGGGAAAAGTTCAAACTTATCTAATGCAAAGGAAATTGATCCTGTTTTTATAGAGAAGATTTCAAAAATCCGAAATAGTTTTATAAAAATTAGTATTAAGATATTAAATACTGGACCAGAAAAATAAAAAATATTTCGATAAATATTTTAAAAATTGATTCATTCGCATATTGAATATTTAGGAAAAATGTAGATTTCTTGAATGATAAGGAAAACGTTTTTGTTCTTTCAGAATTTATGGAAAGGATTGTTTGTAGTACTTAATTTATAAATAATTATAGCCCCATTCTAAAATATAAAATCTGTAACAAAATTTAGAATATATGCGAATGATCCAATTATCCATAATTTAAAGCTCAGTATCTCAAAAAAGCAGTCTTCATATTTGGTTTTCTAACATAGGTACAAAAGGTTCTACATTAATTAAATTGTTATAAATAATTATAATGTTTATATATTTAGGACAATAATCGAGAAAACGGTAACACGATTACAAAGTCTACCGGACTGTACAGTTTTTAAATAATCGACTTTAATATAACCTCCTGAAAAAAATTATTTTCCGAAAATCTCGATGTAAAATTAATCATCTAATATTTCTTATTTAATTTCTCTGAGCCAATTGGTTCTAAATCTTACTAACCAGACTTCTACCTCTTCCATACTTTTGTAGATAAATTTCTTTAAGAATATACTCTGATAATTCTTCTCGCTCATGCTTTCTCCTTTCCTATATTTCTATTCTGCGATTTTAGAAGGAAAAAATGCGATATAGTAGCTTATCAGGAATCCGTCCAGTGCGTAAAGCCATCTAAAGGATTAAAATTGGCGAGCGTTTAAGTAGCCTCATCAAGGAGACTTAGATTTTTAGAATAGATTTTTATGTATCTAGAAAAATTAAAATTGTGCTGTTGATTATCATTTTAAATTCGTATGAATAAAGCTTGATCGTCGTTACCTTAAAATATGGATATTATGAATAAATACTGAAAGAATAGAAATAATAAGTGAAACGTAAAATATGGTACCAAAACAAAATAGCAAATGTATTTCCAAATTCGTTTCTGTATTTACAATGAAGATAGAGAACTATTTAGTATAAAATTTAATCTATGATTGAGACATGTAAAATCGATTGTTGTTTTCTCTATCTAAATCAGGAAATTCAACTTATTACCGTCATCGTATTTTATAACCAGAAGACTATTTTCTGAGGTCTGAAACATTACTTTAAATAAAATTATTAGATAACTAGGCTTATGAATATGGTGTGTGCTTATGGTGGTTCAAAAAATTAACATAAGATTTTTGATCATCGATCTTTCCCAATTTTTTCGTTTTTCCGAATAAGAAATGCCATTTTTTTCAAATCGGTAAATTAGAGTTTAGTCTCTTCTTAAAGATTGTTCAAGGAATTATTTCCAGCGAATAAATTTTAATTTTGTCCCTCGAAATCCCATTGTATTGTGCCCGGAAAATGTCCCAAAAATTCAAAATAGCTGTTCTCTCTAAAAGTCATGCTACGGACGGTATTTTTAACAATCTTTTCAACATGAAATTTCAATGTTTTCAGGAACAGCTTATGAATATTTTTGAGAGTTCTTTTAATTGAACCCAAACAATTTTTTACCTAAATTTGTCGAAAAAAATTATTTCAATTTAAATATTGTACAAAGTATGTTTTTTATATTAGCAATTTCAGAAGTGTATGATTTTTTGGATTAATTCTTTTCCAATTTGGAAAATTGAATAATTATAAAAATGATAATTATATAAACAACTGTTATTTATTTTAACAATTGTTTTCCCTGTGATTCGTGAAAAGTAACTATTTTCTGGAAGTATTGACATAACAAACGAATGTTGAGAGTAATATATTTTTTTATGACATTTGACAATTATTTTAACTTTCATTGGTTTAAAACACTTTTCCCTGTAAATCTTGAAAGATTACTATTTACTGGAATCTATGACACAATGAATGAATGATGAAAGTAATATTTTTTCTGAAAGACAATTTCAAATTATTTAAACAATTTTCCTTTGCTTCAACAATTTTTTCCCCTGTGAATCGGGAAAAGTTATTATTTTCATGAATTTATGACGCAGTTAATGAATGTTCGGAGTGATATTTTTTGTTAGACAGTTTGCAATTATTTATATAATTAATATCACTTGTTCATTTTCATAGAAAAGATGGACAAAATTGTAGGTTTTTCAAATCTCTAGCACTATGTCGCCTATTATAAAGTACTTTCTGATCTCATTACTTATATCCTAAATTTCAAAATAATTATCATTTTCGAACCATTCTTTCAAATAAGAAAATACTGGATAATAAGCGACATAGTGCAAGAGATTCGAAAAACTATAATGTTCTCCACCTTTCTTATGCAAAGGTACAGGCGTTAATAATTGTTCAAATAATTTCAAATTTTTAAATTTCAATTAAATAAGAAAAAACGATTTATTGGAAAAAAATTATGCAAATAGAAATTGTTTTAACTACTGAAAAAAAATGTTAAATCAAAAATATTATTTTCGTCATTCATCAACTATATCAATTATCCCGAAAAAGTAACTTTTGACAAATCACTGGTAAAAGAATTGTTTCGACAAGTAATTTTTTTTCAAATTGGAAATTAGTTGAAATATACTTGGAAACTGGCAAATTATCAAAGAAAAATAATTTATGTTTCAAAAACATACAGTCTTTAGTATGAATTTCACATAAAATTGTTGTTTTATATTTTTTGGGGAACTTTCCGAAGACAATATAAGGGGTTTGGAGGGAAGGTCAAAATTAAGAATTATCAGGTGGAAAAACTACCTTGAAAATTCGTTAAGAAGTGACTAAACTTTAATTTAAAAAAGTTAATAACAAGTACTTCTTTTTTCCATTTTCTCGAAAACTGAGTTTTTCCCATTTAAAATCTCATGTTAATGTTAATGTTGACCGATTTGAAAAAAATAGGGAATTTCTTTTTTTGGAAAACAAACAAATTGGGTGGCATCGATCACCAAGAATGAAAAATAAAGTTCCAACAGGTATACATTTGGACCACCATAATGTGTGCTCTTTCAAAAGAACCAAAACTTACTTCAATTTTACGGAATGAAAATTAGATCTAGAGTCATCTATATTTAGCTATATGAAGTATCTATGTTCAAAACTTATATTCCAGTACATGAAGTCTTAAAATCGCATTTGCTAGTTTAGTTCAAATTGTTTCTTTAAATCAGTTCTCACTTCGGAAGCTTAACTTTACTGTAACCTAATTTAACCTAAAGTAGAATTCTTACACGGGGAACCCTATTCTGATTCCGTCAAATTAAGAACATTTTCTAACAGTTTTTATTTTAAGAAAACTGAGATGGTTCGAAGATCACGAGGTTTTTTTTCTTTCGATTTTCCATTTCTTCTCCAATTCTTTGTCGAAGTTTTCTTTTTCTCAAGAAGTTTGGAGAAAAAAGGGAAAAAATTGATAGATTCTTGTATTTTGGTTCCTTTATTCAGTTTCTAGAAGTTGTCGATGTTCCTGGAAATTTGGCATTTGGCTCACATCTACAAACGCAGCAGGAAGGAAAGAGGAACCAGTCCATGAAAATTCCTTTACAGTCATTGTCAGGATCATAGGCCAATAATCTGTGCCATTTGTATTTTTGTTCACATCCACAATCACCAGTGCATCTGTTTGTCTTGGTTTTCCTGTAAAGAAATTGATATATAGTCAGCTCATTTCAATTTTCAAGTGATATTTTTATGAGACATCTGTCGTACGCAAAATCCAGTAAATTTTATTCTTTATGGACCTTTAACTCTCAGTAATATTTTAAGAATCTACAATTCAGATATGCATTATTCTTATTCAAAATTATTTAAAAACTGAGACCTCCAAACTTCCAGTCTTAAATTTCAGCTAATTTTGAGTTTAAACAAATATTATTTTCCTTTTATATGAATGTTTGTTTAAATATATATTTATGATTTTTTTACTTCACAGCCCAAAATACCCTCAAAACTTGAAAAATAGGGGAATTTTTTAACGAAAATAGATTTTCTAACTAAAAAGTTCATTTTCAATAAAAAGATATCTAAAAAAGTAATTTTTAACCAACGAATCGTATTTACAACTAAATAGTTGAACATTCGCGCGAAAAGAAGATTTTTCAACAAAATAGTTGAATTTTAACCAAGTAGTCCAATTTTCAATCAAAAAGAATAAACTTCAACCAAAAACAGTTGAATTTTCAAGCGAATAATTAAATTTTCGAGACGACAAGACGAATTTTTTTGGATATATTTGAATTTTCAACAAAAAACTTAATCTTCCACTAAGAACGATGAATTTTATACAAACAAAATGACTTTCCTACCATACAAGATGAATTTTCAATCCAAAAGGACGAATTTTAGAACAAAAGTGTTAAATTTTGACCAAAAAGACGAATTTTTTAGATGACAGATGAATTTTCAACCAAGAAAATTAATTTTCTACTAAAAGCAGATGAATTTTCTACAAAGCAGTTGAATTTTCAACCCGAAAATATGAATTATTACCAAAAAAGTTACTGTTTTACAAAACAGTTCAATGTTGAAATAAATGTTTCAATTTTCCACCAAATAGTTTAATTTTCGACTAAAATAGTTGCACATTCTTCACCAGGAATATGAATTTTCAACGAAGAAGATAATCCTTCCACCACAAAAGACGAAATTTCAACAAAATACAAATTTCTCAATCAAATAGTTACATTTTTTCACCAAAAAGGATTAATTTTCAAACCAAAAAGATACATTTTCTACGAAACAATTGAATTTTCAACTTGAACATATGAATTTTTAACCAATGAAATAATTTACAACCAAGCAGTTGAATTTTCCACGAAAATAATGAATCTTCAACCAAAAAAGATTTTAATTTGACATAAAAAACAGTTGAAACAAACCAAAAAACTAAAATTTTCCACATAACACAGGACATTTCAATCAATTAGTTCAATTTTCAACTAGAAAAGATCAATTTTCAAATAAAAATATTAATGAAAAAATAGAATATTAACATTTTTAGTTAAAAAAATTATTTCGGAACCAAGAAAAAATTAATTTTTAACAAAATAGTTCAATTTTACAACAAAGAGATGCATTTTCAATTAAAATGGCGAATCTTCAACAAAATAGTTGAATCCCTAACCAAAAAATATTAATTTTTTAGCAACAAATTGCAATTTAGAGTAAAAATAATAAATTTTTACCAAAAAAGTTGAATTTTCTATCCATAAAGACTTCAACAAAACATTTGAATTTTCGGCCAAAAAAGATGACTTTTTAACAAAATAGTTGAATTTTTAACAAAAGAATTGATTTCTCAACCAAATAGTAGAACTTTTAAACAAAAGAGATTATTCTAAACCAAAAATATAGTAGTAGACTATTCAACCACAAAAAATTAAATTTTAGTCCAAAATAGTTGGATTTTCTCATGAAGACCTATTAATTCTGTTCACATTGAAGCAGAAAAACGAGAAAAAGGGGAACTTTCTTGAAACAGGGGGAAAAATAGGAATTCTTTTAAAAAGGGGAATAGGAAAAAGAGTGTAAAGTCTGTGATTGCTCATGCAGTTTTATATTAAAAAACTTAACTAATTTAATTAAAAAATACGTACGAACACACTTCTTGATGAATAGCCTGCTCGAAATGTTCAGTGTTTACAATAGCACGAACTTTTCCTGCACTATTCTTGAACCAATATGGTGTCACTATTTCCACTTTGGCCTCGCATGCATCTACTCTGTAAAAACAATTAAAATGTTATCATTAATTAAAATAATTATGCACACTTTTGTACCAATTTTCTCATTTTTAATTTAAATATTGATTAATTAAGTTTATGTTTTGTTCACTTCGGTTTTCAGAGCCTTTCAGAATGAGAAAAAATATAAAAATTTTTGTACTATTTTTCCATAGTTTTCTGAATACAAAACACATGTTCGCACATTTTAAAATAATTCTAAATTAAAAATTGAACATATTTTGTTTCAATTCTAATTTTTAAATTAATTTCCACTATAAAAACCTGTACCTATGAAAAATTCGCTATAATTTTTTGGCAGCAGGATATTATCCTAAATTTTCAAGTTCAAAAACGAAGCGCAAACTACAATTTCTTTCGCTTAGCTCAAATTATTTAGTTAATTTTAGTATTTTTACTCCACCCTTCTACTAATTTAACAAATATAAGAATTTTACGAAACGTTTGAAACATTCACATAACCTACTTTGTTGAATGCTCTAGACTCTTCTCAACATTCTAGGATATTTTATGTATTCAAATATTTAAAGTGCATACTTTTTTAAATATTCTAGAATCTCCCATTCTTCTGGGATATTCACAAAATCTCAAATGTTGCAAAATATTATGGAATACTTCATTGTCTTTGAAGTTATTCGAAAATCGTCCAGAAACATCTTAATCATTTTTCAGAATCTTCTGAAACATTTCAATTTTTTCTAGAACATTTGTGGATGTTTTACCGCGTTTTTGAATATTTCAAAACCGAAAAGTTAAAAATATTTTGAATTATCTGGAATCTTATAAAATGTTTTCGAATATTTAAGAAAAAACCAATTCCATTGCAAATCACGCAAATATTCAGGAAAGGTCTAGTTCATAGTGCAAAATGATTTAGTATTTGAATATATAATTGTTTTAGAGTGAAAATAAAGAGACACGTATTTCACAGTTTAACCAAAAATTCTATTTTTTGCAATCATTTCAAGGTTACCGGAGAGCATATATATTTAGTATTTTCTTTCTTTATTCGATGTGGGCACTTTTGTCCTTTCAACTGATAAAAATTAAACATAAATTTTCGAAAAATATCGGTTGTTTTTCTAAATTTTTGAAAATAGATTGCAGTATTCCAGAATTTCCTAAACATTTGAAAATATTCCGAAATAACTTGCAATATATTTTAAACAAATTCTTTTACAGTTCTAGCATCTTAAAAAGTTTGCTAAAAAACTTTAGTTTGAAATACTTTTTAACGCAAGACCAAATCCATTTTAGATCATGCAGGGTGTCTTGTTCAGTATTTGCTTGCCAATTTAATATGTTTTTGTACGCGGAAAATAAGGAGAGACTTATTTTTTTAAATAAAATAGCGAAATTTTAATATTTTTTACAAATGTTTTACAATTTGAAGGGTATAACACGTTTATTCACAAAATTTACTTTATAAACCGTGCTATTTTTCTAGATATTAAGGTTTTTCTTGTTTCAGTTTATTCAGCTTTTCATAATTTTCAAAGATCGACACAAAAATTGTACAATAATAAAGCATGGTGAAGTTATTTCCATTCTTTGAAAAAAAAGGAAAAGCAGATTTGCTCAAACCCCCACACTTGTTGCTGAAATTTTTGGGAATAATTATAATTTTAATAATACTTACCAATAATTTCCCATTTGGTGTTTTTTGTATTTCAGAAAAATTATTTTTGATTTTTTTTCAAAACTTTACCCTTTTTGCAATTTTTGAGATCTCAAGGTTTTTCCGCTGTTATTTTATTGTACTTTGTTGTTTGTTGACTGTTATTTTCTACATCAAATCAGAATAATGTTATTTTATTGGACATAACGATATAATGTATCAAAAATTGCATAAAGGGCAAGGTTTTGAAAAAAAATGTTTCTTCCCGATAAAAAATAGCAAATGTTAAATTGATAATAAGTAGATTATATTAGTGCCTATTATTTCTGAAAATTTTAGGGGAAGAAAGGTTGGGGTTTTGAACAAATTAGTTTCTACTTTTTTTCAAAAATCGAAATAACTTCAACATTTTTTATTATTTTTCAATTTTGGTGTGAATTTTCAAAGAGTACGAAAAACTGAATAAACTGAAATAAGAAAAACCGTAATATCTCAAAACGGCATGTTTTTTGAAGTATAATTTGTGAAATAAATACAGTCTAACCTGAATTTGAGCTCGGATTTGGTTCTGACCTTCGGCTCTAATTAAGGTACTCAGAACGTAAACAGTCAGGACCGCATAAACCATTTCTGTTGGATTTTCCTGCGTAATAAAAAATATTTCAAAAATTTTGTGAAATAAATACAGTCGAACCTGAATTTGAGCTCGGATTTGGTTCTGACCTTCAGCTCTAATTAAGGTACTCAGAACGTAAACAGTCAGGACTGCATAAACCATTTCTGTTGGATTTTCCTGCGTAATAAAAAATATTTCAAAAATTTGTTGCGTTTTTTTGTTCTAATAATAAGACAGGGATAAACTAAATATTTAACGGAAATGAGGGAGAAATTTTGCTATTACACGTTAAAATTCGAAGACAGCAATATCCAAAAGCACATCAATATTTTGCAACTATGTTTGCATAAGCGAAACACCTCGGAAAACACTTCAAGTGGGAAGCACGCACACTTTTGCGTAGGGCATAATGCATGACGCAGTATGCTATTTCATAACCAGACAAACGAAGAATTTATTTAACAGAAAATCATTTAGTTTTATGAATATTAGAATAATTGTTTACGAAAAATACAGTTTTCACAATTCTCACGTCAACGCTTGACAGTTTGAGGCTACAAAACGCTACAATGGGCGGACCCCTTTTTCTAGCGCGTGAGATAGACAACGAGGTGCGATTGAATTCGAAACGATGGTTTCGAGATCTCTCTTTCTATCGCATGGTGTAGACAAAGAGGATCCGATTGTGTCCCGAAGACAAGTCATACTTTTCGTTTCGAAATGATCATACTCTCTCTGTCTACTCAATATGATAGAAAAAAGGTTACATAGCCATCGATTCGAATGCAAGCGCACGAAATGATCCGAATCGGTCAGATCGGCTTCAAGCCCCACTGCTGGTCGACGCGAGCCCGCTATCGTGCTTATTCGCAATGCAAAATGTGTGATTTCCGCTAGAGAGTGCACTGCAAAACGTGAGGCGATGTGACGCAGTTACCCAGCTACGCCGTTAGGGTACAGCGCCTTACCGCTACGCTCCTGCTTTGTCACGCCTGAGTGAGCACCGCGATCCCCCTGCAGCTCGTCTTACGCGCGACCGCGGTGTGGCGTCAATTCCGGGAAGACGCAAATTGAGGTAGTTGAAATTAAGGTTCAACTGCACTTATCTCCTTATTTTCTTCGTGCAAAAACATATTTTATTGGCAAGCCAATCCTGAATGGATTCGGTCGCAAATTAAAATTGCTCTAACAAAATAAATAGAATTGATGAAAAAAAATGTATTGTTACCTCCCACTATCGTTTGCATTCTGAGCCTTTGCAAATGACTGTCTGGGTTTTCTAATTTTGCTAAAATAAGAATCTCCCGATCCAGCATGTGGATCAGATTTAAGCTCGTCACGAAAGCTTGGTCCACCATCTGGAATATCGTGACTCGTTGCTGTTCTTTTTCTCCGATATGTAGGGTCTTTTCTGGGTGGTGAAAACTCGTTCATTTCAAAATCACCATACATCCTCTTCATTAAGGCTTTATTCTCATCTATAAATCTTTCTATCCGTTCACTGAAAAACGTGAACATAAATTAATTCCAGTCTTTTTCATATTTTAATCATCTAGATTGCAGATCAGGCTGATCCAAAAATTCTACTTTCAATTTTTTCTGATTGATCCCTCCCAATTTATTCGTTGTTCCGAAAAAAAATAAATTTCATACTGCGCGAGGATACGTCAGAAACATCAGGATCTGCACGTGGTCGTTTGATTTTAATGAAACTTAGCAAAATTATAGTATTATATAAGAGACATTTTGTGCCCAAAGGATTTAAATTTTTTTTCGAAATTACTGAAGGTACGCCATGTTGAATTTCGACATCACATCTTTTTGAATTATCGATATTTCTGAAGTGGGGCCAAATGTCGAGGCCCCTCACAGCTTTTGATTGCAACTCGCACAAAAAAAATATCTGAAATGTCCGATAAAAAGAATTTTCTTAAAGCTTAAGGTCTTCCGAATTCAATGATATGATGATTTTTATTCTAAGAAATTTGTCTCAATAGTTAGAGAGCAAAACATCCCAAAAAACAGGGGGTTTCGGCCTCCTTTTTCAAGCGACCACTTTTACCTGTTCCCAGAAAGAAGGCGACGTTAGGAAAAATCTGAAAAAAGCTTATGAATATTTTCAGAATTCTTTTAACTGAGTCTTAATAATTTTACCTCAGTTTATTGAAAGAAATCTATTTTTATTTAGAATTTTTGAAAGAAGAATGCATTAAATATTAGCAATGTTAGAAATACATTAAATTTTTTATTGTTTTTTTTCCTAATTGGAAAATGTAATAATCTAAATAGATTCGTTCATAATCAAGCATTAAATATTAGATTCACAAAAAACTTATTTTTTTCCATGTTAAATCAATGGGAAACTTCATGGTCTTTGCGCCAACCCCAAATATTAACCGATTTTGCTCAAATTTGGAGAATATATTTTTTTTTTATATTCGAACAAAACTGTACCTAGTAGTCCTATTTTAGCAGTAACCGAATCCATTTTAAAACAGGCAGGTTCTATACTTGAAGTTGCAGAATCTCTCCAGGACAGAATACGTATTTGAATTTTTGGCTTGCTTTTCAAAAAAATTCAAATTTTTCCTTGAAACGTATATAACTTTCGAACTAATTGAGATACTAATTGGCCTCTTTCAGAACTCGCGAGAAAGTTATGAAAATGCTCAGAATTACAAAATGGCGGCCGTGTTTCTGAAAATAATAATAGTCGATTTTCTCAGAAAACGCACATTTATATTTCTTGTCAATTTTTTGTGGAATTTTTAATATCATAGGGGAAATACCCTGTGAGTTTCATGTGGCCTGAATAACTTTTGCATACAACAGAATTTCTTTCATAAAATGGAATTTTTGTATTTTTTTACAATTTACAACAGATACAAAAAAATGTGAAGGAAATAGTTTCCGCAGGTAAAAAAGTTGTACAAAAAGTTCTACGTATTTATGGTATCTTGCACTATCTCCGAGAAAAATAAAAAATTCAATTTTCATCAAGAAAAAAATGCCCTTGACCACAGAAATAGTTTAACCCGAATAAAATTGATCGAATATCTATTTGATGTAAACAAAAAGTTGTCAAAAATATTATTTTTAAATAAGAAGGTGGGGTTCGCCCCCTTTCACATAAATTGCCACTATGTTTCTAGTGCTTTAAGTTGTTTTTCAAATTTTATATATAAATGGACAATTTAAATTCGAAAAATGTCTTTATTAATTTTTTCTATGATTCTGTGATAGCTTAATGTCTCTATGCAAATTTAGGCTCACGATAATGGGTAAAATTCCAGAAATAAATTTGCACGAAAAAGCAATTTATAATATAGTTAATGACATATTTGTATGGTTAAAAAAATCGGTTCCTCAACTGCAACTGCAATTTCCCGATGGAAATATTGAATTTTTCTGTTGTTGTTTGCAATAAAAATGCGCAAATTCGATTTTATGAAAAAAATTCTCCTAGCCGCAGAGTTTGTTAGGCCCGCATAAAACTCTCAGGGTATTTTCCCTACGATAGTAAAAATTTAACAAAAAATTGGAAAATAAAATATATAAGCGTGGATTTTTTAAGAAAATCGACTATTAATATTCTCAGAAAACCTGCCGCCATTTTGTTAATTTTCAACATTTTTAAAAATTGTTTGCGAGTTCGAGAGAAAATTGAGATTCTTTTGAAAAACAATGCAAAAAATTTGAATATGCCTAATATATTCTGTCCCCGAAGAGCTTCCGCGACTTCAAGTGTAGAACCTGCCAGATTAGAAATGGATTCGGTCCAGTCATCTCTATAGAGATATAAATCCCATAAGAACTTGTAAAAATTTTGAAATAAATAAATGAAATGGAACTTTCTTGATACTTTCATCCCTGTTTGGAATGACTTCAAATTTCGAAAAAAGTTAGTGCTCTACAAACTGGTATTTGTTAGAATATTTTCAATTTCAGACTAAAACTTATTTTCAAACAATGATTAAATAGAATACCTGCATGCTCTTGTTCTTGATGAACTCGTCTACGTCTGACCCTCCTCTTCAATACGCGTCTCCCGTTTTTCGATTTTCTCTTTCAACCTTTCAAAAACATCAGTGCGAGAAAGAACGTCTGATGAAGCTATATCAAACAATAGGGTCATCCACAAACATTTAGTTTGCCTTATAGTTGAGATTTTTATAAACTTTGACTCCTAAAGAATTTAAATGTGAAATTAAAACTTAATTTTTTTTAATTAATAAATTATAACAATTTATTAAAAAGTGACAAAATATCAACCGGAAAGGTCGATTTTTTTAGCGAAACACATGGTGTGACGTCACGCGACGTCAAAAATGAAGAAAATACATGGCCAGTTTAATAAAAACAATCGAAATAATTAATCATCAACGTTTTTTAGCTGAACGAGTTTATTTTCATGGAGTATCAGTATGCCTGGATACACTAAAGCTAGTTGGGATAATTTTCCAAAAGTATTCACACTTATGATGGGTGATTTTTTTTTCGAAGTGCTCCAATTTCAACGTTGCTGAGACTCGACGAGTAAACGCGAAAAAATAAATAAATGGGATGAATGACATTAACATTTGAAACAGTTATTTTTATTTATTTAATTTATTAACTCGGAATGACAATTGCTTTAGGAGCCTCGTAACATATATGCAATATGGGCAATATTGCATCCAGAAAACCTAACCTCACTTTTTTTATAGATGCTTTTATAAATACTTTTATGAATACTTCTATAAAATTGTTATAAAATTTATAATTATAAGATTTATAATTACTTTTATAAATGCTTCATTTTATAATATTTGTTACGTAAATAAACAATTTGATTTTGCGAGGTTATAGCTCACATACATCCCGGCACCCCATATAACACCGTTGAACATTAGTCAATTACGAGTTTTAGCTATAAAAAAAACCTATTTTATATTTTTCTATTCAATATACAAGTATTTAAATATCGTTGAAATGATCTTCGTAACAATACACTATTGACGTTAAAAATGTGGTAGAGCACATGTCACGCCGAACAATTTTGTACCATTTTTTTCGTTCCTCACCTTTGAGTATAGATATAAATAATTTTTCTGGATTTTTGACGGCGTGCTACGTCACATCAAGATGGCGGAATGGGCGCGAGAGAAAGTACAAATTTTTCTTTTTCAAATATAAATTCGAAAAAAAGTGTTTTGCACTATGCTGGTATTATTAGTGATTTTAGATCATATACTTTAATATTCAAAAATCAAAAAAAAAATTAGTGGATGTCCCTATTATGTGTATTTGAATTTTGTGCTTTGTTCTACAACAAAAAAAAAATGATTTTTTTAAACCTCTATAACTTTTGATTTTAGCGAGATATTTATAGTTTTCTTTCTGTTTCTGGTAAAGTTTATTGTCTTTTTCGAAATTCGCCGGATAATTTAAAAAAGGCTCAAAATTAACAAAATGGCTGTGATTTTTCTGAAAATATTGAAAGTCGACTTTCTCAAAAACCCACACTTATATTTTTCGTCAATTTTTAATTTTTTTCTTTCATAAGGAAGAAATCTTGTGAGTTTTATGTGGCCTTAATAACTTATCTGGCCAGGAGAATTTTTTTCTCCATAAAATCGAATTTTCTCATTTTTCTGGGTAAGTCTGCATAAAGCTGATAGGCTATTTTCTTAATATAAGCAGAAACAAATTATGAAAGTCGAAAGTTATAGAGGTTTAAAGGAAAAATGAGGGTTTTTTTGATAAACAAAGCACACAACTCAAGTACGCATCACTTCGTAGATATTTTTTCGCAAATAGGAAAAATACCTGTTGCTTAATTTCATGGCCCCCACAAAGGTGTGTTTTTGATATTTCCCTTCAATGAACATGCCAAATGACGCTTATTCGACTTGAAAAAGAAGGCTGGGGAGGGAGGCTTTCAAAATTTTGTGGTCAGGGGGCCCTTGTCGGGATGTGGGGGCCATGCCTAATTCCCATTTAAACCAACATATTTCGTCCTCGAGTGATTCTGCGACTTCAAGTGTAGAACCCGCCTGATCTGAAATGGATTCGGTCGGGGGTGAAAATTATATAAATTATTTTTTCCACAACGTAATTTAGAAATAAAATTTGATTTACTTTCTTAACAGGGAAGTGCTATATTTTATGTAAATATCTCAAATAACAATCCCAGCTGGATCGTGATTTACTTTTGTAATTTGGGATTTATCATTATTTCAACATTTTGGAAATTCTAGTGCTATTGACAAAATTAAATCTTTGAAACAAATATTTTCGATGCAAAATTTTATTTTACCACAAAGCATAAATTCTTTATCTAGTACTTGGTTGTTTTTGAATTACAATATTTCAAACAGTACACAAATAACTTTTTCAATTGCAGTCAAAACGCATTAAACCAGTTAAATTTAGCATTGACAAAATTTTTATTGTTTTATTTAGAGTGTTTTTTTTTAATTTGAACATTTTTGTTTAATATTGGTGTTAAAAAATGAAGTTGTGGTGGA
Source organism: Andricus grossulariae (assembly GCA_011634705.1). Lineage (NCBI taxonomy): Eukaryota > Metazoa > Arthropoda > Insecta > Hymenoptera > Cynipidae > Andricus > Andricus grossulariae. The sequence continues at coordinate 46,673,281 of JAABKJ010000755.1, read as the reverse complement.
ATAAACAAATTATGAACTCTAACTTGATGATTTAGCTTGCTTGTTTCATTTTGAATAGTAAATAAAAAGTAAAAGTTGAGAAATATCTTCGTATATTTTGAAGAGATTAATGTACTACTAAATAAAAACATACGATGATTATTTTCGCAGAGTGGAATTGCTCTCGTGTAGATAATGATCAATTGATTTTAATCATCTCTGAGATATTATACGAGTGTCGAAGATATAATTTTGATTGCTGCGTTAATAATTTTTGCAATTTTTAACTTTGCTTTCGTAAGAGTAATTTACAAATATTTGGAATCAAAATGTTTATTACATTATTAAAATTCTTTTAAACATTCTTGTAACGCTCATACAATTTGAAAGTTTCAAAGTATTCATAACTATCAATTCATTTTTCTTTCTATTTCATTTTTCGTTCATTCAAATTTTGTCTCAAAACCTCCAACTTGCAAGTTAGTCAAAGTTGTGAAATGTATTTCAGAACACGTTTTAACATATTATTTGAGTAACAGAACAATTTTTTCATTTGCTGTTTTTAATCTATTTTCTTACAAATATCAGTTTTTATGTGTTATATGTGTGAACAATGAATAAATCATTTAGATCCAAAGCTTGTACAAAAATTAAATTTATATTTTTACACAACATGCTAAAATAAGAATATTAATTTAATTTAATCGCCTTTTTTATATTTACTTTGTAGAACAAATTGGGATTACCTCTAATTGCCAGTCGTCAACTGCACTACACCCCGGACGGTAAAAACGCAAAAGTGTCCGATGGGGTATCAAAAAACTACCCTCTAGTGGACCACACATACGATGCTGTTGTGGTTGGAGCTGGTGGTGCCGGTCTTCGAGCAGCTTATGGCCTAGTCGCGGAAGGTTTTAAAACCGCGGTGATCACTAAATTATTTCCCACGAGATCCCACACTGTTGCTGCTCAAGGAGGCATCAACGCTGCCCTTGGAAATATGGAAGATGACAACTGGCAGTGGCACATGTATGACACAGTCAAAGGATCCGACTGGCTCGGAGACCAAGACGCTATTCACTACATGACTCGCGAAGCTCCCAAGGCTGTCATTGAACTAGAAAACTGTGGCATGCCCTTCAGTAGAACATCCGATGGTAAATATTCGATTATTTCGTTATTTTTCAGAATTTTTGTTCCGTTTCAATTGAACACTTGTCCATCGAAATCAGATCTTGACCAATGAAGTGGCACTCAGTCTGAAATGTTCAGGAACATTGCAAATTATTATGGAACGGCTGACAAATATTGTGAAATATTCTAAAATGGACAAGAAAAAGTGGGAATTACATGAGATTTACTTTTTGATCGGAAATTAAAAAAATTTCCTGTAGAATACCCTGCCTAATTTCTTTAAATAACGCTAACTTATTAGCACATCAAATTATTAAATAATCGTTTAATTTTGAAGGCTTTAATTTAAAAACTTTAGATTTAGACTTTTGCTGTTTTCAGTTTTGTTGCAAGTGCAAGTAATTGAATATTTTTATGTACCTGCAGTTTTAAACGTTTAAATGAACGAAATATATTTTCTCAATTCTATTTTATCCGGAAATATTATTCCTACTACAAATAAAAATATGCATTATAAGTTTATTTTATACTTATATTTCAATCTACCGAACCACTATTTTTGCTCTGTTTCTACTTAAAGAGAAATCAATAAGAAATGCCGTTCATTTAATCGTTTAGAACTTTTAGCAAATAACATTTTAAAATTCCAAAGCGGCTTAAGATTACATTTTTTTAATTAATCGGTCACAGATGGATAATGTATGTTTCAAAGCTTTAAAATCAATGATTAAAAGTTTAAGACATTTAAGTGATATTTTAAAATGAACTGATAGAATCTCTGGAATATCATTTTTGTGCAACTTCAATCGTTAAAAATAAATTCACTTAAAATTGAATAGTTTCTGATTTAAACATTGTAAGGGTGTCGCTGTAAAAGCAAAGAGTCCGTTAGGACAAATTATTCAGAGTAGAGACAAAAACTTTCTCAAAAATCGAATTCTCAAAAAAAAAAAATGAGAAAGAACATTCGAGATTTGATGGACCTCTAGAGATCTTAATAGCAAAATGTTGAAAAACTTGATATATTCCGAGATACAGATAGTAAAATATCAACTACTGTCAAGACCGTGTAGTCCATCTATTTTTTTTTTTTTTTTAGATCCCCATTAACATAAAACATATGCCTGAAACATTATAAACGCACCAAAAAATGGATTTTACAATACTACAGTATTATTTGTATAAAACGTGTTTTCAAAAAAATGGAACTTACATGGTTATGCCGTGACACCCTTCATTTTCAATCAGGTAATTTCAAACTAATACCAATATGAAAAGTTTCAATCAGTAGTTTCGAAATTAGGAATTTTTAAATTTTGGCCAATTTCAAAAAATTAAAATATACAAATTTTAAAACTCAAGATTTAAAGTTAAAAACTACTTAATTGATACCTACGATCGGAATTGAATAACTAATTAAACAAATTAATAAGAAATTAAATTCAAATTTGTACCGTTTGATACTAAACAATTTTGTATTGAACTCTTCATTGAACTCTTCATTGAACTCTTAATATTTGGATTGTTTTAAATAATGCAATATAGCATACTTCTAATTTAAAATTCTACATATCTAAGTACTTCAAATTTTAAAAGGCTTGAGTGTAAATTTATTGAACGTAGAATCTAGAAGGCTTATAATTGAAAAATGTAAAAAAGTTGAACAGTTGGATTTAAAATTGTTTACGTTTGAAGCTTTCATTTTTAGTGATAAATATTATCCCACGTTAAAAGCTTTAATTTGACGGTCAATTTTTAATACTTCAAAATGAACATTTTGCAGACCGAGAAATGACAGGGAATTTTTTTCTAAGTGGTCATTATCTTGGTTCTGGAAGGTTTCAAAATATCGTAAATTGTTGAAGATGGCTTAATAGAATATTTTAAAAGATTCCAGATATGCATATTTGCTATATTTTAAACTAAACTGGTTAAGAATCGTGAAAAAAAAATTTACAATAATAATTTAAGCTTTTCAAATGTTTATCATTATTTACGAATATTTATGAATTGCATAGAAGATTTAGGAATATTCAAGAACATTCTGGAAGATTAGTGAAATTCTGACCCATTAAAAAGTTAACATAAAAGAAATGCCAATTTGTTTGCTAGTATAAAATTACATTTCAAATTATTATATTTATTTTATAGAATTATTTCATATTTGAAAGTGAAGTCTCTGAAATATTCTAGAACTTTCCAAAAGTTACAGATTTCAACTATTTTAAATCCTTTTGGAATATTTAGAAATGTCCAGAGGCTTCTGAAAGATTGTAGTAAATTCAAAAATTATTTTCGCGTGTAAATGTTTTAAACTGTTAGGGTTCATTTCATAATATCTTGACAATTTTTTTAAATTTGATGCCTAAAATCTTTATATGAAAAGATAGATTAAAATTTTTTTTTAATAATCTGCAGTGTAAGAAATCCAAGTTTAACATTCAAATACATTATTTTGCCACTTATAAAAATACTCAACACTTATCCAGATTCACAATCTTGTAGATATTATGTTGAAAAGTTTCACAAAGTTAAGCATACACTAGAACTTGGAATTGTAACGGGTTTGGGGCATTTCTCGCAGTAGCCTTGGACATAAGTCCAGACACTCCGAACGTAAACAGGCAGGTCCACGTGAATCATTTCTGTTGGATTTGAATGGATGACGTAACCTGATGCCTCTAATGCGCGGAGAGTCCGGCACTCTTGCTTGTTTGTCATGCTTCAGTGAGCAAGCCTCCCTTGCTCCGCACATCATCACATTCCCTGGCCATCAGTTCTCGGAAGGACATAAACTCAGACGCCATAATTCCAAGTTTCAGTGTACTGCAAAACTGATAAGAAACCGTTTTCAGTGAAGTAAAAAATAAAATTAAACATAGAACTTTTCTTTACCTACTCATCGCCACCAGATTCGTCGGCAGTTAATGTTTCATCAGTGTGAGCCTCCGTAGATGCTGCTGAATCTGATCCTTCGTTCTGATCATGGTTTTTTGGTTTTGGCTTTTTTTGAAAGATTTTTAATTATTAAAATATTTAATGTACAAAAATCCAGTCTTGGTATTTGTATGTTGAATCAAAACCAACCTCCTCTTTCTTCGTCGCTAGAACAATTTTTTTCAAAGCAGGAGTAACACTTAGTTTTTTATCATTTTCATCGTCTCTTAGTTTTTGTCTTTTGACTCCATTTGCAGCATCCACGTAGGGTTGCTTATCTTCCTTTGACATATTCCGCCATGTTTCACCAGCTTGTCTGAATGTGTGAGGACTTTTAACATCTGGATTTTGCTGTGCAATTCGAAATTTTTTATTTTCATTATTTTTTACAACAATATTTACAAATAATTTTTTAATGTTTCAAATGTATATATTCAATCGAATAGAGAAATATTGTTGGAAATTTTGAAAAGATTTCTGTTACATTATCTTGTAATTTTTTTAGATACTTTTTTTTCTGCTTTATATTAAAATACTATTTATTTATAAAATACATTGCAACATTATTGAATCTTACTTTGCGGAAATCTTGCATAAAATTAATAAAAGCATTTGCGCTTTTCCAAGAATGTGCCAGGTTTGCTCTCCGATTTAACGACCTGGTTTGCGATGTTTCTCTGTGAAAAGCAAAGCATTTTAAATAAACGTATCAATTTTATAAATATCAAAATAACTTTTGAATGTCAGTCACCAACAGATGCTTAAGTGAAATCTTTCTAAAATTTTCAAGCTTAAGGTTTCTCAATTTGCCCAAATTTGTTTTTTATTTCTCTATATAAAAGGATAATTATTATTGAAAAATTTCAATAATTTAGAAGTTTAGAAGAACAAATTTTTATTTTATCATTAAAAAGTAAGTCATCAGTTTAAAATTTGGATAATAAAAACTTGCCTAATTCTTTTCGGTTTATGATTTGCATCACTTTTACCCGCTTTTTGATTATCCTTAGAGTCTTTTGGATTTTTGTTCTGCTCCATCTTTCTTGTCTGGATATTTGAATGGTTATAATTCGTATTTGCCCTAAAATGACAGTTGGAATAAAAAATTGTATTTAAATTGCATAAATAGTGATCCGAAAATAACAAACCTCTTAACAACGTTGCCACGTAGATTTATTTTGTTTTGTTTACTAGATTTTCAATTTTTCAAGACGGCAAAAATTAATCACACGTGCAACTTCAAACGTTCGATTTTACATTCAAATGATATTGTCATTTTTAGAAAAGGTTGAAAGATATTTAGAGTCATTTTTAATACTATAAAAGTTACTCCAAACTATATTTCCATTATCGCTTCATTTTTCAGCTTTATGAAGGCTAGAATTCGAGAATTTGAATTATGAGACAAAATGTTTATAACCCGTAGATAAACCGGGACTTTTTTCTAAGACTTTAGTGGCCACATAATGAAGATATATATTTTTTAGTCATATTGTAAAGAGCATTCTTGAATTATTTTCCAGGTAAAATTTACCAAAGAGCCTTTGGTGGACAGTCTTTGAAGTTCGGAAAGGGTGGACAAGCTCACAGGTGTTGTTGTGTAGCCGACAGAACCGGGCATTCTTTACTTCATACACTTTACGGGCAATCTTTGAGCTACGATTGCAACTACTTTGTTGAATATTTCGCGCTGGATTTGCTGATGGAGAATGGGGAATGCCGAGGAGTAATTGCACTCTGTTTGGAAGATGGTTCGCTCCATCGGTTCCATGCTAAGAACACCGTCCTGGCCACTGGAGGATATGGAAGAGCCTATTTCTCATGCACTTCGGCGCACACCTGTACTGGAGACGGCACGGCAATGGTATCCAGAGCCAATCTGCCGAACCAGGACCTCGAATTCGTCCAGTTTCACCCCACTGGTACATTTTTAAATCTTTAAACAAAATTAGACAAATCAGCCAATTTTCCAGTTTTTACGTCCTCTCTTTTCACTGGACACTCTTGTCATGAAGAAAATCTTATCGAGATTGATTTTTTTCTGTTTATATTTCTTGAAATCTTGACAATATGAAGATTTTTAGATAAAGCACGTTTAATTATAAATTAAATAGCAAAATTTTTTCAAGTTCAATGTTTATTCTCATTCTTTTAGTCTATTTCATTCAAGAAAAATCTGTATTTTTTTATTTTATTTTTTTCATTTTTAGATTTGAAAAAGATTTGATTAATATACTGAATATAATTTCAGTCGTAAAAACTATATATTATATTTTAATGAATGCAAATATGCAGTCGTCTACATTTTAAAAGCCTTTGAAATCAAGCGCGTCCAACTTTAAAAGACTTTTTATTACACCTCCATCATAAGTGCGATTTTATGAGTTGCAATTGGTCCCTAAAACAATATTTATACGCCTAGGACCTATACGCATGCACGAATACGGACGTTTTTCATGCCTGTGTAGCGAACCTGAAGTTCCCCTGTTCAGCTCATAGGTATTTAATAGCCATATTACATATCTTTGAGCTGGTATGTAATATGACGTCATCATTTTTAACGATATAGATATACATGGACATTGCATACCTATCACCTTAAGAAGCGGCACTTAGTCCACAGGTATGAAAGACACGGCCCATATCCATGCATTTTTAAAATATAAATTATCGTCTGAATCGTGGGGATAGGGACTTTGGGGACTTCTGCATGTTTTTAGTACAAGTCGTAGGCGAGCAAGCACAAGCCGGAGACGAGTACTGAAAACATACGCTCATCAATAAAGTCCCTCTTTAATTTCTAAGCAATCCAAGCATTTTACACTAATTGTTAAAAAATTATTTCAAAATTTTAATAATTTTTTATAAAATTTAATCAAAATCGAATTAAGTCAAAAATTTACAAGCCGAACTGCAATAACAGGGTATATAATGAAAGATACGTTCTATTTTTTCTTCATGTTAGTTGTAGCAAAACGTCTAGGGATACTCGTACAGAATAAGAAAAGACACTTTCCTCTCGAAAAGGACGTATATCGGCGAAGTGTCTGATTTTTTATAATGTAAAAGACCTTTTTACAAGAATTCGCGTAGATATTTCCTTTTGAGATCATTATACGCCGTTTTTACGGTGAATAAAAAAACTACGTCATTTCAATTTTCAATTACTTACATCCTCTTTGCATTTAATTGTTATGAACAATTAAAATTTTTATTAACATCATTAGATGCAGCTTTTTGAGACGATTTCAACTATATAAAATCTCTGTTTCGATAAAAAGTTGATTAAAGGAGGTTCTTAACCTGTAGGGCAGAGCTCGTATTGCAACTTCACACGAGGTAAAAGTGCCACTTAGGCTCTTTGTATCATAAATAACTAATTAATTCAAAGTAAAAATTTGCAATCATCTAAAATTTTATTAGGTCTAAAAATTAATTCGGTGCCTTTACTTTGATGTGTTGTAACTCTTGGTCAAACTTGCATTTTTTCCGTCCTAAAGGAGAGTCCACAATAGGATTTGAGAAACCGACGTAGCATTGACTTGACGTAGACTTGGCATAGCAGTAGCGTGGACGCGATGCGCGCGCGTGTATTGCCAACTGTTTATTTTTATGTGACATTCGCGTTTCGGAGAATTAAGATTAAAATTACCACTGTGTTAGGCAATTAATGTCATCGGAAAATAGTCCAACATTTTCACAAAACCGACATTAAAGCAGCCCTGCACGTCATAACTTCACTTTCGATGAAATCGAAGAAATCTAAACATGAGTCGGCCATTTGAATCTTGATTCTCCGGAATGACGGAACGCGAACGACACATAAAAATAAACAGTTGGCAATACATGCGCGCGCATCGCATCCAGTACTATGTCAAGTCTACATCAAGTCAATGCTATGTCGGTTTCTCAAATCCTATTGTGGACTCGCCTTAAGGAGTGTACCTTAAATTTCAAAACACAATCTTATAGGTCGCGGTTCTGCGGACTACACCTCAAAAACCGTTAGTGAATACAATGGCGTCTGACAAGGAGCATTTGAGATACTACATTCTATTTGCATTCCAATTCAAAAATCACCGTTGAGAAATCTCTGGAACCACTTTTTACCAGTTTTAGTAAAGAAGATTTTTTAGTAGGACTGACTCACATAGCCTTACTGACGAGTCCAGTGAGTCAGTCCGGGACGAAACATGAAAAATCTAATTTTTATTTTATTTAAAAATAGATATATTTTTAAAAATTAATTGCAGAACACAAAACAAATAAATATTATCGACCCTAATGCCAATAAAAAAATCTTCTTTACACTTAATTATTTTTTAAGTCAAGTCCGCAGGGCCGCCACGTATTATATTGTGTTTTAAAGCTTAAAATTCGCCCATTAAAACTTCCTTCGGGCGTGGAAAAATTCAAATTTGACCAAGAGTTACAAGACATCAAAGTAAAGTCACCGAATTAATTTGTAGACCTAAAAACAAATTTTAATTTAAAATTTCAAAATAATAAAACTTTTTGATTGGGTATAATTTAAATTTGAAAAGTCAAAATTGTTCATTTCTGTAAAATTTTAAGGGTTCCTGCCTTTCAAGTCTTCGAATCCAGAAACATCGTAACAAGTCTTCCCATGAAAAAACTTTTACATTTATAATTCTTAAATTGAACGTTTTTTACTGTCATTGGCTGAATTATAAAGAGAAGACGTATTATAATAACAAGTTTTTAATAGTCAAATATTTCTTTCGTGAATGTGGCTCCAAGACGACCATCTTGGTTGGTATCATATATTTCAAAGAGAATAGACCTAAGGAGACCAAAGTCCTGTACATTGACTTCACCAAAAACGATTATTTTTCTATGGGATGTGTATAATGCATTGAAGGTAGTCACGTTGAAAATTGTACAGAATATGCAATCTTTCTGTCTACATGGTTTTGTTTTATCTATATTTTTTTCATTGTTAAATTTAAAGCTTTGGAATCAACTCTTTTCAGGAATATACGGAGCTGGTTGCCTTATTACGGAAGGAAGCAGAGGAGAAGGAGGTTATTTGATAAATAGCGAGGGAGAAAGATTTATGGAACGATACGCGCCAGTCGCGAAGGATCTCGCGTCTCGTGATGTCGTTTCAAGGTCTATGACGATCGAAATTCGCGAGGGCCGGTGAGAAATTGATCTTAAAATTAAAAAAACTAACACTTAAAGAATATACTCTAGTTTAAAAATTAATTTTACAATAATACTTACTTTTCATTTTATCGGTTTAATTTAATTTTGCAGAGGCGTCGGTCCAGAGAAGGATCACATCTACCTCCAACTTCACCACTTGCCGCCAGAGCAATTGGCCGCAAGATTACCCGGAATTTCTGAGACTGCGATGATCTTTGCAGGAGTCGACGTAACTCGAGAGCCAATTCCAGTTTTGCCAACTGTTCACTATAACATGGGTAACTTTCACTCATTTTCCTACTCAACCCAGTTGAAGTCTCTGGAAATCTTTCTAAGAGTTCGATGATTGTAGGTGGCGTTCCAACTAATTACAAAGGACAGGTTCTAACAAGTCAAAACAATCAGGACAAAGTTGTTCCTGGTCTCTATGCTTGTGGTGAGGCTGCCTGCGCTTCTGTCCACGGTGCTAATCGTCTCGGTGCGAACTCTCTTCTCGATCTCGTTGTCTTTGGCCGAGCGTGCGCGAAGACGATCGCCCAAGAAAATAAACCTGGAGAAACTATTGGAAGACTCAGTCCTGTTAGTTTTAGATTGAGCATAATTTAAACCTTTTTAATTTTAGTAATACTGCAAATAATTTTGGATCTTTTATATTGTATTTTGTGTTTAGAATGCGGGAGAAGAATCTGTCGCTAATTTGGATGCAGTGAGGAACGCTAATGGTTCCATTTCTACGGCTGAATTAAGACTGAATATGCAGAAAACTATGCAGACGCACGCTGCTGTCTTCAGAGAGGCACAGACGTTGCAAGAAGGTGATTAATAAATTATTCTATATTAAAAATCCTAGATCTTCTTATGTACAAACTGATCAGGATGTCTAACAACCTTGACAACCTGTAATTCCCATTGAATTTTAATTTTCTTTATTCTTTGCTTATATAACTTTCATTTTATTTAAATGCGAAGAATAATTGTCATGTTTCAGTATATTATAAAAGAAAAATCTCGTTTAGAAGAAAAAATCTCGTTTTTCAGTTTCAGGATTAAAATTAGCCATTCCCATAGAACGTAGTTTTAAACTGTAAAAAGACGGAGAAAAATACTCGCTAAATAAAAAATTAATATATTCAAATATTGTATCCTGAACAGGCAGTTTGTTGTTGTTAGTAATTTTCTTTAATGTACGAATTGATTACCTCATATTTGTTAGCGACTTGCAATATTTATTTTCAGTTGAACTTAGCAGTTGGGGCTAAGCGACAATATGAACAATGTTATCGAATTCTAAAATAACGTTCAAAATATCGTTTTTAATATTTTCAAAAATTCAATAATTTCTTAAAAATGTATATTACTCAAGTATTTAATAAAATACAAAGTGCATTTTATTAAGTGCATATTGGGACATTTCCAAAACAGCTTTTTGATTTCTGCTAGATTAAATTATTAATTGTATCAAAATTTATGTCGGTACGTTCTTTGTTGCATATCATTCATAAGTTCTACGATACATTTGATATTTTAAAACATTTTATTAGAGTATACCGGTATAATATTTATAAAAATTTGAATCTTATTTTCTCAGTTCAACAGTCAGTGAATAGGGCGCCTCTTATGCGACGACTATTGTCCTCACAAAATATTTTTTTTTTATTTATAGTCCTTCTTGCAATAAAAATGTTTGGGTAATACAAAATTGCAATGGCTCATTTCTACGTATACATTACCGGTCAAAATTGTACGCTCGTTTACGAAAATTGGATTAAAAACAGACTTGTCTTAGAAAGTAACTAACTCAACGAAAAATTAAGTTACTTGAAAATATTTGATGAAAATCATTATAAAACTTATTAAATTCCGCGTTGATTGAGCACTACTGCCTACTTCAAGTATTTTCGATAAATAGGGTCCGAGATAGCATGTGAGTAAGATCGACCTTTTTTCTGTTTTGTACAATTTTCTATTCTCAACTCCTACTCTCTGCAAGCTTTAGGGAAGTAATTCGAAAAAATTGAAACTTCACTAAATTCGGGCTGGAAATATCCGTTTGGCGGCACTGAAAGCTTCGGACGCAAGAATCCAGAGTTTGAATCTTAACAATTTTACTTGCGTATGCTTCAAATTTGCTGAATAGACTTAGCTGTAAATAATATATTTTCGTTATTTCCTAAGTTTTCTTTACTATTCAGTTAAAACTATTAAGTAAATTTTAAACAAATGCAAGTCCAAATTGTTTGATTCAAACTCTGGACTCTTGCGTCCGTAGCTTTCAGCGTCGCCAAACGGATCTTTCTGGCCCGAATTAACGTCTAAAATCTCCTCTTTAAAATGAAACTAAGAATATAATAAAATATTCACTAATTCTTGAATTATCAGAAAAAATGCGGACAAAATGTGTTCCAAGAAGGCGACCTGGAAAACTTGATTTCTTGACCTGGAAAAGACCTTGAATTTTGTTCCGAAGAATCGCTAAACATCCTGACTGACTTAATTTTATAAGAGTTTATCTGGAAATGTATGATAATTTAAGACCTGAAAACGTCAAGTAATTTGTTTATTCAAATTCTCTAGTAACTCCAATTCATTGATTTTTTAAAATAAAAATCAATCATAATCTTCTAATTCTAATGTTTGTAGGTTGCAAGAAAATGAGTGATATATATAAGAAGCAAGACGAAGTTAAAGTCGCTGATCGGTCACTTGTTTGGAACTCGGACCTGGTGGAGACCCTTGAACTTCAAAATTTAATGATAAACGCTGTGCAGACTATCACGGCAGCTGAAAACAGAAAGGAAAGTCGAGGAGCACATGCGAGAGAGGATTTCAAAGATAGAATCGACGAATACGATTACAGCAAATCTTTGGATGGTCAAGAACCCAAACCTATTGAACAGCACTGGAGAAAACACACCCTCACAAGAGTCAACCCCAGAACTGGAGATGTAAGATAAAGCTCTTCAATTTTAACTTTTTCTGGAAAATTACTTAATTTATTTCTATTGGCCGGAATTTTTAAAAGTTATTAGTAAAAAAAACTCTGTTGAGTTATTTTAAATGGCACTTGCCTTGATATCACATGAAATTATGCCATTTTTAATGTGTTCGATTTGAAATTCATTAAAATTTATAATATCCCAATTTGAAATTGCACTATATTAAGTACACCAAATTTTATAGCCTTGAAACTTTGAATTTCTAATATTGAATTTTTAACATTTTATAAATTAAAACCATTGAATTTGCAATGCCTAATTCTAAAAATTAAAAAGTGTTATTTTGAAGTCTGAATTTTTTATTGTTCATTTTCCAATTCGCGTTTTAAACTATGAAGAGTTTGAAATTGCATAATTTGGGCAGTTTTAATTTATCAGCGAATATGAGTAAATTCTTCAAACTTGATTCATTTTAACTGGATGATTTTAAAGCTTGAACTAAATATAAGAACTAAGTCAGTTAAACATTTCTTCGGACAGAACTTCATGTCAGTGACCATACGATCGATTTAACCGATAGAATCATTACTGGCTGAAGCTTTATAAATTATACCATTTTAAATTGAAGCTTCGATAATAAATTCGAAAAAGTGAATGGTGAAAGTTTCAGAGTTCCGAATTTTTAATGTTGAGCACAGAACGCTAAAATTTGAAATCAGAATTAAAATTCAAATGGTTGAACTTTTAAAAGTACTACAGTTTGAAACTTATTCATTTTTAAGATTGAAATAAAAAATTAAATTTTAATAGTTTCAGTATAGAACGGTTCAGTTTTTAACTGTTTATAGTTAGAATTACTCAATGTAGAATGTTCCTAATTTGCAATTATTCAATTTTGAACGTTCTGTAGAGTAATGCAATTTTGAAGGTATTGTAAATTTCAATTTTGAACGGTAAAAAAGACAGTGAATTTATTTTTTGATCGAAAATTTGATAAATTCATAGTTTAGCTTGAAGTGCTTCATATAAAAAAAGATTTCACCTGGAATACTTGAATTTTTAAATTTCAACGACCGGGAAAAAATGCTTTTAAACCGGGAAATGACTGGAAATGTTTTTCTTATGTTAAATATAAAATAAAAATGGTGTTTCTTTTTTAGGTTTCAATCGAGTACAGACCGGTTATAGACGAAACGCTGGACCTGAATGAATGCAAGACAGTTCCACCCGCGATCCGTTCCTACTAGATTGATAATTACGATTCACCTATAATTTAGTCTAAATTTCCTCACCCGACATCCGTTTACATGATGTGGATTAAACGCGCGCTGAATGCCAACTGGAATGCGAGTCAGTCAAAACTCGTAGCGACCCAATTATTGCTAATCATCGATCGTTTCACTAACAAGCAATGATTTAATTTATTCTCTCGATCTTCTTCGTCGTGCACCAAAGTTCAATCTTGTCAATGCTTGCACATCCAGCGGGCGATCTCAGTTGTCCTTTTAGGATGTTGGTGCTGAGTTTATTTATTGTTTCGATAAAAAAAGCCCCGACGATCTTTCCGAAGCAAAAATACAGCTGTATTATATTAGGATTTAGGTAATATGTTACTATCAATCTTAGTCGCACACCTTTTAAGGAGAAGTCTCGATCCTTGTCTATATTTTTATACGTCTATCCGAAACCCTGACGATTTTTTTTCTCGAATTTTTTGCCGAAGCTTAAAACTTCTTTGTGAAGGAAAGATTAAAGTTTTAAAAGAAAACAATTTGTAATTCACTTTTTCGATAAGGCTATCGAGCATCTGCTTTAAAAAAATATTATTGATATTTTTTCAGAAATGCTTTTTGTATTTGTTACGAGGTGCTTTCGACTTCTCGTTTTCGATCCACTTTCAAATACGTAGTTCATTTATTTACGTAGTTGCTTCTTAAGAGATCGTGTAGCAGGACTTTACCACTTTGTTAGGCGGCTTTTTACTTAATAAGCAGTAACGGCAACGTGGTCATACAAACTGGTGTTTATTTTGAACGCAAAAAAAATTACAAAAAAAATGAACAAATACTAGAAACAGTTTTTTGAATTGCTGCAAGATTTCTCTTGCTTCTACTTGTACATACGTCCATACATGGCAGTTAAGTAAACGAAAAAATATGCGTTTGTGCGAATAACATTTGAAAAAAAAAAAAAAAACAGAGGTCGAAAAGTGAGAGCATTATATCTAACAATCGAGAGTCGTTAAAAGTTAAAAGAATGAAAAGTAGATTGACTGCGAGAATGTTTTGCGTTTTCTCTTTATTGTCTTTTTAAGCAAAGTATTACAAAACGGATCTGAAAGAATGATATAGAATCGGTATTTTAATCAGTTTCTACAATCGATTATGACCGTTGCACATTGAACTGTGCGTAAGTCGGTTGAATCGAATCAATTAAAGAAATTAATTTCTTCGAAAATGTTTGATACATGCAACGACGATGAAAAGGGAAAGCGACGAAAGCTGATGCGCTTTCAGATTCTTCCTTTGTCTCTTCATTGGCGATTGTTACTGCGTTGTGTGATTTCACTCGTAGTTCAGTTTTATTATAAAATAAATAAAACTCACGTCGTGGCACAAGCATATAATCATTTAGTTCTCCTAGGTTCTGGTCATGTGAAAATGCTTCTGCGGATGGTGAATGTCTGAAAATGACTGTGACGATTATCAATAAAACAATAATTTGGATCGAAGATGAATAAATTATTACCAGATATTATGGATAATCTTTTTTATTCTAATCGGGCTGTTCTCTCTTTGACTACTTATTTACTTCAGAATATTTCAAGTTATTCACCCCATAAACTGGAACATTTCTTTGAATTGCATAATAAAATTAATTTATAAAAGATACGATTATTCCTAAATATTGTATGAATTCATTATAATATATCGCCCCGGATTCTAAAACCGCTTATAGAATGTTTCGCCTGAGAGTGGAAAGGCCACTGACCGCTTTTGTTTAACCGACTATGAGCCGATAAATGCTGTAGGCGGTTATGGAATCCGGTGGCTCAATTGTTTAAAAAAAATATCACTCTGAAGTCAAAGATTTTTTCATAATTTCAATTCTTAAAAATATTTCGCAAAACATTTAAATAATTTGACATGGTCATTGTTAGAGAATATTGAACTCATTAAACGGATTGTAAACATTTTGTTCAATCATGAGAATTATCATAAAAGGCAAAAAGAAAAAAAAAAGCTTGCAGTTACAAATGATACTAGAATTTATATTAAATTAACATAAAATCTATATGTAGTTAAATTAAAGGACTGGGTTGAAAAGGTCAACACGAACATGCTAGTACTATTGACAAATATCATTTATTAAGTCCGTATCTTTCAACGTTATGGTCATAAATAATAATTTCGTATATTAAATAAAAATTACACGAGCGAGATTTTCCAAAGCATTATAATAGAATTTGATTCAAGTACAATACCATAATACTTTAGAAAACTTGACATAAACTGTTTTTTCTTCAATAATTAACAATGATGATGAATTAAAATGATTGCAAAATATGATCTCACATACGGAACAAGGTACAGCGATGAGGAGAATTCTTTGTCTAGTCTCATAGGACATTGTGCATGAAAAGTCATCAATTGTATTTCGATACGAAATTAAGAATAGTCATTATCATTATTTTGCCACAGACGTAAATGCTTTCTCCAATTTACTAAAATTTAAACTATGCACCGCTGCAGAAGACAATTTTTCATTCTTTCCAATTCTAATTCATCGGTTGTGCAAGACGTATTCTCAGAAAATTTCATATCTTTTTTTCAATCTATTATTCCAGTTCAATAAGGACACAATAAAAAGTTCTGCTTTTCTCCTTTTTTTGGTCAACTTTTCGTTATCATATTTTTACTGAAAACATTTAAGCGTGGAAAATTTGAGCGTTGATCGATGCGATTTAATTACAGAGCATAAATGCACTTTAGAAAATCAATTCCCTGTTGCGGTGTAAAAGATATGTAATTACAGAAATAGAGACGAGGAGAGATACGTCCTGCGACCTAGAAAAATCCTTTTGGATTTCTTCTCCCTCGCTTACCCTATCAGTTTAATTAATTAGCCTATTATTCGTTTAACATACAGACACATTCTTCGGACAATGCGAGACATTTCGAGCTTAAAATTTTCCAATCGCTGCGAAAAAATCTTCAGTGGCTGATCACGTGCACTTACACTATTTCGCGTACGAGCACGATTTTCATACGCGCTAATTTAATCGTATTACAGTCGCAACATTTCCAATTTTACAACGTCTTTCTTCAATTTTTACGTCCAATATCGTCAAGTTAATGTCACAAAAATGAAGAACAAAATATACACTTCACAATTTACATGTTACATTTGTAGAATGATCTCCAAATCATACGATTATTATCTTATAAAAGAAACACTACAGTTTGACATTCACAATATGTAGCTGAAATTGAAATTTAAGACGGAAATGGAACAATTCGAAGTGCGACGACGATAATAAAGTTGCACGAGTAGACCCTGGCGAACCTCAATGTGGTCTCAATTCTCCTAAAATCAAGCAATTCGCAGAAAGTTGGTGATTTTTCGAGAAATATTTTGAAGAGAGATAACTCACCAGGGTCACGTCTCACTAGAACAAGAGCGTACGCTACTAAAAGAAGCATCAGCAAAACAAAACGAAGTTAAAGGCAGTCTTTACGTTCTTTCTATGTTTCACTTTCCAGAATAGAAAGTCTGAAGTTTGCGCGGAATTGATTTCGAATCAAGAGAATAATACTTATCACCATGTACGGGAAATCAGAAATGTAACCTGATACAATTCTAACTTCAATATATCCCACATTTTATAATTTCAGAGTTTGACCCTTTTAATTTCTCGTAATATTATATTATTATAGTGACATGTATAAAGGGGCTAATTTCGATGAAGAGGCGATAAGTACGTCTCCTGTTTTCGCTAACAGAAGTTTCCAAGCCATGTGGGTTCCTCAATGTCCTACCATCAACATTGAACATTTTGGCTACAGAGATTCGTTTTTCTGTTCACATCAAGGAAACATTGACATTTAATTATAGAATCGCCTTTGTTGCAAGCTCAATTTTTTCATTATAATTGATTGAATTTGTTCCACCTTCAATTCCATGCATTATTTTCATGTCCTAGAATTCTAAGAACTTCCAAGGAATCTAAGGGCTTCACAATGATGCAAGAAATTAGGAAAATTCGGGGAATTGAAAGAACTCAATTCATTCAATGTGAATTCCGAGATAGGTTCTTTTAAAATGAAAGTATCGTTGTAATTTTTGAGTTGTGCATGCATCTAATTTGATTGGACGAATCTATTTTGATGTTACTATAATCCTATGAAGTGTTGCGGTGAAAAGGAACTCGCATAGCTCTTCACTTTCTCTTCGATTATGACCTATCTGGCTGGTTCGGCTACGGTTTAGTCAGAACCTGGAGTGCAGGGAACTTCTCTGAAGGATGACCGATGACGATCCTCAACTTCTGAGCTTCTCCTGGGAATTCCTCGTTTCGTTTCTCTCATTCACACACTTTCTCTCTTACTTTCAGGAATCTTCATTCAGTCGTCCCGATTCACACGGTGGTGGATGAGTGATACACTAAATGGATGGTGATGGTTAAGTCTTGTGCACGGTTGTGGTTTCGCTTGAATTCTGGCGAGTTCACGATGTGGCTCGAAGCTTTTCCAGAGCAGGAACGAGGGACTCCTCGAGGGAGGGGCCACAGCTCAGGCCACATTCACCGATCCACCTTGCTTTGCCACTTGCGTGAGACTGAAATGAGATACAAGGAAAAATTAGACATTCTGCTTTAAAAGTACTTTTAAATATCTCGTATGCCAAAGTGTCCAATTGCAATCTTCAAATTTCCAGATTGAAAGGTTCTATTTTTGCTGGTGAATTCGAGAAGCTTCGAAACCTCATTTAAATTATATTGAAGACACTAGCGCCCTCGCCGAGATAGCACCTGTCATTTGGAAACGTTGAAATATGAGGCATTTCTTGTTAAATATATTCAATTGTTTAAGGGTATGTCTTTGATCTCAGATGGAAATATTACAATTATCATATTGGTCCAATTTTTCACATTCAAAAGTTTTTCCGTTTCCAGAGAGACGTGCACCTTTTTGTCTCTTATCATTTCCCAGCTGATACATTTATTATTATATTAATAATAAGTTGGGAAAATGCAGAATCTGCATTATCAACCAAGACAAAAAGTTGAACACCCAAATTACTTTTTAAAATTATGAATCGATCAGTCTGTTATTTTGGGAAATGGTAAAAGACGTAAAGGAGCACGTCTGCCTGATAAAGCACTTCTCTTTTTTTGTTTAAAAGATACACATGATAATTTCTTTAAGGATTATAGAACCCTATTTTTGACTGCATAAGGTCAAAGACAAATACATTCCAAAATAACAAGTTACTGTTAAAGTCAGTTTTTTAAGACAGAAACGGGATTGTAAGTCGTAAGTAAGGATTGCAGCAAGTCTTCAATATTTTCAACTATTCTCAAATTTTTTATTATGATAATTTTAACAACTAAGTTTTATTTAAATTGCAACATGACTTCAAAATTAAATATAAATTTTTCGCAAGGATGGTTATTTCAAATTCATTTAAAACCTTATTTTTTTAAGTCAAATTTTTGTCAACGGTACAATAAATCTTTTTTAAACTTGAAACTTTTCCCATCTTTATTTCCAATCTATCTATATTTTTATTTTTGAAAGCATTCTGTTATAAGAGAATTTAATTTTTAAGGTTTAAAATTTTAATTTATATGGGTCTGAAATAGAATTTAATTGAAGAATTTTTCTTCGACTTGTGACTTCCTATAAAACATTTCAAATTGACGGCTTATTATTTAAATCTGAAGATTGAAGCCAGGGAAATTAGAATGCATCCTAATTCGAAAGATGGGAAACGGTCCATTTCGAACCGAGTTGATTTAAAAACATCTCAATTTGTAATATTAACAAACTTTCTAATTTGCGAGTAGATTTTAGAGACTTCTCTAAATTTAAAAACTTAAAAATGTTGAGGACTCGAAACTTTAAAATTATAAGACTTTTTTGGAAGTATACCAATTGGAAATTCAATATTATTTTTAAATATCTAAATGTAATTAAATTTAAAATTTAAAACACACCATTTGAAAATAATTATAATTTCCATTTAAATCTTTAATAACTGTCAAATACTACGACAACAGAAAGTTTATAAAATTGTTTCTTAATCTTTTAGCAGACCCCCAGCTCTATCTTATCTTTAATTTTGTTGACAAGGCTCATTTTTCTAAAATAAAAGTTTTCAAGTATTACGTAAGCATTTTTCAGGTATGTATACCATATGTATCTCCTCATATAAGTATCCGTAAGAATTTTTTAGACCCTTCCTCACCAATATTATGTAAGATTTTTCCTAATCCCCCATCACTCTTTTTTGCTGAAAGCAGGTTTTCAACGAAAGAGACAACAAAAAATCTGACTAGGGCGCGCGTCGGTCGGATTAAGCGTTTCGCGCTCGATAATGGTTGTACCTGTCGCTACGCGCTTGGTTTTTGTACTTTCT
Source organism: Andricus grossulariae (assembly GCA_011634705.1). Taxonomy (NCBI): domain Eukaryota; kingdom Metazoa; phylum Arthropoda; class Insecta; order Hymenoptera; family Cynipidae; genus Andricus; species Andricus grossulariae. The sequence goes on along the minus strand of JAABKJ010000755.1, from coordinate 46,653,485 downwards.
TCTCGTTTGTGAATAGACTTTTTAAAATTGAAGGTCAAAACCATTGACATGTGTAATTTGGTGATTGTGAATTCTCTTTTCTTAAAGCTCTTTCGGATTTTATAACGAATACACTATCATCACGTGTCTCGAGTTTTCGACTCGATTAAAGTATGTTTTCATAATGTCTGTAACGTCGGTCCAGGGCTTGTTTTAGGGTTTTGATAAAATTATGTTTGTTACTTTTAATGATATATTTGACGATTTTAACGAAAACTACGTGTTTGATCAAAAATAGGTTGGAAGCAAATTTTTAGATCTATTTTAGACGAAGGTTATCATAAAATATTTTATTATATCTCGTTTAGTTTCTTAAAAATTTTAATTTTTTAATTTTAATGTTATTTTTCACGATTAAACCAATAACTATGCGTCTTTTAAAAAAATAGTGTTGACCAAATTAGTAGATCTTCTTAAGATGAATCTTTTTTCGTGTTACAATTTTTCGTATGGCATAGTTTGCGCGAAAATGGATTTTTTTTAATAAAATTTTTTAGGATTAAATCAAAAACTATATTATAAGTGTAAAAAATTGCTAAATAATTGTCTCGGCCGTTTGTTACAAAAAATATCAGTGCGATACAAGTGCACACAGGCAATTGTTACTCGTGTCATTGCAGCATTTGCCTCCAGTTCTTCGCACTCGTCCGACTCGTACTTCGAGCCTCCGGCTCATGCTGCAAGTTTCGCACTCGTCGGCAATCGTCTATTTTGCGCACTTATTCACAAATAGCTATTTATAGTGGTGTAGCTGTTGCGCTTTGAGTAGTGACTAGATTTAATTGTGAAACCCTCCCCCAAAAAATGCCTACGTACGCGTAATGCTTGAAAGAAGGTAGAAAAAATGCTTATGGCAGAATAATGTTAAAGATTGTATAATGGTTGTCAGGTGCAGGGTCTGGTAAATCTAACCGTACGATTAACGTTTATTTCGAGTATCTGGACTACTTCGATCGGTTAGAAAGGTCACCCTTACCATGGTAAGATCACGTTTCCATGCTGTATGGCAACGTCCATCGCACAGTGGACACGGTCTTTGAAGAGAATAGCCACCACATTCGCTGCAATCAAGAGAGACATGTTCCTCGCTCCAGGAGACACCACACCTATAAATAAACCAAATATATTGTTTCATATAAACTAGTATCATCTATAAACTGAGAGTTCAATCTACAATCTCCTTCTGCATCAGAAAAATCCTAATTTTATTCTTTTTTAGGTTTTCATTGTAATTTCTAGTATGCTTAAATTTAAATAGAATAATGGGCTGTCGGCAAATTGACAATTTAGTATAATTCATTTGACATTCTCGGTTTAATGGCTTTTCTTAAAATTTACTATAAACTACGAAAATACTGGTTTCAATCGTCTTGCTCTGGATCACACCGGATTCTATTGTCCTCTCGCGTGGGTTCAAGTTGTGCAATATTCATCTGTTCAGAGTATATGAATCTGAACGTGTTATGTACTATCTGGGACACCCATTTACTGGAGCGTAAATCTTTACTGATATCTGTACTTTATTGGCATTAGAAAATAATTTATTACAAAATGTATCGCTTGAGAGTTTAGCGAGTGGTATCTAGCACAGGCATTAACAATAATTTTTCTTTCGCCTTACTTAAATTTTTCTTGTCCAAATATAGGAACCTCTAATAATTTTGCTCGATGTCCAATTCTTGTTCTCTCCTATTTACCCACGAAGTTTTAAGCAGAAAAATTACTAATGGTATTTATTCAAACGTGAGTTGAAAGTCGCTTCACTTGGTTTCTATTACAAACTCACTTTCCCTCATCCTCAACTTTTTCTACGTCGTGGACTTTTTGCTAATTGCTTTCAGAATGAGTTAATGAAATGTGTATTTGGGAATAACAAATGTCAACTGAAGAAACTTTTTGTGGATACTATTTAGGTTTAGGAAAAGAAATTTCCATGAAAACAGACGGGTCTTCATATATTTTCGATTTAAAAATACCAAAGATCTTTCAGTTCGAAAAGTGTTTTTTATAGGGCCCCCCGCCCACCTATAAACAAACAACTTAATAATGAGCAGTCATTTAGGAGTGATTAATCTTTATAACGGAATGAAATAAAATCGGGTCCTTTGAATGTTTCTATATTTTAATATCTCTACTATTTCTTCTTGGGAAAATTATTGAAATTTTTAGTTCGGTCTTTTCAGGGTCTTTTGTACTTAAGCTCATTCAAATTATGACAAAGGACAAACCTTGCTGTATTTGTCGACTAGTAACAATGCCTAGGCTGTACTTGTCTCGTGATGAAAAGACAAGCACGTGCTTGAGTTCTTAATGATTTATTGACTTTGAACGACTTAGACCCTACCTTGATCCTCTAATCTAATACTTTGCTGATGCGGGTGAAAATTGTAATTGGCATAAAAAGAGCAGAATTGGCATCTTAAAAAAATTTCCTTCAGATAATTTCAAGTTAAAGAAAAATAGTATTCCATTATTAATATATCAACGCTCGTCGGTCTGGCTCACTTGACTTTGCATTATAAATTAAGAACTCATGAAATTGCATTATTCAAACAAAATGCAAACTTGAATGGGCTAGACCAACATGCGCTGATATATTTTCTGCCGTTTCCCGCAATTTCAGCGCGGAGGCCCCAAATTATTATACATCTTTTCCTCCGAATTTCTCCATGACAAAATGCATCAAACATTCTATTCCTTAACAAGTTCAAGTATTTCAGAATAGAATAATGTTAATAGGATGCTTTATTTAGTAAACATGCAAAAAGGCACAAGGCCAACGTATTTATGTGTTCCGCCTCTGACTTTACATTATGTGACATTCGATTACACGACTAGGAATGACAAACAACAAAAAAGCACTGGCTGTACTTGTTTAAAAGATTATATTAAAAATTCATTTATAGAGATAATTCGCTATCACTCCCTGCAAATATGTGTTAAGTTACAATTGAAATATTTGCCCGAAAAGTGTTTAATTTACTTGCATTATGTAATCACATAATAAAAATACGCAAAACTTTCACATGTTTTACATTAGTTTAAAGGTAAATCTTCTAATTTTTACCGTCGATTCATAGACTTAATTATCAAAGACTTACATTCATATTGGATAAAATGACAAAAAAAATCGTCAAAAACTCACAAAATTGTCATCAAACGTTCAAGAAACAAAAAATTAGAGGGAAAGTATTCAACTATTCAATATATATAAAACTCTATATGGAGGAATAATAGCTTTTAGGATATAATTTTAAAAGTTAAGAGTGAGAAATTTTGTTTTATAAACCTTGTTTTGGAAAATTCTTCCTTGCCAGACAGACAGTATTACCAGGCAGAATTTGTATTATCAACCATGATAAAAATTTAAACGTTCCCAACTTATTTTTAAAATAATGAATGTATCAGTCTGTAATGTTTAGGTATGATAAAATACGTAAAGAGGCACGTCTTGTGGGAATACTATTATGAAATTGCTTTCGAATTGATAATATGCAGAAGATTGTGGTTTGAATTTTATTTGAAGGAAAAAATAGAAACTTACGTGAAGCAGGAATTCAATTGGGTTCGAAGCTCTTCGATGGTGAGGATAGTGTCTTGGTATTGAGGATGTGACTCCTGCAAACTACTTTCGTCAACACTCCCGCACAAACTGTGACAGGAAAGAGATACATTGCTCCTGAAATAAAAAAAAAGTATCCAAATTAGATTTTTTTATTATATTGTATATTATTAATCACTTATTGAAAGGAATTTTTAGATTGCTTTTTCTACTTTAAAACTGGAACTTAAATGATGCATCTATTTCTCTGTAATCTTTTCCAATTGGTTAGTAGAACGAGATGATTTTTAAAATTATATGAATGACTTGCATTAAAACAAATTTTCTCCATATGACTCAAGAACCGGTCTAGGTTCTCTGAATATGTGAGCAAATGAAAATCACGTGAAATCGACCATCGACGCTGAATCATTTTGAAACGATCAATAAATCCTCTAATGAAGAAAACTTTATTTTAATATTTCTTTAAAAAGGGTAATAGTGACAATAATGAGATATCAAGTTATCTCTATGTCACGTAATTGAAAAGTGAAAGTATATTAGTATAAACGTAATTGTGATTAAATGTCAGCAAAAAATACTAAGATGACTGGGCAATTTATTTAATAAATAAAATAATTTATACATAATTTGTGATCAATACAGTATACTAAACTTTATTTTTAGATTTACACTCAAGGCAAAAAGAATCAAACCTTCTAATAAAGTTTTGAATGCCTAATTTGAAAATCGATTATCTTTAAGGCTTCAAATTTACAATCAGACAATTATGAATGTTTCAATTTGAAAATTTCATTTACGAAGCTTATTTACTTCCAATTATTTCATTTTAAATTTCAAAATATTCCGTTTTTAATACTTATTTCAAGCCACCCAATTAATCACTTTTTCCACTTTTGATCAATTTTATTAGGTTGAAAGTCAATTTTTGTCATTTTTCAAAATATGAAATTTTTCTTAGAACTTTTTAAAATAATTTTGAACTTGAAGCATTAAAAATTGAAACATTTTAGTTATAAAACCTTACGTTGAACAATTTCCAATTTAGCGAATTTTTAAATTACAGAATTTATATTTTATTTCTTTTACACCAAATATGTTATTTGTATTTGACCCATTGTTTAAAATTAAATAACGAACTTAGAAGTTTAAAGTTTCAGAATTAAAAGCGTTTGGTAATAAAAAATTTGAGAATTTTTAAATTGAAAACATTCACTGTTTGGTTCCAAATAATATAAAACGCCAAAAATAGTACAATTTCAAATTAAACAATTTTTTATGCAAAATGTTGAAATTGTAATTTCGAAAAAAATTACTGAAATTGTCAATTCTGAGGGTATCTAAAATTTTTCACAATCATACGTTTCAATTTCAATGATTCACCTTGAAGCTGCAGAACTTTTATTGCAATAACATTAAAATTGTTCATTTTTGAAGACTTATACTTGAAATGTTATGCATTTCTTTAATTAAAAATTATAAAATATACAAGACCTCCAATTTTAATAATTGAATATTGTGCAAAATTCTAAATACTTTAAATTCTAATTTATGTGCAAAATTCTAAAAACTTTAAATTCAAATTTATGTAATTTTAAATATTCGTAATTGCTCAATTTGACCTTAAATAACCAATATCTTGGATTAGAATGCTTAATATTGAAATTTTTAAGTTTTACACAAGTAGAATTAAACACAATTAAAAAGCAGGAATTAAAATTTAATAAAAAGAGCCTGGCAATGAATTGAAAGACTTTCGTCGATTAATTAAATTTTCGATACAAATTTGTTCATACATTGATAAAGAAAATAATTTTTCCTCAATTAAAATTTTATTGAATGACAAAGTTCGTAGTTAATTTCCTCTTCCGATTACAAGAAAATTATCAATGGATTAAGGAGCAAAGTCGCAAAGTTTAAAAAAACATGAGCCTTGAACTTGAACAGTAGTTCATATCGATTGGATGTTGAAAACCGAAAGAGTTCCTCTCGTCACGCGATGATAACGTGGACGATCGTAATGAGAATTGTTGTGCACTAGCATATTCATGAGAATACATACATATACGATTCACAGATTTTATGCCAAAGCACTACATTTTCCAGACATACAAAGTCCAAATTCTTATTATACTCAAAGGACAATTTTTCAGTGAAAAATTAAATTAAACTAGATTTTTCTTTTATAACAAAATATATTTTTAGACAATAATTATAATATATGAACTGTCTGCCGTGACGGAATTTTCCGTAAGACTAACCCCTTTTCCAGCTGGTTCAAATTAATTAATCAATCAATAAAATTAAAATAATCAAGAGGATAAAAATGATTAAGGTTTCCGTGAACTTTACATTTCTCTTCATTGAATGCCCAATGTCCATATAGAAAAACTAGGCACGTGCTCCTCGCTTCTGAGAAGATATGACCTCTGCCAATAATTATGCGAATAGTAGATAACGGTTTTTCATTATTCAGAAAAAAAATTCTACTCGTAATTTTCTGGATCATGTAACGGGCACGATAACTGAACTCTTATACGCGACGACCAAATGTCATTAAACTATAGTCCTTATATTATTATTGTTATTTGTGGTTTGATAGCGAAATTGATAAAAATGTTAATGAAAGGTATCCTTGTAGATAGCTCGGTAACCAAACATTGACTTTTAAAGACAAATTATGAACACTAAATATAAAAAACTTACGATCATTTTATCGCGGACAAAATATAATTTGAGACGTTTTTTGACTGTAAAATCTACTTTTATACGGTCGAAACACGTGTAGCCTAAAGCGGAAACAATTTTCCCATCTGCGGGTAAGCAAATAAAAAGGAAACACGCCTCTCGTAAAATTCACAAAATGTGAAATAAACGATAAAAGATGGCTCGAAATTTATTGGATTTAGTTAATTATAGTATGTGAATAAAATTGTATGAAACGTAAGGGATAATTGCAGGCTTGAAAATGAAACTTTGGATTATTATCAGGAAGTGATTTTATACATTTTAGATGTTTTCTATTAATAATTTACACATTCCCATCTTCAGCGCTCACTATGCAGTAAAATATCCACAATTTACGTATTCGCCGAAGACGGACGTCACTCTGAAAATATAGGTGTAACGAGGTATCGGTAGGTTTGTAAATACGTCATTGGAATTTGACAAATAATTGATCAATTACCGAGAATTATATGCGATTGAATTGACACGAAATGCCGTGATAAAAGACGTATTAAAATTAATTCTCGACTGAAAGATTAAAACTTGAAACCAGAAATAAAATCAAAAATAAATAAGAAACCAATAGAAACGTGAATATTATGAAAAAGTAATTGATATATAACAAATGCATTTTATAAAATGAAAAGATACATGTTGAATGAGATGGTTTGAAAAATTGACTATAAAAGGTTCAATAGACCTGGTAAAATATGCTTACCCATGACGAGAGAGGCTCTCGTTAGCAGACTGCACAGACGTGACCGACATGTTTCCGTGACAATTGGCAACTGAAACAGAGAGAGAAGCAACCGTCATTCCTAGATGCCTCCTACTCCCCAATCAGATAAAATTCTTCCTCCTACTTCTCTGATTTACTGGAGAAGAACTGATAAACCGGCTTGTGGGGAAATCCGCGAGTTTATACACAAGGCAAAAAACTCAACCGATTAACGATAAAGTTCCGGGATAAAGTCTAAAAATTCAAACGCGTTGTTTGTCTGCAAATCTAGATCTGATGTTGCAATAATGCGTAAGGAACTTTAAATTAATAATTGTGCAGGTGCAATTTTTAATCGAATTACAGTTTTTCCCAAAATTATAGAAAATATTTTTTTTTTTACTACAGTAGATTATTTGAATTATATCTTCAGTTAAAAGATAACATCTGAAGAAATAATTCAAAAATTTCATTCTTCTTGCTTGTTTCATATTAATTTAGCCATACTGTGACGCAAAAATGTTTTCTTCAAAATAATATATTTTCGAATAAGTTTAAAGAAGGTATTTTTAATTCTTTCCCCAGATAGAAAAATTCAGTTTCTCAAAATCTATCGGAAAACTAAAGACATGTTTAAAAATATCAAAATAACAACTGCATTATTAAATCTCAATTTTGTAAAAAAAATCCTGATTCCACTTTTTTTCTGATCTTCTCACTTAATCGGAAATTCTTCGAAATTGATAATTGTACAATTTTGAACGCTTTTGAATTTGTTCATTTTTTAGAACTTCTCTGTGAACTTGAATAATGAGAAGCGGGTTACGAAATGTAATTCTTCTAGCTGGTTTAATATTAATTTATTTGTGTAAACCTGATTATAAATTTTCATATCTACAAAACTAGAAAAGGTAAGGTAATAATTTTATGAATAAATATTATCTCCGAGTTATACCTTATTACTACTTTTATTTATTGTAATTGCCAGGTATAAGGAGGAAATTCACACTAAAAATAAAATTACGGTACTATTTTCCTCTTGCGAAATAACATTCTTTTTCCTGGTTTTCTAAATTTAGCATTTCGTCGTGAGTTGCAGTATAATTCTCAAAAATGATTTATATCTGAAAAATATTAAGATAACATTTTTATCAATTTTAAACTTTCGATCATTTTTTTATGCTAATTAAATTTTAACCCTTAAATCTGAATTATCACAAAAAAATAATATATGAAATTGTATGGATTGCATTTACTTATCATTGAACTAGATTTTAATTGAAAGTCAACGGTTTGCAGACAATTAAATTCGACTTAATGGAATTATCTAGTAAACAAATTTCAGGTTTTATTACATTTTTCTACTGCGACTTATGTCAATAAAATTAGTGGGAATTTTCAGACAATTTTCACGAGTATCATCTCAATTTCACTAATTGAGGAGTTAACTTTCAAAAGGGCATATATCCAAAATTGAAATTTTGTGTTTTTTTGTGTTGTTCATATCTTTAGGATGAGCCCTATAAACCCGTGTATCAGTTTCCTTCCAAAAAGCTTTCTACCCCATATTAAAAGTGAGTTAAACATTGGCTTTGCCACCAAAAGAGCATGCATCTAGTCTCTGGATAATGAGAACCCAAACTTCTGGTAATTTGGTACGCGGTCTAGTACCAAAATAATGTAGTAACCCAGAAAAAACTTTTCTTTCTATAATTGCTGTAAAACGTTTTTCTCGATTGGCCAACGAAAACAAAAAGTGCATATATGCCCTTTTAAAAGTAAACTCCTCAATTATGGTTAAAGAAAAAAATGGGCTAATTGATTAAATATTTGATAAATTTGGGTATTTGTAAGTCATATAAAAATGTTTCACTTCTACTCAGCGTCTGACTAGACCGTCTTGACAGCGTTACTATTAGCGATCAGGGTAGTCGATTTGGATTCCGACTAGTACCCCGACAATTTTCAACACAGGACTAAATAAAACTATGGTGACAATAATTTTTCTCATTTTTCAGTAAAATAACATAATACAAGTTTTTTGATTGATTCGGTTAGCAAAAACTGACTGAAGATTAGTAACTTTTTAATGAAAATGACTTAACGAACACCGAAAAAAATCAGTTCCGAATTTCGCACGGAATCGTATTATACTTAACTAGCAATTCTCTTGTGACTAACTAACTTTTAGCTTTTTAATCAGTTATTTTTAACTATACGTAATTTATATTTAGATATAGAGTTGAAGAGAACTGCAGTGTTTCATATCCTTCGCTTTCTAACTGTGACTTATGGTTATTAAAGTTTCCCATTCGAGTTTTAATTTTAAAATTAAGTCACAAAATATGATTTGGACTTGAAGAGTATCTATAGCTGAATGCCGCGTCTAGGTTTAAACTGGAAAGGTCGGCTAGGTTCATTGAAATTCAGTGAGTGTAGACCAAATATTTTCCGTGAAATTTAATGCAAATTTCTACCTACTGGTAATTCATTTATGTTCCTGATAAGGACCATAAAATTTCCAAATAAATTTCAGTTACTCTCACATCCTAAAACGTTTTGCGATTCTGAAATTGTTTACCAATGCAGGTGGTTTTAAACATTAGAAGAACCACACTTTCAAAACTCAATTGACTCAGCATAAAAATTCTGGAATGTTGAACGCGTCTTAACGAAAACAACATTAAGACTTTTTCCACATTCTTTAATATTCCTTGATTTCCCTGATTTCCAGGAATCTCAGAACTCGAAACTCAATTGTAATCATCAACTAATGACTATGACAATCTCGTTTCGAGTTGGTGGGAACGATGTCACGACCTAAATTCTAAGGTTTGAACTAGTAACAAAAAGTATTATCGACCTTTGATGGTTTTTGTAACATTATCGAAATCGACGCCGAGATGCGTACGTAATTCTGTTTGAAACGACGCACAATTTCCCGCCTGGATTAAAGTCTGCTCAGCAGAGAACTCACTCAAAAATCAGAACACTCAGAAGCGAATGGAGGACGTCTGGTTCTCTTTCGACACAAGTTGCCTTGGTATTCTTGGTAAACTACGTTCCACTCTTACTTTCTCTGAAAGAAAGCTCCCCCAGCACTATATAAGTAACTTTAATATCCTCGTCACTGTTACGCCTACTGAATTAATGATTCAAAGTCAGTTTTCAAAAGATGGTAGGTACAATTAGCAGAAATATTGGAAAATTATTGTCAATTCGCGGAGAGATCAAGCTTCACCGAAGACGGGGCCAAGTTCACGATTTCGGAAGTTCGTTGACCGTGAGCCAAATTAGCGTGTCGTTATCGCCGGAATCCGACCCCCAAATTCCCTTCATGCTTCATTTTAGTCTAAGGCTCTTCTATTAATAATGTATAAGACATTGGATTATTATGGCTCATTTACACGTGATTCAGGATTTTGAAGTTTACATGAGGATTTTTCAAATTAAAATAGAATTTTTGTCCGACCCCCCTTGAAAACGCGCCATTGCAGGCGTAATGTGGCGGCTTCCAGCCCAGTGACGTTCGCACATGCGCACTTCGCCGCCGGGTCAACATGAAACTTTACGTCCGCTACATGAAACTTTACACCCGCTACGTAATACTTTATGTCCGCCATACATACACTGCACCTCGCAAGTAAGAATATGGAGGAATTGATCTTTATCTTTGAAAAAATTGTATTGCTAGACCCGACAGTCTCCCTTCTGCAAAGTACGCTATTTCTTCCCTTCACCTATAATCTACAATTGTCAACTACACCAAACATTCTCGATCTGCTTCACATGCTTGTTTTCAAGGAGGGGGACAAAAAGTATGGAGCGTATCAAGGGCGTAAAGCTATTTTGCCTTCTTTACGCCCTTGATACACAATACACTATTTTATTACTTTTATAGATAATACCTTTTGAAACCGGTCGAGCAAAGAGCTTCAGCCACCCCTCCTCCAAACAAAAAATGGATAAGTAAATAAGAAACCGTATTTTTTCGAGGGGTTCACAAGTCGACCGATGAAGTGTACACTGACTTCAAGTGATTTCAGTGACTTCATGTGAATTCAAGTGACTTCACGCCACTGACTTCAGCGAAGGTGTACACCTGACTTCACGAGTTGTTAACCCCTCATGTTTTTTCAAATATTGACACATCTTTTTTTTATTTTCTTCTGTTACTTATTATTTTCCCCAGGCCTGAGATTGTAAAAAATATGTGGGTAGGCGGGGGGTAAATATATGTATAAAAAAGAGTTTTTCTTTTCTTAATGAATTTTTTTAACTACCGTTTATCATTATTAATAAATTAATATAATATTTGAAGCTCTTCAAAGGAAAGAAATATAAAAAAATGAATTCGTCCTGAAAAAGAGGAAGGTAGGCGTGGCCTACCCTGAAAAAAAGGTATGTCGGTCAGACCTCCATACAATCTCAGGCCTAATTTTCCCTTTTTTTGATATTACCAGTCACTTTTTACGTGTTATTAAATTACAATTAATAATTGCTTTCTCATAGAGGAATGTTTGTAATGACCTGAATTTTCAAATCTAATTTTTTGACATATTTCGATACAATTTGACGCCAGGAACTCGAAAATGTGCTTTTTTAAATGTCCATGCATGTGCGTGTGTGTTTGCAACTTTTTTTGTCCACCATATCTCGAAAGTTTAAGATAGCAATGGTCATGAAATTTTTACGAATTGTAGCTCCAACTTAGGTCCAAGCCTGATAGGATTTTGAGCCAGATTGGCCAATTAGAAGCAGTTTTTTTGCGTTTAGAAATGTGAAGAAGAACAAACATTTTTACCATTTTTATATGAGAAACACTTTTTTGATATTCGAAATACAACGGTACTATATCTGATGTATTTCTTTACGTCTTCGTAAGAAAGACCTACTAGAATCGATGTATCAAGTTTAAAAAAATGGTTTTTTATGTTTATATGAGAAAAACTTGTTGATATTAGGAATACTGCAATATTATGTAGGATACATTTGTTCAAGTCTTCGAGGCGCGTCGAATGACCTATTGAAGAGCATTTCATGCCCTTTTATAATCAAACACGACCTATTTATTATTATTATTATTATATCATTAAGCCGTTTCTCTTTCGGGGTAGGCGTGAAGTGCTCGGTTGGATAGTAGTAATGTGTGGATGGGTATATAGGTATAGGGTAGATAGGTATATAGGTGTAAGGTATAATATATATGATTCTTTGATTCAAATAAGCGTATTTTTTGGTAAAATAAACATTTCTTTGCAGCAAAGAAATTTTTTGCAGCTGAAATAAATACTTATTTGTTTCTATAATGCGGAATATTGCTTTAAAAAACACGTAACAGAGTAGACAAAATATTAATTGATTCAAAGAACAATTTACTCAAACAGGAAAAGTTCATCTATCGTTTAAAAATTTTGAATTGTTTAAGTACAAAAATTAAGCAGGCCCATTTATTGAAAAAAATATTTCATGCAATTATAATGATTATAACTTATGATAATATATTTATTTTCATTTTCGCCAAGTAGAAAAAAGAATTTCAAGCAATACCAACTGACCAATGCTTAAGAAGACCGATAAACACCAATCATTACATTTTTTCAGACTATATCTATGATGAAAATTTATAGCTAACCTAAAGACTGGAGAATCGATTTCTATTGTAAGACCATAAACTCTACGCAACTGCCGGAATAGGTCTGAACTACTCGGTACAAATAAAGAATTTAAAAAAAATATTTTTTTGAACGAATAGTGTATGAAATTATTTCAAAAATATATTTCCTAACTTGAAGGAAATGTTTATTGGGCATAAATCACTTCAAACTATTTATTAAAAGAAACATATCTTCCACGTGAATAAATTATTACTTAAGTGAACAAATTACTTTATTCGACTAATTGCATGTTCTATTAGAACAACAGTATCAATCCCCTTATATCAAAAAAATATCGCTTTAACATGATTAATATTGCTTTCATTTATCTCAATATTTCTTTGATTCAAAGAAACCAAAACATGTGTTTCACGCATCGATGAATTACTTATATAAAATAGAATGTTTTTTAATTCAAAGGTTTGAAGTCATTGAACTAAAGAAATATTTCTTTGGATGCGAAAGCGAGATTCAAGGAAACTAGGTTCTTAGATTTAAAAATATCAATTCCTTGAATTAATTATCTGATATTCTGAGACCAAGAAATATTTCTTTATTTTAAAGAAATGGCGCCCAAAGAAATGATTTCTTTGCATCAATGCACGGGTTTGTTGCTTTTAAACAATATTCAGTACAACTGAGTAAACGGTTTTCTTGGCTCAAATAAATGGAATCAAAGAAATGCATTTCTTTGTATCCAAATTTTTTTTTCAGTGCATTTACTCGCATTGAACCTACCTAAAAATAAAATAATCTTATGTAAAGTGTAGATTAAATTTCAGTGCACTCTGCTGGTTCAAGATTTTTCAGCGAATTGCGAAATCAGAAAGTATAATGGATCAGACACAGAAACGTTTGCCAAATATTTGATGCTTCGTTGAATGTTTAATGCCGCATTAGATTCGCTACCTCGTTCAACTGGAAATAACTTTTTGCTTACTTAAACCGAAAAGAAAGTTGTCAGTTTTTCTACGGTGTAATTAATCAACTCGTTAAAATGATCAATTTGAAGTTGTATTGTGCCAAGAGAAATTTCAGATTACATAAGATCGCTAATTTCCCGTCGGTCTTAGGATTACTTAAAACCCATTATTACGAACATTCACTCTCAAGATTTAATCTCTTTATCTTTGGTAATAAATAACAAATAATCACAAAAAAAGTTATAACATAATTATTACCACTTTATTGGTAAAGATAAACATATATTTGAGGATAAAAATTATTTCTGAATGTTTCTTAACATCTTGATAAAAGAGACAATTGTAATTTTTTTAAATATTATAGCAAATAATTATGTTCTCAACATTTTGCTAACAAACGATAATTTGTAAACTTTTTCGCGCATTCAAAGAGATGAGAGAAATTAAATTATGGACAACAAATATTTAGAATATATTAGTTTACATAATGTATAGAACGTAGATAACGATTAAAAAATGGTCGGTACGGGTAACCAAAAGATTACCGATAGCTAGTAATTTTAAACAAAATGTAGGTTCGAAATTATATTTTGATGCATTCAAGTGACTTAGTAAAATTTCGGAAAACAATCTAGAATATTTCAAAGTAAAATTGTTCAATTTTGCAAGATTACTAAATTTTAGAAAAAAATCGAATAAGTTTCAGAGATATTCAGAAGTTTTGTAAGAATACAAAATAAATTTATTCAAAACAAAGTGTAGAGTTTTGAAGATTTCGAACAAAAAAATGGTATCAAACAAAATAACAATTTTTTGTGTGATTCCTCGGAAAATTGAAAATGATTTTTATTTTACAAAATTTATTTTAAGAGAATGTTAAAAAAATGTCCATACGTTCAAAAAAATTATAAAATTATCAAAATGTATCTTGGTGATTTGAAGGCAATTTTTTTAATTTTGCAGAATTGTTTCCAAATTCTAGGAAAATTTCGAATTACACTTAAATATATTTAGAAGCTTTTGAAAAATTGAAAAAATTACTAAATAATTTCAAAAAACTTAAAACAAAATGTAGATTTTTGAAGATTTCCAAATAAAATGTGGATGCTTTTTGAAGATTTTGAAAGTTTTCAAGATAATAAATAAATTTTCTTTAGATCCCTGGGAATATTTAAAGAGATTCTTTCTTTTTAAACATCAATTTTAGGAGAATATTTAAAAAAAAATTTTAAACATTACAAAAGAGTTTCGAAATTTCTAAAATTAATCCAAAAGATTTCAAAACAATTTCGGAATAAATCCAGTCAGTTCGAAAAATATTAAGGAATTTTTTTAATTTTGAAAAGGTTAAAAATATTCTCAAACTTTGAAATATTTTCGAATAAGATATTCTTACATTTTTTCAACGTCAAAAAGTGTTAAATGCTTTTTAAACTACTAAACTTTTTTCTCAAATGTTGTAAAATCCAGTAAAAAAAAATTCTTAGAAATCTTCTAGATAATTTTTCGACATATCTGAAATCTTCAAAAATCTTTTTCAATTTTCTCGAGAAGCCTAGGTAAAAATTATATTTATATAAGCTTGAAGCGAATAAACAATAAAAATAAAAAGTATATATTCATTTGAAATTTTTTTTGTGTATTAAAAATGATTTTTTTCTTCAAATTATAATTTACCAAACATTTATTTTATCCTGTACTGAAAAATCTTTTTTTGTTTCAAATTCAACGATTCAGTTGAAAATTAATCTTTTTGGTTTGAAAATTCATCTCTTTTGATAGAAATTTTATCTTTTTTTTGTTAAAAATGCAACTTTTAGAATGAAAATTAAACTATTTTGGTTCTGGATCTAACTTTTTTGTTGAAAGTTCGTCTTTTTGGTTTAATTCAACTGTTCTTCATTTAAAATATGAATGTTTTTTAGTTGAAACATCAACTATGATATTTTTCGTTGAAGAATCATCTTTTTGGTTAGAAATTCAACTACTTTGCTGAAAGTTAAACGACTTTGTTAAAAATTCATTTTTATAATTAAAGATTTATCTCTTGTTTGAAAAATTTAACTATATGTGTCAAAATTAGTTCGTTCGCTTTTTGAAAATTGATTTTTTTCGTTGAAAATTCAACTGTTTCGTTGAAAACTAGTCTTTTTTGTGAAAAATTCATCTCTTTGGTTGAAATTTAATTTTTTCAGCTGTAATTTTAACTATTCCATTTCTTTATGAAAATGTATATTTAATAGTTAGAAATTCAACTATTTCGTTGAAAATTCGCGTTTTTGGTAGAATATTATTCTTCTTGGTTGAAATTTCATTTTTTTTTTTCTTATTAAAAATACTCTTGTTTGGTTGAAAATTAATCTGTTTTAGTTGAGGATTTAATTGTTTTCTTGAAAATTCGATTTTTTGAATAAATAAAATTGTTTGTGGTTCACAATTAAAATATTTTGTGGTTGCAGTATCAACTATTATATTTTTTTCACGAGAATTTATTTTTTTTGGATAAACATTGTATCAAAACATAGGAAAGAAGATGATTTTTCACGAAAATAGGGTAATAATAGAGGATATAAAGGATAAATTTCTAACCAAAATTAGAATAGCGAAATATTCAGATGAAAAAATTAATTTTTATAAATAAAAAAACTACTTTTTAACAAAAAAGTTATATTTTAAGTCAGAGAGGTAAATCTTGAAAAAGGATGAATTTTCAACAACAAAATTTAACTCTTAACCAGGTAGTTGAATTTTCAAATCAAAGAGAAGAATTTTGAACCAACTCATTAAATTTTTAACCAAAAGGCTGAATTTTCGACAAAACAGTTCATTTTTGAAAAAAATGACTTTTGCAAAAAATTCTTGATTTTTAACCAAATAAGTGATTTCTTAACCAAAAAAATAAATGTTCAACCCAGAAAATTAATTTTCTACCAAAAAAACACGAATTTTTAACAAAATATATCAATCTTCAAAAATATTGTTGAATTTCAAAGCCAAAAGGACAAATTATCTACAAAACGGTTAAATTTTTAACTCAAGAATATTATTTTTTAACAAAAAAGTTAATTTTCTACAAAAAAGTTAAATTTTTATTATAATTGTTGAATTTTAAACCGAATAGTTGAATTTACTAGAAAAATATGAATTTTTAACAAGAAAGTTAATTTTCAACCGAATAGTTAAATTTTCTACCAAACGGTTGAATCTTCGACAAAACCACATTAATTTAGACCGAAAAAGTTGCATTTTTAATCAAGAAAGATAAATTTTCAACTAAAAACATTATTTTTTACTAAAAAAGACGAATTCGTAACAAAATACATGAATCGCAACAAAAAGAAATTAATTTTTCACCAGATTTTCAACCAAAGTAATGCATTTTCAACTAAATTTATCAATTTTAAAAAAAAATGAATTTTCAAGACAAAATTTCAACTCAAAAGATGATTTTTTAACCAGGAAGATTATTTTCCTAAAAATTTAATAACTAACTTTTCAACTAAGAAGGTGAATCACAAAAAAGATAAATTTTTAACAAACTAGTTGATCATTCAGCCAACTAGTTGAATTTTCAACTAAAAAAGACGCATTATGAACCAAATAGTTAAATTAGATATTAATTTCCTAGAAATGGAATAAATAATTTTTTAACCTAGGAGATGAATCTACAACAACAAAAAAATGAATTTTTAACAAAGAAGTTCAACTTTCAACCAAGTAGCTGAATTTCTGACCAATAAGATTACTTTTTAACAAAATAGTTGCATTTTTATGGACGGCCCTTATATATACTATGAAATATACCATTTTTGTATTAAAATTAATTTTATGTTTTAATTTTTAAATTGCGGCAGAGAAAAACTATAATAATCACCTGTTGGTTTTCTAATATTATAAAAAGTAAACATGAGAAACATGATCCTCTTATGGATCATTTCGAATCATTATTCCTCACATTGGTTCCGTGATCTATATATAACGTTCTTTGGTAATGGTATTTTTATTATAACAAGTACCTTATTATTTCTCTCCTTCACTTTTTTTTTACATTTTGAGCATTCACTTATGGAACTAGACTCTTGTCAGTTGAGAAAGATCTATATTGAGTAGGGAGCATGTTCAGAAAAGGATATAAATTTATTATAGCTGAAAGTGCAATTACTACGCAGCTGAAGAAAATATGTGGTTTATAATTATTTAACACTGAAAATTGACTCAGTGTGTAGAAAACCTGGAAAAGTCCTGGAATTTCAAAAAAGAGCCTAGAAATTTGTTTTTTCATTTCTTTTTAAAGATTTAATCATTATTTTAGTACTTTTTTGCTTTCCAAGTTTTCAATTTCTAAAATTTCAAGTCAAAATAAAATTGCATTTTCAACAAACATAGTTGAATTTGCAAATAAAAAAGATTACCGACCGACAAAGATGAATTTTCAACGGAAAGAGACAAACTTAAAAACAAGAATTAATTTTCAACTAAACCGTTGCATTAGCAACTAAAGATACAACCAAATAGTTAAATTTTCAAGCTATAAAGACAAATTTTTTTAAAGACAATTGAATTTTCAAACTTAAGAATGAATTTTCCATCAAATGGTTGAATTAAAAAAAAAACAGATTAAAATTCAATTAAATATAGTTGAACTTTCAACCCGAACAGTTGAATCTTCAACTAATACGTTAAATTTTGAACCAAAGAGCTGAATCTTAACAAAAAATTACTTTTTAACCAAATAGTTCAATTTTCAACCAAAAAGATGAATTTTCCAGCAAAAAGATGAATGTTTTACCAAAAAGGCACAAGTTTCAAACAAAATTGTTAAATTTCAAAGCCAAAAGGACAAATTATCTATAAAACGGTTGAATTTTGAACCTAAAAACATGATTTTTTAACAAGAAAGTTAATTTTCTGCCAAATTGTTGAATCCTCAACCAAAACAGAATAATTCAAACCCAAACAGTTGAATTTTTAATAAAAAAAAGGATGGCCAAAAAGAAAAATTATCTACAAAAAAGTTAAATTTTCAACTTGAAAACATGATTTCCCAACAAGAATGTTTAATTTTTAAACAAATAGTGAAAAATTTTATCACACTGTTACATTTTCAAGGCAGGAAGATTAATTATCTACAAGAAAGTTGAATTTTAAAACCGAATATATGATTTTTCAACCAAATGGTTGAATTTTCAATACAAAAAATTAAAATTCAACCAAAACCAGCTGATTTTCTACCGATTTAAGTATCACCGTTGAGAAAGGGGAAATTATTTTTTCCGCAATCCTTTAGGTGAGAAATATTAGTTACACAAAGATATGGTTTGAAAAATATTAATTAACAATTTTGCATAGCTGTATCAAAATATGATAGAAGTTCTTTTTGTTTGAAATAACACCTTCTTTGCATCCAACAGTTCATATAATTTTTATAAACAATTTATTTAAACAAAAACTCTAGTGTATCAGTTTCTTTATATAAAAAAAACAATTTTTCACTAAAATCGTTGTTATTTATTATTGAAATGGTATTTGGTAACAAAAAATTATCACAAATTGAAGATTTGCAAACAATTTATATAGTTTCAAAATTTTATTCAACAATACTGCTAAACCGTACCACATCACGATGCATTTTTTATCATAATTTGAGAATTACGTGTAGGACAGGAAACTTCGAAGTAACACTTTTTTTTTATTTCCAAAATTTTATATAATTGTTTTAAACAAGTTTTATTCACAAATGCTACAGTGTAATGGCGTAATCAGTTTTTCAGTAACTCAAAATTCTAACAAATTGTTTATACAATTAAAATATCAGATTATTTTTCATGATAAATAATCCTTTCCCCCCAACGGCTATAAACATATTTTGAACGATTTTCCGACAATTTCAAGTCTGAAAAAATTATTGTTTATAAAAATTTGTAATTAAAAATGTAAATATGTGTGTGTAAATCTGAAAAGATGTTGTCCTTGAAGAACAAGATCCCCTTAGGTGATTCACGAGGAGAATGTTTCACAGATTTTTTTTTGTAAAAAATTTCATTGTCAAACAAAAAATGCCCCCCCCCCCACGACCGCACCCTCATTTTTGGATTTTGAATTTCAGAAAGAATTTTTTGGAATATTTTTAACCTTACATTTTGAGGATTTAACAAGAGAAATATGGTAGGAGTATTTATTATAACAGTGAAAATTAATTAATGCGCAGGCTTCTTCGAAAACACCTTTAATTAACAAATAAATTTCTCGTAAAATATTAGTCGCAAAGATTTCTACTAGAGGTCATTTTAAAGGAATTTTTAGGGCCTACGAATAAAGTCCTATGGAATTTTTGAGCATCTCCTAAACGGGAGCTTTACCTTATTGTTAATTAACAATATAAAGAAAAAATGTTTCAGGTAGTGCAAGTGGGTAACGGAAAAGGCAAATATCACGTGGCACCATTCTAATAAGAGAGTTAGAGAAGCTATATTTGAACGTAACCTATGACCACAATACAATTGAGTTGACCTTTTACAGAAGAAACTAGGTACTTATAAACTTACAGAGTAGAGAAATGGTCACACCTGAAGAGGAGGAAGAAATTATGTCAGAATAGAACGTACATGAAAATGTTACCCTTGGCTTAGGGAACTCCTATTTTTGGAATCCTAACTTCAGATCACAGTTTAAACAATGATATAATTTTGTTGGCCAAGTTAGTGATTACTATTTTTATCTAAAACTTTAAATAGTGTCGATTAATGGTCTATTTTTTATGAAGGGATATAAAAAAAAATCTGCCTCAGCCCGGATTTGAACCTGGAACGCCTCTATACATGAATGGAGCATTAACCAATTACGCTACCGAGAAGGCAGATTTTTTCTCGTTTTTCCAAAGATAATAAACCAGTAATCGACACTATTTAATATTCACATAAGAAAATGAATGGATAACCTGGTCAACAAGATAATGTCGTTGTTTAAATTTATATTCTGATTCGGTGAAAATTCTTCAGACTGAAGTCATCATTTCAAAAAAAAACAAAAAAAAACACGGTAAAGAGATGCAGAAATGATCAGAGAAATGATCAGCATCGGTGGCTTAACTGGTGAACACTCGACTTATGTATAGTGGCGTTCCCGGTTCAAATCCGGGCTGAGGCAGATTTTTTCTCGTTTCTCCAAAAATAATAGACCAGTAATCGACACTATTTAATATTTGACATCAAAAAAATTTAGATCGCATTTTTTCACAAGCAACAGTTATTGTATTAGATGAATTGTATACGATAGAGCAAAAAAGTATTTGGGGCCGTCCATAAAACGCTACCGTTTTCAGGAAACTTCTCGCTTTTCTCGCTTTTTCCTTTAAATTTAAAATGAATTATTTGGTTGAAAAATTAATTATTTTGTTAAAAATCCAATTATTGTGTTAAAATGTCATCTTTTTGGTCAACAATTCAACCTCCTGTTTCAACCTTGAACTACTTTGTTGAAAATTCATCTTTTTGACTGAAAAATTAAACTATTTTGTTTCAAATTTATCTTTTCTAGATGAAAATTCAACTAATTGGTTGAAAATCAATCTTCTTGGTTAAAAAATCATTTTTTAGTTGAAAATTTCAACTATTTGGTTGCAAATTAATCTACTTAGTTGAAACATAATTTTGTAGTTGAAATATTCAACTATAGGGTGGAATGTTGAACTATTTTGTTAATAAAATCTTTTTCTTTTAAGATTCATTATTTTGATTAACAATTTATCTCTTTAGTTGAAAATTCAACTATTTTGTGAAAAACTTGTTTTTTTCAGAACTAATTTTTCTAACTGAAAATGTAATTATTCCATTTTTGGTTGCAAATTTATATTTTGAAATGAAATGGTTATTTTTCTAGTTGAAAAGTCAACTACTTGGTTAAAATTTCATGGACTTATGTGAAAATTAATCTTTTTTGTAGAAAATGACTCTTTTTCGTTGAAAATTAATTCTTTTTGGTCAAAAATGCAACTTTTTGGCTGAAATTCAATTTATTTTGGTTAGGGATTCAGCTATTTTGTATAAAATTCCTTTTTTTTGTAATTTAAATTCAACTATTTTTTATTTCAAATTGAATCTTTGAGGATTGAAAAATCAACCACTGTGTAAAAAAATAATATTTTCGTTAAACAGTTCATTATTTTAGTTGCAAATTCAACTTTTTGGTTGCGAATTAACTTTTTTTTTAAATCCATACTGTCGGATTGAAAATTCATTTGATTAGTGGAAAAAGATTCTTTTTGGCTTGAAAATTCAACAGTCTGATAGAAAATTAGACTATTTGGTTCAAAATTAACTTTTCTGTGGAACTAGACACTTTGTTAAAAATTTATTTTCAGGCTGTACATTAAACTATTTTGTTGAAAATTTATTTACGTTCTGTTTGAAAGTTAATTTTTTTAACTGAAAATTTAACTCTTCTATCTTTAGTTGAAATTTTTTATTTTTTATTTTAAAATTCAACTATTTTGTTAAAAAATTCATCTTTTTAGTTGAAAATTTATGTATTTTGTTGAAAAGTCGTCTTTTTTTATTTTTATAGTTGGAAATTCATCTCTTTATATGAAAATTTAACCATTCTATGAAAAATTCGTTTTTCCTTTAGTTGAGAATTAATTTTTTTAACTAAAAATGTAACTATTCCATTTTTTGTTAAAATTGTATATTTTTAAATGAAAACTGATATTTTCTAGATAGAAATTCAACTATTTGCTTAAAAACTCAATAACTATGTTGAAAATTCGTCTTTTTTGGTAGAAAAATAATTTTCTTAGTTTAAAATTAAAATCTTAGTTGGTTGAAAAATCAACTACTTTGTAATTTTTTTTTTTTTTTTTTTTTTGCTAAATGATTTATCATTTTAGTTGAAAATTCAACTATTCCGTTGTAAATTAACTTATTTTAAATTAATATTTTCGGGTAAAAAATTCAACTATTTGGTAGAAAATTCATGTATCTTGTTAAAAATTTGTCTTTCTGGGTAAAAAATTAATCTTCTTTGTGGAAAATGCATGCTATTTGGATCAGGATTCAAATTATTTTGTTAAAAATTTGTCTTTTTTCGTTGTATTCAAATGATTTAAAATTTATCTTTGTAGGTTAACAATGAAATTTTTTGTCAAAAATTTTAATTTTCGGGTTGAAAATTCAATTGTCTTCTAAAAAATTCGCCTTTCTGACATGCAAATCCAACTATTTTTCTGAAAACTCAACTGCTTTTGGTTTAAGTTCAATCTTTGTTTGAAAATTCGACCATTTGATTGAAAATGCATCTTTGTAAATAGAAATTTCAACTATTTGGTTACAGCTATCTTTTTTTATTGAAATTCAACTGTTTTATTAAAAAATCTTCCTTCTCAATTAAAAATTCATCTTTTAGGGTAGAAAATTCACCTCTTTTGGTAGAAAATCGTTTTTGGTGGGAAATGCAACTATTTTTTTATGAATGGAACATATTTCAATTCGAAACCTAAGGAATTTAAAGTGTTTCATTCCGAATGTAATATAGTTTTTACATTTATTTTCTTTAAAAGAATTAATTCCCATACTTTCGTGAAAAAAAATATATAGTAATAATAGTTATCAATTAATAGTATAATTGGTAACGTAGTTTATTAACAGTGCCTTATTGTAGCAAATGAATTTCGAAATAGTTTTAAACAATACGATTGAACGAAGAAAAATGTATGTTCAAACGTAGATTTCGAAAGTATAAGATAGTATCGCAAAACGTAAAAAATATTAACGCCTAACATCTGCTATCATTTCTAGATGTTAGACCTAAAAATATTTGTATGTTAAATTGAAACTTCCGAGATGTTAGACTGTCAATGTTTCGTGTCATGTGTAAACTTGTTGAAAAATGACGATTATTAAGATTTCGGTCACAGCATGGTAATACTGGTGCTGTAAACCCTGGCGGAAATATTATATATAGTTTATATATAGTGTGAAGTATTATATGTATATAATATTCATTTTTTTCACACATTTTTTATATAAAACAAATAAATATTATATATTCCTGCTTGGGAATTGTTTGGATTAGAGTAAAATTATTGATAACCGTTAACATCTAGATGGCTGTCCTATAGTTAAACATTAAATATGTTAACCCTAAATATCTATATGTTGAGTGTGAACATTCATTTTTTCTACGTGTGAGTTAAAGTATTATCATTGATTTAATGAATAGTAATGTTGATACACTTACCGGCTTTTGCGGTGGCGTCTCTCAACAAGAGTGTCAAGCATAGTAAAATCCACCGAACCCTCATCCGCGCCTGAAACAAAAGAAAAGTGTAGGTACATTAGAGGCACATTCAAATTGCAAGTTCCATATTCATGTGCCTTGTGAATGAAAGTCGGGCACTAACATTTCAATTCTTGCGCAAACATAATAAGCAGTTAGGTTCGTTCAACCTAAGCAAAGTTTGCATACAATTTAGAAATCTCATTCTAGAATCGTCTGGTCTTTAACAGACTAGACTAAATGACAGACTTGTTTTTACTTTCTAAGAAAAAATGTATCATGCAAAGGATAAAGTTTGTTTTAGATTTTCACCCTGTGCTAAATCAGAATATTTCCAAATTAGAATCAGTCGATCTGAAATGAATAACCTCTTAACTTGAAGATAAATGTATACTCATACGTAATACGCCACCAGAATTAAAAAATTTCAAGTGCATTTCAGGAAACCGGAATAGCAAATCTTAAGATTACTCTTCTTTCTTGAAGACTAATTAATATACTATATTTTTCTTCATTTACATTTTAGTAATTCGTATAATGACTCGTGGGTTCAATTAGGATTTTCAACAATCGTCCGTGGATCTCGAACATGACGTTAATTGAAACCGTACGTGGCTCTCCAGCTTTCACGGTCAATTAAAACAACTTGATACGTTATGGAACTTAAAAGTAAATTACAGTTCCGCCAATAAATTGTTTCAAAACTGATTTCATGTCCGAAGTATAGATAGAATCATTGTCAATTAAAATAAAAAATACATCGATCATTGTTTCAATCATAGCATCACTGTAATACAATCACTAATATGAACCCTTCTGCAAACTATTTTATAGCATAACTAATAAACTATACAAAATTTCTCTAAAATTCACTAATAAATATTTTTACAAATTTACGGATATAAAACACATATTACTTATATTTTCTTTCTAGCGGTGCAACATCTGTGCAACATTGTATCTAAATGGATCGCATTTCTCAAAGTGTCTCTAGACGCAGCAACACTTGAAAGGAATTAATTCGTGTTGTAAAATGTTAAATGTATGCATTTATCGACTTTCATAAATTTCATGCTTCACCTGCATTATCTAGTGAACACAGTTCGAGGGAATGTGAAAAAATTTGTTTTACAAGATTAGATTGAGCCTATTTCTAAAAAACATAATTTATAAGGAGATGTTCAGAAGAATATATGGGCGATTTTCAAATCGATTTCCATTTTGGTTTCCGTAATGTAATAATTCTTATTAGTTTTCATATATATATGTACTAGAACGTACTTTATAACGCAAGAAAGTTGTTCGACCCAGATCAATTTTTTAAACTAATATGTGTCTACATTATTCTTTTACATAAAATACATTATTAAAACGATTTCAAACTAATTTGAGCATGTTTAATGAGTCAAAATGGGTTAGAAAAAGTTTGTGAAATGTACCAAAAATGTCTCCTCTCATCTACAAAATTTGTGACCCTAGAACCATAGGGTGCTATCTCAATTTTTTATCAAAATGTGTTAATGACACCAAAAGATAGTTCAATGCATTCTCTTCGCACATGGATCTATCTAGTGCCACTTTGCCATATTAAATAATGCAAATAAAAAAAAAGACAATCAGCGAAAAATTCAACAGGTCTTTCAGCGTCGAATGATCAAAACTTAATTTCAGTTAATGTATAACAAATAAACATTTTAATCTATTTTTTCTTACGTTACAACTGAAGAAGAAACCAACTTCATACTCATCTTACAGTTTCTCATAATGCTATCTCAATGCAATTTGCCCTAATTTTGAGTCACAAATCATAATTAGCAATCAATGTTAAAAATGTGGTAATTTATTACACTGAAGTTTTGGCACTCTTTAAGTTAAATCGTGTGTCAGTTTCCTAATTATTCTTGCCAGAAACAGGTAAAAAACGTGCATCTCATTAGTAGACGTCTTTATATACAAACTACCCAATTTTGGACAGCCTTTCCTCTAAATTTGGTAAAATTTTAAATAGCACCCTATGGTTTCAGGGTCACAAATTATGTTTACGTTCTTCATCTCGAAAAAGTGATAATTTCTAAGCAATAACCCATCATTGGATGAGATGTTGATGAATATTGGATCTGCGTGAACTGAACTTATAGATGAGAAACACCCTGAGGGGCATTGAAAGATTTTACAATGCTGATAACATTGTTTTCTCTCTGTTCAGAACTTCTTCCCTCATTACCCTATGCTATTTCGTGCATGAATATTAACATAGTATACAACTTGTTTTGCTATTTCTCATGATTCGCGTTATATTCTGGAGTTATGATCCCAACTCACTCGTGGATTCTTCCACCTGTAATAACATCATTTTCCTGCACCACTTCATCCTGCAAAATATTCCCTTCGGGCATGAATTTTAGTTAAGGAGATGTTGACGAAAAACAAGTCTTCATTAATAAATGCTGTTTATTTTACCGAAAATTTAACATCAGCTAAATCAAATTTCTCCAAAGAATAATTTCAAATTAAATCATGATCAACCTAACTATTACCCGAATTAGTCAGAAATCAATTATAAAAGGAATTTCCGAGTGTCGGAATATAACAAAATTTTATATTTTCGAAATACAACAAAATTTTGATAAAAGTGACAATGAAATTCCGCTTTTGAACCATAGATGTTAAATTTTCTTGTTGAACCAAAATTATATACCTTTCCTGGGCTTCCACTAGCAAAAACTATTACTCAAATAAGTAAAAAAAAATTAGAAAATTAAGTTTTGAGTGTCGCAAAAATAAGAAATTCTGGATTTTCGTAATAGAATCAAATTGGGATAAAACTGACTGAAACTCTGCTACTGAACATAGAAGATAAATTTTAATATTGAACTAAAATTGAGTTCCTTTCCTGGTCTTCCACTATCGGAATGCCTTGAAATCTTTTAACCTCTTTTGAATTCCTTGGAATTCTTTGAAATAGTTAGAAATTTAAAGAAATTATTTAAAATTCCTTGAAAATAAATTAAATTTAGACCCTAAAGTTCTCTGGAAATCTGTTGAGATACTCATTGTGCAAAATCCCCTAACATCCTTAAAATACTTCGAGGTCCTATAAAATCTCTTGAAACTTCTGAATTTTTTTGAAATTCTTTGAAATCTTTGGAAATACAACAAAATTTGTTTAAATTCCTTAAATTTTTTTAGTCTATTCAAATAGTTTGAAATGTTCAAACATAACTGAAAATCTTTCAAATCCTTTGCAATTTTTTTTAATTCTTTCATATCAGTGAAAATTGATCGAATCCGTAAGAATCTGTTGAAATAAAATTTAATTGACTTCCTAAAGTTCTCTAGGACTTCAATCAGATCCCCTGATATATTTGAGAAAGTGTAAAAATCCTTTAAAAGAAGTAGAAATAATTTGAAATCGCTTGAATACGAATCAAATCAAACTTGTTCAATAAAGTTCTCTAAAAAGCTGTTTAAATCCCTAAAAATCGTTGAATTCCTTAGAGATTCAATAAAATTCATTACATCCTGTGAAACTCCTCAGAATTCCTTAAAATCCCTTAAACTATTTTGAAATCATAAAAATTCATTCAAATAAGTGTGAATCATTTGAAATCCCTTCATTATGGCTTACATTAAACTTATTTATTAAAGTTCTTTTTAAAAATCCCGTTGAAATCCCTAGAAATCTTTGAAATATATGGATATTTCATAAAATCCCTTCAAATCTTTGAAATAGGGCCATTCACAAAATACGTGATACATTTCTCATGAACTTTTAATACCCCCCCCCCTTGCGTGATGCTTTTTCCATTGTTCTTAACATGGAGAATGGTACTTTGATAGACCCTCACCCACCCCTGAACGTATCACGCATTTTGTGAATGACCCCAATCGCTAGGAATTCCTTGATATTTCATTGCATTTCATATATTTTACAAAGCTCTTTGAAAATTCCTTCGAAATCTTTAAAAATCCTACAAAATTCTTTGGAATCCCTTAAATTTTTTTTAATATCTTGAAATCCTCTGAATCCTTTAGAATCCCTTGAAATTTTGGAAAATCGTGAAAACCCATTGAAATAAGTAGAATCTTTGAAATCCCTTGAAATACTTGGAAATTCAATCAAATCTTTCAAACCTTGTGAAATTCCTTGATGTAACTTAAAATCCCATGCAAATCTTTGGAATCACTCAGAATTTCTTGAAATTGGATTTCCTTTTTTTTTTATCAAGTTCTATAGAAATCACCGTTAAAATATTTGGAAATCCTACAAAATTCTTTAAAATTCTTAGAAATTTTGTAAGTCCTTTAGAATTTTTTAAATTCTTAGGAATTCCTTAAAATCCTCTGAAAAGTCTGGCAATCTTTGAAATCCCCTAAAATCCTTGAGTTTTCAATACAATCTTTTAAGACTTGTGAAATTCTTTGAAATAAAATAAAATTTCTTCTTTACAGTTCTCTAAGAAAAACATTTAAATCACTCGGTATCTTTAGAGCCCCTAAAATTTTTGTTAGTCTATCAAGTTCTCTAGAAATCTAGAAATCTAGAAATCTCTCTTGAAATCTTTGAAAAAACTACAAAATACTTTAAAAATTTTTTTAATCATTTGGAATCCCTTAAAATCCTCTGAAATGTTTCGAAAAGTTTGGAAATCTCATAAAATCCTTTTAAAAGCTGTAAAATCCGTGGAAGTCCTTTGAAATCCGTTGACATCCTTTGAAATCCCTTAGCAACTCGTGATAAGTTTGGAAATCTTTGAAATCATTTGAAATCCTGTAAAATTTATTATAAAAGCTAACGAAATCGCTTAAAATCCGTTGAAATTCTGTTAAATCCCTTGAAATCCGTTGAAATCTTTTGACGTACTTAGAAAATCTTTTAACTCTTTTGGATTTCTATAAAATTCCTGGAAATCTATCGAATCCTGAGAAATCTCTTGAAATAATTTGAAATCTACATTAACTAAATAAATAAATCATTCGTTTGTATTGTCTCTATTTTTGAATCAATTCTTTCAATACTTTAACCATCAGAGCCCGTCGCACTATTTTCACGTCAGGGGAAGTGAGGGGAAGTAAGAGGAGGGGTTGTAGGAGAAGGAGGTAAGGTAGGTGAGGTGGGTAGTAGTGAAGTGAGGAAAAGTAGGGAAGTATGATAAGGAGGTGAGGTCGGTGAGGTGAGTAGTAGTAAAGAGAGGGTGAGTAGGGAAGTAAAGGAATGTGGTAAAGTGGGTGAGGTGGGTAGTAGTGAAGTGAAGGTGAGTAGGAAAGTAGAGGAAGGATATAAGGCGGGTGAGGTGTATAGTAGTGAAGTGAGGGTGAGTGAGGAAGTAGGGAAAGGAGGTAAGGTTGAAGTTAGGGTGAATAGGGAAGTAGAGGAAGGAGGTTAGGTGGTTAAGATGGGTAGTAGTGAAGTGAGAGTGAGTAGGAACGTAAAGGAATGTGCTTAAGTGGGTGAGGTGGGTAGTAGTGAAGTGAAGGTGAGTTGGGAATTGGAGGAAGGAAGTAATGTGGGTGAGCTGTGTGGTAGAGAAGTTAAGATGAATGAGGAAGTAGGGAAAGGAGGTAATGTTGAAGTAAGGGTGAATGGG
Organism: Andricus grossulariae; assembly: GCA_011634705.1. Classification (NCBI taxonomy): domain Eukaryota; kingdom Metazoa; phylum Arthropoda; class Insecta; order Hymenoptera; family Cynipidae; genus Andricus; species Andricus grossulariae. The sequence goes on along the minus strand of JAABKJ010000755.1, from coordinate 46,623,999 downwards.
GGAGTAGGGTAAGGAGGTTAGATGGGTAGTAGTGATTTAAGGGTAAGTAGCTGAGTAGGTAAGTAAAGCAAGAAGGCGAGGTGGGTCAGGTGGGTAGTAGTGAAGTGAGGGTGAATAGGGAAGTAGGAAAAGGAGATATGGTGGTTGAGGTGGGTACTAGTGAAATAATGATGAGCAGGGAAGTAGGAGAAGGAGTTAAGGTGGGTGAGGTGGTTAGTACTGAAGTGAGGGTGAGTCAGTAAGCAGAGGATGAAAGTAAGGTGGGTGCGGTGGATATTACTGAAGTGAGGGTGAGTTGGTAAGTAGGTGAGTTGAGGAAGGACTTAAGATGGGTGAGGTGGGCAGCACTGAAGTGAAGGTAAGTAGGGAAGTAGGGGAAGGATGTAAGGCGGGTGAGGTGTATAGTAGTGAAATGAGTGTGAGTGAGAAAGTAGGGAAATGAGTTAAGGTTGAAGTTAGGGTGAATAGGGAAGTAGGGGAAGAAGGTTATGTGTCTACGGTGGGTAGTAGTGAAGTGAGGGTGAGTAGGTAAGTTGGGGAAAAAGGCAAGGTGGGTGAGGTAAGTAGTAGTGAAGTGAGGGTGAGTAGGGAAATAGGGGAAGGAGGTAACGTGGGTGAGGTGTGTAGTAGTGAAGTGACGATGAATGAGAATGTAGGGAAAAAAGGTAAGCTTGTAGTAAGGGTGACTGGGGAAGTAGGGTAAGGAGGTTAGGTGGGTAGTAGTGATCTAAGGGTAAGTAGGTAAGTAAAGCAAGGAGGTAGGGTAGGTCAGGTAGGTAGTAGTGAAGTGAGGGTATTAGGTAAGTAGGTAAGTTGCGGAAGGAGTGAAGGTGGGTAGTAGTGAAGTGAGGGTGAGTAGGGAAGTAGGGGAAGGATATGAGGTAGGTGAGGTGTATAGTAGTGCAGTGAGGGTGAGTGAGGAACTAGGGAGAGGATGTAAGGTTGAAGTTAGGGTGAATAGGGTAGTAGGGGAAGGAGGGGAAGGAGGTTATGTAGGTAAGCTGGGTATTAGTGAAATGAGGGTGAGTAGGGAAGTAGGGGAGGGGGGTTAAGTGGGTGAGGTTGGTAGTAGTGAAGTGAGGGAGAGTTGGGAAGTGGGCAAAAAAGATCAGGTGGGTGAGGTGGGTACTAGTGAAGTGAGGATGAGCAGGGAAGTAGGGGAAGGAGGTAAGTTGGTTGAGGTGGGTAGTAGTGAAGGGAGGGTGAGTAGGTAAGCAGGTAAGTTGGAGAAGGAGGTAAGGTGGATGAGGTGGGTAGTAGTGAAGTGAGAGTGAGTGAGAAAGTTGGGAAAGGAGGTAAGTTTGAAATGAGGGTGAATGGGGAAGTAGGGGAAAAAGGTTAGGTGGGTAGTAGTGAAGTAAGGTCGAGTAGGTAAGCAGGTGAGTAGAACAAGGAGTTAAGGTGGTAGGGTCAGTAGGGAAGTAGACAAAGAAGATAAGGTAGGTGAGGTGGGTACTAGTGGAGTGAGGGTGAATAGGGAAGTAGGTAAAGAAGGTAAGGTGGGTGAAGTGGGTACTAGTGAAGTGAAGATGAGCAAGGAAGTAGGGGAAGGTAGTTGAGGTGGGTAGTAGTGATGTGAGGGTGAGTAGGAAAGTAGGCAAAGAAGATAAGGAGGAGAGGTGGGTACAAGTGAAGTGAGAGTGAAAAGGGAAGTAGTTAAAGAAGACAAGGTGGATGAGCTGGGTACTAGTTAAATGAAGATGAGCAAGGAAGTAGGGGAAGGAGGTAAGGTGGTTGAAGTGGGTAGTAGTGATGCGAAGGTGAGTAGGGAAGTATGGAAGTGAGGGGTGATGATGAGGAGTGTGGGAAAGGAGGGGTAGAAGGAGATGAGCGTAAGCCTATACTGAATTGCCAATAATATATTTTTTCAAGTGAAGGAAATGCAGAAGATATGAAGCAATAATCAGATGATAAAAAAGCTTAGAGGTATACTTGAAACATTAAATTGTTCGATAAGTACGATTACGAGTGCGATTCCGAGCTGGTCGATGAGTCGGTGCAAAAAAAAAGAAAAGAAAATGTAGGCCCTTACACGCACCAGACATGGGAAACATAATACAGGTTCATACGCAGTACACACGCCATGATCTGCTTTTCAGAGCACGTTCGAATCTACACGGTGATATTTATGTTGAGCGAGTCGAGACCAAAGTTATAAAAGCAGTATATTGTAATTTATGACATCGCTCTCCCCCTGCGCGTTTTACAGCCAAACCTACTGACAGCACAACAGGTATCAAAGGGTGACACGATCATTTCATAATTGATCGATTTTTTTATCAGGAAATTTCTACTTTTTACTCAATTTTCCATTAGTACACTTTTATTTTTTCATTTCTTGCAAATTTTTTGCATATTTCTATAATGCCTCAACACGCGCTCCAAGTAAATAGGCACTTTTTCGTAAAATATTTTAAATTTAACCCAATACATCTTTGATGAGAGTAACAGTTAACAATCCTTAAAATGACTTTTTAATTTAATCTTTTTTACAAGTTAAGTTAGTGGTTTTTTGTTGTTTATCAACACACGTCCTTTCTACAGGGATAAAGGGATGATATGATCATTTCACAATTGATCAATTTTTCATCAGGAAATTTATACTTATTTATAATTATTTTATAATTAGTCAGCTTTCGTTTTTTGTTTCTTGATTATTTGACGGTTTTAAGGAAATCAGACTTCATAGCTCAAAATGCTTTCAAAACAGGGGGAATAGAGTGATTTTTCACGAAAACAAGGGAATAATAGGGGAGTAAATTCTTTTAAATAAAATTAATGTATAGATTGAATTTTCTATCAAGAAATATAAATCTTCAACCAAGAACTACTCTACCAAAAAAAATGAATGTTCAAACCAAAAGCGCGAATTTTCAACAAAAAAAGTTGAATTTTCGACGCACAAAAAACAAATTTTCAGCGGAACAATTAAATTTTTGACCGAACAGATGTCATTTTTGTACCAAAAAAAACTTCAATTCTCAACCCGCAATTGCAAATTTTTAATTAAAAAGATCATTTTCAATCAAAGAGATGAATCTTCGGCTAATAAAATGATTTTCTTACCAAGTAGTTTGAATTCGAGCTCAATAGTTAAAAAGTTGAATTTTTTACTAAAAAGTATAAATTTTCAACCAAAAATGGAATAGTTAAATTGTCAATTAGAAAAAATAATTTTTAAACTGAACAAAAGGAATTTTCAACACAATAGTTAAATCTGTAATCAATGCGATTAATGTTTAACAAACTTTCAACCAATTAGTTAAATCTGAAACTTAATAGATGAATTCTCAATGAAAAATTTAGTAGCTGAATTTTTAACTAAAAAATATCAGTTCTCAGTCAAAGTTTCAACTGAAGAAGATAAATTTTCCACCATGAATGAAATCATTATATTTTAAATCAAGAAAATTAAATTGTTATCAAAAAAAAAACGAATTTTTAACAAATCAGTTCAGTTTTCAACGAAGGAGATAAATTTTCAACTAATATAATCCATGTTTCACCAAAAAATATATTTTTTACAAAGCAGTTCCACTGTCAATAAAGTAGTTGAATAACCCCAAAAAAAAGAATTTTTAACCAAAATGATTAATTCCCTAACAAAAAGACAACATTTTAGCAAAATAAATTAATTTTGAACCAAATTAATGATAGTAGAATTAAAAGCATTAATTTACGATCAAGTATGGAATATATTTTTCAGTTAAAGAAAATAGTTTTTAAAAAAAACTTATTTTCAACGAAAATTAAATGAAATAGTTGACTTTTTAGTTCTCAAAATTAATTTCAAACAACAAAATTAGTCAGGAAAATTAATTTTTGTCAAAGTAGTTCAACTTTTAACCAAGTAGGTGAATTTTTGACCAAGAAAGATCAATGTTGAAATAAGAACTTTTTTACCAAAAAATAAGAATTTCAATTTAATAATATGAATGTATAAAAAAATACTTTGAATTTTCGACCCAAAAAAATGGTTTATTTGCAAAAAATAATTAAATCTTCAACAAAATAGTTGCATTTTTTAACCAAATAGTTCATTTTAACCAAAAAACATGAATTTTCAATAAAATGGTCGAAGTTTTAAATAAACAAACAAAATTACTTCAACCTAAGACAATTTCATATTCAACCAATAAGTTGAATTTTCTATAAAAAAAAAATAATAAATAAATTTAACAAAATTAAAAAAAAATTAATTTTAAAAATTAAACTAAACGGTTCAATTTTCAACCAAAAAAGATTTTTTTAACAAAATAGTGGAATTTTCAACACAATAATTAAATTTTTAACAAAATAGTTCAATTTTCCACCTACGAAAATTTATATTCAACATTAAGGCGAACTGTTAACAGAAGAGTTGAATTTTCAACCACGAAAGATTTTTCAGTTAAGAGGGACAATTTTTTTTAACCAAATGGCGAATTTTGCTACAAAAAAAAAGTTGAATTTTCAAATCAAAAATATGAATTTTTAACAACAAAAAACGTATTTTCCAACAACAAAAATATGATTTTGAACCAAGCAGTTGAATTTTCAACCAAAAATGATAGATCCTCAATGAAAAAAGTGACTTGTTTGATCTTCTACTGAAAACGATCATCTTTCAACCAAAAATAGAATAGTTGAATTTTCGGATAACAAAATTAATTTTCAATGAAAAAAACAAACAAGTTTTCAACCAAATAGTTCAATCTTCAAAATATAAAATGATTTTTAAATAATGTAGTTTAATTTCCAATCATTGAATTTTTAACTTAAGACTATCAATTTTCAACCAAAAACAAAATAGTTAAATTTTAAGTGAAAAAAAATACATTTTTCACCCAAAAAATTGAATTTTTTTCTATATAACAGGGGATCTTCGATGGGGATGCAAATAAATATCTATAAAAATTTCGGGAGAGGTTTAAGGCCTCCTACTACTCCTCCTCCTTTTCCTTCTCCTCTTTCTCTTCCGCCGCATCCTCCTCCTCATTCTTCTTCTCCTCTTTCTCCTCCACCGCATCCTCCTCCTCATTCTTCTCCTCTGCTTTCTCCTCCTCCTCATTCTTCTCCTCTTCTTTCTCCTCCTCCTCATTCTTCTCCTCTTCTTTCTCCTCCTCCGCATCCTCCTCCTCATTCTTCTCCTCCTCCGCCTCCGCATCCACTCAAATTTTAAAATTAAGAAAATAAGAATTTTTTCAAAGATATTTTGATAACGCGCAAATCCAAGGCTTTTATCGATCGAATCAAAATAAATTACACTTCTTCAGGGTCCTCATACGCTACTTTTCCACATAGTTCCATTTCCTATTTGATCGACCTAATAATAATTTCCAATTTCTATTTCATTACGCATAAGGAATTGCAGCTTCCATTATCAGACTACATATTACTCCAGGTATTATCTGATCATAAAGAGTAAAGTCTGCCATCATTTTCTAGGTTCCCATCGTTTATTTCTCTCTTCTCTGCTTTCGAATCAGTTTTCTTTCAATCTGCATTCGCAAAGTAATAGTTTGAAATGGTCTACTAATTTGCTCCACCTGAGCACCGTTATTCAATGCAAGATTCTAAACTGAGTTCCATAACTACCATTCAATTATTATCTAATGACGTGCCGGTCGACCATTATTCTCTCCATGTATCGATCTTCCATGAAAGGGTCGAAGCCTATAATAATAATGTAACAATTTCAAATAGAAAGCATAAACAATGAAAAATGTTAACCCTTAAAGCCATAAAATTTGATCAATAGCTGGGGGGCTATTACGAAAAAAGGTTCCTTAATTTGAAGGAACACCCCCCTCCCTTCCTCTTAAAAAAAGCTTCTACTTAATTCAAAAACAATTGTGCATTTTTCTTAAATTTTCCTCACATTATGTATCAGAATTTTTTTTATTTCTCTTAAAACTATAAACAGACTTTCAAAATAGTAATAAATTGAACATTTTTCAAAAACTTGAAAACCCACTTATTTTTCTTATTATTAAACCACTGATTTAAAAAAATGTAATATAGCAATTTTATTTTTTATCTCAAATCTACATACCTAGAGATTCAATTTGATCAATTCTCGAAGAAAATCAGACTAAAAGAAAAGCTTGCAACACAGGGGTTTAAAAAACTAAATTTTCCGCATTCTTTCTTTCGACAAATATTTTTTTTTTATGAAAGTGTTATTTTTTCATTTACATAGGCGGTTTTCTAAACTTTTTCAACCAATAAATATGCAGATTAAATTTATTTCCTTACCTTGAAAATTCGACTTCTCAGGTAGAATATCGAACTATTTTGGCAGAAAACTAACTTTTTTTATGAAAATTCAACAATTTTGATGCTTTTTTTTACTTCTTTGATTGAAAAGTGTTTTTGGTTGAAAATTCGTCTTTTTGGTTTGCTAATTCATCTCTTTTGTTACATTCAGTTTTTCGAAGATTTATCATTTCAAATAGAAATTCATCTCTTTCGTTGAAAGTTAATTTATTCAACTAAAAAATTAACTATTTCATTTTTGGTTCAAAATTTATTCTTTTGTAGTGGAAAATTTACCTATTTGTTGAAAGTTTTACTATTTTGTTGACATTGTTTTTGTTAAAAAATAATTTTTTTTACTGAGAATTTAACTAGTCCAGTTGAAGATTTATTATTTAAGTTAGAATTTCATCTCTTTTAAGATTTAAGTATTTTGTGGAAAATTCGGTTTTTTCGATGAAAATTATTTTGTTTCAAATTAAAGTTTATATATTCTACTTTTTATTGAAAATTAAACCATTCGGTTGAAAAGTGATCTATCTAACTACTAGGTTGAAAGTTGAATTCCTTTGTCAAAAGTTCATTTTGGTTGTTGTTAATGATTCATCATTTCAGATGAAAATTAATTTCTTCGGTTAAAAATTTAACATTTTATAGAAAATTCTTTTTTTTACAATAATTAATTTTTTAAGTGATAATTTAATTACTCCATTTTTGGGTGAAAATTTATCTTTTTTAGTTTAAAATTTAACTATTTGTTTGAAAATTCATTTTTTTGTTATAAATTCATCTTTTTTGATAGGACATTAATCTTCTTGGTTGAAAACTAATCATTTCGGTTAAAAATTTAACTACTTGGTTAAAAGTTGAACTCCTTTGCTAAAAATTCTTTTTTTTTTGTTTGATGATTCGTTGGCTTAGATGAAAATTCATCTCTTTCGAAGAAAATTTCACCATTTTCTTGAAAAAAATATTTTTTTTTTAATTAATCCCCTTGATTGAAAACTAATCTTTTTGTCTGAAAGTCTTATTTTTTGGTAAAAAAATGTATTATTTTGTTGAAAATTCAACAATGGTAGAAGATTCATAATTTGAGTTGAAAATTCACTTTTTTGTTGTTTGCAAATAATCTTTTTGGTTCAAACATTAACTACTTGTTTGAAAGTTGAACTCCTTTGTTCAAAATTCATTTGATTAGTTAATGATTCGTCCTTTTCCATGAAAATTATTTTTTTCTTTAAAGATTTAACACCTCACGGAAAATAAGTCTTTTCTGTAATTGAAAATTAATTTTTTGAACGAAAATTTAATTATTCCATTTTTGGTTGAAAATATATCTTTTTCAGTTGAAAATTTAAACATTTTTGAAAAGCTTCAAATATTATATTAATTGATTCAATATTAATAAACAGTAGTTGAGAAAATTCGTTTTTAATGCAAGTATTTGAATATGTGTTAAAAATTAATTTTACTTCAGATTGATCATAAATTCAGTTTCTACATTTAAATCAGATTTAGAGTGCTAACAGATTATACTTCCGAAGAAAGAGTTAAGGTGCTTCACATCACTCAGGATTTCGTCAAATCCATAATACATCTACAAGGATCAATTGTTCAATGTAATATTTTTACTACGTAATCTAAAGGCAATTAAACTGGCCTCGACATAGAGCTTTTTGCGGAAATAGTTCTTGTTTTTTTTTTGTAACTGAAAATGAAGTGTGTTTTTGCGCCTGTAAAATGCATCACTCTGGCTATTGTGTATATCTGGCTGCAGTCACCCGGTCTAATTTCAATACTTACAAAAATCTGCGAGTGCCCTGTTTTCATGGCTTAGAGGAATATTGTATTACGTATAAATTATTAATAAAATACAATAATAATAAATAACTTGCCGATTTTTGTGCGTTTTGAAACTAGACTGGGTGACTGCAGCCAGGAATACACAATAGCCAGAGTGTTACATTTTACAGGCGCAAAAACACAACACTTTCAATTGAAAAAACAAAGCAACAAAAACATTTTCCGGAAAAAGCTCTATGTCGAGGCCAGTATAATGGCCTTTAGATTATGTAGCAAAAATATTACATTAAACGATTTATCCCTGTAGACGTATTATGGATCTGGCGAAACCCCGAGACATTTGAAGCACCTTAATTTCAAGTGCACTGGCCGTGAGTACCTGGATTAGGTAACAGTATTCCCAAGTCGCGTATAACGCTGATAAAGGCTCTCATGTTGGTAGGACTCACCGTCAGAGACTTGACTTCCACAATGGCGAATTACTTCACTTTCTACTATCTATCTTATTAATCAAGAAAGTATGGTCGCCTTTTATCGCGGCTGTCTAAGTCGGAAGTGAATCGTGTCTGGTTGCACTCTTGCGAAATAAAGTAGACTCGCATGCGGGAAAGAGTTCATGCAGATGCGATGCAACCATCATATACATATATTAAACTTACACACATGCACTTCTCATGTGTTATTTTGTGTATACAGTTTCATTTTTTATCTTCGCATCACCTAGGATACATTGTTGCATACTTAACTGTATACAGCTAAATCTGAATTAGTAGATAACTACTAATTGGTAATAGTTTTTTTTACTAATTCAAATAGCGCCGATTCGTTTACTGCTAATCAGTAAAAAAATCTACTTCAGTCGAACTCGGATTTAACGTCCCCGGATTTATCGTTTCCGAGAATTGAGGCTGCGCCGCGGGTAGGCTTGTCAGGAGCGGCGCGGGGTGTGCGGGGTTCACGAAGGCGTGACAAAACAGGAACTGTTTACGTTCCGAGTTGAGCTAATCCGGTTCGGTTAGGGTAGGTCAGGTCCAAGGACAGCCCCAAAACCGACGTTAAATCCGAGTTTGACTGTGATTCAATGTGTAAGAATTACCGACAAAATGAATCAGTAACTATACCTACTGAAGGAATTGGGAATGCTATTACGAAGTTGTAGGTGCTGACAATTTTTATATTATTTTTAATTTGTGCACAAGAAAAGGCACATCAATATTCCTTAGAATAAGGTCGAGTCTGGTCATTCTGCAGTGCGTTTGCCCATTTCTGCACACTGTAAGCCTCGAAGATGTATAATTTTTCTGAAAATACATTTTGCTTAACCTAACTTTTTTTAAGTACACTTTCCCAGTTCCCTTTAAAGTATTCACTTATTCTCTATTATTAAACCAAAATTTATCCTTTTTTAAATAAATTAAAGAGAGGACAAAAATAATAATATCAGTGACCAAAATCATTTGACTTGCAATAAAGTGAAGTCAGAATCCACTGGTCATGGCACTGGTGGAAGCTGCGATAAGAGTCTAATGTATTTTTGTTTACACGATTTTCAGCGCCATCTCTGTCTCGGAGGACAAACTGAAGTCCCACATACCCGCGAAATTTCAATGTCATAGTATTTCCAAAAGTAAAATAAATTTACTATTTTTCTATTTATTATTCTAAAAAAAGGGAATAATAATACCAAAACGATTAAGAGTATCAAATAATTCTTTTATTGCATAAAATAGATTGAAGTATTGTTTTAAAAAGTATAAACAAAGATTAACGTATTGTTTTAAAAATTTTAAACAAAGATTAACGTATTGTTTTAAAAAGTTTTGAAAATAGAAAATGTCTGCAATGTTTGGATTCTGAATATTATATTGCTCATACACAATTATTAATATTATTATATCAATATAATCTAAGAATATAAATTGAGAAAACAAACTCAAAAACCATCGGAAAGTATTAAAAAATGAACAAATTATTTTCCACAGCAATTCATTTCTACTCATTGAATTAGTAATTTAGTACTACTAAGCAGATTAGTAGAATACCCTTACTAGTTCATTTAGTAACACAAATCTTCCCATTTCATGTAGTAGAAAGTGATAAAATTACTAATTTAACAGTCAGAATGCTACTAATTGCATTAGTAAAATTTCTATAGTAATAAACTCAGTTCATTTTCCAACATTTTGTTGTAGATTTTACCAAAAATCTTACATAATTTGAGAACGATGTATAACATTTACATAAGTTTCTTTATTGTAGCAAGAAAATTCCAATAAATTCAATATGAATGACAATTTTTTTCATTTACTTACAATTCTTAAAAATTAGCAGATTATTTGTATTATTAAGAAAATATGTCTCTCCGCGTTTAAAATTAACCGATACCGTACTTTTAATATTTTTTTAGCACTGAAAAAACGTAAAAAATATATCTTCAAGGTATTTTTATATTTACATTGCATTATTTACATTTAAATAATAGTTTTGAAAATCAAAACTTACCACAAACGGATATTTTTTGCTAGTTCTATAAAAAATTTGAGATTCTCTTTATACCTTGATTTTATAATATGACAAATTTCACTTCAAAAGTTGACACTTTAGAGGGAAAACCTTTTTTGGTTCAAAGTTCAACTACTTAGTAGAAAATGGAACTACTTTAATGAAAATTCATTTTTTGGTTTATGATTCATTATTTTATTTGGAAACACTTTTTTTGTTCAAAATTTAACTATTTTGTTGAACATTTCTTGTTCTTTTTAATTAATTTTTTAACTGAAAATTTAACTATTCCATGGTTAGTTTAACATTTATCTTCTTTAGATGAAAATTCAACTATTTGGTTGAAAATTTCTGTATTTTATCGAAACTTTTTGTCTTTTGTGATAGAATATTAATTTTCTTGGTGACTAATTCAATTCTTCGATTGAAAATTAGTTTTTGTACTGAAAATTAGTTTTTTTTTCATTGAAAATTAGGTTTTTTAACTGAAAGTTTAGCCATTCCATTTTTTGTCGAAAATTTATCTTCTTTGATAAACATTCAATTTTGCTGGTTAAAAATTCATCTGTTTGATTAAAAATGTAACTATTTTGTTGAAAATTCATCTATTTTGCTGAAAATTTGTCTTCTTTTTTGGTAGAAAATTCATCTCTTATGTTGAAAATTCAACTATTGGATTAACAATTCATTTTTTTTTGAAGATTCATTATTTTAGTGAAAACTTAATTTCTTTGCCTAAAACTTGAACTACTTTGTTGAAAATTCGTTGTTTTTTTTTTGTGAAAATTAAGTTTTTGACTGAAAACTTATCTATTCCATGCTTGGTTTATAATTTATCTTCTTCAGTTGAAAAATTCAGCTATTAGGTTGAAAATTTCTGTATTTTGTTGAATCTTTGTCTTTTGTGGTAGAATGTTAATCTTCCTAGTGAATCATTCACCTTTTTGGTTGGAAATTCATTTCTTTACTGAAAAATTAAACTATTTGGTTGAATATTCCTTTAGAAATTTAAAATTTTGTTGAAAATTCATGTATTTTGTTGAAAATCATCTTTTTTATAGAATTTTTTTTTAAATTTAACTATTTGGTTGAAAATTTTTTTTTTTTTGAAAATGATTTTTTTCACTGAAAATCTAACTATTCCATGTTTGTTTTACCATTTATCTTCTTTAGTTAAAAATTCAACTATCTGATTGAAAATTTCTGTATTTTGTTAAAACTTTGTTTTTTGTGGTAGAATATTAATCTTAATGGTAACTAATTCACCTTTTTGTTGGGAAATTCATTTCTTTGATTGAAAATTATTTTTTTCTATTGAAAAATCATTTTTTTCTAAATAAACCTCAACTATTAAATTTTTTGTCGAAAATTTATGTTTTTTGACAGACTTTTAATCTTCTTGGTTGAAGAATCAAAAAAAAAAACTTAACTAAAAAAATAATTTACAATTCATCTATTTTGTTGGAAATTTGTCTTTTTTATATAGAAAATTCATATTTTGGATGGAAAAGTCAACTATTGGGTTAATAATTCATTTTTTCGTATGTAGATTCATTACTTTGGTTGAAAATTAATTACTCTGCATACAAATTTAACTTTTTTGTTGAAAACTGCTTCTTTTTTGTTGAAAATGAATTTTTTTGACTGAAAATTGAACTATTTCATTTTCGGTTGTCTTTTGTGGTAAAATATCCATCTTCTTGGTAACTAATTCACCTTTTTGGTTGAAAATTCATTTCTATGGTAGAAAATTTAACTATAAGTTTAAAAATGTAACGATTAGTTTGAAAATTTCTCTAAAAATTAAAAATTTGGTTGATAATTCATTTATTTTGTTAAAAATGAATATTTTTTGGTAGAAAATTAGATTTGTTCTATTGAAAAATAATTTCTTGAAACAGAACTTAGCTATTCCATTTTTTGTCGAAAATTTATATTTTCTGATAGACATTTAATTTTCTTGGTTGAAAATTCATCTTTCTAAATTGAAATTCAGCTATTAAGTTAAAAATTCATTCTCTTGGTTTAAGATTCATTATTTTATTTAAAAATTAATTTCTTTGCTCAAGAATTTTTTGTTTAAAAATTCCTTTTTTTGTTGAAAGGAAATTATTTTTCGTTAAAAATTTATCTTTTTAAGTAAGTTTTGGTTCAACAATAATTATTTGAATTTGAATGATACAATACAAATATTGAAAAATAGTCATTTATCAGCTGTTGCAAAAATACAACTTTTCGTGACACACCTATTTTTTAGAGGATACTTTTTCATTTTTTATCTTCTTATCACCTAGGATACATTGTTGCACATTTAGCTATAAGCTCTCTTGATTCAAAAATTTTAAATACAATCTTTGTGCTATTTTCTATATCGCGAATCAATCGTGACTAAATAATAAATTGCATGAAATGAAATTATTCAGATTATACCTTAGGTCTTTTATTGAAGGATTATGCAAGAGAATAAGAGAACTTGCTTTGTGTTGATCTTTCAGATAATTTCTAAGAACTCCTTACTACTATTTTTCAATAGTCTACCCGGAATTGCTCTCTAAATTTGAATCAGTTAAAATTTTTACTAATTTTAATTAGTGACTGAATTCTAAGTATAAGTCAGTTATTTTTTTACTGATAACCTAATAAAAATAACTGATTCACAGCTACAATTCAGGTACTGATTGAAATTAGTTAAATTTTTAGCTGATTCGAATTTAAAGAGAAGAAAAATGAAGAGTATTTTTAATTAAAGCAGTAATGTTAAATAAATTTAATTTTAATTGGTATAACTCACTTATTGCATAAATATTCGATAAGCAAATTAGTAAACCTCTAAATAAAAATCGTTTCGCATATACTACTTAAAAAAATTATTTTAAGAGTCCTAAAGTTTAAAGTTGAATATCCTCAAAGTTTCGGATTAATAATTGTGCAATACTTTTTTATTGCAGTGGCTTCTATTCACTTGGAATTATTTGCAAACATATGCAATTGAGCAATCGGTGTACAAAGAAAGTCGTTCTTGACCTTATTTTAAATAAAAATTTGTTTTCCGTTTTCGTATAGACAAACATTTATTTCACCGATTTTTTTTAAACTTATACAAATTTTTACACGTATAAAAATAAAATTAAATTTCAGTTATTTTTCTTGAATAAAAATGTGACGAAGGGTTATCGCATTTTGAATTTTTTTCGACTTTGAATAATATTTTCTGTAAAGGAAAACGAAAGGTTTACATAATAAGCTGTAACGTTTTGTTTTTGATAAGTTAATTGTAACTAAACATTTTCATGTAAAATTTATCGGGGATTCTGAATTTATTGGTCCCAATCATTTTCAATAAAGTCCTTCGTGCATATCTTTTATGTTTTTTAATTGTTTGTTTAAAAAATTTTTAATATAAAATATTTCAAAATTGTCCGATATGATTTTTTTAACTCTAAAGAGTCTTCTTTAAAAAAAAAAAGTAAAAACAATAACAGCTGGCGTAATTTTGGAAACTGATTATTAATACAATTAAAAAAAAATTAGTAAAGTACTTACATTGAAAGACAATATGGTATAGTTTCAAAATTTCAGAAGACATCATTCAGAAATTATAAGTAAAAAAGTACAAAAAATTTTCTGTCATCCAAACTGGCCATTATAGGTGAAAACTGAAAAATAATTAATTAAATTAATCTATTTTTGCATACTATTTTTGACAAAATTTCAGGCCATTCTCTATATTAATTTATCATCCTATAAAATTAGAGGATACTTGAAATTCTGATGAAGATAGAATCAAATAAATCCTTAAATTATTAAAATTATTATTATTCAATTATTATTAAAAGATTTTTGTAATGCCTACTATCACAAATACATTCCTTCGTCTTTTAACTATATTTTTTCATACTCTTTAGGGTTGGACTTGACAAAACAAAATTTTAGCGGGTTTGCAAATTTTTTTTATTTCGAAAATCGTATTGACCAAAATAGTAAACTTTTAAGCAATCACCCATAGAGTGTAAAATTGTAAATGTGAGTCAAGAAATACAATATTATTTTAAAATACATTTAACTCACGTCAAGGTAGTTGCGTGCAAAAGATGATATGTTTGAAAGAAAAAAAAGTTTTTCTATGATTTTACGGATCAAAATAATACTGAGGATGTGATTTTGAATAAGAAATATTATTTTTATTGAAAAAATTATAAAACTTACAAAACATGTTTATTTTAACAGTGTTTTTGCAATTGCACTTTTTCTTACTATCGCTTCTTACCAATTAAAAAAAAATTAATTTCAATAACTGGTAGCTTTTTTCGAAAAAACAATCTCTACAACTCAACTGTTTTCCATTTTGGAAATAAATTTTTCTGAGGCTAAAATGGTTAAAGCTATTCTTTTCAAAGAGAACTTCTTTTTGAACAAATAATTCATGATTTACTAAAATTCAACACTTTTTAAAATAATAGGTAAGAAGCGACAGTGAAAAAATTGAATTACATAAATTATTGTTAAAATAATTATTTTTTGTAAGTTTTAAACTTCTTTCGTAAAACATGATGCTTTTTCTTTCATAAAACATTACTGGTAATGCAATTTCAATTCTTAAAATCATATAAATCTTTATTTCCAGAGATCTGATTTTTGTAACAAGAACTATCTTAAAAAATGCATAAAAACCTTTAAAAATAACCAAATTTGTTTTATAACTTTTTTAACGCTCATTGATTCTAAAAAACTTTCCTCCCGTTAAACTAAATATTAATCCTACTAATTGAAAAATTAAAAACTAAGATTTTTCCCGAAAAACAAAAAAAAATAGAAGAATTATTTACTAAATTACGCAAACTCTCCCTGTTTTTAATACAAGTTAACGATTTAAAAAAATTGTAAACACATCTGACAATTTTTGAACAATGTGTGAACTACTTTAAATAATAAATAATTCATAATAAAAATGCATATACATTTCCGGATACGAGTTTACTGCGCTTTTTACAAAAATCGAAAAGTTGTTATTTTAACTCACGAGCTTTTTACAGAACAATTAAATAAACACTTGACAGGTCATTCGATAAGACCATAAAAAGGTGTTGGTAATAATAATCATCCCGGAAGAACAGGTATTCACTAGAACGAATTTGCACAAGTGTGACTTCAATAATACAGGTAATAATGATATAGGTGCATGAATTAGCAGCAATATATGGATGCACCTGTCCTTGCCCGTCGTGGTCTACCTGGTAGAGACATGAACCCCTCTTCCGTTTTAAGTTCTATAGAGACGGGCGGTGCCCATTTCATCGCGGTCTACCTAGTTGCTCTACCCCCACTATCCAACTTCCCCTCACGCAGCTGAGGGACCGCCAAACTGCTGCCGCCGACCCTTCCCAGCGAGCCCAGTGTACTCAATGAAAAATAAAATACGAAACATAAAATTTTGTAATTAATAATTTATAACTATTATATTCGAAATCTAGGATTTTTGCGGATTCCAACGATATGTTACTTGCCTTAATAAGCTGAAAATTAAAATGAGTTTACTGTTAGAAATTATTTATGTCTTAATTTTATGAAACATGTTAGGTAGTTTTATTTTATTATATGTTGCAAAGTTACAGCTGCGTGAGGGGATGTTAGGTAGTGGGGGTAGAGCAGTCATGTATACAGTGATCAAATGGGCATCGCCCATAGAAACGTATTGCGAATCAATTTGTTGCTTATTCTGCAAAAATTATTCATGATAAAATGGATTTCCTTTAAATCTTAATTTATAGTAGATTCTATAAAAGTATACATGTTTCGGCCAAAATCGCATATTTCGAATATATTTATAAATTTTTGATTGCAAAATTTTAAAAACTAGAGCATTGTGCGTGCTACGCTCGCATTAATTACTCTTTCTTTAGAAAAAAATTTTGTTCACTTTCCAACATTTTATTATGAATTTTACGGAAAATATTATATGATTTGAAAAAGTTGTATATGATATCCAGAAGTTCTCTTATTACAGCGAGAAAATCCCAGTAAATTCAATATGAAAGGCACAATTTTTTCGACTAACCTACAATTTTTTTAATCGGCAGATTCATTTTTAAATTGGCAAAATATGACTCCGCGTGTGTAATAATCTGACACTGAACTTTTAATATTTTTTCAACATTTAAAAAACATAAAAAATACATTTTCAAGGTATTTCCGGATGAAGTCTTCTAATATAACTATTTGATTCAGTTTTCAAGATTTTCGCTAATCGTGAATAGCGACTGAAAAACTTTTTTTGGTTCAAAATTCAACTAATTAGTTGAAAGTGGAACTATTTTGTTAACAATTTATTTTTTGGTTGATGATTCATTATTTTAGTTGAAAAATCTTTTTTTTTTTGTTCAAAATTTACCTATTTTGTTAACTTTTTTTAAATTTATTTTTATAACTGAAAATTTAACTATTCCATGTTTGGTTGAACATCAATCTTTTTCAGTTGAAAATTCAACTATGTATCTGTTTGGAAATTTCTGTATTTTGTTAAAATTTTGTCTCTTGTGATAGAAAATGAATTTTTTTGCTTAAAAATTCATTTAGTTCAAATATTTGTTTAAAATTTCTGTATTTGGTTGAAACTTTGTCTTATGTGGTAGATTATTAATCTTACTGATGACTAATTCACCTTTTTGTTTGAAAAATCATGTATTTGGTTACAAATTATTTTTTTGTGTAGAAAATTAATCTTGTTGGTTCTAATTTAATACATTTGGTGGAAAATTAGTTTTTTTAAGTGAAAAATTAATTTTTTGACCTAAAAATTTAATTATTCCATTTTTGCAATTTTTTTCATAGACATTTAAGTTTTTTTGTAGAAAATTTATTTTATTTGCTTGAAAACTTGTTACTTTAACTGAAAATTAAACTATTCTATTTTTTGTTAAAAATTTATCTTTTTTAGATAAAAATTCATTTATTTTATTGAAAAATCGTCTTTTTATGGTGGAAAATTAACAATTTTGGTTGAAGGTTCAACTATTAGATTGAAAATTGCAATGAAAATAAAAATATTTGGCTGAAATGTCATGTATTTCGTTATAACAAATTCTTTTTTAGTAGAAAATTAATTTTTTTGTTAAAATTTTATTTCTTTGGTAAAAAATTAGTTTTTTTTATTGAAAATTAATTTTTTAACTGAAAATTTTACTATTTCTTCGGAACTTTATTCATTTGGTTAAAAACTTCTTTATCAAACTTAAAATTATTCTATTCTATTTTTTGTTGAAAATGTATCTTTTTCAGTTGAAAATTCATCTATTTTATTGAAAATTTGTCTCTTTTGGTAAAAAAATAATCTTTTTGGTTGAAAATTTCATTAAAAATAACCATATTTGGTTGAAAATTCATATATTTTGTTAAAAATTATTCTTTTTTTAAATTGTCTACCAAACAGATGAATTAAAAAATAATTTTCGATACAAAAAATTAATTTTTAACCAAAGAAATAAAATTTGTGCCAAAAGATCAAATTTCTACTGAAAAAAAACAACAATTTTTAACATAATACATGAATATTCGACCAAAAAGGTTTATTTTCTACCAAAAAAGACACATTTTTAACAAAATAGATGAATTTTTTACTAAAAAAGATAAACTTTCAACAAAAAATAGAATAGTCTAATTTTAAGTTAGAGAAATAAGTTTTTAACAAAATAAAATACAATTTCAACGAAATAGTTAAATTTTCAAACAAACAGATGAATGTTTAACCAACAAGATTACATGTTTCAAAAAAAAAATGTCGACGAAAAATGGAATAGTTAAATGTTTAGTTGGAAAAAATGATTTAATCTTTATTAGTACAAAATTCATCTACTTTGTTAAAAAATTGTCTTTTTTTCGTAGAAAATTAACTTTTTTGGTTGAAAATTCATGTATTTTGTTAAAAAAAATTTGTCGAATATTAATGTTTTTGGCTGAAATTTTAATTGTTTTGTTGAAAAATATTTTTTTATTGAAAATCAACTTTTTAAAATAAAGGTTTAAATATTTAATTTTATGTCGATTTTTTTTTGTATCGAAAATTATTTGTTAATTCATCTGTTTGGTTGAAAATTTAATTATTTCGTTGAAAATTGATTTTATTTAGTCAAAAACTTATTTTTTCTAACTTGAAATTAAACTATTCTATTTTTTGTTGCAAGTTTATCTTTTTTAGTTAAAAATTCATCTATTTTGTTAAAAAATTGTCTTTTTTTGGTAGAAAATAAACCGTTTTGGTCGAATATTCATGTATTTTGTGAAAAATTTGTCTTTTTTAGTAAAAAGTTGATCTTTTGGTACAAATTTTATTTCTTTGGTTAAAAATTAATTTTTGTATCGAAAATTATTTGTTAATTCATCTGTTTGGTTTACGATTTAACTATTTCGTTGAAAATTGACTTTATTTAGTCAAAAACTTATTATTTCTAACTTGAAATTAAACTATTCTATTTTTTGTTGAAATTTTATCCTTTTTAGTTAAAAATTCATCTATTTTGTTAAAAAAATTGTCTTTTTTTGGTTTAATATGTAACTATTTCGTTAAAAATTCATGTATTTTGTTAAAAATTTGTCTTTTTCAGTAAAAAGTTGATCTTTTGGTAGAAATTTTATTTCTTTGGTTAAAAATTAATTTTTTTATCGAAAATTATTTGTTACATTGGGGGTAGTTTTATTTTCAGTAGGGGTTGTTTTTGCAAATCGGTTGTTAGCGCATTCAAGAGCCCAAAAAAAGCCCAAAATTCTGACGTGCTTGATTTTTATTTTTTTTATTTTTATATAGTGGAGGTGCTGGCTTGAGTCAAGTCAGCACCTCCACTCCAAATTAGAATTTTCAAAAAAAGTATTTTAGCTCGAAAATCGGCAATACAGCCCAAAAAAAGCAAAAAAAAACCCAAAATTCTGATACAAAGAAATTTGGGAATTTCGATTGTGGAGGTGTCAGCTTGATGGACCTGTTCATTTACGACTAAGAACGGTCGCAGTGTATGACGACGGAGTGGGGGAAACTGCTTCCGCCTGGTAGACGCTGGCGCTGAAATTAAATTCGCAAACTTTTTGCGCTGATTACAAATTTTGCATTGAAAGCTCCAAAAAAGCACGTCTTATGCTTATTCAATAATGTTACAAAAAATATGTACTGAATGCAACATTTGTTTTTCAATAAACTCAGGGCATGTCGTTTTCATGAAATTTGCTGAAGTCAATTTTCGATTTTTAAACTTTTTCGTATCCCCAGATTTGCCCCGCATCAAGTTGAAGATTTCTATTGAAACACACGATATAGTAGCATAGGTGGATTGTCGAATGTTCGCAGGTATGTACTTCTTTTTTATTTACATTATCTGAGTATTGTTTCTCGGAAGGTGCACATAGCACATAGCACGTCGCAACGTAATCAGCGAGAATCGAGTAAGCTGTGCTTACAAAACAATCCTCTCACTGATGTTGTCTTGATCCTTTATTTCTCCATTTTTCCACAGAACGTTATGACCCAGGTGTATTGAAAAACAAATGTTGCATTCAGTACACATTTTTTGTAACATTATTGAATAAAATTAAAAATAATTAAATGCTGCTTACATTAAATCGAAGAATTATGCCAGCAATTGTACAATTAGTGAAAATATAAAAAAGTACAATTACCTTTCGAGCATAAGACGTGCTTTTTCTCAGCTTTCTATACAAAATTTGTGATCAGCGCAAAAAGTTAGCTGAAATTAAAAAAAAAAAAAAACATCTCGATATGTCCATTCTTTCATGAGATTTTTCCAATTGTTACATTTTGAGCGCGCGAATTCAATTTCAGCGCCAGCGTCTACCAGGCGGAAGCCGCTTCCCCCCACTCCGCCGTCATACACTGCGACCGATCTTGGTCGTGAATAAACCGCTATTCTAAACAGTATTTTCGCAACTAATTTTTCTGGCAATTATATTACAATTAATAACAGTATTCATTTATTACTATTTACCAATTTTAGCTGTGCATCTTGAAAATTACGGCTGCAATAATTGTTATAAACAAAAAAATTGACTCCCCCCCCTCCCCAAATTGACATACAGAAAATATTTTCATATTAAAATCGTGCACAAAGTGTAAGGTTTCAGTGACTGTAACCGCGATTGTTTAGGATGAAAATTACAGAAGTTATTCCATTTGTTTACGAGACAAAAACGTAAAATTCTTTTGCAGTCATTTTAACGTACTTAATATTCTAAAATCAATTAGTTGCTAAGCATACATGACACTACAACTCTTTAGGATTGAAATTTGTCCACTTTTGTGGCTTTGCGACCGCCTTAAAAAAAGTTAGCCCCACCGAAACAACGGTACCTTTCTTATAAGCAAATAGCTTTTCTCAAAAACTATTTATTATTTTTAGCTCAAATTTTAAATATACTCTCAGCTTAGCAAACACACACATTTTCACAAACTTTAACAGATGTACATAGACTTTTTGCAAAAATAACTAGATTTTGCGAAACGGCCATTTTTGCCGGGTTTTATTACCTTGTGAGGGAAAAAATTAAACAATTTCAATGTGCAACCTATCAAATTAAAGATCTCTTTGAGACCTTCAAGTTATCATCAAACTTTTTTTCGCAAATCAATACTTTGATCACAATCTCCCAAGAATATGATTTCGCCAACTTTGAACATTGCGCAATTCTTCCTGAACACATATTTTTGCCTGCAAAAATACAAGCTTTCATCACAAGCATTAATACTACATGATGGCATACCTCATTTTCATTCTAAAATGTTGTGGTGAAAAGCACCTTTTTGATCTTCGTTCCCTGGACTAATTACTAAAACATCAGTCACCTAACTGTTGGGCATCTTGCTGCTCAATAGTGCTGGTCACATTAGCTGTTAATAGAATAATGCTGCACAAGTGTGATTTTTATACAACTTTGGCACCTACAGAATAAATTTTAAAAATGTTCAAACTCTAGACATTCTTACAAACTTTCTGTCACCTTAAAATATTTTCCTTTTTGATTCAAAAGACTTCCAGTGAGGCTCTATCACTAAAAGAAAAAAATTGTAGAAGTACCGGTTTGGAAAATTCAACTCTGAATTTTTAAGCGCCAATCCAACTATAACATATAAAATGTATCCTATTTTTACTTCGTTAATTTTGGTGAGAAAATTGTAAGTCAATTTATTTAATCTTTTAAATGCTTGTTTATTTATCAGTGAATATTGAATTTGTCCATAAAAAATTTATTCAATATGTATGTCTTCATATGGGGAAATTTTCCTCAAGTGTACCCACCCAAAAGTCGAACATTCTTGGATCAGATTTAAATTTGGGCAACATGTAGTACTAATGGATGGTATTTTACAGTGTGAAAAAACTCTGATTTGTACAATTATTGAACGAAGGGAAGGGGGTAAAATTTGTTTATTTTGTGTGGACTAGCTCTCTTTCAGTTATATTCAATTGCTTTTGTGTGGATAAAAAAGCCGTTAAATACATTCAAAAAGGAGCCTTTCTACACAAAGTGCAAAAATGCCACCCCGTTTTGTTTGTTTAATTTGTGAACAAATAAGTATTTTTGTCCGCATATATTTAAATGTCTGCGTACAACAATACGCCTACATAAGTAAGGTTTTGCCAACAGATTTGGTATTAGTATACGGTGTAATTAACTCCTAATATTTACTTCTAGAAAAAATATACGTTTCAGGAAGATGATAGTTGACATCTATTGTCGATCAAAATTTTTTTTAAATCACCATGTATTTTGTTGCACCCAAAAGCGTGTCACACCACAATGGGGCAATTTAACAGAATCAGCGTAAAAAATCAGGAACCGCGTCAAATTACAATTAAAAAGAGTGAAAATTGGTACACCGAAGATTTAGATATCCCTGAATATGTTTTATGGGAATAAAATTGTGAAAAATGTAAAACGTATTATTTTATATCTATGATATTGCTAATAACGAGTCTGAATTCAGATTTTCAAAACTCAATATGGCCGATCCAATATGGGTGTTTAAATAATGAAAAAGTGTATAAATGTTAGTGAAATTTAGTATAAATAATTAAAGTTTGCATACGGCAAATTTTGGGATCGCTGATTACGAACCTTACATCCAATTTTTAAAATTCGAAATGGCCGATCCCATATGGCGGACTAAAAACCTGGAAAATTTATAAACGTTTCTAAAAATCAGTACATTGAGATAATTTAAGTCTCTGATTCCGAATCTTAGGCCAGATTTTCATAATTGAAAATAGCCTCCCTGTCAGAACAGCCGAAAGCAAGCATTACGCTACAGCGTAATGCTAAAGTAATGCTAAAGTAATATGGCATTATAATTAATAAAAAAATAAAATAATAAATATGTAACCTGTTGCAATTATTATAATAATTTGGAATTATCGTTAAATAGTCATGCCGTAATTGCAACAAGTTTCTTTTTCAACGTTTAAAAATGAAAAAATAATGTGGCCGTCATTGCAGTCCGCTGAAAAAGCAACTTGTTACAATTACGGCATGACCATTTAACGTACATTTTAACGTGTTACTATAGTTACAACAGTTTACATATTCATTTTGCTTATTTTAATAATTATAATGCCATATTAATTTAGCATTACTTTAGCATTACGCTGTAGCGTAATGCTTGCGTTCGGCCGTTCCACCAGAGCTATCCAATATGGTGGACAAGAAACTATAAATGTTAAAGGCAGTACCTCGGAATTTTTTGCTGCTCTAATTCCGAATATTAAGTTACATTTTCAAAATTAAAAATTGCCGATCCATTATGGCGCGCGAAAAACTTAAAAAATGTATACACGTTCGTGAGAATCAGTAACCAGGTTTTTTTATCCCTTCTTACGAATCTTTAATCAGACTAAAAAAATTCAAAATGGCTGATGACAAATTGCGGGCTAATAGTTTGAAAAGCTTATAAATGTTTATGAGAAATATATTTTTCTACTCATTTAAATTTTTAATTAAATTTAAAATAACGTTCGTAATCAGCATCCCAAAATAACCCAGGGTACCGATTTTCACCATTATTTATAAATTGTTCAATTTTTTCGTCCGCCATATTTGATCGGCCATTTTGAATGATGAAAATAGGGCCTAAGGTTCGAAATCAGAGCCCCAAATAATCCCGAGGTTCTGATTTTCACAAACATTTATAAATTGTCCACGTTAC
Source organism: Andricus grossulariae (assembly GCA_011634705.1). Lineage (NCBI taxonomy): Eukaryota > Metazoa > Arthropoda > Insecta > Hymenoptera > Cynipidae > Andricus > Andricus grossulariae. The sequence goes on along the minus strand of JAABKJ010000755.1, from coordinate 46,600,259 downwards.
TTGTCTGCCATATTGGATCAGCCATATTGAATGATGCAAATCCCACCCCCTTGATCGCCGCAACACTTGCCCCTGGTACGATCAGGGCCTCTCGGCTTCCGTTTTTCCTATTACTTTTCTGTTCTTCTATATGTAAGTATAGTCTGTAAACTGCAAATAGCAATTTAAAAATGTTATCATCAGCATCCATGGATTTTTGGGATTATAATAACACATTACTTGCCCGTGAAAGTTGAGAAATTGAAGGAGATTAATTTATCAATTAGTTTTTAAATCATTTTTATTTTTAAATTCATCATAAACCAAATTTTCAACGTTCATATACAAATCACGTGCACTTGCAATCGGAAAAATTCGTAGATTGTATTATATTTTTACAGATTATATTATAGAATATATTTACACTTCTTCTTTTGTTTATTTTTTCCTGACCAGATATCACTTCTTTCACATGACATTAATGATATAAAGATGTAATTTCTTACATCAATTTTTTGTAAGGTGCATTTTGAACAAAAGAAGTGTCTTATATGTTGTAAAAAATTATTGATAATTTTTAGAGCGTCTAGATTTTCTGATTCATTTTCAGGTTTCCATAAAAAATTAAATCACTGCTACATAAACTCAAGTAAAGCATCTAAAAAAATTGTAACAATGAGGCATATTATGAAGGTTAAGAAACAAAAATAACATTCACGATTTTTCAAAAACTATGCGATTAATAAAAATGTTTCATTCTATTTATGTATTCTATATTCCACTTCTGTCATGAATTGCTGCCATAATTGGTGAAAATATGTTTACTTTTAAAATAAGTGAAGTTTTTCTGAATTTTTTTTCCAACGGGACAGCTTCGGGGTAGTTTCCAGATGCAATAGAGGGATGAAATTTGTTCTGGTACTTCTGGCATGACATATTGCCATAATCATTGAAAATATTTTGACTTTTAAAATTAGTGTATTTTTATCGAATTTCTTAAGCATTAGGGGTTGATTTGGAGTGAGATCCACGTGCATTTGAGGTAGAAACTTATTTCTTGTGCTTCTGACATGAAATGCTGTCATAATCAATAAAAATATTGCGACTCCTGAAATGAGTGTATTTTTACAAAAATTTTTTAACATTAGTGGTCGATTTGGGGCGACTTCCACGTGCATTGGAGGGATGAAACTTTCTTGTGGTGCTTGTGACATGAAATACAGACGTAATCGGTAAAAATATTTTTTCTTTCAAAATAAGTCAATTTTTACAGCATTTTTTCCAAAGGGGTAGTTTTTGTGTGGTTTCCACATGCAATAGAGGAATTACATTTTTTATGATACTTCTGGCATGAAATATTGCCATAATCGATGAAAATATTTTTACTTTTAAAATAAGTGAATTTTTAAGTGTAATTTTTTTAAAGTGACGTGGAGGCATGAAACTACTTTCTTATGATAAATTTAAATTATAAATTTAAAGCTTTTTCGGGTTTCAATCGTGTGCAAAACTTGAATCTTGCCGACGTTTCTTGAACCTCGCTCGTGAAAATTCGAGCAGTCCCTAACATGGGGCGCTCTGGCCAATCACATGCATCGTTGAGAATATATGTAGGAACAACATAACCTGAAACTTCAGTTTCAGGTCAGCCCTGAAGAAGTGAACTGCAATGTTCACGAAACGTCGGCAAGATTCGTAGTTTTTCACACGATTGAAACCCGAAAAAGCTTTAAATTTTAAATTTAAATTGTTTAATTTTCATACAGAAATCAACAGTTTTGCAATTCGTCAATAAATAAGCTTAAATTTGATTACGGAATAAACTAGGGATGCTTTTCCAATCATTCTTTGCTATGATACATTGCGAATTGCAAAATTTATTCATTATTTAAAGAATTTATATGAAGAAATGCAAAGTTTGGTGATTTTTCAAAGAATTGGCTCAGTTTTCGTTTAGATATCAACTAGAATGTCTTTTCGATACTTTTTGATACATTGCAAATTGACAAGAAATATTCATTATTTAAACAATTTTTATGAAGAAATTCAGTTTGGCGATTTTTCAATGAATAGGCTAAATTTTCATTTACCGAATCAACTAGGGATGTCTTTTTGATGACTCTTGACTATGATACTTAGCAATTTGACGACAATTATTCATTATTGGAACAATTTATATAAACAAATTCACAGTTTATTGATTTTTCAAAGAATTGGCTCAAATTTTGGTTACGGGATCAACTAGGGATGTCTTTTCGATGAGTCTTCGCTATCATATATTGCGAATTGGCAACAATTATTCATTATTTGAAGAATTTTTATGAAGATATTCCAAGTTTGGTGATTTTTCAAAGACTTGGCCTATTTTTCATTCATTGAATCAACTAGGGATGTCTTTTCGATGACTCTTTAGTATGATACTTTGCAAAGTGACAACAATTATTCATTATTTAAACAATTTATATTTAAAAAATTCACAGTTTGGCGATTTTTCAAAGAATTGTCTCAAATTTTGGTTACGAAATCAAATAAAAGTGTCTTTCCGATGATTCTTTGCAATAATATATTGCACATTGGCAACAATCATTCATTATTTAAACAATATTTATAAAGAAATTCACAGTTTGTCGGCTTTTCAATAAATAGGCTCAAATTTTAGTTGCGGAATCAACTAGGGATTTCTTTCTGATGACTCTTTACTATGATTCTTTGCAAATTGACAACAATTATTTATTATTCAAACCATTTTTAAAGAGAAATTCATAGTTTGGCGATTTTTCAAAGAATTGACTCAAATTTTGGTTACGGAATCAACCAGGCATGTCTTCCCGATGATTCTTTGATATGATATATTGCAAATTTCCTACAATTATTCATTATTTAAACAATTATTATGAAGAAATTCACAGTTTGGCGATAGTTCAATGTGTAAGCTTAATTTTTGTTTACGAAATCAACTAGGGATGTCTTTGCGATGACTCTCTGCTGTAATATTTTAAAAATTAACAACAATTACTCATTAATTGAACAATTTTTATGAACAAATTCACAGTTATCTGAAGAGGCTCAGGAAGCGCGAAATAAAGACCTAAAAAGAGGTCGAGAAAAAAAATATAAGAAAATCATCTCCAATCTAAATGCGCAAAGTATTGTTGTACTTTTTGCTGTGTTCTGCTGATTTTTATTTGGGAAGCTTGAAATATCAGTTTTTCCAAATTGAGAGATAATTACTTCCAGAAGCTAAAGCACTGTTTTTGAATACTAGGTGAGTTTATTGAATTGACAAGCAATCGAAGTTGTCAATTGGCAAAAAATTTACCAAAAAATGCATTTGTTTATAAGAATTGTTTAGATAATAATAATTGTTGTCAATTGGCAAAGTATCGTAGCAAAGATTCATGGGAAAGACATGCTCAGTTGATTTATTAAATAAAAATTGAGCCTATTTCTTGAATAATCGCCATACTGTGAATTTCTTTATAAAAATTGTTTAAATAGTGAATAATTGTTGTCAATTTGCAATATATCATAGCATAGAATCATCGGCAAGGCATCCCTAGTTGATTCCGTAAACAAAAATTAAGCCTATTCACTGGAAATTCGCCAAACTGTGAATTTGTTTGCACATGTCCCTTCATCGAAGCTTATTCAGCAATTTCTGGTGAAGCACGATCTCATGCAACTTCAGCAGGCCCTATACAGTCCTGACCTGACTGTCTTCGCTTTCTGGGTACTTCCCAAATTGAAGTATCCTCCAAAAGAAAGAAGATTTTCAGACGTAGAGAAAATAAAACAAAATGTGTCGAAGCAGCTTACTTTAAGGAGTGCTTCCAAAAGTAGCAGAATCGCTGGAAGTGGGTTGTGACTTTGAAGGGGGGCTACAGTCGAACTTGGATTTTACGAAACTTGATTTGAGCCTTCCGAGGACTTATGCTGTGCAGCAGTTTCGGATGAAAGGAGCCGCAGAGCCGTAAGGGGAGAATGTTTCTTCAGTAGCGTAGCGACAAAGCACTGTACCCTAACTGGGTAGCAGCGTCACGTTGCGTCAGTTCACTCTCAGTCTTCACACGACACTGATGTTTACGTTCGAATAGCCTGGCTTGGAGCCGAAAGTTATAATCAAAACCGTGCGCAAATCCAAGTTCGAATGTACTTTGAATCGGATATTATCGCTATTGACCAGAAGTAACTCTCACTTCTGGTACATCATATGGTGGAGTACTTTCCGCACAAACCTCGTAGAAGTTTTTTCCACCTCGCTTTAGGATTCTCAAATTTTTTAGTGAGTAGCCTCTCGCGTTGAACATCGAGAATCGAGCATCGAGGATCGGATTAACTTTCCATCACTGCGTAAAGCAGCTAGAGAAAGGGAACCTCGGCTCTAACTCTAACTCTCCAAGGAGTACTCACACTTCTCTACGTCTCGGCGAACGAAAGACGATTCCTGAATCCTAGTCTGGACCTCCTGATGGGATGAAGCGTACGAGGTGTCATGGGTTCACACTCCACAATCACAGGATCTCTTAAAACGTCCCGTGCAGCAACGAGATTTATGTATCGAGAGAGAAAAATCCTGGGACGCCTGCTGACATTCCCAGTGGGAGAGGACGTATTGATGCTGCTTCTAACAAGCTGTTGAGTGCCGATACGTACAATTGTAATAGAGGGTTTTTTTTGTGTCCATTTTTTTGTATACACTTCACGCTGAAAGTTTGGATACATTGATATTTTTCAAACATTTCACTTTGGGTCAACACGGATAAATGATGTGCAAACAGTAACAATATTCTATTTTATTAGAAGAGTTTTTGATCCGGATAATCGTTTTTAATGGTATGAATAGACATTCTGTAATTTTTTTAGCAGAATCAAATAGTGATATTTTGTTTTCTATATCTCGCATTTTGAAACCTTTTTTTTTTAAACAGAAAATAGTTTGAACTTAAAAAAAAAATTAACCAAGTATGAGTTTTAGCGTTATGAGTCAAGCGTTGATCCAATATTTGGAATCTCTTCTTCTCTTATTCACGAGTCATATTAATGTTTGGTAATCTGATAGTGATGAGAATATATAGCAGTGAGTAGGTTTCAAAATTATCACTCATCATTTACAAAGTCTACGTGGAAAAAATAATGACGCTTTTTAGCACTCTGCTTCTTTCAACCGCAGCTTTTCTGAATTTTAATGGTAAGTGAACCCAATATAACTAACAATTTAGATTTTATTTTTCGTAAGTGAAAGATCAAACTTTCTTCTCACAAGGAAACCTATGTTTTTTTTCTTGTCGGCCCAAATCGAGTTTTTGGGGGTGAAAACTGCCCCCGAGTATTGTTGCTTTAAATACGCAGTTAATTTTTGCCCCATATAGCACCGGTGTCTTTCACAATGAAACCAACTGAAAAGATTTTCTCACAGCGAGAGATTAAAAATGTGATTTTCTCAAATTTTTCGAAAATTTATTAAGGGATTGCACTAATTTAAGATTATTTTTGATTACACAAAAAATTGCCGAAAAGCAGTTAATTCAGGCCAAAAAATTTGTAAAAAAAATATTTTGCTCGTGATAATTAAATAAAGTTAACGCGTTTTTGAATTTTAACACAAAATTATTTTCTAGGCGGTAACCACCCTAAAGTACATTTCATTGCGTTTCTCACAAGAAAAGCAGATTTTTAAAACAAATCCAATTATGAAAATGTCCCTATAGTGAGGCATGAAAAATGTGATTTTCACAAATTTAAAAAAAAATATTGTAGATTGTGATCTACCCCAAAATTATTTTTGATTACACAAGAAATTTTCAGCCTGAATTTATTACTGTTTGGCAATTTTTGTGTGATCAAACAAAATTTTGAGTGTTTCAACTAGTAAAAAATGTTCTGAAAATCTTGAAATCTCATATTTTGGATATGTACGGACAATTTTCTCATTAGTTTTCTTTTAAAAAGCTGCTTTATTCAAGAGAAAATTTCGTGGAAATTCAAAAACACGTAAACGTAACTCAATTATCGCGAGCAACATATATTTTTTTCAAATTTTGTGGCCTGATTTTACTACTTTTTGGTACTTTTCATTTAACCAAAAATAACTTTGGGGCAGTTTACATCCCATACAATTTTTGTTGGAAAATTTGAGAAAATTGCATATTTCATGTCTCAATATAAGGATATTTTTATTATAGGTTTTGCTTTAAAAATCTGCTTTATTATAGAGAAACGTTATAAAATGCATTTAAGGGTAGTTACCACCTGGAAAATAATTTGTTTTTAAAAATATTCTCTTTAATAATGCCATAAATTGCAGTTTTTCTGACATTTTCAAATTTTTTTTGCAACTTTCAATTGAAGAAAGTTAATATTTGTTTCAACTTACCAAACATAATTATTTAAATAAAATATTATTGTTTATAATTATCTTCTACTATGGTAACGCTAGATAGTTAATGTTTTTCTGAAGTTTTAAACTTTTTGTCTACTTTTTACTTGAATTGAGATTATAATTAATTAAATCTAATAAGCCTGATTGCTTGTGCCTTGTGTAAGATAGCTATTTTGTTTTAACTAATTTTCCTGAACATTGAAAAAAGAGAAAAAATAATTCAGTGAAAACTATGTAATATAATTTTACTATGATTTATAACAATACTATTGAAAACATGATTCATCTTGAGGTTCACTTATTATTTGTTCATAACTAAAAAGTCAAAGCAAAACTAAAGATTTCAAAAAAGCAACTTTCAAGCATTACTCTGTGAAACAGTAGTCATAAATAATAATAAATTGTTAAGATAAGCATGTTTGTTAACTTGCATCAATTATCACCTCACTAAGTGAAAATTGAACAAAAGGTTTGAGAGTTCAGGAAAAACCGCAACTTTTCAGCACTTATCTGAGAGAAGATACAGTCGAACCTAGATTTAGCGCCGAATTTGGGGTCGGCCTTGACGTTAAATCCAGAATTTTATTGTCTCACTGTCTCCTGTTTTATCTCTCTCCTCTTTCTCTCTACGTTTTGTCTCGACTAAGTGCACACCGCACATCCCCCCCGCAAACGCCTCTCACGTAACCCCACGGCGCGGTGTCAACTCTGGGAAGGGCAAAATCCAGGGGAGCTGAATCCAGGTTTCACTGTGGTTATAAACATTAATAAACTGTTTAAACGAATATGTTCCTTGATTGGTAATGTAAAAAGTGGGTAAAAAGTTGAAAATTTAAGAAGAACCGGCAACTATTCAGCACTAATAAAGAAGCAGATAGTTATAAACAATAATAATTGAATTCAATAATTTTTTTCCAAAATTAGATCAACTAGGAACTTACTCCGAGTGAAAAATAAAAAATCAATTCAAATTTCAGAAAACCGCAACTTTGTAGCATTATTTAAGTTTGATATTTCATCGGCAATCACAATAAATCATTTGAGCAATTAATTTTGTTAACTTTATTTAAGTATATACCTCACTCTCCTTGGAAATTGGACAATAAGTGATTTTTTTTCAAACTGAAATTTTTTAACATTATTCTAAAAGAATATTGTTAACAATAATGATGAATTGTTAAAACAATTATTTTTGGTAGCGCTAATTGAGTATTACCTCATCCTTATTGAAAATTATACAAAAAGTAGAAAATTTATGAAAAAAAGGCGACGTTCTATCTCTAACTAAAGAGAAAATTGCTAAAAACAATAATAAATTGTTTGAAAAATTTCTCCAAACATCTAATCATCAGTGTAAGGTGACATTTTATGTATCTGAAACAAATTGCATTCAAAAAATTCACAAAAAATCATAATTAGCGCAAAAAGCTCGCAAAACACCTTTTTTCACTTATGGGGTTTTTTGGGACCCTATCCGACAGACTTATGAGGGTGATATTGGAAAAGTAATATTTAATTTGTATTTTATAGCTAATTGTGAAGAGAAATGATAAGTTTCAACTCGATTCATCTATTATTGACGATTCTGAATAAAATTTACAAAAACGTCTTTTTTTATGGGAAATACGCTCAACTCCCAATAAAAGAACCCCTGGTTTACGAATTCTTAGAACTGCTATCCACACGGCTTCGCAGTGAGAGTGGAGCCCCTTGGGGTCGAGAGGCGTTGTTCAATGATGCGTGAAGAACCAGCAGCGTAGCGATAAAGGGGCAGTGAACGGTAACTTACGCGCGTCTGGTGCCTAATAGGTTCCACGCCACTGACGTTTTACGTTTGGATTTTCCTGATTGAGGATCAAGGCTACTTGCATTGAGAAAACTCGAAATATCATTAAGAAAAAAAAAAAAAAAAATTGAACAATTTTTTGTGGATTCTCATGGGTGAGCCGCCCAATCCCTCAACTATTCCCAAAAATGTTGCAACGTTTTCGTAACACACGCTTTGGTGACCTTACTATTACTTTGTGGATAACGCTAAAATACAAATTATAACTCGACGCAAGCTCTAAATCTAAAAATAGAACAGAATCAAGATGGAGGTTACGTATTCTCTTATATAGGAAAATAACGAATCTTTCATTTTTACAGAATTAAATGCTATGAAAATTAAAGAAGAATGTTCATCTCCACCACATGGTGTCCCACATGAAATTACTCTTCCTTATCTTCACGGGAAGATTATCAAAGGCTGGGTAGATCCTACTGGAACATTCCTGGTCCACGCTGAATTTGCTCATGGTCAAGTTAGTCTAGATGAGCAATATCTGAGAACCAATACTGTTGCTACCCTTCGCGATGCTAGACAAAACTTAAATTTTGTGGTATACGTACACGTTGATGGAAGATTTTTGGCAGTGCGTGCACCGAACCCAAGAGGTAAATGAATATGGTTTATTATTTTTGATATTCATTGAACTTTCACTTATTCCAAGGCCGATAATTCCAAGTCTGTTAGGCCCGAGGAGCGCAAATGCGCACATGCAGGGCGCACACATGCTCACAGTGCGCACATCGATACAAGGCACGGGCAGCCAATGAACGTAACTTGACCAAATCATCCCACGACTCGCGGTAGAGGCGGGGGAACCTGCAGACTTGGAATATCGGAATGCTTACGTTTCCCCGCCCTTGACATAAATGAAAGTTCACTGTAAGCAGGACATATGCACTGGCTGGGTGGAACTAAATCGAGTTCTTTCCAAAAACATTATGTTTCTAAATAGTTTTTTTTCAGAAATTTATTCTCTAAGATGTTCCAATAATTAGTTAAAATAGTGACATTAAGTAAAGATATGAATTATATTACAGCATGTCTTTTTCTGCATTTTTATAAGTGAAAACAGTCCATATTTTATATGGATAACCGAACATCAATTTGAGAGAAAACAATTTTCAAACATATGTTCAACATTAGAAGTACCGTCAAACGGGATAATTTCGTACATGTAGGGTGAATTCGGACACCCCTAAATTATCTAAATTGATACGATAAATTACTCTAAACTGTTTCAAGAATCTGGAATCAGTTCAAGCCTTAGCTGGTTATAGATTCTGGTTAAAAGCACCCACCTTGCTGAGAAAATTGACAAAACTGGAAAAACATAAATGACAACAAAAAAAGAATTGTATCTTTATTAGAGTCAAATTTCACATTCCCTTTTTCATTATTATTTCATTATTCAGCCTCAAATAATTATCGTGATCACAAAACTGATAAATATATTAATAAACTGAGTGATTCCTAAAAGGTAACTTCTTAAATTATGAACTCTTAAAGGATTCTACATAAAAATTGTTTCGTTGCAGCTTCCGTAATTTAGAATTTTCCGTGCTTAATTTTGAGATTGATTTGTAAACTCCTTTCACTTACAAATCTTTATTTTATTTTCAAGCGGGTGTAAACGATCTAGAGCCTAACGAGTCAACATGGTTCATCACTTATAAGGGCAGACACTTTGAGGTGAAGATTGATCCGCCTAACAACGGACCCGTGGTCAGAATTAGCCTTATGCCTCAGGATTTTGTAACTGATGCTAATCGCCATCTTCTTTTATCCTACAAGATTTCTATGTTTGGTGCAAAATTTGTGTTTTATCATACTTATAGTGGAAAAATTGTAGGAGCTGAGGTTGCCCATTAAAAGTTCAAATTTCACCAAGTTTCGATAAACTCTAACGACCACTTGCACATTCTGATGTTCCTGGAGTATGCTTGCCGTCTTTCATTTATATAAAACTTGTCTAATATTCTTGTGACGTATGTTACAGAATAAATACGTAATAACTGAAAATTACTTTATTGTTCTATCTAACTCGCCATCTATATTTCCGTTACTAGTGAATAGGCTATCAAGATATACGTACTTATCAACTTGTTCTATTCTCTCATCATTTAGGACAATGGTGCACATTGTTTTCTCACCCTTTTCTTTAACCGCCATATTTTTTGTTTATTTACGTTAATTTTCAAGCCGATGTTCTTCATGTTTGTATTCAATTTGTTCAACATTCTTTGCAAGTCTTCGATTGACACTGCAAGAAGCGGCGAATCATTTTTTTCTAGGTGGGGCCAGGGGCAGACTTATAATATTAAGTGGCACAATTTTTATACAGTATAATAATATTATACTATGTAAAATTTTTACATAAATCATAAATAATAAATAAGCAATTAATAGTAAAATATATATATGGCTATGAAATTCATATTGCCCAAGATTTCAATGATTTTTCAAAAATTTCAGAAGTTTCACAGATATTACCAAATATTTCACAAAGATTGCCATAGATTTTAGAAAGATGTCAAAAGGTTTTAATGACTTCACGAAGATTTGAAAAATTTCGTGAAGATTTCCGGTAGACTTCAAAGATTTTAATAATTTCCTGAGATATTAAATATTTGAAACAGATTTCGGACAGATTTATAAGATTTCACAAAAACTTCAATAATTTTTCAAAGATTTCACAAATTTCTCAAACATTGCCAAATCCATGCCAAAAAGGTCCACCTCGCCCAGTCCAACCCCTGCTGTTACATCTCAGGATCTAGTGAAGATCCAGCAGGAGCAATAACTAAAGTCGAAAAAAGATTCCGAGGAATTTATATCGTCTCAAATTAAAATAGTTTCATCGAAAATCGATGATTATTGTGGAAAATCAAACAATGCCTTGGAAAGAATTGACTCTCTGGAAGTGAAGGTGCAGGAAATTCAAGAGGCTGGTACCCCGCATCATTCCCTGGACCAGGACCTGGAGAACTCTATTGCTTATCAATGCTTAACTGAGATGTCTGAAAGAATGGCACGAGAGTCTAATATTGTTCTGTATGGGTGCAACGAAGATGACAGTTGCGTTAAAGTAACCCCCTCTGAGTTATTAAAATCGGATAATATTGAGGTGAATGACTATCTCTTGTCATTTTTGAATTCGCATGACCCAAATTCAATTATGAAGATAAAAAGAAGTGGCAAATATCAATCATTATCTCGTGTTAAAAACACATGGATGTGAGAATGAATCTTCAAGAATACTGGAAGAGTGGGAGATCTCGTCCTCAAGAATTGAACTCCGAGAACAAAATTGTATTAGCCCAGGACCGCAATCCCCTGCAAAGGGAGTGAAACAAAGAGCTGCGAAGAACTCTATAGTAACGCCGCAGCAGAAGGAAATTCACGGAGAATTCAAAATTATAACGAAGAAAAAAATAACTCCGCACGCCTCTCAGAATGCGAATAAGATCATAACTATAGTAGATAAACAATACATTTAATTATTGACATGTCATAGATCTTGATTTGTTCAACGATTTATCCATTTCTTATCAAAATGTTCGCGGACTTAATACCAAAATGAGTAATCTGAGTATCTCCCAAGATTTATTTGATTATGATTTTATTGTTTTCACCGAAATCTGGTTGAAAAGCAATGTAAATAGCTCTGAACTTTTTAATTTGGATCTGTTTAATGTTTATCACGATGAAAGGTTAGACAGAAGAGGGGGCGGCCTGCTCATCAACATCAAAGCTGCCTTTACCTCTGGTAATATTAATATTTCATCTGTTATTAATGGGGTACCTAAAATAAATACGACTGCCGTTAAAATCATTTCTGATGTAAACACATTTATTCTTATCGCTACTTATATCCCCCCAGAGATTTCTGCAAAAGAATTGGAGGCCTTTTTCGAGAATCTTACAACTTTATCTGCAATATGGGATAATGAAATCCTGATACTCTGCGATTTCAATATACCAAAATTAATCTACTTTATTAACGATGGGATGACTGACACGAAATCATTTACCTTACAAATCTTTATGGATATTCATCAATTGAAACAGTACAATGATATCAAGAATATAAATGAGCGATATCTGGATCTAGTCATCTCATTTTTTCCATGCGAGGTCACTGCTAATGTTTCACCTATTTTGCCTGTCGATTTCGTATCAACCCGTCAACGAAAAGATATATGTTACCTGCTGAAAAGATCCCGTCAATTATTACGAAGTGAATGACAAGGTTGCGTATACTTCCGTTTTGTAGTGGATAGTTCCATGTGGTTCCAGATAATCCCCGGCACTTCACTGACACTTCACTTTACACTCATAGGGTTCCAGAATTCTCCAAACCTATGTCCCCATGATCCAACTTTCACTCGTAATGTTAAGGGTTCCCCAAACTCAGGTTCCCATAGTCCGCAATATATTCACCAAGACAGCATGTTCACCATGTTCACCAAACACTATGGTTCACCCTATGTTTACCCTATGTTCACCAAACACTTTGATTCACTAGTTGAATTGTGGCAATCCCGCATCGAAGGTCCGAAACATCCACAAAAGATTCTTCACTCAAAGGTGTTCGAAAGCTTATAAATATTCAACGTACATATTCACTGACGCGTGTAAGCTCTCTCCGCAGACCCAAAAACGTCACTCTCTCAAATCAATGACTTTCCTGGTCGCCAGGGACTTGCTCCCCCCTCTCTCTTTCTCTTTCTCTCCCATTCTTCCACAAGGACTCGGTCCTCACACATTGCGGCCTTGAAAACCTTTCTCATATAACACAATAAATATTTTACATCCCTTTAATAATAAGTATCACTGACTCTTTCTTTTATTTTCTTCCCTCTAATTCTGTTGGCAACAATGTAAATTTAAAACTTGTGATTATGGAAACCTTAATGTTAGACTGATGGGTCATTCTTACATATATGATAATGTAAACACGGTCGTTGAAGAATTCTCTACAAAAATTTATGACATTTTATACGATTTAGGAGGCAAAAATGAGATAAACCTCAGTATGATATCATACCCTAAATGGTAAACTAAGAAATTTATCAGCACCATTGCTTGTAAGAACAAAGCCAGAGTTCAGCTTAAGTCAACAGGTAGCATAATTTATTTAGAAAATTTTCACATCTAAGAAAGGAATTGAAAAGGAATACAAAGGAGAAATATAAAACTTACTTGACATATGTTGAAAATGATATTAACAAGTCTTCCTCGAATCTATGGTCCCATGTTAACAATTCAAATAAAGTTTCAAGGATACCTGGTATAATGATCTTTGAAGGTAATGAAATTAAGAATCTGCAGGATATTGTCGACTCCTCTGCTACTTTGTTCTCCAATGTACATAAACTTTCCTCAACTATATCTGACCGAATATCTAGGAACTCACATAAGCTATCAGCTGATTTTCTTTGCGTTTCATGTGAACAAGTAACACTTATATTAAAGTCCATTTCAAACAAATTTACTTCGGGGCCTGATGGCATTTCGAGTCTCCTGCTAAAAGAATGTGCTAAAGAACTTTCGGAACCACTAACTGCTATCTATAATATGTCTTTTTCATCCGGGATATTTCCGGATACCTGGAAATTATCTAAAGTGTGCCCTGTGTTCAAAAGTGGAGATAAATCTATCGTTGATAACTATCAACCAATTGCATTGTTGAGTAATTTTTGAAAGGTTTTCGAGAAGTTGATTAGTGAATCAATTTGGTCTTACGTGACTCCTGTCTTATCTACAACTCAACATGGCTTTGTTCCACGAAGATTGACCACTTCTAATTTAATAACATTTCTTCAGACTATCGAAACTCTTTTGGTCGACCACAGGCAGGTAGGCGTAGTCTATACGGATATATCCAAGGCCTTCGACTGTGTCGACCATGGAAAGATTTTAGGTAAACTCGATGAACAAGGCGCACCGGGTAAAATATTGAATCTATTGCATTCTTACTTATTTAATCGTCCAATGGTGGTTCAGTAGAACGGTTACAAATCCTTCTCTTTCACACCTACCTCTGGAGTTCCCCACGGATCTAACCTTGGCCCTTTACTCTTTATTGTAGTAATGAATGATGCTGATGCTGCGATAAAACGCTTTTGCTTATTTTACGCAAATGATGCTAAATTATACAAACCAGTAGACTGTTTGCAGGATTGTGCTGAATTACAATTGGACATCAATAATTTTATTGATTGGTGTACGAGAAATAACCTTGACATTAATCCTCAAAAATTTAATGTTATGTCAATTTCAAGAAAAACTGATTTCATTGAGTTTGAGCACAAAATAAATAATCTGATCATAAATAGAGTGAAAACAGTGCGTGATCTTGGTATATATATTAGTGCAACATTAAAAGTAAGCATTCAGGTAGATAATATGGTCCGAGAAGCAAATCGATAACTAGGGTTTTTATTTAGAATCTCTCGCAACTTCAAACAAGAATCTACGTTGTGAACTCTATACTATGCTCTAGCTAGATCTAAGTTAGAGTATGGGTCTGTTGTCTGGAATCTGGAAGTAAAATATCTGTCAGAATCTATTGAGAAGTGCCAGAAACGCTTCCTTAAGCTTGTTAGTCTTAAGTCTAAGGGTGAGTTTATACCCCTTGAATATGACTATAAACACTGTCATGGGTTTAACGAATGGTCTCTTGAGAGTAGGAGACAGATTCAAATGATTATATTTCTATTTAAAATTATACGAGGATACATAGACAGTCCCTACCTCCTCTCTCTGGTTCCATTCGCGGTACCTCAATTTTTTACTAGATCGCGGTACTCAAGTTGCGATCCCACCTTTGACGCCATTCATCATTCTTTAAATTGCTTTATCTCTGAAGTGCATAATTACGTTGAACATTCCTTCACTTAATATGTCTGATGTATAATAGTAACGCATTGATGTAGCCTGCTAGGTATTATATACATTTATATATTATTTTTACTGATTATGTCAAGATATATGATTACATGTTATCCTGCAATTGGTCCCTGGACTGTTGGATTAATTACATATAAAATGAAAATGAAAAAAATTTGTTTCCTTTTTGCTTGAAAATTATGATTGATTTGAACTGAAAATGTAACTATTATTCCAGTTGAGTATTCCATAAATTTATTAAAAAATTTATCTCTCTGGTTGGGCATTCATTTTCTGACTATAAATTTAATTATTCGATTTTTGGTTGAAAAATGATCTTTTTAGTCGAAAATTAATCTTTTTGGGTAGAAAATCATTTTCTTCATTGAAAAAACATCTCTTTGTTCAAAAATTCAATATTCTAGTTGAAGCTTCATCATTTTAGGTAACAATTCATCTTCTTGGTTTGAAATTCAACTATTCCTGTTAAATATTTGCAATTACAGTTAAAAATTCATCACTGTTGTTTTTTCGAACTTAAAGTATAATTATTTAAGTTTTGGTTACCAATTTATCATTTTTACTACCAATTAATTTTTTGTTGTTGAACATTCAACTATTTCAGTTAAAGATTCATTGTTTTAGTTGAAAACTCATCTTTTTGGTTTAAAATTCACCTATTCCAGTTGAAGATTCGCCATTTTAGTTGAAAATTCATCACTTAGGTTGAAAATTGAACTATTTTCATGAAAATCCTTGACCTTTTGTAGAACATTATTTTCTGAACTACAAATTTGACAATTCCATTTTTTGTTAAAAATTGATACTTTTAGTGAAAAAATTTAAATATTTGTTTGAAAATTTATTTGTTTCACAATTTTTTTCTCTGTTGTGTCAAAGGATGTTTAGAATGAACGTCATGAATTAAAATAAATGTTTACGTTTAGCGGAAAGTATGAATATGTTACTTTTGGTTGACTGGAAAAATTGAAAAACTTGACCAGGAAAAACCGCGAAATGACCCGAAATTTGAAATTGCAATTTTCTAATTTTTCATAGAAAATTGCGATTATTTAAGAAACTTTGTAAAAATTATTTATTGCCTTGTATAAGGATGAACTTGAGTATCCAAAGAAGTTTATTTTTATTTTATTTGCTTTTTTTTACGCAAAAAAAATGTCATATCTATATATATTAAATTCGATCACGAGATCGATCAGACCGTGTGGCCTAATGGATAAGGCGTCGGACTTCGAATCCGAAGATTGCAGGTTCGAGTCCTGTCACGGTCGAGAATTTTTTTTGCACTTAAACCTCAAACACCATATTCAATAACAATATATGGGGTCGATACACCGATTTCTGCCACACTAAGAAATTTTCCAAATTTGAGTGCTTATAATTAGTTAACTCTTAAGTTTGAAAATGCAAATCCGGTTTCTCTTTTGCACATGCTTCGGTTAATTGGAGCCCAAAAAGAAAAAATCTTATTACGCGTTTCTGAGAAAATTGATTTTTTTATATTTCTAACGATTAAAAATAAGCTCATTTTTCTCGAAAATGACGCAACATATGAGCGTGTAGAAAGGAGAAACTGGATGCACAATATAGGGTGATCCAAACATTTTTCTTTTTTTCTCAACTTTCATGCATTGATTATCGTTTTGCAGGTATATGTGTAAAAAAAATTATCGACCGTGACAGGACTCGAACCTGCAATCTTCGGATTCGAAGTCCGACGCCTTATCCATTAGGCCACACGGTCAGATGAGAGATGTTTCGTTGTGGAGCCACACGAACCCGAGACCGTTTTATCTCTATGTAAATCTGCGGATACAGCCAGGAAATGACTAATAGAGTCAAGAGCAAACACAAGAAGCCACTTTATCAACTTAAGGATGTACTAAATTTATCTCACGTTCAAAAATGAGCATTCTTGAAAAGCATTCCTAAAATCGAGGAAAATATTTCCATTGTTGATTATAACTAATTTTGGAAGTGTTGTGAGGGTGAACTTAAAAAAAAATATTTCAAGATGAAATTGTTTATTTAAAATTATTTATTAAGGGTTTTATGTTTTTGCTTTCTATTTAGGTAAAAGTTGTAATTTCTATTTCGAACATTTTATGTGAGAAAAATATTGTTTATAAAAATAGCAAAGAGGGGCCTGCATAAATTACGTAAATTCTTTTCTGTGGGAGGTAGATACAATTTTTTTCTATGGGGTACGTGGTCAAAGCCCAATTTTTAAGTCACTAAAACAAATGTTTAATCTTTATTTAATATAAATATAAATAATCTTTTTAAACAGTTTTTCGTCAGCTATTATTTTCTAAATAAGTTTCCACTTTTCTAACCTAATATTTGAAAAGTATTAAAAATGAACTTCAATATTTATTGAAACTATTATTCTTTAGTCTATGAATGATTAAACCTCGTATTTTTCCCGTTTTACCAGAATTGAAAATTCAAATTGAAAGTCCATTTTTTCCTTCCATTTTCAAATTTCCGGTTAAGAATTAATCTTTTTTTTTGTTAATAATTGTATTTATTTGGTTCAAAATCTAATTATTTTGTTGAAAATTCAACAATGTTGTTAAAAAATCACCCTTATTAGTTGAAAATTTGTCTTGACCAACATTGAACAATCGTCCTTTCAGTTTGAAATTGAATTTCTTGTTGTAGAAATTTAAACTTTGTTAGTTAAAAATGCAACAGGGTTGTCGATTTTTTTTTTAAATTCACATTTTCAGCTTGAAAGTGTATCTTTTTTAGTTGGAAATTTAACTATTTGTTTGAAAATGCATGTATTTTGTTAAAAATTCGTCTTTTGTGGTAAAAAATCAATTTTTTACAGAAATGCAACTGTTTGGTTGCAATTTAATCTACTTCAATACAAAATAAAAATTTTTGCGTGAAATATCAACTATTACGTTTTTTGTTGGAAATGAATCTTTTTATTTAGTTCTTTTGTTGAATATTAGTTTTTTTAAGTGAACATTTAATCACTTGGTTTAAAATTTAATAATATGATAGAAAATTCATCTGCTTTGTAGAAAATAATTTTTTTATTCAGAACTTTTTTTAAAAATAAAAATGTAACTATTCCATTTTTTGTTAACAATATTGATCTTTTTAGTTTCAAAATTCAACTTTAATTCAAATTTAACTTTTTGGTGGAAAATTAATCTCCTTAGTTGAAAATTCAACTAATTGGTTAAAAATTTATATTTCTTGTTGAAAATGCGTTCTTTTTAAGTTTTTAGTAGAAAATTAATTTTCTTGCTTTAAGGCTATGCGACCTACCTTACCGACACTTTTTTTATTTTTAAACTTATTTTCACACGAATAGCCACATCGAGTTGAAAATTTGGGATGATAAATAAGAAGCACTAAGAAATGCGGCTCTGGTCTTAAATTTTTATATGTGATTGATCTTTTGGGTTGAAAATTCAATTGTTTGTTTGAAAATTAAATTTTTGTGTGGAAACATTGTCTTTTTGGGTTGAGAATTCCTCGGAAAACTCAAGATTTTGGATGAAATTTGTTTTCTTTCTCAACTGAAAAATTTTTCTTTGTTGTAAATGCAACTCTTATTGAAAATTGGCCTTTTCTATTTCAAATTTTTTTTAGTAATTTCATATTTTTTTATTCAATTCAACTACTTTGATAAAAATCAGTTTTAAAAAATATGCCGGCCGCGCAAGCACATCCTCATCGCGCGCTGTGCGCGCGGCTCGCTTCGCT
Source organism: Andricus grossulariae (assembly GCA_011634705.1). Classification (NCBI taxonomy): domain Eukaryota; kingdom Metazoa; phylum Arthropoda; class Insecta; order Hymenoptera; family Cynipidae; genus Andricus; species Andricus grossulariae. The sequence continues at coordinate 46,581,432 of JAABKJ010000755.1, read as the reverse complement.
CGCATGTTTGAACGGGCCTAGGGCGCGCGACTGTCCGTTCTCGCGCTTCGCGCTCGATAATGTATTTATCTCGCGCTTCACGCTCGATGATGTATTAACCTCGCGCTACGCGCTCGGTTTTTGTATTTCCCCACATTTGTGCAGTTTGGTGATTGTGAATTCTCTTTTGTTAAAGCTTCTTTGGCTTTAACGAACACATTCTCATCACGTATCTCGTGCTTCGCACTCGATTTTGCCCAAAATCTGAACTTTTATACATTATGTTCAACACTACTATATGAAATGTACATCATATTTATTTCTGTATCTCAAGCTAGTACTGCTTATTCAGATTTTGCAAAATAATGTACAAATTTTATTTTTCATGATTGCGTCAATATTTGCTCCTTATTTTGCACTAATTTTTATTCTCAGCTACCCTGAAAAATCTATCATTTCAATAAATTGATATTATCACAATTCATAATATGCATTGGTATTGAAACATACGTATTTTAATTGTCTTGTTTTTATACTAAGTCAAGTCTAAGCAAGTTTGTAGATATAATTAAGGCGAAAAATTTTTTTAAATAAAAAGTTATTGTAGCTTGTGTCGTTTTTCCAAAAACTAAATTTTTAATTTTCGTTGCATTTTTATGACAAGAGCTTATAACAAATTTGTAGATCCTTTTTGGTTGAACAACTTTTGTCTTCTCATTTGTTTCCGTCTCTTGTGTCGTTTTTCCAAAAAATGGATTTTTTTTATTCTTATTTTTTACGATTGAAAAAAGAACTACTCGCCCTTTCTAAAAATTATAAGTAACATATTTGTACATCCTCTTCGAGTGAAAAAGTTTGCCTATTATTTTTTTTCTTTCCTTGTGTCGTTTTCCAAAACATTAATTTTTTTTATTTTAATGTTATTTTTTGCGAATAAAACAAAAACTACGCATTCTATCAAAAAGTGATTAATAACAAATTTGTAGATCTTTTCTGGGTGCATGATTTTTATCTCCTCATCTTCTTTTTTATCTTGCATAGTTTGACCGCAAAATGGAATTTTTTATTTATCTTTTGTTCTATCAAAATTTGAATTTTCAATTTTTCGAAAAAATTCCAAAAATTGTTATGGTAATCTTGTAAGGCTCTCTAAAAGAAACGTTTTTCTCCTCTTGACTTTTTTCACATCGTGCGTTGTTCGGCTTAAAATGTTAATTTTCGTTTGTTTTTCGGATTTTGAAAATGCTATTTTCTTTTTATCGAAAAATGTGCCAAAGCACAATCCAATCTGATTAATCTTTCGGAAGTTATCCTGCCTACACGATACTACAGACTAGAGACAGACAGACACATTCGTGAAAATCATTTTTTCTGACTCAGGGGGCCTCATAACGTGGAGATTTGATGAAAACCGACTATGTCAAATTTTACATAAAACCTTCTCATCAGGATGAGAATATAAAAACAGGTGGGAATTTTTTGATACTTTTGTATTACAAGACTCCCATCAGCACTCGTAAAAATTTCGAAAAAAAGAAAATGGAACTTTTTAAGTACTTTTCTCCCTAATTGGGCTTTTAAAATTTCATAAGAAAAGTTGGTACTTAAGTACTGATTTGTTTCATACCTATTACTTTAGCGGTTGGCTAGGGCAGGGTTAAAGTCGGCTAGGGTATAAGGTAAAGTGTGATAGGGTACGGCGTAAAATCGGCTAAGATAGGCGTATAGTCGGCTAGGGTACGGGGTAAAGTGATCTAAAGTACGGAGTAAAGTCAGCTAGGATGCGGGGTTAAGTCGGCTAGGGTACGGGGTAAAGTCGGCTAATATACGGGGTATAGTCTGCTAGGGTACGGGATAAAGTGGCGTAAGGTACCGGGTAAAGTCTGCTAGGGTACGAGGGAAAGTCGGCTAAGATAGGGGTATATTCGGCTAGGGTACGGGGTAAAGTGATGTAAAGTACGGAGTAAAGTCAGCTAGGATGCGGGGTAAAGTTGGCTAGGGTACGGGGTAAAGTCGGCTAGGGTATGGGGTGAAGTCGGCTAAGGTACGGGGTATAGTCTGCTGGGGTACGGGATTAAGTGGGGTAGGTACCGGATAAAGTCTGATAGGGTACGGGGTGAAGTCGGCTAAGATAGTGGTATAGTCGGCTAAGGTACAGCGTACAGTGATCTAAAGTACGGAGTAAAATCAGCTAGGATGCAGGGTTAAGTTGGCTAGGGTATGGGGTATAGTCTGCTAGGGTACGGGTTAAATTCTGTTAGAGTACGGGGTAAAGTCGGCTAGTTTACGGAATAAAGTGGGATGGAGTACGGGGTAAAGTCTGGTAAAGTACGGGATAAAGTCCGTTGGGTACGTAGTAAATTCATCTAAGGTACGGGGTTAATTTGCTTAGGCTACGGGATAAAGTCGGCGAGGGTACGGGGTAAAGTCATCTAGGGTCGGGGTAAAGTGAACTAAGGATTTACGACGGACGGATACCTGACCGAGACTACGAGTATTTCTGCCCAGGGCCGAGAAATCTGAAAAAATAAAACGAATATCTAAAATCGTTGTTTCTTATACAAAAATTCTTCTTACTTTTTGCAGGAGTGAAGAGTCGTACAACATATACACAGGAACAATGCCTTGGTTGAGGATACCTTTTTCCCAAGACGAGAGAAGACAAAAATTAGCAAGGGCTCTGGACGTTCAGGCAATCCCCACGTTGGTGATCCTCGACCCCCGAGATAACATAATAACTCTAGAAGGTCGAGCAGAACTCTTAGAAGATCCTGAAGGCTTGGTAATTAAGTTTTCCTGATGCAGATTTTTTTTACCTTTAATCACTCTTTTCTAATATTAGCAACTCAAGTGTTACTAAATAATGAATAAAAATACTTTCCTCTGAATAGTTATTTTTAATGAACTCGATGTTTCAATTTCCGATTTATCTTTATATTCTGAAGATTCCTTCGAAGTAGGTATTAGTAGTGAATTCTACATACCTATGAAATTTCATTCTCTGTATCATCCATATCGATCCACATTCCTTGGCTGTTATTAATTAAGTTCACTGAATGATTCAAGCCGAGATTCTGTTCTAAAATGAAATTTAATTTCAGAATTTTCCTTGGACGAGTCGCCTCGTGAATATTTTAACAGAAAAGTATGCAACTTCTTTGCATGATGCACCAGCTATTATTCTCTTCGTCGGTAAGTTGAATCAAGTTAACTAGATTAAAAGATTTAGATTACCATGGTCCTACTTTATTTAATTAAAGTTAACAAATATATTTTTTAGTTAATTTGATCATTCCTTTTCTTTCAGAGGGAGAAGATTGTGAAATTCAATTTGGAGAGACTGTTTTACTGCCAGCTGCAGATGCTTACAGAAGAGACAGACCAGATTATGATCCCAATTTTGATGACCTTGATGATATGCTTCAATTTTATATCGCACTCGATGTAAGAGAATTTAATGAAAAATTTTGTAAATTAAGCGATCAAATTCTAATACAAAGATGTTTTTCAGAATCCTTTAACAAAAAGTTTCTATTGTTTTCAAACATAAAAAATAGTCTCGAAATTCTCTTTTCAATCTCTAACATAGATATAAAAATAAAAATAATAATAGGATTCGAAAAAGAGAGTAGCTTAGTTGTAATTACTTTTTGCTATTTATACTTGTGACCCAGGTAAGGGGCAGTTCACAAACTACGTCACGCTATTTTGAAAACTTTTTCCACCAGATGATCACAACAAGCTTGAACTCCCACGATGATGTTACAAATACAACCCCCTCCCCTTGCAAACAAACATTTCTTCTTAAAATTAATTTGATAAACGCCTAAAATAAAACACAAAATATATATAAAATGCTTACGGACTCAAGTCGAAGTATATTGCAAATTCAACAAAATAGTTGAATTTTCAAACAACAAAAACTAATTTTCTACCAAACAGCAACATTTACAACCAAACAGTTGAACTTTCAATCAAAATAAACGGATTAAAAAAAATATTTGAATTTTTGTCTAAACATAAAAAGGTCGAATTTTCGAACAAAAAATATAACGCTTCAACCACATCCAGTTGCATTTTTAAACAAATAATTGAACCTTCAAATTAAAAAGACGAATTTTTTAGATCGGGTTTTTAAAATAATAATTCAATCCTCAACCAATAAAATGAATGTTTAACAAAGCATTTCAATTTTCAATCAAGTAGTTGAATTTTCAGTCCAGAAGATTAATTTTCTAGAAAAAAAGACGAATTTTCAACAAAAAAACTAATTTTCAATAAAATAGTTAAATTTTAAACTAAAAATGATCATTTTTCAACAAAAAATAGAATATTTAAATGTGCAGTTAAAGAAATTATTTTCAACAAATAAAAACGAATTTTCAACAAAATGGTTCAATCTTCAATCAATAAAATGATTTTTTTAACAAACTAGTTCAACTTACAACCAAGCATGTAGTTATATTTTCAACAACAAAGATGATTTTCGACTAAAAACGCTCAAATTTCAACCAAAAATGAAATAGTTAAATTTTCAGTTTAAAAAATTGATTTCAATAAAAAAATTAATTTCAACAAAATAGTTCAATTTTTAACCAAAGAGATGAATCTTCAACTAATATAATTATTTTTTAACCAAGTAGTTCAACTTTTAACCAAATAGTTGAATTTTCAACTAAAAACGATCAATTTTCGACCATAAGTAGAATAGTTACATTTTCAGTTTAAAAAATATAATTTTTGAACCAAAAATATCGAATTAAAAAAAAAAGAATTCAATCTTCAACCAATAAAATGAATGTTTAACAAAGTAGTTCAACTTTCAAACAAGTAGTTTAATGTTAAAATCCAGAAGTTTAATTTTCTACAAAAAAAAAGAATTTACAATAAAATACAAGAATTGTAACCAATAAGTTGAATTTTCAGCTAAAAATGATCAATTTTCAACCAAAAATGGATTAGATAAACTTTCAGTTAAAAAAATTAATTTTCACAGGAAGAAAACGAATTTTCAACGAAATAGTTCAATCTTTAACCAACCAATTTGAAGCCAAAAATGGATTAGTTAAATTTTCAGTTAAGAAAATGTTCAACTAAAAAGAAAACTAATTTTTCAGAAAGTACATAGTTGAATCTTCAACCAAATAGTCGAATTTTTAACTAAAAGGGACGAATTCTAAACCAAAAATTTAATAGTAGACTTTTCAAACAAAAAAGAATTAACTTTCAACGAAAAATAATTGGATTTTCTTATTGGGTTCTAGTACTTCAGTTCGTATTTAAGCGAAAAACGAGAAAACGGGGAAGTTTCTTGAGAACAGGGGGAAAAAAGAGGAATTCTTTTTTTTTAATCTTCTTACCCCCACATCCTGGCAGTGTGACCTAGTTTTTGAATGGCCTTTTAAAGAGAAGGTTTCTAGAAAATCTTGATTTTAATTAAGTTTGCATCTGGGATCGGAATTGCGGTTTCAGCGTTATTGGAAATCATGTAATACGCAGGGACAATATTAATACCCTTTCTGTTAATTGACACATACATTAATTGTAACGACACATCTGCAATTGACAAATTCCTCGAGAGCGTCCAATTACTGGGATCTTGATTGTTCCCATCGATTATGCAGAACTAATTAACCCCACTCCGAAATCGCATTCCTCTAGTAAAAATGCTTAAACTTTAAAAAAATTATATTGCACAATACTTTAATTACAACAGAGGTTCAATATTTCTAAACATAAAATAACTAATTATTAAGGTGTATCGAAAAAAATAAAGTTCTTCAATCGTAGTTCTATTATGGATGAGAACTTTCTTTCGGGAGTGAAAGACGCTCCCCTAAAGTTTAATTTGAAAAAAATTCTTATATCTTCTGCATCGTAGATATAGTCCAAAAGCACTAAAAGCGACACACTTCTTACTGGAGGACCAAACTTTTTTGTTATGAAACCTAAGTTACCAGAAAACAAAGTTTAGAGCAAGTAAATGTATACCTGTGTATAGCAATGATGGCCATTGAAATATTTTTTACTTTGCCTAAACGAGCTTCGATTTTTTTAAATCTTTAAAAATCGTCTTTTTCACTATTTTCTTAGTTTGAAATACAAGAAAGTATTTAAATCTAAAATATTGCTTTTTATTTCGCGATAAAAAAAGTTTCGATATCTAAATTCAGTGAAAATGTTTTTTATTGTATCCAAAAATATGTGTCTGTACTGTGAGAAACCCATTAAACATTTTTTTAAATAAATTTCTTATCAACTTTAAGGACGCTTAGGCAAAATAATATTGAGCAAACAATGCCTTGCTATACAGACACTAATTTAGGCACAATAGAATTAAAGTAATTAAAAGTCAATACAAAACTTCAATAAAACTTTAGGGGAGTGTTTTGGACTCCAAAAGAATGTTTTCATCCCTATTATAACTGCGAATGAAGAAATTAATTTTTTTCGATATGCCCTACTAATTATGGTTCAATTTAAACAAGAATAACTCTATAAAGAATAATTCTCCTTACTTCAATGTCAAGTCATATAAAAAATGATATTCCAGAAAATAAAAATGTACGGTTGTATTGACCATCATAAAAAATAGGAAACTCATAGTAACAATACTGGAGGTAGTTAAAAATATGAGTGCCTATAACTTTTCTAAATCAAAATTAAAAACCATTTCTCTCCGATATAAACTCAAACGAAAACCCTGACAAAATTCGCAAAAACTTGGTATATTGTACAGATTATAAAAAAATAACAGTCACAATTTTTCCAAAACTCTGCAATTTTAGAATTTTTAATCCTATTTATTCATTTCAAATTTTACACAAGTTATGAGGGTGTCCCAAAAGGAAAATTTTTAGTGCTAAGGCCTTTTACATTTCTAAAATTGGTGTTTTACTATCCACCCTAATCTTCAACCCTAAAATGTTTTCCTTTTCAGTGCGAGACTTCTGACATCCTTCGCGAGTTTGTCGGTCTGGACGACGCAGTCCCGCTTCTCACGGCAATTGACATACCCCGAGGAGTCTACGCCGTCATGGAAGACGGAGCTGAAATCACGGTCGATTCCGTCCAGCAATTTGTGGATCGATACCGTAATAATAAACTTCCCACGAATAAAATCGCCGCAGTGCACAAATCCACTCGACCAGAAAAAATAACAGACTAACCGAGGCGAAACAAAACCAATTTTCCAACGTTCTTTCTCCCAGAACTCGAAAATGTGATGAAGACCTCTACGTGTGATGTAAAACGTGTATAAATTTTTTTAAGGTAATCCCTTAGGGTGCAGAATTATGTAACATATAGATGAAGTAGTAGTGATATTTAATAAATTAATGTTGAGTAGATTTGCCAGGCAAAAGCGATCTTTTATACCCCCGACCCAAAGTTTGAAATGAAAAACAGAGGTTAATGCAAATTTCGAATGTATTGTCGTAAAATTTAATCACAATTTAGAACTAGTATCACTCTTAAATGAATCGCACTTATTTACAATAGCAAGTTATATCAGTAATCAGTATTCTTGGAGACAGTTTCATTATTATTTACCTATTTATGTGTCGTTGCACTTCTTATCGTTCACGTAATGTATGTCACGGGGTATAAAAATATCATCGTCGAAGCAATCGCGTAGGATTAACAATTTATATTCAGTCGAACTGGCGTGTTCCTTTTCTGCTCAGCAGAACCTGCGATTCATTTTTTAAATTGGTTCGATGTGATTTACGAGACTAACAAATCTAGAATTAAAAGCATATCAGCTCTTCGAATGCTAGTTATTTTTTATTAGCAAAGTCATTTTTAAAAAAGAAAATGCTCGGCTTGCGATAATTAATTCAAAAATGTATTATCTACTTTGCACACTTATGTATCAAATTAAAATTTTAAAATTACGCTCACTTTTAGATAAAATATAAGGCTTTCATACATGGCTTTCGAAAGCTCGAATTTTGAAAGTTTCTAAACATTATGTGAACAAGGGAAATTCGCCCTTGATTAGAAAACGGACTATTTTACAAAAACTGTATGTACACCCGGAACTATGAGTATCGTTAGCTCAATACGTCGCCGGTTCTAAAATACAAATTAAGATATCTATTTATATACAAGACTGTTATAAGTAATTAAGTCGTATGTCACTAGCAATAAAGTTACTAACATTGAACTTTTAGGTCCATCTTAATAGGAAAGATAGAAAATTACGCTCAAAGCTTTTCATATCTAACACACTCTCCTAATAGGGTGATCCAAAAAAATATTACTGCCTAAATTTTAATCAAATCAGATTTAAATGATTTAAAAATTAAATTAATCTCAACAAAGAACTTACTATGTAAAAAAATCGTAATCTGTCATGTTTTTCTTTGATTTTACGAACAGAGGTATGCTTTTTTAAAAATCAATTGAAAATATTCATCACTATTTGAGAAATTATTTCGATTTTTCGGACCACCCTACTCTCCTAAAATAAACTACTTAAAATGCTGCTTAAAATTAACATGAGCATGTCCGGTTATCTACGTTAATGGAAAACTATTTGTACCTAGCTGCTTGAAATTATATGTACAAATCAGAGGGGCTTTCACGCGTCTCTATTGCTGCATCATTTCATTCTAGCCAATGAGTAGCGCTGCCAAGGCATCAAAAAATTTCGGTCGATGCTCAATTTTCAGTCTTACAACTGCAAGAAAAATTTATATTTAGTGTACCTGTAATAATTCATTTCTTTTTGCTTATTTACGACGTATTATTTATTTTATACGACAAAGAGGATGAAGAAACTTACTTGTAGAATCGAAGTAATCTCCTTCGATGTGAGAATTCGTGTTCTTTGCGGCTTTGTCGAAAGCGGGACCAAACAAACTGGAATTTTTTCGGATTAGTTTGTAAGTAATATTTTAATTATTCTGAAGTATTTATAACTCATGTTAGATCCTAATTAATTCCACTTATGAAACCAATATTTTTTCAGGTTTTGAGAAAAGTACATTTAAGAAGAAAATCTGGATAGACCTCAGTACTTTTGCAGCAAAAATGAAAGGAAATATAATACGGCATTTTTCAAGGAAGAAAAATGACGATACAAAAACAGGACTCGGATTGTGCGTCTTTTTCGACTTTTTTCTGACTAGTTTGCTACTTACCTTCAATTTTAATCGCATTTAAACTTTCAAAATTAAAGTTTTAAATGTAAAAAATTGTAACATTTTAATTCGGAACATGCCAAATTTATTAATTTATTATTAAAACTTTATAAATCGACACTTTTAAATTAATAGCTTTTGCAATTGAAAACTTTCTAATTGCCTGAATCCTTCAAGGTTTTGACACATTTTTCTCCAATTTTAACCTTCAATAATTTAATATTTGGAAGTCGGAAACGTTGCAAATGGATTGATTTCAAATACAATGATTAAAAACTGAATAATTTCATATTTCAATTATACAGTCTCACATTTAAACCATTAGTAGTTGTGTAATTTTAAGTTGGGTTGAAAATTAATATTCCAGAAGTACTGAACGTTCAAATTATAAATAATTCAAATTTAATATATAGTTTGCAAAACAATCAATAAAAAATTCGATCATTTGAACATTCAGAACGACATTTAAAATTTAATAATATGAAATTGAAAGCGTTTGCAATTACACAATTTTTATTTTAGAACGTTTATAATTGAATAATTTCAATTTGAAGCTGATGCTGGAGATGCTTGATTTTTAAAGTTTTATGTTTTGAAATATATCGGTACGTGTAGACACGGCTTAATAAGAAACCAAATGGAAATGGTTTCAATTAGGAATGTAATAAAGTTGAAATAAGATGCTGGAACACAACATTTTGAAACTATTTTGCACTTATTTAAAATCTTCGGAAACTTTTGAAATCACTAGAAATTCATTGAAAAATATTTATAAATCTTTCAAAACTTTGAAATTCCGTGAAATGCTTTAAAACCATTCTTAATTTCCTTGAAATATTTTGAATCCATTAAAATTTCTTAAAAAATGTTGTTCATTGATCTTTTAAAAATTTAAATTAAGAATTTATAATTAGCTTTATTTCATGTGATTATTTTTTTTTTATTATAGTTTGAAGTCTACAATATTTTGCCCTTAAAAAATCGGGGAAAAATGTGGAATTTTGAATTCGAAATTCTGTAGCAACCCTCTGATATAAGAAATTGAATATAAAACTTTTATATGCAGAATTTAATGAAAATGCTATCCAAATTAAAAAAAATTAGTTGAGAAATTCTGAAATGTTATCAAATTGTAAAAACAGAACAGGTTTCTCATGTTTGATCTCTTATAAAAAGTATAGTAAGTTACAAGTTCTTGAACCCGTTTAAATATTTTGACTAATGCTAGAAGATTATTACGTCTTAACTTTAGAGTTTATTTCTATTTTTGAACAAATAAATTTGTTATTATTTCAGTGTCTGATGCTGCTTTTATTCCATTATCTTTCGAAATTTCATGCGACTTTTTCTGTAATTGTATGCAACTAATGCATATTTTTTATAAGCCATCTAGTCGATCCGAGCTCTGAAGTATAATTATATAAAATAAATATTTTGTTCTCCTAATTTTTTGTAACTTTGATTAAAACTAGCAGGTGTACTCAATTCTTTAAAATGTGAGCAGTTAGCAGTTTAAAGAAATCAATTTTCTCACCTTCTAGGTGGATCTTCGATGATTGGTGGTATGCCAACGACAAGACATGTATTTTCTTCAAGATTGTAAACAGCAGACGCAACTAGGGGCATCATTTGCGCCCGTCTGCTTTTTGAGCACTCGACATAGGCCTTCAGAATGAACTGAGCGAGCATCAGCAGTGCGTGGGGATGAGAGAACAAGTGGCTGTCAAGATTTCCCCCAGGAAGTACAATGTAGAGAAAAGTTCCAGCATTTAACACTTGCTTCATTTCTAAAATACTTTGTGCCGTTTTGTAAATATTGCAGAGCATCTCTTTCGCCTTCTCTATTCCTCTTTCCAAGACATCTTTCTTCATTCTCGACAAACAATCAGAGGCGTCCAGGAAACAGTGTTGCGGCGATCTTGCTTTCGACTATAAAAAATAAAACACAACTAAAAAATAGTCAAGGCAATGTACAAAATTTATTTAAGACGATAATGTTTCTACCGTTGATTCTAGCAACGCAAGCATAGCGTAGACAATGTCCGAAGAACAATATTTGAATCTGTATCCATATTGAAGCGTGAAACTGGCACCGATTATGGTATCTATGTTGTATTTCCCAGCCAGTTTTTCCATCATCTGTTTAAATTCTTGTCGAAGGTGGAGATCCATCGCTGAGAATTGTTGTTTAGACTGCGCTAAGGGCAATCCCATTTCTGCTAAAAGTTCTTTGAGGCGCGTCTCACCTCTGATGGACCAGAGACGTAATGAAACAGCAGTGGGCATTGAATGTCTTAGGCTCGACTCTACTGTCCAGTGTCGATAAAGTGCTAGTTGAAGACTAAAAAGTATCGTTAAGGAACATTTAATTTATCCATGGTAACCGCTTCAATAGAGGAAAAAAATTCCCGGTCATTTTCCGATTCGCAAAAATTTGACACGGACATTGAAATTAAAAAATTAGAACTCTTAGAGCTGACAATTTTTTTCATTTGAAGTAATAAAAAATGAACTGCAATTTAAACTACTCAAAATGGAACTCTTAACACTTTTGAAGTAAACAATTTTAAATTAAATGGCGTTTAACTTAAAAATTGTAACCTTCTATAAATTGAACAGTTCAAAGGTTTCTGGTTAAAAAAAAAATATATATATATATATTTATATATATCTACGCTATCAGTTTTAATGATCTAAATTTAAGAACCAGTCAATGTAATTGTTCAAAATTATAACATTTTCAGAAATTTCATTTAGAAACAGTAAAAATTGAAAGATTAACATTTTTTAACTAAACATTTTTTATTACAATTAAAATATTGTAATGTTCAAAGTCTACATTTACCGGAATGATTGAAAAATCCCGAAACATAAAATTGCACACATTTTGGCAGACAGTTTTGATAGAATTTAGCCATTTTTTTTTAATTCAAATCTTTTCTGGTTGAAACTTCAACAATTTGATTGAAAGGTGAAATATCTTGTTAAAAATGCATTCTTTTGGTTGTAGATTCATCACTTTAGTTGAAAATTCATCTCTTTGGTTGAAAATGTAACTATTTCGTTGTAAATTCTTGTTTTTTATTTGTTCAAAATTTATTTTTTAACTGGAAATTTAACTATTCCATTTTTTCTTGAAAATTGATCTTGTTTCATGGAAAATTCGCCGTTTTGGTAGAATTTAACCATTTTTTTTTTCTTTTAATTAAAATCTTCTTTGGTTGAAAATTCAACGACATGGTTGAAGGTTGAACTACTTTGTTAAAAAATAATTCTATTGGTTGAATATTCATCACATGAGTTGAAAATTCACCTCTTTGGTTGGAAATGTAACTATTTTGTAGAAATTCGTTTTTTTTTTTTAATCAAAATTAATATTTTAACCTCAACTCAACTATTCCATTTTTGGTTAAAAATTGATATTTTTTACTTGAAAATAAAACTATTTTTTTGGAAATTCTTTTTGTTTTAATTCGTTTTTCTCTGGGTTGGAAATTAAGTTTTTAACTAAAAATTTAACTATTCCACTTTCTGTTGTAAATTGATCTTTTTTTAGTTAAATTTTCATGTATTTGGTTGAAAATTTATTTGTTTAGTTTGGAAAATTCATCTGTTTTGGTAGAATTCAACGGTTTTTTTTTACTAAAAATTAAAATAGCTTTTAGTTGAAATATCAACTATTACATTTTTCATTGAGAATCCATATTTTTTGGTTGAAAACTCAACTACTTGGTGCGAAATTGAACTACTCTATTTTAACTATTCAATTTTTAACGCTAAAATTTGTAAATTGTTTAATTTTGAACTTATTCAGAACCATCTTGTGAAATAAATTATTTTTCAATTTTTAATACTGGAACTTAAGTTCAATTTTTAAAATCTTTAATTAATTACAAATACAGTAAAGTCTCCAACATTTCAGCGTCCTTGAAATGTAGGGATTCGTTATTTTCAATGCTGGAGGGGGCCCCACCCTTACCATAAATTGAAGTCTGGCTCAGTCTCAATAAGGAGACATGCTGGAGTCGAACTTTTCGACTTCAGCATGTCTTGATTGTGGGCAATTCAAGTTGAAAACAAGTCGAAAAACTTTTACTCGGGGATACATTTAGAATACTTTAAATGTTTCGCGCTCAGCTACGTATTTTTGATTCCGGTTTCGCGTCGGCTAGTGGAGGGGGTAACGTGACAGATCTCTCCCTAGAGGAACTCTAGTCAGCCACTGACGCGGACGAGACGGTACAGGGATTACTGTATTTCAAAGAAATATCATCAAATTTTATATAATTTTACGATATTTGATAATATTTTGATGAATTTAAAACTATTTATAAAAATTCAGGGATTTTGTAGGATTTCAAATTTGTTCAAATATTCTATGGTATTTACGAAGATTTTAAAGAATTTGAAAGATTTTGGCATATTTTGGAAGGTTCTAAGGAGTATTTGAGAGCATTGAAAAATTTAAAGGGATTTCAAAAGATTTGAAATATATTAATATATTTTAATCAGATTTCGAGAATTTCAAGCCATTTCATAGGATTGTTGGGGTATTTTTAAAAATTCCGAGTAATTTTCAAGAGCTCAAAAACATTTCAAGCGATTTGAAAATATTTGAAAGGATTCTAAATATTTTTGGGTATTTTAAAAGATTCCAAAGAATTTTTTTAATTGATTTTATTAACCTAATGGGGCTTAAAAGGATTTAAAACATTGTAAGATATTATGAAAAGATTCAAAGGCATTTTCAAGAGCTTCAAAATATTGCAAGGGATTTGAAACGATTTCAAAGGAATTAAAATATTTTAGAGAATTTTAAAAGATTTCGAGGAATTTTTTATAGATTCAAATTATTTGATGGGATTTCAAAAAATTTCAAATGATTTGAAACGTTTTAAGGAATTTTTAATTGATTTCAATTATTTGGTGTTTTTAAAAGGATTTTAAATATTGCAGGGTAGTTTTTTTTTAATCTAACGTGTTTTTAAGAGGCTAAATTTTTTTCAGGGATATTCTAAAGAATTGAACGATTTTAATGGATTTAAAGAATGGAGAACGATAAGGATGAAGGGAATATGAGGTATTTGGATATTTTAAAAGATACCGAAAAATTTTATAAGGTTTCAGAGGATTTAAATGATTTTAGGGGATGGTAAACCTGAAGGTAATTCAATACATTTTTCAGGATTTGCGGAAATATAAAATCTCATGGAATATCACTGGATTTTACACGGGATTTTAGATTCTTATTAACTTATGCTGCATTTTTAAAAATTTTGTTATATTTTTTTCATTAAATTAAATTCTTCTAAATTCATTAAATTTCACTGAATTCAATGAATGTTTCGATTTTGTGGTTTAATTAATCCTGAAGTATTATGAAATCTTTTTCAATTCTCACGTATTCTGTCGAATTCCTTTGAATTCCTCTGAATTTTTCTAAACTCATTTCAAACCTACTGAGTTCAATGAATTTTTTCATATTTTTGAATTTTTTTCAGTTTATTTGAATTTTATTTGAATTATTCTCGTTTATTTATTTATTTTTTCTAATTCATTCTAATTCTTTTGAATTTTACTTGCATTGTCTTGCAGTCTAATGAATTTATCCTCAATTCATTACAATTTACCTTCAATCTTTATAAATTTTATCAAATTCTTTCAAATTATCTTCAATGCACATTCTATATAAAACATGTTACTAGATTGAAATATTCGTCTTTAAATAATAATCGTCAGGGAAAAATAAAAATTAGTCACGGAAAAATAACGGTGTAGTTTGTTTTGATCAGAAATGAAAATAGCATAACTTCCACTGTCAAAATACCCTGTCAGGTGATAAGTTTATGATAGGAGGTTTGGTTGTGAATGAGGGAAGCAAGTAATTGACGTGTGCGTTCAGGAAAAATCGCATGTTCTGCATCCGCGATAAATGGAATAAAAGTTACCTTGGTATGAGTGCAGGGTTGGATATCGATATGTACTTATGTCTACGACGCAGCGGTTATAGCGTGCAGGGTTTCACGCTACTGCATGCCCGAAGGTAGCCAACTAACTTTGCTCTCTTTTTTTGACGATCGATAAGGGTGAACTTTCATTTTGGATCTCTTCTGTTATGAAGAAATTTAATTATAAACGAGTAATTATTATGAGATTATGCAAATATTCCTTCTTTTCATTGATTTAAAAATAAAAAAAATAAAAAAAATAGTAAAGTCACATAAAGGCAAAAAAGAATATATGAAATAGATAAGGGAACATTCATTAATTATTCACAAAGAAAACCAAAGAATGAATATCATATTGCTCGCCTTCCCAGATTTTCATTGATTATTTTTATCGGGCCCGGATCATAGCAACCCCCGGCAAGTCACATTTGCGGCGAGTCACATTTGCGGCAAGTTACATTTGCTGCAAGTGACATTGCGGCATCTCTCATTTGGAAAAAATGTGGAGTCTACAAAACATTAGTAAAAAGTAGTGAGTTGACTTAAATTATTTCTGTGACCAATCACAGCGATGTCTTTCCACACCTAACGAGACGTTGGAAAGGGGTGGGGGTGTGTACTGCATTATTTTTGTGATTAATCACAGGGATTTATTGCAATTTTGAAGCTCGGGGGAAGTCTAAGGGTAGAAAGCCATTTCTAAATTTTTTATAAGAATCTCTAAGAACGAGACAAACATTTTTGCCGCAAGTAACACAACATGAGGGGTGAGACTTCAACAAATAGAGAAAAATTGTTTTGGTTCACCCTGATTTTGAGCCTCAAACAGATTAAAAATTTATTTAATTCGAAACTTCGTAATTTCTAACGTTTTTCATTTCTAGTTGTTCTGTTATGAAAGCTTGAATGTAAAAACATTTAATTTTTGAACTTCTTGAACTAATACAAACTAATAATGCTTTCCATTATTAATGGTACAATTTTCGTTTCAATCGAAAATTGATCAGTTTTGAATGATTTTAATCTGTTCTATTTCAAATATTTTGAAGTTTTCATTATTCAACTTTGAACTGTTTGAATTTGAAATTCTTTAATTATCGATATATTTCTAATTATTCATTTTTTAACTTATCTTTAAATTGTTCAAAAATATCAGGACCGTTTATTTCCAACAAAATTATAGAATTCTGAAGGCGTTATAAATTACAATTTCTTCTTTTTCAAATTCTTAAATTTCAATTTATATAGTTTATGAAGTTTGTTTTTTGCGATTTGAAAATTCAGAAATTGACGAGTTCCTTCTAACTTCTACGTTATGAGTATTAGCAATGTGGAACTGAATCAATGTCGAAGCTGAAGTTGAAATTTGTATTTTGGCTATTGTTCAATTAATCTAATTTTACAGGAGAAGCATAAAATATTTCTACAGGAAAAATCTACAATGGATTGAGTAAATTATAATTTTTTTTGCAGGCGGATGAACCATTTCGTAAAAAAATCGATAAAAATAGTGCTTACATAAATCGTTAAGAAAATCATCTGACATACATTTTTAAAATGTTTTCTACAGAAAAATCACACTGATTAAGACAAAAATGAATATTTTTAGTATTCTAGTACAACATTTTTAATTTTGATAATATATCCAATTGTTAAATAAGAGTCAAAATGACATAATCACCGTCAAATTGTTCAACAAATTGAATATTTTATTATAATTCATTGATTTCATTTCAACGCTTTGAAATTTTTAAATATTCTAATAAATTTACATACAAAATTTTAGGGTAAAAAATCTCAAAACCTTAATTTCTTCACTGAAAGCTTTTCCTGCTTCAATTGCAAATTGAAACATTCTCTATGTCAAAATTTTAAGTTCGGCTTGGAATCCATCCTGTATTTGATAATACATGATTGATTGAAAAAAAAAAAATTCAACCTTTAGGCTCATCTGTAAGGAATATCATATATCGATACAAGAGGCCAAATAGTCGGTTTGCTCACTGCGAGTGTGAATACCCACCACGAACTCGATGGCGACATTGCCTACTGTTAATATACATCAAATATGACCTCGCTAACCCAAAACGATGTTGAAATAGCAACTGTTCACCATACTAGATGGCACTTATAGCAAATGTGATGAGAAAAATGTTTTGGTAACCACGGAGAGCATTTTGCTCACCGGCGAAAGAATTTTGCTCATCGCCTTCGCCAACGATGCGGCTTAGACAATTTTCGATTTATGTTAACGGTGGCCAAACAAGGTTTTTGTATGTATGTGTAAAGAAAAATGTATTTTGATTTTAACCTAAAAACACGTGCCTGTTAATATCAATATTTCTCATATTAAATTTTGTATAAAGGCAATACCAAGTTTCTGGTATGTTTTTTATGCAGTGTGCAAGATTTCCTCTCGCGTCAGGACAATCGAATATTCGACCCCTACGTTGAGTGCCGTTGATGCCATTTAAACCACCGTGTATCAATAATCAAGTAGTTTTTGGTAGGTTTCATTGATTTCCGATATAGCTCCACCGATTCGCACGGCGACAGGTAGGATAGGGAGCCTACATGCCCAACATCATAATTGATTGAACCTGTGGCATGATATCCGTCCCAACTATCCCCCTCTCGACATATCTGTTAAGTGATCTAAAATTAAATTCCAATTTAAATTTTTATTCTTCAGCTCGTGTTAGGTTGTAATGAAACTTGATGTAAAATATAATGTTACTGATGTTATGACATATTGCATTTTGGTGTTGATTACAAAAAAATTATTATCGATATTTCAGATACCAATATTGGGATCTGTATGAAACTTACGGACGTATTAAATAATTTAAAACATCTAACCCCGAACTTGAATGTAACGTAACTCGAGTAATTTTGAAATGTTTAAAAAAAAAACGAGGAGTCCATATATCTTTTATGTAAGATTACAATTTTACCGTGTTTCTTGAAAATTGAATGACCTCTTGCAAATCATGCCACTTCTGGCGTGTATTAAACTACTACATGTATCATTCATAAATGAATTAACAGTCTACTATACCTGATATTTTCAAGAATAGAATTTCTTCTTTCTAATAATGAAGACTCTACACTATCATTTAGGAATACAACTATCCTTGAAAGATTTATTGCATTGCGTGATATATAAATGTAGACGTGATACAAAAATATTTAAATAAACCCTACTTGCTACATACAACAGTAAGAAATATTCAGTGGTGGAATTTTTTTTCGAAATTTGATCACGTATTTCTTATTTCAGACACTTTTCAACTTTATTTTCGCTCAGGTTGCAAACGTTAACATTTTAAATTTGATAATTTAGAGGAGAGTGACTTGAACTTTATAGGTTTTCGAACTGAATAATGAGTAAAAATACCTATATATTTAATTGTATATTATGCGCCGAGGCGCATAATGAGAGTCTTTACGCGACGAGCGGAAATGCTCGCAGGACTTATCTCGCCTCGGCTTCGATCGTCCTGCGAGCATTGCTGCACGTCGCGTGAAGACCCGAATTGTGCGCCGGGGCGAATGACTATTTTGTTTCACGACGGTTCATCTATAAGTTTTGTTGTGACAGCGAAGAGTATCATAATGCTGTACATTACGATACAGCGGAGGGTAATCTGTAGATTTATCTTTCTCTGTCTCGTAGAGTACAATATTACGATGCTCTACTCTTTCGCATAAAAAAGCGTAAATGCACCGGAGTCACATAAATGAAATAATGTCTAATAATTTTGTATAAGTTCAATGATCAAAAAGGGATTGTGTCATGATGCAGCTTGCCACTTACTTGGCGTTATTTAATTGAAAAATTAAAGAATGTAATTTCGACATAGCGACGTAACTATTCACTTCTAATCATTTTTAAATTTTTACTGAGATCATATTTTTTAAACAATTTCTTTTGTTCCTTGTATTTATGGAACAATTGTCTTTAAAAATTCTCAGTGAAAACCCCTTCTAATTCTCAGGAACAACTGATGTAATGTGTTTTATGGACAATGTCCTTTTCATCGATCTGGATAATTCGTGAAAGGTTAGATTTGTGAGCTGAAATGATTTTTTTATTTTTATGTTGTCGCGAATGAGTGCTTTTAGCGCTACCAACCGAAGAATCAAAAACTTTCATGCATATGAATTTCATAGTTTCGGTATATACTAAAATTCGTATACGTATTTACTATATTCAGCTGCGCAAGCGCGTTTTGATTTACGCTAGTCGGGTGACATAGCTGGTGGCATTTGTTCACATTTGTTTGAGTTCTTTGTAATGCTAAAAGGTTCTGCTTCTTTCTGCGAGGATCTGCGAAATCTTCTCTTTAAAAGGTATGTTCAATTTAATGAAGTAAATGTAGCCTAACGATATGATTATTTGAAAATAAAAACTTTTTTCTTTAATTTCATTTTGATCTTATCATGTTTACAGATGATGAAGACGGAACCCACGCGAGTCGGAACGCTTATACTGAATTTAGTATATGCGTATACTAAATTTCGTATACATATATACTGAATTTAGTATACGCGTATACTAAACTTCATGTACGTGCATACTAAATTTAGTATATGCATATACTAACTTTACTGTACGCGGGTATACTAAATTTAATTTCATGTTGTGCATTCTTGCTTCCATTACATGTATACTAAATCTAGTGCCGATTTTTCTAACAGTGTAACTATAGGTTCAGTATGATGAAATTCCGCTTCACTGGATTTTAATTTGAGTTGATACTTCTGGGGATGATATCTTTATGAATTATTTTCTCCAGAGTTCTAGTATAATGTCTTCATTGCAAGTTGATTATTTGAATTATCTTCTATTCATTCTGATTCTTCGCAATGCGTGAACAATTAACTTTCCTGTAAATTACGACTCAGGAAACATATGCATCGTTCACGAGCTATAGGAAGACTGAAATTCCCTACCCTAGCAACAATAGCTTCGTGTCAGATTTATATGAAAAATCTCTTTTTTTTTAGAAATTTTAAAATCAGAAGTACTAGAACCACCAGAACATTTTTTGCAAAAATGTAATTAACATTTTTTAATTATCTCTTTTTCTTGAAAAAAAAAACAGTTTTGCTATCTGTAAGTTCTGTTTTAAATATAATGTAAAGCCAGTGTACTTTATTTGATTAATTGAAGTACAACATCAAACATATTACATACATTTTCAATTAACGTAACCGCATCTACTTCTTCACAAATTAGAAAATATTTTCGTCACCCTTGCATTTAATTAAAAACCAAGGAACTGTATAATTGTAAGAGAAAACAGACGAGGTAAAATTACGCAGTGTAATTGTTTGTTAATCTGTAACTTTTTTATTACATTTAATTTTCGAAACCTGGAAATTGGAGAAATTGTGATACTCACTTCAAGTAGGAATGTGGAACCCCTTGAACTGCATCCGACAAATGACAGCAGCAGACTGTACATTGGTAAAATAAAGAGACAATTTGGACAATGGCGGACAAAGTTTGAATCATAGACAAGTGAGTTTTCAATTGCCTAAGCGTGCGGAGTACAGGTTGTTTATATGCTCAGTAAAAGCCACCTAAAAGAGAACTGAGTTTCGAGAGGAAGCTTGAATAATTCAAGGGAAATTTAAGCGACTTTAGAGTCACTGGAAATTGTGTCAATTTATGGAAAATTTTACAGTATCAACATTCAGAATTAAATTATATTTGATTTGATTTTAACGAGGAAAGTACTCTAATTTCTTTGACATTATCTGCTCTTTAGAAATGCATGATTAAGCCGAAGAATCAAAATTCAATGATGCAGGATTTTAATTTTATAGAGATTCAAATGTGCATTTATACCCCACACATTAATATTGAGGGTGGCCCTATAAGTCTAGGAAATGATATAAATCAGGGAAAAGTCAGGGAATTTTCTTGATTTGGGAAAGTCAGTGAAAAGTCAGGAATTTCGGAAAAAAATTTGCAGAATTGAGAAGTCGAACAACGTTATTGACCTTTTTTTTAATCGAAGGTTCATCTCTTCGATTGAAAACTTAACTTATTGTTTGAAATCTCGTTCTTTTGGTTTTAAATTAATTTTTTTCAACTGAAAATGTAACTTTTCCTTTTTTTCCAAATTGGCCTTTTTTAGTTAAAAATTCGTCTTTCTTGGTAGAAAAGTAAACTTTTTGGTTTGTAGTTTGCTCTTATTTGTTTAAAATTGCAACTTTTTCGTTGAAAAATAACTTTATTAATTTCTATGCTTTTCTATGCTTAAATTCTATGCTGAAACTGTTACAAGATTTAAATGTTATTATTTGAATATTAATGACCAGGAAAAATGAAACATTGGTTTTGGAAAAAATCAGGAAAGAGTCAGGGAAATTTGAGAAAGAAGTTTTTCGGATACCCTGAAACTAAGGCATTTTTTAAATTTTGAGAAAAATACACTTCAGATATGTGTATTACAAAATTTGCGAAAATGTCAACAATTCTATTCCTTTCTGTAAAAATGAAAATTCTAAGAAAATAATTGACAATTCTCAAATGAGAGGGAGCATATTATTAAAAAAGTTCAGATAGAACTTTGTAGTGCTAATATTTGATGATGATAATAATAATAATAATAATATCTGGATTGTCCTACCTTATTTTTTCATGATATAATGCAATTAAAAATTTCAAGTAGAAAATGTTGGGTGGACCGGAGAAAAATTTGCAATGTAATTAAATCTCCTAATTATTATTTGATATTATATGATTTGCTTCAAACAGGTCAGTTTTATGCGAGGAGTAACATGTTTCCCGAAGCGTCGAGAAAAATCTGGTTATCCGTCAAATATTGAAAAATAACTGTTTTATGCTGAAAAAATTAAGAGCAAGTTGGGGCAGAGTTGTACATAATTATTTTAAAAACTAATGAAAAGTAATTCTGGGTTAAATATATTTTTTGACTGCGAGACTACCACTATAGGATAAATCACATACACCTATATAAAATTTCAAATTTCGTTATTTTCGAACTTTAAAAAAAATTACTAATGTTAATTTGGATGGATCTTGAAAAGTTTATCTACGAGAAAGTCTCATTTTTATGAATTTCGTCAAACTAAAATATATTTTATGTGGGGTCTATGTTTAAATTACCCTACAAATTTCTTGAGCATAAACGTTCTCGCATTAAAAATGTACATACCTAAAATAATATAAAAATACGTGAAAATTTCTAAAAATTGGGCATCCTCCTTTAATTATTATTTGAAAATATTAAATAAGAAAATATATATGCCAAAGTCTCTTGTCTAAATTTTTTTGTTAAATATGTCATATAAAAATGGTGGGTAATAGTTTAATTGTGTAGTTCACTTCTGATGATTTTACACTTCACTTTTTGGTACACATTTACTTATTTCTGTAGCGCTTGAAAGAAATGTTAGATAGTCAAATAAGAAGCTGTAAAATATATAGGATGCAGAGAAATGCATTTCATCCTTGTCCACCTTGACAATCAGGTTTCATACAGCTTTGAGTATAATCTTAACCATGAGTGGCTCACTACTGATATCTTTACTGATATATTACAAAAAAATTAATATTTCTGATTTAAAAAAATACTAAGGCTAATGAATTTTTAAACGTTATTTTGGCAATGCCAGAATTATTTTGAATTTACCTTAATTTTTTGTAGATTATGTATTCTTTTAAATTCTTAATTGAATTACGGAATTCAGGTGTACATAATAATTGATAGTGTTTTACCAGTAGTTATTCAGTAGCAGGCCTGCATTAGTTCTGCTGTTTATTCCTGAAATAAACTCATCAATTATTTGATCAACAGAGCAGACGTGTATAGATTTTCTCAAATTCACTGAGTAGACTATAGCAAAATATAAAATATACACCTTCCACAAGTTTAAACATAAACACAAATACTGAAATTCTTGATGTATCTTATCGCAAACAAGCAATATTATATATTGCATTGACAATTGATAATAAAAATAGAAGAACAAGATTGCTGATTAAAATTAAAAATTGCGCAACTTCGAGATCTAACAATTATTTTAATTCGGATGGCATTTTCTGGTTTAGCCCTCGGCCTTTTAGTAAATCGTGGATTGAATTTGCTTACGTGCACTTTTGTATACTTTTACATTCTTATTCATGAGAGGAAAATGGAATCGTCCCAATTTTCTATCTCTAGTTTTTAACCGATCTGGTAGGCTGGAAGGAAGTATTTTTGTTTTCGAAAATCTCATTGTCTGAAATTGTCAACTTTTTTAGAATCACTCTTTAGTAGATGTAAGCGAATTTCACAATCAGGATGTAATTTTAAAACCCGAAGCTACTTTGAGAACCAGCTTCAAAGTATGACTATAGTCAATTGGGAGCTTAAATCATAATTTTCGATTTAAGGTAGTGTCGTGCCAAATATAAGATCTCTGGAAAAAATATTTTTTATACTTTCAGGAATTAAAATGATATTATTAGTCATGTTTTATGAAAAAAAACATTATTTTTTGTAAAAAAAGTTAAAGACTTACAAGAAAAAATTATTTTAACCATATTTATTGTACTTGAATTTTTTCTTACTGTCGCTTCTTTCCAATTTTGAAAATAAATGAATAATCTTCAAATATCGTTATTTGTTCCAAAAATGTTTAAAAAAATAATAAAACTTGATTATCTTCCAGAATTTTTTGCTTGAATTATCAGAAACAATTCGATATGAAGACATGATTGAACCGCAAAAATCTCCTTGACAATGAATTTGACAAATTTACATTCTGAAGATGTGCAAAATTGATCTTTTATAACAATGGTTTCTTAGCGTGATCAATTTAAATTCCTGCAGTGATAAAATGGATTTGAAAATTTATTCAGCGCGATTGTCTAAAGTTTGACACCAATGGTTTCTCAATTTATAGAAACATTTATAAATTTAAGAAAACTGAATGTCCAGTTCAGAAGGTGTAAAGCTGTCTCAAATAAAAATCAAATTCTTTATTTTATAGTTATGTTTTCTAAATGAGTGAAGTAATCTACTGGTGTCGATACACAGCTTCTATTACTTTTTTCTGCCTGGAGAATGTTTTGCCCCAACAAAATAAGCCATCATTTATTAAAATTCAAAAATTTGTTAAAATCATAGAAAAATTATTTTTTTCGGAGATCTGATTTTTGGCACGACAATTATACCTCAAGTTACAATAGTTATGATATTTAAAATAATGTTGAAATTTACGCATAATAAAGTACGAAAACAACCGCCAAGCGCCGCGCTCGTATCGCGCACAGTGAATGTGCCCGCCACAGGCGAGCATACTTTTTTTATGAAGTTTGCGATGAACTTGGCAGCTCAAATGAAATGGAAATAATATCGCTATTTGTTTTCTTTGCCGTGTAATCTTTTATTTATCTTATTTTAACAGAGACTGAAGAAAGTGATTATATTGGTCATTATCATAATAAGAATGAGATCGTTGACTAAGATCTTAGAGAGGGTTCCGACCAATAACAGGCTCAAGTGTTGGAATTCGATTTGCTGAGGCATTTTTTCGGAGGTTCGATGAAAAATTGAATAGTTATAGGACGGGGACGGTAATTCTACCGAGGGCAATGCGAATTACTTTTCGCGGAGTAAATTCCGAGGCTACACCTCGACGCGCGTACTATGTAATGACCCGTCACTTTTTGCTTTACGTGGAACAAACGATCTTAGCTCGAGAATTGCGGACAGTACACGATACTGAACTTGGGTCCCGACAACGAAACGTCTATGCACATCCTTCTATTCTATCGTACCCGCAGCTCGCAACGAACCGTTAAGCCGTTTACAGCCTAGTAACTTGTAAAGGGATACGAAATGGGCGAACGATCGTCGATCTCGCTTGGTCAGATACGAGCCATGTCATTTCTTTAATATCGACATTTCGCGAATGAAAAAGTTACATCTTAAAGCACTTGCGTTCTCGTAAAAGTGATGTACCTGACGTTCTGAAAAGTTTTGAATACACTTTTTTCGAATTAAAAATAGTGTTAAATTACTTTGTCATAAAGAAACTTTTTTGAATGGGACAAGTGTTTGAGGAAAATTGGTGTAAGCCCTTATGAATGTGGTATAAAGGCGTTTATTTGGGTGATTTTGTAAAACGAAGGGTAACTTTAAATTTCTCTTTCGGAAGCACTTACACCATTCAAAAAACTTTTTTTATGACAGGGTAATTTAACACTATTTTTATTACGTAAAAAGTATGTAATTGCGTTAATTTGGATGATTTTGTGATTTTGTAAAACGTAGGGTGACTTTAAATATGTATGTTTTCCGGAAGCACATTCCCCACTCAAAAAACTTGTTTTATGACAAGGTAATTTAAGACTATTTTTTATTCGAAAAAAGTGCATTATGGCGTTAATTTACTTGATTTTGTGATTCTTCAAATCTAAGGGTGACTTTAATAGTAGTTGATGTGGCAGTCCCCTAAAACTGATTTTTTTATGCGAAGCTCGAGGATGTTCTCAGCAGGAGCAGTCGGTGAGCCGTAGATGAATCGAAGGCGCATCCGTAGTCGAGCCGTCGACGGAGCTACGCTCTATACAATATTTTTTCATACATTGATATAAAGAAAAATTAAAAGAGAGTTCGGGATGAGTGGTCAAGTATTTTTCATAAGCTTGGCTAGTCGACCCGAATTTTCGGGATGACTAGTCAATCCTCTGTTCCAACTCCACCAATTTTTCGGGACGACTAGACACAGCCTTACATTAATCGTCAACGCGATAGTAAGGTTAACACTCCTGAAAACTGCCCTAAATAGTAATTTATGTGGCAGGCGTGTTAAACTGTTTTTTTTTCAGGTGAGGAGGATGTTTTCAGCAGGCGTAGTCGATGAGAGGTAGACGAGACGTCGGTTGAGCTAGAGGCGAGCCGAAGAAGAAGCTGAAGGTGAGGTGCAGGCAAGCTGACTGCTCCTTCTGCAAATGCCACTCGAACTTTCGGTAATTTTTGAAATTTTGGAAATATATGGTAGTTTCGGTAATTTTTGAAACTTCATAAATTTCTGGTTACTTTATAAATTTCTGGAAATTTAAGACATTCAAAAATTTCGATCCGTTTTTGGGTAATTTATATTAATTTATCGGTAATTTATGGTATCTTATCAGTTCGTGCTGGTGTAATGACTACTCATAATCACTCTTAAGTTAAACGTCAACGCGACAGTGAGTTAACTACTTCTGAAAATTGCTGTAAAAAGCCTTTTTAAGGCAGTTGTGAAGAATGACCATATAATATGCCATTTTACGGAACGAAAAAAGGTGTCAAAAAGCGACTTTATCATGCCTATGCCGAAAAAATTTATTTTATGAAACCACTTACCCCATTCAAAGAACTTGCCTGTCTTCCTGGACTAATTCTGCTAGGCTAATTTTAGGAAAAAATACTTTTTCTATTTCGTTCATTTGAACGTTCAGAACTTAAGTCACATGCAAAAGTGCTTGAGGTAAAAGTACCTATCCTTATTTTACCTTATTTTTACCTTATCTTACCATGCCTTATTTTTATATGCATGAAAAGCCTTATAAAAATTACTCATTAATTTGATTACTCGTAAAACTGTTTCATGAATGGTTCATGTTTCATAATAGGTACTTTTACCTTATTCGATACTCAATTATCGCCTTCAGTGTCGGAACTCATCTTGCGTTGAAAAATTGTAGTACTTTTCGGTCGCTTTGGACGTACAAAAAAGTCTATAGTAGATTACCTCCGCTGGATGCATTTAAAGGGCTTTATTTTTCAAGGGGATTATTATTTGGAGGTAAAAAAAAGGAAAATAAAAGGGAAGATGAATGCACAGAAGATCAGGAAAAGTAAATAATAATATTCTTAATTGATTTGAAGCACTGAAACTTTTTATATTTTAACCTTACAATGACACACTAAACTCCAATGTTGCAAATTTTTATCAAAAAAAAAAAAAAGATCAAAAAGTTGCACAAGGGAAAAACGAATTCCAAATTTGACTCCTTCGTATTCAGTGTGAAATACATTGGAAATAAATCCAAGTAGTGGGTAATGTCGCTTTACGATACATGATGATGTGATTTTATAATATTTTATATCGAGCCTGATATAATGCATTTAAAATTCACATAAGTAATTTCAAAATAACTTCTAAACTCTTGTTCCCCGCTAACTTTATAGTCTTGAAAATATATTGCATAGATTAAGCGCTTTGTCCCCTGGTCTAAATTAAAAACATCGATTAGGTTTCCTAGACATTCCATCGTTATATTATATTCTCGAACGCCAATTGAAAAATGTTAATAAAGCGAAGATAATTGAAGAAATATAGTATGGATTTAATTAAGTCCACTCTCAAATAATGTATGCATTGTAATTTTAAATTTGGTTGAGAATTACAAATTACTGTAATCTTGCATTACTTTCGTGTTGTGGAAATATGAAAAAATCTCAAATATTTAAAACTCTGTATGGTAAAAGAATAACGCAATTGTTGATGATCGCATTGATAAATTTTGGTGCATTTCAATTGAATCAAAATACGTGAGTTCAACTGAATTCAAGGCAATTTACCCAAAAGTAATACAATTGAATAGGATTCAGTGAAATTTAATGAGCTTAAACATAATCGAATGGGTTTATTCAAAGGTTTCAAAAGGTTTCTTCAAAATTTAAGTATATATTTCTTCAACAAATGCTCTAAACCTCATTTTTTCATATCAAGAAACCATTTTTTCAAAAATTCTTATGATAAATGAAAATAACGTGAAAATCATTTCGAAATTGTGGTAGGCAACATTTTGTCATTGATATTGAAGGAGTAACAATGGGCCAAAACATTCGGATTTCCCTGAAACAGAATTACCGTTATTTAATTTCTCGAAAACGAAAAAAAGTATTATATTGCCTCAAAGATTCAAACGTAAATGTCACAAGCTATTTTTTGATTCCCAAAGAAAGTGCCATATATACAGAAAAAAAAGATCAACAACATTTTTGATCTAAAAAAATATTGGTGAAATTTAAAATAAAATAAAAGTTATCTTAACTATTCGATAGACCGTACAAAATCGATCAGAAACATGCACGTCAGAATTCTTTATAGCATACGATAGCAGTTAAATATATTCGAAATGGAACCTGTCCACACAAAATCCAAAATTTCATTCCCTCCATTCAATCAAATATTTATCCAAATGACTTGAATATTTTGCCATGGACTACCAATTATCCAATAGTTTCTTTTTTACAAACGTAGATAAATGTGGCATTCCATTTCATATGAGCGCACTGCTCAAAACAAATGTTTTTCGTTTTTCTTCAATCTGCGATAAATTTTAGTACTATTGGACCCTATTGTAGATGCAGAACCACAATCCTCCATATTGCCGTTACCGAGATATGGTGTGTGGTACTTGGTACACCTAGGTGTGCAGGGAATTTTTCAAAGAAATTTTATTCTATCAAAATCAAAACAAAATTTCTAGTTTATAACCCTAAATGGATATGATGGACATTTTGGAATATTTTGAGATATTAATTTAAATAAATATGTAATTGCAAAACTCTAGGAATCTGAATTCAGAATCTAACCCCCGCTTGAACCTACTTTATATTTCCTCATTTGTTTTTCATTTAATTCTAATAGATTCTGCATTCAGACTCCTCGAATTTTGCAATGTAATTATTTTAATTAATACTTTAGGATACCAAGGAATATTCATTTGAGGTTATAAGTTAAAGATTTGAAGCTTCCTTTTAGTATGCAATTTATTAAAATCTGAAGATACGTATTTTGAAATATTCGGAATTAAAATTTTTAGTGTAAAAAAACTATAGAAAGGACATCTATTTTTGAGAAATGATTACCACCGTCGAAAATTTGGTCAAACTTTCTTTTTAATTCGTTTATCACAATCTTCATTCAGTTCGGGTTTGACGCAATAACATTTCATTGAATAACGGTTTGTACACCTAATTTTACCAACTACCACCCACTATATTTTGGTCATTTGTGCTGGGCAGTGCGCTCATATGAATTAAATTGCCTCAAATATATATTACTTTTGTATAGAAATTTGACTTTAGAAAAGGTTTTTTGTGTCCTGAAAAGTTAGGATATCTAGAGAGACAGCTCTAATATAATACCCTTCATTTACAGACCACAATCTATTCTCTAAATACTCAACGTGAAGCAGATTTCACTTATAATATGCTTCGCTTAGTTCCGCTTCGTGCGCGAATCAGATGAGAGTATTTGGTGGGTGTAGTTGCAACTAAGTGCAAAATGTGAACACACATGAACTCCTTGTGTTCGGACGTTGTAGGTATTGCGCGAAAGGAGATAATAATTATCATGGCTGGCCGGGCAATCTTTGAAGGTCGACCCGCGCCACTGCTTCCTTATTGTAGTCGAGACGCGCACCTGCAGTATATTAAATACATGTTATGAGATCGTGATGTTTCAGGAACGCAAAATTCACAGATGTAGTATGCTATCTACTTTTGCCGACAAATATTCTCTAACATGCATAATAACGGTTGTAAACACATTTATTATTTGAAAAGTACATAAGTCCAACAGTCCATAACGCCAGTTACAGAGTACTAAGTAATCTTAAAAACTAAATAATCGCCATGTGAACATTATACATCTAGTCATGGTCACCAACAATGTTTCAATCATAACTTAGAAAGAATCTTAAGAATTTTAAAAATTGGAGTGTAAGATATAATCATGAGTTACTTTTACGAATTCGAAAAGAGAAGCAAAGAACAAAATAGATACGATCATACAGCCTAAATTGTGGAGAGCGACAACTCATTTTTTTTAAATGTAGAAAACTGTACCGAGTTAAATAATTCAGAGCATTGAAGAGTAACATTTCTAGCAATATTAGACCTTCATATGGATCGCGAGAAACTTGAACAAAAAACAATATGTCCAAGAACGGACGCCTGTCTTTCAAGGACCATACCCCAAAACGATTTCAAAAAGATACTGAAACTGTAAAATGACATGTATATACTTTATGTTTCCTCCATGCTGTATATTTAACCCTTAAAGGACACTTGGGTTCACTGTGACCCCATGGGTTTTCCGATTTTTTCGGTTGTCTACGTTTTTTCAAGTATTTTTTCGAATAGTTCAATTATCACTGAGGCTTTGAAAATATGTTTTCCTATTTTGTATTGTTTCAACATCACTTATGATTTTTGTTCAGCCAAAAATATCTGGATGTGTGTCCTTTAAGGGTTATAAAAACGATTTTCACAACTTTCAAGCGTTTTGGACAATTTTACTGTGCTCGGTGTGCAAATAACAGATGCAAATTCAAGCTTGGCTCTAACAGTCAATTGAAATAGTAATATTAATGGCGCTGTGGTTTTAAAATGTTTGCACGTGCAGATAAGGAATCCTAAAGTTTTGCTAGAAGCAGTATTAGTATATCAACGTTGCATTATTTTTTTGTGAATGATAACACCCAATACTTTACACGATTGATAAGAAGCAAGAGGTCATTACACAGTTTGTTTAATTTTTCCAGGCTAACTTGTGGAATTTCAAAGGTATTGAGGCAGCAAACAGGATAATATAATTTGATATTATCAGCATAGACTAAGTAGTTACAAAGTAAGCCATGGAAAACATAATTTACAAATATAATTAATAATAACAGGCCTAGATTTGAAGCTAGGATACGCCCGATGTTGTCAGACATATAGAATCTCAATCACTTTTTTACAGAGAGTAATAAATTGAGGTCGCAAATTTAATAAAATAAAATATGATGATCAACTCTATCATATGCTTTTGCGAAATCAATATGAACGATATCAATCTGATCATAACTATCAAGAAGGACATGACTCTGTTGAGTGAGTATCAAAAGATTTATAGCAACTGATCTGCGTGGTGAAAACCATGTTGATTGCCAGACAAATTACTATGTATCACATTGAAGATAATTCTATAAATGCACATATCGTATAAAACTAGTTTACAGCCATTTTGCCCACCATATCTCTCTATTATTTTTCCATGTATTTTGATCCACTAAACACGAAAATCAAACATAATTTTTTTTTTATGAAAGCGTTTCCGATATATCAATGTTCAACATATTTTCCCCAATTGTCAGAGTTATTTCGATGCTTTTGAGTCTATCTGGAATTCTAAGTGACCGATTATCCTGAACGAGCACTCAAATTGAAGGCAACTAAACCCTCTCCAACTTTCTATGCTAAAGTTTTTAGATCGGCTCTAAAAATCGAAGAAAAAAATAATTCGAACATTCCACTCTTTAGAATTAGGGCATATTTTTTAGCTTTCTAAACATTCGGAAAAGTTCCAGATTCGAGCGCAAAGTTAAAAATTATTATAAGCGGTGTGACGAGAACAACATAGGAAGTCTTAATAAGTGAAGAAGGAACAAAGTTTAATCCTGCAGTGTGTTTAGCTGAAAGTTTTTTTATAGCCATGGATACATCATTTTCAGAGATCAATGAAGATTCGTCTATTAATGAATGTTTAGTACTTCAGCATATAGAAGGTAGTATCAAAGGTTTGTCTTTTAGTACTTTTGTTTCTATTCAATGTTTAAGTCAATAATATTAATCATGTATAATATTAATGACGATTTAAAATCATGTGCATTTCATTTTGAGTAATCACATGAGTGAGCTTATTTTTAATTTATATAAAATATATTATCAAATATATAGACGTTTATTCCAAAATTCATACATATGGGGCGTTATTTCTCAAGTATACCCACTCAAAAAGTCAAAGTTGTCCGATCCAAGTTAAAGTTAGGCAAAGTATTGTGCTATTGGATAGTACTTCATGCGACAAAAATTTTATCATTCGGATAAGTATTGATCGAGGGGGAGGAGGTGAAAGTTTTGGGATTTTCGTGGATATCGTCTATTTCGGCGATTTTAAACTCTTCTAATAGCATTTTAATTTTTGATTTATAAAAATAAGCGATGAGTATTCCGGTAGTAAATGTAATGCAGATTAAGGAACAAATTATTAGGATACCATCAAACCCCTAAATTAAGGGTCGAATTGAGGGGTAAGTAGATAAAAATCAGAAAATTCGCGGAAAAACATTGTAAAGTGTTTTCGTGGGTGGTAAAAACGATTCAAATAACCATTATTCTCTACTGTGTGGATGGTTCCTCGTTTCCTCCACTCTAGGGTATATTCGAAGAAGGCGTTTTGAAGTCCTTATTATTATAAAAGTGTTATTCAGAAAATAATTATTTTAAACAATTATAATTGTTGATAACTAGTAATTTTCTATTGCTAATCAAGTAATATTAATAAACTATTATAATAATAATTTTGTTCTGACACAACACTCTTTCTTATTTTAACAATGAATCTTCCATCAATCTTCATTACTGCTATCTTCAGGTTCAGTCGTCTGTCTGAAAATGCAATTTTTTTTTCTTAAATAATTATGTATATGATGATAATTATTACTAAATGTTTTTATCTTACCCTGGCACCAGAAAGCGTTTAATATCTTCAGGAATGTTCTTTTCTCATGAATTTCTAGCCTTCTATCCAAATAAACCATTGATATGATCGGGTCAGACACGTATACTCTCCTATTGACAGTGTCCAGGATAGCTTTTTCTCTACTGATTCTTCTGGAATGTTCCCAAACGGTCTCTATATGAATTTTGCGCACACTTTCGAGAGCATCTTCCGCATAAAACGCAATAGGCATGGAAAACTGCCGCACAATATTAGGACCATATTCTAACAACTTATGCATGGAAGGGTTCATGCAAGCCCATGGATATCTTAGATAGTGGAGTTTGTAAGTTAAATTACTAATCTTTTTAAGCTCATCTACTGCAACCTCCAAGGTACTTCTATGAACATTTATGATGGTAGCGAGATTGTAAACTAACTGCTCATCAATATCTAGAACTTTGGCAAAATCTTCGAGTCTGTCAAGGAATTTGCGAGCAAGATTTCCATTGTTTGACGTTCCTTTACCTTGTATTACCTGATCAACTCTTATTTTAAAAGCATCAGATAATCTATCTCTCACCTGATCGGCGTGCAAATCAACAGACTCTCAAATTAATATATTGCTTATTGATATACTTAATACATAATTGAAAAAAAAGTTCATTCAAAAAGTTACCTTTTATTTTTTTGGTCACATCCCATATTTTCACTTCTTTTTTATACGCAATATGAAGCAGATTGTCAAAAATTTTCATTTTGCAGTGTAAAAAGCCTAAGCCATGAGATAGTGATCCTTCCTTTGGTGTGAATTCTGCCTTTTTATTGTTGAAATTGTGGGATGTCACCAGACACACTGGGCACCTTTGAGTGGCTTTATTTTCTACAATTGCGTTCACATTTTTCCCATCGAAAAGGGTTCTTGACACTGAAAATTAAACCTTCACTATAACACGTTTGCCCATTGTGAATCTGAAAGGCTTAAGATGTTTCATTTCTTCGCCCAAACGATTGTACTCTTCGAGAGCCGTTTCATAGTCTTCTTTTTTATGTGCGATTTTCAAAGGCAGAAAAAATCGGTTGCTTTGAGGTGTAGGATTATTCCAGAAGTATTTCGGATTAGACAGACTTTTAAGTTGAATTATTTGTGCTCCGCATGCAAAAAGCGATTTGTGTGCACTTCGGTCATCATCCTCCTCGTATTGAAATTTCTGCTGAGGGTTTACATATCCAGAGGCACCATCAAAGCCAGTCGTCACCGACAACTTTATGCTATTCATGGCATTTTTGGGTCAGTCTGATCTAACAGCTTCGCATAATCTTTCAGCAGTATTTTCTAGCAACTGTTATAGTTGAACGGAGACCTCTATCTTTGGTTGAAAATTATGAAAATTTAATTTAGAAACAAATTTTTTTTATTAATGTAGGCAATTGAAAATAAAATGTTAATACTTTAAGTGAAACAGCGATGTTTGCAAATCAATTAATCAAGTCATCTTAATTTTGTGTATAGCATGCTGAGAGTTGAATCGAGTACGTTTGATAAAGTCGCATACACAAAATGAGAAGACGCATCGCATGTACGAAACATTGAACCTACTATTTTTAATTTCACAAATTACTTTGAAATTTAGAGTGAAAGGTTAGGTTTTTCATGTACATTATTATTAAGTTTAATAGATTATTAGAAATGAAACCTCTGAAATATTGTGATTCTTTGGCCGACATTCTCCTTTAGCAAGTCCAAAAGTATTCCAACAAGGAAATATTCGACAACCGCGATTGTTAGTGTCTTTCAGCAATATTTCATAAGAATTTTTCGATAATTTAACCTCCAAGCACAGGCACAGAGCTAAAGCTGATTCATTGATGTGCTTTTCAACTACATTTAAACTATTACTTTTGGTGTCTTGATCACTCGACTCGTCAACTTTCATCGATTCATTGTCAAATACATCATTTTCTAATCTCTTTTCAAGAATATTTAAATCTATTTCTAATACTTTAGCATTATTATAGCGTTCATTATTTGACAGTTCCACAGCACGTAACCTTATCGTACTGCGAGAAGCTTGATGTATCCCAGTAGGTTTTCTACCAGCATTTTCTTTGATTCTAGGTGTTCTTCTAGGTCGCCCAGGTTTTTTGGGCGTTTCATTTCTTGCATTACGCATTTTTGCTCTGTTATAACTCTTTCGAGATTGTACTCTTTGTTTTTATTTTATATTTTCAGGTGTACACAAAAACAGCTGAGATTCTAGAATAAATTATATCACATAACAAATGACATATATTTAACTGTTAAGGTCAAGTCACGTAAAAATATAAAGTCTTCAGAATGCCTTCTTTGAATATTCTCTAGAGTGGGGGGAACGAGAAACTATCCACACAGTAGAGAATAATGCAGAAATGGTTGTCGAAATGATGTTCAGCACCCACGAGAACCATTTGCAATTTCATTCTGCGATATTTTGCGTTTTCAGATACTCGCTGTCCATTTCCACTCCTAGAAAGGAAAAGTACCATCCATATAGATGAGGTTTTTGAAGAAATGGTTATTAGAATTGTTTTTACCACCCTGCAAAATACTTTACAATGATCTACATTACATTTACTACAATTAAAAGACAAACTTTGTATCGATATCATGATTTCCCTTTGAGATTCAGCAAAAAGAATAGCAAAAGGTCATCCATTTTTTAAACATATCACCCCTTACTTCAACCCCTACAATAAGCAATGTAGGCATTCGTACATATTTTTCTTTAATCTGCGTAACATGAACATCATCTTAAAAAAAATGTGTTGAGTTATCTCTATTCTTTCTCGTTATATTAGGTTTTAAACCAGAAAAATGCAATTTGACCTATAGTGCAGTGTACCGTGGTGCCCTCTTGGTTAAGACTGCCATCATTTAAATGCCTGCATTACATTCACTGATGAATTTTGAAAACATTTTGAAAATCAAGTAATTGAACAAGAGGTCGGGTCGAAAAAGTTATTTTATGGATTAAGCGAAATTAAAGCTCGAAAATTTTTTCATGCAGATGTCTGGTCTTCTATCTGCCTTTTTTCCTACCCTTCGTTTTTTTAGTGACAGTTGTTTTCACTTTGTTTTCTAATTTTATTTTTTTTTTATTTTGGGAAGTAGTCGTATTTCATGGTTGAGGAAAATTTCTTCAATTGAAGTCTCCCATCTTCAGTAGTAGGCCAGTCAGTGAAGTATAAAAAAGAGTATTTTGGTGTCACAATTGTAGACTGGAAGCGATATCGATATTTGTGTAGTGCTGATGCCTGGGATGAAGGCCTAAATGTTTTTAACAGCAAATTCTCAAACGCAAGAAACTGCGCCCTGTTCAAATTTCGTGAAACCATGTTTTTTGAAGATTGCGACCAAGATATGAATCTGCGAGAAAAAAGTTTAATTATAAATGAAAAATATTAAAAAGATATCTAGGTCGCAATCTTCAAAAAACATAATTTCGCGAAATTTGAACAGCGCGCAGTTTCTTGCGTTTGAGAATTTGCTGTTAAAAACATTTAGGCCTTCATCCCAGGCATCAGCACTACACTAATATCAATATCGCCGTCATGCACGTACAGGAGTACTCAACGCTTATTTTCATGAATTAAAAATTTGAATCCCGCTTCCTAATCCACATAGTCTTATAGAAAAAACCTAAGCTTTCTTTTAAGACAAAACATAAAACCTGTCTCACTTCGAAAAAAAGTCGAATTTATTTTTGACCTTCATTTTTGAAGGTCAAATATTAATTTTTGGGAAACATACGTAGGACCAATCGAAAGAGCGTGAAACCCCCTATCTAAACTGTACTAGAAAAATTTTTTTTTATCTCTATTAGAAGAGTTGAGAACCGCCGAAATAGACGATATCCACAAAAATCCCAAAACTTTCACCCTCTCCCCCTCGGTCAATACTCATACAAATGACTAAATTTTTTGAGTGGGTACACTTGAGAAATAACGCCCCATATAGTTAAAGCTAAAATTAATTTGTAAGGAAATCAGTATAAAAAAATTGAAACCCTAGTTTTTTCTGTTACTCTTTAGATTTGAATTAATGATATAAATCTACTACTTGGAATACTACTCAGTCGTTTGCCATGTCACCAATCACTGAAAGTAGCGTTACGTTATATGTGGGCGCTCCCTATATCATAATTTTATTATGTCACCTAAATAAATCAATCGATTCATCTTCTCAAATGAATAATTGTAGTACGCATTATTTTGCTATATTACTAATATGAAAAGAAAAAATTCACCTATAATCGAAAAATTAACAAAATTTTAAAGATGAAAATTTGTGCATAGAAATAGCTATAAACATTATGTCGAATTATCTCAATTTAATACCATCTCGTATTTGAAAATTTCGTTTTATAGGCCCTAATATTAACGCCAATGCTGTGATAATTTTTTTTGTAATTTCGAATTTTTGACATTCTTCTTTGTCATTCTCACGATATTTATTGAATAAACTTAATCAATAATGGGCAATATTAAGATGTTAATTAAGTCGTTCAATCTCACCTCTCTCCCAATCACTTACTCCTCTCTCTCATCTCCTCTTATATCTTATCTTGTCCTATCCAATCCTATCTTATCCTTCCCTCCCCTACACTCCCCTACTTTTTATTCCATTTACTCCTCCTCCCATTCAACCCCTACGTACCCTCTATTACTCTCCATCCCTGCCACCTCATCTCATTTTCCTCCTCTCATCTCCTTACTTTCCTCCTCCTCCCATCTCCCTGTTGTCAAGACACACACTATTTGTTATTGTTTCAAGTCGAAAACTCAAAAATGTAGGGCCATGTGATATTAACCTCAAAATCATTTTACCGACGTTTTTATCACTAAACTCCATACGGAATGCAATATCGAGTTAAAAATTTGGGTAATTAAATAAAATGTACTGACAAAGATTTATCAGCTGCTAAATATTGATGAATATACAAAAAATATTACTCAGGATTTTGTTGGTCATATTTGGAATCTATCAAATTTATATTGTGCTGAATTTAAACTCACTGAAGTTTGTAAACATAAATTTGATAGATTTCAATTTTAATGTTGGGAAAACCTTAAATTTTAAGTCGTATTATACTGAAGGCTTCAGAGATATTTACAATTCTAACCACTTAAAATGAAAAAATATTCCATTTTAGAGGAATTTTTTTTAATTGGTCAATTTTTACATAATCATATTCATTAATTTTCAGTTTCAAATACTTAATATATTGAAACTATTTAGGTTTCCAGATCCGAAAATAAAAATGGTTCAATTTTGGTATGCTTCAATTTGAAAGTGTACCATATTCAATCTTTCTCATTTCCAGATGGTCTAATTTTGAAGGTTATTAATCCAACTTTTGTTCAAGTTGATATTCTACAATTTTAGATATTGTGCTACATGGAATTAGTTACTTCTACTCGAAATTGTTTAAATATGAAGGCTTTCAATTTTAAATGGTGAATTTCAAGTTGACAGTTTTTAATATAGATTTCCTAAATTCTAAAAAGTCAACAGCTTTCAAAGAATTAGATTAACGTTGACAATAATTTAAATAATAGTTTTAAACGTCTATATAGTTGCATTTAGACTTTTTGAAATTTATTAATTGTTTTCGCCATTATATGTAAGTTCTTTTCTTACATTCTAGTACTATTGGGGTTATTCTTCTTGTGACAAAGGTGATATTCTGCGTTTATATTTTACGTTTAGGAATCATTTCAGAACTATGATTGTATTATAATTACAAGTTTTTTTTCTAGGTCCGTAACATCTCAAAATAATTTCATTCTGATGTAGGTTTTCGGGTTTCCTCTGAATATGGAGAATGACACTGTAACCCCTCTCCCTCTCTGATTTGGATATTATATAATATTAGATTATATAAGAATCAAGAAAAGTAAAAAGTTTTTCTTTATAGGATGCTCAAAAGTTATCGAATTTCCAAGCATAATTGGGAATGTTTGGGTTTAAATTAAATGATAACAATCGCAGTTCTGAATTGTTCTCAAATGTGCTCAAGATGTTTGAAGGGTCCCAGGGCATAAGGGCATAAGTTTCAAATTTCGGAAATGCGTTTCATTCGCTCAAACTAGTTGTTTCAACCTAACTAATATCTATGTAGAAGATTATGGTTTAGTGCGATATAGAAGTGGGGCAAAATAAATGTTTGGTATTTTTTTTATAAAGTGATTATATATTTTTGCGTGTTCTTTCCACTATTCAATGGAGATAAGTGATAGCTTGAAAGTACTTTCGCGTTTTCCTGTTTAATTAAGAAATAGAAAAGTTATGAAACTCGTTGTGTGTCAATATTTTTGTTTTTGGGGACGCGCCGAACCATTCACAAAGGGTTTTCTAAGAGCTGGTTGCTTTTTTCAGGATGCATCTTTTTCTCTGTCAGGTTCGTTCTTTTATAGGCGTGCTATTCTTCGACAAGTGTTTTTTTCTGCAGATGATTACTTCTCTTTAAGCACTGCTTTCGCGATTCGATAAAATTAAGTAATAGCTCGGGAGAAATTTCTTGTTTTTTCTTTTTAATTTAAAAATAAAAAAGTTATACAACTCTATTTGATCGCAATATAAAAGGGGATAATTATATAGGTAAACAAATTGAATGCATGTATTTTGAGGCCATTAGGAAAATTAAAACGATAAAAAAGACAAAACTCCAGCAGGGGACCTAAGAAGATGAACCTAGGCTTGTGTGCTTAATCAGTTTGGAGGAAAATCATTCTTTGTTAAATCACCCTATCATATATTTAGGTATGTTAAGTACTTTCATATCTTTCATTGTTATTAAACAGAAAGTATAAATAAATCAGAATTTGGACGCTGTAACCTTGGTAAGGTATCTGGCATTTCCTAATGCTCGGCCAAGAAGAAAGATACGGAGCTTGGAGATTGTAAAGTGGGATAGGATTCGAGTTGTAATACTACCGCTCTGCCGTGGCGCGCTTTTAGATCGGTGCACAGCAATTTGTATCTGCCTAGGATCACAGATAAAAGATTGGATGAGAACATTAATTTCTTTGTTATGATGCCAGATTAGATCCCGCAAAAAGACATACGGTACCGTGCACACAGCTGCCGTTTTTCGCCTTGAACATCTTCAAAGGTTTAAGGGAAATTAATTCAATAAATTCTTTATACCACTTTTTCCTTGCAAGCGTTCCTCATTATTACTCTGAATATCTGCTTTATAAACATAATATTATTATCATTACATAAGCAATACATTAAAGCCTTGTAAAGTAGGTTGAAAATTATCGTGACTCACCAAAAACCACCGTTTCCACTTGAGCTTCAATATTTGTTCCAATTTAAAAGGTCAGCTTCCTACTGGATGTATTTAAGTAGAAAAAGCGATGTCGAGTGAGCCTCTTTCGTTTAAGAATTTTCTCTATAAAAATAAAATAAGATTATAGTATCGATTAGAAAGAAAATACTTTTTATGAATCAATAAAAGTAGATTTATCAACGGAAGGATGTCAAAAATCTTTTATTCGCTAAAAAAGTTTGGAAGTTGTCGTGTGTTACTGAACAATGCAGTTTCTACTTGAAATTATATAATATTAGCAAAAAAAGGTAGTGATGCATTCAAGCGTGACAATCAAGACAAAATCGAGTTCAATAATTTGTATCCAGTTCGAGAAATAAGCCCTCACTTGCCGTTATGATTAATAAAATCAGTAATCAAGCGAGAGTCTTGAGTGTTGCCTTTTTTGTACATAGCATTTTAAAAATTATCCAAATTATTATCTAAGGTTTAAATAAAATTTAATTGAGGCTAACGTTTTTGTATGCTTGACTTTTTTCAATATCATCGCTTCACTCGTTTTTTCAATATTTTTCAATACCGAGTGAAAAAGTGATTTGGGGCCATTCACAAAAAAAGTGATACATTTTTCACGAACTTTTAATACCCCCCCCCCCCTCCGTTGCCTGTCACTTGTTCCATTGTTCTCAACATTGAGAATGATACATTGATAGACTCCCACCCTCCCCTGAACGTATCACGTATTTTGTGAATTACCTCTTTGACAAATTCTTGTCTTAACGTGCATCAATGAGAAAGGGTGAGCGCGTCCTACTGGATGACTTTAAGTAGAAAAAGCGTGGTTGCATAAGCCTATTTCGATTAGGAAATATCTTTATGGAAGTAAGATCATAATATCATCCATATTTACAAAATATTGTTTAGGAATCAATAAAGAAATCACATCATATACCTAATTCCAAAGTAAGAGTAGATTTATCGAGGGTAACGTGTCAAAAATCGCTTATTTGCAGTCACCACAATTATTTAGCAATAAACAACCTATGATAAAATTATACACTGTAAACACCACGTTTCGAAAAAGATTCTCGGCTCTAAGACCCATTTTTGGAAGTACAATATTTCGCAGGAGCGGCATTGCAACTAGAGGATAATTACGATAATTGTTAAACAGCGCGAGTTTTGTGCCAGTAAATCATTATGACGTTGTCTTAACTAGACACTGACGAGATCTCAAAGATCGTTCGACTTACGGTAGCGTGAATTCACAAAGGTAGACGTATATGCAATATGCATGTACAGGGTACCTCTTAATTTTGGTATTAAAGACTCGTAAACCTTTTTACGAACAGCGATTAGCTTCTTCATATCGTATAACCATTTGAGGTATTTTCAAACCTTGAGCTGTGCAGGAGTTAGGATCGATTAAATAAGCGTGGGATAATGAGAAGCGTCTAAGTATTGCATAACTTCGGATTCATTGAGAGCTCCTCTTGGCTCTTGCATTTTATCATCTATAAATTCTGATTCAAAAAAACATTGTGTAAGCTGACCATTGAATTCCACCTTAATTTCATCTGAAAAATTCCCATCGTGCGCTACCAGGTTCATGAGATAGGCGAAATTCCTCTCGTTACCAAAAAAAAAGTATATACGTTATTATAAAAGTGATGAGAACATTTGTTTAGTGTGTTATTAATTTGTTTACTTTAAAATATTGTCATCTCGGTTTTTATAATCCCAGACAGGAAAATTATATATAGCTCACATACAGTCGGAAAAAATTATGTATACAGTTTATCACTACGTATAACTTTTCCACCTGGGATGTTGGAAATTTATAAATTCCTACTGACGTTGTTTATAAGTTTTCATTAACAACTGCAACGGTCGGAATTTTATCACTGTTAAACATTTTTGTGATTGGACAACACTTTAGAGTACGAATTGTAATGTAAAATTCCAAGCACCGTATTGTAAAGTAAAATTGCAACAAATTCACTCGTCCGCAAAAAGTGCAATTATTTTAGAAATGAAAATGTAATAAGGGCAATGTTTTTTAAAATCTGATGTCCTGATTTCCAGACCGATTTCATTCATACTTTCATGTTCTTCGCACTGTTGTCAACTACATAGCAGACGACGCTTTTTCACTGAAAAATTAGTCCGAGACAGTTTTAAAACACGAAATTATCCCAGTTTCGTTTAAAGTTTATTCGATTAGATTAATTTCTGTTGCAGCGAATCTTTCAACTGAAATCCATGCAAACTTTATCTTCTGTTTTTTTTCTGTAAGGCAAACGCAACTATAATAGCGACCTTAGTCCCAGTAATCGTGACACCAATTTTCTTGCTTTTTATTCAATTTTAATGCATTTAATTTCTATTTGCTACTATAAAGTGCTAAAAATAAATAAGTTTTATCATTAAATGTTTCTTTCAACATATTTTCAACAATATATTTAAATTCTGACCAAGTTTCACGATTATTGGGACCATCACGATAACTGGGACGTTTACTTCAGTAAACATTTTACAAAGTTACTCCAAAAATTGTTGAAAAGTTCTAAGACATCTCATCTTTAAGAAAATAATAATGGAAATGAATATATATTAAAAGTGAAATCAGCAGAAAAAATACGTCAATTTTTCCAACATTCTTGTTTCAACTTTAAATATGTTGCATCATGCAAGAAAAAAGTTTCACAATAATAATCGTGATT
Source organism: Andricus grossulariae (assembly GCA_011634705.1). Classification (NCBI taxonomy): domain Eukaryota; kingdom Metazoa; phylum Arthropoda; class Insecta; order Hymenoptera; family Cynipidae; genus Andricus; species Andricus grossulariae. The sequence goes on along the minus strand of JAABKJ010000755.1, from coordinate 46,538,809 downwards.
AGTGTGATTTTATAGAAATTTACCTTCAAAATTATCTAAAGGGAATCGAAAGATGTTTGTTTAATTGCTTTTAATTTAAATTTTAAGCAAACATTGAAATTTACACTACTTTTGCAATATCTTCTTAAAAAATGGACAAAAGAACTTCATTTTATAGCTCAGTTTTTAGATGATTCCGCCAACTTTCAACCTACTTAAGATAAAAAATGTTAATTTTCACATAATTAACATTGAAAGAACTGAAACAATCATCGATAAGCAGGTGATTTCATGCTTGAGATCGGCAATGTAGTTTCGATTAAGAATTATCACTTCAGTCTGTGATTGGGGGTAAGTTTGGGACGTGTAAATGAATAATTTTTTTCTTCTTGCCATCAATCTTGTGTATGCATATTGTTAAAATTCCGATTTCTATACATTTGTTTCAAACAAATTACAAAATGAAATAATATACACTGGAACTTGGATTTATTAACGCTTTCGAATATGGCTTGCAGTGGCCTTTAAACTAAATCCAGATCGTCCAAACGTAAACAGGCAGGGACGCATAAATAATTTCTGTTGGAATAAAATGCATGACGCAACCTGATGCAACTAACGCGCTGAGAGTGCGCCCCTCATTTTATTGGCCACGCTTGACTGAGCACCGCCTCCTTTGCGGCCCCGCGGCTCCTCTCATCACGCAACCGCACAAGGCATCAATTCTCCGCAAAACGAAATAAATTCTTACTGATGAAATCCAAGTTCCGATGTGGTTGGTCACCCTGAAATTTTTCTTCGTAAGATTACTTCTTTCGAGTCATTGAAAGTACGACAAAATTTCCCAGCTTTGTAAAAAGCATACACTGAAGTCCATGATGACAATAAAACTTGATATATGTACTCTGCGAAATTAAGAAACAAAGATTAAACCTTGTGCATACGTTCCATATTTCGTGAATGAAAAGATAAAAAGTGAAATAGAAGCTGTTGAAATAATGAAAGGGCAGCCTGTTGTACATACTGTGATAATAATGCAGCACGTGCGACGGGATTGAAACTCGTTAAAAATTATAAGGGCGACGTTTATGGTTACGTGTCGTCGAACATACCGATTCTAACGTAATTACATGCCCCTGGGATGAGTGCACAGAAGCGTAAGGGATAAATAGAGAAACGAGGAGAGAAAAAGAGAAAAAAGAGAAAAAAAGAGAGAAGCCTTGACTCTTTGGTTTGTTTTATTGGCTCGTAAATAGCTGGTAGCCGGCAAGAGGAAGTATCTACGCTTCTCCAATTATGGAGTATTTTCGTTGCGTCGGTATTAAGAGTGAAACACCAAGAATATCCAGGCACATTAACGCGATAATTTGTTTAAAATTACCTTACTTTTAACGTCCTTCAGCTTATGCCCTATACTTTTCTACTATCCTTTGAGATTCTCGCAAATGGAGCTGTTAGAGGTGATGATAACAAAAATAAATCTTCCTCAAATTCTGAATATGAAAATCTCATCCAAACATCTACCATGAATAAAGTAACGGCAAGTAAAAAGTCATCAGTACAATAAACATAGTTTGTAAAATTAAAGCTTGCTAAGTAATTCTGAAAGATTGAAATTTTTTAATTGATCAAATCGAATAAATTATAGAAACTTTGATAACGTATTAAGCAGGAAAAAAAGGAAATCTTGGCGAGATTATTATTAATAAAAAAAATATATTTTGCCAAGATTTCCTTTTCTTCCTTTTGGATGCATTCTCAAAGTTTCTGTAATATTTTCAATTAAGTAAATTTTCAATTTTAAATATCTTTTAGAATTGCTTGGTAAACTTTGATTTCACAAACTATGTTGATTGCACTGATAACTTTTTACTGGGCGGAATTTTCGGCCTAGTAGATGTTTCTGGTGAGATGTTACGTTAAAAATTCAACTCAAGTTTTTAAAGAGTTCCAAAACTTAAAATCTTACACGAATGCACTTTTTATTCGCTATAACTAACAAAACTGTACCAAACAAGCTTCAAAATAATATCTAACATTTCTGAAAAATAAAAAGATCGTTAATTTAAAATTTGTTATTCGGGGAAAGGGATAATTAATTATAAAGAATGAGGTTGTAATACGGTAATATAAATATTTAATACTTCACACAGTATGAAGCATATGATTATTATTGATATTTTCATTATATAATTTAAAATATTATTATTAATCTAGGCGCAAATTTTTGTTCATTTTTCCATATTCAGAAAACAGAAAGAGCAACAAATAAGATTTCAAAATATGTACTACTTCATGCTCTTGTAAACGTTTTTTCCTTGATGACGTGCAGAACAGCATGGTGATTGTTCCCGATGGAGATGTTACAAATTCTAGAAGCCTTTAATTAGATTGAAATTAGACGAATTAGGATCTGTCAGTCAGATTTATACAGACTTATCTTGAAATTTTGGAACGAATCGGTCAAATCGCGTAGACTTATCTTGAAATTTTCATACCACTCGGTTGGATAGTGTAGGCTCTAGGCACGAATGAATAATTATTATTAAAAATGGTACATTGCTACATTTTCCAAATCTGCTGAATTCAGGTTACAAAATATGGAACATATGTATGTACAGAAGCTATTTTTATGCGTCTTTTTATTGATTTCAAAAGGTTTGAGGCAAATTGATAAAGAATTGGCTAAGATATATAATATATTTATACGACAACTAACTTTCTTTCATGAAAAGATATACAGGATTTTTTACTTCGCAGCGATTCACTACCGTGAATCTAGATTCATCAGAAAGTGTTAATAATTTTTATAAAGATATAACAAAATGCTTTTGTTGCAGTGGATCTGAGAAGTATTTTTTTCCAGCATATTGTGATTTTTTTATGAATGCAACATAAAGTGCACGCTGGTTGCATACATTTTTTCTCAATAAAGGAAGCTGCGTGATTTTTTTCGCTTGAAGTATAGCGATGCGGGAGTAGAAAAAAAGCATTCCACAAAAATAACGATCATAGTTCCGCGCACAGAAGCGTGCGACCAGGGATTCGATAATATCCACGGTTGATTCAATCTCGTACCGAGGCAGATTATTAAGAGAGGCGATGGGAGCCTTTTACCCTCCGGGAGAATGATTAGGGTGCATCAACGAGAAGGATGATGACCAAATCAGAACAAAACATCGTGCGTAAATTTTGAAACCTAGTTTACCAGAAATAATGTTAAATACTATTTTTAATACACTATTTTCAAGCAATATCGCTTCTAAAGAAGCATACAAAACAGTTTTAACATTGTCAGCTCAAATTCTGCTCGAGCATATTTTTTTGTAAATAAATGCAAATTAAATCATTGATAGACAAACATTGGTTGGGGTGTTCAAGAAAATGTTTATTTGATTTCAGGCTACACCCGCTAAAAATCTTTCATTTGGTGAAGAACTAACTTTGAACTTGTTTAGAGAAAATCGATGGGTGCAAATAAGACTATGCCATAATTTGTTTCCGACATTGAAAAGACGTAGACTTTTTTTTTTCATTGTCGGGACAACATAAAAAATAAACGTTCACGTTTTTTGAATGTCAGAAACAAATTATGGCATAGTCTTATTTGCACCCGTCAAAATATGCTCCTAGGTCTTTTGAACTATCCCCAGATGTAAAAGATTTGTATTTTCTTAAAAGATTCATAAAACCAACCTTATTTTTGCATTTGCAAATTATCGTCCGAAAGGCTAAGAAATTAAAAAGTACATAAAAGTTGCAAAACCACCCTTAAAAGTAAAGGAAAACATCACCTTGAGGAACAAAACTTAAGTTTTTGAGCTGTACATTTGCTAGTGCAAATATTTCATGCATTTAGATTGGCTTATTTTCCTTAAGAATGCTGTTGTCTAACTACATAATATATAATATTTTTGGGTATTATCTGACACGTAATAGAACAAAACTCATATGGAATTAGCTTAATTAGAAAAACATGATAAAATTTTAAAAGAATTAGTCAACTGTTTTGTGTTTAGAATTTTCTGAATAATGTTCGTGATTATTCCACTTGAAATGCACGAAAATACAGAAATAATAACCGTATACGATTTCTGAATAATATTTTAAAAATAAAAACCATCCAAATGGAGTTAGTATCTTTCAAACAATTAATTCAGCTATTGATCATTAGGATTTAAAAAATTATATCTTTATCCCGCAGTTGAAGCTCAAACAAAAAATCCTAAAATCTTTGATCAAATAAACAATAGTAAAATTTTTGTTCTAATGTACGCTTAGCTTTCTCCTTTAAAATTCATATTAATTAAAAATGCCTTATCTTCGTAGATTTCATAACTCATTATAAATATTTGATGCAAATTTGAGATTGACTGTACGGACAGTACAGCTTTAACAGACAGCCTTGGGAGCCTATTTGCCCTTTCGCACAAAATTAGACAAAAGTTATGTTACTTTTTCACAAAATTGAACCCTTTTGGGGTGAGTGCCTTCAAATCGACGAAACTCTATTTTGGGCTACTCCAGTATTTGTCTAGTTCGTTCAACTTCAAAAAGAAAATTATTACATACTTTTTTTCAAATATGGCAGTATGTTTCATTGTTTAAAAAATGATGAAACAAAATTCATTTTTTGAGTGGAATGAATTTTAGACCCATTTCTTTAAATTATTTCTTTAAATATTTAAAAATGACTGCTGGTTGTATTTTTCAATGTTTAAGAATGCTGAAGAGGTATCTTCAAATATGAAGAATTTTGAACACGATTTAGAAAATAATGACGGATAATCCACAACTCGAAACCATCATCAGCTGTCTACAGGTGATTTGTGTGTCTTGTCTACATAATTTGTGTGAAAATAGCCGAAGCAAATTCACGCCTTTAGCTTGCTACCTACCATCGTAATTGAACGTTATTTTCAAGATTTTTCTGCCCCTCAAACACTCGTATTAAGAAATTAAGAAATTCCGAGAAAGTCAATCTTATATGACAATTTAAACAAGTTCAAAATAAGATTTCACTCAAATGAAAAATCATACATTCGTACTTTTGTTCCGAAATAGATGCATGAGAATAATTTATTCCAAGCCTTGTTTACGGATAGTAATATAATAAAAGAATTCACAAAACATTCCCGCAGGAAGCGGTGAGTAATTGCTTAAATCATTGTGGTCGTTAATAATTTGTCTGTAAAAGCGTTAATCTATAAAGCGTGGTTATTATTCAATTAAATTTGATTGACAAAAATAGATGGAAATAAGTTCATCTGCCTAATTTTTCCTAACTTCTTTGTACATAATTAATCCAAGAACATGTTTCGTTGACTAATTCTTCCTTTCCCATACATTTGTTTAATTTATTTCTCGAAAATGAATTTAAATATTAAATTTAATTATAAATGTAATTTGTTTAGTGAGTAAAATCTACTGCGGTGCAACTTAGGTATATGCAATGAATGACAGTTTTTTTTCATATTACACAAATTGAATTAGCTGAAGTTGGCTGCTTTAATTCTTGCTCGTAAATTCTGGGAGGTTTGGTACAGCTTACATTACAATCATTGTATATATTTTTATCATCTAACCAAAGCTGGCCCCTCTCCACTTGCCAAGCGCTATTTCAGCCTGTATAATTCTGTCCATGTGTGTAAGTTAATTAAGTGTGAAATGAAATCTAACGAAAACCCTTTTAGGCGTGTACACAGTCGCTGGTCTGTTGCGCGCTCGGCCCAACTGTGCGATCCCTTTTTAGCATCGCGAACATCGCAACCAGGTGCGCGACGAGAAAACGGTTTACGATCAAATAGTTCCCATTTTTTGCCAACGGCATGGCATCCCTTTCGCTTCACTTTCGAGCAACAGAATATTACGGAACGATGGCTAAGCCCAACCCTCGATTAGACTTTGTTTGTCTCAGTTTACCAACCGTTTCTCAATACTGTTTTTTTTCGCCAGTAGACCAGTTGTGTCAATTTCATTTACTCAATCAACAATTATGTTGTTTGAAAAATGTTTAACCAAAATAAATTTAGACTTTCTAAATGTTAAATCTCTCAATAAATACTTCCCTTTAACTTCCAAACCTTTCTCCCCTTAAATAAAATTTCCCAACAAATTAAGCAACAATGTATGGTCATTTTCCGATCGAATTTTGCAAGAAAAAATGTTGTTTAATTTTTACAATTTTTTCGGTTTCTATTAAGTACACGTTAACTCATAACCACCTTTCGAGATGCAGAATAGTCCACTTTGATCTAAGGCACGTATTTATTTCGCAGAATTCTAAGCTTGTTACCTGCAAAGTAGGAAAATCGGAAATAGTGATCGTTGCTCAGCTGCAACAGTAGCCGTCAAAGGGTTAAGATGTAGGGTAAATGTACCGGTGGACAGACAGCGATTCTAAGGTCGGACATGTCTTTTGGAAGGCCATATATAAAATAGTATAAAATAGTATAAAATTGGTAAAATTCTCAAAAATAGGTTGGAAAATAAGTACCAATCTCTTTCATGTGAATGGATTTTTATAGCATTATAACAATTTGTTTAAGACAAAAAGATATTCCTTCGACTACTGCTACGTGTTAGGAGATGGTATAATAAGCATAACGTTTATCAGATAATCAAATATTTAAAATACATAGATATAGGTAAGTCCTGAGGGATAGGCCGAGGGATTTTTCACTGAGAATTTATGTTAGTCCCTATTAGGCAGACGATCAAAGATTACTCGGGTGGAGAACAGAAACGCGTCGACTATCGACGAGCGAAAGAAATAGACGTATATGACTACCAGAGACTCAACAAGCCTTCTTGCGAAGACTTAGAGGGGCGACTTGCGGATTTCGGATAATAGTCCAGTCAACGGGGAACAAATTTGACTCAAAAAAAAAAAAATTCAGATAGGTAGAATTTTTTTTTCACAGATACGTTGGGGATAGCTTTATAAAGATACTGTAAAAAGTCCCCAACCATATGCACATGCTTCGAATGTTGAAATTATTACTCCGTTTTATTGCCCAAACCGTCGCAATTTTCTGGGTAATGATCAAGAAAATGGAAGGGACAAATTTCTTCTTTGTAATCTTTGCAATAGAAAGTACGAGACGGCATTGCTCAAGCGTGAATATAAATACTTCATGCGTTTGTCCCTAAAGAAACAATTAATTAATATTTTTAATAGTAATTTGTATTCTCTCTTGAGAAAAACATGCCCGGATGAGACTGATGTTATCAATGGCTCCGTGTACAAGCAACTGTTCGAAGATGGTAGCATATCAGAGCATGACATCACGATTCAGATTAATCTTGATGAAGTTAACCCAACCGAATCTGCAAACGTCAGTATGTGGCCCTATCAGGTTATTATAAATTAATTACCTTATCATGACCGAAAAGACAACGTGATAATGCGGTTTATGGTATGGAAAAAAGAAACCTGATATGTCAGTTTTGCTGCAATACTTTGTGGACGAACTTGTTGAACTTTATACAGAAGGATTCAAAGTTAATACTCCTGATGGAGAGATTACCGTCAAAGTTCATGCAATTATATCGAGTGTAGATTCCGTTGCGAGACCTATTCTTCAAAATATCACGCAGTATAATGGTAAAAATGGCTGTTCTTACTGCCTTCATGAAGGAGAGACGATTTTAGTTGAGGATGGACATGCTCGAGTTTATCCTCCAACAGTTGGCGGAAACCGTACACCGGAGCAACACTTGGAGGACGCGCAACGCGTATTAAATGATCCATTTTTTCAAAACTTTTGCCACTTTTGAACATAATACACTCGTTTGTTCCCGACTATATGTACTGCGTAATATTAGGCGTGGTAAAGACAATGATTAATGCTCTTTTGGATTCTAAAAATCACGATAAGCCATGGTACATCGGAAACAAAATTGATTGAATGGATGAAATTTTCATGAAAATTAAACCACCTGCTGAGATCACTAGAACTCCGAGATCGCTGCGAGATAGGAACAACTGGAACGCGTCAGAGTGGAAAATTTTGTGCTGTATTATTCATTAATATGTTTCCAACCGTTTCTGAATACACTGTATCTGCAGAACTGGCTATTTTTAGTAGCTGGAATGCATTTCTTTTTGAAAGATAAGATAACTGAAGAAGACTTTATGCTAGACAGAAGGGCATTAAATGCTTATGTTTCATTATTAGAAGGGTTGTTTTCAAAAGAGTTTCTTAAATTTAACATGCATCTCTTATGCCACATTCCATACTCTGTATACCTTTACGGTTCATTGTGGGCGACGTCGGCATTCCCATTCGAACATTACAATGGAGTGTTGGAGACACTGTTTCACGGTACTCAAGCTATTCCTCATCAAATTTGTAAGTCCTATTTGCGCATAAAACAATACAGCGTCGAAGATTGTATTTGCAGCAGGAGATGCCTCTGTACGTGGTTAGGAACTTTTTGAGAAAATGATAGGATTCGCGAGAAGAAAACGTTGTATTGAATATGGACAGGATTTGCGGCTATTTAGGTGTTCGATAGAAGTGATGGTACTTTCTTGATAATACGAGAAATTTTGGCCGTTACGCGTGAAAACTCTGACGATACAACGTATGTCATTCTAGGAAACGAAAGCAATGTACAAGAAAATGCTCATCTCGCGCGGTACATATCTGCCAATTTCAATGTAACATCAGGCAGTTTTTGTCACATTGTCACGAAATCAGACCGGTTAATAGCTATATTGCCAGAAAATATTGCTAAAAAATGCGCGTATGCACTATTCATCTCTACACAGTCTTGCATTATGCCTTTGGTGAATACCGTCGAAAGAGATTAACGATAATCCGTTTAAGTAATCCCCACGGGGGAAATATATCACCTTTCATGACAGACATTTTTTTTCGTTTTTCCTCAAAATTCAATTTATCAAATATTTGAAATGTACATAAAATATCTGTAAATAAGTCAAAATTAACAGACATTCGAAATTATTAAAAGAAATTAATATCCTCTTATTCGTTCTGAAGAATTGAAGAAATGTTCAAAAATTCCCAACATATTCGTTGGCGAAACTCTCGTGCCGGTATTTCTCTAGTAATACATATCAGAACTTGGCTTTGTTATTAACAAGTGGATTGTTATAAACAGTGATCTGACATTCTGTAATGATTTTAAACATTTATATAGTGACCTTTGTCTGTAATCCAATTGTGAGTCAAGTACAGGAATTATAAAGATAAATTAAAGTATATTTCTCATTAGCATGGACAAATGCAGATTTAAAGCAATTTCTGAATTGTTGAGGTACTCTCCTTTGTAAAAGTTTCCTTCAGTCTGAGGCGGCGGATCCCTAGTGGGCACATTAGGCAACCCACCTCTAAATCGACCACCGAGAGGCCATGTATTGATTTGACTCCCCCCCCCGCCCTGAAATCGAATGATCAAATTCATCGGATCGGTGGAACTGGAAATCTTTCAATTCTGTGATATTTCGCAATACTTCGTTTTAAGAATAATAAAGAAGATAAGATATTGTCATTCAACTTTTTTATTTCCGAACTGTTATATTCAAAATTGTTCGGACATACATTTCAGTATTGGAAAAGCAACTACCGTGATCTTGTATCACAAAATATTATGTATTCAATTAAATTCATGGACTTATTAATAATTGCAATGTTTTGTGCAAACTGCGTGCATGCTCAAAACTATTGAGTAAGCTAAAAAATGCGTTTATACACATATATTTAGAATGCAGGCAAAAAGTTTGAAACGTGTGCCTTGAGGTTTGTTTTGGAATTTTCGTGTGGAAAAAATGACACTTTACGTGGAAATGCCCATGTACCATACTAAAGTCGAATTCAAAAGTCCTGACACGTGGCTTTGAAACTTTATCACTCTGCGAGAAAAAATCGTAGAATGTTAAGTCAAGGACAAAAATATTCTTCAACATTATACGTGAAAAACGATGTCAGCTTTTTTTTCATCAAAAATTGTTTGACTTTCCTGTGACACAAAATGTGTGAAAAGCCAGGAGAAATGACCCTCAACTTTCACTACGTCGACTTTGAAGTCCTCCACATGTTCAAAAATTGGTACCAGAAATTTGAGAAAATTCTTGAGTATTCAGTAACATGTACTTAACAAATGACAATTTGTTTTACTTCAATTTAATGGTTATTTTAATTAGTAGAGCTAAAAATGTAAAAAATATCATCTTGCATTATATCGATTTCGAAATCCTGAGTCTTTTATTTTCGACTCATCCTAATGGGTACCCAGCTGAAAATTCCTGTACAGGAACCTGACAGGTTCCTTTGGAGGTTGCTGCACAGGATCCTGTACAGGAACGTACGCAGGTTCCTGGTACATCGGTTCCTGCCGCGGATCCTGCGAGGGAACTTGCGCACGTTCCTGTAGAGGAACCTGGGTATTCAAATACCTGTATAGGTTCCTGCATTATCGTGGATTTTGCTGCGATAAATTCCCTAGGGAGGATCCTGTACAGGATCCTTTGCAAGTGGGACACAGTTGCAAAAAGTATCTTTGAAGGATCCTGTATAGGTTCATGAGCAGGTGGGACACTCGCAAAAATATTTTTAAAGGATCCTGTGCTACTTCTGTCCCACATGAATATTCCTGTACAGGAACCTGTACTCGGCTCTGGATAGAGATTTTGAGCTGAACTCTACCTTAAAAGAAGGTCCTCGAGTCAGCGGTTTCATCTCAAAAGTTGAACGATAAATAAAAATTATTCTGATCTGAATTAAAAGCGTCGAAATAATTACATCCTAATAAGTTTCAATGCTGAAAAAAATTGGAATGAAAAAGCGTCCTTTCTCAGCATTGTCCAATTTAAGCATGAAAGAGATTTCTTCCAAAAGAAAGGATGAAGCTCCCGTAGGCCATAGGCGTAGACTAAATCTCCTGTTCACTACACACGAGATATTACGAATTTTCAACACGTCTTTCAGCCTTCACAGTTTACATTGTTTAAACGAATGGTTCAACCTGAATAAAACAAACCATTTCTGGTTGTTTGAACAATCATTATTTGTTTGCACAATTTGTTCCCCCTGCAGGTTTTTATTTATCGGGATAAATGATTTTAATTTGATGAATACTAAGAGTATTACTTCTTGTTTAACATATTCTGTATATTATATCTTCTGTTATATTAATGGTAGGTAGTAATGTAAGTTAAAGAACATAATTACTTAAATGCTTCTTCTGATTTAGAATCATCTCCTTAAAATTCTTCAGCTTTTCTTCAACTTCCAAAGCAGGAACAAATGTGGGCGTCCCGCGTCTGCATGAAATGGGCCCTTATAGCCTGTATGGATTTACATACAGAATCATATATCCGGATAATTTCCCGACAACCGCTTTTCGAGAAAAACGCATCTAATGTTGGCGAGAGACATAAGCGCACATGTTAGAAGTTTTCTTTGAAAACGAAATATACTCTAACGTTATTAAAACTGTCTTGTAGGAAACAGGCGATGAATGCATTGTTTGCATCCCCCTGAATGAGAAGGAGGCAAAACCTTTTGTTGGTGGTTCGTGGTTGCTGCATACCTTGACAGAAAGTGAGACGAAAGATCGAATCGATCGAAAAATACCGGTCATAATCAGGTGGCCGCAAAATATAACGATTTGTCCGCCAAACGCAATGCGGAAAAAAATTTCGCAAATACAGGCAGATGTGAGATGCCGCTTCGTAAGCGTTCTAGATGTTGGAGGTAAGAAAATAGTAATTATTTTTTCTAATTTCGTCCACAATAAAATATATAAAATTGAATATTGCATAACTTGGCGGAAAAACCCATAAAATAAAAATTTACAGAATGGACACAGATGACTCATGCTTGCAAGTAATATTGCGAGCGTGGAGTTGCCCGGAAGGCTGTAACGAAGAAGGTGTTCGACGATGAGTTCGTCACCGACTTCAAGAGAGGCAGTAAGAGGCCGGCAGCTGAAGAAAGTCAAATGTCAACAAAAGAAATTAAAAAAACTCACAAAGCAGACTTCCAAAAACCTGAATTATGCAGACAAACCTTCATCATGAAAGCAGCACAGACGGAAAATGTAGTGAGTAATAATAATGAACGAAAAAATGTAAACGGCCCATGATTAGCTTATTTTTAGGTTTAATCATTGAAGCATGCGATGACGATGACGTCCAAATAAACATCTTGCCAAAAGTAAGTAGTACGTGGAAGGCCGTATTCAACAAGGGTGAATTATACTAATTTTAATATTATATTTTTAAATTATTATTAACCTCTAATGTTTTTTCTTAGTGTTTTATTCGTTCCGCAGAAACATTGAGGGAATGTCTGACAGTAGATGATTGTAATATTTCGTTTACTGTGCCTACTTGCTCCGTGGAAACTGAGCAAGTAAAATAAAATGTCCCGATAGAGGTAATTTACTTCTTTTCTCTTTAACACAATTTGCCACTCCTACTGACAATGTTGAATATTTATTAAGAGAAGTGTTCAATTTTTTGAATCGAAACAGGTAGCAGAGTCCAAGAAAGAACCTCTGAAGAAGAAGCACCTACGAAGCAGTCTACAGTGGCTAAACTCGAGGGGCCATTCACTCTCGAATCAAGGGGTTTTAGCGTTTGAAATCAGTGTGAAATCAAATGCAACAAGCACAGCACTTAGTGAAATCATCTGAAATCAGCGGAATCTGAGTGGATCTATTGAAAACGATCCGATTTTTTTAAAATTAGTGAAAATCTAGTGAGATCAGTGGAAATCTCTTAAACTATTCCGAAATCGTGAACGAGTCAGTAGGAGTCAACGAAAGATTGTGAGTAATCACGAGCAGTCAGGCGATCAATCAAAAGAGCAGTCAGTCTAGTCAGTGCATTCAGCGTGCGATTCTTTCTTGCTTTGTCGCTATGGGATAGCGATGAGCACACTATAGCACGGCCCTCTACAGTTTATGTGCGCAGCGAGTGTGCGCGTTGCAACACGTTGTGTGCTTAGCAGTGTGTCGTGAGTGGCCGTTTTATTCCAGGAAAAAAATTCTCGATCATTTCCCGCTGTTTTCCCGGTTAACAAAAATTTTTGACGCTCATTGAAATTAAAATATTCGAATTCTTGGAGCTAAAAATGTTTTCATTTGAAGTTATAAAAACAGAACTTTAAATCAAAACACCTTTTGAATTTTAAGCTTTTAAAATTAACGCTTAACAATTTTTTATTTAAACGCTCAATAATTGACGCGTATAAAATGGAAGCTTCTAACACATTTCAAGTGAACAATTTTAAATTAAATGCTGTTAAACTGCAAAATTATAAATTTTAAACTTTTATAAGTTTTACAGTTCGAAGATTAAAAAAATATAAATCCACGCTGTCATATTCAATTCTCTAAATTGCAGAACAAATAAACAAATTTGTAAATTTACAAAATTATATCATTTACAGAAATTTTATGCCAGAAACAATGGAAATGGAACGAATTTAACTTTTTTTAACTACAAATTTGTTATATTAGAAGATAAATTAATTTTAATTCAAGTCGTAAAAAAAAAAAATTGCTCAATTGATATTTATACATCAAAATCTGTATTTGTTTTGAAATCTTTTTAAATTGAAAATGTTTAAATATTCTTCTAAAACTATTTTTTCAAAATAAAAACTAATTAAAAATTTTCCCAGGTATCTTAAGAAAATTGCTGTATAATCTTTAACCCTTAAACGGCACACTGGTGCGAATTCGCACCGGAAAAATGTTCATTTTGCTTAAATTTACGCAGGCGCAGCTGCAGAGGCTTAACCCCACTATATCAAATATATATGTTGAATATGCGTAATATATGCTAGATTTTTATTATATGCTGGATTGAAGTGTGCCGTTTGAAGGTTAAACCTTTAAAAACCCTTAAAACGCTTCAAAAATGTTTAAACTCTACATTTTGCAATAATTTTTTTGGAATAGGTTCAAATTTCAAATTATTTTTGAAATTTTTACAAAACTTCTGATCATTCATGAAAATTATTCTAAATTTTTCTAAAATTATCCCAAAATCCTTCAGAGTTAAAAAAATTTCCTTCAAATCTTGCAGATTCGTTTTTGAAAAATTTGGAAATTCTTTGAAATCTTTAAAAATATTATCTTGAAATTAATTATTCGGAATGAAAAATCATTTTAAATTTTCTTAGAAATCTTAATAATTTTTTTATCCTCTTGAAGACTTTTAAAACGCTAAATAAGGTTTACAACATTTTTCGCAGAACTTCCTCCATATGAGTACTTTTTCATGACCTTCTTTTAAAAGAAAAACTTTAAAACCAAATCTGTTCTTAATTCCGTTTAGGGTTTTAAAATATATATGTATGAAATTTGAAATAAAAAGAATAAACTTTTGGGCATTACAATTTTGGCAAAAAATCAAATTTTGAATCCATACAAGCTTCAGCTTTTCTGATTACATTTCGCTTATCGATTTCGGACGTTTCCAATTGTCATTATGATTATGCTGTAATTTTAAACGTTTAACATAAAATTGAGTTAAGTTATTAAGTTCTTGAAGTTAAGTTATTCAACTTTTAAAGTTTCCACTTTGCAAGAACATTGTGAACTGTTAAACGCAATTCAAATCAAAATTATTCAATTTTAAAACAAAAGCGGTACAAAATTGAATTAAAATTTAAATAAATTTAGAATTTCTTTTACTTAGAATTCATGTACAATTTTCATTTATTCAAAAAGAATGTTTTCGAATGGGTTATAACGTATAAAGTTGATAACAAGTTAATATATGTGCTAGTGCGAGTGCGACCTGTGCGAGCAATCATCGAACAGTCAGCGTGAAATCAGATGGAGTCAGACGGAGTCCGAGAGCAGTCAGTGCGAGTCTAGATGGGAGTCGAGAGCAGACAGTGGACAGTCAGAGCGTGTTCATTGAAATTAGTGTCATGTCACTATTGAAATCATAGTTAGCATACAAGATATAAGGAATCGTATGAAATCGCATGAAATCTTATGAAATCCTAATCGAAATCAGATGAAATCAAATGCAATCCTTGTGAAAGATTCGTCTGATTTCAGAGTGAATGGCGCCTCGGTCGCTCCGCAGTTGGACCAACGATCCTTGGACCAAGCCCGAAATGACTATTTACTAATGGCTTGGACCAAGGAGTGTTGATCTAACTGCGGAGCGTCCAAGCCACATTGGTCGAAGTCCGAAATTACTTTCTTACTCTCATTTCTCTTCGTACTAATTGTAATTCAACGTATCAAAGTTATTGAATGTACTCAGTGGATCATACTGAATGTCTCATAAGAAATTCGCCAATTCTCATTGAAATGAAAATACATTTATAAAATCAAGAAAGTAAGAAAATTAGAGTTACCTCTCACATTTTAATTGAAAAACACTTTATTATTCAGAATTTTTAATAAAAATGTATGAAACGTAAATAACTTATTAAATATCTTACCCGATTGCAAAAAAAAATTATAAAGATGATTCTACTACGGCATTTTCAGTTTTAGAAAAAACTATTTAAAGTGGAACTGTGAATATTCTGTAAGAGGGTTTTAATATTTTGATTAATATAAATTTTTTAAACAAATTCAATTAATTGTAATAAGAAAAAATATTTTTCGAGTTAAAAATTAATATAACAAATTGATAAACAATTTCTATCAAAGTATTTTATTATTATATTATGAGGGTCACTTATAATTATAAATCATTATTATAAACAAATCAACACCTACTGAAATTCGGCTCTTTCTCTTTAAAAAGTGCACAGATAATTTATCGCAAAAATGAATGGATAAGAAAATATTCAAATTCCCAATTTCAATTACGTTGAGGAAAATTTTTGGTTTAGTGATACGATGACTGACCATGGCTGACCATGTGTGTCTAAGACATCGATTCAGAGAATTAGGGTCGCCAATGAGAATGGGCATACAACCCCTGGTGGGTCAAGTAACACCTGGGAAATATTCCATATTTATCATATTCCGGGAAATATTATATTTGATATTGCCTGCAATCTTAGCTTTCAGTTGAGTGTAATTTCGGTGTTTACGTTTTATAAATTTTTATTAAAAATTCGAAATGATAAGGTGTTTTTTCAATTAAAATGTGAGTGGTAACTCTGATTTTCTTACTTTCTTGATTTTATAAATGTCTTATCATTTGAATGAGAATTAACCAATTTCTTATGAAATATTCAGTATGATCCACTGAGTACATTAAATGATTTTGATACGTTGAATTACAATCAGTACGAAGAGAAATGAGAATAAGAAAGTCATTTCGGCCAATGTGACTTGGACGCTCCGCAGTTAGACCAACATTCTTCGGTCCAAGCCCGAAGTAAATAGTTATTTCGGGCTTGGACCAAGGAGCGTTGGTCCAACTGCGGAGCAACCGGTCGAACCGCGGATGGACCGCTCACCAGGCTTGGACCTTAATATGTCTACTGATTTCATTTTTTGCATGAAGATTTGTTCCATGTGTCTAATGCGAGGAAAAATACTGAAAACCCTGAGAAAATACTCATCATAGTGGTGCTATGTAAATACATAAAAATGTAGGCGTTTTGCCTCAAAATTACCCAGTGTACTCGCCTAGTCCGGAAACTATCAGGGCGACTATTCTCACCTTTGCATATAGATGTTTCTTATGTGTTTCATGTGAGGAGAAATAGTGCATACCCTGAGAAAAATACTCATCGGGACGTTGCTACGCAAAAAAATTATATTTTCGGCCTTTTGACTAGAAAATTCTCAAACTTGACACAATTTTGGCTCAAAAATAGCATACAGGATCGGAATTTTCCTGGAAAAGTTAAAGAATGTCTTTATAAACTCCTCGAGTCAAAGTTAAAAAAATTATTCACAAATTTAACTCAAAACCAACATACGGGATTGGAAACTTGCAAAAGAAAAAAAATAAAATAAAAATCTTAACAGTGAGGACGCTTTCCGCCGGCTTCACGAACAGATTTGTATTATTCTTCTTACTTATTGTCGAAGTTATATTTTCTTCTGATGCATTCAGAAAACGAGAATCATGTATGAAATTTATTCGATAGACCTTCAAGCGCGAGCTACATCTTAATTAAATTCTCGGATGGCATTATGATCTGGCATGTAAATTTTTATTAAGTCCCTGAGGTGATTGAAGCGATAGTGGACACATTTTCCTTCGATATATTTCAGAATTTAAAGTTTTTCGTGTCTCCTGGGTCACAATTAATAAAATTCTTCTTGCCGACAGAAGGGGTTAAACGCAGATAGAACCAGAGATAGAAAACAACAAACTGTACATTATTATTAAGAAACTTATCATATCAAAGTAATGAAAAAGAATTCGCATGTGTGCATGCCCAAAACTCAGTTTGCCTTAATGTAATGGCAACTTAAATGTAACAAAGTACTAATGCTCAACAAAATTCTGTCGCAATATAAATTCAGGCAGGTTACGAAAGAAAAAGGTGATGCACAATTTACAGGAAGTATTCAGCCATACAGATGGTTTGAGGAACTTTAAAAATTACGGGAAAAGTCAACAAGTGTCCTCAAGAAAGGGTTTCATAAGCTCCGTGATTGCCAAAGGACAAAAATCTATGTGTGGTTCAAACATTTGCTGAGATATATGGAAACTACGTACTAGGTTGTTGTTACATTGAACAATTGACCGATTTCATTTCAAATCATGAAGAGATCTCCAGCTTAGATTTTTCAAATAAATTCGTATTGAAATACGTCATTCCACAATAACAATAAAGGGACATTCTACATATTTAATCGCTTAGCCGAAAAAAACTGTTTATATCTGAATAACTGATTTACCTTCCATGGGATATATTCCTTGTGCAGTGGCTTAAGCTTGAACGCAAACACTTCTGGTATCACAGGTTGATTTTTTGGAAAAGTTTGTCTCTAGAGATACGTCAGGCTACCCGGATTTCAGAGACTTCGGCTTATGGTGCTCTTGGATGTGAGAATGCGGGATGTACGTGAGACGGTGGTGGTGGCTCAAATTGTCTCTCCAGGCTTTCTGCAGAATAAAAGTAATGCTAGTCTAGATTATTTGCTCGGAAAATGTAAGATTTTTAATTATCAGATTAGATTGAATGGCCCAATTATAATGAAATAATACAAAAGAAAATGTACTGTTTTTAATATGTTTTTTAATCAATATACGTGCCGTACATATAAGAAATATGTTTGTATAAAATATATATATAATCATAAAATATGTTAAACAATCACTGCAGGATCCCCCTGGGAGCATCTGGGAGCTGGGATACAGAGGCATCTGGACACACTTTCAAATGCAGTTTAGTAAAACGAATTCTATTAAGAAAAATAAAAAACATTTTCCTTCGGTACCAGGACTAGAACGTTGGAGTGCACTCTTGCGTTTCCCCTGGAGCAACTGCTCGCTTCATTCAACTTTGGGTATTCTTTTAATGGTTAATAGGATTTTGTCTATCAATAGAATCGTTTCACTGTTCAAAGACTTATCCGTCAAATGCAAAACGGAAGTATTTTACTGATGAACGATTTCTTTTGACTTTGAAAAGAATCCCTTCAACTATTAAAGGATTTCATTTGTTGGCTAGCAGAGAAAGTGCGCCTGCGCGTGAGTGAATATCATTTAGCACCCACTGTACTAAAAAAGAGTCAGGAATCGTCAGAAAAAAAGTCAGGACTTCTGACTAATTCTGACCACTTTTTTTACGTTTCTCGACAGAAATCGTCAGGAAAAGTTAGAATTCATGAGAAATGTTCAGAAATCGTCAGAGCTTGGGTTCAAAGGATAATCCTTTTATTAGGGGTCCAAGAATAGAATGCCATGAAACCTAATCCCTTTTATATTTCCCAGGTTATTTATATTATTTATTTATATTTATTTATGCATATGCTCTTTTTACTTATATTCAATTATTAATATTTATCAATTAATTAAATGACTGAAGGTGAATCTCAAAATTTTGTGCGTTTTGACGTATCTGTTTCTGTTTACAAGATACATTATATTTATCCTAATTTCACATTTTTCAGGAGAATTTTCATGTACCTGAAATCGTCGAAACCCGTAGATTCTAAATTTCTAATTTTTGAATCTGTATATGCAACATTGAAAAAAAAATTATTTTCAATTTTTAATCCTTTTGGGTTAGCCTGCCTGCGGTCCTAGCCAATGAGCTCCCTGATAGGATGTGAATTAGCATATCTTCAGGAATAGTTAGACTCATCAGGAATGGTCAGAATTTTCAGGAATCGTTAGAACTTCTGACCATTTGTGACGATTCCTGACTTCTTTTTTAGTAGGGCAATGTGCGCAAGTAAATTTTTTCACTGCACGATTTATTTATTAATCGATAAAGTGAGTGAAAAAACGTGCGAGGTGATGCAGAGAATGGATTTCTTCAAAAAATTAGGAATCCCATATTGTGACATGAAAACTTTGGAAGATACTTGTACTAAAAAAATAATTTTTGATCCGCATAACCTCACTTTTTATTGCGTAAACTTGTTTCGGATATAGCACTCTCATATAAGGAGCGATTCAATATTTCTTGAATAAGTTTAATTTTTAATAACATTGATGCTCCATGTCTTCAAGCTGGGTACATGTACAGGGTGTCCAGCGATTCTTAGGAATGAAATTCAAGGTCTTTTCCAGGTTTTCCAGGTCCAGAAGTCAAGTTTTTCTAGGTCTCCTTTTTTTAAATCAAATAATGAAATAACCTTTTTTTATAGATGTAAAAAATGAGCCATTTCATTTTTTTTTGGCCAACAATTTTTAAAGAAAGCAGAACTATAAACAACCAAATAATTAATTTTTTGTGAACATAAGTCGCCTTTGAAATCCTTGAAATCTTTGAAATCTTTGTGAAATCTTTGAAATATTTGTGAATTCGTTCAAAAATCTCTTGAAGTACTTAAAATCTTGGTAAAATCTTTGAATTTCTATGAAATCTTTTAGAATCTTTTTAAATTCTAAAATGTTTTGAAACCTTTTGGAATTGTTTTGAATCTTCGGAATGTTTTCAAAACTTTGAAGTATTTTGAAACCTTATTAAATCTTTAGTAATGTTTTGCAATCTAGTGTACACTCAAAAACCGAGTGGTGAAATCCTTGAAAAATCCGTTATATGGTCATGGCTTCAAATTTTCAAACTGAATTAACATTGAAATTTTCACCTAATAATTTTTATAATTTGTTAATTGAATATCACAAAAAATGTATACTTTAACATTCTATATTAGCGGAGACGAAATTGAAAACTTATAGAATTATTCAGAATATTAAAGTCTGTTATTGCAATCTATGAAATAATTGGCAAAGTCTACAAAAAATGCCTGGAAATCTCTTTGCATATTCTGTAATGAGTAAGAGATAAATTATATCTTAATAAATAAAAAACTTTTCAGTAAAAATATTTCTTCTAAACGAGATGTTTCTTTCATAATAGACTAAAAGATTTAAATTACTTTTCGCATTTCAATAAAATAACTGTTAAAAAAAATGATTCAAGGTTCTCGTGACAAATTCAAGGAGATTTACAAGTTTTCAAAATTAAAAATAAATGCAAGGAGAATTCCAGGTTTTCAAGGTTTTCAAGGTCGCTGGACACCCTGATAGCCGACTGAGTAAACTGATGAGATTGGAATTACTTTAAAAATGCAGTGTTGAGATAAGCTTCAAATGTATTGGTTTTCCACTGGTATCACTTTTCCCAAATTAAAATGAGAATCCATGTTTGCAAGGATTGTTAGGGCACATTTTCCCAATATAGATTCAAGTCTTTCATCATTAATGTCCTTCCCGAACATCTCTATAGCATGATTACATCGTTGGATAAGTCTTACCCTGGTACCTTTTTGCCACAACTGCTCAATCACTCCCTAACCCTGTTTCCCTCTTTCTACCCTTCAGTCATTGAAAATGATGCCCGGAGAAGACTTGCCCGAAGATGATAATGTGCAAGACACGCGATATCTTGGTGTAGAAAAAAGGTTTATAGTAAAGATACTTTTTGGAAAGCGATGTTCGCAGCAGGCGTTTTTGTTAGAGGCTTGTCACATCCTCGATGATTTTAGCCATTTCCAAAGTAAATTTAAGGATCATAAAAATATACATTACTATTTTAAAACCTTGCAAGATTTCACTAAAAAGAAAACAGGATGCAAGCTGACGCTATAAAAAGTGGATACTTGTCTTACAAAAATGAGAATTTACAGAAGTAATTTCTACTACACTGTTCCGCTAAATTAGCTGCGAGCCTGGAAATAGAGTAACAGCTTCGCACTGCCATTAAGGAGTCATAAGGACCCTCGTAACATAGACTGAAATTAATCTTCTGCTATTAAGTTTCTCTGGAAGGCAGACCAATGCTGAGTGCTAGCCTAATATGTATTTTGCACCGATTAGATGATAATAAGGATGTCATGTACGATCCTTGAATTTTCATCAGGCTCGAAATCATAATAGAACTGACAAGATTGAAATATATGTATACCCTTCAATTTTGTGTAATCCTTCAATTTAACAAGTTGAGTGAAAGTTCTACCATAATGAACATAATTAAAATGCGTTCGATTTTTCGCTGAAATCGTTGCTAGATTTAACCGATTTGTATTACGCTCCTCTGAAGTGGGAAAATGTCCTAGGTGGAAGTTCACGACTGGCCTATTAAAGATTGTCGAAGTCTCAATACTGGGCGACTGCATTGCGCCAGCAGTGGGCCAGTACTGGCTTTTATTGTTGCTCAGTACTGGCGTTTGGTACAGTAGCGGTACTGCATACCAGTACTGGTTCTGTACTGGAAAACTGCTGGCGTACTAAAATGCCGGGTTTAATTTAAAGACGGCTGCGAAGTACTATGGACGTATTCACTATTGGTGTATTTATTTGTGTTCATTTTATGAGCATTTGCTTCCTAATAAGTATCAAATAAATGTGCCTCCTCATAGAGGGAGGCTTACCCTAACAAAAGAAGAAAAATGGACACTCACTATTTTTCAAGCTTATGTTTCTGTCTTTCTGAAAAATTTATTTTCAGAAAATCGGAGGTCCTACCAAAATTTCAATTGATGTGTTCTGTTATAATGAACAACTTTTCAACCTACGGTAGTTTTATATTTCAAATTAAAACCTCATAGACACAGTGTAACTTTTCTTAAAACTTACTGAGTAGCTATTGATTAATCAATAATGGTCTTTGAAAGTTCGTCAAAAGATCAATCCACGCGTCTAGAAGCCGCAAACAATTACATCAAATGCAGTACAGTCATATTCCGAATATAATAAAATACTTTTATAAAAATGGAAACCAATTTTGTTGAACAATTTTAAAACGATATTGATAGGTTATGGTAGATTATGACAAGTTTCTAATTTTGGCCATCGATGCGTCTCGAAGACGCGAACAAATATATTATATAAATTGTAGTTGTATCCCTAACATTTAAAAGTTTTCGTTATATCAACAAGATAAACAACATATTTTTTCAATTTATTAATCGGTATTGCTAGATCACAAGAGGTTATAGAAGGTTTGTCAATAGGTCATACGACGTGTCTCGAAGACGCAAACTAACATGTCATATACAGTGCTGCAGTACTCCTAATATGAAAAAAGTTTTCCTCATATAAACAGAATACACACATTTTTTTAAAGAACATAAATCGGTACTGGTCGGTTAAAAAAGGTTCACTAATAGGCCAGTTGATGCGTGTTAAGGACGGGAACAAATACTCTACATGTCATATTTCATTTCAGTTTACTAAGCTAATGGGTCAAAGACCATTTACATAGCCACAATGTTATACAAGTAGTATTTATATACATAGGTACTTAATGATTAAAAATATTTGCGCATATGTATATTGTATATTTATTACATGTGTTTTATACTACTATATTTATTTATTGGGCCTCCACGTATAGAATATATTAATATACCGCATTACAAAATGAGTCGATGTTGGTTACAAACAGGTCTATATCTTGTTTAGTTTTATCATAAAATTGATTCAAATTCGTGCACATAGTGTGCACTGACGATTGGTGGATCAATTCTGGAGAAACATAGAAAAGCCCTAAGTATAAATCCTACAGATTTATTCGCACACAAGAACATTTTGTCGATATGGATTTTAAAAGTAAGGCATGGATCGAATGTTATTCCAAGATCAACTATGGTAAACACTCTCTCAATTTTCACACCCTGGATTGTATATACATAGTCATATGATACTGGTGTGCGACCTCTGAGGAACGACAGGATTTCACATTTTTTAACATTAAGTTCCAAGTTGTTTGCAATAAACCAGTCCTCAAATTTATTTAAATTATCTAGTAGCACGTAACATGAGTTAAAATCTAATATTAGCAGAGACATCATCTGCATACATATAATGATGGCAATTTAGCGTGGCCGACAAATCATTAGTATAAACCACAAAAAATAGTGGACCTAGGTTTGAACCCTGTGTTACATCAGATGTTGGCCTGAAAGTTTGAGAAGAGTGTTCACCATATTCGACATACGTTTCCACACCTGAGAGATAAGAGTGCATAAGTCGAATTACATTAGAGTCAAGATCCAAGGCAGTCAATTTCTGTAGTAACGCAACGTGATCTACTTTGTCAAAAGCCATGGAAAGGTCTGTATATATGACATCTACTTGATTGTATACATGTAGTTGTGTCCAGACTAGCTGGGTAAAACGTAATAGGTTTGTAAGAGTAGACCTTTGTGGAACAGAGCCATGTTGGAGTGGTGAAAGAACTTTAAAAACTGATGTTGAAATTATGTCATAGATACAACTCTTGATTAACAAACAAGGGATCTCATCTGGACTAGCAGAATCCTTGTTAGGAAGTTTATTAATTGCTTTCAAAACATTTTTTGAGGTAATTCCAGTACTTAGGCTGAAATGGTAATCTGTTTGTCTTCCAAATCAGGCAGTGAAAGATTAGTCGGGTTATATACTTGCGAAAAAAACCTAGTAAATGCGTTTACAATATCTGAAGGATTCGTCAGTTCCACACCCTCGTATCTCATTATACCTGGAATTCTAGAAACTCTTTTTAAATGAGACCAAAACGAAGAGGGAATGGTTCCAATTTTTTTTCTCAATATTTTCATTATATGAAACTAAAGATCATTCAAGTTTAGTTTTGATTACACCCTCTAAGTAATTTGTTAGATTTAAATAATATGGATCTTTTGTCAAATTATATTTTTATCATCATTTATGCTTTACAGTTACATCTTTAATTGTGCTTCTTGTGAACCAAGGTGAAAATTGTCTACCAGCGCGATGGTTTTTCAATTTCGGGACATGAGTCTCTAGAAGCATATTTAATGAATCATATAATAAATTGGCAGCATGCTCCGCTGATGTAAACTTTTCCAGAAACATCCAATCTATATTACTCATAAATACACAAAAGTTTCTTATATCAGCACGCCTAAAGTTTGAATTTTTAGAATCGGTGTTATCAACGAACTTTCTAATGTTTAATGTTGAGTTTACATGTATATTGAATGTAAGTGAAAGATGGTGTTTATCCTCTGGTATAATTGCAGAGTTACATTTTTTTATAGTACAATGAATGTTTGTGAGAATTAAATCGAGATATCGGTCATTATCATTTATAATATTGTTAATTTGTACAAGTTCATAATATTGGATAAATGACGATACTAACAGACATTCTCGATTTCGAACTCCCGTTTCACAAATGTTCTTGTATTGTGGTATATTGAAGTCACCAGCAATTATTAATTTATGATTCCAAAGGCAGTGAGAATTGTTTAGAGTTTCTAAGAATGCTTCAAGAGTGTCCACAGAAAGAGTCATTTTTGTGTATAATGATGGCTATGGTTGGACCTATATAGTGATCGAGTTAGCAGTCGACTTTATATTGTCCATATAGTCTGAACTCTAAGCTATATTATATGCTTTCACTCAGGCCGCTTGCAGGTCAATACTTTTGCTTTCACACAAACAAATTTTAAGGTGTTATTAGAAATTTGTGTTTTATTTATTTTGTTGTACGCATAAAAGCACAGTAAATATAAATTAACTCGCATAGAAATCACTATCGCATCCAAATTTATCATTATTTAGAGCGTTTTTATTCCGAAAACAGCTCACACAAATGTTCAAATGTACAGGTTACGTTTCACAACACTGATAATCCGCCAGACCATAGAAGTTCAGCATGTGATTTCAAAAATTTATGTTTTACTATGGATAGGAGCACAATACACATCAAACATCTCACATAATAATCACCACATCCACATTTATAAGCACCGAAAGTGATTTACATCGAGATCAGTTCGCGCACGTGTTTACCGTGGAGAGGCCATTTTGATTGTGTATTGATGGGATAATCGAAAGACTAAAAACAAATTATTCGCGTGTGAAATTCGCAAATACCAATTACAAGGGGAATTAGGTGCAATGTACATGCGAGAAAATTAAAATGTTTTGTCCTACGCTTCTCGTATTATGGAAGCAGCAGAAAGAATTTTAGATGCTCATAAAATAAACAATAGAAATTAGATTGACGAAAAATTAAGAAAGAGATTAGAAAAAATGGTGATAGAATGCTTTATTCGCGTGTTAAGACACGAATTTGAAATACGAATTAGAATCAAAATGGAATCAATCAATCAATCAACAATGGAATCCGTAACGTCAAGATGAATTTCAAAACCAGCCTCAAAACCAAAAATGGAACCCAAAACGTTAAGATCAATTGCAAAACACATTCCAAAAAAAAATCAATTCACAACCACACAATTTATTACAAATAATTATTCCGTAGAAAATAGGCAATTTCCACAAGATCATCGTAATTATCAATCTAACAATTATCCCACCCCGTAAAATTCTCGCGATGCAGGGAATAATATTATATGCAATTATTTCAAAAAACCAGTGGGACATTTAATTGGGGTTTTAGAACTACACTCGGACTCCAAAGGTACGAGCACTTCACAGATACGAGCGTCCCGACTCAAATAGAGCGAGCGGAATTTTTACCCATCCTAGTCGAGAGTGAGGCGCGCGCGAAAGCGCGCTGCTTTGAATTCGACGCTTGTTCACTGCGAATTGCATACGCGCGCATGCGCGCAGTAAGCCTGTGTGCGTTATCAGGTATTACCTCCGAAATCTAAAAGTCGCAGGAGTGGGAGCCCCTTTTACGCTCTATCTTTGGAGTTCCCGATTCCCGAGATTCTCATATCTTTTGAGTTCGAGTGTAGAACATACAGCAATTTACAACAAAATCAAAATCAGTCATGAAATCAGGGAAACTTCAACTCCCCTCCCCCACCCGGTAAGGTACCCCGGAGAAGACTCCAGCAAATCTAGTGCACCTCTTTTTCCTAGCAAATGTAACGATATCTCCCTCTAAAAAAAGGAATAAAAACAGAAAAATGTAACGGGGGCCAGCGGGGTCATGGCCCCAGTGCCCCCCACAAATGTAACTAGTCGGTAAATGAAAATCGCTGCGACATGCATACACTTCTGCATCGGCTACTACTTCGATGATTTTAATCGTCCCTAGGGCCCCCACAACCCTAAATGCGGCCCTGGCAAGAGAGAAATACTATTTATATTTGTATTTGTACACTGCTGAATAATGAAGATAAGATCAAGGTGTGTATGAGCATGTTTTTAAGCACTCTCGGACACAATACAAGTGGAAGAATAGAACAATTTCTGCGTCGCAAAGCAGGAAATGGTGGCTTGCCGGACATTTTTTATAAGCATGGACGACAATCCTAGAGATCAAAGGATGAAGGGCGAATTTTGGAATATACAATTCATACCATCCACAAGTATCGCATTATCGTGCAGTAAATTATCTGAATAAAAGGTACTTAGAGTATTAGCTGAGCCTTTAAACGATTTATGAGAATTATACACAGAAGTATCCTGACTTTCCACTTTTCCGCGAAACTTATCGAACGGTTTTCGTAAAAGAGAAAATCGGTTTTGATAGGCCTGAAGAAGACTTCTGTCGGTAGTTCAATAAAAAAAAACATTAGTACCCTCTGGAAGATAAAATGCTTAATTTACTGCAATGGCATTTTTACAAAAAGCACAAGAAGCACAAAACGCATTATACGGAAGCAAGAAAAACTTAGTATCAGAATGAAGAAACTAGATGGGATTCCAACACAGATATTTATGCCGTTGTTACACAACAAATAATTATTCTACCGAAAATGGCAACCAAAAACAGTTTTTTTGTTAGTCGTTTGGTCGTGATGAATGAAACTTTTGCATCTCTTCGAGCAAAAGGCGTTCTTCTTCACCTTTGCGTTCTTTCGCACGAAGCAAGTACAGGTCGCACAGCTAAAAATGTTGCATCATGATACTTAAAGGTGATTCTTTCTTTGGAGAATACTCGAACAAAAAGGTTCTTTGTTTTGGATGGATAACTGCACCGCCCAAAATAAAAATTGGACAATTTTTCCAATGCTTCTGCAAACCGCGAATGCAGACTGAGATCCTCAAGCTGTAACTTTAAAATACCTGTAGGTCGGCCATACATACATCAAAGCTGATAGCGTTCACGGGCAGATTGGGGCACTTTGGAAGTAATTTGAGGAAATCCTGACGTATGAAGACTTCAAAATATTCCTAAAAAAAATGAGTCTTTTAATCAAAGTTGTGCATATGTAGGTGCAGGATTTCAGAAGTCTCAACCACGATGAATTGCGAAATTGACAAAGAATTATGACTTGCCACTCCTAAGTGACATTAAAGATGCTCACTTCAAGAAAGGAAGTAGAGTACTGCACTATAAAACATCTTTTCCTGGTGAGTACAAGGAAGTGGATATTTGGAAGACGCAGTTTGCGGTAACAACTCCATTGGGTTCCACATTGTCAGCACCTCGTGGTATCAATGATAAGAAGAACGCTAAACTAGTTAAAGAGTTAGTACCTAACATGCCAGAAAATAAACGACAAGAAAGGCAAATTTGCCTACTTCTCCAGAAGTTGTAGATCTGGATACTAATTTACAGTGAATAAGTTATAAAAGTTTCTAGCATGTCAAGTAGAAACCGATATTTGCACCCAACACTCTTGTTTTCCCTTTAGTTTTTAACTTGAACTTCAGTTCGAGTATTAAAAATGAAACAATAATTGATTTTACAAGTCTGATTGAAATTGTATAAAATATTTTCCATGTTAAAATAATTTCAAATTAATAGCTTCATAATTGAACACTGTTATCCAATTTCATAACGTATTCAATTATTTGTTTCAGTATCAAATATTACATTTGTAACCTATTCAATTTCCAATTGTTTACTTAAAAAAAAAAAGAATTTTGTTAAATATTTGAATGTTTATCTGAAATAAGCAATTAAAAATCAAATATTCTATACTCAACAGTTTTGAACTGAATTGCTCGAAATAGAAAGCCTTAATTCGTTACCATTTCAGAGCCCACCGTGTCTGCTGTGCGGGAATTTAAGAAAATCCGGGAATTGTCCTTGATTTTATTTTTGATGCGAGATGTGCCTGTCATTTCCTTATAATTCATAATTTTTTATTGTCCCTTTGAGCTACTTACGCTACTTTTTTTTTATACTTAAAATTGAAATTACTTAAAATTATTTAAAAATTTAAAAATATATTTCTGAACTAAATTGTAATATTGCATTTGAGCAAATTACGCATGTCGCAACCCACCATGCATTGTGTGTATGCTTTTATCGTAAGAGGGGCCTTACATTTATAAGCGGGAAAAATGCTGGAATTGTCCGGGAATTTCGTGGACAAAATTTAGAAGACACCCTGGAGTACTAAATTTAAACTTCAAGTGCTACAATTTTAATTATTCCATTTGAAATATATTTGATTTATAAGTGAAATTATTTAATTTTGCCGTATAAATATTGTACAATTAATCATTCAATAATTTTAAAGTACTTCGAAACAAATTTTAAATTGGTGGATTTTTAATGTTTCTAACTTCAAATTGCTTAAAATGATATGATCTAGAACATTTTTGAATGCTTTGATTCATGTTTCAATTTAAAGCATTGCAAATGATAGTGTGAATTTATATTTTGCAACCACAAATCTTTCAATTGCTCAATTTATTAAAGTTTCAAATTTAACTAGAAAGTCACGTGCGCGCTTGCAGCGCGCACCTTCGTCACTTTCTACGTTCGGTAATTTTAAAAATGTTATCTTAAATAATCGTTAGGCTAGTTATCAAAGAGTTGACCACTTTAAGTCCCAGTTATTTACCAGTCATTTGCTTATAAGACTTTTCTTAGAAAATATAAACAAAAAATCAGGCAAAATGTCTTGTTACCCACCTCTCCCAAACTACCAATCCAAAATGAGAGATTTTTAATTATATTAACAACATTTTCTAATAACGTAGTTATTCTTCATGAATAAAATTAATTTGGTCATACGGTCATACAAAACGCAATTGATTTAGATGTTAAAGAATCAAAATTTATTTGTCATGTTTAACCGACGTACGTTTCGACCTAATTGAAGGTCTTCTTCCGAGGTAAATATCACCTAAGTCAAAAATTAATATAATTGTAAATTCTAATTTCATATACACTTTTTTGTTTCTGTTGATACATAGTTAAAAAGTTAGTTTAAAAACGTTTAATTTCATAATTTAAACATTTTTCTTGAAAATTTAATTTTGTTCTTTTAAACTTCGGTAATAATTTGTCATTTAAATTGTGGAAATTACATTTGCTAGTTTGATGTTGAATATGCGCTGGAATTAGGGCCTCTTTTCTGCATCTAATTAGGAATGTGCCTTGTTCCTTTAGATTAACCAATGTTCTATTAGTGTGTATCCAATTTCCTAGTAATTTTCTTGGAGTATCGCCATATCTCTTCAAAATGTAGTTTAAATAACCCATAATGTCACAGAACGTTACTGACCTTGATATATCGATATGTATATGTATATTCAGTGAATTGGAGTATTTCCTCACTGTAAATTTTCCTCGACCTTTTTTCAAATAACGTAGTTATTCTTCATGAATAACATTATTTTGGTCATACGGTCATATAAAAGGCAATGGATTCAGATGTTAAAGAATGTAAAATGATGTGAAAGAACGTCGGTTAAACATGACAAATACATTTTTTCACGCGTTTTGCGTCCTTCGGCTCAAAATTTCAATTTTTGATTTTTTCCTAGTATTTTCATAAAATGAAACCAAAATATCAAGTCTTATAAAGAAATGGTTAAGACAAAAATTATAGGTCTTTTAAATAGTTACGATTCCTCTTCCAAATTTTTTTACGCATCTCTCGGCATTTGACTTAAAATTAGAATTTTCGACGCATAACACCAAAAGAACGAGTCTTAAAAAAAATTGTTACAAGAAAAATTGTAGATATTTTGAAAAGTTTCAATTCTTCTTTTAAACTTTTTTCATGTATCTGTGGCCATTATTTCTTAATACACGGAATACAATCTTGATTTTTCAAAATTATGAAAATTAGATTTATTGTGCATGTAATTCAATTTTAGCATTATCTATTCATTGTGAATATTACAAATATATTTTATTATGTGCATCTAACAACTGGAGATGATACGAATTGGCAAATTTATGTATATGGCTATGTGTTTCGGTTCCTTTGCAATAACCCCAAGCGGAGGCGTAACAAGCGTGCCGAACGCTGAATGGCACCTGGGTGAGGTGTCTTGAATGGTGACTCTCGGATACCGGGCGACATCTCAGAGTATGCAGCCTTATCCTTCCATGCGGGACTCCACAAGGATGGACGAACCATTTCCCTAGCTGCTCGTGGGAACAACAATGACACCATCAAAACACCAAAAAGTTGTAGATGCGGTTCAAAACGATCGAACGCGCAGAGCATCCGACAATGGGTCGGCAGACGGTGCCGATCACCCTAGAGTTCGGGGCGCTGAAAATAATTTCGATGAAAACACGATGACGAACCTGCAAAACACTCACATTGATTGGATTAATCGGCTCAAGGATGACTTGATGGACTGTTACGATACCCGCATTATCCCTGTTCACGGAGGCTTCATGGCGTGTAAGCACACTCTGTGGTGCCAGAAACACCCAGAGCTGCATACCTTTCGAAAACTGGATATGAACGCAGAGCGCTTCCTCAACCGCTGCATGAACAATCCGCAGAAGAAGAGGAGGAAGCGACATTGAGACTAACCGCGGAAAGCAGGCACCCGCTGAGAGATAGTAGCGATTTGAGGACAAGGAGGAACATTAACATCCAGGATCTTCCTAAGACCCAAGATCTGGCTGAAATGGAGCCTCCCTTTGTGAGGATATCTCGAAGGAGTCCAACTTCTGGACCATCAATTTTTCAGTTTATGCTGCGACGAGAGCTGTGGCTGATTCAAATCGAAGGCGAAAACCGACGATGGATTAAAAGACCAAAAGACGCTTGCATCAAATGAACAAGAAAATTGGATAGACAAGACAGAATGCATTTCGTGTTCAGTATGTGATTGACTACAGAACATCTGGCAGGCCGTTCACGGAAAGGTTCCAAAAGTTCACCCACGAACTGGGGATTTACCATTACACACTGAACTAGTCAAAGCTGCTGATAATCGAGTAGAACATTGTTGACCAAATACGGGTGTTATCTGACGCAAGGGGGAGCATACAGAAGAGGGAGGGTTGGTTCAGAGAGAATTAAAAGTTTCTCGCTAATTGGGCTAATTGGGCCTGTGTAAAGACAGATGTACGAACAACGCGGGTCACAAAAGCTGCAGCAGGCTGCCGAGAGAACCTGCTTATTGGCAGGAGCGTCTGCAAAGACGCAGCAGTCGACCAGCGATGCCTGTCAATGGTCTGGATTGACTACCGGAAAGCTTTCAATTCAACCTCTCATAGACTTATCACCTATCTGTTGGAAAGCTTAGTTCATTCACACATAGAGTGATTGATGCCCCTTTCGGAAACAAGATTTACTATCTCATCTGGCGACTATTGTGTAACAACGAACAGCGTCACCTTCTAGAGGGGCGTCTTTCAGGGCGACACCGTGAGCCCTCTTCTCTTTTGCATCATACTTCTGCTATTATCTCTCGCACTACGCAATTATCCGGGGTACGTCTGCGGCGACACTAATCATCGCGAGCATAAGGTCACTTATGTATTTCATGCGCATGCCCTGAAGATCTATGCTTCTACTCAAAGCCAACTTCAGAGTTCTTTAAATATCGTCGAGGGGTACACAAGGGAGATTAGTATGGAATTTGGATTAGACAAGTGTGCCAAGATTCATCTGAAGCGAGGACGAATAACTAATGTTTCTGGGGACTCTGAAGTCGCGGCGATGAGTTTTATTAGACATCTTGATCCTGGAGAGACCTATATATAACTAGGCGTACCTCAGAGCCTCATTCAGGGCATAACATCAGTGAAGGAATCTCTCCGAAGCAGATGCAAGCGTTTTCTTCAATAAACTTGGTCTTCTTGCATATCAATTTTCCCGTTCCGCGAGTGAAGAAAGCAGAGATTGAAGAATTCCGCCAACAGCTCCTCGACAAGAAAATGCACAGAAACTTTTACAGAAATGTAGAAAATCAACCCTCGTCGAAACAGCTAACTTTTGCTTACCTCTGATCATCAGGACATAATTCAGGTACAGAGAGTTTCATTTTTGCGTGCCAAGTTAGTGTAATTTCCGGCTTAGTATACCGTAACCGTTTTTTATTTTAAGAAGTTCCCAACGATAGGTGCAGAGCGTGACATGCACGCACTGAGTACCTAGAATACATACTATTTATTTAGGTGTCCCACTCACGCGGGAATGAAGTATCTTTACAGACATAATGCGACCCTAAGAGTATTTTACTACGATTTTCGTCGCTTATATGGTGTTGGCCATGATCCTGCCCCACCGAACGCTCCGATGGAGATAGAGTCAATTATCCTAAACGAGAAGTGCCATTTTTTCTGGAACTATGATTTTCGGACAGCAGTGTCCATTGCACGCTCGAGGCCCGACACTGTTCTCCAGGACTTCGAGAAACGAACTATGTTCGTTATCGAATTCTCGGCTTCGGCCGACTACAATGCCACTGTCAAGGAGACGGAAAAAGGGAGGAGAGGTATCGAGAAGTTAGAAGGGAGCTGCAGTGACTGTACCCGGAATATTCGGTTAAAATAATTATTTTTGTGATCGGTGCCTCGCAGGTGCGAAGCGGTCACTGTTTCGTAATCTCAAAGCCATACTTGCGTGCCAAAAACATGCCGAGGCACTTGCGACATAGATACAGAGAGCTGTCATCCTTTGTGGCTCCGTGTCATCAAAAAACATGAGGTATTCACCGGCCTGTCGTTGTGATTTCGTCGTGCCCTGTGGTCACCCATCTCACGATCGTGAGACGTTTCCATAGGTGCGATGTACCTCGGTTCAACTGCGAGTCATTGTCATTTTCATAGATGGAAGTTACTCCCAATGGGACACTGCGGTGGTTGTTTAACTTATTTTTTAAATTGTATATCTTCAGAAGTATAGTGTTAAGTATGCCTGCCTGTCAGGAGGGAGACCAAAGTTCGATTCTCCTCCGGAGAGCCATCCGGTTCTGTTTGGTTTATTTATGAGCTAACACGGAAATCCTTTGACAAGGTTACCGGACGCGTCATCGGTTTGCGGATAGAGGGTCCCTATACCGAGGGCTACAGCTGGAGATGGCTACAAACTAAGTAAGCAGGCGCATACGATGGTCTAGGAATGGTCCCGAAAGAAAAACCCCCAAGCCAGGGCATAAGCGACCATGCCGATGGCTGCATGGTACGATGGATTAGTATCTCACGCGTGCTTCTGGCATACCGGACAATCTCCCAGTGTATATAGTCTTACCCTCGCATGCGGGGCTCTGCGAGGGCGGACGAACCCTTTCTCTAGCTGCTCTTGGGAAGAACTATGATAAAACCAAACCCAGTTGTAAATGCGGTTCAGACAAAAGGTTGCGCCTTAAGTCGCCCGTTCCGCGACCTTACATCTCACGCCATCAAGGTGATCGCGTTATGCTGAATCTCAAGTGTCTTCACAACATGATTATTTTAGGTGCAGCGCATACAGTCGCAAATGGACGAGACTCTTTTCTTGAAATGGTCAGAAAACACGAAGAAGTGGGCCACAAAGTGTTTTTGAACCAAGCAGCGTAGGGGCCTCAACTTCAATATCAGGGGCGAGCAAAATGGATAAAAAATTATCCATTGTGAGTAATCACTCCTGAAGGCCCAGATGAAGAAAGAACAGGAGAAAAAGTTTCATCAACAGCTCCTCGAAAAGAGGATGCACGGCATCTTCCACAGAAATGTGAAAAATCAGTCGATGTCGCTTGAGCTGCGGTTTGCTTTCCTTAAATCACCCGGATTGAATTCGGGCACGGAAGGTTTCATTCTGGCGTCCCAAGACGGTATCATTTCCACTTTAGCGTACCGTCGCTACATCTTGAGCCAAGACATTCCCGATGATAGCAGCAGAGCAGGTCATGCATACTCCGAGCACCTAGGACACATATTATACGGTTGTCCATCTCACGTGAGAACGATGTACATCCAATCGCACAATGCGGCACTAAGAGTGCTTTATTACAATCTCTCTCAGTCTAACGGCATTAGCCCTGATAGAGCTCCGCCAAGCACTTCTAAGGAAATAGAGACAATTGTCGAGAATGAGAAGTGCCGAATATACTGGAACTTAATATTCTCGAAAATTGTTTCTGTCGCGCACTCGAGGCCTAACATAGTTCTCCGTGACTTCGAGAAACGAACCATGTTCGTTATCGAATTGTCGGCACCAGGCGACAAGAATATCACAGCCAAGGAGAATGAAAAGAAAGAAAGGTATAAAGACCTTATAACGGAGTTGCGACGGTTGTACCAAGAATATTCGGTTAAGTTAGTCGTCCTGACCATTGGTGCTCTAGGAGGTGCCAACCTTTCCCTGATTCACAGCCTAAAAAGCATTCCTGCGTGTCCACGAAATGCCGAGACACTTGCGAGAAAAATGCAGAAAGCGGTCGTCTTTGGTTCGCTCCGTGTCCTCAGGGTGTGCCAGATTTTGCCGGATCGTCGTATCGAATCCATCGCAGACAATAACCAGCGGTTATACCATGGTTGTCCTTACTACAACATTTCAACTACACATATATTTGATGTGTTGTTAAGATGTTTAGTGTTTACTAATACGATCATGATAGTCCATTTGTTCCTTCGGAATTTTCAAAATTTTATCATTATTATTCAAGCTGGACTTGCAGCATATCTAAAGACAAAGGATTTTATAATGTATTCTCACCTATAAAATTTTGGGCTATTTTATCGCGATGTTCTCATCTATAACATTATTTTATTTTAGAAAAGAGTAGTTGTGACGATTTACTTTTTACGCGATGGAAGTTAAAAAAATATTTATGTTCAAAATGTGCTAAAAACATAATGCAGATATTTAGTCAAAATTCATGCAATACAGCTAATTAATTTAAACATAAATGTAAGAATCATTACCTTGAAAAATGGTAAAGATTTGTCCATACGCATTTGTATCGGTTGCAGAACTTGTGACTTCAAATATCTTTACAAAACTGTGATTTTTCCTAAAAGAAATGGATGACGTTTTTCCTTTCGCAGGAGAAAGTACCCAATCAAGTATGTGAAAATAGATGAAAAATAATAACTGTAAGTAAACGCGCTTTAGACAGTTATTAGAGTTAAATAAGAAAAGAAAAAACATTTTTTATCTTTAAGAATGTTATCTACAATTACATGTGATCTACAGTGAACTGAAGTACCTTTCATGTTTATTAATTTCTTACTTATATTTTAAATAATTATTGTATATTTGATTTATTTAAGTAAATTCTTTTACTTCAAAACAATAATACCTTAAGTATTAGCTACATTTAAAAGAGAAAACCTTAGTATTGGAATTGCAGGCTATTAAACAAATTTAGTACTATGTGAACGTTCCTTATTGCCTTTTATTTAATTTCCAACACTTCCTACTCGACTTCTCATTTTGTGTGGAAGTGAGTTGTTGAGAATTTTGACATGCCCTTAAGGGCACTCTTTTATGACAATTGAGTTTGGGAGATATTAGATGAATTACTTTATTAATACTAATATTTATAAACTGCAGAAATACTCATAGCTTTGTTTCGTGTTTCACCTTTGCTCTGGATAATTGATTAATTCGAGGAGCATAATACATATTATTAGCGAAAAAAACTGGTGAATTCTTATCGATCATGGAAATTTCAAGATTGGAATTTGAATAATTAGTTGCATCACCATTTTGACATAAGAACTGATTATATTGTTCTTTCTGGATTCGATTCTGATCATTTTTTGTTCGAATTTTTATTTCACAATCGGTTTCTTCTTCATTGTCAGCGCTGTCTACATCTCCTGGAACAAATTAGGATTCAGAAATACATTATCAAATTGTAGACGTAGTGGAGGCTTAATAAAAGTTATGAAAATATAATTAATAGAGATGCGTAAGCACAGTACTCAAATTATTAAATAATGCAAATTTGCAATAATGCAAATTAAGTTTTATTTATTGCATACTTTTGTTTGACTCACCATCCGAACTATTGGTCGACGGCAAATAAAAGCGCGAAGATAGAATTCTACTGCATCCTCGGCGTCCTTTTATGAGATGGTTGGAATGATTATATTTGAATTCACGAGGTAACGTATAACTTCTAGGCAGTGAAACTTGGCTACCTTCCATATCACTGACATCACCGTTTCCTTCCCCTTCACCTTTAGAACTTCGATCATCACCATTTTGAACGTTGTGGAACCTATTTCACGTTAATTTTATTATTTTAAATTTCCAAATTACAACTAAAATCAGAATTTTATTTGACGTTAGCTGAAACAAGGATACCGTATTAGTTAAACAAGTCAGCTCAAAATGAACTCTCATGCACTGTAACAGAAGTCGATAAAAATACTTCATAGTTTGAAGACAAAATATCGATATAAGAGGTATTCCCATAACTCGTGGCAACTGTAAAACAGAGAACATACTATTCATATCTAGAATTGGAAGCCGAGTTTTAAATGAGTTGGGAGGAAATTTACACGCAAGACAAACATTTTATTTGTGAGTAATAACATTCTGACAATGATCGAATCCCTGTCGAATAAGTGCACATATCTGAATAAATTAGCAGCATCGAGAAACATGAAAAATCAAGATGACCTGACTTTCAAAAATCTAAACGGAGAGTTTACCTGGGTATATGCTTAATGATACCTCACGATAGTTTTAAGCACAAAACAAACAAAACCATGAGAGCCATTTTTTTTAAACTAATCTTTTGATTTTTTGAGAGTGTTATGAAGCATAGATTTGTGAAAATAGCAGTGGAGTGGAATATGATTGTTCTAAGCCCTTTATTTCGGCACCAAAAATGAGGCTCCATAAGTTAAAAATCATTATTTAAAGCAAATGAAACAGTTGAAAAAATCGGTTTCTTGAATTTTTCTTCTTTCTATTGCAATCTAATACATACTTACAAGTGCTTTACAAGAATTAATATGCAGAAAAACACCTGTTAAACTGCAGAAGTCGAACACTACATCTCTAATAGTTTAGGAGATAAAGCTGATTAAACTGACTAAAGCTGACTAAACAACTTTTTATTTCAGATTTTCCAAAAAATCTTAGTTTATGTGCATCATAATTGAAAGTTGTCATAAAATAAGTTGAAGTTTGTGTTTCCGGAAAATCTAAAGAATGAACAGATTCATCTGCAAAGATGCAGCAGTTCTCCAGCGCTGCTCTCATAGACTTATCATCTGGCTGTTGGAAAGCTTGAAGGTTAATTCACACATAGTGAGATGCATAACAGATTGATATCCCTTTAATAAACTAGATTCACTATCTCCTCTGGAAATTATCGTGTGACAGCGAACAGCGTTATATTCCGGCGAGGCGTCTTTCAGGGCGAAACCATGAGCCGTCGCCACTTTTGCATCACACTTCTGTCACTAATTCTCAAACTACGCAATTATCCTGGGTACCTCTGCGGCGACATTAATCATTGTGATCATAAGTTGATTCACGTATTTTATATGGATGAGCCGAAGATCTATGCTTCTACTCAAAGCCAGCTTCAGAGTTTTTTAGATATCGTCAAGGGGTACACAAGGGAGATTAGTATGGACTTTGGATTGGACAATTGTGCGCAGATTATTCAGAAGCGTGGACGAATTATTAGCGCTCCCGGGGACCCTGAGCTTGTGGATTTAAGTGTTATTATACACCTTGAAACTGGCGAGCTCTATGCATACCTAGGCATGCCTGAGAGCCACATTCAGGACGTAACATCAGTGAAGGAGTCCCTCCGAAGCAGATAAAAGCGCTTCCTTCGACAGATTTGGTCTTCCAATCTGTCGGCGTTGAATCAGGTATCTGCGACTAACATGCTTGCCGTTTGGGGTAGTTCCATGGACGAAGCACGAGCACACGACCATCGAAATTGTCAAGCGTAAGATCATGCATATACACAAGAGCTTGTATATCAATTCGTCCTTTCCGCGATTGTACATCTCACGCAATCAAGGCGGGCGCTGACTTCTAAATCTCTAATATCTTTATGATAGAATTATCCTGAGTACAGCTTACATTGTCATAAATGGAAGAGATCCTCTACTAAAAATGGGCAGGAAACACGAGATGATTGGCAAAGGCGCGTTCCTTTAAAAAGGAGCGGAGTAGGCGGCCGAGACCCTTGGCCTGAATCTTAGCATCATAAGTGAGAAGAGTACATTACTGTATATTAATGTAGAATATCAGCGCTTGTCAAAGGAACTAACTTCTGCTTTCCACAGATCATCCGGACTTAATTCAGGAACAGAATATTGCATTTTAGTGTGCCAGAACAGTGTCATTTCCGCCTTAGTATACCTTAGCCACATTTGACGTCATAAGTTTCCAGCGATAGGTGCAGAGCGTGTCATGCTATAGACGCGTGCCGAAAATATGCTGAGGTACTTGCAAGATGGACGCAGAGGGCTGTCATCCTTGGGTCACTCCTAGTCTTCAAGATACACAAGGGTTTCATCAGCCTGTCATTGTGATTTCGTCATGCCCTGTTGCCAGCCATCTCACGGTGGCCATACGTGTGATTAACCGCCGTTTTGCTGGGGGTCAGTCTCATTTCCTTAGATGATAGTTGCTGTTTATTTATTATCAAATGTTATTATTGATAACAAATTATGACTAAACATTTTCATTCGTAATTTCAAAACGTTCGACATTTTGTCGCCCCTAAAAAGTTGCCGCCCTAGGCAGCTGCCTACGTTGTCTGTTAGGTATATACGCCACTGAAGATAATAAGGTATTACCACATATTTACGTGATATTCATTGTTAATAATAACAATAAACGACAGAGGCGTTCATTTTGCACGTTATGTGGACGTGATTGGAATGTTCCTACGGTGGCCGCGGGACGTTCCAGGGACGTTCCTGAAATGATCCGTGCTATTAGGAAACAGTATTGGTTCGGAAATGCTATACAATTTTCAGACAAGGAATACAGACGGCAAACCAAAGAAATTTGTTATGGCTCGGCCTAATTGGTAAAAAATGTGAGCACTTTTCGGAGTATATTTAAAATTCACGGAAAATAATTCTTTTAACAATAGTTTTTATAATGCAATTTTTTCTTACTGTCGCTTCTTACCAATTTAAAAAAATGGTTGGATTTTATTAAAATTAAATTACAAAGAACATTGTTGAAATAAATATTTTTTGTAAGTTTTAAAATGTTTTCATTAAAAATAATGCTTTTTATTTGAAATATCATCAGTGATATTATTTTGATTCTTACTATCATAAAAAAAGTTTTTTTTCAGAGACCTGAGTTTCTAATTTAAATTGGTACCGTTTAAAATCCTTGTCATTTAAAACTGTTTCTATATTTGCAAATGTAGCATAGTCCACGTGTTAGAAGTCTAAATACCTACATTATCGACCTCAAAAAAAACAAGCTCATGTATAAACAAAATGATATATCGAGTCGAAAGTTGGCAAATTAAATAAAAGGTTTGTAGACGGTTTATTTTGTCATAAATATTTATTACTACAAAATAAAAGTGTATAAAAAGTAATTTTTGTTTTGTTTTGCAAATACAAACACTTTGAACCAGATAAAATTATTTAGTACTTTCTGTTTCCATCTCAAAACTTGAAGCACGATATCTCCTTGCGTAAAGGACAAGAGACTGTAAAAAGTAAATGCCGGTAATGAAGATATTGGCTTATTTTTTGCAAATTTTTCTTCCGAAGAATTGTTTGTTACTAAGTGCGAAGCCTGCTGTATAGAATGATTTCAATTTTAAACACTCTGAGTGCACTATCTCGAAATCTAAGAATAATAAATCTTTTCAAATAAGGGTCGACGATATTAAAATGTCTTCAAACGTTTGCAAATTTTGATATTTACAAAGAGAAATTTAGATTTCTCCTTCAAGATATTCACATCATAATTTTCTTTTTACTAATAGTAAACTTTGGTATTTTTCCTTTGATTAAAAAAGTATAAATTGTTTAAAAGTATATTAGTCGTGCCTTTCTGAGAGCGTTTTTGATTCTGGGAATGCGAGTAATATTATTGTACTATATAGTTATTAAGGAATGGATGTGCATGTGACGTTAAATCCTTCGTGTTATTAACGTCTGGGAATATAATATAGATGAAAGTAGCGACAAGAGTCAACGACAGCAATTGTCGGGAAGTTGTCGTTAACTCTTGTTGCCACTTTCATTTCTTGCTCTATAAAGCGAGAATAGCATATTCAATACTTATACCTTAGTTATACGATTCTATGCAATGCGCTATTTCCATATTTTCCTCGTACGTTACAACACAACAAATATTATGTAAAACGATAAGTCTTTAATTTTATATGAAACAATAATACGTTATGCAATTATTATAATTTACGTCAAGGCAAGATTTTTGAATAATTCAATAAATAATTTTAAGGAAAATTTCAAAATTATTATCACTCTTAAAGTATAAAAATAAATAGTTTTAATAAATATTCAACAAGAGCGAGTACACAGCGGCAACCTTTTATCATGTATTCACTTTTCTTCTACCGAGACCACGTTTATTATTCTAAGAAAAAGCGAATGATTTGAGTGACAATGATATTATTGTGTTCGCCAATCAGCAGCAGACAGGTGACAGTAGCATGTAGATGAGGTTCTTACTGAGAGTGTATATTGGCGGTACGATCGAGCCATCGTGCGCCCAGCTGTCATTCGGAAAATGATGCTGAACCCTCTGAGATGAAAAATGGGATAACAATCAAAATCAATATAGAGTATTAAATAATTACGAAATTCTTGCGTAGCTTAAGTCTATAATTGGTTTGCCTATGCTCATGAACTTTAATTGCAGCCATCAGGGGATCATATCATTCATGGTGCACGTTGTTTCCACCTGTGTTTGGATCACATGAACTCCGGCTGACTTGCAGTCGTAAGTCCGAACTTCAAAATAATTTTTTTGTCAACATTCAGCTTTAACTCAGCATTCTAATTCCTGATTTGAACTTTGATTTACTCGGAATGTTTAATTCCAAAATTCAATCTCAACTTGCTAGAAAAATATTTTTTCAAAACCTCTCTTCGGAATTCTAATACCAAAGGTGAACTTCAACTCGGAATTCCAATTCTAAAATTCAATTTCAATTCACTCGGAAACTTGGATTCCGAAATTGACCTCAATTTAATGGGAATTTTGAATCCTGAAATTTAACTTCAATTCGAAACTATTGACCGCTAATATATATGATTCCTTATCAAATATTAAATTAACCAGAAACTTGATTGATTATTGTGGAGTCAGTTGATCAGGTGGGTCGCAGAGTCCAAATTCAACATTATTTGACCATAGACTATTACATCTGTCTTCAGGGCCTAATCAAATAAGACATGGAAATCGCGATTTAATCTGCAAACATTTCTTTTTGTAGCCCTCTAACGAGGATGGGGGGGGGGGTACCTTCCTCCATACAGATTAGCTGCATGCGGCAACAGAATATATCAACTAAAGTCAATTCAACATTCAATTCAAATACATTCATATTAATCAATTCAAATTCAGGTTAAATTTAATTTAAGTAGAATAGGAACTTCATTTAAACACTCAATTCAATGACATTCACTCAACTTAATGAACTTCTTGCATTAAATTAAATTAAATGCCATTCAATGACAATACAATTAAAGTAAAATACTCAAATAAAGAAGATAAATCTGAGATTCGTTTGGTAAATTCCACAAAGTTCGAGTCAATCATTTGAATTTAAAAATGTATTCTAAACTAACTCATTTAGCTATTAGCTTCAGTCTAGAGTAAAAACCTCAATGTAAATCAATTCACTCAACATTCATCTTCAAACGTTAAAGTCCCTAATTTACAAACGATCGTTAATTATGCATCCGGACAACCAATCAATCCAATTAGAATCACGTTATTTTATCATTTTATCATTACCTGATTTTGAGATTGGAAATTTCTAAACTGTCAAATCAAAAAGTATTCGTCTGACTATTGGCAAACATTAAATCTAAATAAACAAATATGACGAAAAAAATTGCCATTTTTTCTATTTGACGTTCCCGGTGCTCGTCAATAATAGGAAAATTGTTGAAATCGCCTACTTTTCATAGAGTAACATTAGCTAAAGATGTTCCATCATGATATAATGAAAAACAAATTTTTATAAGCAACTTCTTCGTTGAAAGTGTGTTTTCTATAATATTCAATATTTTCATGTTTTTGCTTCCTCATCGAGGAAACTTTGCACAGGTAACAATTTCGAAAAAACTTTAATTCATTTAATTAAACGTTCCTCAATTGAAAAATGACTAATACAATG
Source organism: Andricus grossulariae (assembly GCA_011634705.1). Taxonomy (NCBI): domain Eukaryota; kingdom Metazoa; phylum Arthropoda; class Insecta; order Hymenoptera; family Cynipidae; genus Andricus; species Andricus grossulariae. The sequence continues at coordinate 46,495,878 of JAABKJ010000755.1, read as the reverse complement.
TTTTATGTTAGGGATTTTCACGGATAGTACCCGGACTCGCTTCTCCCTTTTTCCGAGCGCTTCTCCGTGCCTTTTCCTCGCACGCTCGTTCGCTCTCTGCATAAGGCGGTAAAAAGGAAGATTTACGAGTGACAGACTTTCGATCTATGCGCAGACATCCCTGTTTTATGCAATTGTCCTGATGTCCGGACACTTTTTTATGAACACGATAACTTGAAGACGATCCCGTGTAGAAATGGTAACAGGGATCCGACCGGGAGCCGGCCGGATAGCCCCAGTTTAAACTGGGCGCTGGCCGGGGATTCTGGCCGGGATCCGGCTAAAAACGTCACGGTAATCTGGTCAGATCCCGGCTTTCATACCGGTCGGGATCCGGTCGGGTAACCCGGCCACAGACCGGTTAAAAAATTTTGCTTCATGCGAGAAATTGGTAACTTGGATTGTCTTTTAAGGCTCATCGTAAAGAATACGGTGCACTTTAAATGTAAAATCAAGTTATAACTGAAGAGGGGATCCTGGGAGGTGCCTTTGAATGTTGCTTCATTGTCTTTAACAAAATCAGATAAGTTGTTATAAAAGTTAGACCAATCAATTCTTTTAAGTTTGTATTTGTGTGAGAAGAAGGGTAAAATGGGAATGGATACTTCGAGGCTTGCGACGACCAGGTAGTGGTCACTTCCCATAGCATCCTCCCAAGCATACCAAGAACAGTTAGTAAATAAATTGGGAGTGACAAATGAGAGGTCTAAGACCAAAAGGGATTGACCTGGACGAGTGGCAAACGTGTCTTTGCCATTGTTCAGGCACATGAATTCTGTTTGATCTAATGATGAGCAGAGCTCTGAACCATTAGAGCAGCTGTGAGAACTGCCCCATGAGGGGTGATGGCTGTTAAAATCACCTCCAATGAAGACTGAATCAGAATTGATGGCTGAGATATAATTAAACAGCATTGGCCAAGTATGGATAGAATGGAGTTATCTGAGGAGGGAACTCTGTAGACCGAGACAATTAGGATCTCTTCTTCGGAAGAGTTAGTAGAAACAGCTAGGGTTTCTAGACTGTTTTCTGAGAAAATTATCGTAGAGACTCTGGAGGAGTTGATTCCTTTTCTAATAGCTATTGCGAAGCCACCGCCTCTATTAGATAATCTGTCTGAAATTTTTTAATGAAAAGTTTTTGTCAGGTTTGAGAAATGTTTCGCAAAGTAAAAGTTTGTCGTAGTCGTCGGATATATTTGGTAGGTCTCTCTTCTTTTTTAATAACGCGCGACAATTCCACTGCATAATTCCTAATTTACTTATTTGGACCATTTTGACATCCTTAGGATTTACTTTTTACTTAGATTCGCAGAGCCAGATTGCCCCGCTGAATCGGTTCTATTTTGGGATGCAAGCAAAGAATTAGAGAAGGATTTAACATTGTTCGAGATGCGGGTAAGAAAATTATATCTTTCCTCTACATTTGAGGAGATATCAGATGTTATAATGGAGGAGAGACCCGTGAGATCCTCGATTAGGTTATTGATTATGGATGCAACGTCGGTATTGGGCTTAGTTATTAATTGAGAAGCTGGGGGATGCAAGGCAAACCCATTTGGCAAGGAGCTCTGAGTCCTTCCTTTATTGTGAAAGGAAGAGAAGTTTGGAGTCGACCGATTGGGTTGCGATGTTCGTGGGGGCTTGTTTGACTTCGATGTCGGAAGAGGTTTAGGGCGCGAACCCATAGCTTCGGAATACGGACGAGTTGGGATGGTGTAAGCGTGATCTATACTTTGTTCCACGAGAGAACGAATTTCTGAAACGACGAAATTTCGTTCTCTACGCGCAGTTTGTCAAAGAAGGGGAATCGTAGGCCTGAATATTTGTCTGGAAAGTCCCTTAATATTTATGGCCTATTGTAACTGTCACGTTCGATCCGCTTATCTGGCCCTCAGTGAGGATACAAAAAATTTAGGAAAACACTTGGGTCAGTCTATTTGAAAAAATGGTGTCCTCTTTCAACAGCGATTGGCTGTCGACCAAACGAAAAAAAATATGTCGACGCCTTCTTTCATAAAAACTTGCGCGACCATATTCGTTCTCTCGTGGAACAGAGTATAGACTACTTCCATTAAAATTGTATCAGCTTTTTTTTCGCATTTTTTTTTGTACCAATCGGTCCATATCTGTGGGCTGTACGTTATTTAGAACCAAAAAAGTCATTTTTTAATCACTGTGCGCTGCCAGAGCTTCAAAAAAAGTGCCCTGGCGGCGTCAGGGCCCGCCAGGCCTCGACTAAGCTACTGATATAGATTCGAATTCACTTGGTTGGGATTCGTTGGGTTTTCCGATTTTGTAGCTCTTTTGAGAAAAATGGACTAGGGGTTGAATGAAAGCTTCTTACTCGAAATGGACGTGTCACCAAGAGTGAATTTCAATGTCGGAGGAACAATGAGCCTGGGTGGCAATGTTCGGATGCACATATGTGACGACACATGTCTCTGTCGATGAAAAGGAGGTGCGATTTTCGCAATTAGAGTTGATGTTGCAGATGTTTCTCGCCTCTTGTCTTAGTCGAATTGTGCACTCAAATACTTGCATCTACAATTAATTTGGTACACATATATGGTTACGGGAATATTTGCGTTTGTGTATAATGTGCATTTACTATGAAATAGAACAACAATAGTCTCGTGAGAAATCAGAGCGAATCACGAAATGTTGGATGTTTAAATTGCGTATAAATAAATGAAATATAAAGGAATAAAATATATTCACGGAGAAAAATAGATATTAAGACTCAATATCTGGATTTTTAACTATAAAACAATAATTTAGATATTTAGGTGTAATATCTTGATATTAAAATTTAATATCCAGATAGTAAAGTTTAATATCTCCATATTTTTTTAATTACAGTTTCTAATACCTAGATATTGAATATAGTTGAAAATCCATATTTTGAATCTTAGTATCCATTTTTCTCCATGTTTGAAATTGAAGATTGTAATTTAATATTGCGATTTGTACGGGATCACAAAATAAATTAATTCTCCGCTAAAAAGATAGATATTTAATGAACAAGATTAATTTTCTACCAAAAAGATGACTTTTGAACAAAGCACATGAAATTTTGAACTAACAGTTAAATTTTCAACTAAGAAACATAAATTTTGAACCAATAACATAATAGTTAAATTTCCAACGAAAAAGATGAATTTTTACCCAAAAAGATGTATTTTCTAGCAAGAAGATTAATTTGCTAACAAACAATTCGAATTTTTAACAAAATGCATGAATTCGCAACTAAAAAAGATAAATTTTCAACTAAAAATGGAATAGTTCAATTTGCAGATAAAAAGTTAATTTTCAGCCAAAGAAAGCGATTTTTTTTGCAAAACAGTTCAATTTTCAACCAAAGAAATTAATTTTCAACTAAACAGTTTATTTCTCTTATAAACAAGTCAAATTTTCAACAAAGGACATGAATTTTCAACCAAATAGTTGAGCTTTCAACTAAAAAGGATAAATATTTGGCCAAAAATGGTATAGTTACATTTTCAGATTCAAAAAATCAAGTTCAACTCAAAAGATGAATTCACAACTGAGAAGATTAAATTTTTACCCAAAAAGACGAATTTTCAACTAAAGAAAAATTAATTATAAAAAAAAACAAGCGAATTTTTTACAAAATAGTAGGTTACTTTGTAACCTAACTCTTCAAACAAGAAAATAAATTTCTTACCTAAATGACGAGTCTTTAATGAAGAATATGAATTTTTAACTAAATAGTTTAATTTACAACCAAAATGCTGAATTTTCAACAAAATACATCAATTTTGAACCAAATACTTAAATTTTCAAATAAAATGATATATTTTCAAGAACAACAAAATAATTTTCATCAAAATAGTTGAATTTTCAACCAAAGAAATAATTTTTCGAACCAAAATGATGAATTTACAACAAAACAGTTTGAATTTTCTGCCAACAAGAATGACTGTTTAACAAATTGTTGAATTTTTAACTAACAAAATATAGGAATTTCAAACTAGAAAAAAAGTTCTACCAAAAATAAAATACTCACATTTTCAGTTAAATAATTAATTTCAAATTGAAAACCAACTAATTTTCTACGGAGGAGTTAACTTTTTAACCAAAGAAATGAATGTTCAACTAAAATGATGAATTTTAAACTAAGAAGATTAATTGTCTACCATAAAGATGAATTTTCAACAAAAAAGTTAAATTTCTAACAACAAAAAATGGATTTTCAACGAAGACTATCAATTTTTAACCGAATAGGTTAATTTTCAACCAAAAAGATAATTTTTCAACCAAGAAGATTAATTGTCCACCAAAAAGACGAATTTCAACAAAATACATAAAATTTTAACTAAATAATTGAATTTTAAACTAAAAAAACTAAATTTCTAACATAAATGGAGTCATTACATTTTCAGTTAAAAAAATTAATTTTTCAACAAAAAAAAAGAATTTTCAACAAAATAGTTAAATTTTCAACAAAAGAAATGGATTTTCAACTAAAATTATGAATCATCCACCAAAAAAGCCGAATTTGCAACAAAAAAGATAAATTTTCAACCAAGAAGGACTGTTTAACAAAATTCTTGAATTTTCAAAAATTATTTAAATTTCGAACCAACTAATAAATTTTTTTCTTGACAAAAGATAAATTCTCCACCAAAAATATAAAAGATTAAAAGAGGAGAAGAGGGGAAGCAGTGTGTAAGATTTAAGCTGGGGGGGGGCAGAGAAAATTTGACGGTATATTACATGGATGGATGGGGAGAAGGGGGGGGGTCAGAAAAACACTTTAAAAAATGATGATGGCCCTCAATTGAATCTGCATCCGATTCTATTCGAAAATTTTTGTCAGAAGATCAATGTCAAATTTGAAGAAAAAATTTTGGTAATTTCGTTTGCAATGTATTTACTAGCTATTTGCAATAACTTGTATTTGTTGTTGTAAATTACCAAAAATGTCTGATGGAAGCAGAAATCTTCGGATGAAGATCCCGGAAAGAACCTGAAAGAAAATTGTTAACAAATTCACTCGAAATTTCCTTTCCCAATTTTTTACCAGGGCATATTCCTTATAATGGGAAACTAGGGAAAAAGAGTGAAACATAAAAGTGGTTAAGGAAAGTTGCAGAAATCTTTTGCACCCTTTACTTTTCTTGCTGACTGACCCTGTTTTCTCGCTCATTGGATATAGAGATATAGCTGACGGGTAGGACAGGTGCAGGACCAACTTTATTTTCTCATATCGATTTCCAAGATTAGTGTAGCTTCAACTTTTTTATTTCACACTTCGTGTCTTCACAATTTACCACCACCGCAGTGGTAAAATCAAATAATAATAAACTTATCTATTACATGAAGGTTATTTTATTTTTAATTGTATGGAAAAAAGCATTTGAGATCAACGTAAAATATCTCTTCCATTCAGATTAATTACAATAAGTGTAAAGATTATATGCAAAATAAAGAAGAACACTCTTATTTTATAATTATATGTTTCTGTATTTAATGACAATTTTTGTTATATAAGCGATTTACGATATTTTGGAAGTCAAAATAACAATTATATCTGCTTCTCGAAACTGACAAAGTAAAAATTAAAATTCCATTATTATTATTTATATTAGAAATAATCAAACAAATAATTACTAGAACAAAATGGTGATTTTATTGATTTTTTAGTGCCCTTACTTTGTACCCTATTTTAGTTCCCTTACTTTGCCCCTATTTCAAGTCCCCCGTACACGGCTATTTCAAATTGCGCAGTTCCGTCACCTCCCACCACGGTCCCTGTACGGTGTCGCAATCGTCAGTGGCTGACCAATTAAAAAGAGGCCCGAAGAGCGGGAAGCCCTCGTTTGTTTGAATTGAGTATTTTAGCATGACGACATGGAAATTCATACGCCTTTTTGGAGAAAATATTCTAAACGTAAAAGTAAGTCATAAATGTACGAAAAGTAATATTTTTCAAGTGTAGAGCGGATTTTCTCACTCATGCTCCATTCTTTTGTCGATTGAAAACCGTTCAGTGTCACGAAATAAAATAAACTATCAAAAATTTCAGCTTAGTTTATCAGATCGGGTACTCTAACCTCAAATTTCGGATACTCGATTGTATTTCATAAAAATGAAAGGTTTTCATATAAAATGATAAAAATGATGAAACAGAATTGCGCGAATGCACTCAACACTTCAAACATATTACTATTCAGACCTTTATAACTTACTTCTACGTTTAGAATTTTTTCCCCAAAGAGGCGAATGCAGTTGCAGTCCCATGTCGAGAACTATGCTAACCTTCCTGACATTTCCACCTATTCTAGCATGACTGTGACGTGATGCTACAAAACTCAATATTCCGCGAAATATTTGAGTCGCTTTTTGATCCTATTTTATTGATTTTTAGTTGGAAAATTGCACTATTTCAAGGAAATGTTATATTTGTCACGTCGTACGTCAGCAAAAACACTGATGCATGCTGTGATGCTAACGGACCGCGACATTTTAAACTGTGCATGTGCCGATAAGAGCGGGTCTATTTAAAATTTCAAAGTATAAACTTGTAATATTACATTATTAATAAATTATTCAAAGAAATGAGCTATTTCTCAGATTTAATTTAATTAATCTTTCAAACGTGAAAATTTGTTTTAAGTATTTATCTGCATTATTATTATTAGTATTTATTTATTTCAAATAGACCTGCGCTTTTCGGCACATACGCAGCATAAAAATTTGCTTACAGAGCGCGCATCGATACAAGGCCGGGGCAGCCAATGAATGTCCCTTGACAAAAATAACCTGTAGGCCGCGGTAGAGATGGGGCCCCTCCAGCCTTGAAATTATCGAATCGTTAGGTTTCGCGGCCCCTAAAATATGTGAGACTTTACCGTTTTTGCAGAAACGGACTGGGATTTAATATTATTTCGAAGATTGACAGGAATTTTGAGAAATTTCAAAAAATTTAATAGGATGGCAAAGAATTTCTGAAACTTTATAAGGATTTTGAAGGATTTCATAGGATATAAGAGGTTTTATGGTATTTTTAATGATTCCAAGGGACTTGAAAAATGTTGAAAGGTTTTCATAAAATTTTAATTTCGGAAGATTTGAGAGAATTCCATATAGGATTTATAAGATTTTAGGATATTTTACAAGATTCAAAGGGATTTCAGAAAATTCCAACATTTTCAAATATTTCAAGGCATACAAATAGTGGCGCATCTTTAACAAAAAAATATATAATTTCTACCCCAAGAGATGATATTTCAATAAAGAAATTAACCAAATAGTTGAATTCTCAACTCAGAAAGCCGAATTTCTAACAAAATATTTTAATTTTCAACCAAAAAAAGATGAATAGCTGATGTTATTGAATGTCGACTAGGTGAAAAATGAATTAGAAAGATTTTTCAGTCAACAAGGAAACAAAATTTCAACCAAATTGTTGAATTTTCTACAAAAATAGTTGAATTTTCACCCCAAAAAGACGAATTTTCAACAAAACTGTTGAATTTTCAAACAGACATGATAGCTTTCTAATAAAATTGTTGAATTTATATAAAAATAGTTAGATCAGCAACCAAACAGTTGCATTTTTAACAAAAAATATATTATTTCTACCCTGAGTGATAAGTTTTCAATAAAGCAGTTGAATTTTCAACCACAAAATATTTTTCAGTCATCAAAGACAAAAATTTCAACCACATTGTTAAATTTTCAACAAAAAAGTTCATTTTCAACCAAATAGTTGCATTTTCTACTCAAAAAGTTGAATTTTAAGCAAAATATTTGAATTTTCAATGAAAAAGGACGACTAGCTGATGTTAATGGATGTCCACTAGATGCGAAATTAATTAAAAGATGTTAGCTTTGGTGGCTTATTGGTCTGGACCAGTATACCAACAGAGCTAAAATCTTAAAAAAGGATGACTTTTTAACAAAATTGTTTCATTTTCATCCAAATAATTTAATTTTTAACAAGAAAAGATGAATTATTAACAACCAAAAATAGAATAGCAGATTATTTAACCGAAAAGAATTAACTTAACAAAAAATAGTTAAAGTTTCTTGGTGGGCTCTATGAATTCAGTTCGCATTGAAATGGAAGAACGAGAAAAAGGGGTAAAGCCTCGAATAGGGAAAATACTGTGAAGCCTGCGATAAAAAAATAAAATTTTTGATAATTTATAGACTGAACAACAATAGCTTAAATGAATATTGAAGTTGATTCTTAATACTTTTGAAATATTAAGTTGGAGAACTAAAAATAGTGTAATTAAAATAAAATTAGTCAAAGTAGACTCCGTGCGCCTACAAAAATTAAGTTGTTCAAACCTTCCGCTGCTATACTTTCCCTCCTCCACTCCTCCTGCTACCCTTGCAACCCCATCCCCATACTTCAGCTTTCGCTTATCCTTTCTCTTCCTCAACTTCTTTCTCATATACTTCCCCATCTCACTTCCCCAGCCGACGCACCCCTCCCCCCCCCCAATTTCCCTCACTTCACATATTCCCTCATTTCCACTATCCTCAATTCACCCAGTTCCCCTTCCATCACATTCCATACTTCCCCTCCCCTCACCCCCACTTCTCATACTTTCCCTACCATAATTTCCCCTCACTTCCCTCCCGTCAAATCACCCATTTTTCCCCTTTCCCTCTACTTCCACTCACCTAATTTTCCCACTTTTCTTTCCGAATTATCCTACTTTCCCTTCTCCCATTTCCCCTCACTTTCTTACTATCTCTGATATCCTATTTTCCCTCCCCTCATTTCCCCTCATTTCCCCTCATTTTACCATACTTCGCCTACTTTTGTTTCCCTTATTTACCCTAACTGCCCCTTCTCGGAAAAAGTACGAACGACGGACGCACGCACAGTGGGGCAAAAAAAATGTCTGTGGACAAATTGATATTAAAAAGGGATTTCTCAATAGATTAGAACATTTTTTGTTTTAAATTAAAGCTAATAAGATTCCGCATAAAGCTGTCATGGCTGATTTTAAAAAAATGTTCTTTTTTTATTCAATAACAAAAATGAAAAACAATTTTTTGTTTTTCCAGAAGTATACCGGTTTTTGGGAAATACCTGTATTTAATCAGAAATAACTAGAATCAATGGAACAACCATCCAGAAAAGTTCTCTAATATCTTAGCAATTGTTTAAAATTTGATTCAATTTGTTATAAAAAAATAAGTGAGTGAACATGTATTCATGATGATTAGCAGTGATTCGACGATTGATTTACATTAAATTAAAAAAATGTATAAACAAAAACCGTTTGTCAACTGTGTTCATGAAATATAATAAATAATTTGTTATTTCATAAACAAATTTCGTAAACAATTATTCACAGTACGTATTTGTGATGAAATAAATTAAGTTTTTTCTACTGAATCGGAAAAAAATTATACGAAAATGTCATTTACTTATCAGATTTTGTCATCCAATAACAATTGATGATTGCTTAAAAAAATTAAATTAACAAATGCACTATCCGCCTATTTTTAGAGGTGGAATCTTGGTTTCTTCAACGTAATAAAGTATAAATTACTAATTTGTTATCATCTTAGGTATTTTTGAGAAAAAAATTACGTTCCTTTAAGCTATTAGCATTTCGTTATTTAGTAATAACTCTGTGCTAACGATCGATAACAATCGATAATTTTTTAAACAAATGTAGGAGAGGATAAAAAATTGTCTACAAAATTATTAATGACGATTCCAATAGTGGATCCTCATCTAGGTTTCTAAAAAGAAAGTTTTAAAATTAGTTATTAACCGTTGGTAACGTTGAAAACTAATTTCCTACCATTAGGAATAGCCGATAAATTCATCGATTAATTGAGTTTGTTTGAACAATTATCAGTTCTTATCGATGGATTGCACAGAGTCATTAATAAATAACAAAATGCTAATACCTTAAACAAACGCAATTTTTTTCTTACAAAATGCGTGAGAGGATACAAATTTATTTAAACCAGACAGTGTATTTGTTAATTACATTTTTTTAAACAATCATAAATTGTTATTGAATGATTAAATTTAATAAGTAAGCGACATTTTCATATAATTTTTGTTCGTTTCAGTAGGAAAAACTTGATTTATTTGATCATAAATACCTGCTGTAGATAATTTGTTACAAAATTTGTTTATAAAATAACGAATTGTTTATTATATTTCATGAACTCAATTGAAAAACGACTTTTGTTTATGGACTGTTCAAATTTAGTGCGAATCACTTATTTATTTATAACAAATTCACTATATTTTAAAACAATTTATAAGCTATCAGACATGCCCACAGACATTTTTCCCCCTTTGTGGGACGGAAGTTGAAAACGATGGAAAGTTTAACCGAATGAACTTTTTTACAGGCTAAATGTTTAAACGGTTAAAAAATTATCAGAAATTATTCGAATTGTTTAAGCGTTTAACCGTTAAAGCGTGGAACACTAATATTGAGAAAAATATTTAAAAAATGTGCCACTCAGCCCCATCATATGTATGGTACTTGACATTTTCTACTCGAACTCGGTTCGCGCAAATACATTCCCTTGCATATAACATAAAGTGAAAGCCATATAACTTTTTTTATTGCAAACATAAATGGCTCGTCATCAGCAAATGCGATATCCGTTTCTCCAGCATTTTTGCTTATCTTGCAAAAACGGAACATGGAACCTAGTTTAGAGTAGGTACACCAGTCCTGCGATATTTGCTAACACATGTATGGCTTCATTTTGACTTAGCAATCCGGAGAACGGATAACATGGAAAATGAGTTTTCATTTGATGTTTACCGGAAAAACACAGTCAGAAATCAATGTTCTGCAATAACCGGTATTGAATCGCGTAGCATCAAAAAGCTATTAGATGAAATGAAAATAGGTTCAATTTACGACTGTAGACTGTATAGAGGCGAGAAAAGAGTTCACTTTATAGAAAAAGGTTATCGATCAACAAGAAATTCATCGTCCCCTGACATTTTCATTCATGCGCTCTTAAGCAGCTCTAAGGAAAATTCAGAACGTCAATCATCGATCCTCTCTCAACCCCTTGCATTCATTGCATGTTTTTAAAAAGAATATAGACTTCACAGTTTTTCCCCTTTTTCCCACATTTTAAAAACATATCTTTTTTTCCTGTTTTCAAGAAACTTCCCCTTTTTCTGGTTGTTTGCTTAAGTTTGAACTAGATTAATATAACCCAATAAGAAAATCCAACTATTTTTGGTTAAAAGTTAATTCTTTGTTTGTTCGGAATTTATCTCTTTTGGTTAAATATTCTACTATTTGGTTAAAAATGTAATTATTTTGTTGCAATTCAACTATTTTATTAAATAGTCATCTTTTTCGGTCGAAAATTCAACTGTTCTACTGAAAATTCATCTTTTTGTATAGAAAATTCATTTTCTATAGAAAATTATTTATTTGGATTGAAAATTAATACTTTTTGCTAGATAAGTCATCTTTTTTGATTGAAAATGAACTTTTCTGTTGACAATTCAACTTTTCTGATTTAAAATTCAACTTATAATTAAAAATTAGTCTTTTTGGCTTGAAATTTCAACAGTTTGGTAGAAAATGCCACTATTTCTTTAAAACGCCAATTGGTTAGTTAAAAATAAATTCGTTTTGGTTGAGGATTTGAACACTTGGTTAAAAATTCATCTTTTTGAATCAAAAATTAAATTATTTTAGTAGAAAATTCAACTATTTGGTTGAAATTAAACTTTTTTGGTAAAAATGCAAGTGTTTTGTAGAAAATGCGTCTTTTTGATTTGAAATTTCATTGACTTAGTAGAGAATTAAACTATTCGTTTGAATTTTTTTTTTCAATTAAACTTTTTTATAGTTAGACATTTCAACTTTTTGGTTAGAAATTATTGTTTGTTGTTGAAAATTCAACTACTTGGATGAAAGCTCAACTATTTTGTTGAAAATTCGATGTTTTTTTTGTTTGTTGAAAATTGATTTTTTCAATCTGAAAATCGAACTATTTCATTGTCGGTTTGAAGATTGATTTTTTTTGGTAGAAAATTCAATTATTTGATTGAAAATTCACGTATTTGGTTGAAAATTCGAAATATATTTCAACGTGAATTCTTCGAAATTTAAAGCATTGCATATTGAAGTGCATATGATACCTACATTAATTTGTTTTGAAAGAATTTACTCCCCTATTATTTCCCTATTTTTGTGAAAAATCACCCTATATAGCCCTTCAAATTTCATTTTGATCGGATAATATCTCCCATTCTGTGTATGCATATGAAGATTCCAATTTTTGAAAACTTCAACAAATTTTCTTATGGGCCAAAAAATTCTGTTGAATATTTAAATTTAAAGGTACAGTTTTTGGTAGGGAAGAATAATATAAAATTAGGAATTGAAAAATATAATTTTGTGTTTAAGTTAGAACTTTCCTGAAATGTGAAGAAGAACAATTTTTTGGATTGTATAATGCACATTTTTTTGTAAAAATGTAAACATGTGCTTGAAATTTCTTCAGCTTGAACCGAAAGAACATGTAATTTTTTTGGTATAATAGAAAAAAACTTTTTTTCGTTGTGCACAAGATCCTAAAATTGCTCAAAGAAGGTCAAATTCAACATTTTGAAACCACCAACATTTTTTTTTATGATAAAAACTTTTCAAGCAGGACATGTTTATATTTTTGCACACAAAAATGCAGTTAAAAAATCGAAACAACTCGTTTTTTTTTTAATATTTCAGAAAAGTTCTAATTGGGGAACAAAAATATTTTTCACTTTCTATTTTTATATTATTATTTACAACCAAAAACTGTACCTACGGAAAATTCAACCTAATTTTCTAGCCTATGGAATTTTTTTTTATTTTGAAAAATTCAGTCTACGAATCCGCATTATTTAATCAGTCAAAATTGACTTTGAATCAGTCACTTTTGACTAATTCAAATATAAAGTGAACTGTACTGCAAACTCTGCGAATAGGTATATCAAATTTTAAAGACACGTTCATGAATAAGTCTGTCTATCGTAATTATGATAACAGAGTAATAATTGCCATTTTGAAAGTGTCATTAATTGAAATTCGATGCGACTATTAATGCATAGAGAGCGTAATGACCTATAGTTCCAACTACATAGTAATGAATAAAGGAAAACGAGGGTCGAGCTGTAAATGCATACAGTTATACAATATAAAGAGTTTAACGCTTCAATAAATGTAGAATTGTGTAAAGGGTAGGCTATTCATTATCGCAATGCTTGGCTGATATGTGTAATCAGAGATATTCATGAAGGCTTTTAACTTTAGTGAACTCTATACTGGAAATGTTAATATAGTAATGACACCACAAAGTAGAAGTTAGCATATGCGGAGTGGATTATTTTTGCAATGAACATCATTCCTCTGCTAATGAAAATTATTTTACAAGGGTACAAAAAGCTGCCAAAAGCCCTTAAGGCGCTTCGTCAGGCTTCAATTTTAGCCAATGTATTACAAAACACAAGTTTCCTCCTGCACGTCTACAAGGATGAATTGTTTAATTTAATATTTTCACCACATAATCTAAAGGCAATTGTACCGGCCTTGATATAAAGCTTTTTCAAAAAAATGTTCTTCTTGCTGCTTTGTTTTGTAATTGACAATACAGGGTGTCCCAGACTCAAGAGTCCGGACTTATACGGCTGTATAAAGATAAAAATAAAAATGTCCTTTTCCTAAAATCAGTTGAAGTTGTAGTTTTTGAGTTATAAAATATTTAAGCAGGACCAATCAGGATCGCGGTATAAACAGTCGTGCGTGCGTGAGTGGGAGTCTAGCGTAGAGTACTGACCGCTCTTCTGCCATCGCTAACACCACCTCGGCGCTCTCTTCAATAACACTGCGTCGGACGCCCGCTCACGTACGCACGTCTATTTATACCGCGCTCCTGATTGGTCTAGCCTATATATTTTATAACTCAAAAACTAAAACTTAGTGCTGGCAAGGAAGTTTTCATTAGTGATCCGTGATAACTAACGCACAGTTTCAAACAATAAATTAACAAATAATGATAAATTGGAAAAGTAGGTATTTGCCAAATATTTCTAAAAGCTTTCTAAATAATTTGGGTACGCTTATTTGTAAACAAATTTCTTTTACAAGGCATACACAAGGTATACACAATAGCCACAATGTTGCATTTTACAGGAGCAAAGAAACACTACATTTTCATTTGAAAAAAAACAACAACAACATTTTCCGAAAAAAGCTCTCTGTCGAGGCCGGTATAATTGCATTTAGATTTTGTAGTAAAAATATTACATTAAACACTTCATCCTTGTAGACGTTAACATTTTTTTTAATCTGACTACAATTTTAAGTAGGATCATTCTCCTGGAAATAATAAAACCTTTATTGGATACATTTTTATCTCTTTTAGAATTTAAGAGGCAACAATAATTTGCCAAGCGTTGCATCGTAACGTTATATTTCGAATGCAGCATCTTGATATAGAATTAAATTCTCCTTTAAACGAAACGTTACAAATGAGAAAACGGGAACAATTCTCTGCCGAAGTACAATTTCTCACTGGAGAATAATTGCTGAAAACTCCCTCAGAATAATTCCACGCTCTACATCAGAAACAGAATCATGTTACAAGAGATCGTTTACAATTTCCAGTAGCAGAAATGTTGAATTTCGGTATTTTATCTGAAATATTTATTTCAATTGATATTGTTAAATTAATGTTGGAGTTGAATATCTTGTTAACTGATCTGAATTATAATTCAACTATTTCAAACAACTGTGATCTATTGATTATAGGCTGTGAGAAAAAGAACAATAATTTCGGGTACAAGGACTGATCTTTCTGTTTCGATTCGCACGTGCTTTTACTCTTGATTATCTAATTCGTCGCAGACTTCTATAAAGATCGTTATAACGCGTCCTCTCTGCAGCGGATGATCACGGAGAGAACATTTCAGTTGGAAAAATTAGAAGTTATTATTTTTTTTGCTGATTTGCTGATTTTTTACTGATTTTTCCAGACCAATTTTTCATTTTTCCTGATCATTAATATTATAAGACCATCATTTTAATCGTGTAACATTTTTAACATAGAATCTTTTATGAACGAAAAAAATTATTTAAAATTAAAATAAAAAGATTTGAATTTTATTGATTTCAACTAAAAAATATTACTTTTCTGCCGTGAAAGATAAACTTTCAATTCAAAAGGACAGATTTTCTACAAAACAGTTGAATTTTATACCAAAAAAGTTCGTTTTTAAACAAAATAGTTCAGTTTTCAACAAAGCAATTAGATTTTCAACAAAGTAGTGGCTCAACTTGTCTCGGAGACGCGAACAAACATGTCAGATACAGTACTGTAGTATTCGTAATAGGCACAAAGTTTTTCTTATATAAACATGAATATACAATTTTTTTTTAACTTTATAAACCATTACTGGTTGGTCATAAAAAGTTCAAAAATAGGTTGATTGATGCGTCTCGAAGACGCGAACAATTACACTAGATACCTTATTCTTTTATTTTGTGTATCAAGAAAGTTTTTTGTCATATAAACAAGGTACAATTTTTTTTTGAAACATTGAAATAAATATATAAACTATTTCCAAATGTCCAATCTAGCTCAACATCCTATCAGAACTTTATATCAATCGGGCCTACAATTCGTACCATGATCATATAGCTCTTTCACTTTTCGAGATATGATGAACAAAAAATGTAATACACACACACGGAGATTTTTTTAAATTATGTTTTTGAGTTCCTGGGGTCGAATTATATAGAAATATGTCAAAAAAGTAGCTTTGATAATTTAGGTCATTACAAACTTCCCTCCATGTCTAGGAGAAAGCAAATAAAGAATAAAATAAAGTCAGGTAAGTAAATTCAAGGTTTAGAATTGTACAAGGTTTAAAATTACAATAAACTATAAAATAACAATAAACTATCAAATAAAATATAAACATGATTCAGTCACAGTTTGATCTTTTTTTATACTTATTGTTATAGAGGAATGTAAAAGCAAAGTTTTAAAATTAGTTTCGGTCCTGTACAATCAAGTTTACTCTTTTGCTTCACGAAATTCAAGTGAATGGACGGTTATTCTTTCTGGAAATGATTCGTTTTCAGATATTGTTACTGAAAGTTCAGTGAGCATCTGAAGATATTGGTAAGAAAATGCAGAGTATCAGTTTCCTTTACTTCCTCTGACATTTCTGATTTTCTGTAATGCCAGTTGAATGTTTAAGATGTTTTCTGCAGAAAAATCCTGCATTTTATCAGGTAAGGGTAACTATTAAAATAAATTTCTTTCACTCACTGCTTCTTAAAGGAACTAGAAAACAGACACTGATATAATTTTTAAATAAAAATATTTAATTAATATTGATGTCTTAACATACATTTTTTTGTGTGTAAAACTACCGATTTCCTGTACAAAACTCAAAGCAACCCAAAAATTGTACAAAGATTGTGAATTTAATGACTGAATGGTAATCTCAAAAGAATATTGTAATATACATTTTTTAATTGAGGAACGTTTAATTAATCTAATAAAATTTTTTTGGAAATTGTTACCATTATAAAGCTTTCTCTATGAGGAAACACAATGTTTTTTTTTTGGTCTCTTCTTACAATGTATTTTACTAATTCAATTAACGAAATTTTAAAAAAATAACTAATTTATCAATTGAAATCCCTAGTACTGATTTAATTAGTGGAATTTTCACTTATTCAGATTCAGAGAGTATACAACGTTTATAATAACATTCTTAATGAAAAATTGAAAATAGACTAATTTAATTCTAACAATATGTTTTGATTCGAGCAACGGTATTTTTTCGTTATGTGGATTTTTCCAACTTCTCCACATGGAATATCATTTATTACCTGCACTTCGCATGTTTGAATATGAATATAGGTATATGTATGCTTTCGCATAGGACGAAATATCTGTTTGTACGCACACGGTTAGGGGATGACGGCGATGCGTCTGTTTCCATGACGACCATGTTCGACTTGCGCAACCCCTCGTTGCGTGAATGGGGTAAAATGTAAATTCTGATGAGGGGCAAAAGGGGCTTGCCGCAGGCGAATTAAGAGTTTGAAAGGCTCTTCTCTAATCACAAACAGTTCTAATTTAACATCTCCGTGATACCCAACACTGTCGTACTTAATGCAGACCCTTTGAAGATCCGCTATGCTTGTCTCTCTAGGTGCAGATTGAACCTGTCCTGTGCCTTCCAGCAATTTGTTTGTCACCTTCCAAGAATGTCGTGAATCAGATAATTTATCCTTTCAGACAGTAATTTAAAAAAAAAAAAAAAATTACAAGGAAAGGGAAAACTAAATAATACCCCTGGCTTGATTTTTTTAAGAACTAAAACCCACTATAGATTAATTCACTGCAATTACCAATTAGTAGAATAAAACTTTGTAAATCCATATGGGGCCCTTAGAAAACTACGTCGCTCTAGTTTGAAAATCTTTTCCACCCTTCCTCTACGTCATAGATACGACCCCTCCCCACGCCGCTTTTAAGTCAAATTTTTTTTCTGATTTCAATTGGTGAACGCCTAAAGTAAAACATAAAACAAATGCCAGATTTCAAAAAAGGAAAATGGAATGATTATTCATCATAATAGGGGAATGAAACATTTGAAATAAAAATCATGTATACAAGGTATCTACCATATTAAATTTAATATGAAATGCGAAATATAGTATATTGAATTTTAAACGAAATTGCATTTTCAACGAAGTCGAATTTTGAACCAAAAAAGATTAAGTTTCTACCAAAAGAGATGAATTTTAGCGTAAAGGTTAAGTTTTCACGCTAAAAATTCGAAGTTTTTGGAAAAAGTTTACTTTTAAACCCGGAAACATGAATTTTGTACGAAGAAAGATATTTTTTCAACAAAATAGATGCATTTTCAAGCAAAAGAGACAAGTAACAAAAAATGGTTGAATTTGTAGCTACATATTTGAATTTTCAACCTAGAAGGACGAATTTTCTATCCGAAAAGACGAATTTTTGATAGACCAGTGGAATTTTCAAACTTGAAAAGATGAATTTTCAACCAAACATTTGAATTGAAAAAAAAATAAATAAATAAAAAGAATTATCAAACAAACACTTGCATTTTTAACCAAATGGTTGAATTTTCAAAGCAAAAGGACGGATTTTGTAAAAGACAGTTGAATTTTCAATCAAAAAGGACAAATTTATTTTCCAAAAGACGAATGTTCAACAATATAGTTGAATTTTCTACCAAAAATTATACATTTTTAACCCAGATACTGGAATTTGAACAAGATGATTAAATTTTATATTTAATTTTAACTAATTTTTAACAGCGAAGTTCAAGTTTTAACCAAGTGGATGAATTTTCATCCAAAAAAGATTAATTTCCAACAAAATAGTTGAATTCTCATTTCCCAACCAAAAAAGATTAATTTTTCATCAAACAGTTACAATTTTAAACCGGAAATATCAGATTTATATCAAAAGAGATGAATTTTCAACCGAGAACGATTTTTCATTCAAAAGAGAAAAAAATGTCAACCAAATTGAGTAATTTTCTACTAAAATAATAGAAATTTGAAAAATAGTTAAATTTTGAACTTAAAACGCTCAATTTACAACCGAAAATGGGATAGCTAAATTTTCAGTAAAAATAAATTAAATCATTAATTTAAAAAACGCCTTTTTATCTAAAAAGTTAAATCTTTAACCAATAAAATGAATGTTTCAGAAAGTAGTTCAATCAATTTTCAACTAAAAATGGAATAGCTAAATTTTCAGTTGAAAAAAATATATTTTTCAAACAAAACAAAAATTCTGATCCAAAGATATAATAGTAAACTTTTCAATTAAAATGAATTAACTTCCAACGAAAAATATTTGGGGTTTCTTATTTTTTTCTATGAATTCAATTCGCATTTATGTAAAAGACGAGAAAAGGGGGAAGTTTCTTGCAAACAGGGGGGAAAAGAAGAATTCTTTTTTCTTTAAAGGGGAAAATAGCGTAGTCGGGGAAAGAGTGTTAAGTCTGTATTCAGTAGCTTTGCTCGTAAAATAAAATCACTAATTTTCCTTTTTTCAAACGTTTTACATTTTTTATTCAGAATTATATTTCCCACTGTGTGATGTCACATTCTGCGTTAACCTCTCCCCCTTCCATATGTCATAAATCGTCAAAAAAACCTGTTAACCCTCCGCCCTCATGCTGGCAGTGTGACGTAGTATTTGAAAGGCTCCTATAAAAAGAAAATTATATTTAATGTTACATCTATATTATTTTTGGTTTGTTCTGGTTTGGACTTCTGTGCTTCTTATTATGTTAAAAATTATTTTGAGAGTAGTGATCTCTTTCCGTTAAATACTGTGAATATCTGGCTATATACACATCGTAACTGATTTCGCAGTTACCTTTAAAAGTTTTTACCTATTTAGCTAAATTTGGTAACCCACTCAACTACTCATGTTCTGCTCTAGATTCGCCTTTTCATGAATTCTTTCCATCCAGAAAGGAAAGTACAAGATCTTATAAAGAACCCTGAATATACCAGAGTTACTTGAAGTTATTATTATTATTATTATTATTATCATACCATTAAGCCAAATCCCTTTCGGGGTAAGCGTGACTCGCTCAGTTGTAGTCTCGTTATACTGCCTGTAATCAAGGAATTCAGTGTACGAGGCGGTATAAAGGGGGGGGGGGGTCTATAACTAAGATTAATCTAGAATGAATTTACTATCGGCGAGAAAATTCGAGTCCTTTGGTGTTTGACGTTAAAAAAGTAAGTGAAGAAAAAATGGTAGTTCAATGACGTTAAGGAGCATCAAACGAATATGCCAAAACAATTTTTATAGCACACAGACTCGAACATCTGAAAACAAGTAAGGAAATTTGACAGCTTTTAACGACAGTGAACTTTGGAACATAGTTTTTTGTTGAAAAAATAATAGAAAACATCTGAAAAATTCATGATGGTACTTTAAATATTTCTTAACAAATTGCTGTTGAAAAATTTGCAGAATATAAAAAATTGTTCGTTCTTCGTACATAAATATACAACTGTACTGTCTTCAGATCTAATGAAGATAATGAAATGATTTAAATTAGAGGCAATTAGCTGAACTATCTGTAATTATTTACAATTTGAAAGAAGTATGTGCTTCTTTTACTCTTTGTGAAAATTGAGACATTTGAAAATAGTTTTTTATATTGGAAAGCAAGTGTGAGAAACCAGCGGGGTGCCTTTTTCATGGGATCGTCCTCATCTTTCCTCAGCATGTGCATTTCTTATAAACCATCTATCGCCACACTTTTCTGTCCTGGCATACAGCTTTAGCTTCCTTTACGCCCATCCATTCCCTCATACAAGCTCTTATGTTTTTTATGGCTTTTTATATCTTCTCGAATTAGGGCCTCATTCACACATTCCAACTATTCTTTCCTCGGTCTGCCTCTGGGCACGCTACCATTTACTTTACCTCGATATACTTGTTTAGTCAGTCGTTCATGGTCCATTCTCTCAAAATGCACAAACCATCTCAACGAATTTGTTTCACATATGTCAACTAGTGTTCCTGTACGCGACACTCTTTGAGGATTCCCTCATTGCTGACTTTGTCTAATAGCGTTTTACCGCGCACCATGCGCAGGAATTTCATACTAATCGCGTCAATTTTACACTTATCCTTTTCTTGATATGTCCAAGTCTCGCTACCGTACGTGTGCATCACAGTGGGTGCAAGTACAGAATAATATATTGCCATTTCAGCTTTATATAAATATTCAAAAAAACTTTACAATAATAATAAATTAGTTATTCAGAGAAGAAATAAATATGTCAAGGTTTAAAAAAAAACCGCTCTTGGAGTGATTGTCTAACTAAAACAACTACTCTGGCTTTGGTCGTTTAAAATCTAAAAGAACAAATCTGTTTTTTGAGTTGGCCCTCGCTTTGGTAATCATGCCTAAGTGGTGAACAGCAAACAGGTTTAGTAATTAATACTCTGTGGTTTTGTATATTGTTTAGAAATATTCGAAATTCACTTAAGTTCCTTTGAATTCACTTGGATAACTTTAAATTCACATTGAATTCTTTTGAGTTCGCTTAACTCTATGTAAACTTTTTAATTCTTTTGAACTGCCTGCTGGAATTCATTTACTTTAAACGCTTTTTACCTTTTTTAAATTCTTTTAATTTTATTGAAATCTTCTGAATTGCTCCGAATTCCCTAAATGGTCTGAATTCGTCAAATTATGCAAATTGAATAAATTCAGATAATTAAAGAAATTTAAGGAATTCACAGAATTCAAGAAATACATAGAATGCAAACAATTCATAGAATTAAAGGAATTCATGAAATTGAGGGAATTTATAGAATTCAGGGAATTCATAGAATTCAGGGAATTCAGAGAATTCAGGGAATTCAGAGAATTTACAGAATTCAGAGGATTCGCAGAATTTATTGGATTCACATAATTCCGGGAATTCACGGAGCTTAGGTATTTCACATACACTGGGACCGCGATTTACCGGGGGTTTGGACTTGGCATCAGTGGCCTTCACAGTAAATCGGGGGTTCTCTGAACCGTTCTTCTTCTTGCTTGTGGCTTCTTATAGTGCTGCACCGTCAACTGCGTAACTCCACTGACGGTATATAAGGTTCCGGGAAATAAAGGTCCCAGTGTTATTCCGGGATTTCAAAGAAGTCAGAGAATTCAAGGAATTCAGAGAATTCATCAAATTCAAGGAACTCAGAGAATTCTGCAAATTACTAGAATATCTTGGGTTCTCTGAATTCTCTAAATTCCCTGAATTCCATGAACCCTCTACATTATCTGAATTCCATGAATTCCATAACTGCTCTCAATTCCTTTAATTCTCTAAATTAACTGAATTACCTATTTTCTCTATATTATCTGAATTCCTTGAATTTTATCAATTATCTGGATTCGCAGAATTCCGTGAATTCCTTAAATTCTCCGAATTCCCTGAATTTTGTAAATCGTGAATTATTTTAATTCCCTGAAGGTTCTATCTTCTCTGTATTCCATGAATTCCCTGAGTTCCATAAATGATTTGAGTTCCCTGAATTCTCTTGATTCAAACTAATGCAAGGAATTTAGACGAATTCAAAGAATTAATGAATTTAGAGGAATTTAGGAAATTCGTGAGAATTTATAAGATTTTAAGGAAGGTAAAAGAATTAAAAACACATTGAAAGCTTCTTAAAGTATTCCAAGCATTTTAAACAAATTAAGAAGAATACATAGAATTTAGAGAAATCAAAAGAATTCAAAGAACTCAAGTGACTTAAAAAACCTTAAAAGAAACCCAAGGGATTCAATGTGCATTCAAAATATTTCTGAATCATATTACCAGAGTAGTAAATAATAAACCTGTCTGCTGTTTGCCACGTAGGTGTGCGTTCTAAAAAAGAGTGGTTCTTTTAGAGTTTTAGAAGACTAACTAAATCTTGCCTTATCGTGAATACTTTTTGAGATTTGAGAACTGCTTTGTCGTTTGGAACTTGCCTAAATTCTCCAGAAATAGAACAATACGTTAAACGCTTATCCGCAATAATAAAAAATGGAAGTACATGAGGTTGGATAGGTATATCAAGCAGCGAAAATTAGAGTTCCACTGAAAATGTTAATATTGTTAATAACGCTAAACTTTAACGGCACTTCCGGAAGTGAAGTTGCCATATTGTTTTCTGGAAAACTTTTGGACCTTGCGAAAGTTCAGCTGTCCTCCACCACATCTTCCCTTTTGTGCCATTATACACACACACACACATGCTTTATGGTTCTCATCTATGAGTAAGTGTATATATCTAATGCAAGTAGGTGCAAGACTTGACCCAGCTCACTTTATCGGTCCTCTATCTCTATCTCTATACTTCCATAGACTATTCTGTGTCGAAGAGCGGTTATTTCACTTCCTTCTACTACTATACAGAGTCAGGTTATCTGATGCGCTTCATTCACCAAGAAAGTATGTTTATACCTCACTTGCGTGCCATAAAGCTCAAGAAAGAACCCTGGGGTTTACAGACAAACTTTACCCGGAGTCGCGATTGAAGGTGGAAGTCTTCCTTTTAGGTTTAGGCCCCCCGCGTGGCTCTACTCGTAAAGATTCTTGGGGCTCGTATTGTGTTTTCCCATAGTTACAACTATAGTGATTCCAACCCAGTGGTGTAAAATTTTCACTAAAACAGTCTCACCATGGGCTCGACTGTGTTAAAAATGTTGTTAGGTGGTTTTCGAGATTGCCTTTCAGGTAGGTAGTGAAGGTACTCACTACTCAGGAAATAGAAATCGTGCTTCTAAATAGAAATTTGAGACAGGTACCTGCCACCTTTATTCTACTAAGGACCGAGATCGAAACTGATACCTATCTTGACAATTTGTGAGAAGTGTACAGAAAAGCCATTTTTAGTTTTAGAAATACTGTCAATTTCAAGGTTGCTATTGTCTTCTTAACTATATAATGGTAGATACAATGAGAGCAGTTATTATCAGAACAGCTACATAACTGAATTCACAGACTTCACAGCCCAATATGCTCTCAAAACAGGGGAAATAGTGTGATTTTTTGCGAAAGTATGGAAATACATATTTTTAAACAAAATCAATATACAGATGCCAAATTGAATTCAATATGAAACTCTAAAGATTTTAAATCGAAATATATCTTGCATTTTCAACAAAATAGTTGAATTTTGTACCAAAAGAGATTAATTTCCTACGAAAAGAGATGTATTTATACCAAATTTTTTAGCCAACAGATGACTTCTGAACTCGAATAGATGAATTTTCAACAATGAAAGTTCATTTTCAACCAATAAAGATGATTTTTAACCAAATAGTTGAACTTTCAAGAAAAAGAGGTGAGTTTCAAAAACACTAGTTGAATTTTAAATCAAATAGTTAATTTTTCAACCAAATTGCAGAATTAAAAAAAAAGTTCAATCAAAAATAGTTACACTTTTAACTAAGTAGTTAGTTAAATATTCAAGCCAAAAGTACGAATTCCCATCAAAATAGTTGAGTTTTCAACAAAATAATTAAATTTTTACTAAGACAGTTGAATTTTTATAACCAAATAATGGAATTTTCTATCAAACAGTTCCATTTACATTAGTTACAACCAAGGCGTTGAATTTGCAAGCAAGAAAGATTTTTCAGTCAAGAAAGAACAAAAATGTTAACCAAATTCTTGAATTTTCAAGCCAAAAAGGCGAATACTCTATAAAACAGTTGACTTTTTAAGCCAAAAATCTGAATTTCCAACCAAGAAGGTTATTTTCAAATAATTAGTTAAATTTTGTACCAAAAATCCACACACACACACATCCGGAAAATTGCTTAGAACATTGTATCAGATATTTTTAAATTAAGGAAGGGTTAATTGAATGAATAAAAATTTTTTGTAAAATATTACCATTACAAAGCTTCCTCTATGAGCAAGCAAAAGGATCGATTTTCGACCAAAAATGGATAGGTTTAATTTTCAGTTTAAAAAACTAATTTTCACTAACAAAGTTTTTTTGAACAAAATAATGAAATATTCAGCCAATAAAAAAAATGTTGAACAATTTAGTTCAACTTTCAAACGAGGCTGAAATCATATATTATAATTATAATTTTTTAAGTTCAAATCTTCTTTTTGGGGAATTTGAAAAATTGCAGGTGAAACAAACGAAAATTAATTTTTGTTCACCCTGATGAACGATGTTTGCCACTATATATACCTATTGGATATATAGTACATTACCTACCTGTTTCGTGTCTTCCTTGAATATATGGATCTAAATCAATCTAAATCCAGCTAACTTTATGGTCGATACAGATACTAAATAGACCCATAAGATGTACGACCAATCACAGCAATCGATATTCTAAATGGTTGCTTAGTATTTACAAGGCCTTTAGCCCATCTTGAGGTTTGCGGTTCCGGATGCATGTATATGTAGGGTTACTAATTATTCTATGGGTCAAACTAATTACAAACTCTCTGAACAATATTCAATAAAAAAAATATGCATATTAAATTTATCCTATCTAATAAAATTGCGATGGAACGAAATTCTTGAAAATCTCGCACTCATATTCTTGTTGAATACCTCACTCAGAAAAATGTTTGTTGGAATCAAAGAAATTCTTTCTTTCATGTAGGGCCAATCAAATATTTGACTAAATCAAACAAATATTTTTCTGATATATCCAAAATTATTTTGATTTAGTTACGCCATAGTTTAACTCAAACAAATTTTATTTGCATCAAGCAAATTCTATCTTTGATATAGGGTCAAACAAATGTATGTTTGGTTTGAAGAAACATTGTTTTGAGTGCTAGTTATTTGCATACTGTGTGCATATGACATTAAGTGCCTGTTTTAACTTTGTTTTTTGTTCAATTTTCTGGAATTTTGTTAATTTCAATTTCCAAATGAGGAATTTTCATTCTAAAAATATTTTTTTATTTCTATAAGAGAAAATTCCTTAAAGAGAAAATTTAAATTGGAAATGATACTTTAATAATAAAGGCAACAATTCTTTTCTCAACTCTTCAAACAAATGTCTAAACAATTTCAAACTGATTCTATTCATAATCCCTCGAGCATGTTAAATGAGGTTATATGCAATTATCTTTAATAAGGATTAGGAATTTTTTGCGTCATCAATTTGTTAAATAAAAATTTTGAAATAATTAATATTATTTGATGATAAAATTTATTTCTGAATGTTTCGAAACATTATTGATAAAAGAGAAATTTTAAATTTTGAAGCTTTTCAAGCATTTTGAAATATTTTAAGATAAAAAATTTGTTTCTTAAGATTCCTGAGAATATTTAAAGTTATTCTTCAATTTGAAAAATAAATTTGAACAGAACATTTAAAAATATTTTGAAACATTGCAAGAGATTTCCAAACTGATAAAAATGGATCCGGATTTAATTTTATTTAAAAGACATTCAGGAATTTTAAAAGTTTTGAAAACAATATTAATATTATTATATATTATATATTAAAATATTTTAAAACATTGGAAGATATCCGAAAATGTATAAAATATTTTTAAATGTTTTCCAAGGGTCTAACAGTCCTAATATATGTTAAACTGAATCAAATGTTGCCTTACATTTGATAAAATCCAATAAAATAAAAATTCTCTTAAATTTTCTAGATACTTTTTCGACATATCTGAAATCTTTAAAAATCGTTGTGAGTTTTCTTAAGAAACCTGAAAGAAATTTTTATTTTGTTTTGAAAATTATTTTCCCCTTCTAATTATAATTTGCCTTATATTTTTTTCTTTCATGACTGAAAATTTTGTTTTTGTTGAAAATTTGTCTTTTTGGTTTGAAAATTCATCTTTTTTAGTAGAAATTTCATCTTTTGTTGTTGAAATTTAGATTCGACATAAACTGATTGGATTTTCATGACTGAAAGTTGTTTTATATCTTGAATTTGAAATTTGGAAAGGGTCTAGGTGTACAGACAATAGAAAAAAATTTTCATCTTCAACTTGACCGATAAAATTGACAAAAAATGCCCATTCATTATTACAACAAATTTTATCAGAGAAACTCAAGCGTAAACAATACTGAATATTTCAAATTAAACTTTAAAATTATTTAATAAATTATTCAAATTATTATACAAGGTTTATGTTAGTGCTTTGAATGGAAATCGGTTCTTCAAACCATACTCAATAAATTTACAATTCTGAACAATTTTCTGTTATGTTATGTTAGAGTTTTCGTGGAAAATTATTGGTATTTTTAATGAAAATTTATTAGATTTTAAGGAAAATTTACAGGTTTCAAAAAACTTTAGGTTATATTTATGTGTTTTACCTGAAACAGACATTTTTGAAGAAAAATCATCAGATTTCAATTCAATTATTTTTGTTTAAAATGATAAAATTCATAAGTTTGTACAATTTCGGATTGTGTTAGTGTTTTTTGCAGGCAATTCAAACTTTCATTAAAAACTCATTATAGATTTCAAAGAACATTCACAATTTTGGAACAATTTGAGGTCATGTTAACGATTTTCATTGGAAATCGGTAATTTTAAACAATATAATTCAAATTTCAAAGAAGATTTACAATTAAGAACAATTTTTTGTTACGTTATATTACTTTTTTTGTTGATAATTGGTATTTTTATTGCCAAAAAATCATACGATTTTTAAGATCATCATTATTCTTCAAATTATCAGTCATTAAATTAAAAAATTTTGTACAATTTTTGGTTTAGTTGGCGTTTTATACTGAAAATCGGTACTTTTAATGAAAAAATCTTTGTATTTCATGGATAAAACTTTTAAAGCAGTTTGCGCTTTTACAAGAGGATTTGCAGTCTTAAACAATTTATTATTGTTATAAATTAAACTTATAAATCTGAACAACTTTAGGTTGGAAACTAAAATGGCAATATATAATTCTGTACTTACACCTACTGCGCTGAACAGTAGCGAGACCTGGATTTACCAAGAAAAGGACAAAAGTAAAATTAACGCATGACATTCCTGTGCATGGTGTGCAGTAAAACACTAATGGACAAAGTGAGTAATGAGATAATCTTCAAAAATGTGGTTCAGAGGAGACACTAGTTGACATATGTGAAAGAAATTCGTTAAGATGGTTTGGAGATGTTGAGAAAATAAAATATGATCGACCAAAGAAACAAGTAAATGGCAGCGCACCCAAAGGCAGACCGAAGACATAATGGTCAGAATGTGTCAATGAGATGCAAATTCAAATAGATATAAAAATCCATAGAAACATAAGAGCCTGCATGAGGAAATACATGGACGTGAAGGAAGCTAAAGAGGTATGCTAGGACAGAAAAGTGTGGCGACAAATAGTCTATAAAAAATAAATGATGAATGGGTCGGAGTGGAAAGCTTTATATGGTGACTTTGTGAAGCTCTTCGCCTAGTGAACGTGTTGTTTAAATGAGCAACACGGGAATTCTAGATTATTCTGAAAATCTATCTATTAATGTCTATGAAATTTTATTTTGAACAGTAAATATAAACCTTGGAAACAATTTGGTAAATTTTAATATTCAGATGTCGTTTTACTATGATAGTCTTAAATACATCTATTATAGTCAATTTAGACTTCTTGTGACGAGATTTTAAATTAGATAAGCTCTCATAACACCGTACATCTATTTGTTCTAATCGTACCTTAAATGTGGGGGTGATATGCATGTAATCACTTTCATCTACAACTACAATCGACCTACCGCAGCAATTCTGACTGTGATTGGTTCAGTGGCAATAATATGCTGCTCAATCATCAATTACTGATTGAACCTTCATATATCTAGACGTTAATGATAGAACCGTACGGATAACACAAACCAATAGAGATTGTCTTTCAGAGGACAAGCGCAATCATATCAAGAGATATTACATTTTACCTCATAACTATGTATTGATAATTAATAGAGAGAAAGTACTATTATGTTTATATGCTCATAATTCTAATACATAATAATATGACAGCGAGAGTAACAAAATGTATGGCTAAAATTATAATTAAAACAATATAAAGCATTTTAAACGTCAGAAAACAAAATATATATTTTTCAATTTAAGGACCATAAAAAAAAGTTAACAATTACTAGAAAAACAATAGGGTGGGCCAAAGTGCATTGGCATTTTTTTCGATTTCGCACACATATCGTCCGAAAATTTGTTCGAAGTTTCGAACCCACAAAAAAATAAATACATTTTTTTTTTTTAACAAAACAATATTTAGAGATTCCTCCAGCCCTATGAAATTTAACATGCATTGTTAAAGCTCCTATTCTCATCACGTGTCTTGTGAGAAAATAAAGGTTAAAAGCAAATTTTCAGATCTAATTCAAAAACAATGTTGTTATTAAAAATTCTATTGTACTTTGTATCTTCTTACCAAAAATTTAATTTGTTTATTTTTAATGTCATTTTTCACGATTCAAACAAAAACTACGCGTCTTATAAAAAAATTATCAATTTCGTAGATATATTTTTAGGGTCCACAACTTTTGTCTATTTTTGTCGAAGCTTGCGTTGTTTGTCTAAAAAATGTATTTTTAATGTTTCTTTTTTTTTTTACGCAAAAACAAAAACTGCGCGTCAAATAAAAAAGTGAGTGATAAAGAATTTGTAGATCTTTATTAGGTGCATAATTTTTGTCAATTCATCTTTTTTCGTATCTTGCATGGTTTGACCGAAAAATGGAACTTTTGATTTTTCATTATTTTTTGTGCGATCAAAATTTGAATTTTCGATTTTTCGAAAAAATTAAAAAAAATTATGATAATCTTGTGGGTTTTCAAAAAACATCGTTTTTCTTCTCTTGACCTTTTTCATATCGTTTGTTGTTTGGCTTAAAATTTTCATTTTCGTTTTTTTGAATTTTGAAAATGCTATAACTCTGATAATTTTCTTTTTATCGAAAAAAGTCGTTATGATGAATTGTTTGGATTTCTGAGCATACAAATAGCCGTACGTAGAATTTCTAAATCTTGAGAAAAATGTTCTTAACAATTTTGAAAATGCCTTTAAAAAGTGTGCCAAAGGTAAATCCTATCTGATCATTTTTTAGAGAGTTATCATGCCTACAGACTACAGACAGACTACAGACGGACAAAAAGACGCCTTTGTAAACATCGTTTTTTCTGACTCAGGAGGTCTCAAAACGTGGAGATTTGATGAAAAAAGACTAAGTCAAATTTTTCATAAAACCAATACCTTCTTATTAGGCTGAGAATGTAAAGAGTTGCGTTTAAGACCTTGATAAAATTCGAAACAATTTTAAAACTTACAAAAAAGAATTATTTTAACAATAGTTTTTGTAATTGAATTTTTTCTTCCTGAATTTTCAAAAATGCTTGAATTTTAATCACTCATAACTTAATTTTCATTACAAACCTTTCCAAACGTTTCCAAATGTTTTCAAATG
Organism: Andricus grossulariae; assembly: GCA_011634705.1. Classification (NCBI taxonomy): domain Eukaryota; kingdom Metazoa; phylum Arthropoda; class Insecta; order Hymenoptera; family Cynipidae; genus Andricus; species Andricus grossulariae. The sequence continues at coordinate 46,465,855 of JAABKJ010000755.1, read as the reverse complement.
TTTTCTTTTTAAAAAATTGTTCGAACGATTTCAGCCATCAGTAATATTATTTCGATTCTTGAAATCATAGAAAAACTATTCTTTTAGAGATCTGATTTTTAGCACGTAAACTACCTTCTACTTTTTTGTGCTTATAGGAGGAATTGCTTTCGAAACTTCAGCTTGTGAAAATAATTTTAAAGGCTTAAGTTGTACCAGAAATATTGGAACAAGATGTTTTCTTTGATTCCACCTGTTTTGTTTCACACTCATACATGTTAAGAAACAATAAAAAAGCCATTATAATAAAATCAACCACTTTTTTTCTCCACTTTATTTTTTTTTGAAGGGAACTCACTCGTCCAAAACCTCCAGAAAGTAATCCCTAGTACGCCTTATTAATCATTGATACGCTTGATTACGCATTAATACGCATTATTAAACAATTATTACGCGCATATTACGGCGTTATTAGAAAAGTATCGCAGCAATGGAATTTACTAAAACAGTAGAATAGGTCAATATGAGGGGAAGAATATGTTGAAATTTTATTATTTTCAATTTTAATTCAATAATAAAGTTTAATTTTAGCATCAGTTAAAATAAACTTTAAGCCACAACTAAATTCAAATAACTGGTCCTAAATGAAAGTAAACTTTCAAAGTGTTTTATTTTGTTAACAATCATTATTGTTACAAGCAATACATATAGTCCTTGAAATAGTTTAAACTTAACTCAAGATTAAACCACTTACAACTAAATAAATAAGTGAACATTTCTTAGAGGAAGCAATTTTTTTTTGTTATTAAATTTGTTGGGAGATTTCTTGAAAGCTAGTTTTTATCAATTTTTAATCAAGATTTTAAGTAATAAAAAAGATTGAGTCATAATAACAGTGCTAGCTAGCTATTTTATAAATTATTTTACGTAATTATAAATTTTATACGTTTTTCCTTACGACAGGAGTGCTTCATGTTACGATTACCCATGCCAATATCAGGGCGTATAGTGGGACAAAAAAAACGTTCCTGGACAAATTGATTTTCAGAAGACAATTATTATCTGAATCAATCGTCTTTTTTAACATGACTAATAAAATTCAGCATAAATAAGGCATGGCCGATTTTTGAAAAAAAAAAAATTTCTTTTCTTTATTAACAAAAATGAAAAAGAGATTTACCTTGATGTTATGTTAAAAAATTTATCAAGTCTTTTTCATGTGAAATTAAACTATTTTTATTGTTAACAATACTTGTTTAAACACAATTGTATCATTTTACATATTTATAAATAACATTCCTAACGTCAACGTCATCAACTCAAAGTAACAAATTCAACCTTTTTTTTTTGGACAATTCGATAACGATCCACTATTGTTATTGTTATTAAGATTTTAATGACCGTATGCTTTTTTCCTACGAAGGCATATTCATTTGTGCCATTTGTTAATACTATTTTTATCAAAAATAACAATTGTTAAATTTTCGCCAAACTTTTTTCTTACAATATCAATGTTGATGTAATATCAAGACAGAGTAAAAAAAGCTCTTAATTAAATAAAGAACATTTACAGTTACGTATTTATTTGATAAATTGTTTATACGACAATTGTTAATTAAATTATTAGTTGGAAATCTCGATTAAATAATACTATTACCTTGCTTTCGAGAGCATTTATTAGAAAAAAACGAAAATTTCCACGAATAAACGTTTCTCTGGGCATTAGTTAAATATATTTGTTATAACAAATTAAATATATTATCTGGTAACAGTTACAAATCTAATACAAAATATAAAGCATTTTATCTCAGAAATCAGTGTTTTAAACATTTGCGTATCACACAGAAGTATTTGTTTGTATAAATTGTTTATGACAATTAACGTTTACATTCAATTAATTATTTTTCTGATGAATAGCGAGTTTATTGCAGAAATTCTCTTGTAGATGAAAACTGATATTTTTAAAATTTCCAATTTTCTTACTATATATTTTAAATATATTGTTGCACAAAAAATTAAATTGAAAAATCAAGGAGTTTGAGGACTTAAAAATTTTAATGCGGAGGATCGTGTTTGCCAAAAATGCAACAAAAATTAGCACATACGAAAATGCTACTAACTATTACGCGATTGTTACGCGGCATTACGCTTTATTACGCACCATTATGCATTATTACACATTATTACGCATTATTATGTGTTGTAACGCATTACTACGCTTTATTACGCATTAATACGCGTTATTCCGCATTATTACGGAGAAGGTCACGTGATAACTTCGCTATACGTAGACACAGTCTTTTTGAAATGCGGAAAAATGTACCTGCTTATTTATAGTCCCGTTCATTTTAATCTAGATTATTATATAAGTTCAATGTGCTCTATTCTTTGTTTTCAGATGTGGATTGGTCATGGAAATTTATCACAAACGATGTTTTTTTTTTGTTTTGTAACACAGGATAATTAAAGTAGTTAAAGTCAAGCAATTATTTATAATATATGGTATCGCATTGGGTAGACATATTTTAGTTGCCACGATTTTCAAACTTTAGAAATTAATTTTTAATTAGGTTACATGAAATTTAAATGCAGTGCGGGCGAGTTTTTGACCAACACTAGTAAAGCGACTATGGAATTCAAACTTTCCAAATAGGTCAAATATTATTTTGAAATTCTTGATCGCAATTTAAATTATCGAAACAAACTGTTACGTGATCAATTTTTTTAACCGAATTCACTCATGAACTAATAACTCGAATGAATTTTCTATACCAGAATGACATAAAGAAAGTTCATATTAATAAATATTTTTGTGTAATAAATATTTATTTGCAGCTTTGTTCGACATATAATATCACGATTCTAGATATTTAAAGTTTTTTAAAAATATTTTTGTTCACATTCATCGACAAACCTTGCAATTTTGTTGAGTAAATTATAGTATTGAATTATAAATTAGTTGTTGATGGCGTGGTTTTGGCTCTGGGTCCAAATAATTGAATTCAATTTCAATTCAACTAATTGAATTAATTTATTTTTGACGCGAAATCCAAAACGACACCACCAACAACTATTTTACAATTTTGTTCTCGAGGGTATTAATATAATTCCAGGCATCGGATTCACGACACTTATCGCATTTTTTTACACAAGAGTACAGGGATTTTCTGATTTTTAAGGGATTTCAAAGGATTTTAAAGAGCTTAGGGCACATTAAAATATTTCAAGGAATTTAATGAGATTTAAACATTTAAAATTTTAAAAGATTTCAAAGGATTTCTACGGATTTTTGAGGTTTCAAGGGATTTCACCAGATTGAAAGGATTTATATGATTTCAGAAAGAATCATAAGATTTTAATGAGTTTATAAAGATCGACGAGTTATCCAGGAATATCCGGGGGTCTAAAAAGATTTCAGGGGTTCTTAATGGATTTCAACGGATTTTATCATTTTTAGGGCATTATAAAAGATTCGAAAGGATTTCAAGCGATTTTTTGGTAGATATTGTACACCGGATTACAGAAATAGTTAATCTCTCGATGTAATATTTAAAAAATTACGTGATACTATTTTTCTACTGTTTTTCATCGGCTTGAAGTTCTGAAAGTCCAAATGAACACAATTTTTATTTATATATATTTCTAAATTAGAAACAGTACAAAAATTTAGTTCGTAACACTGAAAGTAAAAAAATTATAAAAGAAAATTATGATGCATATTTTAATTTGTATAGGCAACAATATTTCGAGAAAAAATAAAATTGGTCAAATGTAATTTGTTCATTCAAACGTTCAGAACTTCTCGTACATTAATTTTTTCAAATTTCTGCTACTATTGACACTATTTTGAATTTGTAAAATGAGTCCGAGGCCTTTAATTCTCCACTGATTAGATTATCAACATTATATTTACAATTTTGCTTGTTTTTTTTTTGTATTTTTTATCTATTATTTATTTGACTTTAGATTGTTGTTCAATAGTAATCTCTTGATTATATTCTTTTAGATGTTCGAAGGAGCAGCTACATTTGAAACTGAAATCATCAAGCGTATTCGATTTTGGATGAACGCTAGGAAACCGATCGTGCAACCCTCATCATTTAAAGCAAAGTAAAATATAATTTTAAATACCCATCAGACATTAGGGATTAGGGTCTGCGTTTTATAGATGAATGACCCGAACTAAGTTATGGAACCAAAATCGAAACCTGAACTTGTTTTAGTCACAAAATTTGCCCTCTGGTTGTCAATGCCAGCAGTCCAAAGTTAGCATACCATACACTAAACGGAAAATATAAACATCCAGCTACTAATGAGAATTAAAGCCAACATTTGAATATCTATCTTGCTTTCTACTCATTTTGTTTCTTTGCAGCATCCTTTTACGATCTTTAACCACGAAAACTTTTTTTTTACATTCTCATTCATAAAGTGTAATGACTGTAATGGAATCATCCAAGTTTACGATATCTAGTTTTTAGCTGATCTTTACGTTTCAGTACTCACAAAGTCCGAAAATCATAACATTTTGTGTTTGTCTGTCTGAATGTCTGTTTGGTTACGTTAATATTGTAGCCACGTTATCCTTTGAACGATTTGCCCAATCGAATCAACCTTTGATACATTTTTTAGGGGCGCGGCAAAACCATGTACGTCCATCGGGACCAATTTTTTAAAAGAGATAAAAAACCATCTCAAAAATCGAATTCTCGAAAAATAAAAAATAAATGAGAAGGTAAATTCGAGATTTGATCTAGATTTAGAGGCCTTAATAAATAAAATGTTGAAAAAGTTAATATTTTTCGAGATACAGGTCGTTAAAAATCGGCTGCTGTAAGATTTTACAATACTACAGTGTTATTTTTATACAAAATGTTTTTTTTTTGTATATTGTTACTATTTAGTACAACAATAGAATGTAATTGAATACAAAGATTTAAATTCTCGGTTCGTTGATCACAGTTTATCGGTTTTCCGCTTCGAATTCCGATATATCTTTTCACCACAATGTCCGGTAAAATTTTAGAGAATTTTTAAGCCAATAAAACGTGTTTTCATAAAAAAGGTTCGTTAGCTAGAATAATTCAACCAAAATTCGAAAATTTAGAAATTTTTCAATATTTAAAACAAAAGTTTTTTTCAGAGTTTCAGACATTTTTGTCAAAGTTCGACAAAAAGAAAAAACTAGTTTTCTGACAGATTAAGAAATCCCAATCGACACTTTTACTGAATATAAAATATATTTCGAAGCTGTCACAATGAAACTTTTCCATTCAATCGAAATTAAAAAAGTTAGATTATTTTTTAAATCAAAAAATGTTGTTTTGATTAGTTGCAATCCTTCGAAGATTAGTGGCGAATTCTCAAAAATTGAGATAATTTTATTTAATAGCAGTATTTTCCGAACGAGCATAGGTATTCTGGATTTTCTAATTTTGTTCGAATTGGAAATTCTTCATCTTTCAATTCTTCTCAACCAAATTTTAAAAATAACAAAATGGCGGCCTTTTTTCTAAAATTCTTGAAAGTGCATTTTTTTAATTTAATTTTTTTAAGCCCCTTTTATCGCAAACAAGGAAACGTACTAAAACATGTTTACTTAAAAGTTTACACATCCAGAAAAGTTATAAAAAAAATATCTCCTGCTCTTTTGCAATGCCTTGCATGGTTTACGAGAAAAAAAATATATAAAAAGAAATTTCCGGCCCTCAAAAATGGGTAAGTCCCCCTAAAACTGGTAGCGTGTCTTCCCCATAAAAGCAGAAACTGTAATCAAATATAGGAAAATATAAAAAAGGTGGGGCTTTCCAAAAATCTTCTATACTTTTTTCTTCGAATTTTTAAAACATGAAAAGAAAGAGTTTCAGGAAAACGTCACCTTTTTATGTTTTCCCAATATTTTTAAAAACTTTCGATTGCTATTATAAAAAACCCGTCGTTTTCATTTTTTTCTTCTAATTTATCGTTCATTCTGTAATGAGCATAAGAATCGGGGAAAGAGCAAAACTGCAAACTTATAAATCTGACACTTATGATACGGAAAAGCAGACAATTAAAAAATGGCAAGCTGTTTTTGAATTTTTCACTAACTTTTTAGTTTTATGAAAGGGAGACAAATAAAAAATAGCAAACTGTTTTTAAATTTATCCATACATTTTCAGTTTTTTAAATTTCATTTAATTGTAATTAAATTTTTTTATATTCTCTGCCCCTCCCCTCCATGAGAATAAGACACCATGATACTTATAAATTTGAATCTTTTGTTTCTTTTGTTATTTTTTCTTGTAAATAAAACAAGATATCAGAAAAGAGCACCAGGTATTTTTTTAGAAATTTGCTAGATGTATAAACTTTTATCTGAAATTTTGGTTGTACCTTTTGTTGTTTCAGATAAAAATGCGAAAATTTGTTTTTTCAAAAATAATTTTTTTTCACCGTAAAGCAGTGGTTTACCAAGAAAGAATTTTGAAATATTTTGGGGAATTCGCAGTCAATCTTTGAATAATTGAAACAAATAAAAAAAATTTTGATCTATCTGTGAGATATGAGCCCCTTTATTTGCACTCGAGAATTATAGGTATACATAAATAAAAAATCATTTTGACACCATGACCGAGACTTTTCTTGAAATTTTGCCTGATTTGAAATTATAATTTTACAATATCTTTTTCAAACTGACTACGAATTTTTGTACAGGTGACTTAGAATCGAACTTTTCACGAAAGAAAGCAAAGTCTATGGCTTAAGCCTTAATGTCTCTGTTTAGTGATTTTGGAAAAAATCTTAAAACATTTTGTGGTTGTCTATCTGAATGTCCACAGTAATACAAGAATCTGAATTTTAATCATAACTGAATTTCATTTTTAACTTAAATTAAGTAAATCAATTAATTTTAACTATAAATTGGTCTTAAATACCGTGTCTCTGTCTGAAATATGAAGTAATACAATAAACAACTGGTAGGTATATTAGTCAATATCAGGGGAAGAAACTGCTGAAATTTTATTTTTTAAATTCTCATCAGAGAAGGTATTATAGATTTGTGTAAAATTTGCCCCCCCTCCCCCATTTTTGGTCAAATGTCCACGTTTTGAGACCCCCTGAACCAGAAAAACCGATTGTTAGAAATGTGTCTGTCTATCTGTATGTATTTATGTATCTATGTATGAATGCATGAATGTACGTACGCATGTATGGCTGGGAGCGCGTTATCTTTCGAAGGAATTGACAGATTGGATTGGTCTTTGGTACACTCTTTTACGGCCCTAAAATGAAGGCCAAGTTCGTTAACCAGCCATTTTGGATTAAAATTCAAAAAGTTGGAACATTTTCAAAATATTCGTAGTATTCAAAAATACGAACAATTTATCATAATGACTTTTTTTGACAAAAAAAAATTACCAGAGTTATAGCATTTACAAAATTCAAAAAAACAAACAAAAATCAAAATTTTAAGCCAAAAAACGCACGATATAAAAAAAAGTCAAGAGGAGAAAAACGTTGCTTTGTAAACATCCTACAAGATTGTTATAACAACTTTTTGAATTTTCTTGAAAAATCGAATATTCAAATTTTGATCGCACAAAAGAATAAGGAAAAATTCCATTTTGCAGTTTGCACTTTGTATAAATTCGTAAAAAACAGCATTAAAAATAAAAAAAATTAAATTCTTGGACAAACAACACAAGCTACGAAAAGAAATAATGAGACCAAAGTTGTTTAAAAAAAAGAGCTACAAATTTGCCATGAATAATTTTTGGATAGGACGCGTAATTTTTGTTTTAATCTTAAAAATAACATAAAAAATAAAGAAATTATTTTTTGGAAAACGACCCAAGGTACGAAAACAAATTAATAGACAAAAGTTGTTCACCGAAAAAGGATCTAAAAATTTGTTATATGAATAATTTTTCAATACAACAAGTAGATTTTCTTTTAGCCGTAAAAAACAAGATGAAAAATAACAAAATTAACATTTTTGATAAACAACGCAATAGACAGAAGAAAAATGAAAAGACAAAAGTTGTTCAACAAAAAAAGCTAAAAATTTTTTATAAACTCTTGTTCTAAAAATATATTAAATATAAAAAAATTAACTTTTTGGAAAAAAGACACAAGCTACAATAACATCTTTTTTAACAACATTTTTTGCCTGAATTATATATAATGTATTTTTAGTTAAAATCGTAAAAAATAACATTGAAAATACATAAATTAAATTTATGGAAAAACGACACGAAATACAATAAAATATTTAATAAAAAAATTGTTTTTTTCTTATAGGATGCGCACTTTTTTTCAATTATAAAAACAAGAAAATGAAAATACGAATGTTTCAATACCAATGTATATTATGAATTTTAATAATATAAATTTATTGAAATGATACATTTTTTAGGGTAGATGAGAATAAAATTCATCATGGAAAATATTCATTTGTGCCATTTTATTATACTATTTATTATTAGAAATGATAATTGTTCAGTTTTCGCTAAAGTTTTTTCTTACAATATCAATGCTGATAGCTAAAAATCTTGATTAAATGTCACTATTCTCTTGCTTCCGATGGAACTTATTGAAAGAAAAAAAAAAGAAAAATTCCACGAATAAACGTTTCTTTGGGGCATTTGTTTAATATATTTACTATAAATAAACCTAGAGAAAAAAAACTGAAATTTGTTGATATAATTGTTTGTAACAATAGAAATTGTTGACGTATAATGATAAGTCATTACTAATTCCAAATCCAATAAAAAATATAAGGCATTTTATGTAAGAAATCAGTTTTTTCAAGATTTGCGCACTATACCGAAGTATATGTTCATATAAATTGTTTATAAGAATTAAATTGTAATTCAATTAATTATTTATATTTATTAAGTCAGTATATATTTTTTATATATGTTTGCATAAGAAAATAAATGAAATTATGCCAAAAATGCAACAAAAATACAGCATAAATGGAGACGTTACTCGCTATTATTAATTAGAGATCCAAACGAGGTCGCCACTTTCACTTACACAATTTTGAATATTTGGACGTGAAATGGGCAAGATAAAGAAAATGTATATTTTATTGTTGTAATTCTAAACATTTTAGACTAGATAAACCTTTCTTAGTGCCTATTACTTAATTTCACGAATTTTCAACTCGATATCTCAATTCGCATGGACAAATTTGGCTAAATTTAATTCCAGACACTTTAAGATGCACACTCAGAAAATTTTTTCTTTGAATAATACAAATTCTTTCTTTGATATATGTAGGGTCAAAGAAATATTTAATCGATTCATACAAATTTTGTTTGTTTTGATTTAAACACAATTTACTTGATTCAAACACACCATTGTTTTACTCAAATAAATTTTATTTGAATAAAACAAATTATATCTTTGATATAGGGTTAATCAAATGTTTGTTTGATTCCAACAAACATTTTTCTGGGTGTATCGATTTTAGGCATTTCTTTATACATTGTTTTAGAGGAAAGAATTTAGTTCCTTTGAATTAATTTTTGAAAAGGCTTACTTTTCAATTTGGACTCATATTCCTCTTTTATAAGAGTGTTATTCTATATAAATTTAATGATACCATATAATGATTATCCGTTTCAAACATGTCGTCTTTTTCGATTTATTTTCTGTTTGCTGAATGTTGAAATTGCGTAGAGTCAGTTGAAAATTCCCTGTCTTTGGGGAATAGTCTTAAGACTTTTAGGGAAGAATTTTCTGTGAGAAATCTCCAAGGGAATGGGATTTCCAGAATGGTTGATGGCAATGTAGAATTCTCTTATATTCGTGCAGTGTCTACGGATACGAATGTAATAGGATGTACTCCTTCGAGCTAATGGTCCGTGAACACATACTCAACATCCCCAAGCAGAAATCCACCCTGGATTCAACCTTCCTTTCCGCTATGATGTCATGGGCAAAGAAATGCGAGCGAATAAATACACCAAAATGTCAGAGGTAAAATTTACTGTTCTTGATTAAGAGGATTTTACACGCCCGCAACTTTTTTAACATTTTCGTTCAATGGCAATTTTCTTCTTCCATCAATTTTTCTCTCTAAAAAAAAATATTGTTTGGCAGAAAAACATGAATGCGACAGGAATGCAAAAAACAAGAAAAAACGGTAATTTTTGAACTTCTTGAATATCTTTTTCCTTATCATTCATTAAAATGAATTCGTACTAATATGCAAAAAACAGAGGCCTTAAACTCATTTAAAAAATTCAATATAGTGTCAATAGTAGCTTCAATTTTGAGAAATAGTTGTAAAAAAATGTCGTGCAATTTTTGAAATATTAAATCGACGGGTTAACTATTTTTTAAATTTAGTATACGAGTACAATACACATCTACCTTTTAATTTGTTGAAATCTTTTCCTTGAAATCCGTAGAAGTCCCTTAAAATTTTATAATTTCTTTTGAAATCATATGAATCCCTAAAATATGGTCAAATCCCTTAGAATCTTTGAAATCTCTAGAAGTCCCTTGCATTTTTCATTTAATTTATTCCCTAAAATTACCTAGGAATTCATTGGAATCTTTTGAAATCTTTTTAATACAACTCATATTCTGTGAAATACTCTGAAAATCCTTAAAAATGTTGCAGTCTCCTTATATACCTTGTAATCTTTTAAAATACCCTAAACTCTTTTAAATCCTCCGAAAATTATGAAATTATATAAATTTATAAAATACTTGAATTTATAAAATCCCTTCAATATTGTAAAATCTCTAGTATCGCACAAAAATCGAGTAAAATCCCGTAAAACATATTGACATCTGTAATATCTTTCAAAATTCCTTGAAAAATGATGAAATCCTCTGAAATCCCGTACAATATTATAAATTCTGACCAAGCCTTTTAAAATCATCAAAAATCCCCTAACAGCTTTGAAATCCCTTGAAATATTTGAAATCCATTGAAATATTGCAACATTCCTTGAAATCCCTGTAAATGTAGTAAATACCATACCAAAATCTTTGAAATCTTTGAAACCTTCTGTGATCTTACGAAATCATTTTAATTACCTTCGCCATTTTTTAATCTCCTGAAATTTTCTATAATCATATGAAATTCTTCAGAATATTTTAAAATCCAGTATATTCTTCAAAATCCTTTGAAATTTTTAATCTTGAAATCTTTGATATCTCTTAGAATTACAAATTTAAAGTAAAATACAAATATTTCAAAACCTTCAACTTTAAAATTGTTGTGAAATTGGTAATGTCTCTTAAAATGTCTTCAAAAATTATGAAAACTTTGAAATTCTCTAAAATTAAATTAAACTTCTTGAAATTCTCTCAAATCCAGGGATCACAGCGCAAATGGAGCTCAAAAAATGGGAAATAGTATAATTTTGTCACGAAAAAGGGGAAAGATTAAACATTTATTTTTACATGTCGAAAAGAACAAACCTTTTTATATATAATGTTATATTTTAAAATAATTTGCAATGATTTTTCAATGATTTCTGCCATTCAAGAATATATTTTTAAAAATTTGATATACTTAGGTCGTTGGAAATCAATTCAGAGTGATATAAAAAAGTCCAAAAAAAAATTAGTTAAATACACCATTTGAATATATTTAACATCGTTCTCATAAATATTTCTTTCCACGATTTGTCACTTCTTCCTTACTATAATTAATACTTTTAATGTTTCTTGGATTGATTCGAACCTGAAATTTCTTAAGGTTAAACCAAAGAAACATGTTATTATTTTTTATTCACGGGAAACATTTTTTTCTTGGTGTTTATAACGTTCTAATATCGCCAAAAAAATGAAATCCCAAAAATCCTAAATCGCGACAAAAGTTTTTTCCGAAAAAGTAAAATTATAAAAGGTTTCTTTGGTTCAAGCTGAATAAATTTCAGGTTCGATGTATTCAACTTTTTTTTTAAATGTGTGAATATGACTCAATAATAAGAAACATCTATTTGCGCATTTTCAAAAAATTGTTATTGAGCAAAAAATTGATGTTTAAATTTCGTAATTTTTTATTATTGTTTACTAGTAAAACCTGTAAATATAATAAAATTCTTCATAATTTTTGAACCAATAGGAAAAATTTATAAATAATTTATTAAGTGCTATAATTGCTTTAATTAATATTCAATAATAGGTATACTTACTAATTTCAGATAATTTTCCGCGTAATGCAAATATTGTACTTTCAAATATCGTACATTTAAAGAGAAATGGGGGAAAGGGGGAAGTTTTTTGAGAATAGGGCAAAATTCAAGAAAAAAGGGAAAACTAAGAAAAAAAGGGGAAGACTGTGCGCCCTGAAAATCTCTTGGAATGTTTTAAAATATGTACTCTGAAAGTTTTGGAACCTTGCCCAATTTTTTTTGTAATTCGTCAAATTAGTTAAAATTCTTTGAATCCGTTGTTTAAATTTTTTTAGAAATCCCTTAAAATGTTTTTGAAATATTTGAAATCTTCAAAACCTTGAAATATTTTGAAATTTAGATTTTTGAGATGGCCGATATGATATCTTAGACAATCTAGCAAAATATTTGCGTCGTTAAAAAAAAAGTTTCAGAAAGAATTAAATGTGGCGTGAGTCAGAAGCCTGCTAACAGAATAAAAACTAAAAAAATTATTCTATTTAACTAAAACATTATTCATTTTGATTGGAGTAATTTCGGGCTTATAATCAAGTTATATTGAAAAAATTGTGGAGACAGTGGCGGTGGTTTATACTTTATTTTAAGTTTCCTTCATGGATCAGCGTCTGTCCAAGACGAACGTTAGTTGTCAGGATCCAACCCCATTTGGCGTTTCATTACGACACAGAGGTGATGCTGACTCAAGACTTTTCTATCCTTTCTACATCCCTTCATCAAACACCACCCCACACCCTTCCTTCTTCATCTAAAAACTATTATTTCTAATGCAGCACAAATTTTATTTGCTTGTGACTTTGCTCTGCCTTCGTGGAGTTGAATCAAAGTAACGACAGGTTAATGAAGCGAAATTCAGTCAATATCTGTAATTAAAATCGTAACTTTTCTAAATCAAACTAACGGATTTAATTTATAGCGGAAAAGGATTAAGTTTCATCGAGAATGAAAGCGTGCTAATTATCATTTTATCATCTAACAAGAATTTATATGTTTTTCTAAATCTAATTCCACAAGCATCGAACTGCTCGCTGGAACTGCAACAGGATTGCTAGAAAATTCAACATTCTAAATTTCTTGACTTTCCTTGACTTTTCCTTGACCGTTCTAAATGTTTCTTTTAGGCATAATAAAACCTTACACCTAGGAGATCAATAATTTTAATGCACAAAAAAAGGTTTTTTTCTGAATTTATTTTAAATACTTTTAATGACAACAGTGATACAGAATTTTATAAGGAATCATCTACAAAATACATAAGACATATATAAAATACATTAATTTCCAACCAAATGGTTCCGTTTCTAACTCAAAAAGATAAATTTTGAATCAAAAGTGAAAGAACTAAATTTTCAGTTGAAATAATTAACTTTCAAAATCATGAATCTTCGATAAAAAATGAATTCTCAATGAAAAATGTTATTATATTTTTTGATGTTATGGTTTTGACCAGATAAAATGTATTAAATAATTTGTTGTTTATTTTTTTTCTACTGGTCTAAAATGAATATTTTTTTAATATTGATTTGTATTTCTAAATTGCGAAAAAATTTCTCTCAAGCTCCGCTGGGATCCGAACCCAGCTCTTTCATATTGCCGGTCTGATGCTCTTACCCACTAAGCTACAATAGACGAGACCAGTTTCTTCACAACCCCTGCAAATTGAATTCCGACGTAATTCCTTATACTTGTAAGATGCATTTTTCAAACATTCGAACATTTTGTATTTTTTGATGTTGTGGTTTTTACCAGATAAAATGCATTAAATAATTTGATATTAATTGTTTTTTGTCTACTGGTCTAAAGAGACGTAAGAGGTAAGAGCATCAGACCGACAATCTGAAAGACCTAGGTTCGGATCCCGGCGGAGCATGAGAGCAATTTTTTCAGAATTCAGAAATAAAAAGCCATATTAAAAAAATATTCATTTTAGACCAGTAGACACAGAAAATTAACATCAAATTATTGAAAAATGTAATAGTTGAAATTTTCACAAAAAATAATTTGAATTTTCAATAAAAATCAGTCGAACTAAACCAAAATATACGAATATTCAACAAAATAAATGAATTTCCAATTAAAGAAGATTAAGTTCGAAGGAAAATGCGGAATAGTTACATTCTCAGTTTAAAAAATTAATTTTCAACTAACAGAAAACGAATTTTCAAAAAAATAGTTCAATTTTCAAAAGAATTTTTCACCAAATAGTGGAATTTTCAACCCAAGAGAGGAATTTCCTACTAAAAAAGTTCAATTTTTAACAAAAAATAGAAAAGTTAAATTTTCAATCAGAAAAACAAATTTCAAAAAAGAATAATTTAGTTTTCGGACACATTTTAAGCAAAATACATTAATTTTCAACTAAATCAAATAAATTAGTCTTAAGTATTAGGATTAAAAGACTGGAATTTGATGAAAGGCATTTGTTTTTCCTAAAGGGTTCTTCAAGAACGATCAAGTTTACGGATAAATAAGGAATGATGCTTTGAACGAAAATAGCGTTCGATGAAGTAAACGTAAACTTCTATCAGCAGGATGCTGACAGGGTGAAACGAACTTTTCGAGTTCAGTGATCAAACATCTATATCTCGAAGATAGAACGAACGGCTGAACCAAGATTGTACAAAATAAATTATAAAAGCCTGCCCCAAGGTATTCTTTAAAAAAATCATATAAGAATCTGAATATAAATACAAATATAAGACAACGGATTTATAGAAAAACAATGAAATAAAAATATTGATTAAAGTTCAAAAAGAATATTCTACAATTCTTTTGTCATATCGAAATCTTATACAATCGAGTTTCTAACATTAATAATGGGATAATCTTTACCAGTATTACAATCCTAAAATCTTGACTAAAATCGGAATGACTTTGGCGTTAATAAAAACAGAAGCTGGAAAGAAAATAGCGCCATTTCGAACAAAATCCGGTCAGTTTAAATTTAAATATAAAGTTTCTATATACAAGCCCTGCAGAGGTAATGTGTCGCTTATACATGGAAATGGTTGCAATTTCCGGCAGGATCATATTTTTCAGGTAATCTGAAGTTCAAATCTTATACGCGAATTCACTGACCCGGAACCGTATCGTGAAAAAGAATATACGCGTATAAATTCTGGTGTGTTTCATATTATGGTCTCACTTTTTTCAGAAGATTTTATGGAATTATATTACATAAATACCAGGGCGGGATGAAAATGCTAAAATTATTCGAATCGTGTGAGCTGAGGGGAAAAATGTATCGTTTATTGGCATCCGAAAAAGTAAAAAAAGAATGGTTGAAATCGGTTAATATTCTCCTTTATTATTATTACAGAAAAGTTGGTACCAAGAGCCCCTTTTCCAGCTCCCGCAATTCGAACCGAAAAATGCGGCTATTCGTGCTGACATTTCAGCACCAGCAGCCACGACCAATAAAAAAATTAGAAATTAAAATAATATATTTGTTTAATCAATTTTGAATGTTTTGAAAAAGTGAAAAAAAAAAACATTTTGGAAAAAGTTGAATATGACGAACCTGAAATTACTTAATCTTAAAACAAAGAAAAATGTAACGATTTAGCTTTTTGAATAACAATCTTTTTCGAGATTTAGGAGTTTTGGGATTCTTGATATTTTTTTGTGATTTTGTAATGTTTTAAATACCACGAAAAAAATTTTTACACAAAAGCAAAATAATAACATATTTATTTGGTTCAAGCTGAACAGAAATTTCAGGCTCGATATATTACACTTTTAAAAAAAAAAGTGTGCATTCAATTCAATCTCAAAAAACTAGTTTTTTGCACAATTTGAAAAATAAATTCCAGCCTGCAGGGTTGCCTGAGAATGCCGATAAGATTTCTTTTAATTGAGGCGTAAATGTTTACCTCAATTTATCGAAACATATCTATAATATGCTTCCTCAGAGAGGGAGGTTTGGAATGACCTAAATGTTCAAATCTGTGTGTGTAACTTTTTTATGTTTATCATGTCTCGAAAAGTAAAAGAAAGGTCCTGAAAGTTCATGAAATTTGGATGAATTGTGGCTCCAATAAATTGATATCCACATCTGATAGAATATAGAACTAGATCAGCCAATTAGAAGTGTTTTTTTGCGTCTAATAATTTGAAAAAAAGCATGTTTACCATGTTCATATGAGATTTTTTTTTTAATTCGAAATAGAACGATACTTTATGTAATGTATTTGTTCGCGTCTTCGAGACACATCAAAAATTAAAAGTGTCCATTTTTTTAATTCAAAATTTTTGTTTAGTAAAGCACAAACCTTATTGACGATACTGCCAGTCTATGCAAATTGAACTGCAAGTATATTAGATGGTACTATATAAAAACACCCACCTGAAACAAAAGAGAAAGATTTATTAGGTCGAATTCTTACAGATTTTTTTTTTATTTGGCATGTTTAAAATTTATAAAACTGTACGTATATAACTCGATTTCTGGAAACAGACAGGATTTCCTCTACATCAAAAATTTGGCAATGGTCCAGTGGAATAAAACGTTCACCTCTAGCTTGGAAAAATGATAATTACTGTTAGTGGGCGTGAAACAAGCCGTCGTAATATTCTGCCGGTCTCTCCAAAGTTGACAAAAAGGTTAATCCATGTTTTGATGAACGACGGTGCCACCGTGCTTCGCGAACTATTAAATCTCACGCTGTTTATAAAATATACCTTGGATGCTTAAGGGTATGTGATACATGGGCCAAGTCACCAAACAAAGTATTTTAATTTCCTTGGGGGTTTGTCCAAAATAATTAAAATTTTATGCTGAAGCTTTGGAACATAATAAACGACAAAGAAGGAGGCTTACATGTAAAACTTGTGTTTTTAAATTACTCAACAGAAAAAAAAAAAGAAAAAAGATTCGTCTGCGTCCTTCACTATGTATTAAAATATCAATTATTATTTTGCACAAGGTTTTTTATACGCCAGAAGAAATTTACCTCAACCTGGTCACCAGGATTTAACTTATGTTAAATTAAACAATTTTTAAAAACATGTAAAAATGTACGTTTCTAAATTCAATGTTTTCTGCATCTTAAACAATGAAAATTAAGTTATTATTTTTGAAATGCACGCTTTAAAATGAAGCCACTCAAGAAATAAGCTGTAAATATACATAGAATAAAAAATAAAACATTACAAAATTTTAGTTAAAAAATTAAATAATAATATGAGGGAATTAAAGAAATGCATTATCCATAAAACTGTGTCTAGTAACATATAACTTTAGTTATCTTTATTATCCAAGTATAAACATACAGCTTTCTAGAAAAATTCGTCAGAATGCGGTTTGAGGTTTTCCATACGTGTAAATCAATTTTAATGCGCAATTTGATTACTATCGTTGCCGACTGATTAAAAAATCATATTGACACTTGTAAAGGTGAAAAAAATCGCTGAACATGCATATTAGAACGTATCAGTGATTTGCAATGATTTATCAACAAGGCCGTAGCACGAGAATTGTGAAATGTCTGTTTAATATTTATCTGTCGCATGTTTATGTTGTTCACAAAGCTTCTGGAAATGCAAAACACAGATTGCATACATTTTTAATTTATTAAGTAATGAAGATGATCAATCTTCTTCTAATCATTAACCTATATTTTATTCACAAATGTGCTCAAAGTTATGAAATTTCCTTCCAAGTAGCAAATAGAATTTAAAACCAAAAATTAGCGAAATTTTAAGACTTATTTTTATAGAAAAGATTTTATAAAGAAGCTAATTTGAAAAGTCAACATATTTTCGCTAATAATGGCAGCTTGACATGTTCAAAGGTCCCAAGTAAAGTATCATCCCTCCAGTGCATGTGGAACCCACCCCAAATCGATTCCTAATGCTTCAAAAATTCTATAAAAAGACATTGATTTGAAAATTTGAAGTGTTTTGACTGATGAAAGCAGCATTTCATGTAAAACTCTAAAGCTCATGGGTTGATTCAGGGTGAGCTCCATATGTGCTAGAGGGATAAAACTGTTTACATTCTCATCAGAGAAGGTATTAGATTTGTGTAAAATTTGACCCCCTCCGTTTTTGTAAAGTGTCCACGTTTTGAGACAAAATATGTTATTCAGGGGGCCCATGCACTTTTTTAATGGATACGATCCCGAAACTCTTGCACTAACACTCATTTACTTTGTATCGGTGAGGTGGTCACGCGGTGTAGATTACAAAGTGGGGATACGCTAGTCAAGGCAGAGGGTTAAAGCCGAAAGAGCTTTAACTAAAGAGAATTCGCAATCATCAAATTACATTTGCCGATGATTTGACCTTCAATTTTAAAAGGGCTGTGCACAAATGTGGGGGAAATACAGTATCGAACGCGAAGCGCGAGATAAATATATTATCGAGAGCAAAGTGCGAGAACCAACAGTCAGGGCGCGCTCAAACTTGCGAGCGAAACGAGCTGGGCGCCTAGCGCGCGATAAGAATGTGCCCGCGAAGCTGGCAGATTTTTTGGATACTTTTCGCATGAAATTCTGCAATTATTAGCGAAAACATTTCGACTTTTAAATTTCATGTATTTTTACAGAATCTTTTAATCTTCGGGGATTATTTATTTGGGGTGGGTTCCACATGTATAAGAGGGGTACAACTTTTTTGTAATGCTTTCGGCTTGAAATTTTGCCATTATCAGTGAAAACGTATCGAACTTTCATATTTGTGTTTCGGAATTTTTGAAACGTTAGGGGTTGATTTGGGGTGGTTTTCACATGCGCTAAAAGGATGAAACTTTTGTAAGTAGCTTTTGGCATGAGATGCTACCACTATCAACAACAAAATTTCAAATAAACAAAAATTCTTTGCGTTTTCTTCAAACTTTGCGAACTTCAGACTCATTGATGTTTGATAAGAACCGTTCGTTTACGTGAGGAATCTGAATTGCTGCACTACTAAGATAGTTTTGAAAATTTATTATCGCGATTGTCTGAAGTTTTTTAGCCATGCTTTTTCAATTTGTAGAAACAAAATCTTCATAGATTTTAGAAAACAGAATATCCAATTATCCATGTGACGAAGTGTGAAGCTGTCTCGAACAAAAATAAAATTTTTTATTTTAGTTATATATGATTTGTCATTGAGTGAAGTAATCAGCTGATGTCGAGATATTTTTTTCCGCGGAGGAACATAAAAGTTTTATAGGCTCAAACAAGTTTTAATATCATTTCAGCGTTGTTATTTATATCTAATATAAAACTACTTTTTGATATTAGACTGTTATTGAGATGAGTTACATTGGAGCAATGCTTTCAAAAGAATTAAATTTCTTCGGTATTTCGTATCACGAAGTGCAGAACTATGCTTCATCGTTCATTTTATTAGCGTTTGCAAGCATTGTTCCAAGTTAGTGCGTAACGGATAGACGATTCAAAGGGCGTGCCATATAGATATCGATTCAGGTTTTGCATGCTCAAAGGGCAATAATAACTGGCTTTATGCAGAATGTGCTACCTGCTGAGAAAGCTCGCAGGTTTCGAATTCCAGCACTTCCGGTGGATGCATTTTGATTAAAAACAAAGATTCACTATATGTATAGTTCTCCATATTAATGTCACTTTATTGCTTCCCCGTGTAATATCTTTGCGAATATTAATTGAATTTTTCTAAAATTTGAACATTTTTGATTTTTGATAACATTGACCAAAATCATAAGAGAGATACAGATTATTTTATCCGAAAAATATGTTAAACAAGCGTTAAATACGTGAAAAATGATTTTTCCTTGTTCTCCATTTACAAGTTTCTAAGTGTGAGAAGAATTTTTGAAACCAGGGTTAATAAAATAAAAATTTTTACTGTTACTTTTCGAAACTCTAGGCCAAAAACTAATATTGCTTCATATAGATTTTTAGTTTTTCACACTTGAAACAAAAGAGAATTTTAATTTTAAATATTTCCCCCTTTCTTTTCTTGAATGTGCGATGGAAATTTGATGATTTTTTTGGCAATTTTTGTTACTCTTTTCTTTGTTTTTATTTCCCATCTTCTTTTTTTTAGTTTAACATTTTATTATATTTTTTGGTGACATTTTATGATTTTAAGGGGTTAGGACGGGGAATGTTTTAAAAATTATTACAGAAGGAAATATGAGTTTTTTACGCTTAGGGGTGGTTCATTCCATCTTGAGGGCTTTAATTATCATCCATGTGACCATATAATATTTGTTCATACATCTTTATACGTACACTGGAACTTGCATTTACACTGGAACCTGGAATTAAGGAGACCGAGTTTAACTCGTTCCGGGTCGAGAGGGGGTTGCTTAACTATGAGTAAACAACAGCAGCGAGAAAGGAGCAGTGCGCGGATACTCACGCGCGTATATTACGTAATATTAGGAAGTGGTTCACACGCCACTGACTGCTTACGTTTAGACTGTCTGGATTTACGCCAAGGCCACTGCGAAACCCGTCATAATTCCAAGTTCCAGTGTCATTTCGGTTTCGGGTATAACTCGCATTGTGCTTGAAATTAAATCCAGACAGACCAAATTTAAACAGTCAGGGCCGTGTGAACCATTTCAAATTGGAATACATAATATTATGCAACATATGCGCGTGAGTACTCGAGCACTGCCCCTTTTTCGCTACGGTGCTGGTGGTCAAGCATAGCTGAGCAAGCCTGTCTCAACCCGAGGGCTCCTCTCTCACCACAAAACAGTCGCGGCATCAATTCTCGAAATGCAGTAAATCCGGAGTGATTAAATCCAAGTTTCAGTACATTTATTTGAAGTTTGTTTTTTTAAATAAGAAATCTATCATTAAAATTGTAAAGGAGGTAGTTCTTGAACGTATTGTGAGCCTGAAACCCGAGCCGACATCGTTTTGAACACCACGAGCAAGGGGAAACTACAACCTTCAGTGTAGAAGTTGAAGCAGGCGGTATCACTCTGAGTTCGTAACCGGAAAGTACGGGCTCGACTCCTGCTGCTGGCATATTATAACAATTTTTTTTCATTCATATTGCCAAAAATGGTTTTTTCAACCTTTATCATTTCCGAAGCGAATATTTGAAGGATAAGTCAGTGCCGCAACATCATTGAAAAATTCTGATTCCTTATGCAATTTTTTGTTAAAAAACATCAACATTACTCTAATTTAAAAATATGAAAATTATAATAATAATAGAAAATATCTTTTATTTATAATATATTTTTATATCATTTTATTTTACTACTGCTTCTTTATATTTTAATGTTTATCTTATTCTTATTATACTATTTTTATATATATGATTATTATCTCATATGAAAATAATAAGACACAAAAATATAAATGTTTAAATGAATGAAGAAAAATGCGCGACATGAAGAGGTTTCCAGAGGATGCTTTGGCGAACAGTATGAGAATAGTATATTTCCAGACAAGAGGCCAAATAGGCGATTTGCCCACACGAGCAGGGAGCACCCGCCCGTGAGGCCTAAGTGTATCGAATAATATTTTTCTTTCCAAATTACAATGCAAAACCACTCCCATCGGTTACATGCATCGAATAGAACCTCACTGACCCAACGCGATGTTAACATAGTAACCGTGTACAACGCTAGATGGCACTAGTAGTAAAAGTAGTAAGCACAATTTTTGGGTAACCATGGAGAGCATTTTGCTCACGGGTGAAAGCATTTTGCTCACCGATGTTGGGGATTTTGCTCGTCGCCTTCGCGCAGGCTGCAGAATCGACTATTTTCGATGTCTGCAAACGGTGGGGGGAGGTCGCGAAAATCTCCTTTTGATGCCTATAGATTGTGCGCGAAAGAGGCTTTTCCATGGAGGTGTTGTAAAAATTAATTTCCCGAAATAATAATATTAACATTAGGCTATTATAAAAGTTCACTTTTGATGGATGTCAAATTGCAATTGCAGGTTAATTCAAAAAATTTCTTCAATTAATAGTGGAATGGTTTTTACTTGATATTTGAAAAAAGTAAACATAAACGGTTGAGGAAATATTTTCGGTTCGAAAAAACTGTGTGCTACGCTATTGCTCGCATGCGCCGGCTGTTCGTCTTTGTTTAGGACCGTGCATATACCCGACCTACGGCAAAAGAGACTCTGAAACAGACGGACAGCTGGAGCGACATTCCATAGTCATCGAAGGAAACCCTTTATTTGCAGTTGAGAAAAAGCCAAAGAGGCAAATCTTCCAGGAGGCGCCTTATTTTCGTGAGTACCTTTCTCGGAACGTTATTGGCCGATGACCGTCGGCAGAATCGTCCCGTTTTTGCCGCCAGACACTTCTTCGTCTCATTTATTTTTATATGTAGCTACCAAGCACACGTAGAATCATCTTCAGGGTCAACGACTTTGATATTCGAACTCCGTTCCAAACATTATTTCAAACATGCGGACAAAAAAGTCTCCGATGTTTATACTTTTATTTGCCAGTGATATTTGTAATTAATCTGTCAATTTTTTATCTCTCATATTAACCACAATCTGGGAAGAGAGATCTCAATCACATTGAAATTTTGATCGAATTTTATTGCATATAATTGGATACTTTGTTAAATATGAATTTTTTCAAATTATCGAAATTCCAAACAGAATTTAAAAAAAAACTTAAGACGAATTGAAAAATATGATTGATATTTACTAAAGAGAAATGATTATAAAATTTATTTGTGAAGTTTCGAAAGAGTTTAGTATATCCTTTAAAACTATCATGTAGCCAATTGTTAAATTGTGAAAATCACAAGAAAAATATATATTTAAGAGATTTTAGAACTTTTTACAAGTTTTTTCTTTATAGATTTAGTAATAAAAATGCATTTCGAGTCAAAATCCCTGGAGATTGAAACTGTTCGATGATGGTAATCAACTGTAGCGTTCCCGGTGCGATAGAATCAAATAAAGTCTAGCGAACCAAGCATTTCCCGGAGTGCTCGTTACGGCTTGGATATTGATAAATTAATCACTGCCCCTGACCATTCCTAATGAAATAAAAGATACGTTATTATCATTTCCGCATCGTCACAAATTCAGTGAAATAACCCGAATCTTTCCATTTAATTTAAATTTATCATCTCTATCTCGATGCTAGGATTCATTTAATCAATAATATTATATTTTAATTGTTTTAAATTATTCTATATTCTCTTTGAACATTTAATATATGACTTTGATGCAAATAACTTCTGTGAAATTTTTTGATGTTCAATCAAAAACTGTTGACTTTTTCTCAACTGCGATTAAAAAATTGTTCAACTTCGAATGCATATAAAATTTGAAGTTCATTTCTTAAAGTGTGTCTTATTGAAAATTATACATCTTGCGGTTTAAAATTTGCCATATATTTTGAATATTGTTAAACTTCTATGCATATATATTTTTTAGGCCGTGGCTACATGTACCTAAATTTTCGCACAAATAGCCAAATTTATTCTGTACGAATAGCGGAATTTGGAAAGGGGACTATTTGTAAAGAAATTTCGGTACAAAAAGTCCAATTTTTTTGTAGAAAATTACACATAGACACTAATATTTTTGTCATTGGTCACAAACATTCTTTTAAATTTCAATTTAAAAATCTTTCACTTGAAAATGAAGAAATAACTGATTTGTTAGAAGATTTCAAATCTATTCGAAGTTATGATGGTTTTAAATTTGAATTGTTCTACCAATTTAATTTTTTGATATCAAAGACTTTTAAACTGATATTTTTCATTTGATTTCCAATTTATTTTTTTCGATTAAAAATAGAAAACACACTCATTTTTAACAACAGATTGTTCATTTTATCATGATGAAACATCATGAAGCTATAATTGACATTGCTAGAACCTCATATTATCTTAATTATTTATTTTATTTGGAAATGAAGTTCAATAAAATACCATGATATTAACTGTCACATTAACAACTGTTATTTGTACATGGCTGTGAGTGGGTGCTCTCTCACGACGCAGATTAAATAATTGTGCAACTCTAAACATTTGCATGCAACTTTGGAAAAACAATCTATAATGGCGGCGCGATTTAACACCTATGTTCACATATGCTGCTGGTGTAAGATCTTTTGATTATGAAAAATGTGTCATCATATCCGGAATTTTGTTATAAAAATTTATAGAAATATATATAAATTATATAATAAATTATCTTCCAATTTTAGTAATAATAGTTCAGTAAGCAAAAACGTACATGCGTCGTTAACTACGGCCGAAGACATATTTATGTGTAAATAATGTCTTCGATAAACTTTAACTTATACTAGGAAGATTTCACAAAGTTTTCAAAGGTTTCGCAAAGATTTGAAAAGATGACACAAATATCGCACAAAGATCCACATAGCTGTGTAAGATGTTTGCACATCAAAAAACCGCAATTAAAAAGTGAAAGGGAGAGATGAAAAAAGAAATATGTATGGTTCTGATAAATTACCGGTTACATGTTCGATCGCAGCAAAAATCTCGGAAAAATATTTTGCAGGCAAAATTAGCCTATAAATTGTTTAAAAAAGCTCAATATTATCAGATTGAAGAGGTTATTAAAGCACTGAACGCGGTTAACAAAAAGAAAAAGACTGAATTTAATGAAAAAGAAAGTTGTTTCTAACCTACAATGTCTACTATGTCTCGTTTAATATTAAATGCTTTTTGCAATTTATTAACATTACTTTAGATAAAGCATAAGCTAGGTTCGAAATTCATCAATGCTGAAAAACTTTTAGTTTTAAATAGCTCATTCTTAAAGATTTCTATTTTCATTTCTTTAGATTTTAGCTTTACACTAAGATGTTTTAATTATAAACAGTTGAATTCACATTCTTCACTGTCGAATACTACAATTTTATAATTATTTTGATAAAGTAATCAAACTTTGAAATTCAATATAATTTCAAGTTCAAATAATCGGTCATATCATCATTTATTATACAAATGTGTTTAAAACATGTGTTTACAAATGTGTGTTTTTTTATAATTATTTTATTTGAAGTACTGAGAACAAGAAACTACAGAACGCTATGTACATCCAAAGAAAAGAGCTACTATTAAAATACTTTTTCATCATTTCTTTTGTTATATTATTTTAAATAAATTACCATTGTTTTCAGTTTAGTTTCACGAAATTACCTAAATAACAATCTCTTTTTATAGACTTTACTCTGAAATTCAAATTTCAGACATTCAACGTTCCTTCCACGTATGAAGCTTCCCGTTAATTACGCCATTTACCTACTTCGTATTCGCCCCTTTCTCTTTTTACCCCTTTTTATTCGCATCCGGCAAAGTACATTTCTTCCTCACGGGAAATGTCTCGATGTTCGTGCGTTTTATTGAAAGTTTCCCCACAAAAAATAAATGGGACTTAATCAGTATCTGCAAATTATGGGAGCTCAAAAAAGTTTTTAAAAAACTATCATAATTATTGTGAAAAATGTGGAGTTCGCTTGTAAGTTTACTTCATCCTATTGATTATGAGAATTCGGAAGCAGGTTTACGTTATTCATTAACCAGGTCAAAAATTAATGGAGTGAATGAAACGGTTAATTAAGAGTAAAGTATTAATTTATATTGCACTGGCTGGCATGATGAAAATTATTATCAGAGGATGAAGTCAGGGCTCGATGAATATTAAATTGCTAATGAAATATGTTGATGATAGATAAAATCATTGATTTGACAAATCAGATTATTTTTGAATGGAGGTTATCCTCCCAGGGGTTTTTTCGCTGTTAAAAACCTTCTTTATTCATTATAAATTTGCACATACATGTTAACATTTGTTATATGTGGTACAATTCAGCGCCTGTTACATGAAAATGAACGTATCCGAATATTTTGTTTTTATTTAGAAATATTTCGATTATTACGAAAATTGTTACCAATTACGGTGTTGTTCAATTCCAACACTGGGTAAAAAGGTCAATGTGTAAAAAAAAAACCATTAATACTTTCTCTCCGGGGTTTGAGTTAAGTTACTAGCAGTAGATGAGCGCGGACGGTATAGAGAGACCGATGTCTGACCGGAACAGACTCATACCACTGACGCGTGGGAATTCTGTCACACGCTGGGGTACGAGTCGGGCTGCGTTCAGACGCCTTTTCTTTTGGTAGGCAGAGCCCTACCCTATTTTATTTATTTAATGAATACATTTGGAAACTATTACCCAGCACTTCCAAGAAAAACAAAATGATTTTGTTCCTATCTGGATATCATTTAAAAATAATATCTAGATGAGGAAAAAATATGGTATCATACTGATCTTTTAGTTATTTCAACACAGTAACGATTAACATTTTTATCATTAATAAAATAATGAAAACTAATGCATAATGCAATCTTTTAAACATTTAAAGATTGGTCATGCTGAGTAAAAGCATCAAGGTCTGTAATAGGAGGTAAAGAGAACTCGTTGACCTTCTCAATGGTCTCACGTAGCACTCTAGTCAGTCTAGACTCTATCACGTATTAACTCGATGCAATGGGATTCTCGCAAGAATCTAATCTCACCTTGAAGTTGTAAAAGTCATTTGTTAGGAATTATTAGTGTCAGTTGTCCAACTCCACTCAACCAAATGGTCTTACTTACCATTTTCTGGTAAGTCTGGAACGTCTTAAAATTGAAGTGCAGGTCTCGGACTGACCACACTATTGACACTATTTGACTTTTTTTTAACGATGACACTATTTTGCTACTATTTTTTAAAAAGTGACACTAAAAAAACTTTTTTCTCCAAATTGTCCGCTAATATCAATATTTCTTTACTTTTCCTTGAAAAATATTTTCGAATTTCTTCACTAGTTGGCTGAAATAATATTTCTGCCATCTCAACGACTCACAACATACCGGAAAATTGTCTCAATAGATGAATAGGGGCCGTGACTAAATTATGTAAAGATTTTTTTGCTGTATTTTTGATCACGTACCGGTCTTTGTCAAGGTCCGAAAGTTTTGACCCCATCACATCTTAATTAATTTTTACCGAATAAATTTGTTTCATTTATTTATTTAGGAGTTATCTCAAAATAACGTTAGAAGCTTTTCGTTTTTAATCAAAAACAGTTTAAATGTACCAAAAAGGACGAATTTCCAACTAAATACATGAAACTGCAACCAAAACAGATTAATTTTTAACCAAAAACATGAAATTTATACGAAACAGTTGAATTTTCAACAAAATAGTTCAATTTTCAACCAAAATGATGAATTTTCAACGCAAAAGATTAATTTTCTACAAAAAACGATGCATTCTAAACAAAATACATACATTTTTAACCAAGAAGATTAATTTTCCACAAGAGAAGACAAATTAAAAAAAAAAAGATAAATTTGTAACCAAATAATTAAATGTTCAACCATAAAGATTCATTTTCAAAAAAAAAGATGATTTTTTATCAAATTACGTAACCTTTTAACTGAATATTTTGAACAATAGATTTGTCCAAATTTTATTTGGTTCACTTTTAGTTTATATTATTCTCGTTTCTATATAAATATTTTTAACTAAATAGTTGAATTTGTAAACCAAAAAAGATCAATTTTTAACCAAAAATAGAGAAGTTGCATTTTCGTCCATGCACTGAAAAGAATGGTTTGCTGTCCCAGCTAGAAGTTTAGCTGGATTTGGTCTCCTAAGAAAATATAGCTGATTACCTAAATTTACAGCTGTGTTACCTAAATATCCAGCTGTTTTAGCTAATTTTGACATCTAGAAATTATCTAGCTAATTTATCTAGATAATTTATAGATTGCAACATTTAGCTCAAACGCAGCTAGATATTTAGGTAACACAACCAGAAATGTAGGTAATACAGCTATATATTTTTAGAAGACGAAATCCAGCTAAACCATTTATTTCAGTATGAGAATAAATTTGCAATAAAAAAATAATAATTTTCTACAAAACAGTTTAATTTCGTACAAAATAATTGAATTTTCTACCAAATTGTTATATTTTCAAGATAAAAACACTAGTTTTCACATTTTTAGCCAAAAAAAAGTGAAATTTGTACAGAAAAAGATGAATTTTGAACAAAATATTTTAATTTTTAATTTAAAAAATTGTTAGTCAAGAAGGAAAGAAAATTTCAAACAAATTGTTGAATTTTCAAGCCAAAAAGACGAATTTTCAACAAGACAGTCGAATTTTCAATTCAAAAAATTAATTTCTAACAAAAAAAAAAAGAAACAAATTTTCAACTAACATGATGAATCTTCAACAAACAAGAAAAAAACGTTTAAGAAAGTAGTTCCACTTTCAACCAAGGAGTTGAATTTTCAACCTAAAAAGATGAATTTTCAACAAAAAATGTAATAGTTGATATTTCAGCAAAAAACATTTTTATTTTAAATAAAAAATAGCAGAACATAACTAAAAAAAAACGAATTTTTAACAAAATACTTGCGCTCTCAACACAATCAAATTAACTTTAAACCAAAAAGTTGCATTTTTGACATCAAAAAATTGATTTTCTACGAAAAGAGATAAATTTTAAAGAAAATATATAAATTTGTAACCAAACAGTTACATTTTCTACAAAATTTTTTATTTTTAAGACAAAAATACGAATTTTCAACCAAGAAGTATGACTTTTTAACAAAAGTGTTCAATTTTCAACAAAAAAAATTAAATTTTGAAAAAAATGCATTTTTAACCAAAAAGATGAATTCTTAACTAAAAATGTAATAGAAGACTTTTCAACCGAAAAGAATGAACCTTCAACCAAAAATAGTTACATTTTCTAAAGCTGCCTGCGATAAATAAATAGGAATTTTGATCATTAATAAACTAAATAATATTTAGGATAAACATTGAATTTCAGTTTTAATACTTTCAAAATATTAAACAAGAAAACTGGAAATTTGTCCTCAAAAATAAAGTTAATCTTCTATCGCACACTTTTTCATTTCGGACTGTACACTTTGAAATTCGGACTACACAAAAGTTTAATACTTGAAAATTTTTATTGCTTTTTTGGCACTATTTTTTCAAATTCGTCACACTATTTACACTATTTTTGATCTCAGAAAAGAGTCCGAGGCCCGAAAGTGACTTTTATATTTTCAAGTATATTTTATCCTAAATATTCTTTGTTACAAATAAATAAAAAAGTTGCGTGAGAAAATCGAAATATGTCCGTCAAAAGTTTCTTTTCCTTCGGTTCGGTTGGCTGCTGAAGTAAATCAAGAAAGATTTGATTGAAGTAAAAGGTTTATTCAAAAAATCCAAACTGAAGTAAAACTTTTATACTTTCAATAAAAAAAAAATTCTAAGTTTAAGGTTCTTGTATAAACTGCTCTTATTCAATTGAATGAAATATTTCTAGGCGTCCAGTCGTCAGTTGCTTGAAGGGAACAAAGGAAACTTTATTGCTTGGTACAAAAGAATGACTTTGAACGGGTCATGATTTGCCATTCGTTGAAGGCAAAGTCGAAAGGGACAGTTTATTTGCGAAAAAGAAAATGAAATTGGCAACTCCAATGGGAATTCGTCAGAAAGGCAAACCTTTGTGACTGCTTGTGCGACTCGGTGAAAAAGAAATAAAACTAGAAGGCATTAAATGCAGAAGGGCAGAAGGATGTCGAGTGCAAAAAGACTTTAGTTTTTCTCTCGAGCAACGATAGAGATCAAGTACTTGCATAGTCGCCAAGCTCCAGTTTTTCGACCTAACCCGCACATTAAATTAGAAAAAAAATCTAACCTCAGGATAATTCCACTTCTTTAAGGAAAACTTCTTTATTATATTTATTTTTCCATGAAACTGAGATTTTAAAATGAACTATATCCGTGTGTGTGCAAAAATATATACCTCTTTTTGCATGAACGCTTTTATTTTGAAGACCAGAAATACAGAAGCTATATGACTTACCTGAAACAGGCAAAAAATAAATGTTAAGGAATGAAATTAAAAATAATTGCTCATAATTCAATCTAAATTGAAAATATATTATAAGCATCTGTGATTTAATAACAATGATTTAGAAACGACTGTTTTCTGGAGATAAATAGGACAGCCGCTGCGCTGGACTGGAAAACCGGGAAGTGACCAAAAATTTCTTGAGAACGGGAAAAACCGGAAAATGA
Source organism: Andricus grossulariae (assembly GCA_011634705.1). Taxonomy (NCBI): domain Eukaryota; kingdom Metazoa; phylum Arthropoda; class Insecta; order Hymenoptera; family Cynipidae; genus Andricus; species Andricus grossulariae. Next base: position 46,435,690 of record JAABKJ010000755.1, on the reverse strand, counting down.
GAGTGAATTTATTATTTTCTCAGGAATTTCACAAATTTTTAGAAGAAAAATGTATCCAATCGCACGAAATACCGCAAATTTCATATAACATGAAATAATGGAATGTAAAATAAGTTTGATTTCAACTTTTTTTATAATGTTAATTTCAATTGTTAACTTTTTCAATTATGAAATCATTCAGTTTACAATATGTAATTCTAAAATTTGTTAATAGGAACATTTTCCATTTTAGGTCTTCTATTATAAGGGTACATTTCCATTTAAAGCATTTTAAAACGCCATTTTGAAGACCTAAAGAATTAAAAATTAATAGCTTTTGAAATTGATTTTTTTTTTCAAAAAAAAAAACCTTTAAGATTATGAATTGCAAATAGTGTTAAAGCTTCTATTTTATACGTGTCAATTATTGAGCGTTTGAATAACAAAAATTGTAAGCTTTAATTTTAACTGTCTAAAATTCAAAAGAATTCCAATGTAGGTGTTTGAATTTGCAGTTTAGTTTCTATAGCTCTCAATAAAAAAAATCTATAGTTTTAAGAGTTCGAATCTTTAAATTTCAATGACTGTGAAAAACTTTCTTGAACCGGGAAAAAATCGGACATTTTTTTCCTAGATTAAAATGGCCACCCTGCATAAAGTAATTTAAAAAATGTAAAAAATGTTCTCAGAGTGAGATAATAACATAAAAACTGTTGCAGTTATTTTAAACAAATTATGCCTTTTTGAAATTCCAGAAAACGCAAAAGTTTGCTTCATTACTGGAAGCTTATTATCGTTGCACAGGGCGTGACGAAAGTCAGTTATTTTCTGGTACTTCGTATTCGCAAGGCGCACCTGTTTTTTTGTAGAGAAAACGAGTGAAGATTAAGGTTGAAACAGAGAAAAAGTATAGAAGGAGAAAAAACGAGAAGAAAAAGAGCAGAAAAGCAAAGGTAAGCTTGAGAAGCGTAATCTTTTCTTTTTAAAGTATTTAGAGTCACCTAACCATAAATTAGAGTTTAGCTTGCTATTGCAAATTATCTTTCATCTTCCTGGTGTAAGATACAAACATAAAAATGTATTTAATATTACTATTATTTATTAATTTTTTATGAGAAAAAACACAATTTTGGTGCAGTTTTATAATTTTCCATGTAAAAAATGGTTAAATTTTTAATAATATTTCTTCCAATAATGAGCTAAAATGTTTTTCAGTGCCGTTTTGCATCAGAGGATATCTGCTCGATAGAAAGTTTTTAATTTTATAGCATATACACATAATAGTACATATATGCACTTGAACATAGTTTTTCTATATGGGTTTTGCTAAAATTATACAAGCTGGGCTTAATCGCCCCATCGATCATTGAAACAAAGGCGTATAAGTGAGATCAATAGGACGCATGTGTAGTCACGCCATCTAGTTACGAAATTCAAGATAAGAAATTATCATCTTCTATGTTAATTTCGTGGCGAAATAATTTATAGTATTATAATATGTATAGAGTGAAAGTTCGAGAAAAATGAAATAAGGATCAAGATTCAATAAGTACGAGAAGAAAGTTGTTTTTGCAACCCACACGTATAATTATCATTCCTGGAAGGAACTTGTTTGTGTATCTACAACTTCTGTCCCATTAAATCACGAATCTTTAGAAGCAAAACTTTTGCTTCGCATTGAAAGAAAAATTTGGCTAAAACACTTTGCGTCCAAGACTACTTGTAGGCTTTCTTCCGGTGTTAAATTTAGGAACATTCAGTTACTTTTTGTAAATTTAGACAATATTTCGGGCAATTTAATTTTAAATTTGTTACTCTGTAGTTAAAAACTACTCAATTTTATAATAATTTTATCTGAACATTCCAAAACTATAGAATATTTAAAATGTCAATTAATTTTTCGTAGATGTAAGATATCTAAAAAATGAAAAACGTAAGTACCACAAAATTTGAAAATACTGAGGTTTTGTATATTTTTAAATTATCTCTCTAGTTAACTTTGAACAAATCTTTTGGACATCTGAGGGTTTTTTATCGATAAAAGTATAGAAAATAAAAATTGAACCGCCTAACGAGGAATCACAAATGGAAAGGATCAGCTTTTCCAATTAGCGATTTTTATTTTTTTTTATTTAATTATTTTTCTGCTGACTTGAAATAATTTTATCAGTATATGGTCTCTTTTCACTAATAAAAATATTTTTAAAGAAAATGATTTTTAAAACCTGCTACCTCTTTGTTTTTGATTCTTCAGACTCTTCAATCATTTCTAATTGAAGAGTTTAAAATACTTTTTAATTTAAAAACACAAAATTTAATGTTTAAACCATTTTTGTGTATTAGAAACTGTAATTCACCACAGTTTTCAAACTTTTTTCTGCCATATTTTTACCGGCAGAAAGCCCTGAAATCCCTAAAAAAATTTCGTCATTTTTTGTAGGATGTACAATTTTTAGTTGAAAATAAGATTCAATGAAACTTTAATGCTCTTAGTTATACGTTTTTACGGGCCTAATAGGGAGTAAAATCATCTTAATCAAAATAAACCAACCCAGGGGGAAGTTTACTACAGGCGCTGTACTAAACCAGATTTTAGAATTTCAAACCAGATTTTAGGGTACTGGCCCAGTACTGGAAAATCCTGATTTTCCATAAAATCCTTATATTCTGATTTTTTCCCGCTTGCAAATATTAAATTTTCTCTTACTAGAAACACGGATAAAACGCATCTAACATAAGGGTTTCCTATGCGTAATTTTATGTATAGTATAAGTACTTCAGACACTAATTATTTTTGGTATTCTAATTGGTAAATATTTCTTAGTTATCAATTTTAATGTATTTGGTATTAGCGATTAATTATTTAGTTATTATTGAAGAGTAATTCGAAAAAACTTATTTTATTATTATGTTATGACCGTTTAATTATTATTACATGTGTTTATAACATAACTAATATAAAATTTACTTAGTATGAACATAAATAATTTGTATAACAGTTTTTTATAATAACTCTTCGATGATTAATAAATAATTGATTGCTAATACCAAAGAAATTTATATTATATCTACCAATTATTTACAAATTAGAATACCAAATGTAATTAACCAAAGATATGCTTATAAGACGAAACAAATGTGATGTTAAATAAATATTAGCAGATAATTAAGACACCGAAATTGTATTACACCAGAACCGCGGTTTCTGTCCCCGCGATTGACGCCTTCCTAGAGGGTGTTCACCAAAGGCGTGGAAATACCAGCAGCGTAGTGGAAAGGAGCAGTTCGCAGGTATTCATTCGCATATGTTGCGAAAAAATATGTATTCCAATTAGAAACGGTTCAGACGGCCCTGTCTGTTTACGTTTGGATTTCCCCGACTTGTGACCAAGGCTATTTGCAGGCAACCTCCGACACTGAACTCAAACCGAGAGTTTGGTGTATATTATTTTTTAGATGTCTAAAAAAGGTTGAGAATAAATAATTGGAGATGGGAACATCGTGTGCCCATCGATGTTTAACAAAATTTCATAAAAAATGGTAATTTGTAAAAGTCCATAATTTCAATATTGTTAGAGCTAGAGCGTTGTTTTTTTCGATGTACTCAAAACAGAGTTTAATTTTTATTTTTTCTAACAAATTATCTGCACATAATCTACTTCTGAGAGCCATAACTCCAAAACTTATGAAGATAGCATATTGGATTTTTATTTGTAGTTTTGCTGCGAATTTGATAGTCTTTAATTCTGGTAGAGGTTTTTGGGACCTGTGATGGGGTGAAAAGAAGCAATTTTCCAAATACAAATATTTTCCCACTTTTTTCCCCATTTTTCAAAAATATTGAAGGGATTTAGTTCTCGTAAGATATTCAACACCCAGAGTCGTTTTTTCGATGCTAAATTAAACGTTCCGAGCCAATAAAATTCGACTTTTAAGTTATTTTTATTGCTCCGCGCTTGACCGGTTAAACATTGAAACAATTGGAATAGTTTCTACGTTTAACCATTTAGACATTTAACCTGTAGAAAAGTTCATTCAGTTAAACTTTCCATCGTTTTCAGCTTCTTATTTAAACTTATTTCAGTTGGTTTCAAATTATGTCCTTTTTTTTAATATTAACCTGAAAAACTAAACTGTGTGAAGTTATTTTATATAAAAAAAAGAAGTTGAAAACGGTGGAAAGATGAACTGAATTAAATTTTCTACAGTTTAAACATCTAAACGGTTAAACCTAGAAGTTATTCATATTGTTTAAACGTTAACTCGTCAAGCCCGGAGAATTAGTTATTTTCATGAAAATATGTTGAATAACCTCTTAAAAAAATAAAACATTTCGTTTTCTCAAAGAAGGTCCTAAAGATTTGTTTATTTTTGGGCTTAAAATGATCGTGAGACATCCCAGAAGTGTACACAAGAAAATCGGGAGGTGCAACCCATTTTGGGTAAGTCAGTCAAGATCCGCAATGCCTGACAACTGACGTAGAACCACACCAGTTGTCAGCCAGAAATAGACCAGTATAGAAGATAATCATCATTAGGAATTTTGTCAGTACAATTTTACAATTTCGCCCTGGGAAGTTGTGAAATATCGTTCAAGTGCTCGCATTAAACTCACAATCAGCTACGGATCATTAGGATTGAATGAGATTTAAAAATAAGAAATTGAAGTGATCTCCACGATTCGACTGATGATCAGCTGACATGAGATGCAAGCAAGCAAGTCGCGTGCATCGGTGTGCTTTGTGTTTACATATAACATTGCCAGCTGGTCTTATCTTAAGGTCCTTGGACTCACATATATAGCGATGAGGTTATGCGTGCGTCCAGTCGAGTCGAGTGAGAGACTTCTCTTTGTCGCTGCTTACTGCTTACAGCTTAGACGATGCAGCCAGGTGCAACCGGTAAATAGGAGAGGAGTTCGTTAACCTTAATGCCACCAGTCATCTGTTTATTCTTGCTAATTTCTTTACCACTAACTCCCGTCAACTACATACAAAGCTTTCCCTTCCTTCTCATCTTTCACGACAAACTCGATATCCTGTAAATAAGGGCAAGGTATACACACAGGATGACTACTAAAATCTTAAACAAATTCCCGGTTGTTCAAAGTTTATCATTCACTAACCAACAAACACGCGAGATTCATTGAATATTTCCATGTTTTGAGTGCTAACTTGCATTGCACTGAAAACAGCTAAATTAGTCAGAAATAGGTATTTTTAATTTATTAAGCAACTTTACTTATAAGTTCTAATATCCTAAATATGTCAATATATAAGAAAATTGATACTAAGGGTTCACTAACCACTAGGGCGTATCGAACAAAATATTTGGTATTTCCTTTTCGTAAAAACTCATCGGTAAAAATCACGAAAAATTGTATTTTTTTCGTTGTTTTCAGAACAAGAACTGTTTTTTATGACCCGGGTGAACCGCAAAAGTTGTATATTGTGACAATATAAGTTCTTACGCAGTATAGACCTCATCAAAAATTATCGTATGTTTGCACACCTAAGTTACACGGATCGAAAATCGTTATTTTCAAACCAATAATTATTTTCTGATCCAGGTGAACAGTAAAAATTGTATGCCATATATGTATGCAGTATATAGACCTCATCAAAAATGATCTTATGTTCGCACACTTAAGTTAAAGTACCGAACACAGATAATTTTTTTATGAGATCTATATTACATAGGAACTTATATGATCATAGTACACACAACTTTAACCGTTCACCTGGATCAGGAAAAAATTATTTGCTTGAAAATAACCAGAAAAATCTATTTTTTCGTGATTTTTACCATTTTTGGTACTTTAATTTGAGTGTCCGAACATAAGACAATTTTTTATGAGCTCAATACTGCATTGCTTTTATATTATCATAGTATACAACTTATACCATTCGCCCGAATCAGAAAAAAAATTATTCGCTTGAAAATAACGAGAGAAAAGCAGTTTTTCGTGATTTTGACATAAGACCACGTTGTGCGGACTAAGAGAATTTTTTGGTTGCTCAAACATTCAGGAAGTCATTTTGGCATCCACTAGAAACCTTTCAGCCTCCACCCCAACCGGGAAATGGAAGGATAAAAAAAAAATTCGAAACGCCCTACTAGTCACGAACCCTATACAAAAAATATAAATAAATATTTGTTCTTAAAATACTGATGCATTAGTTTTAAATAAGGCTTGGCCACTCTTGAAATCACTTGAAACCTGTTAAACCTTTCAAAATTTCTTAAAATGCCTTGCAATCTTCTAAAAGCTCATAAATTCCTATGATTTTCTCCAAAACTCCATAATATCCCTTAAAACAATTAAAAATATCTTTGGAAAACTTCTCAATTTTTTTTTAACCCATCATGATTAATTTAAAAATTTTGAAAGACCATGAATTCCCATAAAATTGTTTGAAATCATTTGAAATGTCTCATCTTTTTTTAAGTCTGTTGAGATTATTTAAAATCGTTATTAGAGTTGCATTAAAATATTTAAAAACATTTTGCAATCCCTAGGAATCCTTCTGAAATTCTTTAAAATACTTTTGGGTCTAGAAATCTCTTTAAATACATTGAAATCTTCTGAAACTACTAGAAACCTTCAGAAGTTTTGTATTATCCCATGACAAATTTTGAAACCCATTGAAAACTTTTACAAAATTGTTAAAATCTCTTTAAATCCTTTGAAGTCTTCTAAAATTAGTTGAAATCTATGAAAATCCTGCGAATTCTCTTTAAATCCTTACATAAGCCATGAAATCTCAAAACCTTCTCAGGAATCCCTTGCAATATTTTTGAATCAAATGAAATCCTTAGAAAATTTGTAAAAATCCCTCAAATCTTTTAAAATACTGATCAATTCTTAAAATATCTTTAAAATTCATTGAAATCTTTAAAATTTTTGCGGTATGTCCTGTAATATTTTGAAACCCATTGAAAAAGCTTTCAATGTTTTTAAAAACCTCAAAATCCATTGAAATCATAACATTCTTTGTAGTCTCTTAAATTGGTCTAAAATTTCTTAAAATCCTTTGAAACGAAATGAAAAACTTCGGAAACGTTGACATTTTTAGAAAATTTTTAAAATCCAATAATATCTTCTGAAACCTTTTGAAATGTAAAATCTTTTAAAATCTTTGAATGTCGTAAAAAAAAGTGGCAACTTAAGAAAATTTAAAAACTCTGCAAAAAATATATTTTTAAACATTTATTTCGAACGCGGGTAACCGAGCTGCATATCTATCGATTCCAAATTAATAATACTTTTTAGGATGCCAATATGTTACTTTTTCGCGTAGTGACAATTTCGAATTCCAGAATTTTTATTCGATCTACCCTATTCTGTATAGTTACTTTGTGGTGGCTCCAAATTTTTCGGTCTCCTACGAAAAACAGACAATTTTTAAGGTAAGATTTTTGAGAACGTTTTTTGTCTCCCCTGAAAAATCGTTAAAATGGGGTTTATGTCCTTTTAGGAAGCCTTCAACCATTGAAGTTTCCACTTAGAAATAAAATTGCACGAATAATAATGAATTATCTCAATTTAAAGTTTTTTAAAATCCTCATCACCGTTTTTACATTGTCTTTATAAAAGTTAAACAATAAATTCACTATTATATGTATAATACCGATATAGCTTGAAAGCTCTTAATAATTGAATTTTGCATGCTTTTAATTACGAAAAATTGAATTGTTTTTATCTAAAGTTTTTTAATTTTAATCGCTCTCATTTTGTAAATTTCGAAACTTGGCACATGTTTAGGTTCTCCATATAATTCAATTCTGAATTTTCGAAGTTGAAATTGTTTGAATTTAAGTTTTTCAACTTTTTGTATGTTAAATTTGAAATTTTTCTGTTTCTCAAGTTTTAAATTAAGAATTTCTAAATTTTCATGCACTTTTAAATATTGTTTATTGGAATTTGCTTCATTCTGAAGAGTAACAATTTTTGATTATTTATTAAGTTTTCCAATAAAATTGTTCAATTTTTGGGCATGTGAGACTGTTTAAGGCTTCTCGTTCAATTTTGGAATGTGAATTTAAAATATGTTATAGAGGAGTATGAAATAAGTTTCCTGTGAAAATTCCAGAACCTCTAGCAGGAATGATATACGAGAAATTCCACTTTTGAATATGATGATTTTACTATTTGTCTTATGGAGTGTGACTTATGCCATCCCACATTTTGATTTTTAAATACGTCACCCTCCAACTTTGGGAATTAAAAAACTTAAGTATTTATGGATTGAAATGTCCTTTTTAATTGGGTAAGGTTTAATCAATAGCTATTCACACAATTAAGGAAGATACTTTAAATAAATGACGTTGAAAATGACTTCAATAATAACCCTAACAGAGACCATGTCAAATATGACACTTTTTGCATTTTTTATCAATAATTCCACCTGACAAATTAAAAAAGCTTGGCATCATAAATTGTTTGACAATTTTTTAATTCTGCTCCAACAAATACGGTAAGTCTCCTATGAAAAAATTTATGTTTACTTTTCATTAGAGGGGCCAAGTACGACCCTCGTTAAGCGGCGCTTGAGACTCGTTTTTATAGGTACTCCTCTAAATTGAAATCAGCATTAACTTCAGCATATTTTATTAATCTGTCTGGATGACTCAAATTGCGAGGCACGCAATATAACTCGGTCTGGAAACTCTAAAATCGAAAGGGATAACAAATTCAAAGATTAATAGTTAATGCACACAGATCCTCGCATTAGATGCAGCCAGAGAAGCCTTTTGAGCCATCCATCCGTTTCCCGAGCTCGACTAACTTGATTCGGGTGGAGGGTAGGTAACTTATACAGATTAACGCCAGGTTGGGAAAATATCGGTCTCCAGGGGTGCAAGACTGGGCGATAAGAACAGTCGTTAGGATAAATCGTCAGTATAAACTCACGTCGGTAAACGAGCGATGTTGGCTCCTCATTCAAGCTTTTGCGTTTACATTTACGATTGTAGGATTCTAGAGATCGAGGATGTCTATGTATGTTATCTACATAGTAATTTTGATAGGGAGCGTCCATTAATTACGTAAGGCTTTTACGGGGGAAGAGGATCCAGTAAATATTACGAATCCTTACTTACCGACGGGGTGAGCCCAAACCATTCCCCGGTGGACAACATTTTTACAAGACAGTACAACATTTCTACAATTGTAATTTTTTGTTAAAACATGTACTTTTTTGTAATAAAATGTACAAAATTTAACAAAAAATACAATGAAATACAAATAGCTAACTTTTTCTTATATTTTCTTGTAGAAAAGTAAAAAAATTAACAATAAAGTATAAGTTTGTAAAATTAAAAAATTTGTATAACAATTTATTAATCTTTTTTTTTACTTTGTTGTAAAAATGTACAAGATGTTACAGAAAACTACAGGATTTAAACATTTTTTAATTTGGGTCTTTAAAGTCATTTCACAAAAGTTTAAATATTGGAAAACTCTAGTGAAACCTATGTTGTAAATATTGGTAATTTATTGTAGAAATGTACAACCCTGATGGAAAAAATTTTACAAACAAGTAAAAAAAAACAAAAACCATTTTACAGGAATCTACATAAATAAATGCAATAAATTACAACCAAAATTACAGGAAAGTACAACTTTTTTCTATTATTCTGACGAATTTTGTACTTTTTGTGTATTTTATTGTATTTTGTTGTATTTTAATGGATTTACAGGTTTTGCAGCCAAAAATTTATTTTTTTTTCGACCTAGGATGACAAATATTTAGAATATTGCAATAAGATAATTTTAAATTAGGATTTGTACATGATAGCTATCACAAAAAAGCTTCCCCGTTTAAAATTTAAAGGAATGGTAGAATATTAAAAGGCAATAATGAATAGTCGTTATTAAACGGCAAAAAAACTTACGTTTGAAGTTTTTGTCAAAAATATAGCAATCGATTGGACACCATATAACCAAGAACTCCAATATAAGGCCGACTGATTTAGTTCTTCATAGAACTGCTGGCCCACGCAGTTTCTCAGAGCACAAGCAGTGTCAACAATGCGTCCCAACACGCACCATTCGTCCAGCGACGAATTTAGTGCCACGGCCACTGCGAGGCCACCGCCGAAGCTGGCCTTATATTGGAGTTCTTGTGTATGTGATTTAAAATTATACCTTTGCAATGTTCTCAATATTTGTCATCCCAGGTAGAAAAAGAACAACTTCTTGACTGCAAATAAAAATGGAATAATTGAGAAGGAATTGATCAAATTGAAATAAAAAATTTTAATTTTTGGTTGTAATTCATTATATTTATTTCTTAATTCCTGCAAAAATGGTTTTAGTTGCGCATTGGCGCATATACTATTTTATTTGACGAAGCTACATTTACAAGTTTTGTTGCGACAACGTAGAGTATCGTAATGTTGTACATTACGATACAGCGGAGTGTAATGTGAAGAGTGATCGTCCGCTGTATCGTAATAAACAGCATTACGATACTCTACGCTGTCGCATAAAAACGCGTTTATGCACCGGAGTCACACAAAATCTGTAACGCTCCGGCTCCAAGTAGAATAGTACAAATGATACAATTTTAACGATAAAAAAAAGAATCAGATGGCACAGGCGTCTTAGCATGTAGAAATAAATCATAAATGTCCTACTATAAATTAACGTACCTTTCAAGAAAATGAACAAAGTAACCGGGCAACCGAATTTAACTTCTCTACATAAATATCGTACAATTTATATTATAACAATGTGTATATCGAATATATATAAATTATAATATTGCCAAACACATGATAAAGCCCTCGAACGCCCCGTTTGATTATTGTCTCTTATTTCTGAAAAATAATTATGTACATAAAGAAAGAGGATTCGTGACTTTAGAAATAAAGGCCTTTTTCAACAATTTATTGATAGGGAACTACCAATGAATTTACGTGTGCACCTGTTTCTGATTTCGTTGGAATTCCTTAAATTTCCGTGAATTATTTTCAATTCTTTTAATTTTCGTGAATTCCTTTCATTCTCTTAAATTATTTGAATTATTTAGAGTTTCTTATATTGTCTTGAAATAATTTTATTTCTTGCAATTCCTTTATTTCAATGGAATTCTACTGAATTCAATTTAACTTTTTGGCCATTCTTTGGATTCTTTTGAATTAAATTAATTTTCATTTAAATTATTTAGAATTTACTGAAATTCTGCATTGGCTTCAATTTCACTCGAATTACATTGTTTTTGTTTAATCTGGATATTTTTAAGCCTGCTTATTCTTTCGAATTCTCAACATTATTAGCAGTTAATGTATTATCAAAATTTTTTTCAAATTACGAAAATAATTAGAGTCAAAGAAATCGTTTTAAAAGTTTTGTCAGAAAAATGAAAGGAATTGTTCGTTGAAAATTAGTTACATTGACTACAAAAATATTCTTGTTTTAAATGTTATTTTTTGGCATTATTTTCATTTTCTATTTCTTGAAGTGATCATTATGAAAAAGTACATGCCTAAACTCTTTTAAAAAACTGCTCCAAAAAGCCACCTACAATTGATTTCCAAACCAAATTTTTTGTAGGAACATCTGCTACTAAAAAAGATCATTTGAGGAATCATAAACATTTGTTTTTTAATTTGCTACCTAGGTGGTTCCTTAATATTTTTAATTACAGATTTTAAAACATAAGATGAAAGCCTTTGTCTCAAGCGTCACGTATTATTTAAGTTCTTTTTTTGCTTAAAAATGAAATACTTTCTGAAAACAAAAGTAACAAAAAGTGATTTTTTTTCTAGGCCTAATTGAATGATATTGTTAAATTTTGAGACAAATTTTCAGTATACAAAAATAAGAGAGAAATTTCTTAAGAGAGGTATTTTTATTCCATTTATTCTATTGTTTTCCTCCTTTTGGATACACGTGTAACCCTCTTCTGTATCAATTGTCGATAGTAATTTATTGAAAAATAAAAGTAATATATTATAATGTATACATTGACAAGAAATTGATACCTTCTGCGAAAGATAAAGTATAAGTATGAATTAAAAAATAAGGAAATGGGAAAAGCAATCAGATTATGCAAAGAGAACGATAATTAATCGACCAGTGTATTTTCCGAGTATGAGTGTAAGAATAGATGGTCTATTCTGAATTGTCTAAATATAATATTTTTATGAAAGAAAAGGTCGCTTTCTTTTTTCATTGTCCTAGTCCTAACTTTGGTTTCCATTACAAATCACTTCTGCTAATTTATTTGAATTTCCATAAAAACGAATCTCTCACCAATATGAATCTATAAAATCACGGTATGACACGGTGTGCTCACTTCCATAGGCAAAGTGGCGAAAGAAAAATAGTGATTGCTACGTCCACTTCGCCTATGGAAGAGGACACACCGTGTTTAATATGATTTAACAGGGTGGCAGTTTTAATCGACAAAAAAATCCGGGTCATTTCCCGGTCATTAAAAGAATAGTCTATCTCGTTTCTTTATTCCTTTAATCGTTTACAGGGTGGCCACCTATCCCGGAGAACCTGGATGAAGCCAGCTGAAAAATATTACACTGGGAGATTTCCCGTATTTCATAATTCGCGTGCTTTGTAAGTTTTTAAAGTTTCCAATTAGAAGGCATATAAATTTCAAATTATTTGGAATAATTAAACTGTAGAGGTACACAATATTTAAAATTCTGCAATTTTGAACGGTGAAAATGACAGCGATTTTTTTACAGAAATCGCATTTTTTAGTAAAAAAAATATAACCATTCGTTTTGAATGTCACTTGATATACTATATGATATGATACTTATTAATAATACATTTATCATCTTTTAATTTTCTGCAATTTTAATTTAAAATTATAATTTTGAATGCGCAATTTCAAACAATTTAACCTTTGATGCCTTGAAACTAAAGTATCAAAATTTAATATATTTTATCAAAATTTTATATCAAATATTTAAAAGTTCAGGACAATTACGCTATTAAATATTTCAAAATTTCTTATTAAAGGCCTTGATAGTCGGTTTTTAATTTAATAATTTTAAATGTATTTACAAATACCAATTTATATTTCTGAATTGATTTTAGTACTTTCAAAGGAACTAATCAATTAATTAATTACGAAAGGGATTCTTTAATGGTTTTCACGGAATTTGATAATAATGTTCGAATATTTTTCTAATTGATTTATAGTGATTTGAATTCGAAATTGTTATTCTTTTTGGATTAGAGGGAATTCTCGATTGATTTTAATGGTTTGACGGAAGTTTCAAAGCTTTTTTTTCGTCTTATAAAAATCATGTTTAATGGAAAAAATCGTATAGATGTTTAATTTTTTACAAATTTTTAAAATTGGGTGGTATAGTTCTTTGACAAACGATACGACTAGAATTCTTTTTAAATCAATTTCTTTCTTTTTGTTCAGTTGTGAGATGTTATTGTTGTACGTTTTCAATCTTTCATCAATGGTTTTTCAAATAAAATTGTACGGGTAGTTATTATTCAATAAATTTTGTGTAATTATGGCAATATTTTTAGGATGGAACTCAGGTTCTGAAAGTTTTACAGCTCTGTCTAACATTGAGAAAATTATTCCTTTCTTGTGGTTTAAATGGTCATTTGATCAATAATTTAATATTTGGCCAGTTGCAGATGGTTTTTGATACCAATCTGTTACAATGAACCCTTTGTGAAAAATTAGATTCATATCTAAAGAGTTAATCTAAATCTAAAAGTTAAAAGACTAGAATATCTGAACTTTGATCAGATCAAAATCATCATCGAAAAAAGACAGCTCTATGTAAACAAACTACAGAATATGCACATCAATTCATTTTAAATGAGAAAATAGTTAAAATTTTAGGAATAGAAAATAATTATCACAATAGAAATATTATGGAAATATTTTACATTGTTAAAAATATGAACTCGCTAAACTTACGAACAGACACAGAGAACTTAAGTGTGATTTATCATGATTTAATCAAAACTCTTGGTTAAATTCCTTCCCTTACCACCGGATCTGACGCATGCGCATTCACTTATTTCTAACGCTAGTTCATACACTCTGAAGGTTTTCGGAGCAGCACAAAAATGTAGCTCTACACTAATTTTGTACACTTATTATTAGTTTAAACAATAGTCACACGATTTTTCACCTATTTATAACAGCAAAATCAAAAACAATAATGAAAATACCAAATTCAAAACCATTAAATACTCGATTTTTTAAATAACTCCAAATACCTATTTCACGTTTAGTAAGGTTGTAAACACTTGAAAAAAAATGATTTTTTTGACTTCTTAAATATATGAGAACTACCACTCATTTTTAACATTTAATTTGGATGAAAAGTAAAGATTGCCGTAAGTTTGAAAGTAAAATTAGTAAATCAAAATATATTCATCGATAATAGATCATATATGTATGCATATTCATGACATGCTCCATCGTTTGTCATAGTACAGATGAGGCTGTGGTTCAGCAGAGCAATGCATTGACTCTACTGCAGTTCTTAAATATTTTATATGAATTTTACAAAGACCAAAAGGCCATCAATCACTACCACCTTTGTAGTAGTAAAAGGTTGTAAGGTACGATTTTTGAGATTTTCATCACCTGGAAAATTATGTTTTCCGGTTAGCAGTTTATTTCTGCTTTTTAATATATTGAGTATTTTTATGCTGTTTTTCTACTTCATTTAGATGAATTTTTCTTATTCCATTCGAACTTTCTTGAACTTATTCTTATTATTTGTTATTATTTCGGGTAGGCTTTAAATACCTAATAAATTAGATCTAAAAGAACTGCAAAAAAATTTTGGTTTGATATTCAAAGGCTCCTTATTGAATTGTAGTAGGCTTCAGGCCCTTTTGTTTTAATAGTGAGAATAATTTCCTTAGTTGTTTCTGGTGTAGAGATGTTTCTTGCCCAATGATCCACTATATTTTCATTCCAGTCATAAATTCCGCACATAATTAAGCATGGCAAAAGAGTGTATATGTTAACATGTTTTTCTATTATATTGTATGGTTCATCAATTCTTTCCTTGTGTTGAATTTCCATAGTAATTTCATTTCACGTCTGTAATTGGAGAGAGTACGAATTTTGATTCAAATTTGTCTAAAATAATACAGTATTTTTACTGCTCGGAAAATGTCTTATTTTGTTTCGGATTTAATTTTTTCTTGAATATCAGTATGTAAACTTTCAAGTCTATTTATGCGTGCAACTTTTGATGCTTTATCTATTTTAACGTTTACGTTTCCATTTCCTAGTATTCCTAAAACTTCATGAGAGCCTGAATAATGTTTGTCGAATTTTATAAGTTTTCCTCCTTCTAGGAAAAATACTCTTTGAAATATTAAGGGTTCATTTTTGTGTTGTAATGTTGTTTATATTTCTCTTTTGCTGCTATCAATTTTTTTTTAGCTACATTTCGCATTTCATGCAATCTTGTACTTAATTTTATTGCATATTCTTCGTATGTTTCGAGTTTTTCATGTGGTGGTGGTTCGCTTGATGATTGTCGTGCTATTTTTCCAAAAACTAACTCATATGGAGTACATTTTGTGCCTTCGTGTACACTTGTATTATAAGAGAATGTTCCTAATTCTAACCATTCGTCCCATTCGGAGTTTTTGTCAACAAATTGTTTAAGATATTCTTCTAATGAGTTGGATTCTAAATCGATTCGCTAATCTTCTCAATAAATTACTCAAAAAATGTTGTCCTCAATCTGTTAATACTCCTTTTGGTGAACCATAAATGCATATAAATCTTTTAATAAATGCGTCGGCTATAGTGCTAGCTTGTTGATTTGGAAGATGTATGGCCAATGAGTATTTTGAAAAATTATCTTGGATAGTCAAAATGTTTAAATGACCAGATTTTGTTTTACAAAGTGGACCAACTATGTCCATAGAAATTGTTTCTTAGGCTGCATCGGGCGTATCAGTGATAACAATCGGGCTTTTAGGTTTTACGCGAACTCATTTTTTGAATTGACATTATAAGCATAATTGTATGTATTTCTGGATATTTAGCTTCATGTTTTCCCGAAAATGTTTCTGCCTTGTCCTGTTAAAAGTTTTTGTTACTCCTTTATGACCTTCTACTGCCGACGAGTATGCTTCTTCTATTAACTGATATCTTGTATCTGAATTGGGATATGGGGTTATTCCCAAGCAATTAATAACTTTTATGTTAGATTCAGAAAATGATGTTTGCAGTGTGTTTAATATTTCCTCCCATGGTATGTTATTACCATATGGTGTTTTGGTTCTACTGAATTACTGCAATTTTAATTTTTCTTCTGAATTACGTAATGAGAATATGCATAGTTTTATGTTTTTTTAAAGATTCTGTTAGATAATCTTTTATTTCTCCGGTAATGGATAGTCCATCGTGCAATCACTTACCTTTTTTAATTTCTTTCGCGAGTCCTTTTCGAAGTTTAGTAAAATTAGGCAATTGTTGTCGTTTTTCAAGAATGCTGGAGCCAAAATCACGAAGTTCTTCTTCAGCGGTTGTAAAATATATATAATTATCTTTCGTCATAGACATTTTGTCACGGCATTCTACAATATTTTTGTTCGGATTAAATGGGATTTCAATAGGGGGTAGTCCCGGGAGTGGAAGATTATCTACAGATTCTATCGGGTTTCGATTTTCAAAATCATCTTGAAGTATTTTGGTTTTTCTTTTCTGTGTTATACTCAAAAGCTTAGTTTCCTTCGTCATAATTATCTTCTTCTAAATTTTCGTCATTATCACTTTCTTCATCCTCATTGTTTTCTTTTTCGTATCCTTCTTTTTCATTTTTTCGTTCTGATGCACTGGTGCTCAAATATTAACTTAATCTTCTTCTTCATTAGATTCTTGTATGTCTTCTTCATAAGATTTTCTTAATTTATTTGTTTTACCGCTTTCTTTTAAGTAATCAAAATATTCGAGATTGGAATCTGAGTCTTCCATTGTTTGAGGATTTTTTATATTTTCTAGGCATACCTCTTTTTAGCTGTAAGAGTAGGAATTACTTTTTGTTTTTCCAGCATAGCCTTGCGTGATCTACCTCGCTTTTTGATTTCTAAATATTCTGACTCAAAATTATCCTCTTCGTTTCTTAGGCTTCCTCTCTTTTTATTTTCTAGAGTAGGGATTATTCTATGTGAATCGAGTATAGCTGTACGTGGTAAAGCTTGCTTTTTGATTCTCAAATTTATATTTCTAAATTCTTGTTTTGATTCTACTTCCTGGGCATTTTCTGCCTTGTTTTTATTTTCTTCTTAACAATTTTCATGTATTTCTCGATTCTGGTTTCTTAATTTACTCCTTGTTAACACAGCATTCCATTTTGATTTTTCTTGTTCATTTGAATTATTGATTTAATTTACTTCCTTATTGGTATATAATTTATTTAAAAGATTTGTAATTATTGAACTTATTTCCTTTAATATTCTTACATCTGACTTTTGAATAATTTTTTAGAATCGTTAAATAGATGCTCATAGGCAGAATCATACTTTTTCTTTATTAATGATTGTCTTCATTTCTTTGTTTTTCTTAAAACTTGGACTTGTTGATTTTGCTATGATAGGATTAATTTTATTTTCACAATTGATGTTTTTGAAACTGAAACTTGTGCTTTCATTCGAAGTTAATTCAACGTTATTAATATTTATTTTAGTTTCAGTTATTTCGCACTTCAATTTTTTTGGATTTAATATTTCCTCACGATTTGGTATATCTTTATTTAATCATTCTTCCGGATTTTGTACTACTTGATTCAATAATTGTTCAGGGTTTCTGATTTTTGGACTTGATAATTCTTCTTGATTTCCTATTTCTTGATGTAATAATTCACTTAGTATTTCTTATTGCGTGATTCAATCATTTTTGATGATTTCGTATTTCTTGATTTAATAATTCTTCAGGATTCCGTATTACTTGTTTTAATAATTCTTTAGCATTTCTTATTTCTTGATTTAATCTTTCTTCAGGATTTCGTATTTCTTGATTCAATAATTCTTTAGTATCTCTTATTCCTTTATTTAAACTTTCTTCAGGATTCTGTATTTCTCGATCACATAATTCTTCAGGGTTTTATATTTCTTGATTTAATGATTCTTCATGATTTTGTATGTCTTGATTTAATAATTTTTTATAATTTCTTATTCCTTGACTTAAAATTTCATGAGGATATCGTATGTCTTGATTAAATAATTTTTCATGATTTCGCATTTCTCGATTCAATAAAATTCTTCAGGATTTCTAAAATATACATGATTTGCAATTAATACTGCAGTGTCATTCATTTTCTGTATATTGTTTGTCGGATTTCTGGATAGGGCGGCGGCATTCACATTCATTTTGCCAGCTTTATAGATTACATCAAAAACATACTCTGCTAATTTTCATTTCCGCCTTTTTACACCTTATAAATAAGGTCGGAAATGAGTTATAGAAAATACAATTGCCAAAGCTTTTTCCTCATAGGTATCGAATTTGCGTTCGCTGTCGCTTAAAGATCGTGATGCATATGCTATTGGCTTATCTTTGCCAATCTTGTCTTGAGATAAAATGCCTGCAACTGCATGACCGGAAACGTCGGTTGTTTCAACGAAAAGTTTAGTGAAATCAGGTCTTTCTAATAAAGGTCCTTCATGCAATTTATTTTTTATTTTATCAAATGCTTTTTGTTAAGTTTCTGCCCATTTAAATTCCACATTTTTTGAAAATAATTCATTGAGTGGAGCTGCAATGTCTGAAAAGGCCTCAATAAATTTTGTATGATATCCTGCAAGTCCTATACATTTTTTTTTTATTTTTAGGTTTTTTCGGAATGGAACAATTTCTTACTATTTCTAATCTTCTTGGATCTGGCTTTATTCCTTCTTTATCAATGACATGTCCAAGATAAACTACTTTGAAACTGAAACTTCACATTCATCTGGCTGGACTTTTAAATTTGCTTCTCTTAATCTATTTGCTAATTTTGTGAATTTGTCTTCGTGCTCTTCTAAAGACTATGTCATATAGGCATATAGGACTATGTCATCCAAATATAAAAATTAATTAAATTCCCTAAAGGCCGGTTAAAACGAGATCCATTGCACGTTGAAAGGTTGCAGGTGCATTCTTTAAACCGAAGGGCATGCGGTCGAACTCATCCTGTCCGTAGGGCGTTGAAAAGGAAGTTTTGTGCGAGTCTTCCGAAATCATTTTTATTTGATGGAAACCAATGGCTAGGTCGAAAACCGAAAAATATTGTGCTTCTCCTAACTGATCTAAAATAGCCATGATATTAGGGAGAGGATAACAATCTACTATAGTTTGTTCATTTAATTTGCGGTAATCTAAAACCATTCACCATTTTCCATTTCCATGGATATCTGGTTTTTTAGGTACGAGAAAAGCAGGTGAATTGTAAGGGATGGCGATGGCTTTACTATTTTATTTTTTATTAGTTCATTGGCCTGTCTAGTTATTTCTTCTATTTGAACTTGCGGAAGTCTACATTGTCACGTAAATATGGTTTGACTGTCTCCTGTATGCAGGGATATTGTGTCTTAGTATGTTAGTTGATTCAAGAGGTACATCTGGGATCTGAAGAATGTCTTCATTGTTATTACTACGTTTTTTAACATGAGCATATTTTTCTTCATTCAAATGCTCCGAGCGTAAGAATTTTTTCATATATTCGAGTTCATTTTCTTCGTTGATATTAAACATTTGATTAAAGTAATCTTGATTATATTGAATATCAAAATAGTTTAATGCATGGCCAACTAGTGGCGATTCTAGATTTTGAGTTTATTTTTCATTTGAAGTTTTTGTATAATATTCCGGTATTTTGATTTCATCGAAATATAAAAGTTCTACTGTAGGTACTGAAATTTCAACTGGACAAGAACAAGTGTTTGCAATCTTGAGATAAGCTTTTCCATTATTACTTTTTACTATTGCTTTCCCTAAAAATATTCCAGTATCTGGTAAAAGTTCAGGAATAAAACCGCTATCTTTTTCATTATTCTTAACATGGACATAAAAATAAAAATCTGTTCTTGCTAGGATGGTGATTACTTCTTGAGTTTCAAACAGATAATATTTTTCATTTATTTCTAATTGTGTGTATGTATATTTAATCTCTTCCTTTTACGGGTTTGAGGGCCTTCGCTACCTGTACATATATTTACATTCCATCCTGAATCTAACTGAACCGCTGCTTATATTCTCATGTTTCGCCTTACTTATAATAATAAGAATAATCTCAATGCCAATAATTCTACAAATGAGCGATCTTCCTGTGCTTCCGTTTCCTCTCACCATAAAAATATATTTTCAACGATTTTGAAGTAAACTTTTTGCTATTTACTTTCCTTTGATAGGATTACCCGTTTGGCTCTACATTGTTTCCTTACTTTCTCCTAATTCTTCCAATTTCTACATCCACGTCACTTCATGTCCATTACCATCCAAAATCCATCTTACACACTCATCCACACTGAACTGTCCATCTTCCTCTCCCGCATACCTCTCTGATACATGTGCCCATGACTCCATTTCGTATTCCCATACTCTGCACATATTGTCCTCTTTATCCATTCAATATCTACAAGCTGTCACTCCTTCTCCCAATATAAACCGTACCACCCTATTACATTTGTGTTCTTTTTTATTTTTTTCAAATATTCTGGTTCCGTCAACCCTTTGACCATCATATACCATGTATTGTACCTCGAATCTATAATCTTTCTCCATCTCTTTTCTTCTTGTTTTACTAATAGCTCTAATTCTATGTTCTGCCAATCCAAAACCCTTTCTTGCATATCACAAACCCTCCTAATTTTTTTCCCTACTTGCTCCGATTTCGAATATCTCAAATCGCCTCTCGTCTCCTTGTTCCTAACTTCGTCCAAGCATACTTGTGCTATTCTGTTCCTCTCTCCCCTTTTCAGCTTCTCTTCAAACCTCCAGGCTCTCTGAATTTGTCTAGTTATCATTTTTTCCCTTCCTAATTCTTCCCTTAACGTGTATCCTGGACAACTCCAACTAACCTTCATTACCCATCTCAGAAATCTCTCATGCATACTTTTCACTTTCCTATTTCCCTTTCATTCCCATATCTCTATTCCATAACACCAGACCGCCCAAACCAATGCATAAAACAACCACACCCTCATTTTCCAATCGTCATTGAACCTTCTCTTTCCTATAGCCCATACTTTGCCCATCACTTTAATCGCATATTCGATTCTTTCCCTCACCTGCACCTCGTTTCCCCCTCCTGCCTCAAACCAAAAACCTAAGTAACGGAAATCCTCCACACTTTCCACTTTTTGTCCGTTCATCTTCCAAAAGTAACCTAATTTGGTCTTTCTACTTCTGAAGCACATCACCTTAGTCTTCCCTACGTTCACCGTCAGTTCGTTTGCTCCCACATACTCTCAGAAAATTCTCATCATTAAGTTCATCCCCCTCTCATCGTCTGCTAACATAACTACGTCATCCCCGTATGCTAGAGAGTATAGTTTGCTATTGCCTAAAACCGTTCCTTCTTTCCCTTTCCCCTTTAGCTTCTTCTCTAAGTCTGCCAGCAGTATATTAAAGAGAAGTGGACTCAACGGGCACCCTTGCCTTAGACATCTTCCAGTCCAGAAAACCTCCCCCCCCCCTCCCCCTTATATTTACACTAAACCTGATTTCAGTCAATATTTCCTTTATCCTCTCAACCAACCCTACCTCTATTCCCCTCTCTTTAATTGCCTGCCATAGCACTTTTCCATTCACTGAGTCAAAAGCTGCTTTAAAATTTACGAACAAGGCGACTAATTTCCCTCCCTTTCTCCCTCAATTTCTGGTAACCAAGTAGTTGAGTGCGTAAATGTTATCTATTGTCTCCATCCCTTTTCTACATCCCGTCTGATTGTGTGACATACATTGTTCCCCTTCTATCCTATAACCCACTGGCATGAGAGTGAACCCTCTGTATTCCTCTACCTTCTTTCCGTCCGCTTTCTTGACAAGCGGTACCATCAGCCCTGTCATCCACTCCTCCGGCCACATTTCTCCTTTCCAAACCTTGTTGCAGATCTTCCACATCCCGCCCCTAACCCCTACTCCTCCATTCTTTATCGCTTCGTTCTTCATACCATCCTCTCCTGTAATCTTGTTTCTTTTTAATCTATCTTTCTATATCTTTACGAGGACTGGTGGAAAATGTTCAAGAACATACTGTGAAGGGTCCTCACTGCTGGGTAGTGTGGGGATCTTAGTTGCATCACTACAATGACCCTGACATATATAATATTCAATTATGCATTGCGTATAATTATACATTATACGAAATCAACTTTGTCATTATAATAATGCCACCAAGGGTCCCACTAAAAACCACCATCCTTTCTTCTTTGCATGAGTCCCCCCGGAAACCGCTTTCGCAATACTCCAGAGGGTGCCGTTTTCTTGCCCTCGAAAGGGCTGCTTTTTCTTCTTCTTAAACATATACCATCCAAGATGTAAGCATCTTACTCAGCAGTGCGGTAATCCCGCACATCGGGCTCGTCAGCCTTCGACATCTTGGTCGGGTGCAGCCGATTGGGCTATTATGTAGCAGACTTCCTCAGCGGGGCTGCCTCCCTGAATGACTCGCATCTCATTGTCTCCGGAAGATGGGCAGTCCGGGGCTTTCCTTCTTTTGCGGCGCAGAGGTAGTGCTTGAGAGTGTTTACGCACTCCGCAAACATGTGTTCCTCCTTGCCGCACCTCCAGCATCCTCTCGTTCGTTCGGGACCCTTACAAAACCGCTGCCATGTGGCCAAAGCCTAGACAGCGGTAACAGCGAGTGACCTTCATCTTCTTACGGACGTGACCGGACACCCATTCCACCTACAGGTGTCCCGCACGTACCAATTTCGATGCTGTTTCTTCAGTTAGTTCCACAGAAGCTAGAGTTCCTCTGAAGGCTCTGTTTGTGAGACTGACCCTAATCTCGCCTGCTGGATGCCGTCCTGATGTCAGCGGACAGCATAGATCTGCCATCCGCTGCAGGCCCGAACTCTACGAGGATCTCTCGGTTCCTTGTTTCCCGGACACCCCTGATTTCTACACCAAGGATTTCCTGTTTAACCTTGCGTTTGAGGTCCTTCAAGGCCCAAGCGTAACTCGAAACCTCGGCCGGTTTGATGAGAAACGCTTCGGGTCCAGCACGCCTCTGCACCTCCTTTGCCTTTTTTGGCTAAATTGAAGGTGTTTTTTGCTGCCTCCATTCTTCTTTTCTGACTTGAACGTCGCAGGTGCTGCAGCGGTGCGGGTCCTCGGCTACTTTGTCCTTTGCCTTGAGGCACTTGCCTCGATGGGGCACAAAGATAGCTCCCCCTCTCACTTCCCAGATTGAGGAGTGAAAACCTCGACAGCTTCATCGGTTTGAGTCCCCGTCTGGCTCATATCCTTCTTCTTCTTCTGTAGCTTCTCCTTAGACTTCTTCATTTTGATAGCGACGGATGCACCAACTCCTCGAGAGACAAAAGCATAGTGGTATTTAATATAGATGTTTCTGCTGGATAGCTTGTCCACCAACTCCCCTAAGTCGTTTACTCCTTCCCGGATTGGTAGCCACATGTTCCTCTTCTCTATGTGGATAAGTTCCATCTCTAGAATGATAGTTCTTAATTTTTTGATGATCTTACTTTGCTCATCTATGTTGCGCTCCGCAACCGTGATATCCCGCCTTACCTCTGTCTTTCCGCTTATATCGAGCTCCTCCGTCACGTCAAAGGAACTCCTAACTCTTCGCAGACGCTGCTTTCCAAGTACGATTGGTTCCCTCCAAAATCCATGGAACCAACCCTTGGGGTAGTGTGTTTTTGTCATACCTACTCATGACTGGTTTCTTGTTCGGGGTTCCTTCCCCTAGCTCGTTTTCTATCCGCCCCGAGTATTTGATTTCCCCGGTACCACCTATATCTGTAAGGCGTTCCCCTATCCGCAACCTGGGGAGACGCCTGATGGAGGACCAGCAAACCCGCACAGGTTAGTCTATCTATTGTCTCATCCACTTCCTCTCTTGTTATTTCGTTCCCTTCCTCCATTTCTTTTCGGACTATCCTTCTATTTTCCCCTTTGATCCTATTTTGTTCTCCCCCTAACAGATCTGTACTCCACCTTCTCCATTTCTGCTTCATTCCATTTTCGTATACACTCTTTCATTCTCTCATTACTCTTTTTACCCTCCCTGCATTCCATGTCCCGCCCGCTTCTCTTTCCCTCTTCTCTTCCTTCTTTTGTACCTATCTCGTCCCTTAACTTCACAATCGATCCTTTCAACCCTTCGATTAACGAGTCTACTCCCTCCTCTTTTTCATACATAACATGCTTCTTTTCCATTTTTTGTTTAAACCCTTTTAATTTATCTACCCCCCATACTCCCATTCTCGTGTTCCTTTCTACCCCTCTTCCCTCTCCCCCTGTGCCGCTCTTACGGACGCCACCTTTCAGTTTAGCTATTACCGGGAAGTGCTCGGACCCTATCTCATTCCCCACTTTCATACTGCCTATCATATTCCTCATTCTTTCTTCCGCCAAGATGTAGTCTATTACTGTTTCTCCCTTACCTATCTATGTGATCTGTTCTTTCTCATCTCCAATCATATTGCCATTACATATCAACCATCCTATTTCTCCTATTACGACTAGTAACCTCCTCCCCTCCAGGTCTGTCTGCTTGTGTTTGGAGCTTCTTATATAGGCATCCTTCTCTTCCCCTCTTCTTCTATATACACGAATCACCGCTATTTTGACTTTTTCAATTATAATCCTTAAACCATTGTTCCATCCTTTTCCTCCCTGTCCTACTCTGTTCTCCCTCTTACTGCCAATTCTTTCCTCACCCCTGAGACCGTGCAGCCCATCCCTATACCCTTAACGTGTTCCTTTCTTGCTTCTTGCATTGTCCACACATAACCTTCAGGTAACATCCTTTTTATCCCCTTCCAGCCCTTCTCATCCGCCCAGGTTTCACTCATCATAATCAAATCCCACTTTTCTAAATCCCGCCAAAATCCTTCATTCTTGTTTTTCAAGCCTGACATATTCTAGAAAGCTTTCTCTACATTTTTCTCTTCCCTTCCCTCACCTATCCTCCCCACTTTTCTTCCGCCTTGCTGTTTGGAAACCCTTCTGTTTGATCTCTAATTTCTTTCGCATCTTTTTTTTTCTACCTTTTTCTACTCCTATTCCGTTTTTCATCAATTCTTATAATTCTTCGTCCCAGAATCATTCCTACTCAATTATCAATAATCTGTCTCTCCTTATCAATGCCAAATCCTCTTCAATTCTTTCCCTTCTTCCTCTCAATAATTTTTTCCCCTGCATAATTTTCTTTTTCTCCTCCTCAGTGCCTATTTTCACTAGAAACACTCCTTTTTTCGTTCCTTTTGTCCATCCTATTCTCTCAACTCCTCCTACCCTTACCTGAACTCCAAGATCTCTAAACAAATTTTTGATTTCCGCTCCCCATTTTTCACTCTTCACTTTCATTCCCTCAACTACCATGTTATTTTTTATCTTCACCCTTTCTTCCCCTCCCAATCTTCTTTCAATCTCACTCAGTCTTTTCTTTAATCTTTCATTCTCATTTTGCAAGTTATAATTCCCCTTTACTATTTCCGCACTGTCTGTTTTCTTCCCCTCATTCTCTTTCCTGATTTATAAGTTGCTTACCCATTCTTCCAACTATTTTATCTCACTATTTCTCTGTTCGTCAACCTCTCTCTGTCTTTTCTCTATGCTTTCTAGTTTACCCCATACCTTGTCTTGCTCCTCTTTCCAGAGCTCATCCCACTCTTCCCACTCTTCTCTTACTTTTCTCACTTCCCCCCTTACGTCTTTCCCCTGCATATTCATATCATCCAGTCTCTTCCTTGTTTTCTCTCTAAACCCTTTTATGAGGACTTCTACTTTCTCAAACACCCCCCGAACCCCTTATCTCCTTCTGGTGTTTTTTGTTTGATCCTAACTTTCTTGTTATCCTTGTGTCTTTCTGAATCATCGTCCCCTTCCTCTCTTTCTTTTTTATCTTCCCCTTCACTATTAGTCGCACTCACCTTTTTTGCCATTCATCCAGACTCCTATTTGAGCCCCCACTAACCACGCTCAACCTTGTCACCTCTTGTTACATGTACTGCCTGCTGTTATGTGCGATCGTCCAGTAGCTTTCGCCCTCTGGCGCCCATTTGTGGACTTCGTACCGTCGGCATCTTACCTTACCCAGTGCTTCGTGACGTTTCCCGCTCCTTACTCGTCTACCTCTTGACCCCTCGCCCGGCAACTATTTTTTTTTACTTTTAACCTCAAAAACCTCACACGCTCCAATTTCCCTTTCACACATCTTATTTTTACCCTTTAAATGTTTGGTCTCACTCACCCTACTTCCTTTATACCTGAACTTCACACTCACTGCCCTTTACGCATCCACACACGCTGATTCCCTTCACCAGAGCCAAAAAACAAACACATGACACAAAAGAGTTCTCTCACTATCGCTACCGAAAGCCTAATTTATTTCTTATTATCTCTGTTCGTAGTTTATTCTTACGTTATTGTTCTGAAAAAATTCTGTTTCTATAACGCCATCGTGATCTACTGGAACTTCATTGGGGATTATATTAAAAATTATTGGAAATTTAAAAAATATTTATTTTTATTTGACCAAGTGTGTATGCCAGGTGTTCACTAATTCCGGCTAATTTCCAAAAATATTGATAACTTATTTTCATAAATGATTCTACTGATTTTTCTTTAATTAAATTGGGACCGGCTCCTGTGTCGATAATTAATCATACAGGATTTTTTAAATTGTTTGATAATAATATTATATAAGGGATGGTACTAGTAACGCTCAAGTTTATTCTTGCTGTTTTTTTCCTTTATATGTTCAGAATTAGAATTGAATGCATTTTATTCTTGATTTAGGCCTTCTTTTCAGCCACCGGTCTGAGAGGGACATTTGAGTTTTACGGATTTAATTGTTGTAGAGGATTTAATTGTCAAGGTTGTTCTTTTTCTTGATATTCATTATTATATTGTCTATTACGGCAATCATTAATTATTTGACCCGGTTCATTGCAATAGTGGCATATTATTTTATCTTGTTGTGTGAACTTAGGTTTAGACTTTGGTAATTATTCAGGTGGTTAAAGTGGTTTCAAAATTCATTTCTATTTCATTGTTGACTGCGTGCCCATCCTCTTCAAGGGAGTCTTTCTTCGTTGTATTTATTTTGAGTTCCCCGAGACCCATATCGAGAGTTATTATTTGACCAATTGTTTCGTGGTAGAAATCGATTGTTGGTTTGATTTGGAGAATAATTGAGAAGATTTTGTCTTTGATTTCAAGAATAATTAGGCAAAAATTGTCTTTGATTTTTAGACTTATTAAGAAAAAATTATTTTTGATAATTATTAGGAGAAAATTGTCTTTGAATTAGTGAAAAAAATTGATTTTTGGTTTGAAATTGATTTTGGGGTTGGTTAGAATTTGATAATTGTTGAATAGAACTTCTACATGTTGATGCCATATGTCCAATCTTCACACAAAATTGACATGATGTGATATCTTTGCGAGTAAAAATAACTTTATTAGTTTGTATTTTATTTTCTGTTATTTTATCTAGTTGAGGGTAGTTTGATCTTTTTCTTAGTTCTTTTGTTGCAGAAATTGATCTTGAGATTTCCAATGCGCTGTTAATTGTTTCTGAAAATGATAGTGATTTTTCTATTCTAGTTTTCAGTTTAGTTCTTAAACCTCTAATAAAACAATCAGTTGCTTTGCTTCTAATTCTTATATGAAATTGTCTTTCATTTTATTGACTTCTTTTGTTGTAATATTTTTATGTTTTGCTTTATACGCGTCACTGTTTTCTTTAGAAATTTCTTCTACTCTAGTTGCATAGGAAAGTACTTTTTCGTTTTCCCATTGATAAATGTTACCTAATTCTCCCTAATGTTGATAAACCGTTTTTATCGATGCGTGTATTGTTTTTAGTTTATTTATTAGTTCATCAACCGTATTTTAAGTGCATCCATATGTGCATTTTCAGGCATCCCCCGCAAGTTTACTTCCAAGAAGTTTAACTAGGTTTAATTCTACTTCTATGCCTGGTAGCATTGACCTTGCTTCTTCGCATACCTCGACAAAATGACGAAAAAGGACGTTTTTTGTTCTGTTGAATAATAGAATAACCTTCAGTGCATCTTTGAGTGAGACCTGTTGCTTAGCAGGTTGCCTACTCATGTCTGATATTTGTGGGTCAAGGTCCATTTATCAGTCTGATTTTATATTTAAGTTTGAAGTATATTTAATTCTTAGTTCCGCTATAAGAGGTTCTTGTTATGGTTGAGTTTCTTCAAATTGCTGCTGTTGAAATGGATTTGGATTGTTAAAATAATTTTCCTCGTTTAAAACGTCTTTAGGTGTATTGTCAATTATTGTTGAATTTGCTGTATTTTGATCATCGATATTTATGTTGAAGTTTGTGATAGTCAAGTCGTTCAATGTATTGTCTAAAGTTTCGTTTTGAAAGTTTTTTGAATTTGAGGAAAAAATTAAGGTTTTATCTTCAAAACTTGAGTTAATTAGGGAATCTTTATTTTGATATTTAATTTCAAAATACTAAAAAGATGTGCATAATTTTGAAAGCAGAAAAAAATTGGTAGTTATCTCTGTTATTGGTAGTTTTTAGTTTCCGCGGCCGATGCACTAAATTAATAACGATGTGCGTTACGTCCTGGGGTGCTCTCCGTGGGTGGATTTTTGTCTCGATTGCGTTTTCAATTCCTCTCTGGTTTCTGCCCTAATATTAAAGGCCTCCTAGAAGGACAAATTCAAGGAAATGTTATCAAGATCCACTTCACAGGTGGTTTTATATAGCGCAACATCTCGCTCGCAGTTAAAATAGTTTCGCAACTGTATAACTTCTGACTTACACAGATTCATGAGATCTACAATGCCCCTACCCCCTCTATGTGGTGGTAGAACTGCCCTTCCAATTGCCGAATTACTGTTGTGTATTCGATGCTTCATTTTCAAGCAGATGGTTCTGTTTAATCTTTCAAGGTCGGTGTTCGACCATTCGATGAGCCCAAAGGAGAATGCGAGGACAGGAATGGCATAGGTGTTAATTTCCCTGATCTTGTTTGCCGAGTTGAGAGAACTCTTCAGAATCAATCTGAGTCTTGTAATGAAGGCAGTCGTTAGGCTTTTCTTAACTACCGTATGCTGAATCCCCTCAGATTCGAGAATAGACAGGTATTTATATGACTCGCCCTCAGCCTTTGCCTCAATGTCATTCTCGAAATGATTCTCTGGCTTTGCGGTTCCTAATTTTCCTCTGGTGAAACGCACTGTTCTGCATTTATCCAGTCCGAACTCCATGTGGATATCATTGGAAAACTAGTTTGTGACATCAATCACTTGCTGCAGTTTCTGTTCTGAACTAGCGTATAGCTTCAAATCATCCATTATCATATAAGCTAAACCCATAAGACATGCTGTTTAGTGTTTTCTCAATGGGTTCAATGGTAAACAGAACCATAGTGCACTGATGTAGTCTCCTTAAAAGAAAACCGTCGCAATGCATATTGATCCAGTTATCCTTGATTGTTCATGATCAAAATACTTAATTCTTGTACCAGCGTCTATGGTGACTAGATCTATACTGCCCCGTGAGTTTTTACAACATCCTTTTTGTTCTTCTGTCAGGATGTCATTCTCGTCGCAGTGAGAATGTACCTCATCTGCAATGATAGCTGTAAGGCATTTATAAATTGTTGGACGACAGGCTATCGGTCAAAATTCAGAAGAATTTTGAGCGTCTGATTTTTCAGGCAACATATACGTTGTACCCTTGAGCATACAGGCTGACCTCAGATCTGGGTTTTCGATAATCTTTTGAGAACATCTTGCTATCGCAGGATGCACGCTCGTCAGGTACTTGTATCCGAAGTTGTGCACCATGTCCTGACCTGGAGCTTTCCAATTTCTTGTCCTTAATAGTAATTGAAACAAAGTACTTATATCTGAAAACCCTATCCTAATTATTCCACTTTGTTTGATGCCGGACGTGCATTTCAAAGTTTTTCTCAATACATAAGTGACACTTTTAGTTTTCCGGTTAATGCTTTTTTATCCTCTGCTAATTCGTTACGCAGTTTTTATTTAGTTCAATTTTCTCATGCCAATCAAATCAAAATTCCGCGAAGAAAATTTGTGAAATTCTAAAAATTAGTTAAGCTTTTACAATTTTGATTCAGAGAGGCAATAAAGTATCTTTTGCATGAGAAAAAAAACTATAAAATGAATATAAACTTCTTCAAAGATTCAAGATTATCCTTATTCAAGGCCAATCATTTTTACACAGTTTGCTATATAATTGCAATCTGCTATGGAAAATTAGAAAAATGCACAACCGAAACAAATTTTGAAAATCGAAAGCAGAACTCTGTTGAAAAGTAGCGGTTGACTACCCTGAATATGCGGAAATAATTTTGAGCCCATTGAATCCTTGTAATTTTAACATTGTAAAATTTTAATTAAATTTTGTTTCAAGCAATCTTACAATTTACTATTTAAAATTTACAATTTCGCAATAAGACTTTCGTATTGTGTGAATGAAGTAAACAATGTCACACCATCGCGTCGTTTCATTAATTTTTTCGATTTTTCTCGTTTTCCATTTTACTAACCATTTTTTAATCATTATGCACAGATTGTACAGTCCTAAGTAAAATTCCATAGCCGGCTAAGCATGGGTAAAGTGTCCCAGCTTGTTTATGTTCATATTTTAGGGGTAAGTTTCTACTACTATACGACTAATTTACTCAAAGTTCCAACTTCAAAAAATTGTTTTACAAAACTTATAACCAAATTTTTTAAAATAAAAAAATTGGAATTTGTCAAAATTGGCTCAACCGATTTTGATGACTCAAATATATGTTATATAGGGTATTAAGACAACTACAAAGAAAAATTAGCAATCAGCTCCTTCTACGAGAAGGGATTAAAAAAGTTATTGTAATTTTTTAACAATTTTTTTCTAATAAATTCTTGGTGCCTACACCGCGATTTTTTCGATGATATACTCATGTCCAATGTAACTAGACATGTTTTTTGGGATAGATCAAGGGATTACTTCATATTTGAAAAAATAACAATTAAACTATGGCCCCTAATGTGCGTGTAATTCCATGAAAATGGGGGGGGGGGGCAATTTCATTTTTAGCTTATAAATCAATAAGGTAAGTATCACGCGATTCATAACGTTTTGTGTATATAATTTACTGAGAATATCAGCAGGCCTTGCGACTATCGACAAGTACCTCGCGTGTGATGAGTAAAAAATATGGTTGCTATATGGGAACAGTAGCCAACTGTTCTTCGACCGTTGGTACATTCACAAGAATATCTTCCAATTCCTGCAATACTCACACTGGTTGGTCTGTAATCAATGAAATATCTATAGAATTTTAGACTTATGTGCCTTGACTGTACCTTGATCTTTAGAACATTTGCCTGCTTTTTCACGAATTGCAAAATGGTGGACCCATTCTCATTCATAATTTCGGCCAAGTACGAAACTGTTCGTGAGAGTTGATAGGAAACCGTAAATAAAATTTTCAGGTCTGACTCTGTCATCTAAGAAAATTCAAGAATGTCGTAGGATGAGACACTTTGAAACATAAGCTTTTTGCGAAACCAGCCGTTTTCCTCAGCTTTGTTAGCTAAAGTGTTTTCGACATCAAATTAATGTTTCATTCTCGTTATCATTTCTTCTAAAAGCACTGCATCTGATTATAACGCTTTTTCAATTTGATTGTGCATAAATGCTGCAATTTTAAAATGCACCCCAACCTGCGGAAGTAGTTTGTAATCTATTACATGATCTAGCAATCGATATCTTTGTTTAATTATTCCATGGAGAGACTCCACTGCAAAGATGTAAAGATGTATTTTTTCTTCAGATAAAGAAAAGTCTTCAACTTTGTCAAGAATAAAAATGTCACACTCAATACTTGAAGTTTCAAGTAATTCGCATAGCTCTCAGACTTTTACTTTCGCGAAATTCGAACAGACCCGTAAGCGACCTAATTCTTTGTCAAAGAACCGACTTTTTATTAAATGTGCTCGGCAGCAATGGCTACCATCCAGAATATAAATCCTTTTTTCAACATAGGATTGTATGGATTAACCGCACTAAAGCCAACGTTAAAGAGTGAGCTCGTGCTTGACCGAAATGATGAATGAGAATATGTCTATCAATTTCCAATTTATGAAAGAACAGGCAAATATCATAAAGGTCCAGGTACAGTCAAGACACATTAGTCGGAAATCATGTAGGTATTTCTACATAATGGTCGAAGAAAAGTAAGCTGTCTGTGTACCAGATTTCCCCTTGAAAGAGCAGTTTATTATTTTTTCCACATATCCCTGCTTGGGACGCAGAGCCGGAAAGTCTTAGTAAGGTTGAAGCATTTTATTATTTTATCTTGCCTCGTTGCTAGAATTGGCAGTGTGCTGATATCGCATAGGAGCCTAGTGTGTCTAGTCCCCCGAGTCCATCTATTTGCTCTTATCAGGCGGCCTATTGCGGGCACCGTCCTAGCAGATATCGCAACATATAGGGGTTTTTTACAGAGCATGAATCCTATCGCTGATGTTGACGTATTCCTCATTGCTCGTGTAACACCCCTTAAAGCCAGAATTTGTAATCGTCGCAGCCTGTTCTGCATCGTTTTAATTTTTACCCGTGGCCACCAGACTACGGCCGCGTATGGGAACATTGGTTTAAGAATAGAGGAATAGAGCTGTGTTAGAATTTCAGGCCCTAGAACCCACGTCAAACCAAAGGATCTTCTGCACATGCAAAATATTATGACAAACTTCCTGCATTGGGTATCAAGATGCTTCATCCTGTTCTATTTGCTGTCTAGGACTACCCCCAGATATTTAATCATGCCTGAGATCTTCAGTCTCCCATCACAAAATGCAGAGTCATCAACATTCGACCAGGCTGGTATTTTCTAGATTTACCGAGAGCGCTGAGCTGTCACACCAGACATCTACGAAGTCTAGCACCGACCTTGTGAGATCCATCAAAGTTTCTAGATGAGCGCCCGTGACTAGGTTTACAAACTCATCCGCTTATCTCTGGGTATAATACCCTTCCTCATTTAGCCTACTTAGAAGATCGTCCACTACAATGCACCACAGGAGGGTTGACAGCACACCTCACTCCGGACATCTCCGCGGCGCTATTCCTTTAACTAGGCCTTCGCCTTATCTGGCATCAAATCGCTTCCGGCGTAGCATGCTTCCTATCTAGCTTACCAGCTGGTCTGGCACGCCATACGTTGAAGCCTCTCGACAGATGACTCCTGGAGGGGTATTGCTGAAGGCACTTTTATAAGAGCGCTGGATAGAAGCCGTCTGCCCCTGGTGATTTGAAGGGGAAGAATGACCCAACGACCTAGTCTATCTTCTAGATATGAACGACCTTGGTGCCGAAAATTCACTCAGCCTTCTCACTGTCTTGGCCCCTGGCTTCAACCTGTCGGTCGGTTTGAATTCGCTGAAAACCCGGAAAGTGGACTTTTATCAGGTGATTCAGCGTTGTGGAGCCTCGCTGTGTCCGGAATGTTCTTTGATTCCTCGCAGAAGCCCCGCCAATCTTTCTGTTTATAAATTCTTATATTTTATTGTATTCATGCTGAGCAGTCTTATAGATGTCCCAGCCTGGAGGCAATTTAGTTCTGTTTGCTCTGTTGCACAACGCTCCAGTTTTTTCACGGAGTTTTTCCAGTTGGATGTTCTACCATTCTGCTAGTTTCCAAGACTGCTTGTAGGGCAATTGTTTTTATATGATGTGGTCAGAGCTCCTCATAAAATATTCGCAACGTGCCCGCTAGGTATTTAATTAAATGTTTTTCACTGCCGTTGATGTTAGTGCTCCCCCACACTGTATGGTAGGAGTTTGCAATAAGATTGGTAAATCGCAGTGAAAAGTCGACTTCCGACTTGTTGATCGACTTATTACGCGTCGACTTTCAAAGTAGATTAACCGATGAAAAAGGCGCCTTTTTCTACTTTTTTTCGACTTTTTCGCCCAAACTTAAATTTAATTTACTTAAAATAACCTAATTTCAACTTAAATTGCTTAAAATTACTTTAAATTACTCTAAAAATTTCTTTCAACGTACAAAACAATCAGAAGCTAACAAGAGAAGAGGAAAGAGGAAAGTACATAAATAGACATTTATGAAATACTCATAAACAAATATATTATTCAAATCATTATTTTGATACATATGGTGTATTTTTATAGCCTTCAGGCTGACTTGCATAGATTAACATAAATAGATAAGGGCCGGATGTGAATTCAGATTGAAAAATCGATAGCAAAGATAGATGTTGATAGATCTAGGATACTATGAGATAGAGAAGAGGAGATTCGAAAAGATAGACGAGAGTTTAGATTAACAGAGATGGAAAAAAATGCATAAAGGATGAGATGAGATACAAAAGAGGGTACTGAAAAAGATAAACATGAATTTACGTTGAAACATAGATAGAAGAAGGTAAACGTTGATAAATGTATGATATTATGAGATAGAGAAAAGGACATTAAAAAAGGTGGACGAGAATTTATTTTGACAAAGAGATAGAAAAATATTGACGTTGATAGACAAAGGATAGGATGAGATAGAGACAAGGGAATTGAGAAAGATAGATATATATTTAGATTGACAAAGATATAGAATAGGATGTATTTTGTCTATCTCTTTCTATCATAAAGATTCAAAATTATTCAAAAAGATAAGATCCCTTTTTTTTACTTCCAGCAGGGTATCTGAGAGATAGAGGAGAGGGTATTGAAAAAGATAGACAAAAATTTTGGTTGACTGAAAGATAGTAAAAGATTGACGTTGATAACGGTAGGGTAACGTGAGTTAAAAAAATGAGATTGAAAAAGAAAGACGGGAATTAAGATTGACAGTGAGATAGAAGAAGATTGACGTGGATTAATAAAGGATAGAATGTGATGAGAAATCCGGTATTGAGAAAGATAGATGTGAAATTCAAGTCTGTAGGTATATAAGCATGGAAATCACGTTGTCTTTCTGGTACGTGGTCAATGTCAAATTAACTGTTTAACTTTTCGATGATTCCCCAATTTTGAGGGATAGAAAATGATAAAAGTGCTTATCGCAGACGATAGAAAAAAAGATGGACAAATATTCAAATTTAAATTAAAGAGATAGAATGAAGTAAAGAAACAGATAAGGGTCCTGGGTTACGAAAGATAGGGAAAGAGACTGAAAAAGATTGAAATTCGTAATAGATAGATAGACTAAGGGATCGAAAAAGATAAGAGTCCTTGGCCACTAAGGATAGATAAAAAGATAGAAAATTATTGAGATTGGTTATAAGAAAAGATAGCGAGAGATAGAATAGTTTTATTATTTCCTATCCCGCAATTTCAATCTTCTTCAATCTATTTACTTCCAACAGGGGTATTAGTATTTTGAACAAAAGAAGGGTTTTGAATAACATATAAAGTGAAAACTCGACAATTTGAAATGCTTTTTGGCAGTAAAAAACTTCGAATTATCAAAAACAAAAGTGTAAATACTACTAACGTATGTAATACGATTCTACGTTCGCGGGCAGGCCGCTGGCAAGAACAGATGCAGCCTTGCACGGAATTGGTTGGCGCTATGTGTTCATGCGCGTCATGTGCGGAGGGCTTCAGTGAGCCGTATCGCACAGCAGTAGCTGAAGAGCCAACTGCAAATCTATTTTGAATTTGGCGCTCGACGCATAGTGGGAAATTCGGCAAAATTTTATGTCAAAATTGTAAATCTCGGGATTGGAGCAAGATAAAGCAACCAAATTTTTACGGCAAGTAGTTTAGGGGAGGAGTATTGGAGAAAAAATTGTCCGGAGACGTTAAAAAATTGTCTTGACCTTGAAAGAAGGTCTCAGATTTGCGATTTTCAAACAAATTTTCAGTTTTTCATTTTTTTGAAGGTTATACAATTTTTTTTCAATCACATGATACAAGTTTTTGATGTACTTTTTTACGCAGAATACTATGAAGCTATTCGTTTTTTTATAGAAGCCACTCAAAAAATTCTGGGAGCGGATAAACATTGAAAAAACTGGTTTTTCGTTTATAATGCTTTCCATTAAGGTTCTACGACAAAACAAAGACCACCATCGTGCTCTACATGAAAAAATACATTCAGAACATATGTTACGTGTTTTAAAATAACGTTAGATTCGAGAGAATCGAGAAGATTCTAGAGGAAATCACCTGCCTCTGGCTTAGTTAGGTATAGCAAATCATCTGGTCTGATAACCAAACTTATAATTTTATTTTCAAAATATTATTATTAAAATTTATAAAAATCTGAAATTCTACATCTGTAAATTTGTATAACTCAACAGTATCCTTGTCAATCTTTGTCCTCAGAAACATCACTGAAGAATAAAATCACGATGGTGGTCGCCTTTGTCGTAGAACCTGAATGAAAAGCACTATAAGCGAAAAACCAGTTTTTGCAATGTTCATCCACTCCCAGAATTTTTCCCGTGGGCTCTATAAGAAAACCAATAATTCCATCGTATTCAGCCTAAGAAAATACACCAAAAACGTGTATCATGTGATTGAAAAACAAATTTTATAACCTTCAAAAAATATGAAAAACTGAAAATTTGATTAGAAATCGCGAATTTGCGACCTTCTTTCGAAGTCAAAAAAAATTTTTGAAGTGTACGGACTATTTTTCATCTGATCCTCATCTCCTCACCTACTTGCCGTAAAAGTTTCATCGCTCTATCTAGGTCCGATCCCGAGATTTGCGATGTTGACACGACATTTTGCCGAATTTTCCACTGTGCGGCGGCAAGCAACATAGCCCAAAAACATAGGAATGCTTTTATCCTGACAGTGCTGAATTAGAGCCTCCACCTGTTTAGAAGGCGAGAGCTACACAGCATCGCCCGGGAAATAAGACGAGGTGATGAACACCTCTAGCTTTTCTCTGCTTCTGCCCCTGAGTCTTACAACAATAACGGTGAGGTCCCTGGAGCACAGCTTAGGAACCGAAACCGCATCTATACATGAGAGGCTAGGTTGTACACATAGGCGGGTCATCGTATTAGTGCTCCTCGCTAGTCACCGCACCAGTGCATTAATCTGTCGGTTCACATATACTCTAGCCGTTCTCCACTCTTCTACCGTTCACCGCTACCCCATTTTTCTCGAACTTCCCTGCCTAAATTACCCCCTCGAGCATGAAAAAGCAATATGATCATTGATCATAACTTTGCGGAATATGGGTCAAAAGAATTGAAAAAAAAACTCTTCTTAGATGAGAGGATTTCGCACCTAATTTTTGGTTAAGCACTCAAAGTTCAGCCATGCACGGCAATATATGCCGTACCTGGCAATTAACAAAATTCCTTAACTGAACAAATATTTGCCACCCATGTCCCACAACCGTGCACCTACAAGAAGCACCCATCGCAAATCATCTTGGCAGTTTGTAGAGCTCTCGTAAAAAAATTTCCACTTAATACATATTTCATAGAAAATTAATTTCGGGTCGAAGTGTCAAGTTATTGAAATTGTTTCCTAACAGGGGCGCGTTAGAAACTTCATCGTGGGGACGTTAAATCTGCAAATACGCTATCCAACGAGTAAACCCGTGGATTAAAATTACTGGTTAAATTTTCGGAATAACCGGGTTTCTGGGCACCAGAAAATTTATTACGTTAAAAGTTGTGCGAGAAGGCCGTTAGAAAATCGCCCCCCCCCCCAATTTTAATCTGCAACCAACATAAACGCCTTAGGCAATTTCACAGTGGAATCTCAAAAATTCGGAGAAATTGCCTATTGAAGGTAGTATTTGTAATAACGGGAAGAAGAACAATAAAGAGACATGTGTGTGCTGCGACTGTGTGAAAAAGGACTAGAGTTGTCTCAACGACAATGGAATAGAAATCCACTAGATATCGGCTTTTTAGAACAAGGGAAAGCTAAGGGCTATCCCAGGACCATTATCTGCCATTTTGCTATTAGTGAGAAAAATAATATTAGCGACGGCACTCAGTGAGTACTGTATCCTTCCAATTCATACTACGAATTATGAAACCTTGAAATGTGCACAATTTTATTGAAATTCTGAGGGATAAAGTGATGTTTGTGAAAACGGTAAAAATCACAATCTGTATTTAATTTCCTACTCTGGGGATAACTGCGATGACTCTGGAATGAGAATAATTGAATAAAGTCCCATAAAAATAATAAACAAAGCCTGATATTGGGGTTCGTTCAGTTTGTGTAGCCTCCGCAACTCATTGGATATTTTGAGTAGAATTGAAAATTTAGGAAATTGAACCAGTCATAAATAAATACAGAAATAAATTCTCGGGTTATGACAAACTGATGGTGGCAGCAGTGGCGATAGTATTGAATGCGCTATTGCCACCGACTCCGCTATTAGTAACTACCTGTTACCAGCGAACATAATTATAATTCTTTGTACAACAAATTTATCCTTTTCGTAATTGTTTCCGTCGTTTGGCAGAAATAATTATTTAAGAGCAAAATAGTCCTTTCAACCGTTTGACTGAAACTAATGTTTGTTGAAATTTGTTATAGCTGATTGCCCGAGCAATGTTATGAATAAAATTCCTGAAGAAGCTGATATGTTCAATTAACAGATTACTATTACGTATAACCTTGGTTTGAGAAAATAATTCCCTTCAGTCGTTTGACCAGAGGTAATTTGTCTCGAAGAAAATTGTTATCAGCCGTTTGGCCAAAAATAATTTTCCTACAGAAATAATTTTATCAACCGTTTGGCCAAAGAAGAGACTTTTTTCGAGAAACACGTTTTAGGGCGCTGAGAGTGGACTAATTCTTTCTGCTGTTGGGCAAAGGAGTTTGATTGCGACCTAGTTGAATAAAAGTTAATTTTTGTGATCATCTATAATTGTCTCAGCCGTTTGGCCAAAGCAATGATTTAAAATTGGCAAATATTATTATCAGTCATTTTTACGAATTTAAGATTTCCTTAACATTTCCTTCAGCCGTTGGGCCAAAGCGATGTTTTTCGAATTAAATAAGAAAAAATTATGATCAGCCGTTTGGCCGATATTAATTCTCGAAGGAAATAATCATTATCAGCTGTTTGGCCAAAACTACTCCCTTGGGAAACATGTCTTCAAAATCTGAAAGTGAATCAACTACTCTGCCGTTTGGCAAGAAAAATTGGTTCACTATCAAAAGCAATCAAAGAAACCCTGCCTGAAATCCTTCAAAACAGAAACAAAATGCTTTCGGTTTATTTAATTTGGAATAGAAATCAGAACCGATTCCTATTTTGAATTAAAGCTGAAAACTGGTTATCAAATTAAGCTTGCAGAAATAAATGAATTGCGGAGTGCCTTGGTACTTCATCACTTAATGTTAAATAAAATGTCAAAAATAGGCTAACCCGACACTGAAGTGCTAGGGAATTTTTAGGGTCCAAATTGGAATGACGAATGAACAGTTCTCAAAAGAGGTCAATATTGATATTACTGTAAAATTAATCAATGTAGAAATTCCTTTTTTTGAAAGAAATAGGAAACTTATTGTGATATATTTTTACTTGGTAATTTAAAATAAAGGCATATTACTTGAAAGAATAAATCTAATTCCGGTGTGGTATCGCTTCCCTCTTATGTAACCACAGTTAAAAGAAGAAGAAAATAGGAATCTCCGAGTCCCTAAACTGGAATATGAAAAACAACGTGAATATCAATCAAATCAATAATTGACATTTAGTCATTTTACTTGGCTACCTACGCATTATAGCCCTCACAATCAAGACATTATCGCCGCGGAATTCGCCGGGAAATTTTCAGGTGCTCAACCGAAAAAGAGAATTGTCGATTGTCATAGAAGTTAGAAAATGAAGCCATTGCAGCTTAATCAATGTAGAAATTCCTTCTTAAAAAAAGGGAACTGATTCCAAAAATAAATAAATTCCGGTGTGGTATCGCTTCCCTCTTGTGTAGGTATACTTGAAAAAAATTAATAGGAAGCTTAAAATCCCTAAATTGGAATAAGAAGAACAACGAGAATATCAATCCAATTAATAACTGATATTCAGTAATAGAATCTTTTCTAAATTCATGAATAAAGTTCCACCTGAAATAAAACAGAAGTCATGAGATCTTATTTTTGGGTGCTCTCAAATTATAAAATTATGTGGTTCATCTGCGCTGACTCGAACTGAACGCTTTAGCGAAGGGAAGGTCTGCTTCTACGTTTGAGCATTGTGTTTCTGTTCATAAAAAGTGAAGGCGAGATTTTAGGATATTACATGGAATATTAAACAATCTTTAGTAACTCTCTCGCGCGACCTTGAACAGGATACGCAGATTTTGAGTAAAAACAAATGTAATGAATACAATTTTGGGCTTGCTTTAGGGGCACTGAAAAGTGTAAGAATTGAAATGTTTGATAATAATTAAGTCATGAGCGCAAGTAGTCGAACTTAAAATGCCCTCCTTTTGTCATGAAACTACACAGTATCAGGAGCCATTAACGTTCATTTCTGAAAGCGAATTATTGGTAGAGTTGACAATACATCCAACACCATACACGATTTTGGGCCACTGAACATCAAATCAGTGGGAACTGTAAATTTAAACTTGAATAATGAGGTTATCAAATGCGAGATCATATCTATCAGGGCTCCCATAGAGCACATAGAAAGAATTTTAGAAATGACAGCTATTGAACGTCTGGGCATCTAAACTTTGCGCGGAGAGAACACTTAGTTTTCAGTTGTTCTTTTTTTTCTCTATCTCTCTTGAACTCTTGTTCAAGCATTAATTCAGTTAAGAATCAGGTTCGAATTTCAAGTCATAATATTTGAGAATAGTTATTTCAAAATTTTGTTACTTGAAAAGAGATATTGTCTCGAGCAACTTCTCTGCCGGTTGCTGAAATCATAAGAATACCGGGTCTAATTTCACATAATTACCTGTAAATAAATGTGTTAGACAATGTTTTAGAAAAAATAATTTCCAGAAAAAAAAGTGACTACGACAGAATTTCTTGTGACTAAGTGGCTAGGACCCTAATCTAAACCATCGATCTGAGCACTAATGGCGTAAATGACTCAACGGAAGAGAATAAACAAATTGGTGACCTTGGCGATCAAGACCTATATAATCAAAGCATCGCCAATACATTAAGTGCAGCCGTGCCTAACTTACGTTTTGCAAACCCTGGCGTAAACATGGATGCGAGCTTAGTCAAGAACACCCTCTTAGAAAACATGACGATGCAAACTAGCACTTACCATATTCCTGATTTTTATGGAAAAACACCACTATTAAAAGAGTTTATTTAGGACGCATGCAACGGAGCGGTGTTCATAACACCAGCAATCGAATGATTTAATTTATATAATCATCTCGGGGAATTAGGGCTACAAAGTTAAGTCCCTGTTTTTGGGGAACAGGTATTAAATGTTGAAATTGATCGACTTCTAGCACAGGTATTATGGTGAAATATAGTAACTTACCGTCATATATGATTATTCTGATTTCGCTTATATCAATAGTGTACTGGTAATTTGTATACTTAGAAGGGATTAAGTATTTCACGCTACACATAGTGTTTTGATATGAATAAATCCTGGTTGTTATTAATAATTTGATTTTTCATATTATTGAAAATTTCACTGTTTTCTTTACTATGTGCCATCATTACATTGACCCCGTATGAAACTGAATTTAATTAGGTTTTGATTATCCTTGTTTAATTTGAAATGCTGTTCACGTGGACTCTATTGTCTTTGTATAATTTGTCAATTTCTGAATTGATGTATTTTAAGTTTTTCAAGAATTCCTTGAAGATTTCCTTTTCGTCCTTAATCTTTTTGCGGTGGGTTAATTAACATCATTTGCTTGTTCTCCCTTACCAGTGCTTCTAGGTAGTGTAGAGCTTCTCAGTTTCTGAGTCATAATTATTAGTAGGCGCCGGGCGCTAGGTTGATCTCCGGTAGATTACTCTGATTGGTTACACGGCATCGAGCGCGGTCTGCCGTACAGAAGCTCTGCGTCCGGCTGAGTAAACTTCTTATTTTCTTAAGACGTGTACGAGGCATAACCTCAAAGTGAAGTATTGCATATAATTTGGATGAATACGAGTATCACTTTTTTTACACACTTGCATATGTAATTTTTTATTGGAAATGAGATATTTGGTGTTTCCGATTTTATATTTTTTGTACATTTACTTTATCATTCGTGTAAAAACTTATGTTTTAATGAACCTTCCACGAATTGTATTTACTGTAGAGAATATTTTTCGCAATAAAATATGTCGCGCGTTAATGACAAAGATTAAATCTAAAATAAATTATATTCCAGATAAAAATATGCGCGCATGATGCCACGCACGGTGCAGGCACTATTGCGAATAAATCGTCACGCGTGTCACGCAGATCACCAAACAGATGTGTCCGCATATGCGTCACATATGCGTCGCACGTCGTGCGAGCTGCACACG
Organism: Andricus grossulariae; assembly: GCA_011634705.1. Classification (NCBI taxonomy): domain Eukaryota; kingdom Metazoa; phylum Arthropoda; class Insecta; order Hymenoptera; family Cynipidae; genus Andricus; species Andricus grossulariae. The sequence goes on along the minus strand of JAABKJ010000755.1, from coordinate 46,393,096 downwards.
TGTCGATGAAGTGCATGCCCTCTATGACTAGCGTAAAATATTGGAAATAATAATGAATTTTACAATCATAAGAAACTTGCGAAATAAATAAGAACATAAGTTTGATTAAAATACAATGCTTTTTGAATCCAAAAATAAAGAAAACAATGTGTACTCATTTTGAGCAAAAGTCGAGAAGGAAAGTGCTTCTGTAACAATTGTTTTTTTTCCCGGATTTTATTATACTCACTGTCATTCTTTAAATACTGATTAGTGGAGACTGCAATTTTCAATTCTTGAAATTCCAAAAAAGTTTCCTCTGCCAGATTTTGGTCTTTGTGACCTTCCAAACTTTTTCCATATTTATCAGTAGACGTCAAGATAGTCTATTCTTTCTTTCTACAAGGGTATCCTAAAACTGTAAATGATTTGATGATTTTTTATGTTTTTCATATAAACACGTAGAAAAAGTAAGATTTTTTAACCTGCCTGTTCATTTTCTGATATTTAAAAGAAAAAATATATTTATACTGTTCTTTACTTACCAATTTCTTTAACAAAATTCGTGGCACGAAAACATTAATTAGGGCTCAAATATACGAAAAACAATATCGCAATGATCGAGTTCTTTGAAATGTTATAACAACTGGAAAAGCACTAGCGTACACCACAACATGACGCTCACATAACCTCACTGACGGCAACGTCTGCAGCGATGTTCGGTGAACCGTGAAGTTTGTCAACTCTGCCTATGTACAATACAGGTATAAATATAATTTGAAATAAGATAAATACATCAATAATATAAAATAAGATATTATCTTGATTCAACTGAATCGAATTTGTTCAATAAAAATATTATTGACATATTTATATTTATTCAGCAACGACTACGACGAAATGTGAGTGATGGATGAATGAGCTTCATTGTGCACGCACGCATTTACCCATCACTTTATCGCGGATTGTGCTTGCCATTTGCGTGCGATATGGGTCGCATCGTGCGACTCGCACGCGTGCTTGAAGCGTGCGTCGCACGATTGTTATCTGGGAGTGAATTTTCATTTTCCAAATGAACAAATATCTTTTCTCACTGCTGTAAAAAGAAAGCTTTTCATTGTTTTTCTTTATTACGTTTTACATGTATTGTTATAATTAATAAGATTACACGAGTGACATAAAATTGAGCTTATAATTGACAATTCGATATTTGAGTTTCTCTTTGTTGAAAAAAAAAACAAGCAATACGGAACAGTAATTGATTATCAATGTAATGCACGAGATTTCACAGGTTACGTTAAAAGTGAGGTGAAATATTTGTCACTTTGACGCTTTGTTTACATTTTTCTAAGAATCGAACATTCCATAGCTAATGTTCGATTTTTATGTTTTACATACCTTTAAGCTCGGGTTTATAACGAAATGATCCAATATGAATCACTTTTGTATACATGTAATGTACACTAGGTACATAAAACGATTTTAGAGATGGATTTTTAACCTCACCGACGCGCGACAATGCTCGGAGTTTGTCAGCTGCATTCTTCTCAACGCATTCGAGCGTGACCGCGCTTAGAGTGGGGGTTCATGGCTTCTTGGAATTATATTCTCCTACAGCCCCGAAAGCGGCAATGCTCGGAGCTTTGACTGTAAGTTATGTTAATATGGTTCATATGTGTTACTGCAATAATTATAAGATCCATGATAATACAGTATTTTATTATCACTATAGAAAATTTAATGTACTTAATATCCGATTAAAATATCAAAGTTTGTCTAAACATAGTGAATCAAAATTTTAAATTGGAAAAAAATCTTATTTTGACTAACGGTGTGTGTAATGTGTATTAAAATTAAAGTTAAAAAGTTCTTTTGGGAATTTTTATTATAATTTTTTTCTCGAGGTTTTCTCCTCTAGATCCGTGATTTTCTGCGATAACAGGGGCACCCCTTGTAGGATATATCACGGTCTTGGTTGATCAGAAGCTATCAGTCGATAGTTTCAAGATCAGTATTTCTAAAACTGGAACTAAAGAGAAAACCAAAGAGTTTGCATTCGCATGCGATTTTCAGCAATTTCGTTAACCTTTGACTTATTTTATTTTGAGACTGACTCACTAATTTTCAGCTCGATAGTTTTAAAAACATTATTTTCAGATCCGCAACTGAAGAGAATACCAACGAGTTGTAATTTGCATGCGATTTTCAATAATTGTATTAATCTTGTTATTTTATTTTACGACTGACCGAACTAATTTTCAGGCCAATAGTTTTAAGAACAACATTTCCAGAACTGCAGCCAAATAGAAATCCTAAATACCTAATTGTTTATGTTATACGAGCAATATTAATTAATTCTAAAATTTAATTAAATTTAGAAGCTTCGTGGTGAACAAAAGTATACATTTTTCCGTCTATATTAATAGCGTATATACATATATTTTATGCAGTTTTTAGGTCCAAAAATGTTTATCTCGTTGATCTATTTTTTATTTTTCACTTTAGGGAAGCATATAAGATTTTATTCTTTATCTTTTATACAATTTCACTTCTAGATTTGTTATGTAATCAACTAAGTCTGTGATATATCCTACAAGAGGTGCCCCTGCTATCGCAGAAAAAAAACGGATCTAGAGGAGAAAACCTCGACAAAAAATTATAATAAAAATTCCAAAAAGAACTTTTAAGCTTCAATTTTAATACACATTATACACGCCGATAGTCAAAATAAGATTTTTTTCAAATTTGAAAATTGGATTTACTATTTTTAGACAAACTTTGAAATTTTCATCGGATATTAGGTACATTACATTTTCCATAGTAATAATAATAAAATACTTTAGTATCATGGAACTTATAGTTATTGCAGTAACATATATGAACCATATTAATATAAATTATTATAATTTCTCGACTTGAAAATGAATTTGAAGCATTTAAAATAAGCGCCCGTATTACGGTCAACAACGTGACTTTCTCCTTCCAACGCAACGCTTGCGCAGTTGAAAAAATCGCGGTCTATTAGCATCACGGACTGGCCACCAGTGATGTCAATGTGGGCGCCTTTTGCTACTGCGCTTGCGTTCGGGCCGCGCACTGGTTGGCCGCAGTTAGCGTGCAATTCAAAATTGGAATTGAAAACAATTCTTATATTTTAAATAAATATTTATTGAAAAATGTATATAAATTGTACAGCTTCTAATTTTAGACTAGAATAAAATTTATAACACATATATTTATTAAATAACAGTATATTTTCTTTTAATTCCGAAGAATAACTTATACTTCACATAACATCTAATTTCAGAAGAAATTTGTTGAAAAAGTAATTCAAAATTATCTTTTATAGTGTTTTTTATATTTTGTTATGTATTCTCATAAGAATTTATTTTCATTCTAATTTTGAATTGCGTGCCAACTGCGGCCCGAACGCAAGCGCAGTAGAAAAAGGCGCCAACATTGGCATAACTGCTGACCACCTAGTCGGCGAAGTGACTGGGTCGACTGCTGGGCTACGACATACACATACATACGTACTGTACCTTTGCTTCGTCTATTCTTTGTTCATAATTATTCTGAGTTGACGCAGGCAGATGCTCCTTGTCGTTGAATAACCACTGTTTATGCCTAGATTTTTTCTTTTTTTGTTGTTTTTGTCCGTCCATGACTCGATAAACTTCTTGACTCGTTAGAATGAAGTTTGCTGAACTTCAGTGCACTTTAATATAAACCGAAACCAGAATTTTTTCTCGCAGCCAGTTTCAAGTCCATATGTTTGTTTTTATACAGTTTTCCTCTGGATATGATCACACGTCAGAAATTTTCTAGTCTCCTCTCTGCGGTCACCAGAATTGGGTTGGATTAAACTCAAGGCATCTAACAGGCTGTTTACGCCAACTGTGCAGGCGTTGCATAGCAAAGCTGCGCTGTTAATAAAGCATTTTACCTATCGGAAAGTTTACTGCTAATGTGCAATGTACTTTCTGTTGTACCCAGTTTTTGCGATCATTTTGCTCGTTGAACACAGTGAAAACAGTTTTATTTAACTTATAAACATTTGTGACAAGTTATTGAAAAAAATTTCAAAGTGAAAATGAATTTCAATGAAAAAGGAAGTAAGGGAGCGTTTATGATTTGTATGTTAAAGTGATAGTCGTACCAAAACACACAACGGACTTAACCTCTTCTACTTCATACGTTTCCCGAAACCTTGTTTATCATACAGAAGTGGTCGTATTAGGAAAGAAGACTTCAAGGGACATTTTAAAGAATGTAATAATTGCTTGAAATGTAAAACCTCTCAATTTCGCCTCCTTTCAACTTAACTATGATCCATCATCAATTTGTGGATCAATGTCCTTTCTTTTTTCTATGCATTCCTTTACTCTGAAATTATATCGTTAAATATACATTAACTTATATTATGACAACTTATAATAGTAAATTACAGTAACAATAATACTGTTGCATGCAAGCACGAAAAGTTCACTTTTGCTTGTAATACGTTTTCAATGTATTATGAACTTTATTTATTTGCAATATTTTTGCATATTATCAATTTTTTAATTTCATTCAATTCATATTTTTGACTGAAATTAAAAAATGTAAGAATATACTTCCAAATTATATATTCTTTTGTAACAGATTTGGCATTTTCCGAAAATTTCGAGTTTGTAACACAATACTATACAAGAACTATTTTCTATCATTTTCTTTCAGAAACACCACCAATTTTATTTTAAAACAATTACAAGGCTCAAATCCTAGCTTTCACCTTTAATCTTTATTGCAATCACAATAATATAATTAAAATTTAATAATATGCGAAACTTAACCTGCAAACGTGTTTACAAGTTCAGTTTTTTTTACCACTATTAGGTTGCTTCCGACTAGGGTTGTAAGGTTTCCTGAAACTTTGACCACATGAAAAGTTTCATGAAACTTTGGAAACGTTTCAAAGTTTCCAAAGTTTCAAACATTATAGCGGGAAAATTCAAAATATGAAAAATACTATTAGGTATTAAATATAAACATTTAATAGTATCCTTTGTGTTCCAAAGCTAATCGATTTAACGAATTCAAATAAATAAATCACATATTAATTGCTGATAAAATGAAATTTTAGAAATATTTTATTTGAAAAATTTGAAAAGTGATTTCAATAAAACGAAAATAAATTTTGTACTACACACATATTTAGTTTTTATAATGTGTCATTTTTAAAACGATTTCTTCCAAAATGTAGAAACTTGGAATGGAAATGAATAAAATAACATCCTGCTATTTCATTAAACTATCAGGTTTACTTTTATAAATTGTTTCCTTTCAAAAACATGCTTTAATTTTTATCAGTGCTATATCTCTCAATATTTTAAATAAATATTTGATATAGAAACACATATTTGCATAAGAAATATCAGCTAGATGAGGATTGGGAGTACACGTTTCTCTACTCATTTCTTGTTTAACTACTGCCCGGTACTTTTTGCATAAATCTTTCATATGAAGAATCATTCTCGTAGTATTTCTTAGATACGTCCATGTGTAAAAATTGCATTTAACTTTTACAACAGGTCCTTCAGTAACGTGCTGCGTAAAGTACTTGCGTACACAGTGCTTGTAATGAACCATATTTCAAATCATAAACGGTAACCCGGTAGTTCGGTACTCGGTAATCTCGTCTGTACTCGTATTTGTTCAAGCTTTCAAGTTTCAGCACGATTATTCCATTGAACAACGCCATTGTATTACCTAACCTCAAACTGACATGAGTGCGCAAGCGCATACGTGTTTGTGAAACTTTCAAACGTTTCAGAAACTTTGGTCCCATGAAACTTTCATTGTTTCCATGAAACGTTTCATGGACTTACATCCCTACATCACGTATATTACATGGTTTTCGACATGTATATTACTAAGTATATTACGTCCTTAGTTTTCTACAAATTAGGTATTTTCACTTTAACCGTCAGTTAACTTCACTTCGTTGAATGCTGAGGGGAAAACAATGGACCAAATGCATGAGACAAAACTTCATTTCTGTAATATCTTCGGAATGAATAAAAATTATTATCATTTTATTATTTTATTGAATAGTTCTTGAAAAATAAAAACTATTTTTTACGTACACTTATATAGAAAAAATTAGTATTTACGAAGATATTAGCAAAATTGGGCAAAAATGGACCGAATGACATGCATTTGGTCCATTGTTTCCCCATCAACACTCGACAAAGTGAAGTTAGTTAGTGGTTGAAGTGAAAATACCTAATGTATTTTACTTTTGATCACGTGACTATGTGGACGGGATTTTTGAATTCATTATTCTAAAAATAACCAATTGCCTTACAGAAACAACTAATGTTGAGCAATTAATTAATTATTCGTCATTATTGATCACTTTCCTAAACAAATTATGTAAAAAAAATAATATACGTGTTTATTGGACTTCATAATCCGCAACGTTTTCGAGCATGTCAACTATTGTTATATATTTTTCGAATTGCCATCTCGAGTGTTATCCTTCGCACACGTTCCTGTAGAAATAGTTATTATAAACAGAAGTTAGTAAATCATCAGTGACATCAATCATACCAATATAATAATAATATATGTTAGAATTTATAGGTTAAGTATTCAAAATATTTTTATAATTCTAAATATAATTTGTATGAATAAATATTACATTTTTATGTATTAATATAATACCTCCGACACAAAAGTTACATAAACATGAAATAAACATTAATTTATAAATAATGGACTTTTCCGAGTCTCGAGTTCTGGAGTTTTATTCACAAAAATTATATTACATTCTCTTTATATAAAGAAAATTGAAAATAATGAAGATTGTATAAATTATTAAAGGAAATAATATAGCATTCATTCTTTATCAACATACATATTCACTTTTACTTTTATACGCTCCAAATTAATATATTACCATAGGATATTGGCTATCCTTGATTTATTTTTGTTTAGCATCATTTTAGAAAAAAATTTGATGATCGGGAACAATTTCAGGTCTTAAGGCCATGTGACGAGTGGGTCACGTGACCAAGCTAGTTCTCAATTTTTCATTGTAAACTTACGTCCAAAAAAAATAAGATATCGCGCTTAAAGTTTGGGAAATGAAAGAGGGGACACTAATGGTTACGGCTCTGCTCTTTTTCTATACGCTACTAAATATGGACAGACTAAACCATAGAAAGTAGATCCTACTGTTGGCTTCGTAGAATTTACTAAACGGTGTAGTAGATTCTACTACTCCGTTTCTACGAAGCCAACAGTAGAATCTACTTCGTATGATTTAGTCTGTCCATTTTGAATTTTCCCATTTTTTATTCAGATTCGTAATTAGCGACCTAAATAACACATAAGTACCAAGATTTATCCAAATCGAGCCGTTTTTTGTATTTTTGTCCGCCATTTTAAATTTTCAAATTTTGACTTCAGATTCGGCCACCACAAAAACCCGTAAGTGCAAAGATTTATCCAAATTAAGTCGTTTTTTGTATTTTCGTTCGCCATATTGGATCCGCAATTTTAAATTTACGAATTTTGACTTCAGATTCGGGTTCAGCGACCCCAAAAACCCGTAAGTACCAAGATTTATCCAAATCGAGCCTTTTATTTTGTATTTTCGTCCGCCATTTTGAATGTTCAAATTTTGACTTGATATTCGAATTCAGCGACCACGAAAACCCATAAGTTCAAAGATTTATCCAAATTAAGTCGTTTTTTGTATTATCGTCCGCCATATTGGATCCGCAATTTTAAATTTCCGAATTTTGACTTCAGATTCGGATTCAGCGACCCCAAAAACCGCAGGATACAAATTTTCCTGCCATTTTGGGCTACGTTACTTTTTGAAGGGGGGGGGGAGCTCAAAATTTGTAAGAGGGTTAAAATTCGAGGGTCATATCTAAATGAATGTCCTGAAATTTTCTATTACTGGAAAATTGCACGTCGTTGCTTCCTTGACCAGTAGGAAATATCCCATTGCCTTATCCGATCTCCTTCGAAACCTCTCTCTTTTGCGAAGCTGTACAGTTCTGCAATTTCGCGTTCTTGAGCTGGCAGAGCTACAGAAAAGAAGATTAATAAATATTAATAAATGAGATCAACTTATCACTGTAATATTGAATAAAGGACTTAATTATTCGAATTTACCTGTTTGCCGTAAAGTTTCGAACACGTCGTAAATATTTTCTAAACAGCCGGCCATTTTAGTTTCCATACTCATATGTGCAAAAGATTTGTAACTTAAAGCTTGTGCCACTTCGTTTCGAGAACCTCTGATGTTTTCAAGAGGAGTACTGTTTTGAGAATGCCTGTCTCCGTATAAAGAACATCTCAAGACTTTAGATTTCCACAAATCTTTCCTTAAACTTCTATCGGAACAGTATTCTGCAAAGTATGTAATGAACTTGAAGAACTTTGCGGAATTATCTTTTTATTACTGCAATTACTTTGTAATAACTGAAATTCCTGTTCTAAAATAAAAATTACATAAACTCGGTACCTAAAAATGTCGATGCGATGAAAGATTGTAGGGTAATTTTCCAAGGACCTTGACGAGGATGGTTCGGATCTGCAGCCACGCGTTTTAAAAATTCTTCTGGAAAATCTCTCATCGCTTCACGATCTTCTATTATTTGAGAATACATTCTCGTAGCAGCCTTTTAGAAAAAATCGACACAAATTATACAATCTATACACTTTTTCAATAATTCTTTGTTACTAGTGTTGGAGTTTTCTTCTAACAAACCTCAAGCCTTTCTCGGAATAACTTTTGCTGCTTTCCAATCTCTTCGTAAGTATAACTAAGGTTGTCTTGGACTTTTTTAGTTTTTATATCTAACCCATTGAGTCTTCCCTCCAATATAAATTTAGAGAGCAATCTTTCCTGCTCTTTTGTGAACTTGTTTCCTTGGTTTTCCAGTGCAGTTTTGCAGGCTTGGAAAATAGATTTACTACAATGTTTATACGAGTAGGCTGTCCTGACCCGTCTGTCTATGTTTTCATAACATTGTGTAGGCATTCGACGTTTATCTCCAAAACATAGTGCCTTGGTGACTCCCCAGGTCGATTCTAAAGGAACTTCAAGTTCCTCGAGGGGATTTATCAGATCGGCGATAATGTTCAAGTCTTCATTTTCTGAGAAAGAAATATGAATCATTTTTTTTACGATAATTGTGAGATAAATTTGTACTTAAAATAGTATCAAAGTAGCAAACAGAAAGAATTTAGTTTCAGCATGGCCACTCAAATCTCAGAAAAACATTCCCCGTCATTAAGGAGACCGAAAAACATCATTTTCAAAATTCCCTGACTTTTCCCTTATCAATTATTCATTTTCTGTGACCATTAATGCTCAAAGACCAGCATTTTAGTCTTGAAAAACTTTTAAAATAGCCACTTTTATAAACGAAATAAAACCATACAACTTTAGATTCAAATTCAAAATTGTCAAATTTATCGATTTTTTTTTTACCAAAAAAGATTATTTTTCTACCATACAAGATGAATTTCCAATCCGAAGGAGGAATTTTCAACAAAACAGTTGAATTTTCGACCAAGAAAAAAAACTTTGTAACAAAATAGTTAAACTTTTAACAAAATAATTAAATTTGCAACAAAGTAGTTGAATCTTTAGCCTAAAAAGATGAATTTTCAACCTTATAGTCCAATTTTCAAACAAAAAAGAAACTGAACCAAAAACAGTTGTACTTTTAATCAAACAATTGCATTTTTTGAAGAAAGTTCAATTTTCAACAAAAAAATATGAATTTTGAATCGAAAAGGACGAATTTTCTGCCCCAATAGACAAATGTTCAACAAAACAGTTGCATTTTCGACCAAAAAAGATATCATTTTAACAAAACAGTTGAATTTTCAACAAAATAATTAAATTTTCAAGAAAACAGTTTAATTTTTAACCAATAGTTGAATTTTACACCTACAAAGATGAATTTTCAAAAAGAAAAAATATGAATTTTAAATCCAAAAGGATGATTTTTCTGTCGAAATAGACAAATGTTCTACAAAACAGTTGAATTTTCGACCAAAAAATATAACTTTTTAACAAAATAGTTGAATTTCCCACAAAATAATTAAATTTCAAACAAAAAAAATGAATTTTTAACCAATACTTGAGTTTTATACCCACAAAGATGAATTTTCAAGCAAATATAGTCGAATTTTCAAACAAAAAAGATTAAACTTCAACCAAAAACAGATGGATTTTCAACCAAATAGTTAAATTTTCAAATCTAAAAGGCGAATTTTTTATAAGACAGTTAAATTTTCAACCCGAAAAGTTTATTTTTCAAAAAAGTATGAAATTCTGAACAAAAAATGTAATAATTAATATTAAAAAAAAACACGAAATTTCAACAAAATATTTAAATTTTCCACAAAGAGATGAATTTTCAACGAAATAGTTGAATTTTCAACATAAAGTTGAATTCTAAACTAAAAATGTAATACTCGATTTTTCAACCGTAAAATATGAAACTTTTACCAAAAGAAATGCATTTCAAAATAAAAAAGTAAAATTCTCAACCAAGGATATAAAAAGATGATTTTTCAAACAAATAGTTGAATTTTTAACTAACATCAATTTTTAATGAGAAAAGAGATGAATTTTCAACTAAAATGATGAATTTTACAACCAAAAAGACGACTATTTAAAGAAGATTTTCCAGTTAAGAAATAAAAAAAAAGTTCATTAAAATTTTTGAACTTCCAAGCCAAAAGAAAAGTCTTCTATAAAACAGTTGAATTTTTAACCCAAAAATATGAATTATCAACAAAAAACTTGATTTTCAACCAAACAGTTGCACTTTTAACCACAAAAGAAAAAATTTAAGCCAAGAAGATTAGTTTTCTACCAAATTAGACGAATTTTCAACTAAAAAAGATCAATTTCCAAAGAAAAATTAAAGTTGCATTTTCAGTAGAAAAAAAATGTAACAAAAAAAAAACAAATTTTGAACAAAATAGTTCAATTTTCAACCAAAAAGTTACATTTTTATACAAAAAGATGAATTTTCTACTAAAACAAGATGAATTTTTAAGTTAAGAAGATGAATTAAAAAAATAGCTGAATTCAACCCAAGAAGACGAATTTTTAACAAAACTTTGAATTTTTCCCCGACGATTAACATTTAAAGACCAGAATCTTAATCTTGTACATTTTTTAGCGTAGAATATTTTATAAATGGAATCAAAGAATTTTAAATTAAAATTAAAAAATTTTTAATTGATTATCCTTGAAAGTTATTTCTGACTTTTGCAAGATTTTGTACAAAGTCCCTGACCAATAAAATTCCTTGACTTTTTTCTCATTTCCGGTGTTTTCCTGACCAACGACCACCCTGTCCGTCATTGTCGGACTTTTAAAAAATTTGTCGAGGTCACTAATTTTTAAATTCAAGTAGTTAAAATTGAATAATTTTGAGCTCAAAGCGTTCAAAATTTAATTTTATGTGCTTAGTGCTGCATAATATTTCACTGGATGCCTTTATGAAACCCCTTTATATTAGCAATCGAATGTTTTTGTCAATATTGAATTTACAATTAGTCTGCTATTACATGAATAATTTCTCATACAATTATTCGTTAGTAGAGAGAAAAGTTAATCTGTACGGTGAATTACTTTCAATTTTTTTCTCCAAGCTCTTGACGCCTTGTTCGAAATCCACTGTTTGTTTATTAACAGCAGCGATACATCTTTCAATAGTGACCTTTTTAAAATCTGGCAATTTCGTTTCTTCCGACAGCAGTGGATTTTTTTCTGTCAAATCTTCTCCAATTTCAGGAAGTCTATATAATCGAAAAAAAGGTTAGTTTTCTGTTAAATATTTCTTTGGAGAAAAAACATAATTATATAAGTAGCCATGATTCGCTAACTCCTAATGAAGTTAATTTTATTTAGGTAACAAGAATATTGGAAATAAATTTCAAGAATGTAATAATTTTGCATCATAAAATGAAATTTTTTGTCCCAGACAAAAATATGTCTTTGGGACATTTGAAAGAAGTTTATTTTTGTTTATACTTTATATAAAAAAATAATGAAGAAAGTTGTTTATAAAAGGATAAAGTCTAAAATTTAAAAAAATTATATGAAACCTACGAAATAAGTAAATCTGCGGATAAAATGCGACGAAAATCCGAAACTAACATAACCTCTCAAATACTTACAATACGATGTACCCATTTCTTTTTTGTGTTTTAAAAAGGTTATTCCTCGTTATTAACAGTCTTCTGCCACAAAATGAGACCGCCATTATTTCAATTAGGGTAAACAAGCGAAATATCACGTTTGAATCATCTTCGGCTGAAAGAAAGCAAATATTTTTGCTGAAAGGCCGAAATTCAACAAAAATTCACGTTCACTTCACGTCTCACAACGGCCTGCCGGCCATGAGTTAAAAACTTTTTTGTATGTAGAACCGCCACACGATGAATAAAATTGACCTTAATCTACGCCACTAGCATGCAACAATAATACTAAATTTTAAAAATAATTCAGATGTATACAAAGAAATTTACAATTTTTTGTTATTTTACATGATTTTACAAAATATTAGGAAAATTCCAGTAAGTTTAAAAAATATTTAAGAAATTTAGACGTTTTGAAGAAATTAAAAAATATTTTATAAATTTTCGGAAATCTTTTCAAGTTTTAAAATATTATTAATCTCTTCAAAACTTCTGAAATTCCTAAATATCTCTTAAACTGACTCGAATTTTCTTCAACATTTTGAAAATGTTTGAAAAATTTAAAGAATTGCCTTACAATCTTTTAGATTTATTTTCATTCTAACCCTTCTACATAACTTAAAAAATGATTCGAATTTTTCCTCAAATTGCAAAAAATGCTGAAAAATTAAAATAATTACCTTAAAATCTTCCAGATTCTTTTTGGACAACTTTGGAAATGTTTTTGTTTTCAATATGAAAAATTATTTTAAATTTTCCTTGGAATCTTAATAACATTGTTTCATTCGCCTGAAATGTTTCAAAATTCTTAAAAAGCTTATGTTTTCGAAATCTTCAAAAATCGACATAAAAAATGTTTTTAAATCTTTACAAGTTTTAAATTGTTTTTAAACCATTCCGAAGCTTATACATATCTTTTAAACTTACTCAGTTTTTTTCAATGTTGTAATCTTTTAAAATCTTTTACTCATTTTCGCAATTTTGGGAAATCTTTTCAAACGTTTTGAAATCTATCATAATTTTCTCTTAAAATTAATTTTTCAAAATAAAAACTCATTTGAAATTTTTTCAAGGAATCTGGACATTTTTTTTGTTCCCTTAAAATGTTACAAAATTCATTAAAAGCTTTTAAATTTTTTTCTCGTAATCTTTAAAAATCTAAATTTTGTTTTAAATTTGTTGAAATCTCAAAATTTCAATTATTTTCGAATATTTCAAAACTTGTAAATATTTTTTTTTAAATTCAGTTTTCCTGAAGTTTTTTAAATCCTAAAAAATAAAAAATAAATATCTTAAAATCTTCCCTATTCTTTTTTGACATATTTTGAAATCTTCAAAATTTAAAATTAATCTTTTACAGTAAAACCTAAATCATTACAAAATTTCCCTCTGTTCCATTTGTTTTCGAATCGAAGTATTTTTACTCTTTTGCTAATGTTTAAAAAAAAATTATTACAAAAGAGGCTCTCAGTAACTTCTGCAAGGAAAAGTATTCAATATGATCCATACAGAAAATTTAAAGAATATTTTAAATACCTGGTTTTATTTCAGAAAAATATATTCACAAAAAATAAAAAGATTGTTAAGAAACATTCAGAAATCAATATAAGCATGCAATAAAATTACTTATTTGTAAATTTTTATTTACAACTGATGGTGCAGAAGTTCGTAATCTTTCAATATTAAACAAAAAGTTAGAATTTCAAATTAAAGTAATTTCACACATACTTAAAGTGAAGATGATTTTTAAAAGAAAAAGGCAATAATTTCTTATAGAAAATGTATTTATTACATCATAAATTGTGATAAATAGTAGCGAAATGACATAAAAACCTTATTATGGTTTCCTTCAGTCTACTGACCGATATTTATGTATAATAATAATACATTTTAAATTGTACGTAATTCATCAATGATCATGGTTGATGTTGATTGTTCTATATAAGCTGTGACAGCATTTCAAAGATTTAAATAACGAATTAATTTAAAAATGTGAATGTAATGTACGGTGAATATTTTTATGAGTGAACGTAACTTGCAGGTTACATCCGGGAGGAAGTACACCTTGTGATTTCGATGAAAAAAAAAAGAAAAAAAAACTTAACTGAACTTATTTACATATTATGCTTATAAAAGTTTTATTTCTATCCTTGAAGGCCTTTTTGTTGATTTTTTCAATGAACCTCAAAAAGTGGAAGAAGCCCTGTAGAATTCACCAGTGAAATTAATTATACTCTTCCCTTCGGACTCGTTGGTAGACTAGAAACTGGAGAATATTCTTCAGTTTGTTGAACGCCTGTGTTTTGAACACTGCATTCCTTCGCGATTTCGTTCGTAATGTCCAGTAGGTCGCCCCATCGCCCCATCGTCACTAATCGTTCATATTCCTTTTGCCTCTGCTCTCGGAGAGCTTGCCACTCAGCGGCGTAAGGTGCAGATTCCTTTAACAAAAAAGACAAAAAATTATTTTATAAATTCTTTAAGTTTCATAACAAGTTTGCTTAAAAAGTTTTGCTATTTAAAACTGAAAACAGTGAACGAATGTTCCAAAAGAAAATATTTATATTTCATTACGTAAAGTTAGTAATAATAATAATCAAACTGTTTACATTATAAGATATATGTGGAATCAATATTGCAGCCTGTATAACCAATATTTAAAATATATGTGAAGACATGAGAATGGCAAATAAAATACAAATTTTACAGGATGGCAAAGAAAATGTCTGTGATAGCAGGATGTCTATCCCGACGGATGATTTTAAATTCCCGGTCATTTCGCAGTTTTCTCCCAGTAAATTTTTAATTTTTCCCGGTCAATTTGAAAGAGTTTAAAATAATTGAATGGTTTCAAATGATTTGAAAATATATCAAAAGATTTCTAAACATTTTAAAAGATTTAAAAGATTTCTGTTATGGAACAGCGAGATCCTTTTTTAATTTCCTTAATCTAAATCAGAATAATTTTTTTCTTCAAAATTCACGTTCCATGTCGAAAATTCTCTGTACCGAATCAAATAATAATTATTTATGCAGATTTCCTAAATTTCGAAGCCTAAATTATAATTCTTTACTGAAATTCGCTGTTCAAAGTCAGAATCGAATTTATTTAAAACATTTTATATTATACTTTAGAAATACAGAATGGAGACCACCCTACAGTAGATAATGATGCCACAGTAGATAATCATTAATTATAAGCACAAATATAAGTAAAATAATCCATTCTAATTTTAATATATTACCACGTATCCTGTCTTAACTATTAATTATTTTTAATTAAATATTGTACATACATTAGTATTTTATATTAACGATTATCTGCTTTAGGATTATTATCTACTGTAGGGCGGTCTCCCCTAACTCTCCTTTTCTAATAAAATTCCTGTTCTAAAGTGAAACTAAAATGAAAATTGTTATTCTTTACGGAAACGATCAGTTCTATCTCAGAATAATAATACTTTTAAGAATATTTCCTGTCCCAAAGTAAAAATTCTAATTTTTTGCAGAAATTGCATCTTCCAAAGTCGAAATAATAATTCTTTGCAAAATTCCCTGTTTAAGAGTAGAAATTATCCTACTTTACGGGAATTCCCTGTCCTAATTGCCAAATTATATTTTTTGTCTGAAATTCCCTGTCGCAGCTCACAATTATATGTAAATCTTTCAGAAAAATTCCTGTTTCAAAGTCGAAATTATAATTCTTCACTCAAATCCCCTGTCTCTAACTCAAAATCCCCTGTCCCAACTCAGAATTATAATTAGTTTGGAAACTTCACTGTTCAAAGTCAGAATTGTAATTCTTTTGGAGAATTCCCTATTCCAAGTAAGAATTATGATTTTTCACAAATTCTCTGTTCCAACTCAGAATTAGAGTAATGAAATACATGAAACCACTTTTAATTTATATATTAGTACATTCGAGAGAAAAATCCCGGTCAGATAGACACCCTGGATAGTTTTTCAATTTGATAAAATTATAGAAGTATGTATTCCCCAAAAACTCTACATTGAAGATGTGAAGACATAACGATTTTTTTCTGTGTGGGAGGAGGAAAAAACAAAATGGTCCTTATCCAGTTTTCTATCTCATAAATTTGAGAACAGCGTATTTTTGTAAGAAAATCACGCAAATATGGTAAGAATTTTTTCAGGCCTGACAAATGTGCGTATTCTTTGAAATGCAATATTTTCGAAAAATGTTCCCACTGGCAGGGCCGGCGAAAGCCCTATGTACGGTGGGTAGTACTACCAGCAAAACTACCCACCTGGGCTCAACACGTTTCGCCACTGGAATTTAAGAATGTATGAAAATATGAAAATACAAACAATAAAATCATTTCCATACTACATGATAGAACATTTATTCAAAATTACAGAAGTATATGGTGATTATTCATTCACAATGTTTCAGGGAGGTAAAAACGTTTGTAAAAAAATGTTCTGAGTTTGAGGGAGGAAAAACCAAATGGTCCTTATCCAGTAGTCATTGTCATATTCTTTAAATTCATTTTTCCGCGTGAAAGTGAAGTTTTTTGTACATATTCCTAAAGGATCGACCATTATTACGTAAAGCTTTTTCTGTGTGTGTGTGTGTGTGTGTGTGGGGGGTATCTTACGAATCCTTACTTAGAAGGGGGGGGGGGGGGTAGACACAACATTTCTCACGCAAGTTTTCTCCTTCTAATTATTTTCTTTTATGATAATTGAAACCGATTTTCGCTGTTGAAATTATTTTTTATACTATTATATACATTATATGATCATTTGTTTTATTCCTTTTTTATTTACAATAGTTTATATTACATACGTCCAATAAATATAGAGTCGAGGAGATAATCATTCTTGAAATCTGCTATACACCTTTCATGCAATCTCGTGGAAAGATTTGGTAAATCTCTTAAAATTAATTTAATCACGTGAAAAATTCTTGAAATCCTTTAAATTCCATGGATATCGTACATAATCTTTTGAAATCCCTTTAAAACGATTGAATTCCCTGGAAATCCCTTGAAATCCTTTTGAAAACTGTGGAAATCACTTAAAATTCCCTGAAATATTTTGAAATCCTTGAAATTGCTTGAAATCTTTAAAATCGCATAAAAATCAATTATAATCCTTTAAAATTCCCGGAAATCCCTTAAAAACTCTGAAAATCGGTTAAAATATTTGGAATTCCGAAAATATTTCAATGTATTACGAGATCTTTGGAAATTGATGGAAAGTTTTTAAATCCATGGGAATCTTTCCGAATCTCTCAAAATCTCTTGATCTTTTCGGAGACATTAAAATTTCTCGAAATCCTTTATAGAATTCGGAAATCCTTTGGGATTCCGTTAGATCTTTTGAAATGTTACGAAACACTCTAAAATCCGTAGATATACTTTGGAATGTTTTGAAGTCTCTTAAAATCCTTTGAAATCTCTTGAAATCACCGAAACCTCTTTAAATCTCTTAAAATCCTTTAAAATTTGTGCAGATCTTTTTTAATCCTTTCAGATCTTCAAAATCCCATTAAAATCCCCTAAAATCCTTCAAAATTCGCAATAATACTTCGGTATCTCTTAAAACCCTTTGAAATACCGAGACTTTTATTGAAATATTTCGAAATCTGTTAAAATCCCCTGAAAACTCCTAACATCCCTTAACTATCGGTTTAAAAAATCCTGGCCCCTGCGTAAAAATCACTGCATAACTCAATAAAAAATCACTTAAAAAAGGAAAAACATCTTGTCAATCCTCATTTTATTGCGCATAAGTACAATATCATCCGACTGCCTTGCGTCCAGAAGTTTTGATATAAATTGCAATTAAGGTGTTGGTCAACTTCCGTGTGTTGTATTTCATGAAAAAATGCATGAATTCTTTTTTTAAAAAATCAAGTGATTACCTTGAATTTGATTTATGCGTACATTCTTGAAAAATTCGAAAATATTTATAACTTTGGTGTCTGCAATAAATAAAAGCAAAGGATGCTAATTCAGCTTGTAATCAAGCTTGTAATCTATTTGGGCTTACATATTTTCCAAAAAAAGCAACGATTTTAAATTTAGGTTTTAAGAAATAGTTTTTTTTCGGTAGTCGACCGCATTGTAACCGTATTGTCCACTATTCCACTATTGTCAAAGTCACGCGGCAGCATTTTCTGCCACTACCTGATGTACAAAAGTTGTAGGAAAAAAGGTCAACCATAGGCATAGACATCTGGAACACTTTATGAGTTTATGAGGCAAAGGATCATCGCTCAATTCTTCTGTGCCTCCAGTACAAAAAAAAACAAGCCAAAAACAAGGTGCGATAGCGTCTTATTGATGAAATGAACTGTTTTTAAAAACCTACAATTGAATTTGTTGATTTTTTTGGAAAATTGTAATGTTAAATAGAGCCTTCCAGCTTGATATGTACGCATAAATAAAAGTGTAAGGTAACTACTCGTTTTTTTGCGAAAGAATTCATGCATTTTTTCATCAAGCACGACGCACGAAACTTCAACAAGTTATAAAATGTGCTTTTAACCAAGTTTTTTTTACCTTAATTGTGAACTTATATCGAAACTTATAGACAGATTTTTGAAATCGATAGTAAATCATTTGCAATCTGCAGTAATCGTTCTTAAATCCTTAAAATCCATCAAAATAACTAAAAATCAGTCGCAATCCCGTTAAATCTCTTAAAATTTGATTCAACTCCTTGAAATCCCTTAAAATCTGGTAAAATCCCTTGAGGAATTGAAACATCTAGCATCTTTTAAATTCCTTCAAAATTCGTGAAAATAATTCGGTACAGTACAGTAAAAAATGTGAATGAAAAATACATTTTGTTCTGCAATATTTTCCTATGACTTCTGTGTGAAAATTATACGTTTATTGTAAATTCACACCGCGATTTCTGAAGAAGTTTTATGAAATTTACAATTTTCTCACAAAAAATCATATGAGATACAAATAACAGTGATCTTTGTGCGAAATTTACACAAAGAATTATGGAAATTTCACGGCAAAGATCGATGTAAATTCACAACATTCAGGGGAAATTACAGAATATATATATATATATATTTTTTTTTTTTCGTGTAATTTTACACCGTTCCTTTAGCAAACTTTACAACTTTTTGTAAATATCCCACAAAGATCACTGGTATTTTTATGTCCTATGATTAAGTGGGAAAATTACATGAAACTTTTTATATATCTCAAAATCCTTCAAAATCCATTACAATTTCTTAAAATACTTTGAAATCCCTTTAAATTTGTTGTAATCCGCGGAAATCGTTCTTAATTGCATAAAATCCTTGAAAATGCCTAAAGACCCGTCGAAATTTCTTCAAGACGTACGTTGCCTAATATTATGTATCGATGAATAGTGACATGTTCTATATTACTTGTAATCGTTACAAACAGGATGTCGAAAAATTGGACCTTATCCAGATGTTATTCTCATGTCCTCATGTATTATACAATATACATTATATATATTTCTAGAATAAATGTTATAAGCGAAGTTTATTCAAAACAAAACATCATAATAAACATAGAGACAAAAACATTATAAATATTTAATATTCTTGGAATTATAGAAAAACTATTTTTGTAAAGTACAAGACTTCAAAAGACGCTATATCATTGTTTTAGACGAAAACTCCATGAATAATTCAATAATTATCTTCATTTTTCAACTCGAAATGTTACAAACCGTTTTTATTTAAGTCTAATAATTATTTGTTTATTATCATTCACAGCTTTTTCATTCAAGGTTAAAAAAATGCTTGTGACATTGTAACCTAACCTAACTTTTTAACTCCACAAATCTCTATAAGTTGAGTTTGTAAATTCCTATTCATATGAAAGTGAACCTTATCCCTTGATATTCAATATAAGGTTGAATGAAAAACCTAATAAATAAAACTTACCATTTTCTCTTTGACGTAGAATGTATTTTGTGACAACACTTTTTCCGGATGATTTAAAAGAAAAACAGGCCAATATGTTTTTGTGACTCGAGACTCTCGAGACCTTTATAGCACTTCCTAGATTAGATATGGTAGATTCTGCTTTTACTCTATAGTGGGGATTTCAGGTTTTTCGGATTTTTCGAAAGATTATAATAATTCCAGAGATAATTCTTTGGTTTTGCACCGAATTTCCCAACTATATGCAGAATTGTGACGTGCGTCTGACGACTGCTGACGACTGCGCCAAGAAGCAAAGATATTATTCTGATATTACATATATTGTATTATAAAGCAAGTCTAAACCAGTCTAAACATGTCTAAACTTGCTGCATTCACCATTTCACCAGGCAGTAGTTAGTACATAGAATACATAAAAATTTATTCCAATTTGTAAACTGTAAAAACAATAAAATACAAATTTACCCTGTATTTTGAAAAATATCGAAAAGAGAGCTTCCTTACCAACATCCGGTAGCATTTTGTCTTGCGGCGAGTGGAGTCGGCGAGTAGTTCGCAGCATTCGGAGTTCGCTGGGTTCGCGGTTTGTCATTATATTTATATTTATCGGAATATTTTTATTTTTTTTTACCGAATGTTGTGTATAATGCAAATGCCAATATTTGAGTAAATTAGTGCTTTACCTGTAAAATCTTCTGCTGGCAAAAGTGAAAAATAATTTCTAATCAGTGCGTATCGTAAGTACAGTTGGTATAAATGTTTTTATGTCTATTTTTGAGGTTATATACGTCTTTTTTTTGTCCGACTTTACATTTCTTTTATTGCTATACTTATCTATAGTATTTTTGAAATAAATCGCTAAGGAGATATCGATGAACTCTTATAATTTTGAATTGAGAATAACCCTTGCATACTGATTTATGACATAATTATTGTGTTACCGATCAGATGTTTTTTTAAGACTTCAACTTCTTTTTCACAGGCGGAGCCACATTTTTCAGCGCGAAACATTTTAATTATTATATTTTAGAATTATTATTACTGTGGGGATTGGCGGGGATCACAGTATTTCCCTCATTCCTCTGCGTTTGCACTTTTTCCCCTTTTGCCGGAAAACTTCCCCTTTTCTCGTTAAATATACGATATTTGAAAATACAATATCTGAATTATGAGGAAAATTCTCTGTAACTAGTAAATGTACATACGTTCATATTATTTATTGTAATAAAATATCTTTTTTAAAGCTCACAACTATAGTCAATTAAAAATAAAAACTTGAAGCTGAAACATTTTAAAACATGTTGAAAATGTGAAACACGTGGGCAGAAATTGTTATACAATGTAAAATTGAAACATTAAACTGAAACAACATTTGGAACTTAAACCCAACAAGAAAATTCAACTATATTTTTTGAGGAAAGTTAATTTTTTTATTGAAAAGGCTACTGCTATTATATTTTTGATTAGGAATTTATCTCGTTTGGTTAAAAATTCTATTCTTTGGTTGAAAATTTAATTATTTTGTTGAAAATGCAACTATGTTGTTAAAAAGTAATCTTTTTTATCAAAAATTCAACTACTTTGTTAGAAATTAATTTTTTTAGTTGACGGTTCATCTCTTTCATGTTTCATGTTTGGTTGAAAATAAATTTTTCTTAACTGACAATTAAACTATTCCATTTTTTGTTAAAAATTTATCTTTTTTAGTTAAAAATTTGACTGTTTGGTGAAAAGATAATTTTTTTAGTTGAAACTTCAAGTTTTTGGTGGAAAATGCATGTATTTTGTTGAAAATTCGTCTTTCTTGGTGGAAATTTAATCTTAATTCTTGGTTGAAAATTTATCCTTTATGGTTAAAAATGCAATTGTTTGGTTGAACGATCACCTGTTACATGCTTCGTTGAGAATTCATCTTTTTTAGCAGAAAATTTAAAAACTTTGTTGGAAATTCATTTCGTTGTTAAAAATTATTATTTTTATCTGAAAATTTAATTATTCCATGTTTAGTTAAAACTTTATCCTGTAAATTGGATAAGTTGGAAATTCTGCTTTTCTGATAGAACATTAATCTTCCTGGTCGAAAATTCATCTTTTTCGTTGAAAATTTAACTTTTTAGTTGAAAATTCAACTATTTGGTAAAGAATCCATATATTTTGTTAAAAAGTTGTCTTTTTGGGTAGAAAATTATTCTTGTTTCTTGAGAGTTCAACTTTTTGGTAGAGAATTTAACTATTTTGTTAAAAATTCATCTTTCTTGATTGAAAATGATATTTTTTTTGTTAAAAATTTATTTTTTCCGATTTAAAAGTTCACTGTTTTCTAAAACATTCGACGTTTTAGCTTGAAAACTACTCTTTTGTTGAAAATTCATCTTTCATGGTACAAAAGATATCTTTCTTGGTTGAAAATGAACATTCTGATGAAAATTCAACTGTCTTCTAAAAAATGTGTCTTTTTATCTTGAAAATTCAGATATTTGATTGAATTTTAATCTTGTTTGTTTGAAAATTCGACCATTTGATTGAAAATGCATCTTTGTATGCTGAAAATTGAACTATTTTGTGAAAGTCATCGCTTTTCATCGAAAGTTTAACTATGAATTGAAAAATTCATCCTTTTGGATTGAAAATTCATGTTTTATTGTAGAAAAGTCACCCTTCCTGGTTAAAAATGTATCTTCCTTGGTTGAAAAGTAACTTTTTTGTTAGAAATTGAACAGTCTTCGAAAAAATTCATCTTTTTTGGCTTGAAAATTGTACTATTTGGTTAATATTTAACTATTTTTTAGGGAATTCGTCTCTTTTACTGGAAAATTCACGCATTTGGTTGTTAATGCAACTGTTTGGTTAAAAATTATTATTTTTTCTTTAAATTCGTATTTTTGTGTTGACAGTTTGTCTCTTTTGGTAGAAAATCTTCTTTGGTTGAAAATTCAACTACTTTGTTGAAAATTCAATATATTTTGGCTTGAAATCTTAAGAATTTAAAGTGTTTCGTATTGAATTCAATATTATCTGCATTAATCTTATTTAAAACAAATTGTAAACGTAAAATCCGTCTTTAGCCGACGTCTACGTTACTTTCGGGGAAAGGGAGTGGTAAAAAAAAAAAAAAATTAGTAACGTAGTTTATGGATGGCCCATAACTGGAAACATTTTCCGTGTGCCAAGAAAGTGGCTTGATGCCGCCTGGCCTTAAAAAATGTACACGGGCGGCGCGGCGCCAGGCCCTGACTACAGCACTGATCAGAAGTATTAAAAGCTGATAACTTTTTAATATAAATGGACAAAGTCAAATAATTAATAAAAAATGTAATATTTCAAGTTGATCAACTGCAAAGTTAAATGTTCTAACAAATGTTTATTTGACCGATTTCAAACTAAACTATTAAGGATTAAAATAAAACTTTGAAGCTAAAATATTTTTTCGCTGAGTCTATACAAATAAAATATTTTTGAAATGCAAAATGTTTTAAGCGCTCAAACTTGAACTATTTTTAATTTCAGTTTAGAGAATTGAAGAATGTAATTTCAAATTTATATTCAACTCATTAATTATAGTAAGAATGAAATGACAAATCTTGGAAAGAAAAACTTAATTATACTTATAATATCACAATTTAATTATTAAAAATGAAATTTTTAAAACAGAAAATATTATTGATTATGAGAATGATTTCAAACATATAAAAAATGATTATTTAACCAATTTTAATTTTTGGTAGACTTATTTATATTGCCATGCATGAGTTTCTAATGAACTAATTATATTCAATTCTAAAAATAAATTCTTCAATGACAGAAATAATTAAAAAATCATTTTAACATTATTTAAAAATGTAACATTTCTTATGCAATGACTGTTTCTTATTTTCTACATGTGGAAATAATTTTTTAATTTTTTCCCTTACTCGTGAAAAAATTACCTTTACTATGTATATAATCTAAAGTGGAAAATCTCAAATAACAACATTATTTTTATGTAATTTTGCTAAAATTATGTCGAACAAATCAAATATAATCATTCGGAGTATACTTACCATTAGTAAATTATTTCAAGTTGATTAATATTATAAGGCTTTGGCTACGTGTACCGAAATTTCGGTACGAATAGCTGTATAGATTTTTTTATTTGATTTTTCATTTTCACCCATAAATTAAGGAATTGATGGTAAAAGTTTTCGATTGCTGGTCTAATTAACAATATTGTAAAAAATTTATTTATTTGTACTAATTTTGCGCAAAACTAAGTGATTCTTAAATAACTATTCTGTTTTAAAAATTATTTAATTTGGAAATTGTAAAATTTCCATAATTTGAGAAGTTATATTGTAATAAACTTATTTTTATGCAGCATTGTTGAACTTATTGAATCATGAACACTCTATTTTCTATTTTCTGGTTTTAAATTTGAAACTGATGTACTTATTTTGAATGCTTCATTGAACTGTTTGAATCTTGAATAGAAAAATAATTTTTAATTTTTAATGGTGTCATTTGACAAATTGTCACGATTTGAAAAATGTTTCAAAGTGCAATTTTAATTGTTTCGCTTTATACGTGTTTCATATTTCAAATATTGTAGATATATTTAAAAAAATGTTATAGACAAGTTTCAAAAGTATAGGAAGTATACGTTTGAAATTATACAATCAGATAAAATACTGGGTACTTAATATATGGTTCGCTCAATATAGAACTGGTTGAAATCTAATAAAATTTAAAGTTTTTAAATTTCCCATTTTTATATTATAAATTCAAAGAGAATTATAATTTATAAACCAATATTACCTATACCTGCTGTGTACGATTTCTTCTTAATTTTGTAATTTTATACGTCCTATCAAAAGTGTAATAAGAATACGCTGCTTAGGTAAAATAATTGTTTTTCTGTTTCAATCCTGTATTCAGTAATTTATTTTTACATACGAATTTTACATAAAGTTTGCATAAAATGTATTTCATAAATAATTTAAAACGCAGTTCAGATAAATATTAACATAATATATACTTTAATCGTTGTTTTCATTTAATAGAAAAACAAGAGTTTTTAAATAATAACATTAATTTTTTTATTTTCAAAGTATAACCTGGCCACCGAATTTCGCTTAAAATCATATGTATTTAATACTTTTCTGTTAAAAATTCTTTTCATAATAATAATGTTAATTACTTTCCAATTTGAAAATTTTAAATACACGTGCTGCTAAACATTATGGTGGAGACGGGATGCTTTTTATACTCCTAATTTTTCTTTATTGACATTCTTTAATGTACACTTAGATAAAAATTGCACAGGTACAGGACAGGAGTTCATAGTTGTAGCATAAGTTTATACTTTCTCTCCTTGTAAGTACGTTTCGATAGATTATTTATATAATTTACGCAATGCAAGAAGCTTATTTATATATTTATACTCATAAAAAATAATTAACAATAGACAATACGTTTGAGGAAAAGGGAATGGAGTTTTCAATTGATTCAGGACTTGAAATAGATTTTCACAAAGAGTACATTTTCTAAACTATACAGTCTTTAAACAAACAAAAATTTCACTTAAATTTGGAAAAAATTATTCAAAATTTGGGAATTGGAAAACTTCTTTACTCAATAAATATTTAAAACTTAACAAATAAATATAATATTCAAGTGTTATAAAAATATTCCTCAGTTTTCTAAACTTACAATTGAGAATGTATACAACATTCCTGGGAATGGGAAGGATTGGAAGGGGAAATCGAAGAGTTGAAAGTATAATCGAAATTAAATAAATAAAAATTTGTAATAAAAAGGCGACGGAATCTCACTATAGCGAAGTAATAGACTAAACAATTTAGCGAAGGATGCTGGCAATCAAACTCGTCATTTTTTCTCTCATTCACTCACAATATTCTCTCACACTCTCGCTTATGCAGTCCAGTTTTTCGCACGTCTTTAGACTTTTCTAAAAATTCACATCCGCACATTTGTGCCTCGTCCACAGTCTCAAGGTTATTTGAACCTCGCGTCCCACGTGATAATGTTTATTTTAAATACCTTGTCCCAAAATTGATATCTCTTTAGTATACTCTACTAATAGTAATATCTCTGAATCTTGGACTCTGCCATTGCACCCTCCGAAACTACTCTAGAGAATAAATAAAAATTTTAGAGATAAGCTATCCATCTCCCAATTTTCGAAGACCCTGCCCAGTTTCGAAAAATCTCGAGAACAAGCTCCTCACTTTTTGGATATACTGTAAAATACTAGATTCAGTATCGTCAAAATTCACTTTCCGTTCCCTCTTGACTTTTTACACTCTATTTTAAACTCCTCAGCATCCACAAATTCGATCAATTTCGTTGCACCTCCACACGTTTTTTGAAAAAAAAAAATTGTTTTTGAAGAAATTCTGAACACCCGCACAAAGTTTAGGACGAGTTTGCATAAATGAGTAAATGAGATTTCGAGTTGAATTTCGAAAATCGATATTTAATTCATATTTAAATCAGAGCCAGAAGATGAAGACCATATGGGATTAACTATTATCAGAAGAAATAGTTGATCGACAAAAATTTTAATTTGAAAAAGCCTTTTTTTACTCGATTTCTCCCAGGGCCTTCAATCCCGTTTGTTCTAAATAAGCCAAACTAATTTCAATTCCACAAACTAATTTCTCTTTGATTCCAGATGCAAGTTGATTTTTTATATTTGTCCCGTTACCCGTACAACGGACGTCAATTTAAGACATTGGGTTTATGAAAAACAGAAATAAATGGAGTGAACTCAATTAGGTTGTAATTAGTGAAGAAAATTTTCAAAATTCGGAGACTGGCGTTTGGAGTCACCACGAAATTCTTGTGATTTGTCTTCTTCATCTTTGGTTTCTTTGGCTTCGTAAATTCGACTTTGTTATTGAAATTTCTTTAAAATTTATTCACGTGCTTTCTTCGTGATCTTGAACTTCGCTTGAAGTGACTCTCGTAAGTCGAAGGTGAATACATTGTGGAGAAATGATCTCTGCCTCCGAGATTTCAACGCAGCTATTTTTTATAGTTGTCGTTTTCTACCCATATTGCATATCTTGAAGTGACAGAGCGTCATATCTGAAACAGGTAAAAAAGCTGTCTAATATTTATACTGTATTTCTTGAAAGGACGTCGATTTAAGTTTTAAAAATTTTATTATTTTGTTGAAAAGTTATATTTTTCTTATTGAAAGTGCAACTCTTTTTGTTTAAGTGTAATCTTTTTTGTTTAAAAATTCGACCATTACGTTGAAAATCATCTGTTTGGTTAAAAATTCAACATTGATCTTGAAAATTAATCTCCTTTGCTTGAAAGTTCAACTATTTGGTTGTAAATGCAATTGTTCGGTTGAAAATTATTATTATTTTTTTTGTAAATTCAACTATTTGGTTGTAAATGCATGTATCCTTGGACTGTTATCCAGATGTGAGCATATGTAGGTGTAAAACTGTTCTGTAGCACTAAAGATTCAATAAATCTATCTTTATCTTTCTTGGTTGAAAATCACTTTTTTGTTGATAATTTATCTTTGTGGGTTTCGAAGTCAAAGTTTTTGGGAAAGATTCGACTTTTCAGCTTGAAAACTCCTCTTTTGTTGAAAATTAATCTTTTTGGTTGAAAATTAAACTATTTTTTGAAAATGCAATATATTTTCACCATGAATTCTTCTGAATATGGTACCTACATTATTTTAATTAAAAGAATTTATTAATTTTTTTCCCCCTATTTTCGTGAAAAATCACCCTATTTTCCTGTTAGTAGAACATCTTGGGCTGTGAAGTCTGCTCCTATTTTTAATCTGTCTTCATCAACTCTGCGGGCTCTCTGGCGCCAGTTTGAGTAACTTTATAATAATTCGATGGAGAGAATCGAAACATTAATATTGTGCGCTGCATCCTCTTTATTTGTGATACAAAAGAGTCAAATTGATCTGAGTTCCTGACGTCAAGATAAAAGGTGTTGGAAAAGTCAATTGGAGCAATTGCCTATAACGTTTCCTACTTGCCACCTATCAAGCTTGTTGCAGTAAAATGTTTCTCAGAACATCACTGATTTACGCAATTGGAAATCGATGCCCTTTTCAGCATATAGAAGATACGAGAAACGTATACATTCATTACTTGTGGCCTCCTTTTCTTTCATTCCTATCATCTTCATTTGCCAAATATTCATCTGAAACTATTAATAGTTTGAATTGGAAAAATCGTGCCGCAAGTAGGATTTATAAAAACTGGAAGTTTTCTTAAAAGTCGACGTCTGCACAAGCTGAATTAATGGTTGACGATTCCCAAGTGGGAAACGTGCCAACTACCTTTGGGTGGAAGTTGAAGGATTTTCAAAGGTTTACGTGATTCTTTTGATCCAATTAATTTTCCCGTCCAATATAATTTTGTGATGTAAAAAATTGGAGATTGCATTGAGAAAATGGCTTGCAGTTATAAATATTAAATATATCTTCGCAAAGCCAGTGTCTTCTTCCGAGTAAAAATTATGGCAATCCTCCGACAAATCTTGACTTTAAATCATTGATGTATCGCTTCATGTTCACTCATGAATGCATATATGTACAATTTCTCATGGGATCGAAAATGCTTATCCTGTTTTCATACCCATTCTCGCATCTCTTGATACTATTCTCAATTTCGAAATGCCCCGTTTCAAGGTAATTGTAATTGTAATTTGAGTATATCTTGATTCACGAGAAGCATATTTCTGAGAGAAATTCTGATTTCCTTTCATATTATATTTCGAGCTAATACAATTTCAGGCTACACACTCTTTCTTGTATTCCCATCTTTTTCCCTTTTTCAAATAATTCCTCTTTTCCCTCTGTTTTCGAGAACTTTCACCTTACCCCCTTTTTATCATCTTTTCGCTTAAATTCGGACTAAAATTATATAACCCAGTAAGAAAATACAACTATTTTTCGTTAAAAGTTAATTTTTTGGCTGAAAAGTTTAGTTTGGTTAAAAATTCTACTATTTGGATGGAAATTTAATTATTTTTTGGTTTGAAGATTCATCTCTTTAACTGAAAATTAATTTTTTGAACTTAAAATTTAACTATTCCATTTCTGGTGGAAAATGTATCTTTCTTAGTTAAAAATTCAAATACTGTGTTGAAGATTTATCCCTTTCAGTTGAAAATTCAACTATTTGGTTTCAAATTCATGTATTTTATTGAAAGTTAGTCTTGTATAGTTGAAAATCAACTCTTTTTGTGTAGAAAATTATTTTGCTTGTGTTGAAAATTCATCTTTATTACTGACGATTCAACTATTTTGTTAAAAATTCGTCTTTTTGTTCGAAAAATCGTTTTTTTGTTGTTGCAAATTAATTTTTTCAACTGAAAATTTTACGGTTCCATTTTGTTTGAAAACTTATCTTTTTTTAGTTGAAAATTCAACTATTTTTTTTAAGTCGTCTTTTTGCTCGAAAATTCAACTGTTTCTTTTTAATTCGTCTTTGTGGATTGCAACTTCATTTCTTCTGCTAGTAAATCTTTTTTGGTTGAAAAGCAACTATTTCGTAGAAAATGCAATATATTGCGACTTGAAATCTTAGGAATTTAAAGCGTTTCATATTGAATTCAATATGGTACTAACATTACTTTTATTCAAAAGAATTTATTCCTCTATTATTTCCCTATTTTCGTGAAAAATTAGCCTACATCTGCTGCTTTTAGAGCATTTTGGACTGTGAAATCCGGAATTTTATTGAAGATTTTGAATTAATGTTTTGTGGCAGCCAATTTTAGAGGGTTTGATCTAATTTCATTAGAGGTCTTTTTACTTTTTATATTTTTTCTGTTGAGAAAAAGTATTAAAAAGGAAATACTTACAGCTGGTTCGTTTTCCCGAGTGTTGAGGTCCATGGTTAAATATGGCACTTGGAACAGGAAGTGTCTCAGAGTCCTCGATGGAAAAGTCTTCCGGTAACGTTTGTGGGCCTCTTTGACTTCGAGCTTTTGCGTCGAGTATCGCCTGAATGGCGATTTGCTCTTCCGTCAGTTCTCTTTCCTGCTCGATTGTTTCCTGTTTACGCCTCACTATACTCCTCAACCTATTGAGAAGAACCTTTAAACAAAAGACTTTATTAGCCTTTTAAACTTTATTTTTCACCAAAGTTCCACGTCTCCTCGATTATTGATACTTTCTTTTTTTATTCTATGTTCTTAATTTATTTTAAGCTCATCTATATTTGATTTTTATACTAAAGGGACAGACTCTGGAATTTGTTTCTGTCCATTGGAATTTTGATTAGGAATTTTTAAATGAGGAGGTCATTTAAATAAAGGTTTAGACTTTAGTGTTTAAATTCTGGTGGAAATACTAACAGTCAAGATTTAGTTTAGAGTACATAGGTACGAAATTTACCATTTCTTCTGGATCTTCAATGAAACTGTCTGTGTAAGTCATGCCAGGTAAAGCTGGTATCGGTTCTGCAATGACTAGATGACTTTCAAGCAAAAAGGACACCAAAAGTGCCAGAAGACACAGGCCTGTCCTATTTTCGCAAATTCTTCCCTTCATTCCCTTGTAGCTTATCACCACTGAAACAAAATTAAAAAATTATAAAGTTAGTTTCGATAAAAAAATTTCATTTTCATAATACAGATCCAGAGAAAAATCTGTATTATTTTCCAGAAAATACATTTTGAGAATCGTTACGGGGGGGGGGGGGAGGAAGAAATCAGCAAATAACCAAGAAATTTTGGTCAAAAGTTACCAAATTTATTTAAATATAATCATTATCATTGGGCAAAAAATTAGTCAAATATTTCAAGCAGGTTACCGAAGTAAAATAAAAAAATTATCAATGAACTGAAATTTAGAATTGACGAAACGATTGAGAATGTAATCATTGAAACTTTTCAAAATTCATAACAAATTTTAAAACACAAATGAAAGTTAAACAATTTCAAATCTGCAAGCCTTTACAATTCATTATTAACAAATTATTCTTTCTTAAATAATATTTATAAGGAAACATTGTATATAGTAATTGGAAAAAATGTATTCTATACAAAAGGAATGTTATAAAATAAAAGTAAAAATAAAAAGTAAGGGTTCTCAATTTTCGTTTTCTCTTCGAAAATACATATCTTCCAATTTCGATTTGTTTCGAAATCGAAAGCTTTTGAATATATTGTTTTATTTTTCAGAAAAATTTCTTCGAAACAAAATGAATATTTTAGTTTTCAAAAATGTAGTAGGCATAATTTTATTTGTTTAAAAATGTATGAAAACTATTTCATATTTAAGTGGGCCTGGTATAATTTTTATAAATGATAAAGAAAGTAAACATTGTTTTTGATATCGATACAAAAATCGAAGAAAACGAAATAACCACTCCATAAACAACCATTCTACAATTTATTGTTGGTTAATTTGTTTTTTTTTACGGAACAAAGCAAAAGTAAATTTCTTCATTCTACCTTCCGCTGCATTCATAACAACACCGTATTATATATTATTTTTTCAGTTCAGTCTTAGAGTGGCCGCCCAATAAATATTCAATACAAAAATATCCAGTATTGATTTGAGTACAATTTCAAGAAAATTGGATATATATCTGTTCCCAAAATTATTCCACTTTTTTATTGGAGTGTTTTCTTTCAGAAAATGAGAAAATGATCCATCATCATTCAGTGTCGATTTAAGCGTCTTTGAGTTACTTTTTCTGGCGAAAAAAGTTGGATAAATTGTTGATGAACTCGAGTACACGTGTAGTTCAAATCTTGGCTATACAGAAGCAGGATTAGTTGAACCTAAATCCTGAGTACGTGATTCTGCTTCAGAATTGAGAAAACTTTTAACTCTGCACGTATTCGTTTTCGCTCATATTGTTATGAAAATATTTGCTTCTTCTCGATTGTAATTAGAGAATCGTTTCATCTCATGCAAGGCAAGATTAGCTATTATCGGCAAAGGGATAAATCCACGATGACATTATAATTTCAAATTATTCTGCATATTTTCTCGAAATATCTTAATCGACTCTTTGCATATGCGAATTCTCATTTATTATTCCTGGTTAATTGAAATAACATTTAAATTATAGCCAAATTAAATTAGTGTCGCATTTTGAAATTTAAATTCGTATTGTTGTTAGGTATTGTGATTTAACTTTCGTATTGTAACATTTCACTCCTCTCGTATTATTATTTCAACAAATAAATCATAATGCTCTCATAAAACTCCAAGAATTTCTTGTAAATTATAGCCCTACTTTTATTTAATAAGAATGTCGCATATCGACCAATTTCAATAATATAATTAATTATTGAAAATTAGTTTGCTTTTGCTGTTTACTGTGTCTTAGCAGATCTCGTGACTGATTACTGCCGACGGTTCCAACGCTGGAAAGATATACAAAATAAAATTTTTTTTCTGCCCATCACATCTTAATATGATTTTTTTTTAAATGTATTTTGGCCCACTAAACACGAAAATCACACACAACAATTTTTTTATGGAAGCGTTTTCGAGATATTAATGTTCGATTTTTTTTTCTCAATTTTCTCAGTAGTTCCGACATACAACAATTTTTAATTAACATTAAAATGGATGAGAAAAAGTTTTCAAGGATCAAAGATAAATTCATCGTCATTATCATCGTTCAAAATGGAGAAATATATTCAATTATAAACCTTCAAAGTTGAATTATTATAAATAATCTTTTAAAATATAAAGTTATTTTAAATGGGAAGAATTAAAAAATGGAAAAATTTATACTCCGGAACGTTGAAACTTAAACGAAACCGAACTTCATTTAAACTGAAAAAAATTTTAGTCGACAAAAATTCTGACGTTAAAACTTTTTTATACTCAAACTCTTCAAAATTTCAATTATTTTAAGTAAATTTAAATCATTAAAAACAAAAAAATTTCAAATTGGTAATTGTACTTTAAAAATACTACCATTTAAATTTTAATTGCAAAATTGAAAATTTAGTGTTCAATATGAAAATTGAGAACTCTTAAATTTTAATCATTAAAAATTAAAGGAATTATTTAATGATCTTCCAATGAAGTATTGTTCAATTTTAAATTATTCATTTTGGAAAATCTTCAGCCTAATAGCGGATAATTTTAAGGAATTTTCATTGAAACTTAAAACATAAAAAAAGAATACAAAATAAGATCGCTATAATTCCAATTTTTTAAATTGCAGAATTTCAAGCCTTTCATTTCGAAATTGTTTTTTTTAAGTTGAATTTGAAATTTTCCATTTTTTGGAACAGTTTTAAATAAAAAATAATTCAATTTTCAATGCTTTGCTCTAAAATTTACTAATTTTTAAGGCTTCAATTACAAACAATATTTTTTAAATTTTTCATTGTTTTGAATTTATTTTGGAGCATTTAATTCAAAATTTATCAATTACAAACCTTTTCGACTGAAATTTGTGACACTATCAAGTCTTTTAATGTGATATTCTGCAATTTCAAAAAAAATTCAAAACCAGACAATTTTATACGGTTAAAATTGAAACCAAACCATTTAGAATATTTAAATCTAAAATGATTAAATTTAAAAATGACTCAAGGCTTTCAATATGAAATTTCGCAATTTTGAAAGATTTAATAGTGATAATTTTTAAATTAAAATTATAGAAATTTTAAAGAAGGTAAATATTATTAATAAAAATTGTATCATGCATTATCAAGTAACAATAAAAGTGATTGGATAGATTAAAAAAAATAAAAAATGTGATTTATTTCCAATAACACTACTGTAATTTTCAGCGTTCAATATTTTGGGAATTTAAATATTGTGAACCTTTAAACTTAATTATTCCAAAAAACGTTGAAAATTAAATATATGAAAAAATATATGCTTTCTAATTGGAAACTTTCAAAATTAATGAATTCAAATTTGAAGCATTAACAATATTAAATAATTCCAAACTTTGTTGAAAAATTAAAGTATCTTAAATTAGCGTCTTTAAACTAAGTTGTTAAAAATAATCATTTTTCAAGTTTTGCATCAAGAAATTTGTATCTTCAATAAATTCGAGCTAAATTTCTTGCGGACAAAATACTTTTTATTTAGTTTTGTTTGTCTTTTTATTGTGATGGGAAGGAAGTCCCTTTCAAGCCTTTTCACGTGGTAACAATAAATTGACGCATGTACGAAAGACTTTCTAAATTAGTTCCTCGGTTAATTCATATAATTATTGATTTATTCGTCTGGTATTTAAATAATTTAGCATATTCACTTGAGAGATATGGTACATTCGTAATTGATTTTCATTATTGATTCAATAAAACCTTAGTATATCTTAAAATGGTCCTTAAATTAAATATTAACCATGTTAGTTTAGTAATTTAGGAAGATGGTTCTATTTCCGGAAATTAGTAACACTGATCGTTTTGCTCTAAATTCGTATCCTGGCTTAGATAGCACTCCCACGTCAATTTACTTTTAGTAAGTCTTATTTGGTCACTGTTATAGATTAAAATTGTGATTTCCTTTATTACTAATCCTCAAGTGGTAGATCACTCCGTTTCTTAGAAAATTTTTCGTTAATTTCATCAATTTTCCTCGACGAATCCCAGAGAAAATTTCTTCCGCATTCATTCACTTTCGGTCTTAAAGCTTTTTGTTTAGTAAAATTAGAATTGGGGTCAAAAGAGAATTAGGCGGCCTTTAAAGTATTTTTTGAATTTGAAGAATCGTTCATTAAAATGTTGACTTTAAATTTAAACATTGTTCCGCATTAAAAATATGGCCGTGGCTACGGTTACCGAAATTTTGGTACAAATAGCCGTATTTTTTGGTACAAATAGAGCTGGAAAAGCGGCTATTTGTACCGTAATTTCGGTACACATAACCAGATTTTTTCGGTACATCTAGGCGCTTCCTAAAAATATTTTAATTTATTATAATCTCGACTTTATTTGCGTTTTTATTAAGATAACATGTTTCAAGTTTAGTCTTTATTGTTTAAATAAAATTTACGTCTTGTCCTCTAACGAGTTTTTTTATCTTGAGACGAGTAATGGGCATCGTTTCGCATAGCAGTATAAATAAATATGAAACAAACCTGCCTTTTCCACTCAATCACACCGGTTGACACTATTTTACACATTTTCAAAAACCGCTGCTCGAATTCGTCGCACTTTGTTTGATAATGTTTAAAGATAAATATAGAAATAATAAATCTCTCAAGTTTTCAATATAAATGTTTCTGGCTCAATAAAAAAACAGTTTCCTGAGTTTTTTAATTTTTTAGTTTTTAAATATTAAACTGTTTTTTTTTCTAATATTGATAATTTTAAACACAATAGACCTTTTCCTTTGTTTCAATCGGGAGAAAACAATTTCAATTGAATATTGTAAATATTACAAGAACTTCAGACAATTTTTAAAAGTGAGCGTGCCGATAATTTTTGGTGAAATGTATCTAAAAAAATTATTTTTTCAAACAAATTTAAGTTAAACAACAAATTAATTACACTAAAATTAAATCAAAAAATTTTATTTGTAAAAAGAGTATAAAATTCAAAGAAGGAACTGAAACTGCCTGGCAAATTCTCTTGTTGAGATTCCTACCTTTTTGAAAAATCCAATTGGCTGAGGTTTTTGGGTCGGATATCCGTGTGTTGCTTATTGAATAGAAAATAATTGATGGAGAATTAGTAACGTGAGGAAAACACTTGAAAAGATTTCGATGATCTTAGAAGATTTCGAAAGATAAGGAAACGATTCTTGGTGTTTGTTTTTGGAATGCTGAGTGTTCGGAGAGTGAGCAGAGAGGGCTGTTGGTTCCTCTATTATACCCCAAGAGCTTCCACCACTCACTCACTCTCCTACCACCTGTAGAATCCTATCGCAAGGGTGGATTTCCACCTATCCACCTTACTGTCTACGGATTGTGCATCAAATCTCTTGCGTTTTTAATCTTTCTTTACGAATGATATTAGTTCGTCCCTCATATTTTTCTCGCTTTGCCTCTTTTGATGTTCCCTTATCCTATGTTATTATTGTAGTCGGGTGGTTCAAGAAAAACCATTTTTTTGGGGGGGGGGGGGATTGAAAACGCTTTTCGGTAAAGAAAAAATATTAGTCAAATTATGATGTTTGGCCCCTGTGAAGCATTTTTTTATGCGTAGTAACAAATGAATAAAAAATAGTTATGACCATCAACTAGGACATCAATTAGAGTTTAAGGAAAAAAATTGAAAAAAAGAATGTTTATTTGAGTTTTTGACGTGTAGAGGCAATTGAAAATTATTGCTTTTTGTAATAGTTAGTGATTTTCATCCGGTATGTTTTTTTCAACATAATATTGCTAACAGACTATTTTCCTCGGTTTCTGATGTACTAACAAAATTATAAAAATTTCAAAAAATTTTCAACACAAACGTCAAACTTAATTATTTTACTTATATTTTGAAAAAATCGAAAAGCTTTTTTACTTTTCAAAAACAACCTTTTTGGCCAACCTATTATGTAGTATTCCGCACTTTGATTTTCATTTAAAAGGAAAACGTCGCTTTTTATTTTCGGTATTCATTACCACTTCTATGTGTCGGCATGACTTTCTCAGAAATGAATACGAAGTTTAAAAAAATGTCGTTTGCACGTCTGCAAATATTTTCGAGTTAAAGGTTTTTTTGTTTTTTAAGTTTTTGTGTATTTTATTTCAAAAATATTTTGTTTACTTCAGAAAATTAACAAAAAAATAATTCCATATATTGAATAGATTTCGAAAATTTTGAAAAGATAACTCTTGAAACAATCAAGATAAAAATATAAAAATTAAATTCCATTTATTGTTAGATCTTTGCAATATGAAGGTTCGCAATTCGAAATTTAAAGTTTCTTGAATAATTCTTGAAGTTTTGATCTTTTTTTAACAATAATTATAAATGTTATATTTTGATTCTTCTGGGTGCTTCCTAAACCTTAAAAACTTAAAAAATTGTTTAAAATTACTTTTATGGTATTGCTTAAAACTTCATTGATTAACACTGAATTTTCTAGTTCCTACCGAAGAATGTAAAATTTTCCTGGAATCTCTAAGTGTTTTGTATAATTTCCCTAGACGCTCCTATTTTATAATCTTGTTTTTCGTTTTGCTGTCTTCTAGCCGAAAACATTTTCCTATAAAAATAGATTTTCATTATTTTTTTTTAAATTGGTTTTAATCTGATTTTAGTTTTTGCTATTTAAAGGTATTTTTCTCGCATTTTTATTTCGGTTTTCAATTCTTGAAATTTTTCTAAAAGCTTAATTCGCCAACTTTTTCCGATGGAATTATCAAACGGGATTTTATACGAGTCGTGAGTTGTAGTTTCCAATAGCTTTTGCAGTAAAAAGTCTATCACATCACAAATATTTTATCATTTTTTGTGAAATGGACGAATGTCACGTAAATTCTGACACAAACGTGAATCAGATCGAATCTAGACTTTCAGTAACTGTTGGCAGATGCAATCAGATAAGGTATTCGTTTGTATGAATATCCATTCCTTGAATGATACTCCTACGAGTAAATTTCCAATTTTTATGATTGTGAAAACGTCATGATTTTTATTGTCCTATAAGAAAGAAAAAGGAAAAAAGCTGGGTAGACTACCCTGCAGTAGATAATGCAATTCTATATTAGATAATCATTAATTATAAGCACAAATATAAGTAAAATAATCCATTCTTCTTTTAATATGTTACCACGTATCATGTCTGAAATATTAATTACAATAAATTCATTATTTTACATACATTAGTATTTTAAAGTAATTATTATCTACTGTGGGGCGATCTCCCCTTAACTGTAGAAGATTAATAAAATGATAAAAATATTTCCCTGATATTAATATTTTTTAAATCACTGCTTGGATTTTTTATAACGATCAGAAATGCTTCCACTCTTCTTGATATCAAGACGTGGACTTAAGACCCTCTCTTCGAATACATTTTTATAATTAATTACTCCTAGTTGGAAATAAAAGCAAGTTATATCTTTTCGAGATAATGTGCACTCGTAAAAGGCGTGAAACAAATTCTCAATAATTTTATTTCTTTGCTCGAAAATTAGAAATATTGGGACTAGCTATATCATAAGTAGTTCAAGCCAGCGTGTAGTCAGACCGGCGATTAATCTACTGCCAATGGCTTCCAATTTTGTTTTTCTTTGAAGAACGAATTTAATTTCGTTTTCCATTTTCTATAAATTTAATACTTGGTAATTGTAAACCTTTCAAAAGAAATACAAATAATTAATTTTTGCTTCTAGATAGAGGACTAAAGGAATATTTTTTGTGGAATCGATTTCGAGAAAGAAACTTTGCCACTTTTCTGATATTTGCAAAAAAGTTAGAAATTAATAAGGAATCAGTTAATCGGCATTACGCTTATCTTATTTTAACTTATTTTCTCCCCGCTTTTAGATCTCAATATCCGTTTAAAAATTGTTTTTTGATCTGTGGAATTCATCGTAACAGATATGTAAAACTTTGTTGTTCGCTGGTTTGAGCTGCGTAGTTAAAGGCACATTCGTTGATGAGGATGAGAACACACTTAAAATTAGCTGAAGACAACAACTATTGTTTTTTAATTAATCGTCGGAAGCCAATCGGAAAGCCGACACGAGTTGAGGTCACGACTTTTCATTGGTCGCACATGAAATCAGCTTAATGAATCCCAAGTTCACGATAAGCCGGCCCTCGCTTATCATATGCTTCAACTCTTTATTATTATTATTGGTATTACATTGGAGGAAGCCTAGAATTTTTTTGACCAGTGTCCGGCAAAATGGCCAATGCAAATTATTTCACTCTCTTCAAATCCGTCCTTTATAAGCGATTTATACATTAATTTAAATATTGGGATTTTCCTTGAAAAGAATATTTCTTTTCAGTTTCTTTATAATTTTTTAAATATTCATTCCAGGCTGTACAGATCGACTCACTTATTTCCCCGTATTTTTAAAATTTTAAACAACATTTTTCCAATTCCCCTTTTTCAATTACAAACTTTGTTTATTATTATTTTTTTTTTATTCATTCACGATTAAGATCAAGGCAAGAAAAATTGAAAGTTATGAATCCTAACATGTACTCCAATTTGAATTATCAAAATACTTTATAATTAATTCAATTGAAGTTACGGAATGAGACACTTTAGATTTTTAGTATTGTAAAATTATCACTTCTAAATTAATGTTTCTCTAAACATTTATTTCCAAATTTTTTAATTAATTTGCGTGTTTACCGAGATTCATGAATTGGGGCGTTTCTAAAATTCTTTAAACTTGTTAGTTATAGAGTTTATGTCCAAAACCTAAAACTGTTCGAATTAAAAGATTCTTTAAAATTCAAGAAACTTGAGGTTAACACTGGGAATTTGATAACAAAAAAAGAATTTTAAAGTCATCGAATTCTGCGAGTTTTAACATTAAAATATAAAATTCTGTTTGAATTTTCACATTCTTTGAATCAAAAATTCTCCAAATTAAAATTGGAAACAAAGCAATTACTCATTTTGAAAGCATTCAAATTTCAGTTCCGAGAATTTCGAATTTCAAAACTTCTAAATTAAAAAATCTAGACTTTTAAATTTTTTAAATTGAAAAAGAGTTTGAATGACCCAGCAATGAAAGAAAGCCTTTGAATTCTAAAGCTTTAAATATTAAAAGTATTTTTTTATTTGAAAAATTCAAGCTTTTTTTTTAGGGTTGAAAAATTGTTTCTAAAAAATCTAAAAAAATCTTCCTATAAAATTCTCATGAAACAGATAAATCTTCTTTCGCCGAATTTTTCTTCCGGATTAGAATTCTCGTATATCTTCATCAAATTTCAAAGAAAGGGAAAAGCCTAATACCTAGTTAATCTGGAAATAATAGTTGAGAATCCAAACAAGCATTAATTTCAGGTGCATTTATTTCCTTTCAAAAGCTCCATCTCTATTTCTGCAACCATTTGCCATTCAAGCTTCGTGAAGACGTAAATACTTCGCATTCTCTATTAATTTACATAAAAGGTGTCTACTTACTTCAAAATGTCTATAGAAAGGTTGTTAATTCAAAACTATTATTGATTCAGTAGTTGAAATTGGTTGAATCTAGTATTAATTAAGTTTGTACTAGTTTACTGATTTATATTACAAATTCATTAAATCATAACTGCTTTTTATTGAAACTAGTTTTTATTACAGTCGCATTATTTCCATCTGCCTCGATCTTCTGAATTTTCAATTGAATGGTTAATTTAGAATGATAGCTTGGGACATGATAAATATATACGAAACACTAAATAGTTTCAATGGTTAGATTATTAATTTGATTATTTTATTTTTAATCGATATTTTGTATCCCTCTTGGGATCCTTTTTTATTTTAATTTAATTTTTGATCACAGATAATGTCTGAGGACGAGCAAGAGAAAGACGAGAAGCCGTTTGCAGTCGAGAGAGCGAAAACTGGAAGGGCGAAATGCAAAAAATGCAAATGTCCGATAGACAAGGACAATGTGAGAATTGCAAAAATTATGAGAAATCCCTTTGGCGATGGGACAATGAAATGTTGGCATCATGTGACTTGCATATTTGACGTTTTTGCAAAACAAAGAGCGACGACGAAAAGAATTGATGATCCTGAGGAAGACATAAGTGGCTGGGATCAGCTTGAACAAGAAGATAAGGACCTCGTCCTTAAGAAGCTTGGGGAATTCGAAAAGGATAGTAAGTAATTTTTTTCTAACTTAATTGTCAAAAAAATCATAATCATGAAAATGGTTGTCTATACAAATTTAAATAAAAAACCGATTAAAAATTTGTTTGTGGTATAACTTCATTGATTGGTTAGATATTTATTTAAAAAATGGAGTGATTTATACTGGTAGTAAGATTTCTAATGCGGTCGGAGAACTCGATGCCGGTGAAAGAGATGCAGTCGCCATCGAGTCTGATTTTCTATGCTCGTAATTGTCTCTTAATTTATTCTTTAGAAGTAACCTATCACATATTTGAGGATGGAAATGTATGACTCAGTCAAAACACCCCACGAATGATCAAAAGGATTTATTTTTGGAAATTGTAGTATTCAAGTTATATTGTCACATGCGTCTTAGGTTTTATGAATCTAAATTCCACTGCAGTGATATTCTGGAATACTATTTCTTACTCATTTAAGTAGAAGCGGGACTGGAAGGAAAATCCTAAAATTTATGCAGCTTTAAATTAATTTACTCAACAACTTTAACAAATGAATTCAATTCATTTTTATTTGATTCTGATTTATTCTTTTGGGGGCTTCGTTGATTCTTGAAAAGAGGAGACTATCTCATAGTATTAACAATTAATTGACTTCAATCCTGATATATTGACGGCTTTCTTGGGGTAAATATTCTCTTGAGTTGTAAACATTTTTCCAATTAGTGGAGGATCGACGGCCTCCAAAAATTTCAAATAAAAATCAAGATAAAAGAGAATGCTTGCAATATTTCTTCCCTGACTTGAAAGCTTTTATAACATTACATTTTATTTTTAAAGCTGATTTATAATTAACAATTGTAGTACTTTTAAAATATTTGAAATTGAAGTATTTGAAATAAAACAAATTCAAAATTAATAATCTGATTAAAAAAAGTTACGATTTACTTATAAAAATTTGAGCTAGTAAGAATGAATGATTATATTTTGAAGAAGCAATTTACTTTCTCTCGATGAATAGAAATATAAGGAAAAAATGCTCATAAAAGTTAAAAATCAACTTCCTTTCGATGAACTCTAATCATCTTTTCTTTATTCGCAGCACCATTTAAGGGAGCTAAAGTACCTCAGAAATCTCCAAAAGAAAATAAGTTAAAGACTCCGGTGAAGCCTGAGCTTAAAACAGATTCGATGGAAAAAATTGCAAAAAAGGATTCTGCTTCGAGAAGTTTGAGCACTACGAAGGACAAAAGAGAAAAAAAGACAGACAAGTCAGAAGATGAGAAATTGCCATCCAGGGATGATATGTTCCGCGAATTTCGACGACTTTGCTACGCAATTGCAGACGCAAGTGCTTATCTTGATAAAACTGCGATTGTTAAGAAAATGTTCACCAATGGTTCCAAAGGAGGTAAGTTTTTATATATTTAAGAATTGCGATTGATTAATCAATCTTTTTATTATTTATTTGATCACTTTATAGTATTTTAGTATTATCACTAAAATAATTGAAAGTAGGTCAAAGGAAATTTCCGGGGTTGCAAATAAGTTTATTATTAAGTAGAGTGGGAAGTTTCGAATTCAAGGAGTGTGTGGGTTTCAAGTTCAAGTTCAGAAGCGTCGTTAATAGTGAGCCGTGAATGTATCTTTTTATGTAACTCTTTTGCAAGGGGACACTGACCGCATTTCGTCATAAGAGTACGACTTAGAATTTGAGTAATATTACAACTTATTACATCAGCCTTTTTTCGAATAAGAATTATTACAATTTAGGTTCGTTAATTTTGTGCATTATTAAAGACAATTTAATCATGGGGTTTTAGAAAAGCAGTTAAAGCTTTCAAAGACATCTTTTTCTACGGGAAAAAATGAATATTGTTATAAGTTTGCTAATTTTTAATGATTAATTTAATCCGTAGTTACGAGAAAAAATATCTTAGTGAAGCTCGTGAGTGAAAGCACGTACGCCTAAAATAAAAAAACTAAAGAATCTGATTGATTGACTTCTTTTTTAATTTAATTGTAAGATTCTGTGAGCTCGCTAGTCTGAATAACAAATTATGGCATGAATGGTGGATAATGCATCTTTCTGCATTTACATAATTTATTGCAAATTTATTGTCTTCTTATTATATTCATTTTTTATTACATAATTGAGGCTTGACAATCTGGAATAGATGTATTGCTTTGTTTTCAATTTTTTATTATGTTTTCTTAATGTGTTTTGATTGGACTCATCGTTATGAAGTTTGTGAGACATTAGGTCGTGAATTGTCTGTTATTACTATGGAATGAGGTAAATCATTGATCTGCGCCTTTATCAAGCCGCGACAATACAAGAGGAATAAACCAGAATGAATCACTGAGAGACATAGCGCATGGCGCTCGCGTAACTATGCAAAATGTTCTCATTGTAATCGCATTAATGGGATATCTTCTCATTTTTCGTGTGAGTCTGTTTTCACACATATCATCGTCGTCCTCGTATTTAATTGTTTTGTTTCATTCTAAAATCTGAAATTGTCCCTGAAAGTTTCTAGAATCTGAACACATTTTTTATGTTTGACATTTTAAATTAAACAATTTTCAGTAAGAAGTTTTTTATATTCTTCTTATTCTATACAATTTCCTACCTTTTATTTTATTTTATTATTAAGCCGTTTCCCTTTTGGGGCATGCTTGAATTGCTCGGTTGGAAAGTAGTGATGTGTGGATGGGTATATAGGTATAGGGTAGTAGGTATATAGGTTTAAGGTATAGATATTTTAGATTGATCTAGAATTCTCGTGTTACTTATTCAAATAACACGTTCATTCCGCAACACTGCTCCGACCCAGGCTGCTGATCAATCTCTCTTTTTCCACATGCGAGTGTCTCGCTTACTCTAATTATTTTGCATTCACACTTCTTAAGGAGCGAGAAAGACAGATAACATAAGTTCCGCCGGCCCTGTATACATGACTTTTATTGATCGAATCCAAATTAATTAAACATTTTCAGAGTCCTTATACGCTACTTTTCTACATAGTCCATTTCCGATTTCCATCATTTTGTGTTTTTCGAGCCATCCTACTATACATGATACTTATTGATCGAATCCTAATTAATTCAACTTTTTCAGGGTCCTTATATGCTGCTTTTTCACATAGTTTCATATCCGATTAACAAAATTTTGGCTTTTTTAGACCCACCCTGCTATACATGGCTTTTATTGATCGAATCCAAATTGATGAAACATTTTCAGGGTGCTCATACGCTACTTTTCTACATAGTTTAATTCCGATTTCCAAGATTTTGTGTATTTCGTCCCACCCTATTATACATTACGCTTCTCGATGGAATCGAAATTAATTAAACATTTTCAGGATCCTCCGACTCTACTTTTCCACGTAGTTCAATTTCCGATTTCCAAGATTTTGTGTTTTTCGACCCGCCCTATCATACATGACGTTTCTTGATCGAATCCAAATTAACTAAAAATTTTTCATGGTCCTCATACGCTACTTTTCTACATAGTTCAAATCCGATTTCCAACATTTTGGGTTTTTCTCACCAACCTATCATACATGACGTTTCTTGATCGAATCCAAATTAAAGAAATATTTTCAGGATCTTCCTACGCTACTTTTCCACATAGTTCTATTTCCGAATTCCAATATATTGTATTTTTCGTCCCACCCAACCATGCATGACGTTTATTCATAGTTCCATTTCCGATTTCGAATATATATATTTTTTTTCGATCCAGCCTACTATACATGACGTTTCTTGATCGAATCCAAATTAATGTA
Organism: Andricus grossulariae; assembly: GCA_011634705.1. Classification (NCBI taxonomy): domain Eukaryota; kingdom Metazoa; phylum Arthropoda; class Insecta; order Hymenoptera; family Cynipidae; genus Andricus; species Andricus grossulariae. The sequence goes on along the minus strand of JAABKJ010000755.1, from coordinate 46,348,519 downwards.
ACTTTTTCAGGGTCCTCATACGCTACTTTTTCACATAGTTCCATTTCCGAATTCAAATATATTGTATTTTTCGACCCACCCTACCATGCATGACGTTTATTTATCGAATCCAAGTTAATTAAACATTTTCAGGATCCTCATACGCTACTTTTCCACATAGTTCCATTTCCGATTCCGAATATTTTTTTTTTCGATCTAGTCTACTATACATGACGTTTCTTGGTCGAATACAAATTAATTTAACATTTTTAGGGTCTTCATACGCTACTTTTCTACATATTTCTTTACCGATTTCCAAGATTTTGCGTGCTTCGAGACACTCTACAATACATGACGTTTATTGATCAAATCCAAATTAATTAAACATTGTCAGGGTCCTCATACGCTACTTTTTCACATAGTTCCATTTCCGATTTACAAATTTTGTTCTTTTCGACCCACCCTACCATACATGACGTTTATTGATCGAATCCAAATTAATTGAACTTTTTGAGGGTTCTCATACGCTACATTTCTACATAGTTCATTTCCGATTTCCAAGGTTTTGTGTTTTTCGAGCCACCCCAGCATACATGGCGTTTATTGATCCATTTTAAATTAATTAAGCATTTTCAGGATCCTCACACGATACTTTTTACATAGTTCCATTTCCAATTTCCAAAATGTTGTCCTTTTCGACCCAGCTTACTATACATGACGTTTTTTGCTCGAATCCAAATTATTTAAACATTTTTCAGGGTCCTCTTATGATAATTTTCCACACAGTTCCATTTCCGATTTTCAAAATTTTGTTCTTCTTGATCCACCCTACAGTACATATGACGCATTATATACAATGAATTTATTTATTTATTATTATTTGGTTTTAAAGGTGAAAAAAGCTTTAAAGAAGCCCCTTGAATGAAATATTATGGCAAAGATTTATCTATCTCAAAGTCACGAAAAGATTCATTTATTTCTCTGTTAATTAAATTTAATCCAAGTAAATGAAGCAGATCCTCAGAAATTATTGAATACGAAAATGTCTTTCGAAACATTAATTTTGAATGAAAAAAAATCGAAGTGCCCTCTTAACTTGAAGAGTACTCGCCTGCTGTAGGATCCTCGATCGCCAGACCATCGTCACGTATCGCTGAATATTTTCGAATGTTACCAGAGACTGATGAGATGTACTCCAACTTTTTTTTTCTTATCTGATGCTAGATATATTTTTTCATTTTCTCATACTTCCATGAAAATTATTTGCATAGAAGTGTTTCAATTATGAAAAATAGAGTCGAATTTATATTTTTAAAGGCGTATAAAGTTGAAATGTGCGCAGCAGGAGATTTTCTATTTTCTGGATTTGTTTTTTTTTTCTTCAGAATGTTCAAGAAAAGCCTAAACCACTCATGAATATTCGAGGCGATTCCAGAAAAGTCTAGAAATTGAAAGTCTAGAATATTCTAAAACAAAAAAGATATATTCTCAATAAAAATGTAATATTTGATAATTCAAGCAAATAAATTTTCTTTAATTGAAAAAAAAATAGCTTAATTCGACCCTAAGAGTCGAATTTTCAAAAACATGGTTGAATGAAAAAAAATTAAAAAACAGATTAATTTTCAACCAAAACCTTGAACTTTTAACCAAAAAAGATTAAATTTTCACCAACAAGAATTATTCTCTACTAAAAAATCAGAACTTTCGAATAAAAAAGATGAATTTTTAACCAAATAGTTGATTTTCCTACCAGCAAGATCAATTTTTTATCAAGTTCTTTAATTTTCTAGTAAAAGAGACGCATTTCCAACCAAATAATTAAATTTCCAAGTAGAAAGGATAAATCTTCAAAACTTTTATTTTCTACCAACAAGATTATTTTTTCCAGCAGAAACATTAATTTTTTTTAAGACGAATTTTCAACCAAAAAATTAAATGTTAAACCAGAAAACATCGCTTTCCAAAATGTTAATATTGTACCAAAAGGATGAATTTTCCACTGAAAACAATAATTGTCTACCAAAAAAGTCCAGAAAAGAGGATTATTTGACCAAGTAGTTAAATTTTCTACGAAGAAAATGAATTTCCTACCAGAAAAATTTATATTATACCAAAAAAGACAAGTTTTTAGTCATATAGTTAAGTTTTCAATTAAACAGGATGATTTTTCAACCAAAAATAGATTGGTTGAATTTCTGTCAAAAAAAAAAAATGATACAAAGTAGTTAAATTCTTAACCAGAGTGATGAATTTTCAACTAAAATTAGGAACGTTTAAATGAACAAATGAATTTCTAACAAATAAGTTGAACTTTTAACCAAGTAGTTGAATATTCAATAAAAAAAGATGAATTCTCAAGGAAGATGCATAATTATTCAAACAAATAGTCGAATTTTCAATTAAAAAAGATGCATTTTCAACGAAGAATGGAATAGTTGAATTTTCAGTAAAAAAAATCATTTTTAAACAACAACAAAAAAACAAATTTTCTACCAAAGAGAGGAATTTGTAACTGAATCTATGAATCTGCAGCAAAAAAATGAATTTTTCACAGAATAGTTCCATTTTCAATCAAATACTTGAATTTTCAACGAAAACTATTGTAATTTAAAATAAAAAATAGTTAGCTTCACAAAAATCTAATTTTATACATAAAATATTTTAATTTTAAATACAAAATAGTTAAGTTCACAAAAAAAAACTAATTTTCAACAAAAAAGTTAAATTTCCTACCAAAAAGATGAATTTTTCGCCAATATCATCAACTTAATACAAAAAGAAAGAAATTTTAAAACAATTAATTAAATTTTTAAATAAAAAAGATCACTTTCTCACATTAAATGTAAATTTTCTTTGAAATCGTTACTAACAGGCTTCTTGCTGAAATTATTATTAATATATATTATTTGTTCCTTACTAAAAAATTAAAGAAAAGCTGAAAATTACAGAAAAAACGCAACTTATTAGCACTTATCTAAGAAAGGATAGTTATAAAGAATAATGAATTGTTGAGACAGCTACATTTTTTTAACTTGAAATATTTATTATTTCAATAAGTGAAAAGTGGGTAAAAAATTAAAAATTTAAGAAGAACCCGCAACTATCTAGCATTGATAAAAAATAAAATATTTATTAATAATATTAATTTGTTAAAATCATTGTTTTTGCTAAATTGAATTAATTATTAACTCACTCTAAGTGAAAAGTGGACAAATAGTTGAAAATTTAGAAAGAAATCGCAACTTTCTAGCGTTATTCAAATTGAGTATGATAAACAATTATAATAAATTGTTTATATAATTAATTTTGTGAACATTGAATAAAAAATTATTTAAGAAACAATTTGCATTGAAAAAGTCGCAAAAAAACATAATTAGCGTAAAAAAATCGCGAAACACATTTTTTCACTCATGGGGTTATTTTTGGACCCTACTAAACATACTTATAGTGGTGATATTTAAATAGTAATATTTTTTTCGTAGCCTATGGCTACTGATGAAGAGAAATGTCGAGTTTCAACTCCATTCAGCTAATATTGAGGATTATGAATAAAATTTACAAAAACGTTTTTATTTCTTATGGGAAATATGTGGTAAACTTCATGGGGCTTGTGGCACCTCTAAATATCATTTTAAGAAAATGGATTCATTTTTTTGTGTGGATTCGAACAAATTTGCGGGCGATATGCATGGAAATTCGAGAAAAAAAAATTGGAACACCCTAGTAATTATAGACTGTGATGTGTCCATATTTGGAAAATGACACAGTTTTCAAATTGCATGGTATTTTTGCTTAGATGTTGATGACGGGGAAGACATTAACTAGTTCTCCTGGTACATTAAAAGCTCGAATATTTTCCGCACAGACCCTCTTTTTCCATTTGAAAAGGGGACAACAAAATAAATAAGAATACGTGGAGACCGAAATTTTAATCATTTCCCAGCTTCTAACTACACAAGTCTACTAGCTTTCATTAAAAAGTAAACTTCTATATGTTAACTGAAATGAAAACATGAGCACATTGTTATATTCATAAAAGTTTTCACGCAGCAGTTATTTTCAGTAAAAGCAAATGACTTTTTGAAAGTCGAGAGAAGAGCACCGTAATCTCGATTTTTATATTTTATACATAAAAAGCCAGGAGCAGAGCTCTGTCCCTGGAACATTACCATATAATCAATGCAGGAAAAATCTTGCTAGAACAGCACCGAGAATTTAATGCAAAACTCGTTGAGACTTTTTTCTCTCTTATTAACATTTTACGCAACCATTTTGAAAAATAAATTAAGACTCATTTTCCTGTTAGTCGCATAACAGATTTTATGAAAAGCTGAATTGGTAAATTATTAAATGGGTAATGTGTTAATTCATAGCTACACTCGTTTGGTTAATACTGACTCTCATCCCCAGGACGATTCTAATTCCATTGTCCAGTAATCGTTCTCATAAAGCGTTCATCATGGCTGAATGTACCTGGATATTTGTATATAATCTAAGTGCATTATTGAAGGTTGCTCACCTTCAGTAAATGCACATCGCACACACTCGAGTTTCGCGTATAACTGCTGAGCGAACTTCAAAGGATGCATGCCTATAGAGTACACCGCAGTAGTTTAAGACTTGACAGGAAAGCCTAGAACCGCAGGGATTGCAATTTATGCGGTACGTGCACTACTTGCCACGGAAAACGTCTTTCGAACAAGGATTTCATATTCAAGAAGCCGACTTTGATACACTCCGAATTTCTGAAATTTAATACCCTAATTCACAACTTTCCAAAGAAAGTTTCCAGAAGACTTTGGAATTAACTCGGCTTTGTGTAGAACTTTGTTTAGACAATTTTACACAACTTAACTCATCAGCCAATCCATCCTCATCTAAAACGTTTACTGCATTTATCATCCGCTTATAATTATATTCATAGGAAGGTTTGAAAGAACTGATACAATTCGAAATAACTGACAGAATTCGAGAGAATTAATAGAATTCGAAATAATTTATAGAAATCAAAATAATTTATAGAAATCGAAGTGATGAATAGGATTGGAAAGTATTGATAGAATTCAAAAGAATTGGTAGACTGTAAAATAATTGATGAAATTCGAAAGAATTGATAGAATTCGAAATAATTTATAGAAAAAAAAACAAGTGATTGAATTTCCAAAAATTAATGGAATTCGAAAGAATAATTGACATAATTCGAAAAAATTGATAGCATCCGAAATTAATGATAGAAATCAAAGAAATTTAAAGAATTGATAGAATTCTAAATTACTGTTAGAAATCGAAAAAATTAATACAATCGAAAATAATTGATAGAATTTGAATTAATTTATAGAAATCGAAGCAATTAATGAAATATGAAAGAATTGATAGACTCCTAAATAATTTATAGAAATCGAAAGAATTGATGTGATTCGAAAGAATTTAATAGAATTTGAAAGAATTAATAGACTTCGAAATAAATGATAAAATTCGAAAAAATTGACAGAATTCGAAATAATTTAGAGAAATCGAAAGAATTGATAGAATTAGAAAGAATTGATAGAATTTAAAAGAATTTGAAAGGTTTGAAAGAATTCAAAATAATTTGAAGAATTCGGAAGATTTTGAATATCGAAAGATTTAATAGAATTCGAAAGGTTTGAAAGAATTCAAAAGAATTCAAAGAATTCAAAGGAATTGATGGAATTTTAAATTACTGATAGAAATCGAAAGAATTAATAGAATTCAAAACAGTTGATAGAATTTGAAATAATTTACAGAAAGCGAAAAAATTAATACAATTTGAACGAATGTATAGACTTCGAAATAATTTATACAAGAATCGAGAGAATTAATATAATTCGAAAGAATTGACACAATTCGAAATAATTTATGGAAATCGAAAGAATCGATAGAATTCGAATGAATTTCAAGAATTCAAAAGAATATGAAGAATTCGAAAGAATTGATAGACTTGGAAATAATTTAAAGAAATCAGAAGATTTAATAGAATTAGAGAGAATTAATCAAATTTGTGAGAATTAGGAGAATTCGAAAGAATATAAAGAATTTGGAAGAATTAAAAAAATTCGACATTATTCAAAGAAATAGAAAGATTTTAAAGAATTAGAAAAAATAGATAGAATTCAAAAGAATTGATAGTATTCTAAATTAATGATAGAAATCGAAGAAATTTAAATAATTCCAAAGAATTGATAGAATTCTAAATTACTGATAGAAATCGAAAGAATTCATAGAATTGAAAACAATTGATAGAAATCGAATCAATTTATAGAAATCGAAACAATGAGTAAAATATGAAAGAATTGATAGACTCCGAAATAATTTATAGAAATCGAAAGAATTGATGTAATTCGAAATAATGTATATAAATCGAAAGATTTGATAGAATTCGAAAGGTTTGAAAGAATTCAAAAGAATTTGAAGGATTCGAAAGGTTTGAAAGAATTCAAAAGAATTGAAAGAAATCAAAGGAATTGATGGAATTTTAAATTACTGATAGAAATCGAAAGAATTAATAGAATTCAAAACAGATGATAGAATTCGAAATAATTTACAGAAAGCGAAAAAATTAGTAGAATTTGAAAGAATTTATAGATTTCGAAAAAAAAATCGAGAGAATTAATGTAATTCGAAAGAATTGACAGACTTCAAAATAATTTATAGAAATCGAAAGAATCGATAGAATTCGAAAGAATTTCAAGAATTCAAATGATTATGAAGAATTCGAAAGAATTGATAGACTTGGAAATCATTCATAGAAATCAGAAGAGTTAATGGAATTACAGAGAATTAATAAAATTTGAAAGAATTAATAGAATTCGAAAGAATATAAAGAATTCGGAAGAATTAAAAAAATATGACAGTATTCAAAGAAATAGAAAGATTTTAAAGAATGAGAAAGAATTTAAAGCATTCGAAAGATTTTGAAGAATTCGAATGAATTGATAAAATTCTAAATACCTGATATACATTGAAAGAAATAATAGAATTAAAAATTACCGATATAAATCGGAAGAATTAATAGAATTCTAAAGTATTGATAGAATTCGGAAGAATTAATAGACTTTGAAATCATTGATAAAATTCGAAAGAATTAGTAGAATTCGAAATAATTTGTAGACATGAAAAGAATTCATAGAATTCAAAAGAATTTAGAGAATTCGGAAGATTTTGAAGTATTCAACAGAATTTAAAGTATTTAGAGAATTCGAAAGAATTTAAAGAATTCGAAAGAATTGATAGAATTCTCAATTACTGATATAAATTCAAAGAATCATAAGAATTTAAAACAATTTATAGAATTCGAAATAATTTACAGAAATCGAAACAATAGAACTTGAAAGGATTGATAGACTTCGAAATAATGTATAGAGATCAAAAGAATTAATGTAATTCAAAAGTTTTTATATAATTTGAAAGAATTGATAGACTTTGAAATAAATGATGGAATTCAAAAGAATCGATAGAATTCGAAATAACTGATAGAATTCGGAAGACTTTGAAGAATTCGAAAGAATTGATAGACTCCAAAATATTTTATATAATTCAAAAGAATTGATGTAATTCTAAAGTTTTTATAGAAGTTAAAAGAATTAATAGGATTTGAGATAATTGGTAAAATTCGAAATAATTTATGCAAATGAAAGGAATTGATAGAATTTGAAAAAATTTGATGAATTCGAAAGGTTTAAAAGAATTCGAAAGAATTTAAAAAATTCGAGAGATTCTGAAAAATTCGAAAGAATTAAAAGTATTTAGAGAATTCGAAAGAATTCAAAGAATTCAAAAGAATTAATAGAATTCTAAATTACTGATAGAAATCGAAAGAATGAATAGAATTCAAAACAATTGATAGAATTCTAAACAACGTACAGAAATCGAAATAATTAATAGAATGTGAAAGAATTTGATAGAATTTGAAAGAATTTAAAGAATTCGAAAGCTTGAAAAGAATTCGAAATAATTTAAAGAATTCGGAAGATCTTGAAGAATTCGAAAGAATTGAAAAAATTCAAAAGAATTGATAGAAGTCTAAATTACTGATAGAAATCGAAAGAATTAATAGAATTGAAAACAATCGACAGAATTGGAATTAATTTACAGAAATCGAAACAATTAATAGAATAAGACAGAATTGATAGACTCCGAAATAATTTATAGAACTCGAAAGAATTGATGTAATTCGAAAGTTTTTATAAAATTCGAAAGAATTAATACACTTTGAAATAATTGATGAAATTCGAAAAAATTTACGGAATTCAGAATAATTGATCGAAATGAAAAGAATTAATATAACTAGAAAGAATTGATAATTTTTTTTTTAAATTTGAAGAATTCAAAAGATTTGAAAAAATTCAAAAGAATTTAAAGAATTCGCAAGATATTGAATAATTCGAATGAATTTAAAGTATTTAGAGAATTCAAAAGAATTTAAAGGATTCGAAAGAATTGATAGAATTCTAAATTACTGATAGTAATCGAATGGATTAATAGAATTCAAAAGTTTTTATAGAATTCGAAAAAATTTACAGAATTCGAAATAATTTATAGAAATCAGAAGAACTGATAGAATTCGAAAGCATTTCAAGAATTCAAAAGAATATAAAGAATTCGAAAGAATTGATAGACTTGGAAGTAGCTTATAGAAATCGAAAGTGTTAAAAGAGTCAGAAGTAATGGATAAAATTTGAAAGAATTGAAAGAATTCAAAAGAATATAAACAATTTGAAAGAATATGATGAATTTGAAAAAATTTAAAGAATTAGACAGTAATTAAAGAATTAGAAAGGTTTTAAAGATTTAAGAAGAATTTAAAGGATTCGAAAGATGTTAAAGAATTCGAATGAATTAATAAAATTCAAAATAACTGATATAATTTGAAAGAAATAATAGAATTCGAAATTACTGATAGAAATCGAAAGAATTAATCAAATTCATCACAATTGATTGAATTCTAGCTTCCTTATCTTTCATTTTTCCCGACATTCTTTTCCCAATATATCCCTTCTTTTACCTTATTTCCCAATCTCAATCCTGCTATTGTAGTCCATCTCCTCTCTTCCCATTCCTTTTCTAAATACTTTGGTACTCCTTTATCTCTTATCATCTTATACCAGTTATTATATTTTAATTCCTCAATCATCACGCATCTTTCTCTTAATTATCTTTCCCTCTCTCTTCTCTCTAATTTTTCATCGTTTACCGAAGTCCCCTCTTCTGTAACTGTAGCACTGAATAAATGCTTTCTTTTTTCATCCCGTCTCGTTATACCTATTCCCCTCCCTCTCCTTTCTTTCATCTCCTACAAAAAGTTTTTTGCTAACTCACATTCCTTTCTCTCCCTTTGCATCGTCTCAAAGTTCCATGCTTCCACCTTATATACTTTTCTTGAAACTTCTCAATCTCTTCCCTTTCCTTCCGTCAAATAACCACATTGCCCTTCTCCACTCTTTTTTTTTAACCTTTTTTTTTATTGTATTCCCCATACCTGTTTCGTTATCCTTACCTAGGTATCCTAAATATTCAAACTCCATTACTTCCTTTAACTTCACTCCCTTCCATCCCTCAGTCTATTCGTTTTTATTCCCCCTCCTCTTCTAAACCTCATTATCCTTGTCTTTTCCACATTTGAATTCAACCCTGTCCTATCTAAGTGTTTTTTCAATCCTGTAATGAAGCCATCTCTTCTTCATCCTCTCCTACATTCTTGCCATACATACTCTCATGTTTCCTCTTCCAATTCACAGATTTTGAGCTATCCATCCAATACTATCCGTCTTAACACATACCTTCTCTTACCTCGTTTCGCAATCTAAATCTTGCTATTCTGGTCCATCTTCTTTCGCCCCATTACTTGATTAAATACTTTAGTAGTCCTTCCTTTTTCGTCATCTTACACCATGTATTATATTTTTAGTCTTAAATCATCATCCATCTTTCTCTTAATTGTTCTTCCCTGTCTCTCTTTTTCTTAATCCCATATCGTTAATTCTGTCAACCTCCCTCTTCTTTCTTCTATCTCCTTCAAGCATTTTTTCGCTAACTCAATTTCCTTTCCCTCCCTTAGCTTCGTCTAAAACTTCCACGCCCTCTTCCCCACTCTGGTACTTGATTTATCCCTATGCGCTTCTTCTCTCAAATTCAGGCGTCCTCCAGTCTATCCTTAGCGTCCACCTTATATACCTTTCTTGTAATCTCTCAATATCTTGCCTTTCCTTTCATTAAAAAACCACATTCTACTTCACCACTATTTTTCTAACCTTGTTCTTATCATGCATCATATCTTTTAAGTTACCCCTGCGGCTTTTTTTATCCATTCCCTTATACAAGCTTTATGATCTGCATTTTTTGCAAGTTATATCCCAAATATTTATACTCCCTTACTTCCTTCAACTTTCCTCCCTTCCATACATCCCTTCTCTTACCCCGTTTCCCGATCTAAATTTTGCCTATCTGGTCCACCTTTTCTCTCCCATCTCTCTTCTAAATACTTTGATACTTCTTTCTTTTTTATGATCTTACACCATATACTATATTTTGATTCCTCAATCACCACCCATCTTTCTCCTAATTGTCTTTCCTTGTCTCTTTTCTCCAATTCTTCATAGTTTACTCAAGTCCCGTCTTCTATATCTAGCACTCTTTTCTTAATCCTGTGTCGTCAATTCTGTCACCCTCCTTCTTCTTTCTTTTATCTCCTTCAAACATTTTTTTAGCTTACTCACTTTCCTTTCCCTCCCTTAGCTTCGTCTAAAACTTCTACGCTTCCACCTTATATTCTTTGCTTGTAACCTCTCAATTTCTTCCAGTTCCTTCCATCAAATTACCACATTCTCCTTCTCCACTTTTTGTCTCATCATCTTTTTATTATACCCCATATCTGTTTATTTACCCCTGTCACTTCTTCATCCTTTCCCTTATACGAGCTTTATGATCCTCACTTGTTTGCAGGGTATATCCCAAAAATTTAAAATCCTTTAATTCCCTCAATTTTTCCCATCCTTTTCTCTTCATTTGTTATGCTTTGTTTCTTCTTTTTTCACTATAACTTTTTCTATCTCGAGTCGGTTCAATGAATCAAACATCGTCTTTAAGTCCAAAAACACCGCTATAATTCCCTCTTTTATTTAATTTATTTATTAGATAACTCAGAATATATATGTTGTCCATCACCTCCATTCCTTCCCTAAGCTCTGTCTGGTTGGTTAGTCATGACTGACATAATATTTCTAAATCAAGGAATTTATGCGAAAATTTTGAATTTCAGTGCATGAGAAAAATATCAATTTTCCTATATTGGACTGTAAATCTCTATGGCTTCGGAATTTTTTTTTCTCTGTTTAAAACGTGTTTCTTCAGATTAACCTATTACCGACTGCCACTCTTTGAAAATTTTCAACTTACAACGGTCAACCAAGAAACTTCATTGCCAACCAAGGAGTTCAACTTTCACTCATGTAAATTAATCTGGAAAAATAAAAGATCAATGCTCAATCAAAAATGTAATACTTGATATTTTAACTAAGATATATTTGTATTTTAAATACAGAACAGTTGAATTAAACCAGAGAGATGAATTTTCAACCAAAGAGATGAATTTTCAACAAAAATCATTAATCTTCAACCAAAAAAATTAATTTTCAACAAACGCGTTGAATGTTCTACCAATCAGTTGAATTTTTAATACAAAAAATAAATTTTCAACTAGAAAGATTAATTTTCTACTAAAAATAGAGATGAATTTCCAAACTAAGTCGATGAATCTTCAACCAAGAAAATGACTTTTTAACAAACTCGTTCAATTTTCAGCCCAGTAGTTGAATTTTCATCAAAAAATATGAGTTTTCAAATAGAATGATCTTGCGGATATCCTGAGTATCTTGGGGACGAATTTTCAACATAACGGTTGAATTTTCGACCAAAAAAGATGGCTTTCTAAGAAAATCAATTGATTTTCAAAAAAATGATTAAACTTCTAACCATATTGTAGAATTTTCAATCTACAGAGGTTAAAATGTATAAGTTTTCAACCAAATAGATGAATTTCCAAACTAAAATGATAACCAGTCAAAGCAAAAGAGAATTTTTAACAAACGCGTTCAATGACTAATGTTAATCCTATCACTTAATTAAAATCTACCATCAATGCGCCAATTAAAACTCACTGACCCTCCTTATACCGTACGCTAGTTGCAGGCTTAAACTTCTTAAGTGGAGATGAGCGTCGCTGAGGCCTAACTCTGGAGCAAGGGAGGGAGTAGGGAGCAAGCGTCCACTCTCTCTCCCTCTTATACGCCAAGGTTATGTTTCAGTGAGCCCCCATACATCGTATGCTAGTTGCAGGCTTAAAGTGCTTAAGTGTGGATAAGCGTCGCTGAGGCCTAACTCTGGAGCATGGGAGGGAGTAGAGAGCAAGCATCCGGTCTCATTCCCTCTCATGCACCAAGGTTACGTCTCAGTTACGCTTATCCTCACTCTGCCCCCACTTAAGCAGTTTAGGCCTGCGAATAGTGTACGGTGTAAGGAGGCTCTTTAAGGGCAATAAGATGAGCAGGCAAAATAAAAATAATTGAGGTGAAATCAGTGGCTCAGAACAGCACTCTGTCAATCAATATCGATTCATAAAATCACGTCAATGTTATCTGAGCAGAGGGAAAACTATAGCAAATGTTACAGCGCAAGTTAAATTGCGAAGATGTCAATCTATAGAGCTGGCATATATCATCGATTAGTTTATACATGAAGCTATGATAATGCGATGCTTTCGGGGTGTGCCCCTGAACATTCCGATAAGATTGGCATGATTTAATGCTATGATAATATTGACTGATGACAATAACCTGTCTGGTGTTGCAACTCCTATTCATCTACAGCCACATTACTAATTCATTACCTTACTTCCCTCACAGCAATAAGATATCCCGGATATCCCATTCGATCCCATTTGTCTCTCAAGTTTTCACAAGGATATTGGGATATCTTGGAGACATTTTGGGTATCTTAGGGACGAATTTTCAACACGGTTGAGTTTTCGTCCGAAGAAGCTGCCTTTCCAAGAAAATCATTTAATTTTTGACAAAATTATTAAACTTTTAACCATATTGTAGAATTTTCAACCTGCAAAAGTGAATTTTGAACCAAATTGTCGAATTTTCTAACAAAAAATATTGAATTTTAATCAAAAACAGTTGAATTTTCAACAAAGAAAAATAATTTTCTACCAAGTGAAGACCATCTTCTTTGACAAAATATATAATTTTTTTAATGAGTAATAAAATGTTCTGATACGAAAGATAAATTTTCACTGAAAAAGAGTTCAACAAAATAGGTTAATCAACAAAAAGGATGACTTACCAACATACATTTTCAAATAAATAGTTCGATTAACCAATAAAAAAGATGAATTTTTACTGAAGAAAATAAATTTTTAACAAAATAGTTTAATTTCTAACCAAAGAGATGATTTTTCACCATAAAAATTAATTTTCAATAAAAAAGTTGAGTCTTATACCAAAAAGGCTTGACTTTTTCACAAAATTTAAAATTTTTTAACAAAATAGTTTGAGTTTTAACTAAATAATAGAATTTTCTACCTAGGAAGATGGATTTTCAACCAGATGGTCCAATTTTGAAACAAAAAATAGTAAACATTAACCAAAAATAGTCGAATTTTCAACACGAAATACTGAATTTTCACAAAAGATGACTTCTTAACGGAAAATGTAATAGTTGATATGTCATAAAAAAAATTTCTGTACAAAACAATTGAATTTTAAATTGATAAGTTAAATTTTCAACAAAGTAATTAACTGTTCTTCAAAATAGTTGACTTTTTAAACAAATCGTTGAATTTTCAACCCACGAAAATGAATTTCCAACAAAACGAATAATTTTCAACCAAGGAAATTAATTTTCTACCAAAAAAAGATGATCTTTTTTAACAAAATACATGGATTTTTTAATAGATACTTGAATTTTCAAATAAAAAGATAAATTATAACTGAAAAAAAAAAATTTTCACCAAAACAGTATAAGGATAACAAAAGAATCACAAAATATTAAAATTTTGAACCAAAAAAGATGAATTTTCAACGAAAAAGTTAATTTTCAACCCAGAGAGATAAATTGTCAACCAAATAGTTGAGATTTCAAGTAAAAGAGACGAATTTTCGGCAAAAATTTAAAATTTTCAACTAAATAGTTGAATTTTCAACTAAAAAGATAAATCTTCAACTTAACGATCGAAATTTAAAACAAAAAATGAAACTTTATCCAAAAACAGTTGAACTTTCAACAAAAAAATGGCTTCTCTACCAAAAGATGAATTACAAACCCAAAAAGACAAACTTTCAACAACTTTTGGTTAAATTCATTGTGATTGATTTGAAACCAAATTCTTTTTGTTCGGAAAATTCAACAATTTATTGGCAATTTTTTTTCTTTCTTTGTTCAAAATTGGGCTTTTTCGTTTCAAAATTTATTTATCTCTTTCAGTAAAAAACTTTAATTTTTTTTGGCTGAAAATTAAACTATTTTTGTAGAAAATTAATCTTATTTGGTTGAGCATTCATCCATTTTGTTTAAAATTTGTTATTTTTGGTTGAAAATTGAACTATTTTGTTAAATATTTATTTAAATTTTGGTTGTAAATTAATTTTTCAAACTAATAATTCCACTGATAATTTGTCTTTTTTGTAGGAAACTAATTTTTCTTGGTAGAAAATGATCTTTTTTTAATAAAAATACAACTTTTTGGTTGGGGATTCATAATTTAGTAAAAAATGATTTCAAATGCGTTTTTCTTTGTGTGTATAAGATTCAAATATTTTAGTCTAAAAATCAACCGTTTGGTTAAAAATTAACTTTTATGTTGGAAATTTCACTCTTTTGTTGAAAATTCGCCTTATTGGTTTGAAAACGGAAGAAAATTGATCTATTTTGTCGAAAATTAATTTTGTTGTTGAAAATTTATCATTGTGAATTGGAAATTCAACTCTTCTGTTTAAAATTAATGTTTTTGGTTGAAAATGTACCTATTTTGTTAAAAAGTGATATATTTGGTTGAAAATGCAATATTTTTACTTGAAATCATAAGCAGAATATTCTGAGAAACATCTATCACTGAATTATAATTTTTTCCTAAATATATATTGTTCTTGACATGCCGAATTATATTGTATATTTTTTATTTACTTCAACTAATGTTTTATTTGTTTTAAATTAAGTTTTTATGAATTATCATTTTACTTATTTTGATTTTTAAATAATAAAATTGAGGGTAACTTTTTAGGTGACTTAAAATTTAACTTATTAAAATATTTTTTCAATTATTATATTTATTTTAATTATTGGTTAACTTTATCTAGTAACTGTAACTAATTATTCAGAAAAAGTAACTTATCCAACACTAGTATAATAACTATTCAAATATGACCTTGAATATTTTCTTGAGAGGCTGCCTTGCACAACTTCCTTTCATAAGATGTCATTGACAGGTCTATTATTTTGCAAAGTGAAGAAAATGACGCAAATCAGTTTTACAGTTTGGTTGGAATATCAGAGAAATCAATTTCAAACACGATTTTGCTTTTACACACCCATACACTCCATCTTATATGTATAACCCTCGGAGCCGCTTTGCGGAAAAGATGGATCCAATAAATTCAGCTGTCGCTACGAGAGGTGCATTTGACAATCACATTTCCGTATTGTTACAGGAAATAGAACATTGTTATTATCATGGCACTGTGCGGGATTACCCAGGTGCCAGTGCGGCTTTTCATACGTGCAACGGAGTCAGCGGGGTAATACACTTAGGCAACGAGACTTTTGTCATCCATCCTTTCTACGGAGGAGATTTATCGGTCAGTACAATTCTTTCCTTTCATAAAATAAACTTCAAAAAGAACCACTTTTATTTTTATCATTTTCAGTTCAATACTCTGATTAAAAGTCGAGCAAATAGATTGTTTGGATTCCCTAGTGAACCGCGTCAACTGAACGGTTACGCAATTGCGTGACCGTTCCATTCGTAGAACTCAACACTCTTTTTATCTTTTCACACTTTTATGTTTTTGTATTTGTATTTATTTGTGTGCTAAAAAAATTAAGTATGCCCACTCACAGCAAAAGGATATCCCATTTTGTGACGCTTATGTCCCGAATTTATTAACGAGATAGTCCAGGGATATCCTGCAAGGCGAAAATATGGATATCACCAGATACCCTATGACAGGGGTCTCAACAATCCACAGGTGCAGCCTGAGCCGGGATCGACTGGCCATTTTCAGGATCTACGAGTTTTTTTCGATGTGAAACTGATAGAAAATAACGATAGTTTCAGAACATGACTGGTATGGTGGTCGGTGCATTCCTTAATCCTGAAACGCGATGCGTATATGGTAAGACGTTTGCGCAACTGCGTACAAGCACCGATTGAAGTTTTTCGGACAGACCTCGTAATTAGACAAAGATTTTGAAATCCGACCATTGTTGATCCTATCACTTGATTAAAATCTACCATTAAAGCTCCAATAAAAGCTCACTGAGCCTCCTTACACCGTACGCTAGTTGCAGGCCTAAACTGCTTAAGTGAGGATAAGCGTCGCTAAGGCCTAACTCTGGAGCATGGAAGGGAGTAGAGAGCAAGCGTCCAGTCTCTCTCCCTCTCATGCGCCAAAGTTACGTTTCAGTGAGTCTCCTTAGACCCTACGCTAGTTGCAGGCCTAAACTGCTTAAGTCGGGATAAGCGTCGTTAAGGCCTAACTCTGGAGCATCGGAGGGAGTTAAGAGCAAGCGTCCAGTCTCTCTTCCTTTCATGGATAAGAAGCAACTCTTTGAGGCACTTCGACTCAGGTAAAGGAGGGGGTTTCTTCTTGAAAGTGCTGTGTCAAATCTGAGTAGATCCGACCTATTGGCTCAGGATCGCTAGTAGATACAGGATCTACTTTCGGAGATCCCTGCCCTAGGGTATCCGCAAGACACTCTAGGTTATCTCCAGGATATCCGGGATTTTATTATCCTACTGGGACATTTAAATATCCAGAAACGTCCCAGACATCCTGGATCTCTGCTGGAAGTAGAAAGATTGAAAACGATAAAAATTGGGGGATAGGAAAAGATAAAACTATTTAATCTCTTTCAATGGGTCACTTTAAATCCTTAAGTGTTATCCTTTCTTGTCTCTAATCTCAATAATTTGCTATATCTTTCTCTACCTTTCGTGGCCGACGACACTTATCTTATTCTTTACTTCATTCTATCTCTCTAATACAAATTTGAATCTTTTTCTATCTTTCGCGATTGTGAATACTTATCGTTTCCCGCCCCTCTAAATTCAGGAATCCATCGAAGATTTAAATAATTATTAAAAAAAAGAATAACTGTGTCAAGCTTAGCAAAACTGCTTGCCGGGCCTCTAATTATAGGCCCGAAGACTGATTTGAGTTGTTGGTTACTTTTACCTTCAGCCACCTAGAGGCATAACCTTCAGGTGAAAAGATAGAGATTCTATCTTTTTGAATAATTTTGAATCTTTATGATAGAAAGAGATAGCGAAAATGACGAAGACCATTCTATCTCTTTGGCAATCTAAAGACACGTCTATCTTTTTCAGGACTATCTTTTCTGCCGCATCCTATGCCTTATCTATCCACGTCAATATTTTTCTATCTCTCTCTCTTCTTTATCTCATCTTATCCTACGTCTATCAACGTCTTTCTTTTTCTATCTCTTTCTCCATCTGAATTAACGTTTATCTTTTTTAATGCCTCTTCTCTATCTCATCCTATCCTTTGTCTATACACGCCAATCTTTTCCTATTCCTTTGTCAATTTTAATTCACGTCCATCTCTTCTAATTTCCTCTTCACTATCTCATCGTTTCTAACATCTACCAACATTGATCTCTTTCTGTCTATTTTTGGATCTAATTCCACGTCTATATTTTCCAATACCGCCTTCTCTATCCCATCCTATCCTACATCTATTCGTGTCAATCTTTTCCTATCTTTGTTATTCTTAATTTCCGTCTATCTTTGTAATACCTCCTCTATTTCATCCTATCCTTTATCTACTCATCTCCATGTTGTTCTATCTCTTTGTCAAGCTAAATTCCCTTCTATCTTTTTCAATCTTCTCTTCTCTATCTCATCCTACACTACATCAACGTCTATCTTTTTCTATCTCTTTGTCAATTTAAATTTACGTCTATCTTTTTCAATTTCATCTTCTCTATCCCATCCCATTCTTTCCCTATCCACGTCAACTTGAAAGTTGTGCCGCTAGGTGGCTGACGGTAAAAGTTTCAAGTGTGTAGGTATTTAAACATGGACAGCATGTTGTCTTTCTAGAACGTGGTTAACCTCAAATTAATTTTTCAAGTTAATTCTTTAACTTTTCGATGGATTCCCCAATTTTGAGGGATAGAAAATGATAATAAGAGTATTCAATTGCGGAAGATAGAAAAAGGGATAGAAAAAGATTCAAATTTCTATCAAAGAGATATAATGAAGTGAAGAAAAAGAGAAGGTACCAGAGATATAAAAATATCGAATGAATAGATAAAGGATAGGATGAGATAGAAAAGAGAGGTTCGAAAAAATAGACGTGAATGCAGATTCAGAAATAGATATAAAAAGATAGACATTAGTAGGTGTAGTGTAGGATGAGATAGAGAAGAAGAGATTGGAAAAGATAGACGGGAATTAAGATTAACAGAGATAGAAAAAGATTGACATAGATGAATAAAGAATTGTATGAGATAGAGAAGAGGGTATTGAAAAAGATAGGATTTTTATCTTTTTACTGCGAGCAGGGATATCCGAATTTCCGTCTTTCAGGATATCCTGGCAGGTTATCCCTGGACATCCCTTGGAAAACCTGGGAGATAAAATGGCATTGAATGGGATATCCCTTGGACAATCTGGGAGATAAATGGCATCGAATGGGATATCCCCAAGATACCCGGGATGTCTATAGGACGGATATCTTGAGATATCCATGGGATATCAAAATTGCCACCTTACAGGTTATCCGACAGGTTAGCCCTGGGATATTACTTGGACAATCTGGGAGATAAATGGCATCGAATGGGATATCCTGTTATATCCTATTGTTGTGAGGGAAACAATTAAGCTGAAGTTCGCAGGATATATGAAGGAAAGTACATTTTTTTTCTAATCACTGGAAACTGGAAAAAAATTTCCATTGCACTTTTGGACCACACTGATAAACATAGAATCCAGTGAGTCGAAATCTCTATTCATACAAATTTCTTTTCTTCTTTTTCTGCTCATGTATTTTCGTTCATAAAGGTTGCGAATTTCAGTTACATAATAAACAAATCTTTTTGTTCTATACAAATTCTATCAATTCTGTATTTTTGTGTCTATGTATACTTTTTAATAATAAATGCATGGATTAAATCATAGTTACATAGAATTAAGTTCTCGAGTAATGAATTTATTGTTTCGACGGTAGAAACTTCATTTCGGAGTTACTTGACACCAGTTGAGAGAAGCTGCATTGCATTCTTGGGATTTTATTGAGCTAGAAGTTATGACAGAGTTTCTACGCTGAGTCGAATATCGCCGTTAATAACAATCAAGTATTCCTTTCATTCTGGAATTCGATAAAACTTAATTCCTATTAGAAATATGGGCTTATTGAAATTGGATTATTTATTAATTCATTTTATAAGTTTGTAGCGCTACTGTCGCAGATTTTATTGAACTTTTAGTTCTTCAATATTCATTAGAGGATAAGGAAGGCTTAGTCTTGTACCCAGGCCACTCAAGACTCAGAAAAAATTTCCAGTTTTTTGCCAGGTTTTAATCATTTTTCACAGTCATTACAATTTTTAAATTCAAGCCTTCAAAATTTCAAATCAGGAGAGGTGAGATATGCGTCGCCGATTCAACTGGGGCTTCACAGGGTGAAATTATATGAAAATCTATTGATTGAGTATTCTTTCTTTCTATCCAATGGGCCTTAGTATCCAAGATACCGAGGTTTGAGTATTCGCGCCAGTAGAATTGGCGACACACATCTCGCGACCTGTCCTTGTTAGTGGGCTATGGAGCCTTCTTACACCGTACGCTAGTTACAGGCCTAAACTTCTTGAGTGGGGATAAGCGTCGCTGAGATCTAACTCTGGAGCATGGGAGTCTCTCTCCCTCTCATGCACCAAGGTTATGTCTCAGTGAGCCTCCTCACACCGTATGCTACTTGCAGGCTTAAACTGGTTAAGTCGGGATAAGTGTCGCTGAGGCCTAACTCTGGAGCATGGGAAGGAGTATAGAGCAAGAGTCCAGTTTCTCTCCTTCTCATGCGCCAAGATTACGTCTCAGTTGCGCTTATCTTCACTCTGCCCCCAATTAAGCAGTTTAAGCCTGCGAATAGCGTACGGTGTGAGGAGGCTCAGAGTAAAAGAAAAACCAAGTCAGTGGGAGTGCATCAGAGTGAGCAAGAGTGATGGTGTGGCAGATTGATAAGGGATCATCCAGAATCTACGTTATCAATTTTGTAGTTCTGTCTTTGCCCCCTCCCCCCCTCGAAAAGTAACGTATCCCGAAATTCTCTCAAAACCGGGTAAATGGGATGATTTATCACAAAAATAGTAGAATAATAGGAACTTTAATTATAATAAATAACAATAAAATTAATGTAAATACTGCATATTGAATTCAATATAAAACACTTTCAATTCCAAAGCTTCCACTTCGAAATATATTGCACTTTCAACAAAATGGTTGTATTATCAACCAAAAAAGGTTTTCTAACAAAATAGATGAATTTTTAACCCCATAAGGACGAAGTTTTAACAAGAAAAACGTAATTTGCCACCAAACAGTTGCATAGGCAATCAAAAAGTTTAACTGTTAAGCAAAAAAAGAGGTTCATTTTCAACCAAGAATGATAAATTTTTAAAGAAGAAAGATGACTTTTCTACCATAAAACATGAATTTTCAATCCAAATGGACGAAATTGTAACAAAATAATGCTTTAGCAAAGGAGCGAAATTTACCAAAATATTTAAATTTTCAACCTTACAGTTTATTTTCAACTAAAAATTTAACCAAAAACAGTTAAATTTTCCGCCCGAAAGTTAAATCTTCAACACAAAAATTCCTTTTGAATCCAGAAAGATGATTTTTCTACCATTAATGATGAATTTTCTACAAAAAAATGAATTTTTAACACAAATTTTGAATCCTTCACCAAATGGATGAAGTTTCAATCAATAAAGGTGAATTTTCAACAAAATAGTTTAATTTTCAACCAAAACAGAATTTCTTACAAAATAGATGAACTTGAAACCCTGAAAAGACGAATTTTCAACGAGAATCAAGTTAATCTTTAACCAAACAGTTGCATTAACAATCAAATAGTTGAACTTTTGAGCAAAAAAAAGTTAATTTTCAACCAAGAATGATCAATTTTGAACCAAGTAAGATGATTTTTCTACTATAAAAGATGAATTTTTTATCTGAATGACCAAAGGTGCATTCTTATCGAAAAATTTAACCAAAAACAGTTGATTTTTCAAGCCGAAAAGTTGTGAGCATGAAACAAAATAGTTCATTTTCGATCCAGAAAGATGATTTTTCTATCACAAATAATGAATTTTTTAAAAACAAAATGAATTTTTAACACAAAAGTTGAATCCTTAACCAAACAGATAAAATTTCAATCAAAAAAGGTGAATTTTGAACCAAATAGTTGAATTTTCACCTGAAGAAGGTTTTTTCAACCAAAAATGGATTTTTTCACATTTTCGGTTTAAAAAATTAATTTCAAAGCAAAAAATTGCAACCTGTTGAATTAAACCAAAACTGGCGCATTGTTAACCAAATAGTTTAATTTTCTACTAGATTGTTGAATTTTTAAGCCAAACAGTCGAATTTTCTACAAAACAGACCAACCTTCAACTAAAATTATGAATCAATTGTAGAAATTTTTGAAACAATAATTAAACTTTCAATCAAATAATTAAATTTTTAACCACAGAGTAAAATTTTTACCCAAAATAAATGTTGTCCAAGTTCATAACGTTACCTCCAGTGACCTCCCCCACTCTCCTCTGTTCCCGACCGCAGATATTGGCTTCACCTCCTCCCCCCCCCCATCCCTCAAATTTGTAACTTAGTTTATGGGTCGCCCCATCAACTGCACAAAGAGTGTGGATTTATTGATAAATCAACTTTTATCATGTATAGAGACAGTTAGTGAGTGTGAGTATGAGAGATACTGAGAATAATAGAAGCAGGGAGATTAAGAATGGTAGATAGAATGTGTAAGAATGTGTAAGCGTAAGAGAGGTAAAGACAATGGAAGAGCGCGTGCGGCCTAGAAATAGATAGGATAGGAAGCAAGAGTGATAGTTGCAGAGAGAGAGAGAGAGAGAGAGAGGCGATAGAGATAGGGGGGTGGTAATTGATTTATTAGCACTGGGATGGAAAAATTGAGAGATAGCAAAAGACAGCTTGGTTAATAATTTGAGAGAAAAGGAGAGAATCCGATTGAGCTTATTAGGCACTCTAGGGCTGAGAAAAAACCAAAGTGAGTGAGAGTGTTAGATGTCAGAGAGATTGATAGCACAAGAATAACAAGGAGCGATCGCGAGATGTTCGTCGGCGATTCGACTGGAGCTTTACAGGGTCATTGGATCGAGAAAACAAACCAGTCGAATCGGCGACGCATATCTCGCGACCTCTCCTTCTAAGAATGATGAAGTGAAAGAGATCAAATTATATAAAATGAGCGAGTTAGTGAATGAGGATCAGGGTGAGAAAGAGAAAGTAAGAGTCTCAAAGTCAGAATCTGAGTGTGAGGACGGAGCAAGAGAGTAAGGGTGTTAATTGATTTAGTAGCTGCTATTAGGGATAGAGATAACGAGCGAGGATGAGAGTCGAGGATATGTGTAGTGAACGAGTATGACGATAAGAGAAAATACAAATATTCTTTTTCGAATTTTTTCTGAAATATTAAGCCCGAGTCTCTCCATCTAGAAATAGTGAAAATGGTAAAAGGGTTCTCTCTCAATCCCAGAACTTTTTTTATGGGAAAGCAAAAGAAAGCATTGTAAAAGCTCGGGGACTACTAATGGCTAAAATCCCGGATGCGAAGAATTACGATTCTGGTAAGACAGTAGCATTTGAGCTCGAGTAAACTGTTCTTGGTTGTAGAAAGTGTCTGTCTCCGAAACGAAGTGTTTGCCGTCCGCCGTAATTGGAAGAGGGTAAAAAAATGCCTTGAAAAGTTAAAAGTGCACGCAGTAGATGAATGCGAGCTATATACTCCACTCTCCTTTAGCAGAAACATCCTCACGTCATATTTGAAGCCCGAACAAAAGCTAACAAAGGATGCGCTAACTCGGGCAATCTTGAGTGGCGTCTGAAAAACCGCAGGCAGAAACACGTGGGCCTGGCTGAGCCCATTTTCAATCGGTTCAAGAGAGACGTCCGTGAAGCAACAAAATACATCGAAACTGCCATCATTATCGACAAAGCCATGGTATTACATCTATTTTTATATATTTTTAAAACAACAAAAAAAGAAAAAAATGCTTCTACGTCCTAGAGAATTCAGTCGCCTTCGATCATCCACCTTGTCCCTCGAGTGACCGCTTCAAATCGGATTATCTTTACTGCCATCCTGCAATTTTTCAATTCGCCTTAAAGCATTAAACTCATTGTGACAGATTTCAACTTCGAACCGGAGATAAATCTTCCCTTCTACCCAATTCGAGCAAGCCGTGAATTCCGGCTTCAAACTTTCAACGGCCAATTCGATTAAGGCAGTAGGACCTACGATTCGTAATCTAGTTCACAGACTGTAATATTAATGAAGAAGTAACCGAAACTTATAATCTGTGGAATGGATAAGAAAATTTGAGAGTTTACATCAAAATTAATTCAATTTAATTATTTTAGGTTTTTCAATCAGCACAATGGAATTATCTGATTAAATAACTCGCTCCCGTCTTTCAATAAATAGAAATTTTGAAATTCGTAAAACTAATTTTTATAGATACGGGATTGTATAGAATAACAAAACGGAACTATGAAGACTTTAATTAGGTTGTTCCAATCTCTCCTTCTCAAACTTTCCCTTGCCTACTCCCCCTGCATACCTCCCCTCCTCTTACTTCCCATATCCTTATTACCCGTCACTTCTCACACTTCCTCTCCCCTAATTTCCTCCCCTCTTAATTACATCTTACTTCCCCTGGATTTCCTTTCCTAATTTCGCCTCACTCCCCCTCATGACCTCCTCCACTTCCTATCTCCCCTACACCTCGTCCCCTATTTCACCTACTTCCCCTGACCTGATTTTCTCACACCGCGCCCCTGATTTCCCATACTACTTCACTAATTGGCTCTAATTTCCCTTATTCACCCTCCCCTCATTCACCTCAACTTTCCCCACTTCTCTTTTTATCATTTCCTCTCAGTTCCTCTCACTTTTCTCCCTTGGAAAAAAGTAGGACAGACGGACGGATGGACAGATCGACATCTGCCCGAAATTATAAGATTTTATAAGAGAAACTCCCTAAAAAGTGAAAAAATCGCGATAAACGTTAAGTGATTAAAACCTAAATCATCACGACTTGGTCAAATTTCTGGAATGTTTAAGATAGATTCAATAAAAATTAGCGGAAATATGTACTTTGTAAAATAGTACGCGACGACGCGCCGCGGCGTAACGATTACATTGTTCGCACTGACAAGGAGCGGTCGTGAGATGTGTGTCGCTGATTCGACTGGGGCTTCGCAGGGTGAAAGTTCATGAAAATATATTAGGTGCGTATTTTTCTCGATAGTGGTGCTCAGGTTCCGAGAAATCGAGGTTTGAGTATTTAAGATCGAATGATCGACCCTGTGAAGCCCAAGTCGAATCAGCGACGCATATCTCGCGACCTCTCCTTGTGAGTCTCGCCAGGCAAGAAATCGCTGCTGGCCATTAACAGCGGCGTCGCGTATTGTTTTACAAAGTACATATTTCCGCCAATTTTCAATAAATCCATTTAAAACTTTCCAGAAAAATTTTTCCAACTCGATAGAACAAATTTTTCGCTGGAAGATGCTTCAAATCTGATGTTTTCTCGATACTTTCTGTGGGTGAAATAAAAAGAACGTGGTTAGCGACCGGTCATAATTTGCAATTCAATATTATCACAGATAAGGTCATTTGCAGTTTTTGTATTATTTTGTAGGCATTCATAGAATATACTTTCTATGTGTACCAAATTTCAAATAGTTTTCATAATATTTGAAAGAGTTATGATGATTTATGTTTTAATCACTTATGGTTCATCGGGAACTTTTTTCAGTTTTTAATTTTTATTCTTAAAACTTATCATAGGACAAAAAAAGTGTGATCAGGAAAAAGTTTCGTCTTGTTACTCTGTACTGAAAAACAAAATTACTTTTGCAAATTTGAAAATTTCCATTTGTGGAGATCCGAGGGCCAACGCTTTTAGCGTTTTCTAGAGTCGGGCGAGTTATTGAATCCTGATTCTATATTCGCATATAAATTTGTCTTGATGAATACACTTATAGGAAATTTGATTTCGCGTATTTTTTCATCAGAAAAAAAAGGTGTAGCATTTTCCGTTTTTAAAGTATGCCCGAAAAACGATTTTTTTAGAAAACAAAATTTTTTGAACTTTTTTACTATAGCTCGCCATAATGCAGTAAATTCTTTGAATATTTTGATGAAATTCACAGAAAATATTCTTATTATGTTTTGCATTCAAAAGAAATATAATTTAAAATCAACAATTTAGTTTAATAAATTCCAACTAATAAGTAATACTTCTTCTCAAGCGAATTCGCATTTCCACTTGAATGCGTCGAGTTGATGCATACCTGCAAAGAAACGGACCGCGGGCCAGAATGAAGCCTTCATAATTTCTTAATGATGATTTATTTCGAATAATTCTTTGTTTAGAAAAAATGTTTATACATTTCTGAAAAATTTTCCTGATAGCGATTTTTTCTGCTAAAAATTCCCTCGACTCCCCGTGAGCTTGAAGATATGAATGCATGATTTATGCAATGTCTGAGGTACTAATTCATAACTTTTGTTTGAACAATAATGATAATTAGTTATTTATTGTAGTAGTCGTAGAACATCATGAAGAAAGTTTCTCCTAAATTTTATTTAAGAATTCTGAGAATTCGATGAAATATGGCGAGTTGAAGTTAAAAAAGATAAAACAAAATTTGAAAGGGGGTTTTCGGGTTTACTTAAAAACTAAAATAGCTTTTTGTTGAGAAAAAAGGGTGCGCAATTAAATTTCCTATAAGAATATTTACTCTTAAAATCAAAATTGTGAATTTATTTCAAAAGTGTCCAGGGGCCAACGCCGTACAACGAGAAAATTGTATAGGTGAAGTAACAATTTGTCCTACATTCTATTTTTACGTACATTACCATTTGCCCTCATTCTTATTTTTATAAGGGTCGTTTGTCCGAATAAAAATTTGCATCTATTTTGAATTATCATTCAGCTTAATTTCCATTTTTCCGAATAGCTGCATAACCTAAAATTAATTTACGCGAATCAACATTTTTCATAATTCCCACTTCACTGAATCTTCATCCAACCCAAATTTCATTTTCCCTCAAGCATTTTACACATAAAAATAATGGTCCGATATTCACGTTCAGGCAATCAAAATTTTTTAATTTGAATTACGCTCCATTATTTTTATAGCGTATGTGCTTTAGTTAAAATGAAATTCCTGTTAGATAACGATTTTATGATGTTGGGATTATGACTTTATGACAAATGGTGATTCGTGTAAATGAATTTTGGGTTATCTGGGTATTTGGGAGAATGAAAATTGTGTGAAATGATAATTCGAATAAACACAAAGTATGGTAAATGGTGATTGGGAAAAATGGTAGATCAGAAAAATAAACATTTGGGCAAACTGATTCAAATTATACATTGTGTTTCACCAATTTTCAGTTTTAAATTTTCTGGTTACATATCATCTGAATATGTTTGAATTTCTCATTAACATACCAGTCTGCTCTGTTTCAAATGCCAATTGGAATTTAACCTCATAAGGTTATAATGAGCTATTGCAGAACCAACAGATCAAAGTAGATATTGAAATACCAGCTTCATTAATTTTGGAATAATTCGTCGTCCTGGTATTATGACAATATGGCATTCCCAATTAAGAAAATGTTTCAACTGTAGGTA
Source organism: Andricus grossulariae (assembly GCA_011634705.1). NCBI lineage: Eukaryota > Metazoa > Arthropoda > Insecta > Hymenoptera > Cynipidae > Andricus > Andricus grossulariae. Next base: position 46,321,309 of record JAABKJ010000755.1, on the reverse strand, counting down.
ACTCTTAATGGGATTTCGAATTTTCACTAAAAATGGAGATTTTCATACGAAGGGAAAAAAGTCTTATTTTGATTCCGATTTAAAAAAATTATTTGGCACAGTTAAAAGTCATAAAAAGTACGATTTCTTAAGGACAAAGAGATATAAAAGCATAAATGTATTACAAAACATTTTTCTGTAATCGAAGGAATGAGGGTTTTTGATCTACTTAGTCAAACCATGAGAGGACGCGACATGTGCGTCGCTGATTCGACATGTACGTAGCTGATTCGACATGCGCGTCGCTGATTCGACTGGGGCTTTATAGGATGAAAATACGTTAAAATCCATTAGGTGCCTATTTTTTATGTGGATCCAATGGGCCTAGTGGATTTTGACGAACTTTCACCCTGTAAATTCCCGGTCGAATCAGCGACGCACATCTTGCGACCTCTTCTTGTAAACCAAAATGGTTATAGCTGTGAAAAAAAATTTTCTCTATCACCGCTGGGACTCGACCCAGGACTACAGATTGCCAGATTGGTGCTGTAGACTTGAGTTCGGATCCCAGCGGAGCTAGTTAGAACTTTTAGAAACAAACCCGTTTTTTTATCGACAAAAAACTATTTCACTACTCGAGTCAACAACATAGCATCAAAACTCATTGTTTTGCAATGATTACTAAAATTCTGGGACCTTCCCCATACAATATGGGAAAAATATATAATAGAGATGAAGTGTGAAATTTTAAACCTGGGCGCCAGAAAAAATATCAGGAAAACATTTTTTTAATAAGGTTTTTAATGGTTTATCCATGACTGACATTTTGTAAATAGTCATATTCATGAATAGGAGAAAGAAAGAAAAACTTATTTCAAAATGAATTATTTTTATTTAATAAGTGACTAGTTTCCAAGTATTTTCGAAACAATTATTATTTGTTGAAACAATTGTTTTCCGCCTTTGTGTCGTAAAAATTTATTATTTCGTGAAAATAAATAACATAATTAACGAATATTGAGAGTAGTATACATTTTCAACAATATCAGGCATTTATACAAACAAGTTTAATTTGCTTAAATAATCTTTTTGCTTTAAAAATCTCAAATAGTTATTACTTTCTAAAATTAATAATGTTGTTAAACAATTCAAGAACTGATATTTTTAGCGAAAATTGGTCACAATTATTCAAACAATTTTAATTTATATAATCAACTATTTTTCCTATTTAAACAAATGAAACTTATTTGAACAATTGACACGTATTCTCAACAAAAAATATTAGGCTTCATATTCATTAATTGTATCACTAATTCCAGAAAGAGCTTTTCACGATTTGACGGGGAAAAAATATGAAAATATAGATTGTTTAAATAATTAAAAATATGTTTAAAGGAATGGTTCTCTTGGCATTCATCAACTTTATCATTTATTCTCAGAAATAATAATTTTTCACGTTTTACTGTATGAAAATAGATTCAACAAATAGTAATTATTTAAAAAATTATAAATTAGTTAAAATATTCTTTGAACATTCCTTAAAAGGTGAAATTTGACGAAAATCTCATTTTTGTATGTAAACTTGATGCTCGAAACCTCTAAAAAAATTTTATATCTGAAAAAATAAGGAGCGAAATTTCTTTACGCAGAGAAATAAACTATGGTATGTCCGCCGCAAAATAAAAAAGAAAGTTTTTTCTAACCAACCTATTTTTCTACAATTGTACGTAAAATTTGCATCTTCTCTTCGTTCTATTTCAATAGAAGCACCTCTCGATATTACATCTTCGCTCTCCGTACGTATAATTTACATGAAAGTTAAAAAAAGTCTTTTGATAATTTTGAAATATATTTTTTTTTTATCTGAGAGTTGCGGTTACTCAGCTTCCTAATTATTTATTCCATTTTGGGTTCGTATCGCGATGAGTTTTGAATCACATTTTTACCCTTCAAATAATTTTTACTGCTGAATTTAAAACTTAATTACATATTCAAAAAAGAAGCGAGACCATTTTTTAAAAGATCGTTGTAAAGATTATGAAATTCCGCGTCTAATGACCCCTGAAAGAGGTATTTTCGACCTGTTGAAGAAAATATACCACGTGAGATATTTTTGAAAAATGCAAGAATTTTTCGAATTTTGTAATTCTACTTTAATCAGTGGCATGACCTAGGAAAGTTGTATAAAAAAGCTGAAATTTATACCACACATTATTTGAAGTCTTGTCATTAATTAGAGCAAAAGAAATTTTAAAATCTCTACGGGATCCCGAAATATGACAGCGGTGATCGCCTGATGAAAAGTTGATGCAGACACGCTTGGACATTTGTTTTCACTTCTTGGGAACTTGTGGCGACTTCTGAAGTTTTATCGGCTCTAATTAAATATAAGATTTTAAATTTTGGGAATTTTCAAACATATTATGAAAACGCGTGGAGATTTTCGAAGTTTTATTGTCCTGAATTTAAGACAATATTACAAGTACAGGTAAAAATTCTGAGAAATTATGGAACATCACCGCTTTTGCGGCCGACCATGGCGTAGAAGGCTTGTGAAAAAGAACTTGAATTGGCAGGACGTAATCTTCAAAATCTAACCTTTTTTGAGATTATAAAACTTTAAAAATCTTCACGGGTCTCCAACTTATGATAAAAAATGTCCAAGCGTTTCTGCGTCAACTTGTTAGTAGGCGATCACCGCCCTCAGCTCGCTGGTTACGCAGACTGAAAATCGACGCAGATACGCTTGGGAATTTCCAGTCGTATCTCGGAAACTCATGAAGATTTTCGAACTTTTATCGGCTTAAATTAAAGATGAGATTTCAAAGATGACGTCCTGGCAATTTATATACTTTTGCACTAGTTTTCTAAGTCACAGTACGAGTAGAAGTTAATATAAAAATTCTGAGAAACTTTCGGCAATCACCGCTGCCGGGCAGCCTCGCTGGTTACGCCGACTGAAACTTGATGCAGATGCGCTTGGACATTTTCCCTCATATCTTGGAAACCAATGAAGATTTTTCAAATTTTTTGGTCTCAAATTAAAGACAGGACTCTAAAGACCGTGTGATATGAATTCCAAATATTTTCTATGATTTTCCTAGCTCGCGCTACGAGTTGAAGTCGAGGGACAAAATTCAGGAAATTCTCGCACCTTCTTTAAAAAAATATCACGTGGTATTTCCTCTCCGAAGAGACCAACATATCTCTATCAGGGGTCATTCGACGCGGAATTTCATAAAATTTCTGATGGTTTTTGAACAAAGTTTCTTGCTCCTTTCGCTGAACAAATAATCACGTTTTAAATTCAGAAATGATTTTTAGTACCGCTCGCCCCGTGGATTGAATTTTGCACTTTTCGCAACCCCGTTTGGCTCAATTCGAAAGACATAATATCGGCATGGAAATATCCGTAATTCAAAAACATCTCGATATCGCTCTATCTTTACACCCACATTTCCCATAAAGCATTCTTCTGCTTGTTTGCACAAATGTCTCTCGTTCACTTTTACGGTGGTTTTATCTGAACTGACTCTTTCAACTTCCAGTTTGATAAACGAAACGGTAGCACTAGAGCGGAGGTCGTCCACGATATTATTCAAGTTGCGAATATTGCTGATTTGGTAAGTCAATTTTCATTAACAATATTAGGGTGGCCGCAATATTTCATTTCCGAAATTCCCTGATTTTTCCCCGATTTTCACCTGATTTTTTCTGCTAAATTTTCCATTTTCTCCGACTATTACTATTGAACAAGATTTGAAGAAAACAAAATTTTACCAAAAACAGTTGCAGTTACAACTAAATAATTACATTTTGCAGATGACGGCTGAATTTTCAACAAAGAAATATACATATTTAATAATAAAAACGAATTTGCTGTCAAAATAGACAAATTGTCAACAAAACCGTTTGATTTTCGATAAACAATACACATTATCAACAAAACATCTGAATTTACAACGAAATAATTGCATTTTTTAAAAAGTAATTTCTTCAACCAAATAATTGAATTTAAAAAAAAGTCGATTTTTTGTTAAAAAACACTTGACTCTTAAAACCGAAAAGATGAATTTTCAACAAAAAATTAGAATTTTCGACCAAAAAGATGACCTTCTAAAAAATAGTTGAATTTTCAATATTAAATTAAATTTTCAACAACAAATAACATTGGAAAAAAGTGAATTTTTGACCTAAAAGATGACTTTTTAAGCAAATAGTTTAATTTTCAACAACAAAATTGAATTTTCAACAAAATAGTGGAATTTTTAACCAAATGGTCGATTTTTCAAACAAAAAAGATTAAAATGTAACCAGAGACAGTTGCATTTACAACATGATAATTACATTTTGCAGAAGACGGAAAACGAATTTTCTGGAAAAATAGACAAATTTTCAACAAAACCGTCGGATTTTCGATAAATAATACAAATTTTCAACAAAATACTTCAATGTTCAACGAATTAATTGAATTTTTAAAACAGTAGTTATATTTTCAATCTAATAATTGAATTTTCGAACAAAATGTCGATTTTAGTTAAATTGGCTACTAAATAGTGAAATTTTCAAAAAGATATTCGATTTTTGGAAAAAATACTTGACTTTTAAATCCGAAAAAATGATTTTTCGACGAAAAATGTGATTTTTCAATATAAAATACAAATATTTAACAAAATACTTCAATTTACAACGCAATAATTTACTTTTTCAAATATTAGTTGAATTTTCAACCAATTAATTCAATTTTCTAACAAAAAAACCATTGTTTTAGAAAACACTTGACTTTTAAACCGGAAAAGATGAATTTTTAACAAAATAGTTTAATTTTTAACAAATTGGTTAATTTTTCAAACAAAATAGATTGAACTTCAGTTAAAAGCAGTTGCATTTAGAACTGAGTAATTACATTTTGCAGAAGATGGATGAATTTTCAACTGAGAAATATAAATATTTAATTAAAAACGAATTTTTTATCACAATAGACAAATTTTCAACAAAAACGTTGAATTTTCGGTAAAAAATACAAATTTTTAACAAAGTACTTCAATTTACAATGCAATAATTGACTTTTTTGAAAAGAAGTTAAATTTTCAACCAAATAATTGCATTTTCTGACAAAAAATCGACTTTTTCCGCTATTTGCATTAATATAAACGTTTAAAAAGACAGAAATTAAAAAATCGAGCTACACAAATCTCTTTAAAATTGAATACTTGATTAAAAAAAAACGAAAGAAATCCAGAATCGGCCAATAAAATCGGCAACACAAAAAGGAAAGTAGAATAAGGGTCCAAATGCAATACGGTGGGCGAGCGCTCGAAAACGCTAAAAAGAATTGTCCAAGCGTCTAATGAGATTCAAATTCTAAATTACAGAAATTAAAAATGTTGAAATTATGAATTTGGATATCACATGGCGAAACTTTTTTCGATGTAAAGTTCTTTTTCCTCATGAAAATTTTTAATAATACGAAATAAAAAAGAAATTAAAACTGTTTCTTGTTTATTAAAAATTAATGGGAAATTAAGACCAGTCGGTAACTATGTTTTCCAGTTTCACCGACAAAAAGTATAGAGGGAAGTTCAAAGTCGAGAAAACTTGCAGTAAGGAGTTTGAGGACATTTTTTCACTTATTTAATTTTATTATTGAAGATATTCATGAGGAAAAAAACTTTAAATAGAAAAAAGTTCCATATTGCCATTATCTACAAACTTGTAATTAAAATCCAAATTTTTGAACTTTAAAATTTGGATATCACAAGACGCTTGGCCAATATGTTTAGCCTTTTTGAGACCTCGTCCCGGACCATGCTCATTCGGACCATAATTCGACTTTCCTTTTCGTGTGACTCCAACACTAAAAATAAATAAAATAGAAATCTTACCTGAATATTGAGAAACAAATTTCGAACTGGAAGATTTCTTAACTTTGAACCTTCCTCGATACTTTTTGTCGGTGAAACTAAAAAAAATATGTTTGCCAACCGGTCTTAATCTTCAAATAATTATTAGTAAACATGAGGCAGCTCTAATTTTTTCCTTCATTTTTATAAGCATTATTAGAGTATACTGCGTGTATATACCTTTCGAACAGTTTCAATAATATTTGTCTGAGTTATGACGATTAATTTTTTAAAAACCTGTATTTTTGAAAATCTAAATTTTTGAACTTTGAAATTTGGATATCACGAGACCCTTGGGCAATATTTTTTTGGCCTTTTAGAGCCTTCGTCCCCTTATTGCATCCAGACCATGATTCGAGTTTCCTTTTTTTGTAACTCCAACACTAAAAAATATATAAAATAGAAATCTTAATTAATTAATTATCTTAATCTTATCTTAACAGTTTGTTCCAACGTCCCTTTATTGCATCCGAACTCTCATTACTAAAAATGATATGAAATATCTTTCCCTCTTTCTTCTAAGTATATTTTGACGTCCTTTTTTTGGGAAAATTGCGATTCTCTACAGATCCGTATTTTTGAAAATCTACATTTTTGACCTTTGAAATATGGATATCACGAGTTTTTCGGACAATACTTTATAGCCTTTTTGAGCGCTCGTCCCTTTATTGCAACTGGACAATGATTCGAGTTTCCTTTTTGTATAAATCCAACACTAAAAGTAAAGAAAATAAAAAACCTAATTAATTATTTCAATGATTATCCTAATCTTATCGGAACAATTCTTTTTAATGAAATATATTTCCTTCTTTCTTTTAAGTATATTTTAACGTTCGTTTTTGGAAAAATTGAACAAATCCCCATTCTCTACAAAGAGAATGGCGTTCGTCCCCTTATTGCATCCGGACCATGATTCGAGTTTCCTTTTGGTGTAACTCGAACATTAAAAATAAATAAAACAGAAATTCTGATTAATTAATTAATTATCCTAATCTTAACTTAACAATTATTTGTAACGTCCCCTTATTGCAGCTGGACCCTCATTACTAAAAATTATAATGAAATGTCTTTCCGTCTTTCTTCTTGGCAATTTCAACGTTCGTTTTTTAAAAAATTTACTACTTTCCTACTCCCTTTCTTATTTTATTCAATAGTTGCGTGCGGCTGTCTTGAAATGTAAATGACGTTTGTCTGTTCCAGTACTTCCGTACATTGAATACTAGAGTATCAGTAGTATACATCGAAACATGGCAAGGCGGCAACCAAGCGCCGATCGATAAAAGCATGGATATTGGTCGTGCCTTGCTAAACTTCAACGATTACACGATGCGGAAAATGTATCAAATTAGCCCCGATACAACACAATTGCTCACGTAAGTCCACATATACTATTATTGATGTTATGTTCTCGACTAGCGTACGGAAATATTTTTTTCTCGATGAAATAATTGTTTTTTTATGTACTAGTATAAACCAAAAATGATTATAGTCTTTAGCTGTGAAAAAATATCTCTAGCTCCGCTGGGATTCGAACCCAGGTCTACAGATTGCCGGTCAGGTGCTCTAACCCACTAAGCTACGTAGAGGAATGAGATTCATTTTTTTTCACAGCTACCTAGAAGGTAATGACGACGTCGTTACACGTCTTGTGAGAACTTATATTTTCAATTTTATTGAGAAATACCAAACGTAACAACAAGAATAAAAATAAAATTTGTTCAGAGCACCGAAACGGCTATCTGTAGACAAGGGTTCCAATCCCAGCGGAGCTAGAGAGGAATTTTCTTACAGCTGAAGACTATAACCATTTAGGTTCAGACTAGTAGATAAAACCCTGTTATTTTATAAGCAAAAACAAACTATATTATTGTTATCAATTATTAATTACTGAGTAAATTACTTTAATATTAGAAATTTAAAATAAGGTAGCGTCCACATATTACGTGACGGATATAATCGGTACAAAAAAATGTTGTAATTCCATTTTCAACTCAATAGTTGAATTTTCAAGCAAAACAAAACGATTTTTTTAGGAGATAGTGTAATTTTCAAACTGAAAACTTGAATTTTTGACAAAAAAGTTCATTTTCAGCCAAGAGATATAAATGTTCTACCACAAAAGATGAATTTTCGACCAAAATAAATGACTTTAACAAAAAAATAAATTTATATCAAATCAAAAGCAGTTGAATTCGACCAAAAGACTAATTTTCAACAAAATACATTAATTTTCTACCATATAGTTGAATATTCAACTTATAAAGAAAACTTTTATATTTATATTTTATATTTTTATGTTTATTTATTTATTTTATATTTATATTATATATAAAAACTAAAGGTTAACAACCACCGCAGGGTCCCACTGGGAGTAACTGTCATCTAAAAAAATGATATCGGCTCCCAGTAGGACCGCGGTAAATCCCATTCATGGCCACGTCTCACAACCGCGAGATGAGTGGTCACAGGACAATATATATATATATATATATATATATATAATGCTACATTCTAATTATATGGGACATTTTTTCTGACGTTCACCAATCAAAAATAAACATGAGCAATGTGTATTATTATCGAATATCAATTATTAGGACAAATATTCATCAAGGAGGAAACTGCAATCTTTTTTGGGAACAATTGACTGTACAAATTATTCACTCTTTCAATACCAATGAAACAATTCTTTTCTACAGGTCGAAATTGAAAAAGAAATGTAAGCTTTATTTATGAAGGTCTAATATTTATTTTCTTGAAGAATGAATATGAAAAGAAACTAATGCAGGGGACTTATCTCGTATTTCTGACTATACAGAAATTTTAATTTCACTGGGAAAGATCTTTTATGATTACTCAGCAAACATGTAACAATTATTCGTGTCCTTGATCCATATTTAAAGAGTTTTAGTTGCTTCTTATTTTGTAAATCCAAAAAGATTTTAGAAAAAATCTACTCGATTTGACAATGAGTTGCACGAAAAATTTTACACGATAATTTTGCTGCACAATCCTTGGATTTTAAAGCTACTGTTGAGAAGAACGATATACCCCAAGTGAGGAAAAATCTCACCGTGACGATTTCGCACAATTTGTCCGTGTAAAAAAAAAATCTGGCAAATATGAAGTCTGTTAGGAGGACGCCACCACGAAAAAGGACCCTTTCTTTACGTGAGAAGACATATAGGGTCAAGAAGCCAATAAAAGCCAATAAAAGCCAATAAAAGAGATCTGCGAGATCAGCAGTGATTTGGGGTATAAATTGGAAATTGTACGCTTGATGAGACTCCAAAGCCTGGGGCAAACAAATTGCAGGAAGCTCTGAAGCCGGGTCCCAAGAGAAGCGGCAACGTAATGAGGATGACTTCCGCATGCAGATTCGAAACATCAGGTTTAAATATGAGAAGCTTCTAGCGAAGCATACAGTAGATAAAGTTACTTAAAAGCCTCAGAAGAAGGCTGTAAAGAATGTGGTAAATTTCACAAGTAAATCATTATATTCTACTAGCTGTGTACAAATACGAATGACGTTTTCAATCGAGAATCAGCCGTGTGGAATCAACTGGCTGATTCCTATCACACACAGATGACGAGTGCACGCAGAAACTCTCCCACTTAATGTGTATTGACTGTGAAATATTTTATGAAAAACTGAGCATAAATATTATTTTATGTAATTCAAAAATCAGGAATTATGCATTAAAATACTGCGCTCAATTTGAATATGAAAATATACATATGAGAAACATTTGCTTTATTATGAATTAAATGAGCTGATTATTCAAATACTTAGAAGGCAAGTGAATTGAAGTTATGTAATTTTTATTTTTGTTCAACATTTCGTTGATCACTCTCGTGATGTAGCATTTTTCGGTTTCAATCAATTATTTTTTTTTAATTCCACTCGGTGTTCTAAAAAAATTCCGACTGAAACGCGGTAAGAAGGCTTGCATTGAAAATTATTCAAAAATTTTCTGTGCAGTGGTGAAATCCAAATTATTGAATCCTTCTAGATGCTATTTTAGTCCTCACGTTTCAAATCCCCACATCAGTAGAAGTTACCTCTTAAACTAAACTGCTCTCTGTACTCAGGGACAGCAACATTTTTTAAAATACTCCATGGACACCCACAGGAACAATTAAATAGAACCCTTTCAATTTGTTCGAAATTCTCACATTTCACTATTTTTTTCTGTTTTTCGAATAATAATTACGTAACAAGATTTCTATACCGCAGTATCGAGCATTTTACGTTATCAACATTGATTTCTACGCAGATAGCGGTGATATGAATAGCTTGAGTGGAATGTGTCAAATAGCTTGAATGGAATGTTTCAATCATATTTGTAGATCTTTTTGAGATGGACAGTTGTATGCGTTACATTTTATCTTATATTGGATAGTTTGGCCGAAAAATAGCATTTTTTATTTCTTAAAGAGCATTATTAATTCATAAACTGGAACCGAGTGTCAAAAATTTTTGGCGAACGAAATTATCCTTCTTTTTCAAGCCTCAAAAAGTGTGCCAAAGGAAAACTCAATCAGCTCATTTCTTCGAAAGTTGTCGTGTTGACAGACAACAGAGACAAAAACCGAAGTAAAAAGCATTACTTCTCAATCAATGAGTCCAAGAATGTCGAATTTTGATGAAATAGGCGACACTCAATTTTCACGTGAAACTAATACATTCCATTTCAGATGAGAATGGCATAATTATATTCATCATAATGAATAATGGAAAATGATGGTTTGATCGGCAAAGAACAATTTTGACAGAAAAAGCGTCGTTATCTCACGTTTATGTGAGATAACGGATAATTATGTATATATTTGTTCTCTGATGATGCAATGGAATATTCCTTAGATACAGTTGTCAACCAAATTATTTACTAAAGCATTAATCCATCTATATCCATCTATAATTCTTATTAAATTTGGTATAATACATGCATGAATACGGATATTTCTCAGGCCTGTAGAGCCATTGATCCTCCTTTCCAGCTTACAGTCATATAAAAGCAATTTGTATATTTTCACTGTGAAAACTAGAGACTTTTTTTTAAAGTATCATTTTTTTGCGTCGTATTTTTGGATATGATAACTTAATGCAGTTGTTTTCAATGCAAAGCAAACGATTTTGCGATCCCAATAGTGGTCTCATTTTAGTACCGCTTGAGACAGTTTTTGCTGAGTCTTATTGTAATACCTGAAACTAGCCCAAAAATAATACTATATTTTTACAGTGTACGCAGTCAAAAATTATGACCTCACAGTCAAACAATAACTACCATTACATACCTGCGAACCTGAAAAGCGGCAACTGACGTCGATTTCTACAACTTGCAATGGAAACATCTTTCTTGGTGCATAATATACTACTAGGCTTAGCACAAATGAAATTACGTTTAGACAACAAATAAAAATCTTTAGGCAAAATTAATTTTTTACCTGCGAAGACGAATTTATTCTGAGACAGTTGAATTATCAACCTGAATAGGCGAATTTCAAACAAGAAGATCCACTAACCAGTTGGACTTGAGAACAAAAAGTATAATTCTTAACTAAGAGAGAGGAATTTTCAGCAAAATACATCAAAGTACATCGTGCAAAATTTATTTATCATGATTACTTTGATATTATTTCCTCATTTTGCAATACATTTTATTCTCAGTCACCGCAAAGTGTATAATTTCAATAAATTTATATTATTGAAATTACGTGCCTCATCAAAAAGTAATAAATGAAAAATTTGTAGATCTCTCGAGAATGTATAACTTTGGTCGATTCATCTTTTTTTGTAACTTGTGTAACTCGACCGAAAAATGGACTTTTTGACTTGACATTACTTTTTTGTGGGATCGAAATTAGAATTCTCGATTTTTCAAGAACATTCAAAATGTTGTCATAATAACATTGCAGGGTGTTAAAAAATGAACGCTTTTTCATTGAGACTTGATTTATATATCGTGCATTGCTTGGCTTAGAATTTTCGCTTTGCGTTTTTTTTTTTTTTTATTTGTGAAGTTTGTAAATGCTCAAGCTCTGGTAATTTTTTATTCAAGAAAACTCTAAAGGATGAATAGTTATTCTTCTCGACTTGAGCAGAAAACCGCAGCAAACTTGACCTTCAGTCTGGGGTATTCAAAGCGTATACCATCAGTGAATTCAATATGTCAATTCTTTCGAAAGTGATCATGCTAAACAGACGTGGAGATTTGGCAAACACGGAGGGGGGGGGGTTTAAATTTCTCACTAATCTAATACCTCCTGTGATGAGAATATAAATGATGAATCTTCTGTTTATCGTTGCAGAATACAGTTCACAGTCAGACGGGAATCCTCATGACGAACGTAATCTTGGTCCTCCTCCTTCTTCTTTTTCTGGCCAACAACGTTCACCAGACCGGACTTCTCAGCAGGGGCCTCCTTTTCGTGCCAGGTCAAGGTCTCCTACTGAAAGGCCTCCTTCTTACAAAGTACTTGGATTTACACTTGGAGAGCTTGGGTATATTAGGCTCATTTCCCGCGCCAATCAGAACCTTCGATTCGAATTTCGAAGTTACAATTTTGCAGCTGTTAGACCAATTAGTTGGAAAACAGATCCAAGGACCTATGGTACCGTTCCAATACAAGAACATATTGTAATATCAACGTTCAATGGTGACATTTTTGCAATATTAGCTTATAGCGGAGTTCTTCGTGGAATATACAGGAGGGATAAAACTCACTCGCGAATAAAAGTAAATATGATCAGCGGCGCAATCAATAATTTGACTCCAGATGAAATGAGGTATTGCCCAGTAGGCGAATTGCACCCAATCTTGCCACACAGTTTTACCATAGATTTTGCAAGATACGATTCACTACACTGCGAACAAAATCTCAGTGGCGAACGTGATCTTGGTTCTTCTTCTTCTGCCAGACAACATTCACCTGACCGGACTTTTCCTCAGGAGCCTCCTGTTCATGCCAGGTCCATTTCTCCCCCGGGCGGACCTCCTACTCATGAAGTACTTGGATATACACTTGACAAACTTGGATATATCCGGCTTATTCCCCAGACAAATCAAAACCGGCAATTCGAATTTCGAAGATACGTTCTTCCTATCGATAAACAAATTAAATTGCTAACAGAAAATTATATATATGTGCCTGTGCCAATCCGAGAACATATTGTATTATCAACATCGAATGGTGACGTTTTTGCGATATTGGAGTATAGTGGGATCCTTCGTGGAATATATAGGTGTGATAGAAAATATAGTAGAATAAAAGTGAACATGATAAGCGGTGCAGTTGACAAGATGACTGCAGAAGAGATGAGCGAATGTCATGTAGGCAACAAGTACCCAATCTTCCCACGTTGGTTTCATAAAGTCGTTTCAAATGAAGATTCTTTGCAGTGTGCGTATCATTAATACAGTAGCAAAAAGATGAACTGAAATGTAATATTCTTAGTAATCTATAGTCGAATCAAAATTAAAAATGGAAATGTTGATGTATTATGGTTATCAAGGCTCCTTTCCTTTTATGTTTTGCTAATCGCCATTAGGTCATATAATTTTTTTTCGCCGAATATTCAAAGTTCAGTGAGTTACACGATCTTGAGATCTCAAATCGAGTTTTTTGGTAACACCATGTCGCCCACACCGCTATGCGGAATTCGAATGACCTTTGTAGATGAAGCCTACAATTTATAGGGATTTGAGTGCGATTCGAAAACAAACGAAAATGATGGAAGAAAAAGAAAAAAAGCAAACAAAAATTTCTGATTCAATTTCGCATTCGAAAAAGTAATTTCAATTTTTCTTGAATATAAATATTCCGATTACTAAATTACTAAATAACATAGTAAACGCTAACTTGTAGAAATATTTTCCTAACTGATTTTAGATTCTGCTTTCTCAGAAAATATTTGTACCAAATTTTCAACTGATGTGTGAAAGAAATTTTTGAATTGTTGTTGTTCAAAAATGTATTTCAACTCATTTGTTAGAATGTGTGAATGAAACCATAATTCGAAAAGACATAAGAAGATATAAAACACGAATGCTAGTATGAAAAAATTCAAAGACGTGAAGGGAGTTAGAGAAGCATGTCGGTACAGGAAAGTATAGCGATAAATAGTTTATAAAAAGAGTTTCAGTAGAGTGAATGGACCCAGCTACACCGGTGAGCCTACAGGAGGCCGACTTACTATAAGCTATCCTAAATATGAGTGGGTTAGTTTCGCGTCGGCGCAAACGCGTTTTCGGCAGTGGCTTTCCGCTGCACACGTGGAGTCCCTGCGGCTTCTGCGCCGAAGCGAATCTGGCTCTCTCATTTAAGCTAGCTTAAACTGAGCCTGCCAACTGTAGGCTCGCCGGTGTAAATCGGTTCAATGACGCCTGAAACATAAGGCCTTAGATGAACAACAGAAATTCTTAGCGTCTTTTCAGACTGATTCCTCCTACAGATTTCTTATAATTTAACTTGTGTTCAAAACATAACTACTGGCTATTAAAAGCGCATATCTGAAAAAAGTAATTGCCTTCGATCTTTCTAGTAGCTTAGTGGCTAAAGCACCCGACCGGCAACCGGAAGACATGAGGTTCGATTCCCACCGAAACGAAGGAGAAATATTATTTCCAGGAATTAAAAATAATATTAAAAATATTCTTATATATATATTTTCTACGATGCACGTGATTGTAACATTCACATTTATTCAGATAAATAACACTAAATACATTTTCAATGGTATCACTGTTTTCCTTCTTTACAAAATAATTATCTGAAGTATTTGTGTTTTTGAAATAAACAATAAGATTAAATTTTTTAAGTGAATTCTTATCCGTTGAGTAGACCTTCTATGTAAGGTAAGGTAACATTTGAATTAAATCTATTGTAAGTTTCACTTCATTTCTTTTTATTACTGTTATTGTAAATCTCATGAATGCATTCTATAATTATGTCATCAACTAAGTCAAGCGGATAGTTATTATGTGTTAAAGTTGTTTTTAATTGATTTGAATTCTCTCTTCTGAATTGCATATCGCTAAATTTAACACATCTATCTGCTAAAGCTTTTTTTAAACCAATTTCATGACGAAATAAATGGTGTTAATTGTAGTTTCAATATCTTCGAGATGAAGAAGGTTTTCATACCAATTGATTAATAAATCACCATTCGAAGTTTTAAGAATTTGTAAATCAAGATAGTTAATAACATTATTAATCACGCGTTCATGTGGGAAGTTTATACAATCTTCAATACTATTAAACACGTTTAAGAAAACTTTAATTTTATCAGTAGGAACAATAGAAAAATTTCATTGACATACCATTTATATACAATAGGTGTGAAATCTAATAATTCTAGAGTTTTTTTTTGAAATTTTATAGGCCTGAATCAGAAATAACTGGGGATAAATGTGAACCCATAAGGCAACCCGAAATTTGTTTATAGAATTAATTATTAAAGGAGAAAACCATACCATTAAAACCCATTTTGGTAGCTATTAACAATTCATTTTTCGTTATTTTTGTGAAGGTATGATTTAAAATAAGTTTTTCTTCCATGCAACTGAAAGCAATATCTAGTGGGATACAATCAAACATGAACACCACATCTAAAGAAACTATTGAATGAGTTTTTGGTGCTTAAAGGTTTTTTTTTTTTATTAGATTCGCAACTATTGATTACAAACGAACTAGTGTGTATAGAAACTGGTTTTAGAATAATTTGAAATATATTAGATAAATTATAAGTAAGAGAACCAACAGGAGAAACAATTAGTCTCTAAGTTAAATTAGGTTTGTGAACTTTAGGGAGAGCATAAGCTTTTTCTATGACACTATTGTGAGTTTTTAAACGATATGCACATTGATCATTATTTAATATTTTATTTTCGCATCTAAAGGCTATTTCATCACATTTATTCATGATAGTTGAAACCATAATGGTTTTAATATTCTTGTATGAAATATCATTCCTAAAAATGTTTTCATTTGAGTGACAGTTTTACGAATGCTGAATATTCTTCTTTAATATTTTTGATAGAAATTTCAATATTAGCAACGAAACTATTGATAGAAATTTTATCAACATATTTCACTTTATTATTTCGCGATATTCCAGTTAATCTGAACACTGAAATTTTGACATAATTAAAATTTATCAAAGCACTATAAAATAATGTCATCTTTGTACTCAAGATTTTAAGATGTAGTAGATTTTAAGATTTAGTTTTTAAGTGAGTGTACTCTCTCAAAATTTTTTTTGGGACTTTTCAAACAATTTTAATTTTTTGTTTCAATTGACTCAAATTTGACTATAAAATTCAAAATTACCATCGGATTCATGTCTTTTTCGATGTTTTGTATTTCCTCTTCGAAATTGTTCTTATTGTTTGATTAACTCAAACTACTTTATCTCAGGTGCAATTTTTATATTAATTCACATGATTATTAATTTATTTCTTGTTCTTTTTAGTATAACTAATTTTTAATACGGTAGAAGATGTAAATAAGACCGCTATGAATAAGGCCGCTTCCCCTCATCCTTGCTCGAGCTCACCGAGACACTTCCCCCACTCTCACGCTGACTTCGAAATTCCAGATTGCCGCTACCAATAGTGCCGCTGTAGAAACCGCAATTTTCATGGTTATTAGGAGATTTTGTTCATATATTACAAATATATTATCAAAAAATATTATAGGCTATGAAAATATCAAATTAATATTCGATATATTTAGATAACATGAAAGAAACTCTCCTAAAAACCATAAAAATTGCGATTTCTACGGTGGCCTTATTCGTAGCGGCCTCATTAATAGTTTCAACTGTAATAGCCATTTGTATATTGACAGTGCAAAAACTATGTCTTGCACTGAAAACATACACTCATTGATAATATCTTCCTCTTCTTCCTCTTAGTGCATAATATACTATTAAGCTCACCCCAAGAAAAATATTCTTAGATGACAAAATACAATTTTCAGGCAAACTTAATTTTCAACCTATACGGACAAATTTATTCTGAGATAGTTGAAGTGTCAACCTGAAAAGGTGAATTTAAAGGAATAAGATCATTTTCACCCAATAAAAATGCATTTTTAACCAGATAGTAGAACCTATACAACTTAATTTTTCAATTTCCCACCAAGTAGTTGGACTTATAAACAAAGAGTTTAATTTTTAATTGAGAGAGAGGAATTTTCAACAAAATAGTTAATTTTTTACTAAAATATTCGAATTTTTAAGCAAAGTATGTAGAGGAATCTTCAAGAAAATAGTTTCATTTTTGAAGAAAATGAATTACTTTTCAACAATAGTCACATAATTTTCATTCAAATAGTTAAATTTTCAATCTAGAAAAACGTTTTCTGAAAAATAGTCGAATGCTCCAAAATTTCAAAAAATGATTTTCGAAACACTTAACTAAAATGTATTACGTTCTTTTTAAGGATAATAATAATTTCATATTTCTTGTCCAACATTGCTCTAAGAAAATTTGAAATACGGTGTCCCAGTTATAAAATTTAATAAGTAAATTCTAAATAGTTATTTATATTAGAAAAATGTGAAACAATAAGAAAAGACAAATCTGCCTGCTGTACGGACACATTCTCATCGCGCACAAATCGCTTCGCTCGCGAGTTTGATTCGCGCTCGAAAAAATCTTTTTACCTTGCTCAGCGCGCTGGGCCTTTGTATTTCCCTGACAGTTGTGCACAAACTTTTTAAAACTAAAGATCAATGTACCGACAACAGTAATTTCCTGATTCTCTTTTGCTAAATCTCCTTCGGCTTTAGCGAATACGTTTTCATCACGTATCTCGTGCTTCGCACTCGATTTTGTCCAAAATGTCAACTTTTCTCGATAATGTTCAACACTTTTGTATGAAATATATATTGCATTTATTTATGTACCTCGATCTGAGATTACTTATTCGGATATTGCAAAATGAAATACAAATTTTATTTATCATGATTACTTTAATATTTGTTCCTTCTTTTGCATTAAATTTTATTCTCAACTACCCTGAAAAAATGTATGATTTCAATAAATGTATATTATTACAATTCATGACATGCACTGGTATTAAAACAGAAGTATTTATCTAGTTTTGTTTTTATAATTAAAGAAATACGCATTCCATAAAAAATTGGTTATTGAACATTTTACTAAAACTTGTTTCATTCTTCCGTAAAGTGAATTTGTTCATATTTAATGCTATTCTTATCACTTTGAACCAAACATGTTCTGAGGAAATGTGTAGATACAATTTAGGCAAATAATTTTTTTAAATAAAAAGTTATTGTAACTTGCGTCGTTTTCCCAAGAAGTTCTTTTTCCAATTCTAATGTGTTCCTATACAAAAATTTGTAGATCTCTTGTGTTTGAAATATTTTTGTCCGTTTTTTTTTTCGTCTCATCACGAAATGAATGATAACAAATGTGTAGTTCCTTTTTGGGTGAAAAACGTATGCTGATTAACTTTTGCCCTACCTTCTGTCATTAAAAGTGAAATTTTCTTTCATTTTTTATATTTTTTACGGTTAAAACAAAAATTGCGCTTTCCATCCAGAAATGATCAATGATAAATTGATAGATTTTTTTTTGGTGTACAATATTTGTTCCCAATTTTTTTTCGAACCTTGAGTTGCTTTTCTAAAAAATTCAATTTTTTTTTCTAATGTTATTTTTCACGATTAAAACAAACACTACGCATTGTATCAAGAAACGATAAGTGATATAAAACTTATAGATCTTTTTTGGAATAACAACTTTTGTGTTATTGTTTTTTCATGGCTTATGTTACATAATTGTCACAGAATTATGTCACAGAATTTTTGTATTAATTTTTTATTTTTATTGTTGTTTTTTACGAATAAAAGAAAAACTACGCGTCCTATCAAAAAGTATCCAATCACAAATTTGTAGATCCTTCTTTAATACACAAGTTTTGTGAATCATCATTGATCGTGTCTTGCACAATTTGACCAAAAAATGGAATTTTCAATGTTTCATAATTTTTTGTGCGTCAAAATTTGGATTTTCGATTTTTGACGAAAATACAGTAAGCCCACGCAGCGGACAGATTTTTTCAGTTGTATCCCGCAGTGATTTTCTAAGGCAAACCTTGACGTGATAAAAATGTTTCTAAAACTATACGTTTCATAACCTCTTAAGACTTTTTTCCTTTTTAATATGAAAGCACTTTCGTGCTATGACTTAGATCTATAAAACCATGCAAAAAACATTCAACAAGAAACCACCACCTCCGAGTAAAATACTTTTTCATATATCAATCTATAAAAAAACAAAATATATTTTTTTCCGAACCCCCTTGAAAACGCGTTATTGCATGCACGTGAAGCAGGCGTAATGTGGCCGCTTCCAGCCCAGTGACTTTCGCACATGCGCACTCTGCCACCGGGCTAACATGAAACTTTACGCATGCTACATGAAACTTTACGCCCGCTACATTAAACTTTACGCCCGCTTCACATACACCGCATCTTTATCTTTGAAAAAAATGGTATTGCTAGACCCGACAGTCAAGTACACCAAACATCCTCTATCTGCTTCACATGCTTGTTTTCATGGAGAAAGACAGAAAGTATGGTGTGTATCAAGGGAGTAAGGCTATTTTGACTCGTGCGATTGCCGCCCTCGCTTCGCTCGGGCAGCAAATTCACGCTCATCAAAATAGCCTTCTTTACGCCCTTGATACACAATATACTATTACAGCTACTATTACAGCTATAATGGGGATGAGTATACTTATCCTCATTAAAACGTAAAGAAAACAGACGCACAGTATCAGAGATTAGAAAAAAATACTTCCTAAAATAACGTAACATCAATGTAATATTGCAATTGTATATCATATAATTTTGAGCAGTATCGCACTTTTTTGATACATGCGCAGTTGACCTCGTCGGATTTTCAAAATAACCGCAAAAACTGGTATATTTCATGTGCACTATTTCCCTTACAAGAATGAATAATGTCTATGATTTTAGTATCTTCAATTAATTTTTTTTCAGTGCCATATCATTTAATCCGAATTACAGAGTAAAATGTGCATCATTAACTTGTGAAATCTTTAAAGTAAGCCAAGGCAGAAGTGACAAAAAAGGGCTCCATTGTGACCGTTTCAATCCATACTTTGGATTCATTTAGAAACCATTCATCATTTTCGGTTCCTTTTAAAAAAGAGAGAGGTTCCTTTTTCTTGCAAATCCTTTGGAACCAAAAATTGGTTCTAATAGGAATTCAGGTCTTTTCTGTTAATCAAATACGTGGACCTTTTCAATAAGATCAATTTTTGACAAAGCAGTTCAACTTTGAACTTCAAAAAGTCGATTGTTTTCAAATAGGTCGGCAAACTCACACGAAACTTGCCTTGTACCTTTCTTCACAGATTTTCTTTTTTAATATTTTTATATACTGCGCGCTTTTTTCTTTGAAAATATCAATTTTTTATGTTTAAACAGAATTTTGACTAAAATAAAATCTATAGTGGTTTCATTTAAGAAGCACACTAGGGGATGCATCTTCCCAAATCGTATGTGTTGCATTATGTTATTGTCCTTCTCGCACACTTATAACGTGTATACCTTCTTTAATTTAAGGTAAAAACCTTGAAAACTGTAATTTTCAATTTTTGTTTTGTTTAGAATATATCATCTTATTTGGACAGCACCATATAAAGCACACGTATTTTTCATGTTATTGCTTGATCTCTTCTACACATTAATTTTTCTCTGTAGTTTCAGATGATTTGTAGAACTTTTCCTTTTACCTATTCCTATTGTTACACATATACTTTGTATAGAATTTTCAAAATAAATTTGTAGATCTTTTTGAGATGAACATTTTTTTCTATTAATATTTTATCTTATATTGCAGAATTTAGTCGGAAAGTAAAATTTTTTGTTTCTTAAAAACAATTTTCGAATAATCAGCTAGAACCGGTAGTCAAAAATATCTGGCTAACGAAATCATCCTTTCTCTTCAGGCTTTCCAAAAGGGTATCATAGGAAAATACAATCGGCTGATATCTTCGAAAGTTTTCTTGTGGAACAAAGACGACGACAGACAGAAACCGAAAGAAAAAAAATTATTTCTCAATCAATGATTCGAAATACGCCGAATTTATGATAAATCCGTGACACTCAATTTTCATATAAAATCAATACCTTCCACTTAAATGATTATAATGAAAAATGATGTCATTATCTACAAAGGTAAACCTTGAGACTAATAACGTAGTTTTTTCACGCATATGTGAAATAGCGACTGATAATGTATACATTTGTACTCTGATGATGCAATAGAATATTCTTCAGGTAAATTTGCTGACGAAATTATTCACTGAAGCATTAACCAGTTTTTTCTGTACATTGCGAAAATGAGGATGGTCTACGCTTTCGTTTTCACTTTGTCGGTCATCCTTAATTCAATTGGTGAATATAATCATATAATAAATAATGTTCATTAAGGCCTATTCCGCTTTTTTAGTGTTACAAATTTGTTTTCATTACAAAAAATTTGCTGACATGTTTCAACCTGTAATTTCAAGTCCTTTTCAAGGCTTATTCTAGAAGAAAAAATGCATGCTATTTAAACAAAAATAAAATGGAGAGTAATAATTCTATACATAGATCTTCAGGTCATCCATATAAAATACATAAGTGACCTTATGCTTGCGCTGGTTAATGTCGCCACAGAGGTATCCAGAAGAATTTCGTAGTGCGAGTGATAGAGGCAGAAGTGTGATGCAAAAATATATATTATATATATAAAAAAATATATATATGTGTATATATAAATTGTCGCTGTTTACCCATTATATAGAAAGAAAAGAAAAACTGCTGAAAACTATGTTGAGTTTTTTTAGTATCATTGACATTTTTTGCATCTTGTGAATTTATCAAAAGTTTAAAATTGGAAACGAATTTTTTTTTTAATTTGAAAACGTATCATTTACAGTATAACCTTAAAAAATCTCGTTTGAAATAGAAATATTTATGAGCGAGTTAGCTTATTAATTTAAAATGTTTTTTTTAGTAATTGAGTAAAAGTTTAATAAACTGACAGGAAATAGGAATAGGCCTTAATGAACATTATTTATCATATATCGCAAAAATACATTCATTCATGATCATATAATATACCGATAATTTCTATGATAATCTATAAAATACCTGCATCAATACGGCCATTTCTCAGTCCTGTGAAGTGAACATAAAGTCCCCCTTTCCTGCTTATATTCATATAGTGGCCATTTGTATATTTATGTCATCGAATAATATAAGGTCATAGATATATAGTGGCGGTTACATACCTACGAACTTGAAAAGCGGTAGTTCAGGTCGACTCCTACGACTCTCACTGAAAACATGCATTCATCAATAATGTCTCTCCTCTTCCCCTTTGTGCATATTCTGGAAGAAAACCATAAATTTCAATATTAATTTGGAGTTCGCGGGTGATGCCATGTCTTGTGCGATTTTGCGCCTTGCGATTTGTCTTCAACGTTGTATCAAGCAGTTTACTCAATACACATTCTATAAAGACATGGCCGCAGTCTTGCTTTCTTTTGCTCGATAGCATTTTTCTTTATTGTAAGCTCGGGTCATGAACATATTTGTCTTTAATATATAAATCTCATTGCCACCGGATACCAACAAGTGTGTGAGTACCTTCTATAGCGTGTCTGTAACAGTGTGCGTATCACTATGTGACTATGCTATGCTCTTACAATCAAGTGCTAAACTGCCGAAAATCTGTTACCTTTTATATATATACATATAGTCAAAAGTTTGTCATCAGGACAAACGCAGGATTTCGCTGAGAGCGGGTGCTAATCTGAAAAATTGCACCCGCTTCCAGCAAAATCGCGGTTAAATTTCAGCTGTAACCACGTTTCACGATCGTGAGATAGGTGGTTACAGTCTATAAATATATATCAACTTGACAAATACGTGAGTTCTATTCGAAAATTTCTTTTCGATTCGCGAAAAAAACCACCACCCCCTGCCACCTGGTAGGAGAGGGAGGGGGGGCTAAATTTTTTCAAAGTCGCTTTTTCCCCTCAAAAATAAAAAGTTTCGATAAGGGATATTTTTTTCATAGTATGCATAGTTTTTGAGATATTTCGATTTCTCGAATTAAAAAAAAAACACCCAGTATATATATTGTAACGTGGTTTTTCCGAAATTAGCTATATAATTACCGTCTGACACGAAGCTGCTCCAGGAGTGGAACCCTATTACAAAAAGGTAGCCATTTGACTGTGATTGTCATGACACTCATCGGAATAAACCTAGTTCGCGTGTTACACACCTTCAACTCGCGAACAACTTGCGAAGCTCGCTGTTTTTCTATTCATCTCGTGCACCAGGTAGGATTGCTCCTATCCGATACTAGCCAGATTAGTTCTGTCTACGGCTGGCAGGTCAATCAGATCACATTTAGGCACTAGGGGGTGAGAATATTCAAGTAAGAAAGAACACCAAGAGTTATTTAAAATCAGTATCCCTGAAAGTACTTTAATTGACACATGATCAGCAAGATCATATACATTATCTTCAAATCAAAATATTCAGAGGCAGAGACGCGTGAGATTATTTTTGGACGAACCCACAATGCTATGAATGGCTCCCCGGGACCCCCACGTATTGCCCTGATTCCACAAGGACGCCCAGCTCTGCTGAACTAGAGTCGGACTGTGTGAGCCAAACGCCCTATACCTTATCTCGAGACGAGGGGGTTCCAGACAGAGCAAACAAATATTACGCGTCACTTGAAACAACGCGTCCCTTAGCAGCGTCAAGCCATTTATAATCCACAGTCTGATTTTTGTCTGCCGCCTCGTCTTCCTGCCACTTTCCACTGGGCCATCGACATTTCAGTGTTGCGCCTGTTAATTGGCTCGGGGAAACGGAAGACGTCCAATGGACTGGATTCGTCAATGCGCGTCACTGAACCTCGTCCGTCGTGTTGATTTGGTCTGGCTGACATACTACAGAGGGTCCCATTGTCCAACATAAGATGGCCCTCGCCGACCAATATGGCGATAGACCGGTGCTGCCTCTCACAGCTGGAAACGGAGTCACTGCGTCATGATTTCGCCTTCACCCTCGTCTCGAGTCCCGTGTGAGTGTCGGTAAGTAATGGCTCCCCATCCAGTATGTCGTTCGGCTGGTGCTGTCTTTCGCAGTTGGTAGCAGAGTTATCGTGTATAAGTTCACCTTCTTTCCAGCTATGATGTCTTTGGTGAACTAGAAGACTGTCACAGTGGCAGATTTACTTATTTGCGACCCCTATGCCAACAGAAATTCGCCATCCTAGACTAACAGAAATCAACTACTCGATTTTGAATCCACAGTGAAGCACATAGTTATCAAATTGTAACCCATCTCCCATTTTGTCGCCTGAGACTGCAGCTTATGTAGTCTACATAGGAAGCCCACCACTTGACTGTCATCCTTTGGGGCCGTCTGCTTGAAGGTTTACGAACTGACAATTCGTCAAGACACCGTGATGGATTTCGTTCGGGTTGGAGTCTAGTTTCTTGCAATTCGACTGTTTGTTTCTTGTCTTTCTTGTCGGCTCGCCTTGGATCTTCGTTCTGCGACTCTTCACTCGACATTGACTAATTACACATAATTTCCAGTGCTAGCTCAGACTTTATTACATTGTTGGTTCGGCGTACTGTTGCCTGAGTTGTAGGCATGAAAGCTGGCCTTGCCGTTGCAGCTTCGGGACAAGGCGATGATTGAAACACACGATACTACGACGTCTGGACCCTTAGGTGTAGATACAAGTTTCCAAAACACTTTATTGCCAAAATATTGACCCGGCATGTTCAACGAAGTTGCGAAATACCTCCGAGCATGTAAGACGTGTCAAAAGATGAGAGCATACCAGGCAGGTTCAGTAGGTCTAATGGGTAAACGATTGATCGAGCAGCCTTGGCCGGTAGTAGCGGCATATATAATGGACCGTTGCCGCCTAGTCGCTCTGGTTACCAATATGTTTCGGTTTTCTAAGACATGTTTACTGAATGGATGGAAGCCATGCCTCTGAAAAAGGCCATAGCCGTGAGCGTCCAAAAGCCGTTTGAGGTAACTGTTATTTTCAATATGCGGACCCCAGGAGGTACTGGTTACCGATGATGGCACAGAATTTGTAACAAAAATTATTTTAAAGGCCGCATCGGGATTATGGATTCGACTATCCCACCGGCTTCTGCGCAAGCTTATCTGGTTAAAAGGGTCAACCGCGTTTCAAAAACAATGATATCATTTTTACAGAGGGTGATCATGGTAGCTGAGATAAACATCTTTCCGATTTTCGCTTTGGGTCTTACACCGCCTTACATATTTCCACTTATGTGCACCTAAAGGTGATTATACGCCTCATTATCATAAATAAAATTTAGCCAAGGTCTGGGCGCTTTTTTCGCTTTGCGTCCCACTAAGCTGGAAAAGTCGTTACAACGTGATAAGTTGTAGGCTCGGGAAGCTACGATAATGTATTCTTGATGAAATCAACTCTGACGCAACTAGAACGTGTACGTGATCTACTCCTGCATCTTCGGTCCCAGGAAATAAGAAAGAACGGTAAATTTACGCGAAAGATTTTGTACAAAACTGTTCTTCGGAGTCCGGTCTCCTCCACTGGATACTTTTTTTAAGATACCCATCTTTTAAGAATGTTATGAGAAACAGTGTTGACGGACCGGATAAAGTGATCCCAGAAGAACAGCCTTGTACATCCGGCTCGCGATAAACTGAGCCTGATGCTGGAAACCCGAGATTTTGTTGAGTTGGTTAAGAGGTGACTTGTCAGCATGTTCTCTGCGTAGAAGCGAATGTTCTTCCTCCTGTACATGACTTTTGAGTACCAAAGGTGTTAGTGATGGTAGGCCATGTGTCATGTCGCTGGAATCAAATGAAAGTTCAAGCTCATCTGCGGCACGTTATAAAAACGTCGCAGCAGTGACGACTTAATGTTGATGAACAAGTCGGATAAGAAAATCTGTGCTATTCAGAACTGAGGAGGCTGTAGCCAGAACCGTTCTTCAATGAAGAAACTTCAAGCTCAGCAAGCCTCTAACCCCTTCATCTCGTGTCCTTCGGGCAAGTTGCTTCACCTCATCGAGGTTCCATTTTACTACACCAAATATGCAAAGCAGTTTATGAAAAGCCAGCACATTGGTAGCCTGAATCTTATTCTTTCCAGATAATCCAAAAGTCAAAATTTTTCTGAGAATTTGCCGATACATTTTTTTGAAAGCTGCTTTAAAAACATGCACATTTTGGGTTTGCTCTTGCGGTATTCCAAGACATTTATATGTGTCTCCATTACCAAGATGTTGTATGGTATTTCCGCCTATGAGTTTAACATCCTGATCACCACCCGATGATGTAGTTTCTAATCTTCCTTGGTGCAGGTGGACGCAGGCAAACTTGTCCAGTGTTCAACAGGTTCTCTCTGCTACCTGCCAGCCCTCTCTTGCATCCAAGTTCAATTCAACGAGCCATTTTCGGATCATCTTCCTCTTTCTAGTACAATTGAATATGAACGTGACTCTTTAAATATTTACATATATATATTATTCTACAATACAATTAGATGATTAAAAAAAAAATTTCCTGGTGATTATTGAAAAGCAAATAAGTCCTAATTACATTATCATGATTAAATGATAACAGTTAGATCTTCAGAAATCAAAAAGAAGTATTATATGAAAAACTATTTCTGATGTTTACCCATCGAACATAAACTTTAGCAATATGTATTTCTATCGAATAGAAATTATTAGGACAAATATTTACCAAGGGGAAGAATAAATTTGTTTGCGGGAACAATTGACTTAAGAAATTATTACCTCTCTTAATATCAACAGAACAATTGTTTTTTACAGTTCGAAAGCACCGGAAGCTTGAAAATGTATTAATCGAATTACATTCTTTCTATTTCCAATATATTTTTGCCATTGCCAACTCATAAACCATTTTTCTCTTTTCACAGAAACATCACCAAGTCTGCCGTTTAAGAAAAGGCAATATATGCTAGATGTTGGGACGAGTAGTGAACATGCGAATCATCAAGGTAAATTTAACCAATTATTAAAATTAATTAGAAGAATTTTTGTATTGGCCTTCAGGTTAATCAATATATGTATATATGTAAACGTATATATATAATTGAAAAATAAGGGCAACAACAACCGCAGGGTCCCACTGGGAGCAACTGCCATCTAAAAAATGACAACGGCTCCCAGTAGGACCGCGGTAAGTCCCACTCATGGCCACGGCTCACAACCGTGAGATGGATGGTCATTTCCATCTAAATTATTTTCAGCACCCCGAACTCTAGAATGATCGGCATTTTTTGCCGACCCATTGTCGGGTGCTCTGCGCGTTCGATCGTTTTGAACCGCATCTACAACTTTTTGGTGTTTTGGTGGTGCCATTGTTGTTCCGACGAGCAGCTAGGGAAAGGGTTGGACCATCCTTGTAGAGACCCTCGTGCAAGGATAAGGCTGCATACTCTGAGAGGTCGCCCGGTATCCCGGTATATATATATATAAATAAGAGTGTGTTATAATTTAAAATTACTTATCCAACTATTATGAGAGTCATCGAGTCCCAACTGTTTTACATGTGATTTATTTCCACGCTTTCTTATAATTTTCCCTATCAGATAAATGTCAGATTGTTACCTTTTGAAACTTCTTGCTCATATGTACAAACTGCCGACAATAGGCTTATCTCAAATCTTTGAGAATATACGTAACTGGTTGAGTATTTTTAATTTGATTGATTATAAATATTTCTGTTGTCACTGTTTCTGTTGTCAGGTTGATAATATTTCTAACCATCAATAAGCTTGTATCCTTGCAGCCTAAGCTTGTATCTTTAAGAATATATGTAACTAATTCTGAATTATTATTAGATTAATTGTGAAAATTTACATTGCCCAATTTGGGATTAACCTTTTTCAAAACCGTGTTTATACTTACGATTTTGTTTCCTTGTAATTACCCTTTAGTTTAGTCTTTCTGATATTCACTATAAAAATCTCCTGTTTATTTCAGCACTAACTTCATTCAGTTTTATTTCAATTCACTATATATATATATATCTTTTGTGAGAATCCTCAAAACCAAACCATTTTACTAATAGCTTATTTCCACAACTCTTTAGTCAGGGTGGCCGCATGTTAGAGAAAACCTGGAAATGAGGGTGTTTCTAGAAGAAGCACTTCAAATAATGGCGAAAAATAATAAGTTCAAAGTGGATAAAAAAAAATGAAAGTAAGTCCAAAAATTTTTAATATGAAAGATTATGTATTTAAAATGTTGCAGGATTAGAATTCTGTTCACAAGTTCTTGCTCATGTCAAATACCTGCATCGCCATTATTTTGATAATCTTCAACATATGCCACCCTGACTAAAGAGTAGTTTAAATAAGCTATTTGTAAAATGGTTCGGTTTTGCTCATTTTCATAACAGTTATATAGATAAATAGAGCATGCAAGCCTGCTTGTACTAAACTATTAACATTAAGTTGTCTTTGAATAAATTTTACTAATTTTAAATTGGTA
The DNA here is from genome assembly GCA_011634705.1 of Andricus grossulariae. Classification (NCBI taxonomy): domain Eukaryota; kingdom Metazoa; phylum Arthropoda; class Insecta; order Hymenoptera; family Cynipidae; genus Andricus; species Andricus grossulariae. The sequence continues at coordinate 46,292,810 of JAABKJ010000755.1, read as the reverse complement.
CGAAAAAGGTTGCACCCAATTATTATTATGAGAAGTTGTAAGCTCCGGAAGCTACGATCATGATTTCTTATAGCAAGCAATCCCGACGTAACTGGAACGTGTACGTCATCCACTCCTGCTCCTTCTATCCCAGAAGGTAAGCAAGAGCGGGAAATTTACGCAGGAGACTTCGTACAACACTGTTCCTTGGAGTCCGGTCTCTAGCCCCGGATGACCTTCCGCAGCAGACGGCACAGTTTGAGATGAAAGTTTCACTTCTGGATACTTTTTTAAAGCTATCAATTTTTGTAGAATGTTATGAGTAATAGTGTTGACGGATCAGAGGAAGTGATCCAAGAAGAACAGTATTTTGCATGCGGCTCGCGATGTACTGAGGCTAACGCTGGCTCCAATCGCAATTCAGCAGACTTGAGAAACATGTTGGACAGCCCATCGATAGCTCTTCTCTACGTATAACGCGGTCTAATTTATCATGAAGGGGCTTGTCAGCATGTTCTCTTAGTAGAAGCGAATGTTCTGCTTCCTATACACAACTTTTGAGCACCAAAGTTGTTAGTGATACTAGGCCATGTGTAGTGACGCTGGAATCAAATGATAGGCCAAGTACCTCTACGACTTTATCTGCGACACGGTATAGAAACGCTGCAGCATTGACGACTTCATGTTAATGTTCGAATCGCATAAGAGAATCTGTGCTATTTAGAACTGAACAGGCTGTAGCCAGAACCGTTCTTTGATGAAGATACTCCAAGCTTAGCAAGCCACTACCCCCTTTATCTCAAAGAAGGTATATTCGAGGTACGGAAAAGATTGGATAATGACTTCGATGGATTGTCATCATCTTGCGTTTGCTTCGGTCAAGCTGCTTTAACTCATTGACGTTTCATTTTGCTGCACCAAACGTGTGAAGCAGTTTAGGATCGGTCAGCATATTGGACGCCTGGATATTGTTCTTCCTAGATAATACGGAAGCCTACATTTTTCTGAGAATTTGGCGATACCTTTTTTCAAGGGCCGTTTTTAACACACGCACATTTCGGGTTTCCGCTTTCGTTTTTCCATGATATGTATATGCTTCTCCATTACCAATATGTTGAATGGTATTACCGCCTATGAGTTAAACATCCTTATCATCACGCTATGATGTAGTTTCTAGTCTTCTTTGGTGTAGGTGGACGCAGACACAGTTGTCCAGTCCGAAACTCATGCCAATCTCTTTAGAGTACCTATTTATCGCGTCCAGAAGGATGCTAAGCTCCTCTTTCGAGAAAGCAAAGGGTTTAAGGTCGTCCACGTATAAAAGGTGGTTGACCTTACATTCTGTTCTGTTCGACGGGCCTCATAGGTATCCCGAGCTTTTGTTTTGGAGCACAATAGATAGAGGTAAGAGGGACATGCAGAAAAGTATCGGACTTAGAGAGTCTCCTTGGAATACCCCCCTCTTATACGTGATACAGCTGGTAGTCACTTTTTTTCAGATGTTATGACAAATCTTGTCAGCCACAAGAGCATAAGCTCTTTTACGCATCTCACTATTTTTGGATGCACCTTCAGGCACTCAAGGAGCTTGATAAGTAGCTCATGGTTCGTGTTATCGAATGCCTTACCTGTCTATTATCAGGCTTTCCCTGCAACCTGCCAGCCCTCTCTTGCATCCACGTTGTTCAACTATTGCACTCCATACTGGCTCGATAGATGTTATTATCTCGTCTTTGAGGATGCCAGTGAATAGCTTGTAGCTGGTGTTTAATCAAGCTATGGTCCTGTAGTCCTTTGGACTTCACAAATCTCCGGTCTTAGGGATGATTGCCATACGTCCTTCCACTAGCCACTGCGGGATTTCTCCGTCTAAGAAAGTAATAAATATTCGAGGTAGATGTTGGTGCGTAGAAGTAAACTTCTTCCACCAAAAGTTGTTGATTTTATCTGGCCCCGGCGCTGAAAAGTTCGTAGTTTTAGCGATAGCTTTCTTCACTTCTTCAGTAGTAATTAGTGGACATTCTTCCTCTGGATCTTGTAACGTTTGCCTTTTGGCAAAAGTTACGAAAGAGTGATATATCTGAAGCGTCTTCATTCAGTTGATAAGTATCTCCATATACTTGCTCCCAGGAGACCTTATCTTTTTCTCCCAGATCTCTTCTCGATTAAACGGATTTTTAGCGTCACGTGACGTCTTATTGAGCAGACGGGGAGGATAAGTAGAAAAGGTTGAATTTTCCTGAATCCACTTTACTTGCCGTCCGAAGCACTTTTTTCGCTGCCGGTAAGCTTCTTTGCCAACATTATTTTTTCAAAGTTGTTCTTGGGTTAAAAAGATTGTCCATGATCAGAATACTTGATTCTTGTACCTCAAAGCATAATCGCACGATTTAGGAATTCAATGATGCGTGGGCAAATCTTGTATATTTTAAAGACTTCATGCAAATAGTCATGTGGTACGGAAGGAAACGCCTGCTTTTAGTCAATGTATGCCATGTGCAAGTTTCGTTGATGTTTACGAGCTTGCGTTATGGCAACAGCGTTTATGGTGACTTTACTGCCTCAAGATTTGTACTGCCTCGCGAGTTTTTACAACATCCTTTTTGTTCTTCTGTAAGGATGTCATTCTCGACGCTGTTAGAATATACCTTATCTGCTATGACAGCTGTAAGACATTTATATATTGTTGGAAGACAGGCTATCGATCGAAAATCAGATGGATTTGGAGCGTCTGGTTTTTTAGGCAAAATATACGTAGTACTCTGGAGCATAAAGCCTGGCATCAGATCTGGTTGTTCGATGATCGTCTGAAATCACCGGGCCAACGTAGGATGCACACTAGTAAGGTACTTTTCCGAGAAGTTCTGCACCATATCCAGATCTGGAGCTTTCCAGTTGCCTGTTCTTTTCAAAATCGTTGAAACATCTAAGTCTGTGTTGTTAGTCAGCTCCATTTCAGGATGATTGCTAGCTCTTGCCTTCTCTAGTTGGAACCACGCAGGGTTCAAATTGCTTCTGTTCATTTTCCCCCAAACACCCGACCAATAGTTAGTCATGTCTTGCAGTTGAGGCACTCTGATGTCTTGCTGGGTTTTTCGCTTCAAACTCAGTTTACGATAGAACCTGCTTTCATCTGCATGAAAGGTTCGATTTTGTTGTCTTTTTGCACTACTTTTCTTGTACCGACGCAGTCTAGGAGTAAGAACATCAAGTCTTTGCCGTTGGGCGTCTACAATCTCATCCAATATTGCTGGTATTAATGTCTCGATGTACCGAGGGTGGATGATTTGTGTAACATGGTATATCAGCTTTCTGGTTCTATTTCCTTTTTTATATTGAGTCAGTCGACCTAATTTGCACCTCAGTTTGCTGACATCCATATCCAACCTGATCTTCCATGCTGAATCTCGCTCCCTTCCTGGAGCAAAGACTGCATTTGTAGGCCGAGTTCTGCGGCCCAACGCTCTAACGCTTATCACAGCTGCACAGTATACAAGAGTTTGCACCTCTAACGCAATTTGTGTTGCGTTCAAATGCATAGGTAAAATCTTATTGTTCAGGTGTTTGATTAGTCCACGCAGATCATGTGTGATGTTCATCTTGGACATAGAATGCCTTTGTGTTGGTTCTACATGTCTGAACTCTAGTAAAGCATGACCAAAATTCCTTTCAAGGTGCTGTAGTTTTTCTGGGATTTCGCTGTTCAGATCATCGTTATTAATGTCCGGATGTGGTTCTAGTGGATCCGGTACTTGATGTTTATTATCCCTAGCACCTATGCCTTCAGCTTCAATCAGGTCTTCGTTGTTCACATCTTCCAAGGGAAGTTCATTAATAGGAAGTTGCTGTTCCACTTCCATTTCGATGGCAATTATTTCAACAACCGAAAGCAATCTGTTTACAGATATTGAGCGTTTTTGATCTGCTAGATTATGCTCTTTTATTCTTGTGGCTAGTTCTGGGTACTCAAGTAAGAAGAGTCGATGATGCTCTCTTCTTACACTTTGCCCACTTTTCTGTGCAAAAAATAAAAGCGCATTACATCTCTGTTCATATGGTATGTCCATTTTAATCGCCTTCTTGGTTGTTGAACCTTTGCTTCTGGCTCTGGTTGTATTAAGCCATCTACCTCTGGAGGATGTGGTGGTGCTGGATCATCACCAGGTTGAGGAAGAACTTTGCAGGAAGAACTTTGCAGCAAATTTCGTTCTTAAATTGTATCCTTTTTCGCGTGAGGTTTCAAACTTCGCACTTTCATAAGATAGATGCACCAATTCCTCATTCATTTTGGTATCCCACTTGATGCTCTCCCACGCTATTTCTGTTGAGGTGGTTGGCTGTAATTAGCTAACGCTGGCCGAAGCATTCTCAGCAGGCACAGTTGATGTTTCACTGGTTACCGTATGTTGCAGATGTTCCTGCTGGCCAGCTGTTTGATTAGTGAGATCTGCCTGACCATCTCTATCTATTATCATTATTTTTTTTCAACTAGTTCTCGGGTAAAAAGAACCCGGTTTTCTATCATAGTCACGGACTAAGTCAAGTGTCTGATGCGATAAGAATATAGATAGTTAAATTAATATGATGTATGAAATAATTTGCGATGACGTTTTAGGTACAAAATTAGGAGCATGGTGTAGTTTGCAGGTCTTCTTTTATCGCTGTTATGCTCACACGGCGTATGATAAAATAAATCATTATTAATTTTTTTTTTAAACTTGTTCTCGGTTCAAAAAGAACCCGGGTTTCCATCATAGCCACGGACTAAGTCAGGTGACTGATGCGATAAGAATATAGATAGTTAAATTAATACAATGTATGAAATCATTTGCGATGACGTTTTAGGTACAAAATTAGGAGCATGGTGTAGTTTGCAGGTCTTTTTTTTACCGCTATTATGCTTACACAGCGGACTTGAGTGTTGGAGGTGACAGCAGTCGCCTCTGGATGCTTTCTATTATAATCTATTATTTGGAAAATCACTGAAATTTTTAGGAATTCATTCAAATTTCTGTGAAATCTTTTCGAAATGCTTGCGAAATATTTGAAATATTTTTAAAATATCGGGTAATATTTGAAAAATTTGTGAAGTCTTTGGAAAACCATTGAAGTCTTTCTAAAATTTTATAACTCTATCCTAAATTTATGCTAAGTATTTGAAATTTTTCCGAAATGTTACAAATGTTTGGGAAATAATTGAAACCTTGGTGCAATGTTTGAAATCTATCCGAAATCTTAGTGAAGTAATTGAAGTCTTTGTGAAATCTTCTAAATCGATCGTAAATCTTCGCGAAGCCTTCCACATTTTTGCGAAACCTTTGGGAAATTATCGAAATCTGTGCAATTTTGTGAAAAGTACCTGAAATCTTCACGACAATTTAAAAATGTTCGTGAAATCTTTGTAAAACTTTAAAATATTTCTAAAACCTTTCGTAATATTTGTGAAATTTGCGAATAGCTTAATATTAATGAATTTCATAATGGATCAATATTCTCAATATTGAAGATAATCTTAATATGAATGCAAAATTACCAAAACTCCCAACAGAAATTGAACGGGTTAAACGATTTTTTTCTATCTTTTTTTAATCGTCTTCATTGTGTAATGAACCTAATGGAGCATTAATTTCGTTCAACCGGCTCGAATCGTGTAACGCTCTAACAATAGGAAGTTCGGGTGAGTTATGACTGGCAGGTAGTATACCCTCTGCGTTCCAGTATCGTCGAAAAATTTCACGCTTGGTTCCCTGCCGTGTCCTTTTTGAAACGGGGAGCGCCTGTTTTCGGTTCATCATTGATACATTCGCGTTAGCGGATTGCTCGTTTCCAGGCGCATCAATGAAGCATATTTTCGGTTAACTAAAAAGCAAACAAAAATAAGACCATTCTTCGAGAAAAAGAGGGCACTAATAGCTTATGTATTATGCCATTGAGATTATGTGATTAAAATATTACATCAAACAATTCATTCGTGTAGGAACAAACATGTCATTTGTAATACATGGGCTAAAATTCAAGCCTGACGAAGCGCCTAAACGCTGGCATCAGTACGGTAAAGCTCTTGGATTTCAATAGGCATTTCGCATCTCTAAAACCACAACCAAGGACGAATTTGTCGCCCTGATTTATTAATTGACACAAATAATTGGGATCCTCAATCAGATTTTTTATAATTTCAGCGTCATTCAGGTTCGGAATAAAATTGTCATGCCATGTCTAGTACTCGTTTGGTGGTTGTACAGATAGTAATAGGCTTGCATTAAGGAACCTTTTTATACCAGAGTAAGATTTTCGCTGGTACTCATTATTACTGCTTTACTGCTCGCATTGGAAGATTTCGCAATTTGGGTAACTGTGTGCTGTAAGTTGGTATTCGAATTTACATGGTCTGACTCATTTGAGTGGGAGTTAAAAACCGCCAGTCTTTAGCCGTCATTCCAGCGAATTTATATTCATGTAAGCATAACGTTGTCATGACACTCCCTGTGCTGCGCACTTACGATATTTGATACGAGAAACTTTGAAATTGCTCAGTGTATTGAGATGTATGATAATTATATTGGCATTTAGAGATTCTGACCCTTTTTGAGTGTGCGTTAGAAACCGTTAGTCGCCGCCCATCCGTTTGGAGAATTTGGATTCATGTAGTGCAGCATTTCCATCGACCAAATGACTCAATGTGACCCGCACTTATGATGTCTGCATCAAGGGCAACGTTTGTGTCAATTAATGAACTTGATCGTTGTTTTCGAGATGCGAAATACGTATTGAAGTCAAAGACCTTTACCGTACTGATGTCAGCGTTAAAGGGTAAGCTCGTACTTGACTGAAATAATAAATGAGAATGGGTCTATCAATTTTCAATTTGTGAAAGAGCAGGCAAATATTCTGAAAGTCCAGATACAGTTAAGACACATGAGTCGGGAATTATATAGATTTTTCATTGATTACAAACCAAGCAGTGTGAGTATTGCAGGAATTAAAAGATATGCTTGTGAATGTGCCAATGGTCGAAGAACAGTTGGCTGCTGTTCCTATATAGCAGTCATTATTTATTACTTATCACACGCGAGCTACTTGTCGAAAATCGATTTATAAGCTACAAAATAAATTGGCCGCCTATTTTCATCTACTTACATACATATTAGGGGCCATTATTTCTTTTTTTTTCACGATGAAGTAATCTTTTGATCTTATCCCAAAAAATATATGTTGTTACCTTGGGCATAAGTATATTAAAGAAAAAATAACGCTGTAGGCACAACAAATTTATTCTAATTTTTTGTGTGCAAAATTACATTAATTTTTGTAGCCCCTTCTCGTAGAAGGAATTGATTGCTAATTTTTTTTTATAGTTCTCTTAATACCCTATGTAACATATATTTTTAAGCCATCAAAACCGGTTGTGCCAATTTTGAGAAATTCGAATTTTTTTATTTTTCCAAATTTGTTTGTAACATTTTTTAAAAAATTGGAAGTTGGTACTTGGAGGAAATTAGTTATATAATGGTAGGAACTGACGCAAAAAATATGAACCAAAAACAAACGGAGGCACCTCATCCATGCTTACGCGGCTACGGCCTTACCCTATAAATGTAAGCTGAAGAAGATAAAGGTTGAGAAAAAGTTTGAAATTAAAGTTTTTCTGCAAATAATTATATTGTCCTTTTTCACAAATCAGGGCATATGTAATTGTATAAAATATAAATCAATAATATTCGCGAATTATTTATTTATATCGTTTTTTATTTAAACAAAGCCCTGTACAATGTCACATTTTCGTGCAAGCTTAGACGGAATTCTTGCACCTACACATTTGGTTTGCACATTGGCTTTTAAATCCACGTGTGATAATGTCTAGACAGTCTTTCGGGACACAATCTAGCGTTGTTAGAACTGAAATAAGTTGTCCGTTAACCTCTTGCTATCTACATTATTCCAGTAGGGGTACATGCCTATCTGACAGATGAGCCATTTCCCACACCGCTACCGATAGTAGATATTAACCAAATTGAGTTAAGTCATCCTAAGTAAATCTCCACGAATTCTTTGATATGAAATAGACCATTTCATTTAGGAACGGAAGCAACCGTGACGTCATGAACGCCTTAAAATATTTCCAGCCATTTTTACTTCCATTTCGTAAGTTGGAAAAAGACTTCCCACATCTTTGTCTTTTCCCCTCTTGTGAATCTTGCTCGAAATATTTTAATATCATCTGACATGCGCTCTACCTTTTTCTTAAATAAAAAGCTCTATTAGTATTGTTTCCTTCACGTACTCGATGGTAACTATGGTAATTGCATGATGCAAAAGAGCGTCACTAGTATGTGGTAGGGCCTCATTATTATTTTGAATGCAACCGAACAGTTCGTGCCTGGCTTCGTCACCGGTAGTTACTTTTGAGTCGACGTGCAAAAAAATTTTTACATAACTTTACCATGTGCCCAAAAGAAGTTAGAATGTGGAATATGTTCACTTTAAGTAGCTTGTGTAATTGAATCAAATTTTTTTTCACATTTGCGATGACTGTTTTCGCTAGAAGAACTTGACCCAGCCCTGTCAAAAGGCTACATTTGTCAATCTTTTCGTCTTACACGCATTCCATGCTATTTTTTTAGTGAGTCAAGTGATGTTTCGTGTGCTGTTACAGCCTGTGACAGCATGAAGGGACAGTATATTCATCTTCTGCATTATTGTCAATGAGAAGCATACTGTGTAAACAGAAATATACTTCCGCGTTGTGATGTACTGCACATCAACTAGGCTTCAGAAAACTTCATCTTGGAAAAGTGGTGAACAAGAAGTAAAAAGATGTAGGAATCTCTGGCCGTCCACAAGCACACGATCTACCTCAGAGTTTGCACCATGTGAAATGGCGCGCGTATCTGTTTCTTTGTAACACGTAGCAAGGAATCTGAAATTTGTGGGTGGTCTTGTTGATTAAACACTTCGTTCGTCCTCGAAGCCTCCAGATACGACAACTTCAGTGTTACCAAACGGATACAAGAGTGGTTGTTCAGAAAGAAAACATACTAAGTCGGATTAGCTTTCATAAAGAAGAAGTGTTCTGAAAACTATTTGATGTGCGGTACATCCAAATACGGATCTATACCCAGTTGGCACAAATCTCCGAAAGTTGTCCTATAGACATATTTTGGCGGACGTCTTTTAAAGACGTCAGGTCACATGACATAGAGCAAGAGTCTCCAGCGAAGGTAAATTTGGGGATTTTTACGAACGTGCCACATGTCTGATTTCCAACACCACGAATCTCTACGAAGCCAGTCAATGAAGGACTTGCACTTCGTATGATTTCTAAATAGAATTTCAAATAGAAAAATATCGGAATCTGATTCTGCACAAATAAGGTGCTTTCGACTTTTTTGTATGGTTAACCCTTTATCTAAAAAAAAGGAGGTAAAAGAACGTCTTTTCACAAAACTATTATTGCCTCATTTAATAATCATTTTTGATGCCTGTTGGGTTAGCGGAAACTTTCAAAAAATGTACGTGCCGATAAACACACAGCTACGGCTTACAGATTTTCTCTCCGCCCGCACTTTCTTATTTTAGGGTCGTTTACGGTAGGGTAAGAGAGTGCATATACGTACTAGACTAGGTGGACAGTAGGCAAGAACCTTAGCTTCGGGCCCGGAAAGGGCAGTCTTTGAAAAGCGTCGATTCGATACGGTTGTAATTTCTTGTCTTAGCGAGTAGAACGATGCTTTCTGTACGTGTTCCTTATTATTGTACCTTTGCTCATTTTACTTTGTTTTCAATATAGACTTTAACATTGTAGTTCTATCATTTTATACATTTTTCTTTTATTTAAATTCCGTGCATGCAACTCCTCGGCTCTTAACAAAACACGTACCAGAATATCTGGTTAAGTTTGCCAGAATATCTGGTTAAGTTTACCAGAATATCTGGTTATGTTGACCAGAACGTTGTATCCTTAAGCTACCAGAAAACTGTCTAGTGAAGACTTCTGGGTAACCTTACCAGAAATTCTGGTTAAATTTACCCGAATTTCTGGTTACATTAACCAGAAAATTGTCAACCAGAAACTTCTGATACTTTTAACCAGAATTTATAGTAAGGGCATATTTAACATTCTATTCTAGTTGAATTAACCAGAATTTTTTTTGATACACGAAAGGTCTCTATTAGAACCCATACTTTGGTCTCCTTCGGCACAATTGATCATTTTAGGTTCCTTTTAAGGACTTACCTTTTAATTAACTTTTAATAATTTTACGCAAAAGCCCGTATTCTCAACATTTATAATATATAATGAGCGTTTTGCACAATTGAACCGCCACATCGTTGAACGGGGTATGGAATGTTTCTCGAAGAGTGGGAAGGGGGGGGGGTCCGCAGCCGCTTGGGTTTGAGCGACGTTCGCCCTTCCCCCACACTCCTCGTGAAATACTCTGTACCCCATTCTACGATGCGTCGGTTCTTGTAAAAATATATATATATGGGTTTTTTGTACAGACCTTCACTGAAAGTCACGCAATCAGTCAAATTGGTGGTTTTCTTGAGTACTTGACTTCTAGAAAAAAATAGATCGTGTTGCACTATGCGTGTGGTTTCATTAAAAATATACACTGTAGTATAGGTTTATATACCTATATAGTCTATGAGAAAACGGTCGCACTGCAGTTTTGTACGAGTCTCTTCACACAGCAGGGGAATCTTTTGCTCACCGTGGAGGTATTTCAGTTGCGCTGTTGGGGGCTTCTGCTCTTTCTTAAAAAGACCTACCGCGGAGGAAGTGGTCGTATAGACTTGTAGACACTGTAGGTAGGTCGTAGGTCGGATCTCAAGTGCCGTGAGACAAGTACAGCTTGAAACTCGCAGATTCGTGATTTTCAAGTTCCAATGTCGAGTCTGTCTCCCAACTTAAACTGCTCCGGCGAAAGATTCATCCTTGAATTTGGGTCGAGGCTACAGCTGTTTTGAAAATTATTAAACACTCCTGAATTATTACGGAGTTTTGAAAATTTTCTTTTTTATGTTTTACCTCGAAAACAATATAAGCTAAAGAGAATTCCCATTTAGTTTTTTCTTTCAATACGTTTAACGACCCATTACTCAGATAATGCAAATAATTAATAGAAAGGTTGAATATACAGTTGAATATAAAATAATCAAAATTTAAAGTTATTTTCTAATCAAGGTAGCAATTAGATTCTACTCCCTTAATTTGAGCCAGTGGAATTTCGCTAGGAACCAGCGACCATACTTCTATTTGAAAAGGTACTAAAGTTTACTGAGTTGCTGCGAATAGAAATTTTGATTATGGCAAAATGTATCATTTATTGCCTACGTGCGAAAGCATAATATAGGGTGCACAGTCTTCCTCATTTTTTCTTAGTTTCTCCTTTTTTCTCGAAATTCCCCTTTTTCCTCTTTTCTCTTTAAGTATATGATATTTGAAAATACAATAATTGAATTACGCGGAAAATACTATGAAATTAGTAAGTTTACCCATTATTGAATAATAAAGCAATTATAGCATTTAGATACATTATTTATGAATAAATAAGGTGCACGTTTCAAGCGCTGAACCATTAAAAATTAATACTCTTAGCAACAAATTTGAAGCTGAAACATTTTAAAGCATGTTAAAAATGTGAAAGTTGGATACAGAAGTTGTTATCTAATATAAAATTGGAACAGGTTCAAAATATATAGTACTTTTTAAATAAGTATTAGTAGGTGAACACTTTTTACTTAACAAAATTTAGAGGTATACTTTCAAGTATGTTAAAGAAATTTATAAGTATTATATGTATTTTTGACATACTCAAAAAAAATTCACGAAGAAATGTTTTTGTTTGAAAAATTGAATTTTACGAAAAAAATGTAACTTTTTAAAAATATTTTAAGTTAAAAATTTATGTGGAAAGTCTTTCTCGATCAAAGATTTGTTGTGGGTCAAAAGGACCCAGCGTATATTCGAAGGGATGAAAAATGGAATACTCCAAATTCATCAACTGCAATGTAAAATGTTTTAACTTGAGCAATTTTTAAATTGAGTTTGAGAGCACCAAAGAGTAGGGCGGAGTAAAAATGCTAAAATAAATCAAATCGTTTGAGCTGAGGGGGAAGAAAAACTTTGTGAGTGGGCATTGGAAATAAGTGAAAAAAAATGTTATCACTAAAATGTAACTATTTACAATATTTCCTATTGGTTGAAAAATTATGACGAATTTGTTACATTTACAGATTTTACTAGTAAACAATAGTAAAAAATTACGAAATTTAAACATTAATTTTTTGCCCAAAAACAATTTTTTGGAAAATGTGCAAAAACATGTTGTTTTTTTTTTTTGATTGGTTCATATGCACACATTTTAATAAAAGTTGAATATGTCGAATTTTAAATTTATTCAGCTTGGACCAAAGAAAGAATTTATCATTTTGCTTTTTCGGACAAAAACTTTTGTCGTGATTTAGGATTTTTAGGATACCATATTTTTTTGCGATTTTGGAACGTTACAAACACCACGAAAAAAAAAGTTTCCAATGAATAAAACTAATAACATGTTTCTTTGGTTCAAGCTGAAGACATTTCAGGTTCGAATCAATCCAAAAACATGTTTCTGTACACTTTAAAAAAATTCGAAATAAGGCAAAAAAATTTTGAATTAAAAAAAATTTTTAATGTAAATTTAAAAAAGAGAACAGAAGATAATAACCGATTTCAAAATGTTGTTTCTTAAATTGTTTTTGATGTCGACCTGCAAATCGTCATCCCTCAGCTCAAACGATTCGATTAATTTTAGCATTTTTACTTCGTTCTACTGAAGAGTGTAGTTTTAAATTTAAATTGTAAGTATTAATTATATTAAGGAAGTAATAACAAATCTTGGAAAGAAATATTTATGAGAACGATGCTAAACATGTCAAAATTGTGTATTTAACTAATTTTATTTTTGCTCGGACTTTTTTATATCACTGAGAATGGATTTCTAACGATCTAAGTATATCCAATTTTTAAAAATAAATTCTTTAATAGCAGAAATCATTGAAAAATCATTGAAAATTATTTAAAAATATAACATTTCTTATAAAAAGATCGTTCTTTTCGACATGTAAAAATAAATGTTCAATCTTTCCCCTATTTTCTCCCTTTTTAGTGAGAAAATTACCCTATTTCCCCTTTTTTGAGCTCCTTTTGCGCTGTGATCCCTGATAATAGCAACCATAAGAATTACTAGAAAGTCTCACACGATGCTCAATTACTCATGCCAAATAATTACATCTTGTTCAATTTCATTAAAACTTCCCATACATGTTTAGGTTTAATTATTCGTCAACGACTCACAATCAACCATTAAAAAATGTTACTACCGCATGATCACATGAAAGCTCGTAAAAGCTTCAACCACTTTTCTAGGGATATCTCAGAAACTCGTATTTCAATCATTCACTTACTTTCAAAGTCTCCTCCTACCTAATAATGATCAAGGATCACTCGAAGGATTCTCTTTCTATAAAATATATACCGTTAAAGTCACGGCAGCTTCGCTCAAGGTCCAAGACTTTCGATTCCAGGTCGAAATTATCTAAAACAAACGCTTTATTGGGCCAGACTATTTATGGTAGTGGCTCAGTACTGAAACAACCTCCAATGATAACTATGTTCTGTACTAGCAGACTACTGACTAACAACAATACTGGTACTGCGTGCTGACCTAGTTGGTACAACAGAACATAGTTATCATTACAGGGGGTTTGCCAGTACTAGGTTGCTCCAATGCATGCTTCTAAAATTTTCACCTGGGATCCAGATTCCAGACTTATTGTAACACCTTTAACGAACTGAATATGCAAAAGTGTATCATGTGTATAATTCCGGAGGTCAATCCGAACTTCAATTAGATGATGGATCGTTAATTCAGTGGAAGGTGGGACGCTATCCGGCTCGCCCTTTGAAACAAGTGATTTATCATGTCTAAGGATTGAATATTAATATCGTAATGGCGGGCAGGCCCGAGTGGTTGCGCGCGCGCGCGCGCGCGTGTGTGTGTGTATATGCATCACAAACGGGACAGAGGATGGCTACCGGTCCCAGCGGGAGAGCACGACGGGGGTCCTTACTGCCTCTCTTCTTGGCTTAGCTACCGAGAAAGCATTGAGTCGATCGCCGTCTCCGTCTCCTTTCGTCCTCCACTCCACCTTCTTCGTTGCCCCTGTAAAAACGGTTTCCCTCCTTTGGCGTTTATAAAAGTCCTCTCTTCCCCTACGTCCTAAGACAGACCTGTCCAAACTGGGGAAATCGACTCTTTTGCCAGATGGGATTTTAACACCACCACGGACCTCTACTCATTCAACTTCACGAGAGCGACTACCCCCCAAGCCTCTGGACCCGAGAAGAGGTCGGTAGTAGTGGAACTCGAACATGTGGTAAATGAGTCAATTTCCCCAGTCTGGGCAGGCCTGTCCTAAGACGTGGGTCTAGACCTCGCATGCAGTTGCACGAGGCCTGATTCGAACCAGCAAGGTTTATTCGATCATGTTTGATTATTATAATGATCTCTTCCCTGAATTGCAAGCAGAGTAGTCCCTTCCATTGATTAGATCGCTTTATAGGTGAAATATAATGGAAATAGTTTTAGGGTTGCTATTGCTACATAGCCTGAAAAATCTAAAAAGGGTGTGCATTTTTAAAATACTCCGGAGAACCTGGAAAAGGCATGGATATTTTTTTAATATCCTGTAAAACAGTTCCAGGATGTTTTAAAAACAACAGTTTCTCAATCTCTTATTCTCTTTTTTGCGAACACGTTGTTCTTGGTCTGGAAATTAGTCTGTGAAATTAAAAAATACGAGGCTTCATGGGCTACCAAGTGCCAACGTAATTTTTTGTCCTATTTAAATCAAACATTGAAGCCGCAATAATTATTTGTGATACAAGTGCGCAAAATAGGCGATTATATGCGAGTGTGAATTTTGCAGCATAAGCCGCAGGCGAGTTATGCAATCGCACGAATTAGCAATCACCTATGCGCACGTGTATCACACGCTATTTTTTGCAACGCCCGTCCGAAAAAGTTGTGTTAGGAGGAGTTAACGAAAAATACTAATCTTAAAAGAGAAGATTTTTAAACATGGTGAGCAAATTTTTTTGAAAAAAATGTTTTGAAAACAAATGTCTGAAAAACAAATTTTGTAAGAAAAATGTTTGAAAAAGAATTTTTGTGAAAAAAAATGATCTAAAAAATTTCGTGAAAAAAAATGTTTGAACAAAAAATGTTGTGAAAAAAAAATTTTGAAACAAAAAATTTCGAAAAAAATGTGTTGCCAAACAAAAATTTTGAAAAAAAATTATGTAAAAAAATGTTATAAAACAAAATATTTTGGCGCTTATGCCTTTTTGCTCTGCCAAATGTTGGCGCTTATGCGCCCTTTTGTACGACGGATGAAAACGACTACAAAACCCTGAAAACAAAAATTCAATCATTAAAAGTTTTGTTCAAGTGAAATCTAAATTTATTTCAAGAAGATACCAATACCAGTGTTTAAAGTTACCTATGCCAGTGTCTAAAGTACATCATATCGGAAATGCGCATGCGCAGCTATTTCAACAGTACCTAAAGTAAGCTATACTCAAACTGCGCATGCGCGCAAATTGTTTCGCACACCGTATGCTCTGATAAGGTCGTTTAGGCACCATTTAGAAGCATGAAAACGTCAACTTTTGAGGTGGGTGTTGCAAAAAGAAATAAATTCCAAAAATATCGATATCATAGCCTATATTATAGCAATATCAGTTTTTATAATCCGTATATACATGCACGTATATAATCAAAAATATAACCCCTTATTAGTGTACACAAAATGACATGATTTTAGATCTTATGTACGTATGATAATTTTACAACTGAACATATAAATTAATATAGCGTATAATTTATTATAATATAAACGATTTTAATGAAAGAAAATTATTCTTGCTCACAAAAATGTAAATAAATGAATAAACATATAGTGAGCACGCGGGTAAGCGTGTGATACGAAATTCTAAAGTTATAATTTCATTAAGAATATTTCAAATATTTAAAAAACCACTTGTTTCAAATCTTACCAAAATTATCTGTTTAAATTAAAATTAAACTAAAATTTAAAAAAAAAACGGAAAATTAGTGTTATAGATAGGTGTTCTCAGAGATGAGGAGGAAGATTGCCGATCTAATGGAATAAGAGAATTTCAGCTGATTTCAGTGAATGTGAAAAATATGCGCTGATAACTGCGCCCTCTTGGCGGATGCGCCTAAGAGTTACTTCGAAGGTGCACGTTGCGCGTCGGTAAATGATGAAAGTTAGCAATTTCTAAAATGATTTACCATTGAAGTTTCTACTCGAGCTAAAGAAAATAAATTATTTACTAAACATGATATAGTCTATTTTATATAAGCAGAGTTAATTTTCAATAAAAAAACTCGATTTTTCTACAAAACTGTTTAATTTTATACCAAATTGTGAAATTTTCAAGTCACAAAGACGACTTTTCTATACAAACAGTTGAAGTTTTAATCCGAAAATATGAATCTTCAACAAAAAAGTTATTTTACAACCAAGGAGTTGAATTTTTAATCTAGAAAGATGAATTTTCAACGAAAAATGTAATAGTTGATATTAAAAAAAAAAATCAGATTTTAATTTAAAATAAAAAACTAGTTGCATTGAACCAAAAAGACAAATTTTTAACAAGATACTTGAATCCTCATCTAAAACAGATTATTTTCAACTGAACAATTCGATTTTTAACAAAAAAATTGATTTTCTTCCAAAAAAGACGAATTTTCAACAAAACACATCAATTTTCAACCAAATAGTTAAATTTTCTACCAAATTGTTTTACAAAGCAGTTTAATTTTTAATTCGAAAATGTGAATTTTCAACAAAAAAGTTCATTTTCAACCGAAACAGATCAATTTTTATATGGACATTTGCATTCGTAACAAAAAAAGATTAAATTTCTACAA
Organism: Andricus grossulariae; assembly: GCA_011634705.1. Classification (NCBI taxonomy): domain Eukaryota; kingdom Metazoa; phylum Arthropoda; class Insecta; order Hymenoptera; family Cynipidae; genus Andricus; species Andricus grossulariae. The sequence continues at coordinate 46,275,828 of JAABKJ010000755.1, read as the reverse complement.
AAAGAGATATCAAACCAAAAAGATGAATGTTCAACAAAATAGTTTAATGTTCAATAAAATAGTTGAATCTTCAATTTAAAAAAATGTATTCAAAAAAGAAAGAAATTTTTAATCAAACTGTTGAATTTTCAACCAAGAAGTATGACTTCAACAAAATTGTTGAATTTTCAACAAAGAAATTCAATTTTGAAACAAATAATAAAATAGTTTATCTTATTAGGTCTTAATATCTTAATATCTTAATATCTTAATCTTAATAGTTATCTTATTAGGTTTTATTAATTAAGTTCGCATTTAAGTGGACAAATAAAAAGGAGGGGAAAGACTGTGAATGCAATAAATAAATAGGAATTTTGACAATTCACAGTCTAAAGAAAACCATTTTAAATAAACATTGAACTTCATTTTTAATACTCGAAAAATGTTATGACTCTATTTTGACACTTTTTGTTTAATTTTCGACACTATTTAAACTATTTTTGATTTCTGAAGTGATTCCGAAGCCTCTAATGTAATCAGAATGATAGAATAGTGAAGGTAACCTCCAGAAGATATATCTAAGTTTTTTAGACTTAGTGGAGTATTATCTGTTGCTGGATGAATTCTTTTTGAGAAGTTCTTATTCAAACTTAATTTTTCAATTTCTCAATTTTTTTACCATTCATTCTTCAAGGTAAACATGCTTCGAGCCTTGAACACGAACATGACGAATCCTGGGCGTGTTCCAGGATCAGAGTTAACGTAGCATTTTCTGAACCTCTAATCAACTTCTACTTAAGACGTTAATTCGACTGATTATACCAACGAGGTACTAAAGAAAAGATCGCAAAAACTCGAATGGATTTCAGTTTGATGGAATTCCGGTTCAAGATTAATATACATAAAACCATCAGAATTATTTATGTAGGATAGTAGCATAATAAGAGGCTTATAGTCATGACGAACTGTACCAGGTGGGACATATAGGGATACTTTTTTCAGGAAACTAGCAACACTTTTTTTCTACTTAGGAATATCATTTTTATATATCATTATTTGATATGTGATACCAAACTAGTCTGTAGCATTAATAATAGATTTAATGCTTTCACGATGATAAATTTAAATATAAAATTTAAAGATTTTTCGGCTTCCAATCGTGTGCAAAACTACGAATCTTGCCGACGTTTCGTGAACATTGCAGTTGACTTCTTCAGGGGTGACATGAAACTGAAGTGTCAGGTCATGTTGTTCTTATATAGATTCTCTACGATGCCCATGATTGGCCAGAGCGCCTAATGGTGGGGAGTGCTCGAACTTGATTGGCCAGTCAAGTTTGATTGGCCAATCAAGTTCGAGCAGTCCCCACCATGGGATGCTCTAACCAATCATAGGTATCGTTCACCGATCGAACTGCAATGTTCACGAAATGTCGGCAAGATTCGTAGTTTTGCACACGATTGAAACCCGAAAAAGCTTTAAATTTTAAATTTAAATTTATCAGTATGTAACATTTTTCCAAGGAGGGCAATCTAATATCTAGTATCAGATTGTTACTTATTCAACGATCACAAAAATTGGTTAAATAATTCCAAGCCAGAAAGAAATAGGTTTAATATTCCTAATTTGAAATCATGAACCATTTTCAATTGTTTGAAAGAAGAAATCTTGTTTGAAAACTGAGGGGCAATATTGATAAGCCAGGGTGTCTTGCGTCCTGGAAATCCTTGAAAACCTAGAAAAATCCTTGAATTTTTTTCTCCATGAAGAAAACCTGCAAAATTCCTTGCATTTTGCTCATGGTCCTGGAATGTTCATTTCCTTAAAGGAGGATGTCTAATGTCCTGGAAATCCTTGAAAACCGGGGAAAGTCCTTCAATTTTGCTCATGGCCCTTGAATTTTTTTACCCTGAAAAACCTGAAAAAATCTTTGCATTTTGCTCATGGTCCTGGAATTTTCATTTCCTTAAAGCAAGGTGTCTAGCGTCTTGGAAATCCTTGAATACCTGGAAAAATCCTTGAATTTGTTCCTACCTGTCAAAAACCTGGAAAAGTTCTTGCATTTTGCTCATGGTCCTGGAATTTTCATTTCCTTAAAGCAAGGTGTCTAGCGTCCTGGAAATCCTTGAAAACTGGGAAAAATCCTTGAATTTTGCTCACGGTCCTTGATTTTTTTTACCCTGAAAAACTTGGAAAAGTCCTTGCATTTTGCTCATGGTCCTGGAATTTTTATTTTTTTTAAAGCAGGGTGTCTAGCGTCCTGGAAATCCTTGAAACCCTGGAGAAATCCTTGAATTTTTTTCTATCTGAAAAAAATCAGAAAATTCTTTGCATTTCGCTCATGGTCCTGAAATTTTTATTCCCTTGAAGAAAAAAAAATTGTTTTCAAATTTGTTCACTGCTGAACAAAAAAAGACTGCTGAACCTTTTTTTTTTTAAGTGCTTGTATATAATAATCAGGGTGTCTACTCACTTGGAAAAACATGAAAATTTTAGGGAATTTTTGTTTAAAGTCAGGGAATTTATTTTTCGAGAGCATGACTAATTTTTTGTATAATTGTGACATAAAATTGAATATCAATATTTTTTCATTTTCTTTTTTAGTTGAAAATTCAACTATTTTGTTTGGCTGAAATATTAACTATTTAATTTTGAGCTGAGAATTCATGTATTTCTTGAAAATTCAACTGTTTTTGATTAATATTTGATTTGAAAATTCATTTATATATAATTATATAATATAATTCAATTTTTTCGTTGAAAATTTAACAAACTAAATTAATTTTTTGAACTAGAAATTTTACATTTCCATTTCTGGTTAAAATTGATCCTTTTTATTTTGAAATTCAAGTATTTGGTTGAAAATTCATGTATTTTGTTAAAAATTTGCCTTTTTGGGTAGAAAATTAACGATTTTGATTAAAAATTCAATTACTTGATTGAAAATTAAACTCCTTTTCTTAAGATTCATCACATTATTTTAAAATTCATCACTTTGGTTGAAAATTGAACTATTTTGATGAAAATTCGTTTTTTTCTGGTTGGAAAATTAATTTTTTAAACTTGATATTTAACTACTACATTTTTTGTTAAAAATTTACCTAGTTGTTTGAAAATTTATCTTTTTTATTTAAAAAATCAAGCAGTTGGTTCGAAAATTTGTCTTTTTTGGTAGAAAATTAATGATTTTGCTTAAAAATTCAATTGATTGATTGAAATTTAAACGCCTTTGTTAAAAATTCATTTTTTTTTTGAAGATTTGATTTTTTTAAATTAAATCTTGCAACCAAAAATTTATGTACTTTGTTGAAAATTCGTTTTTCTCTTATCACAAATTAATTTTTTTAACTTTAAAATTGAACTATTTTGACGAAAATTCGCTTTTTTGTAGTTGTAAAATGAATTTTTTAAACTGGATATTTAACTATTTAATTTTTGGTTAAAAATTTACAAAGTTAGTTGAAAGTTTATCTATAATGTTCTTGAATTCATCTTTTTAGTTAAAAATTCATCTTTTTGGCTGAAAATTAATTTTTTAAGTTGAAATGTAACTATTCCGTTTTTAACAGAAAATCCATTTTTTTTTTAAATTGAAAATACAACTATGCACTCTGGTAAAAGTTAAACAACTTTGTTAAAAATTAATTTTTTTGTTTGAAAGTTCATCTCTTGGATTCAAAATAGAACTATTTTATTGAAAATTCGTTTTTTTTTTTGTGCGAAAATTAATTTTTTAAATTGAAAATTTAACTATTCCAATTTAACTACTTCGTTGAAACTGTTTTTTTGTTTGTTAAAAAATTAATTTTTCATCGATATTATTTTTTTGATATTATACCGTCTAAAACTAGTAGTTCTTAAATATTAAGTGAAGGTATATTTCCATTAAATGGATTTTAATTAGTTCAATTATTTGCCGACTGTAATTTAGCCCCTCGCTATCGACCTTCTTTACGCCTCAATCTGGATCTCATTACTCGCTGAAGTAAACTCGGATAATGGGAATCTGCTTCGATCGAAGCATTTCGTCACGGATAAGACGAGAACAAATCAAGAGAGCAGTCGATCGATATGTAATTTTTTCCAGCCAATACTATCAAAGACTCGTGATCGCAAAGAGTGACATCTGAGGAAGGTCGGACTGGACATCTTTGAATTTAGCGATCGATCGATCAGTGTTTACGGATGTGAGAGAATCTCGAGCGAAGTGGAAGGACTCTCGTGACGAGGACAAAAGCGCCTTGAATTATTTAAATATCTACCTTTCCAGATCGTACATTTTAGTCAAGTTTACGAATTTTTCGAAACAAATTTCCCCCTTTTCCCCTTTTTCAGAAATCCTGTTTTTTCCCCATTTTCATGAAACTTTCCCTTTTTCTCGTTGTGTCGTATAAATGCGAATGAATTTCATATTTCAGACTTCTCAATCTTTCCCCTATTTCCCCCTTTTCCCCTTTTTCAGCAATCCTGTTTTTTCTCATGGTCAAGAAACTTTCCCTTTTTCTCGTTTCTTCGCTTACATGCGAAACACTTTTATATTTCAGACTTCACACTTTTTCCCTATTTCCCTCTTTTCCCCTTTTTCGTCGATCCTGTTTTTTCCCATTCTTAAGAAACTTTCCCTTTTTCTCGTTTCGTCGTTTAAATGCAAATCATTTTCATACTTCAGACGTCACACTGTTTCCCCTATTTCCCCCCTTTTCCCCTTTTTCAGCAATCCTCTTTTTCCCCATGGTCAACAAACTTTTCCTTTTTCTCGTTTCTTCACGTAAATGCGAACCACTTTCATATTTCAGACTTCACACTCTTTCCCCTCTTTCCCCCTTTTCCCCTTTTTCGGAAATCCTGTTTTCCCCATTCTTAAGAAACTTTCCCTTTTTCTCGTTTCGTCGCTTAAATGCGAATCATTTTCATGTTTCAGACTTCTCACTCTTTCCCCTATTTCCCCCTTTACCCCTTTTTCGGCAATCCTGTTTTTCTCATTTTTAAGAAACTTTCCCTTTTTTTCGTTTCGTCGCTTAAATGCGAATCCCTTTCATATTGCAGACTTCACACTCTTTCCCCTGTTTCCCCCTTTTCTCCTATTTCCGCCTTTTCCCCTTTTTGAGGAATTCTGTTTTTTCCCATTTCCAAAAAACTTTCCGTTTTTCTTGTTTCTTCGCTTAAATGCGAATCACTTTCATATTTCAGACTTCTCACTCTTTCCCCTATTTCCCCCTTTCTCCCTTTTTCGGTAATCCTGTTTTTTCCCCATTCTTAAGAAACTTTCCCTTCTGCTCCTTTCGTCGTTTAAATACGAATCACTTTCATATTTTAGATCTCACAATATTTCCTCTATTTCCCCATTTTCCTATTTTTCGGCAATCCTGTTTTGTCTCGTTTTCAAGAAACTTTCCCTTTTTCTCGTTTCGTCGCTCAAATGCGAATCACTTTCATATTTCAAACTTCACACTCATTGCCCTGTTTTCCCCTTTTCTCCTATTTCCGCCTTTTCCCCTTTTTCATAAATCCTGTTTTTTCCCATTTCCAAGAAACTTTTTCTTTTTCTCGTTTCGTCTCTTAAATTTGAATCACTTTCACATTTCAGACTTCACACTCTTTCCCCAATTACCCCTTTTCCAACAATCCTGTTTTTCCCATTTTCAAGAAACCTGTTCTTTTTCTCGTTTCGTCGCTTAAATGCGAATCACTTTCATATTTCAGACATCTCACTCTTTCCCCTATTTCCCCCTTTTTCAACAATCCTGTTTTTTTGCATTTCCAAGAAACTTTTTCTTTTTCTCGTTTCTTCGCTCCAATGTGAATCACTTTTATATTTCAGACTTCACACTTTTTCCCTTATTGCCCCCTTTTCCCCTTTATCGGCAATCCCGTTTTTTCCCATTTTGAAGAAACTTTCCCTTTTTCTCGTTTCGTCGCCTAAATGTGAATCGCTTTCATATTTCAGACTTCACACACTTTCCCCTCTTTTTTCCTTTTTCAGTAATTCTTTTTTCCCCGATTTTCAACAAATTTCCCTTTTTCTCGTATGATCGCTTAAATGCGAATCACTTTCATATTTCAGATTTTACACTCTTTCCCCTATTTCCCCCTTTGCCCCTTTTTCAGCAAGCCTGTTTTCCCCATTTTCAAGAAACTTCCCCTTTTTCTCGTTTTGTCACCTAAATGCGAATCACTTTCATATTTGAGACTTCACACTCTTTCCCCCTTTTTCCCCCCTTTTAAACAATCTCGTTTTTTTTTGCATTTCCAAGAAACTTTTCCTTTTTCTCGTTTCTTCGCTCCAATGCGAATCACTTCTATATTTCAGACTTCACACTCTTTCCCCTATTGCCCCCTTTTCCCCTTTATCAGAAATCCTCTTTATTCCCATTTTCAAGAAACTTTCCCTTTTTCTTGTTTCGTCGCTTAAATGCGAATAACTTTCATATTTCATAATTCACACTCTTTCCCCTATTTCCTCTTTTGCAGAAATTGTGTTTTTCTCATTTTCAAGAAATTTTCCCTTTTTATCGTCTCGCCGATTAAATGCGATTCCTTTTCATATTTCAGTCTTCTCACTCTTTTCCCTTTTTCTCCCTTTTCCCTTTTTCCAGCAATCCTGTTTTTCCCCATTTTCAAGAAACTTTCCCTTTTTCTCGTTTCGTCGATTAAATGCAGCACTTCTCACTATTTTCCCTTTTCCACCTTTTCCCTTATTTCCTCCTTTCCCCCTTTTTCAACAATCCTGTTTTTCCCATTTTCAATAAACTTGTTCTTTTTCTCGTTTCGTCGCTTAAATGTGAATCACGTTCATATTTCAGACTTCACACTCTTTCCCCTACTTCCCCCTTTTCCCCTTTTTCAGTAATTCTTTTTTCCCCGATTTTCAAGAAACTCTTCCTTTTTCTCTTTTTTTCGTTTAAATGCGAAATAAATTAATAGAACCCAATAAGAAAATCGTGCTATTTATGGTTGAAATGTCTACTATTATATTTTTGGTTTGGAAATTATCTCGATCGGTTGAAAATTCTGCTTTTGAGTTGAATATTTACCTATTTATTTGCACATTCGTTTCATTTTTACTTCAGAATTGATAAAATTAACAGAAAATTTTACTATTCGATTTTTTGTTGAAAATTTTACTTTTTTAACTAAAAATCTAACTATTCGGTTTTTAGTAGATAAATAAGGTTTCTAATTGAAAATCTATACTTTGTAGTTGAAAATTCATCTATTTGGTTGAGAACTCACGTTTTTTGTTTAAAATTTATTTTATTTTTTTTTAGAAGATTAATCTTTTTAGTTCAAAATAATTGATTAATTATGAATAAATAAATAATGTATTTTGTTGAAGAGTCTTCTTTTTAGTGGCAAATTTGAGGATTGTTCTGGAAAATTCATGAAAAATTCATTTTCATTGGTTGAAAATTCAAGTACCTGGTTGAAAGTTGAACCACTTTGGTAAAAATTATGTTTTTGTTCAAGATTTATCTCTTTGGTGAAAATTCATCATTTTTAATTGAAAATTTTACTATTTTGTTAAAAATTCATTTCTTTTGATTGAAGATTCATTACTTTATATAAAAATTCGTCTGCGTGACTTAAAACTAAACTATTTAATTGATAATTCGTTTTCATTTAGTTGAAAATTAATTAATTTAACTGAAAATTTTACTATTTTATTTTTGGTACAAAATATATATTTATGTTGTTGTTGTAAATTCAATTAATTGGTTGAAAATTCACGTATTTTGTTGAAAATTCGTCTTTTTTGGTAAAAGAATTATCTTCTTGGTAAAAATTTCATCTTTGTTTATTTAAAATAAAAATATTTTTGGATTGAAGTATCAACAATTATATTTTCCGTTACGAATTGAAGAAATATGTTAAAAATTCATTTTTTTATTTAAGATTCATCGTTTGATTAAAAATTAATCTCTTTGATGGAAAATTGAACTATTTTGTTGAAAATTCGTTTTTTTATTGAAAAATAAAATTTGTAATTTAAAATTCAGTTGTAAATTCAATTTTGTTTGAAAATTCATCACATTAGTTGAAAAATTCACCTTATTGGTCAAAAATTTAAAACAAATTTGTTGAAAACTCGCTTCTTTGAGAAATTAAATTTTTTCAACTAAAATTCCAATATTGCATTTTAGGATGAAAATTGATCTTTTAACTATTTGTTGAAAATGTAGCTAATTTTATGATCATTCGTTTTTCTTTTTGTTGTAAATTAATTTCTTTAAATTAAAATTTAGTTATTCAATGTTTGGTTGTAAATTGATATTTTTTAGTTAAAGTTTCAATTATTTAGTTAAAAGTCAATGTATTGTGTTAAAAAATAATATTTTTGTAGAAAATCAATCTTCTTTGTTGAAAATTCATCCGTTCGGTTGAAATTTCAACTATTTGCTTAAGAAATAATCTATTATGTTAAAAACGTAATTTTTTTATATGAAATTATGGGAATTTCAAGAGAAAAATTAACTTTTTTAACCGAAAATTCAACTTTTTTAATCATTTGTTTTTCCTTTTGTTAAAGATTAATTAAAAATAAATTTAAATATTCAATTTTTGCCTAACAATGGATGCTTTTCAGTTTAAGTCTAAACTATTTGTTTAAAATTTAATGTATTTTGTTGAAAAACAGTATTTTTTATAGAAAATTATTCTTCCTAGTTGAAAATGCATCCTTTTGGTTGAAAGCTCTTTTTTTAGTTAAAAATGCAGTCATTTGGTTAAAAAATAATCTGTTTTGGTTGAACATTCAACTACTTGGTTAAAAGTTGAACTAATTTGTAGAACAATAATTTTTTAAAAGATTTTATCATTTATATTTTTTATTGAAAATTGAACTATTCGGTTGAAAATTAACTTTCGTGTTAAAAAGTCATCTATTCCGGTTTGAAAGTCAACCGTTTCCTAAAAATTCTACTTTTTAGCTTAAAAAATTTACTGTTTTTTTTTAAACGTTTTTTGGGTAGAAAATGCAATTTAATTCAAATTTAATCCAATTCACATTGTTTCTGATACATAAAATACTACTTTATACTGCTAATTAGATATTCAATTTATTATTGGTTTTAGCAATTTTCTCTTAGAATAGAGATAGAAAATCGCGGTTTTTTCGATTTTTTTCTACTTTTTGTCAAATTTTCAATTAGAGTGAGGTGATAGTTAATTAATGTTAACAAGTATAATTGTTCAAACAATTTATTAATATTGTTAATAATATTCTCTTAGAATAATGCTAGAAAATTGAGTTTTAAAAAATTTTCCACTTTGTGTCCAATTTCCAATTAGAGTAAGGGAAATAATTAACTAAAGTTGAAAAAATTAATCGTTCAAACAATGTATAATTATTGTTAATAATATTCAATTTGAACCATGGTACAAAGTTGCGTTTTTTTTCTCAAAATTTTCAACGATTTGTCTACTTTTCAATCAGAGTGAAGTAATAATAATTAATTGAAGTTAAAAAAAAAATTGTTCAAACAATTTATTACCATTGTTAATAATATTCTTTTCTTAATGCTAGAAAATTGCCGTTTTTTCTGAAATTCTTAACTATTTGTCTATCTTTTACTTGGAGTGACAAAATAATGAATTAAATTTATCAAAAATGTTTAAACAATTTATTATTGTTTTCATCTATTTTTTACTATACTAATGCTAGACAGTTGGAGTTTGTTGTGAAATTTTTAACTTTTTGTCCACTTTTCACTTATTCATGCGAGTTAACAAAAATAGTTGTTCAAACGATTTATCATTGTTTATAAATATCTTCTCTTAGAACTCTAAATATGATTGAAAAAAAAATGGATTTTTTTGTGTGGATTCGAACTATGACGCAATTGTATGAAATAAATTGAAGTTTCATCAAGTGGTCGAAGATCTCTGAACTTTCGATCGCGGCAGATGTTGCTGGAGGATTTTTTAAATTAAAAAATTTTTTTTCTTTAAATAATGTTTCTATTGTGCACGATTATAATCCAGAGGTTATTTGGTCATACGTGTATTCCGTATGGGTAATATTTCAAAGGAGAGGCAAACTTCAAACCGTACGGTTAACTAATGAGCTCGACGAGGTAAGACGGCGTTAATCTATGGTGCAATAAACATGAAGCTAGCTCGCAAAAAAGAAAAAAACAAAAAAAAAATGCGATCAAAATGCATTAATAACTGGATAATTAATGCCTCCTTCACTGGCCATCCCACCCGATATACTTCCTATGGACCGATCTATATCCTCCATCGTAAATGGACTAATTACTCATAATTATGCAATACGCTAGAGCATTTCTTCCACGTCATTAGTTTCACGTTACCAGGGAGCTTTACGTAACAATATTTCCCGATAGTTCAAACCATATCGTGCTCAATTTCATTTTATATATAATTTACCTTATTTAGGGAAATTTAATCAGAGTAATATTTATATAAAATTAATTGTCTAATACAATTTTTCAAATCAAATATTTTTAATTATCAACCAAAATGTATTTGTAATTTGAAAACAACAAAGTAAATTTTTATTTTTGAAAAATATTGGCGGAATCGACTAGTTGTTTAAAAATCGACCAAGCTCAGTGACCATGAAAGGGTAATTTTCCTTCGAAACTTTTGGCTTTAAAACCAAATTTTTCTAATTTTTTGAAAATTAATTTAAATTAAATTAAAATTTCCTTTGCTTAGAAATTTAGGGAAATCTTTGAGCTTTAAAATACACCTCTCGGTTATATTAATTTCGACAATAATAATTAATAGTCTTCGATTGAAATAATACTTTTATTATTTATTAAATAAAGGCCTTTCGTAAAAATATTTAAAATTTTATTATAGATACAGACCAATCTGGCTCACGCCGATTTTAACTCAAATCATGTAAGATTTTAAAAGTGGAACAGACTTAATTTATAAAATTCTTCTTTTATAATTTATCTTAATTCAACATCGAGGTCATAATCTTTTTCATCAATAACATCTTTTTAAAAAAATTATGCTGATATCCCCGAGGCAACTTATTCTATTAATTTTTATTTTTACACTCTTCTTTTAATTATTTTTTAATTATTCATATATAAATGTAAAATTCAATAATAAAATTTATAAAATTTTTTAACATCTCCAATTTAATAATTAAAAAATGTATATTAAACATAAATTCTTGAATTTGAATTTAATAACTATAAAGTTATATAGGGTTCATCGCATAATAATTATATTTAAGAATTTTAATAAATTGTTATTGTTATTCAAATTAATAAAGTCAATATTTGTTAAAATCTTTCATTCTAGTCTTAAATTAAAAGAAAAATTATTATGCTACCTTAGTACAGTTAAAATACTGCATCTATTTAATATTTTATATAATTTCATTCAACAGATTAGGCTTTTCATTAATTATTACTTGATAGACATGTTTTTAATAAACAGGTAAATATTAATATTTGTTTAGTTCATTAATTTAATATCTAAATTTATATTTATAGAATAAATTAAAATTTTTATTTACTAATTTAATAAAGCAATAATTATTAAAAATATTTAAAAGATCAGACTTCCGAGTCCAAAATGCCTTCAAAATAGGAAAATTAGGGTAAATTTTCAACCAAAAAATTGTCAACCTACAGAGAGGCATTTTCAATCAAATTGTCAAACTATCAAACAAAAAAGAATAAAATTGAAACAAAAACAGTTGCATTTTCAACCAAATAGCAGAATTTTCAGTAAAAAAAAACTAACTTTTAGGAGACAGTTAAATTTTTAACGAAACAGTTGAATTTTTAATTAAAAAATATCACTTTTGAACGAAAACTGGAATCGTTAATTTATAAAAAATTAATTTTCAAGAAAAAAAAATGTTGAAGTCAAAAATACGAATTATTGAAAAAAGCAGCTGAATTTTTAACCAGAAAATGTGATTTTCTAGCAAAAAAATTAAATTAATACAAAATAGTTAAATTTTTAACTGAATAGTTGAATTTTCAACGAAAAATACGTTTTTTTAACAAGAAAGTTAATTTTCAACCAGCAAAGATGAATATTCAACCAAATAGTTGAATTATCAACTAGAAAATATAAGTTTTCAACCAAAAGTGGAATCGTTAAATCATTAATTTAAAAAATCAATTAAAAAAAAAGAATTTTCAACCAAGTTAAATTCAACCTAAAAAACAAATTTTAAACAAAGTAGTTAGATTTTCAACTAAAAAGTGTATGTCTTAAACCGAAAGTGGAATCTTCAAATTTTCAAGAAAAAAATAATTTGCAAACACGTTGAGTTCAACCTTAAAATACGAATTTTCAATAAACTCGTTGAATCCTCCAGCCAATAGATAAATCTTCAATCAACAAGGTTAATTTTCTACCCAAGAAGACAAATTTTTCAAAAAATACATAATTATTCAGTAAAATTTTTGAATTTTCAAGTCAAAAACACGAATTATTAAGAAACAGCTGCGTTTTCAACCAGAACATGTGATTTTCTAGCCAAAAAATTAATTTTCGACGAAATAGTTAAATTTTCAATTAATAATAAAATTTTTAACTGAATAGTTGAATTTTCAACGAAAAATAAGATTTAAAAAAAAATTTATTTATAACTAAATGGTTTGATTTTCGAGCAAAAAATACGACTTTCTAGAAGAGAGTTAAATTTTTAACCGGTAAAGATAAGGTCTTAACAAGAAAGTTAATTTTCAATCAGAAAATATGAATATTTAATCAAATAGTTGAATTTTTAACTAGAAAATATAAGTTTTCAACCAAAAGTGGAATCGATAAATAATCAATTAAAAAAATTAATTAAAAAAAAACGAATTTTCAACCAAGTTGAATTCAACCTCAAAAAACGAATTTTAAACAAAATGGTTAAATTTTCAACTACAAAATCTATGACTTAAAGCAAAGGTGGAATCTTTAAATTTTCAATTGAAAAAATTAATTTTCAAGAATAATTTGCAAGGAAGAAATGTTTTTCAGTAAAAAAAATCTCAAACCAATTGTGGAATATTAAGTACAATGTTGATCAAAAAAGTTAATTTTCAACAAAAAGTTGAATTTTCAACCAATAAAATGCATTTTTTTAAATGCAGTTCAAATTTCAATTAAGTCGTTGAATTTTAAAACAAAAAGATGAATACTAAACAAAAAATATAATAGTAGACTTTTCAAGTGAAATTAATTACCTTTCAACCAAAAAAGATTACTTTTTGACGAAATAGTTCAATGTTCAACTAAATATTTAAATTAGCAACAAAAAATAGACTTGTAAATTGAAAAGAAGTAACTTTGTAGTAAAAATAGTTGGACATACTCATTTGGTTCTAATAATAGTTTAAATAACAATTGGTTAGAAAATAAGATTAATTCTCGCCTGCACACTTCTAAATTGGGACAACGCAAAATTTGATACCCTGTTATACAACATTCAATTAGTAAACGTTAAAGTTGTCTGAAGTTTCAGATGAATTCTGTTAAAGCCCACGACAGGTTTGCATCGACTCGAATGCATATGTAAAATGTGATTGTTTTTTGAAAAGTGCATTGCTCCTCGGATCTGTTCATCCTTGGACAATCTTTTGCATAGAGATTCTGGGTAGCTGAAGGTATCAGTTACAACCTGGCAGCTCCGCCTCAAACTTTAAGTACTTCGTCTTCGTCCAGGTCGCCGTCGTGGGTCTCTCGACCGATAGTGATTGCGTCATCGAGTTGTGACCAGGCTGGTCCTATATGTCTAGGTGCTCGCCTTCCTCAAGCCTCTGAAGAAAGAGTTCCGAAGGAGAGTTCCGTGAAAGCATTCCCCTCTCTCTCTCTCTTTTTCTCTCCTTGGCACGTCGCGTCGCGTCAGTGGGACTTGCATACAATAGGAGAGTGATGGGCAGTTCTCAGCCATTGCAAGTCGCGACAGCTGTCAGGACGTATAAGAGACCGCTGATAAGGGAACGAGTCCTGCGTGGGCAACGCAAGATTCTAACGAAGCTGTAGATGCCGTGGCACAATACCTCCAGATAGCCAAGACCGGGCAATAATTGGGTGTGAAGTGACGTCCTTCCCGCCCGACGCGAAGTCCTGATGATATCGGCCTGCACTTTATACCCACCGAGAACTGATAGTCTGTGATCCTCAGAGATCGCGAGAATCTCCATAGGCGTCGAGTCCAACAGCACGATCTCGAGAATAAAAAGTCTCCAACAAAGATTTCATAAAAAATGTCCGAAAAGTCTAGCTAAACCAATGTAGTCCTAGTAAATCCAGTTGTGATAAAAGCAATTTAGGATAATTCGCTAATCCAGTGTAATCCACTTGCAGTTCTAGTCTAGTGTAATCCACTTGTATTTAATATGTATAATTGAAATTCTTTGTAAGGCTTCGCTTGTTTCAGCCATAACAACCTTATCAGCTGCGAATGCTAACCCACGTACCCTTATGTTTTGAGATCCACATCTTCTTCGTCAAAGAGGGCAATTCTTAGACACTTGTCTATGAATATAATAAATATCCATGAGAATATAACGTATCCTTGTCTAACACCTTGAATAATATCGAACCAGTCACTCAGTTTCTCATTAACCCTCACGCTCGCTTTGCTACCAGTATATATTGTTTTTATTGCTTGTAGGATCCATCCATTGACTCAGTATTCTTTCAGGACATCACAAAGTTCACTTTTAACCTTGTATAATCCAGTGTAATCCTAGGTAAAACATTTTAATCCTAGCTGTGATGCTGTAATGCTAATTCACGTACCCTTGCTGTTTCGAGATTCACACATTCTTCGTCAAAGAGGACCATTCTTAGACACTTGTCTATGAATATAATAAATATCCATGATGACATAACGCACCCTCATCGAACACCTTGCATAATATCGAACCAGTCATTCAGTTTTCCATTAACCCTTACACTCGCTTTTCTACCAGTATATATGGTTTTTATTGCTTGTATGAGCTATCCATTGAATTAGTACTATTTCAGGATTTCCCAAAGTTTACTTCTAACCTTGTCTAATCCAGTGTAATCCTGGGTAAAACATTATAATCCTAGCTGTGATGCCGTAATGCTAACCCACGTACCCTCACTGTTTCGATATCCACACCTTCTTCGTCAAAGAGGACCATTCTTAGACACTTGTCTGTGGATATAATAAATATCCATGAGAACATAACGCATCACTGTCTAACACCTTGCATAATATCGAACAAGTCACTCACTTTTCCATTAACCCTTACAATTAATTTGCTACCAGTATATATTCTTTTTATTGAATGTAGGAGCCATCGATTGAATCAGTACTCTTTCAGGACTTCTCAAAGTTTACTTCAAACCTTGTCTCATTCAGTGTAATCCTAGGTAAAACATGGTAATTCTACCTGTAATCCTGTAATGCTAACCCACGTACCCTTACTGTTTCGAGATCCATACCTTCTTCGTCAAAGAGGGCCATTCTTAGACACTTGTCTATGAATATAATAAATATCCACGAGGGAATAACGCATCCTTGTCTAACGCGTTGCATAATATCGAACCAGTCACTCAGTTTTCCATTAACCCGTACAATTGCTTTGCTACCAGCATGTATTGTTTGTATTTCTTCCCAAAGTTTGCTTCTAACCTTGTCTAATCCAGTTTAGTCCTAGGTAAAACATTTTCATCCTAGGTGTAATCCTGTAATGCTAACCCACGTACCCTTACTGTTTCGAGATCCATACCTTCTTCGTCTAAGAGAGCCATTCTTAGACACTTGTCCATGAACGTAATAAATAAAATATAATAAATATACATTATAAATGATAAAATGTGTTTAATGCTTGAGCCATCCATTGACTCAGTACTCTTTCAGGACTTCCCAAAGTTCACTTCTAACCTTGTCTAATCCAGTATTATCCTAGTTAAAATATTGTAATCCTAGTAAATCTAGTTTCAATAAAAGCAATTTAAGGTAATCCGTCTAATTCATTGTAATCCGCTTGTAGTCCTAGGTAATCAATTGTCATCCTAGATCATCCTAGATAATCCACTTGTAATACCAGATAATCCACCAGTAATCCAAACGATTCAGAATAGTTCGAGGAATCCAGTGTAATTCAGTTAATACAGTTGTAATAGTAATAGTCAATACACTTATAATCAGAGGTAATCCACTCTGAATGACAAGTAACCCAGTTATAATCCACTATCAATCCCGGGTAATTCACTTGTATTCCAGTGTAACCTTAGGCAATACACTTACAATCTTAGGTAATCCACTTGTAATTCTAGACAGCTCACCTGTTATCTGAGACAGTTCGCTAGTAATTCAGGATAATCTGAGTAATCCAGAGTGATTCACTTGTAATCCAATTGTGTAATCCTAGATAACCTAATGTAATCTGAGCCAATTTAGATATAATCAAAGCAAATCGGTAATTCGAGTAATTCAGGATAATCCACTTCTAATCCTGGATAATCCACTTATAGACTGAGGTAATCCAGTTGTAATTCTGAGCAATCCAAATGTAAACCGGAGTAATTCACGAGAAATCCGCATTAATTCTCTGGCAATCGACAGTAATCCAGTTATAATCCTAGGTAATCTACTTGTAATTTGAGGAAATTTTTCTCGAAATTTTCGGCAATCCATGAATCATCAGAATTAATTCATTCTTAATTTAAGAAACTCGGGGAACTTTAGGTAATCCACTGTAATCCACTTGTAACTCAATGTTATTCTAGATAATCCACTTGTATCCCTATATAATCCACTTTTAACCATAGTTTATCCACTTGCATCTAAAGTAATCCTATATAATCCACTTGTATCTAAAGCAATCCTATCTAATCCACTTGTAATCCCAGATAATTTACTCGTAAGCTTAGAGAATTTACTTTTAACCCCAGATAATCCATTCGAAAGCCTAGATAATCCACTTGTAATCCCAGGTAATCCAGTTGTTATCCGAGGCGTAACCTGCTTATAATCCGGCGTAATCCGTGGAAAATCTAGTTTTATTCCGCTTTAATCCTGGTAATCCACTTGTGTTTTAAGCAATTCTGGATAATCTGTGAAATTCAGTGTAATCCTAGGTAATACACTTGTAATCTGGTGTAATCCACTTTTATACCCAGGTAATCCACGTTTAATCATATTTAATCCAATCGGGATCCACAGTTATTTTATTGAAAGCCTTGGAAATCCATTTGTAATGAGGATTGATCCTGACAGTCCACTTGTGATCTAAGCAATCCGGAGCAATTTGAGTAATCCAGTTCAATCCTAGCTAATATACTTGTAATGCAAGCAAATTTGGGTAATCCTTGTAATCCAATAAGTGTTGTATATTGACTCGCAGGAGCTGTCAATCTCAATAGTCATACCTTATAAAAAGTAAACTGACTTGACTGAAGAGTCAACCTAATAAAATATTTGACTACCTATTTTCAGTAGTATAAACTTAGTTTTGTCAGGCATGACTTTCAATTTTTACCAAATGACATAAAAGTAATAATCACTCAATAGAAATAGTTTCGGTAAGGTGTCCGTCTGTCCGTCGTACTTTTTTTTCTAGGAGGGAAAATGAGGGGTGGGGAAGTAGGTGAAGTGAGGGGCAATGATGGGAGGAGAAGAAGGGACAATAAGGGTACAGTAAGTAGGGATAATAAGGGAAAATTAGGGGTGGGGATGTAGGAAAAATAAAGGGAATTGAGAGGGATGGAAGTAGGGGAAGAGACGTGAAATTAGGAGAGGTGAAGTGAGGGGAAATGAGCGGAGGGAAAGTGGGAGAAATAAGGGAAGAGAAAAGTAGACGAATTGAGGGGAAATGAGGGGAAGTAGGGAACGTTGGGGAAATGTAGTTCAACATTCTTTGTAAGTCTTCAATTGTTTCTGCCATAACAACCTTATCATCTGCAAATTATAACCCACGTACCCTTACTTTTTCGAGATCCACACCTTCCTCGTCGGAGAGGGCCATTTTTAGACACTTGTCCATGAATAATATAAATAACCATGAGAACATAACGCATCCTTGTCTAACGCCTTGCATAATATCGAGCCAGTGACTCTGTTTTCCATTAGCGCTTACACTCCCTTTTTCTAGATCAACAAATGCATTCAGTAATCTTGTAAAATCAACTTGTGATCCACTTGCAATCGCAGGTTCAGGTAATCCAGTTATAATCCCAGGTATTGCACATGTAATCAAAGCAATTCGGTGTAACCCGTTTAGTCCATAACAACCTTCTCATCTGCGGATGCTAACCCACGTACCCTCACTTTTTCGTGATCCACACCTTCTTCGTCGAAGAGGGCCATTCTTAGACATTTGTCCATGGATATTATAAATAACCATGAGGACATAACGCATCCTTGTCTCTCGCCTTGCATAATATTGAACCAGTCACTCTGTTTTCCATTAGCTCTTACACTCACTTTCTCTAGGTCAACAAATGCACTTAGTAATCTTGTAAAATCAACTTGTGATCCACTTGCAATCCCAGGTTTAGGTAATCCAGTTATAATCCCAGGTATTGCACGTGTAATCAAAGCTTTTTGAGGTAATCCGTCTTATTCATAACAACCTTATCTGCGAAAGCTAACCCACGTACCCTTACCGTTTCGAGATCCACACCTTCTTCGTCGAAGAGGGCCATTCTTAGACATTTGTCCATGATATATTTTTATTTATTTATCATTTTGCTCACTTTGACTAATTGTTTGTTGATGTTTTTTGTTTCAGGCGAAAAACCGTACCAGTGCACGTGGGAAGGATGCACGTGGAAATTTGCTCGCTCGGACGAGCTAACGCGGCACTATCGCAAGCACACTGGACAGAAACCGTTCAAGTGCCATCTCTGTCAACGATCGTTTTCGCGTAGCGATCATTTGTCACTTCACATGAAGAGGCATTGATGATAGCTCGTTCGACACCCTGACGAGTACTTTCGGGACCTGAAGAACCTCCTCCTGATGCTCGGATCGTGATTTTAATTTAGACACCCCGTCGCTTTTTGGAGGAGAAAAACTAGAAGAAGAAAAAAACGTTCACTAGGTTTAGAGTTTATTGAGAAAGAAAAGAGTATGATATTAATTTCGGTTGTTGTGACGATTGCGCGAACCCTTGGTAAACGTTGTAATATTTAATGCTGCGAGAGGACCTTCGACCACGTTTTAACACGATCGTTATTTCTCAGTGGTTTCGACAAAAATGTAGGCGGCAAAAAGGAGGCTGTCTCTGGAAAGCAAAGAAGATTATTTATTCTCGGGCGTAGGAAATTATATTCAAAATGATTAATTATAATATAGAAAGTTTATTTTCAGTTAAGTTTGCAATTTTATTGCCTTTCGTTACTTTTGGCCGTTTCTTTTGAAAAAGCGTGACTGTGATTGCCCGTCTGCCTGAGAGTTGATATTACAGAGGCCACTGGGAAATCAATTTTCTCAAAAATCATTTATCAATCAGCTTCTATCTTTACTTATCAACATATTGATACCCTGGTTTAATATATAATTTGGAATTATTTTGAATTCACATTGAATTCCTTTCAATATTCTGAATTTCTTTCAATATTCTGAGTTTCTTTAATTCTCTGAATTTCCGGAATCCTATATATTCTGAAGATTTTCTAAATTTTCTGAGTTACTGAAATTATCTGAAATCCCTGAATTCTTGAAAATCCCATTTCCCTGTATTCATAGACTGTTCTCTGAATTCCTAGATATTTTTTTGAATTCCTAGACATTTTCCTACATTCCTAGGCTTTTCTTTGAACTTCTAGACATCTCTCTGAATTGCAAAACTTTTTTTTGACAATTCCTAAACATTTATCTGAATTCCATGACATTTCTGTGAGTTTCTAGAATTCTCTGAATCCCTTAAATTATCTCAATTCCTGAAATTCTGCGAATCCCTGGAATTATCTACATTCCTCAATATTTCTCTGAATTCCTAGACATTTCTCAGAATTCCTAAACATTTCTTTCAATCGCTAGAGGGTTTTCACATTTCTTTCAATCCTTAGAGATTTTTCTGATTTCCTAAACATTTCTCTGAATTCCCAGATATTTCTCTGAATTCTCAGACATTTCTCTGAATTATTAGACATTTCCCTGTATTTATAGACTTTCTTCTGAATTCTTACATTTTTCTCCGCATTCCTAGACATTTCCTTAAATTCATAGGCATTTTTTGAACATCTACGCATCTCTTTGAATTGCAAAGATTTTTTTTGTCAATTCCTAGACATTTATCTGAATTCTGTGAAATTTCTTTGATTTTCTAGACATTTCTTCGAATTTTAAGGAATTTCACTGAATTCCTTGATGTATCTCTGAATTACTTGACATTTCTCTGAATTCCTAAACATTTATTTCAATTTCTAGACATTTATTTGAATTACATGACATTTCTCTGAATTTCTAGTCATTTCCCTAAATTCATAGACATTTTTCTTAATTTCTTGGACATTTCTCTAAATTCTTAGGCATATTCCGGAATTCCTAGACATTCCTCTGAATTCCTAGATATTTCCCTGAATTCCTAAGAATTTCTCTGAACTCCTAGACATTTATTTGAATTTCAAACCATTTTCTTTTTTCAATTCCTAGATATTTATCTGAATTCCATGAAATTTCTGGAAATTTCTAGACATTTCTCTGAATTTCTAGGAATTCCTCTGAATTCCTTGATATATTTCTAAATTCCTAAAAATTTTTTTCAATTTCTAGACATTTCTCTGAATTACATGACATTTCTCTGAATTTCTAGTAATTTCCCTAAATTCGTAGACATTTCTTCTAATTTCTGGGCATTTCTCTGAATTCTTAGGCATATCTTTAAATTCTTAGACATTTCTCTGAATTTCGTAGGTATTTTTCTGAATTCCTAGGCATTTTTCTGAATTCCTAGACATTTCTCCGAATTCCTAGGATTCTTGAAACTCCTGAAATTCTCTGAATTACTAGAATTCTCTGAATTTCTAGAATTCCCGGAAATTCTAGAATTCTCTGAATTCCTTGACATTTTTTTGATTTCCTAGAATTTTTTGAATTTCTGGCGATTGCTCTAAATTCAAAGAATTCTCTAAATTCAGAAAACTATAGTAGTTCAGAAAATTGTAGGATATCTCAGAAATCTCTGGATTCCTAAAATTATCTCAATTCCTGAAATTGTATGAATCCTTGGAATTATCTAAATTCCTCAATATTTCTATGAATTACTAGATATTTTTTGGAATTTCTAAACGTTTCTTTCAATTCTTAGAGATTTTTCTGAATTACTAGACATATCTCTGAATTCCTAGACATTTTTTTAAATTACTAGAATTCTCTGAATTACTAGAATTTTCTGAATTCCTGAAATTCTCTGAATTCCTTGACATTTTTCTTATTTCCTAGAATTCTTTGAATTTCTAGCAATTTCTCTGAATTTAAACAATTCTCTAAATTGAGAAAACTATAGTAGTTCAGAAAATTATAGGATTTCTCAGAATTCTCTGAATTCCGAAAATAATGTGAAGTCCTGAAATTCTATGAATCCCTGGAATTATCTAAATTCCTAAATATTTCTCTAAATTCCTCTAATTCTCTACATTCAGAGAACTATAGTAATTCAGAAAAATAGAGGAAATCCCAGAATTCACTGAATTCCTAAAATTATCTCAATTCCTGAAATTCTATGAATTCCTGGAATTATCTAAATTACTAAATATTTCTCTGAATTCCTAGATATTTTTTGGAATTCCTAAACGTTTCTTTCAATTCTTAGAGATTTTTATGAATTAATAGACATATCTCTGATTTCCTCGACATTTCTATGACTTCCTATAATTTTCGAAATTCCTGAAATTCTCTGAATTCCTAGAATTCTCTGAATTCCTTGACATTTTTCTGATTTCCTAGAATTCTTTGAATTTCTAGCAATTTTTCTGAATTTCAAGAATTCTCTAAATTCAGAACACTATAGAAATTCAGAAAATTATAGAAATTCTCAGAATTCACTGAATTTCTGAAATTATCTCAATTCTTGAAATTTTATGAATACCCGGAATTATCTAAATTCCTAAATATTTCTCTGAATTCCTAGCATTCTCGGAACTCTTGAAATTCTCTGAATTACTAGAATTCTCTGAATTTCTAGAATTCTCTGAATTCTTAGAATTCACGGAAATCCTAGAATCCTCTGAATTCCTAGACATTTTTCTGATTTCCTCGAATTCTTTGAATCCCTAGAAATTTCTCGGAATTTCTAGATATTTTTCTGAATTCCTCTAATTCTCTAAATTCAGGGAACTATAGTAATTCAGAAAATCCTTGGAATCCTCAGAATTCTCTGAATTCCTAAAATAATCTCAATTCCTGAAATTCTATGAATCCCTGAAATTATCTAAATTACTAAATAATTCTCTGATTTCCTAGATATTTCTCAGAATTCCTGAACATTTTTTTCGATTCTCAGAGATTTTTCTGAATGACTGAACATATCTTTAAATTCCTAGACATTTCCCTGATTCCTAGAATATTCTGAATTCCTGAAATTCTCTGAATTCCTATAATTCTCTGAATTTCTTGACATTTTCCTGATTTCCTGGAATTCTTTGAATCCAAAGAATTCTCTAAATTCAGACAACTATAGTAATTCAGAAAATTATAGAAATTCTACGAATTCACTAAGTTCCTAAAATTATCTCAATTTCTGAAATTTTATGAATCTCTGGAATTATCTGAATTCCTAAATATTTCTCTGAATTCTTAGATATTTTTTTGAAATTCCTAAACATTTCTTTCAATTCTTAGAGATTTCCCTGAATTACTAGACATATCTCTGAATCCCTAGACATTTCTGTGAATTCCTAAGAAGAAATTCTATGAATCCCTGGAATTATCTAAATTCTTAAATATTTCTCTGAAATCATAGATATTTATCTGAATTTCTAAACATTTCTTTCAATTCCGAGAAATTTTTCTGAATTCCTGGACATTTCTGTGAATTCCTAGACATTTCCCTAAAATTTCTAGACATTTTTCTGAAATCCCGAAAGTCTACGAGTTTCTAGAATCATTTTAATTCCCAGAATTTCTTGCATTATTTCCAAGTCAATGTAATAACCTGAAGTCTCAAAATTCTCTTCATTCTTATAATTCCTATAATTTCTATAATTATCTGAATTCTAAAAATTCTTTAAATTCCTCAAATTTTCTTAATTCCTAGAGTTCTCTAAGTTCCTAGAGTTTCTAGAATTCTCTGAATTCCTAGAATTTTCAGAACTCATAGAATTCCCTTAGTTGCTATAATTCCTCAAATTCTTAGAAATTCTTTTCCGAATTCCTTGATTGCTTGGAATTTCTATAATTCAGTGCAATTTAGATAATTAAGGGAATTCCACGAATTAAGATAATTCTGGGAATTCCATGGACCTTGGAATAATGCGACGAATTCAGATAATTTCCCGAATTCAGGGAATTCGCAGGAATTCGAAATAATGCAAGAAATTCGAAATAATGAAAGAAATCCTGGTAATTTCGACGAAGTCATGGAATCATAAGAACTCAAAATAATTCAGGAAAATTTAATAGGAATTGAAAGTAATTCAAGCGAATTCAGAGGACCAATGACAGTGTTCATTTTAGACGTACATTTCGAAAAAAAATTTAATATGCAGGTATCGATATATGCAAAAATTGATTGATGATTGTAGTAGTTTGGAATATACATATTTTTCGACTAACGATCGTCTAATGATCACAAAAAATATGAAAGGTCGCAAAGCGTTTTCGAAGTGCCTTTCGAAAATTGTGCGTCCTTTTCATTCCAGAATAAAGATACGTGGTTCAGCTTTGACGCGAACAATTTTGTTGGCTGCGATCGAGGATACAAAATTAGGTGTGATGCATTTTTCTAAATTGATGTGGTTTTTAATATTTATAGAAATTTTAAATGGAGAAAAAAACGTCGAAATGGAGGCAATATTTGTTAACTAATTGGTATTTCAATCAAAACTTTCAGCAATGAAATTGTTCGCGCGATCACCGCGTACTTAAGAGAATATGTGTAGAAACGTCGAAGACTCTTTCTTTTTCTTTTAAGAAAAAAATTTGTGATCTTCTGGGTAAGCAGAAATCGCTGCGGGTTCAGCAAGATACAAAGGAGCATTATTCTGTTTCTAGCCAATTTTAATTTGTTGAAATTCCAATTTATTTAATACTTTTAATTAAGGCCAGCTCAACTAGTCTAGAGCACCATTATTATATTCTATTGTGAAGATATAGAGCCAGTACTATAGCTTTTTAAGGTAGTCTTAATGGGTAATTAAGTGATAAAGAGATTTAGAACTCCGACAACGGAGCTTGGGACTTAGCATGCTCAGTTAAATAAATACAATCGTGATGGTAAACATTTTTAATCTTTGATAGCAAATATCCAACCTGCACAAAGAATGTTGCGTTTAGAAAAAGGACAATCATTGATGATCCATTAATGAAATTAGATATTCTAAAATTCAGTATTATAGAGGTGCATTGAGTAATAATGCAATTTTAAAAATTGGTCAAGTATACAAAGGAAAGCATTAGGCATTCTGCGTCGGACTTTATTAATGCCAGTTTATGAAGAATCATATTACATTTATGAAGAATCATATTACATCTTATATCGTTAGTATAGCCTAAAGGTGCCAAAGTAGAAGGTGCAATCGCAAAACTGTTCGTTATATCTTCAATATCTTAATCGAAAAGGAGAAGCTCAAAACTTCACTTTGCGAGGCACAATGTGTGCCTTTTTTGTTGCTGACTTAAAATAAAACTATATTTCTATGGAAGACGATATAATCGGGGAATTCTATAACCGTCTATCAATTTTTTCCGCTGGATTCCGTTGGCCCCTGGAGACTTTTCAAAGAAGAAATTTAATTAATTATTAGTTCAATTGATTACACAAAAGTTAAAAATTTTTTGCGGTTATAGAATCTGTCCCCTTAATTTATCATCTCTGTCTTACTATGTAAAACATACTGCATATGTAAATATAATAAAGCAGTATGTTATAAACACTGCTTGATATTCTGATTCAAATCAAGTGTCAGAGAACTCGGTAAGGAAAATCTTCAAATTAATATATTTTCACGTATTTATTTATATATCGAAGAGTTCTTATTTTAGTAGGGATAGAAGCAATCTTACTCATAAAGGACGGTGATGTATTATGTATTATTTTGGCTTCTGTCAGCCTATACTGAGCCAGTGAATTTTCATCAATTTTTACCTGAAATAATCACTTGAAAATTAAAATTCTTGCACTGTGCTGTGAACGATTCCTCGAACGAGCAATTCTGATCGGTAGCGAATTTTGTCTAGTTTGAAAGTTGTTGTCGCACTAAGACTTTTATAGAAAAATTAGTCGTAACGAAATGCCAGTACATAAGAGAGCCAGTTTATCATAGAACCATCTATCTGTAAGTTTAACTCGAAAATTGGTTAAAAAGTGTGGTACTTTTAAAGGTAATTAGTGCCTTCTAATCTTAAGAGAAGAATTACTTTAGGCCTTAAGTCTATCGTTAGTGCCTTAAGTGCTGTATGCACGCTTTTCTTAAACTAATCCTATCTCTGGGCAGTTGTTTTCCTTTTTTAAAAATGACCTAAAATTTCTAAATATTAATACACAAATTAAGAATTTGCCAGCTAAGAAATTACCCTCACGCTGCTGAGGGATCTCCAGACTGCTGCTGCCGCACTTTACCAGTGGTGCTCAAAATCATTTGGTCACCCTAGAAAGGGCTGATTTAAATAATCGGTTCCTCTCAGGGCAACCAAATATTTTACCAGAAAGTAAAATAGTGGCGATTTCTCAAAGCAATTTCTCCAGAACAATTAGCATTTCAAGTGCCTTATGAAACTTGAAGGGGATTTATTGGAATCAGAAAACGGGATTTCATTTTTCAGCCGCACGGTTAAATATTTTTGTCTGATTTTTCGCGTACGTCATCCAAACATTATTCTGTTATGCTGGGCAGAGCCATTTTTTCGAAAAAATGTTTACATTTTGTTTAATAATCAAAAAACGAAAGAACGATAGCAGTGAAGCTCAGTGTAACAAAATGTTAACATTTTATCGAAAAATCGGCTCTGTCCAGAAAAAAAGAATAATATTTAGATGACGTTTGCAAAAAATTAGATAGAAATATTCGACCGTGCGGCTGAAAAATGGAATCCCGTTTTCTGACACAGATAAATCTCCTTAAACGATATTCTTCTTATTTCTCAAGGTTATACACATCTTTATGCAATCGCATCGCACAATTAGAAGTATCGATTATCCGTCATATCTTGAAATAAGTGTACAGAGAACTTCTAGGGAATCTTTGCAATACTAATTCACATTATTTATCTCGACTTAAGATCCGGTGAATCGCCAGTTGAGAAAAGTGCTAATAATTCATACTAATAATCTAAGCAAATCGTCTCGAATTAAATTAATAATTTTTTAATTAGGAGGAGGTAAAACTGCTCGTTTCGGCGAATCGTTACTTGATATTTGTCCAGTTTTATACCTTACTTTTGAAACGCATACTGTATGCGAATATCTAGATGAACTCAATATCAAGGCGTAGCTTAAAATACAAATTTCGGAAAATGAATTTCGCCCAATTTGCCCGGAACCTTGCTTTTACGGCTTTTCTTGAAAATGTTGGCAAAATTTTTATTTTCATGAGAACAAAATTTTGCGCAGTTGATTTTAATGCAAAAAGTAAAAGTACAGGAGACAAGACTGAATTTTGTATTTTAGGCTAGGCCCTACTCAGTATAATTGAATAAGAATCGAAATGGAAACTGAATTCGTTCTAGAATTTGGAGGCCAGAAAAATGGAAATAATTCTGTTAGAATTAGGTCAATAAAAAATGCCTGTGTCGCTCAATCCGTAACACTACTGAAGCATTGCAAACCGCTAGGGCCAGTATTTGTACCAATCTATTTATAATGCACATAGATATACAATTTTTGGTGTTTTTTCGTACCGAATCCATGATAAGCATTCACTGCAATATCAATTATTTCCTCTATTATGAAATTTCTACTGGGAGTTTGTGGATATTTTAAGCTACGTATTAGTTGTAAATACCTTCTACAGATAGCCAACCAAATTCACGAACCAACAAGATACTGCTAGATTATATCAATCATCAATAAAAAAAATCACTCAGCTGCTAAGAATCAGAAAATAATTATCATAATTAGCAATTAGCCTTGTTGGATCGATGGTTTGTTTCTTACCTATAATATAATTTTTCATCAATAACAAATGGGGGCCAGTAATTCTCTCCGATCTCGCCGTAAGGCGCGTGGATCAAAAGATGATTGAAATTTACTAACATATTGTAAGAAAGAGTGTCCTCTAAAAAAAATATTGAAAAACTATTTCACCGATAAATAAGATAACTTTAAATTAGTAGTATAGCTGGGAAGCTGTTGCGCAACTTACCGAGCGGGCAGGGTTCTTTTTCAGACTGAGTTACCGACTGCCGGTATTACCTTCAGTCGGTAATGCATATTCGTGGCATGGATCCTGCTTTTTCTTTTGTTCTATCTTTTCCTCCTCCTTATCTGTGCCTTTATTTATCTCCTCCTCTTTCTTTTGATCCTCTCTCTTATTCATCAGGAGATATATAACGAGGAGGAAGAGGAGGAGATGGAGGTAATGCAGATTCCTGGCATAGATCGAGTCTCAGTCAATATATCAGTAATCTACCATACCAATCCTCCTCGTCTAAGAGCAGGATGGGGGATTAGGATGAGGAGGGAAAGAAGGAGAATGATATACCAACTGAAACTCGATTCGTTTCAGGAACGTGCATGACCGACTGAGGGTAATACCAGCGGTCGGTAACTCAGCTCGGTCGGTAAGTGGCGCTAGACTCACAGCTATACTACTAAAATGTAAATTTTTTGGTGAAGATCCGCGCGCTATCTAATAATTTTTAAGTAGTAGCCAGGATAACGATAATATATTACGACTTATTGTATAAACGAAGGCATTATTTTAGCTTTTTATGTTCCACTATTGTAATAACCATTGCAGCCACATCACAGGCGATAAAAGGTCAGGTTCGTTGGCGGGTAGTTGTAATAATTTTCATTAGATTTTTCTTTTCCATAAGCGTGATTGTCTGCTTGTTATTAAAAGATCGAGGAAGCGCCTCGATGCGAATAACTTATTTATTGCGCTAAAAGCGCGAATTGTACATTTTCAGCGAGAGAGTATTCGAATTGCGCACGAAAGATATATTTATGTTAATAATATATCGAAGATTCTTCTTTCAGAATCACAACTTGTATCATATAAAAATAATCAGACGTAAGTGCATGCATTATATCGCTGAGAGATTAGCGCACGCATGATCGCGTGCGCTATTAATGATACTTGCGCAGAGCAGAACATTACACCTAGATGGCGATAATTTAATTATTGTCGAGATGATGGTTCAATATTTTATTCTATTTTACATCATTATTACTACCACTATCATTGGTACTATTATGTTTATTATAATTACGTCGATGATTATTATTATGATTATTATTATTATTACTATTACTAATGTATTTGGCAGGGATATAAATTGAACGAAAAAGTGATCACGTTTATTTATTTCAACAACCATCATGATTTTTCATGTTTTCATCTTCTCCTTAGACTTTTGACCTTCTACTTCTTTTTATATTCTCCTTTTACTTTGTATCTTCTCCTTCCCATCTTCTCCTTTTTACCTTTCCCTTCAACTTCCCCCCTTCTACTTCTTCTTTTCATCATCTTCTTCTTCTATCTTCCACCTTCTCTTTCTTTCCACCTTCTTTTTACCTCCTCCTTCTTTCCAACTTCTCCCCCTTGTTTACACCTTCTCTTTGTCTTTTCCACCTTCTCCTTCTCAGCTTCTTCTCCTTCTTTCCACCTTCTTCTTTCCACCTTATTCTTCTTTCTAAGTTCTCCTTCTTCTTTTTACCTTTTCCTTTTCACCTTTTCCTTCTTTTCACCTTCTTCTTCTCTTCGCCTCCTCCTTCTTTCCAACTTCTCCCTCTCCTTTCCACCTTCTCCTTTCCACCTTCGCCTTTTAACCTTCTCTTGAAACTTTCCACCTTCTACTTCTTATTTTCATCTCCTCCTTCTACTTTCCACCTACTACTTCTTTTCATTACTCGAAGTGGTTTTATATCGTAAATACAAAATGTTTTACTTGAATCTACAAATAAGCCCTTTTAATGAAAAAAAATTATAGAAAACCTTATGAGAATTGAGAAACATTTGTTTTAAATAATCTTGGCTTCTTAAATAAAAATAACTTAAAAAATATTTAATTAATTATTTTCAACATTATATATGATTTATGTTAGTGTTCTTATTTGGAAATTATTATTTTTCTCAAGAATTTTAATGTAAAATCATAGAATTTCGAAGAAGTTTGAAAATTGAAAAAAAGGTGTTAATTTTTTTCTGGAAATTTTTTAACTAAAATAATCAACATTTGAAATTTTTTAACAGTTTTAGGTTATTCTAGCGGTTTACACCTCGGATGTCTATTTTTATTCAGAAGTTATTAGATTTCAAAGATCAAACATTTTTCATCTACATATTTACATTTTTCGACTTTGTTATCGTTTTATACCGCTTAGCGCTTTTTAAATAAAAAATAATTTGATTTTAATGGTTCATAATTTTTGAACATTTTTAGGTCAGTCGTCGGGGTCGGAAATCAGTCTTTTTAATTTAAAAAAATCACATCTCAAAGAATATTCACAATTTTAAACAATTTTAGGTTATGTTAATATTTCACACCGGAAGTCGGTTATTTAAAACAAAAAACATCAATTTTTTATAATATATAAGTGTGTTTCATCCAAAATTGCTATTTTTACTTAAAAATGATTAGATTTCAAAGAATATTTTGAATATTTAAACAATAACAGATTATTTGAGTATTTTTATGCACGATTAGAATTATCTACTCGAGAAAAGGGGTTTTCCGGCCCACACTATTTTCTTTATATCGTAAAATTTTTTTTTCAATTCCTAATTCTGAAGATATCAATTTTCATCAATTACCAAAACTATATATTTTTTCAATTTTTGCAAAATTTCATAGGACTTTTCCCCAAAAATTACAGTTGAAATGAAGACTGTAGTATTTCATTGGACTATACAAATTTGAATTTTTATATTTGACCAAATATTATCAAACCAACTTGTTTTGTATCAAATTTGTTAAACATTAATTGTTTTTGGTTAAAAGTTCCACTATTTGTTTGAAAATTCATCTTTTTTGGTTGAAAATTTAACTATTTGTTTTTGAAAATGAACTTTTTTGATAAAAATCAATATTTTTGGCTTAGTGCGTCAACAATTTTGTTGAGATTCTTTTAATTTCTTTCCTAAAAATCTTTCTTGCTTAAAAGTTCAATTCTTTTATTAAAAACTCATTTTTTTGGTTGATGATTCTTGATATGATTGAAAATTAATTTCTTTGGATAATAATTGAACAATTTTTTTTTATATTAGTTTTTTTGATTAAAAACAAATTTTTTAATTGAAAATTTATCTTTCCTAATCGAAAATCCATTACTTTTTGAAGATGTATGTATGGGCTTATAATTTCTTCTCTTTTGGTTAAGAATGTTATTATTGGTTAAAAACACAATTATTTTGTTAAAAATTTAACCATTTTTTTTTAAATTCATCTTTTTCGGTTGAAAATTAAACTATTTGTTTGCAAATGAATTTTTTTGATGAAAATTCATATTTTATGCTTAGTGCGTCAACAAGTTTGTTGAGATTGTTTTTATTTCTTGTCTGCAAAATCTTTTTTGGTTAAAAGTTCAACTCTTTTATTGAAAACTCGTTTTTTTGTTTGATGATTCTTTACATTGTTGAAAATTAAGTTCTTTGGATAAAAATTGAACTATATTGTTAAAAATCTGTTTTTTAATTAGAAATTACTTTTTCAATTGAAAATTTATCTTTCCTAATCAAAAATCCATTCATTTTTGATAATGTATGTATAGGCTTATAATTCCTTCTCTTTTGGTTAAAAATGTTATTATTGGTTTAAAAACAAAAATATTTTGTTAAAAATTTTAACATTTTTTCAAAAAGACATCATTTTGGATTGGAAATGAACTTTTTTGTAGAAAATTCATATTTTTGGCTTGAAAAGTCAACAATTGGGTTGAAATTGTTTTGATTCATAACTTTTTTGTTGAAAATTAATTTTCTTAGGTGAAGATTCTTTATATTAGCTGAAAATTAATTTCTTTGGTTAAAAATTGAACTATTTTGTTAAAATTTAATTTTTTGTTGTTGTGAATAAATTTTTTCAACCGAAAATTTAACTATTCCTTTTGTGTAGGAAAATGATCTTTTTCATTTAAAAATTTAACAATTTAAAAAAATGCATATATGTGTTCAAAAAATGTTCTTTTAGAGTTAAAAATTTTATTATTTGGCCAGAAAAATAACTATTTGGTTGAAAATTCATTCTTTTTGGTTAAAAATTCAACTATTTTTTCGAAAATTCATCTTTTTGGTTGAAAATTTAACTATTTGTTTCAAAATGAACTTTTTTGAGGAAAATTCATATTTTTGGCTTAGTGCGTCAACAATTTTATTGAGATTGTTTTTATTTCTTGCCTGCAAAATCCATTTTAGTTAAAAGTTCCACTCTTTTATTGAAAACTCATTTTATTGGTTGATGATTCTTGACATTATTGAAAATTAATTTCTTTGGATAAAAATTGAACTACTTAGTTAAAAATCAGTTTTTTTATTAAAAATAAATTTTTGAATTGAAAACTTATCTTTCCTAATCAAAAATCCATTCATTTTTGAAAATGTATGTATAGGCTTATAATTTCGTCTCTTTCGCTTGAAAATGTTATTATTTGGTTAAAACACAATTATTTTGTCCAAAATTTAACCATTTTTTTGTAAATTCATCTTTTTTGGTTGAAAATTCAACCATTTGTTTGCGAATGCACTTTTCTGAGGAAAATTCAACATTTTGGCCTAGTGCGTCAACAATTTTTTTTAGTTTTCTTTTTATTTCTTGCCCAAAAATCTTTCTTGCTGAAAAGTTCAACTTTTTTTTTGAAAACTCATTTTTTTGTTTAATGATTCTTGACATTATGGAAAATTAATTTCTGTGCACAAAAATTAAATGTTTAGTTAAAAATCAGTTTTTTTAAAATAAAAGTTTCTTTTTTTTATTGAAAATTTATCTTTTCCAATCAAAATTCCATTTATTTTTGAAAATGTATGTATGGGCTTATAATTTATTCTCTTTTGCTTGAAAATGTTATTAATTGGTTAAAAACACAATTATTTTGTTAAAAATTTAACCATTTTTCTGAAAATTCATCTTTTTTGTTTGAAAACTTAAGTATTTGTTTAAAAATGAACTTTTTTGATGAAAATTCATATTTTCGGCTTAGTGCGTCAACAATTTTGTTGAGATTGTTTTTATTTCTTGCCTAAAAAACTTTCTTGCTTAAAAGTTCAACTCTTTTATTAAAAAATCAGTTTTTGGTCGATGATTCTTGTTACTATAGAAAATTAATTTCTTTGGATAAAAATTAAACTATTTTGTTAAAAATCAGTTTTTTAAACTAAAAATTTCTTTTTTAAGTGAAAATTTATCTTTGCTGATCAAAAATCCATTCATTTTTGAAAATGTATGTATGAGCTTATAATATCTTCTCTTTTGGTTAAAAATGTTATTATTTGGTTAAAAACACAATTATTTTGTTAAAAGTTTAACCATTTTTTTGAAAATTTACCTTTTTTGGTTAAAGTTTTAACTATTTGTTTAAAAATGAACTTTTCTCATGAAAATTCCTATTTTTGTCTTAGTGCGGCAACAATCTTGTTGAGATTGTTTTTATTTCTTGCCTAAAAATCTTTCTTGCTTAAAAGTTCAACTCTTTTATTAAAAACTCATTTTTTTGGTTGATGATTCTTGATATTATCGAAAATTAATTTCTATGGATAAAAATTTAACTATTCTGTTAAAAATCAATGTTTTTGATTAAAAATAAAAATTGAAATTGAAAATTTATCTTTCCTAATGAAAAATCCGTTCATTCTTAAAAATGTATGTATGGGCTTATAATTTATTCTCTTTTGGTTGAAAATGTTATTATTTGGTTAAAAACACAATTATTTTGTTAAAAATTTAACCATTTTCTCAAAAAGATTATTTTTTTTTTCAAATTATCCATTTTGGTAGAAAATTTAACTATTCGTTTGAAAATGATCTTTTCTGAGAAAAATTCATATTTTTGTTTTAGTGCGTCAACAACTTTGTTGAGATTTTTTTTACTTCTTGCCTAAAAATCTTTCTTGCTTAAAAGTTCACCTCTTCATTAAAAACTTATTTTTTTGGTTGATGATTCTTGATATTATTGAAAATGAATTTCTTTCGATAAAAATTGAACTATTTTGTTAAAAATCAGTTTTTTTATTAAAAATAAATTTTTTAATTGAAAATTTATCTTTCCTAATCAAAAATACATTCATTTTTGAAAATGTATGTATGGGCTTATAACTTCTTCTCTTTTGGTTAAAAATGTTATTATTTGGTTGAAAACACAATTATTTTGTTAAAAATTCAACTATTTTTTTCAAAATTCACCTTTTTTGGTTAAAGCTTTAACTATTTGTTTAAAAATGAACTTTTTTCATGAAAATTCATATTTTTGGCTTAGTGCGTCAACAATTTTGTTGAGATTTTTTGTATTTCTTGCCTAAAAGCTTTCATGCTTAAAAGTTCAACTCTTTTATTAAAAACTCATTCTTTTGGTTTATGATTCTTGATATTATTGAAAATTAATTTCTTTGGATAAAAATTCAAGTGTTTTGTTAAGAATTGAACCGTTTTTTTAAAAAGACATAATTTTAGATTGGAAGTTAACTTTTTTGTAAAAAATTCATATTTTTGGCTTGAAAAGTCAACAATTTTGTTGAGATTGTTTTTATTTATAACTCTTCTGTCACTAATACTTTGTTTTTATTATTCTTCAATTAATGAAAATGCATTCTTTTAATTGAAAATTTATTTATTTCTTTTTAATAATAAAAATTTACCTTTTTCAGTCGAAAATCCAGTAATTTTTGAAAATTTATATATGGCTTTATAATTTCTTCTTTTTTGAATAAAACTTTTATCAGATGGTTGAAAACATAATTTTTTTTTTTGAAAATGTAACGGTAACGGTCAACAATTTTGTTGAAATTGTTTTAATACATAACTTTTTTATTAAAAATTTATTTTCTTGGTTGAAGTTTCTTTATATTAGCTGAAAATTAATTTCTTTGGTTGAAAATATAACTATTTTATTCAAATTTAATTTTGTTGTAAATAATTTTTTTGAACTATTTGGTTGGAAACCAAACTAATTTGTTTCAAATTAATTTCTTTGGTTTCTTTTGTCAAAAATTCATTTTTTTGTGGAAGATTCAAATTTTTATTTAAAAAATCAACTATTCTTGAGATAAAATCAAGATGAAAATAAACGATCCCTCGGAAAAGAAAAATTTTCTGGGTAAAAATGCGATATAAGTGAATTTGTTGCTAAAAATTGTTCATAACAATGATGATTGTTGTTAAATGGAAATATTTTCTTAGCTAATATTATTCTTCAGGGAAGAAAAGAAGTGACTTTCACATAAAAAGAAAAGTAGGCTACGATAAAAATGTGAAATAAATTAATTTGTTGATAACAATTGTTTGTAAAAATATCTATGATTGTTGAATAGAAATCTTGTGACAAATTATTGTTATTGAGATAAAAGGATTCCGTAGAAAGTAAAAAAATTTAAGTTCAGAAATGCACTATAAGTGAATTTGTTTATAACAAATTATTTATAACAATGACCATTGCTCTCCTTTAAATCTAGGTCA
Source organism: Andricus grossulariae (assembly GCA_011634705.1). Lineage (NCBI taxonomy): Eukaryota > Metazoa > Arthropoda > Insecta > Hymenoptera > Cynipidae > Andricus > Andricus grossulariae. Next base: position 46,240,946 of record JAABKJ010000755.1, on the reverse strand, counting down.
TTATTTATTACTTTTACATAATTTAAACATGAAATCAGTATAAATAATACACTCAAATACCGAAAGTGCAGCAAAATTTCAGTTGTATCCATGATTTGTTTATAACAATTGAAGGAATTGAGGAATCTGATCTATAATGAAAATTTTCTTTTCTAAAAAGTATAAGCACTAATTTTATGTATTTTTGAGAAAGTATCAATAAAAAAAGTGGATGGTACAAATATAAAACATTATGTTTTTTTTATAGTTTTCAACTTAAATAACAAATTGTTGCACCGGTTTAGAGAAATATTATAGAGGAACATCTCTGATTGACACCTAACTTGTTTTTAACAAGATATTTCCGTATTGACGCATTAGCGCGCGTGGTCCCTGTTCCCTGGGTTAGCATTAAATGAACCATCAGGGTCGACATAAATCCTGCTTCCACTATCAGATGTGCACTGTCCGGATATGACGAGGAACCACCGCCCAACATACTGGCAGCATACAATGAAAAAATACTGTCGAGATTATTGTTCGCGAAAGCTAAATTAAATGAAATTTTCTGTGAAAAAAAAGGAACGCCTTTGAACTCCGCTGGGATTCGAACCCAGGATCCTTCGCTTGCGGGACTGCTCTACCAACTGAGTTACGGAGATGTCCAGCACGCCTTTTCGAACATCAACCTTTACGATTTCTTAGATACATAAAATTATATAAAATACGCAATTATACAATTAATTATAATAATTATATAACTGTGTATGTATTAGCATTTTAGTCATCGTGATCAGTTTTAGTGTCATTGAAACAAGGTGGAAATTTTTTAATGAGATTTGCATGTAATTTTTTAATTACTGAGGGGTTTCTTATTTATCGCACTACATTTAATTCTGCTTTTTTGCAACGAAATAGGAGGGAAAAATTCTGGCAATCCACTGCACAGTGGGATGAAATAAAAAAACGAGGTTCAAAATAACTTGTAGCTGGCAATTTTTAACCAATTTTGGATTTTTTCTTTTTGGTTGAAAATTTATCTGGTTGAAAATTAAACTATTTTTGTATGATTTTAGGAAATTTTGAAAATATTGAAAATCTATGTTAAATCTGAATAATCAAAAATTTGTAAAATATCAAAAGTTTTGAAACTTTGAGAGTTTTAAGGAAATTTACAAAATTTTAATAATTTTAGAAACGTAGAAGATTTGAGAAATTTGAAAAATTTCGGTAACTTAACAATTTTTTTAGCATTTCTAACAATTTTTTGGATATTTGGGAAATTTCAGAAATCTTTGAAATATCAGAAATTTGAGTAACTTTATAAATTTTGAAAATTTAAGACATATTTATAATTTTCGAAATTTTGAACAGTTTAGAAATTTTTGTAATTTTACCATATTTATTAATTTTTGAAAATTTTAGAAATTTTAGATGTTTCAGAAATTATAAAGATTTTAGATGTTTTTCTGATTGAAAATTTTTTGAAAATTTTAGAAATTTGGAACATTTTAGAAATTTTAGAAATTTTGATTTGAATAATTTTACAAATTTAAAATTGTTTGAACATTTTGAACATTTTAGAAATGGTAGAAATTAGGATAATTTGAAATTTTCTAAAGATTTTAGAAATTATGATAATTTTAGAAATTTAAATGATTTTACAAACTTTGAACGTTTGATAAAATTCAGAAATATTAGAAATTTTCATAAGTTTAAAATTGTAGAACAATTCAGAAATTCCAGAAATTATAGAAATTTCGATTATTTAACAATTTTTTTAACATTTCTAAAAATTTTAAACATTTTTAAAATTTGTGGATATCTTAGAAATTTTGTATATTTGATAAATTTTGAAAATTTCAAACGTTTTCTTAATTTTAGAAATTTTGACAATTTCGGAAATTTTAGAAATCTACAAAATTTGGAACATTTGAGAAATTTCTATAATTTTAGATGTTTGAACAATTTTAGAAATTAAAATTTTTTCGAACTCTTGAACATTTTAGAAATTTGAATAATTTTATAAATTTGAAATTGTTTGAATATTTTGAACATGTCAGAAAATGCAAAAATTAGAATAATTAAAATTTTTTTGAAGATTTTAGAAATTTCAGAAATTTTAGTAGTTTTATAAATTTAAAACATTAAGGACGTGTTTATAATTTTTGAAATTTTGAACAGGTTAGAAATTTTGCTAATTTTACCATATTTGTTAATTTTTGAAAATTTGCAAAATTTTGGAAAATTCAGAAATTTAAAAATTTCAGGCGTTTTTATAATTTTAGAAGTTTTGACAATTTTAGAAATTTGTAACATTTTAGATATTTTAGAAATTTTGATAATTTTAGAAATTTGAATAATTTTAGACATTTAAATTTTTTGGAACATCTTGAATATTTTAGGAAATTTAAATAATTTCAGAAATGTAAAATTGTTTGAACAGTTTGAAAATTTTAGAAATTAAAAAAATTAGCATAATTTAACATTTTTTGAAGATCTTAGAAATTATGATAATTTTAGAAATTTGAATAATTTTAGAAAGTTTGAACATTTGATAAAATTTAGAAATATTAGAATTTTGGATAAGGTTAGAATTGTAGAAAAATTCAGAAATTTCAGTAATTATAGAAATTTCGATAATTTAAGAATTATGTTAACCTTTCTAAAAATTTGAACCAATTTTTTGGATATTTTAGACTTTTTGGAAACTTGATAAGATTTGAAAATGTGAGACGTTTATTAATTTCAGGAATTGGAAAATTTTAATGATTTACCAAATTTGGATCATTTGAGAAATTTTAGAAATTTCAAATAATTTTAGGAATTTAAAATTTTTTGAAAATTGTGAACCTTTCAGAAATTTTGATAATTTAAGAAATTTGAATAATTAAAAATTTTTTTGAACCTTTTGAACATTTTGGGATAATTTAAAATTTTTTTTACATTTTAAAAATTATGAAACTTTTGAAAATTTGAATAATTTTAGAAAGCTTGAACATTTGATAAAATTCAGAAATATTAGACCTTTTTATAAATTTAGGATTGTAGAACAATTTAGAAATTCCAGAAATTATGGAAATTTGGATAATTTAACAATTATTTTAACCTTTCTAAAAATTTTAAACATTTATTAAATTTTTGGATATTTTAGACATTTTGGAAATTTTATAAATATTGAAAATTTGACACATTTTTTAATTTTAGAAATTTTGATAATTTTGAAAATGTTAATAATTTACAAAATTTGAAACATTTGAGAAATGATGACAATTTTAGAAATTTGAATAATTTTAGGAATTGAAAATTTTTTGACAATTGTGAACTTTTTAGAAATTTTGATAATTTAAGAAATTTGAATATATTGAATATTGAATATTGAATATATAAATTATAATAAAAGTAGATTCATGAACAAATAATACTTTTATTTGTAACTGAAAAATTAACATTATATGAAATTCAACATTAAACCAAATTATTAAATGTTGAATTTTATACCAAAAATATTTATTTTCAACCAAGAAAATTAAGTTTCTATCAAAGAAAAACAAATTTTCGACAGAATACATGAATTTTCATCGAAATAAAATAAATTTTTCACCGAATAGTTGAATTTTCAACATAAAAATATGAAGTTTCGACGAAAAGTGGAAAATTAAAATTTCGAGATAAAAAAATTAATTTTCAGCAAAAAAGTAATACGAGTAAAAAATGTTTATTAATTTGAAGAAACAAACGAAGTTTTGAAAAAAATAGTCAAATTTCCAACTAAACAAGATTTATTTTTAACCTAATATTTAAACTTACAATGAAAAAATTAATTATTAACTTAAAAAAAAAAAAATTTCAAAAATATAATTACATTTTCAACCAAAGAGATTAGTTTTCAACTTAATTGATAAAGATTCAAATAGAATGGTTTTATTTTTATTAAAAAAAAATAATTTATACAGAAAAAAATTTTTTACAACAAAAAAAAGTTCACGTTTAACGAAAGAGATAAATTTTTAACTAAAATTTAAAGTGAAACTACTTCGTTGTAAATTAATTTTTTTTGTTGATCATTCATCATTTTAGTTGAAAAATATTTTTTTTCAAAATTTAAATATTTTGTCAAGATTTTTTTTAAACTGAAAATTTAACTATTCCAGTTTTGGTTGAACATTTATTTTCTTTAGTCAAAAACTCAACTATTTGATTGAAAAATTCTGTATTTTGATGAAACTTTGTATTTTGCAGAAAATTAATGTTCTTGGTTAAAAATTCATTTCTTTGGTTGCAAATTAGTTTTTTTTTTCAAAAATTATTCTTCTTAAATAGAAATTTAATTTTTCCGTTTTTTGTGGAAAGTTTGGTGTAAAGGTGTTTAATTTTTTGGGTGAAAATTCATCTGTGTGGTTGAAAATTTAACTATTTAATTGAAAATTAATTCTATTAGGTTAAAATTTTTTTTGGGTAGAAATTTAAAAAATTTTATCCAACATGTCTTGTTGTTGAAAAAGATCCCCCCCCCTAAAAATTGAGCTATTCCGTCTTTGTTATAAAATTGATCTTTTTCAGTTAAAAATTTACTGATTTTGTTAAAAAATCGTCTTTTTCAGTCGGAAATTCAATTATTTTGATAGCAAATGAAACTTTTGTTTCAATTCAACTTTTTTTTTTAAATTCGTCTTTATGACTTGAAAACTCAACATTTTGGATGATTTTTTTCTTTGTTGATTGAACATTCTTGGTTAAAAATACAACTCTTTTGTTAAAAATTCGTATTTTTCGGTTTAATTTAACAGTTTGTTGCATTGAGAATTAAAATATTTTTTGTTGGAAATATTAACTATTGCACTTTTTGTTGAGAATTAATTTTTTTATCTGAAGATGTATGAGCTTCTTAGAAATGTAACTATTTTGTTGAAAGTTCCCTTGTTCTTGGTTGTAAATTAATTATTTTAACTGAAGATGTTATAATAAAATTTCTCAATTCATTAGAAACAATTTAGCTTCCCATCACACCCAAGTCAACAATGGAAACTTTCTGAAGTGCGCTATAGTCTATTCTTACGTGTTGAAGGGAACAAACTTACCTCGTGAGAAATAATTAATTAAAAAGGTTTTCTCGTTCTTAAATGAAATCTAGGACTTCGAAACAGGGATGCAAATCTAGAAATTGATCGGAATACAATTGTATATATAATATTTGAGTTTATTGAATATAGGAAATTACAAAGTTAAAGAGAGATAGCTGATTCGAATTCAAGAAAAAGAAAAGGATTATGTTTGATCAATTAGTTTAATTTTACTTATTGTAATTGCTTTTAAATTTTTAGTCACTGGTGAATCTCAGGTAACGGAAACTCCTCATCCAGATCTCCACCTGATGTATATTCCAATTGTTCACTTTTAAAACTGGGGGAATAACTATTTTGAGGATTCACTGGATAATTTGAAGATTCCTTGACAAACTGGTTTTCTGAATTGGTTGAATGCTCTTCTCGACGATTGTCCTTCTGGTGATTCACCGCTGCGATGGTTTGACAACGAGGTTTTGCAAGAGCAGGCAGGCTCAGGTCCCCTGCTGGTGCTCAAGGGTAATGATGGTTGACAATGGAATTGTCAAAAGGATCTTGTGGGTTTAGTGTCACTTATTTAAGTGGATTTGAAATTCACAATCGACTTCAGTTAGATTGAAATTTCCGTAGAACAACACCGATTTTACTTTTATTTTTCAATTTGTATTTCGACTGCCTGGAAATAGTTTCCAAATAATCGGAGTCTATCTGGTATTTGAAGTTTGTAGATGGACTTGAATTTTTAGAATGAGCCTCCGCCCGATTTGAAATTTGGGGCTAGACTGATGTTCTGATTCTGATCCTGGGTTTATATATGTCGGATATTATGGTGATCAGGACCAAAAACTTGATAAAAAAAAACTCAAAGATGAATCTAAAGAAACGAATCAAAACTTATTTGATTGTCTTGAACAGGTGGAGTATTGATGAAGTCTATATTTAAGAAATTGATTTAATTGACTTATTGTCATTATACTGAATAATAAGTGGTTGATCAGTTTCATTAAATTTAAGTCTCTTTTGTCAAGCTTGAATAATGAAATTCTCTAATGATGTGGGAAACATCATTCCACCCACGCCCTTACAAATATGTCTGGATGGGAGTCCCTTTCATTAAAGAATGCCAGGGAAACCAGGACTCATACTCTATGGTGGAGGTCCATTTTGACAGTTTGTCAAAAACATCGGCGGACAGGACTAGTGGACAGAAAGATCGCGGACTCTGAAGCGAAAATGGGTCATCGCGGCGACGTCTGGCGGCGCGCCAAAGAACTGACGAGGCTCTCTCACTCCCTCCCAAGAACCGTGCGCACTGCGTTCCGGTTCCCTTCCGGGAAGACGGAAGCAGCCGCTCTAGATTGATGAAAATATTCACCGTTCATAAGACAAAATTTTGATAGAATATCGACTGAAGGTAGAGGTTCTCCGAGATGAAGGAGGAGACTTTCAGGTTAGTAGCTCTTTCCTCAAATTGCTTCGCTCGACTCGTAAAATACTTAGCTTTCTTTGAAAAATGACGAAATGGTAGGCATCTGCGGGAGGCCCGGTAATTGCCTCGCCCTCACTTATAATTATTAACTTTGGGGTTCGTTTTTGTTAACTGTCCAAAAAACATAAAAAATCTGATTAGTTTTGTATGGAAACCACAGATCGCGTATGAGTTTGTAACTCAATTTCCAAACAATTCTACTGACTCTCTTGCTAATTGGATTATTTTAGGTCCAGCTTTAGATGATTTCCTACACACCAAAAAAAATTGTCGGGGCAGAAGCTGATCAGCTAATTTTTCACTTGGATGGAGCATCTCATAGATAGTTGATTTTCGATATATTTTATCTCTAGTTCAAAGTTTCTATGTAGTCTCATCGGGTTCTTGTTATTTTAGGTCAAAAGCACTGTGCCATTCTGATGCTTCTACCTTCGGGTGTCAAAGCGCCAAAATTAAGGGCTGGTGAGCTTCGCGTGCCTTTGAATACGAACGAGAGACAAAGGGAAGATACAGAGGAAGAAAATTTCGAGAAAAAGGGAACATGCGACACGTTCATCGTCCACTTAGACGTAAGTGCTGGTTCAACAACCAAAAATATCGAGTGAAAGTCATTCATATCAATTTTTTTCCTTCAAGTCTTTGCACCAGCTCGACGAGTTTGTCACACAATGAATCAACGCGTATGCGCTTTTGAAATGGACCATCACTCCACTTACGGCAATTTTTGGGCCATAAAGTTTCACTGATGCATCGTACTAGTCCGTGATTGTAAAAACGCGTTATTGGTTGTCAACGCCAGCAGAAGCTTTAACACTCACAGTCAAATTATTTTTCGCTTTCAAACATTCTTACCCGCCTGAAACACAATTTCTTTGGCTATTGCTGCAAATAGCGATTCTCAAAATCTTTCTAGAAGCAGAGAAAGTGACTGTTATTGATAACATTGATGTAAGTGAAAGAAATAATGGAGGCTTATAATTCCCAAGAGTTGCTTTATTCTCATATAGCGAAACTTGTCGCAGAATTTTACAGTTTTTCGGATTTGCCGAGAATACGTGTTACATAAATAATGGGTCGTTTTCAATAATTACTCCATGAACGATTTTTGACAGAATTTCTCGAAGGATTCATGAAACTATTGCGAGACCTTGGCGAAACCCGATTAATTTATTAAAACGAAAAAAAAGTGCACAGAGCATTGTGAGCGTTTGTGTTCATACATTGAACCATAAGAAATTGACATAGATAAGGAAGAGGAGCACATACTCCGTTTGTTTACTTTTAGTCTTATTCAATCCGAATACTGGAAATCCATCGAAGCTTCTTCTGAGGGCTAACTCATTTTCCCATTGTTGTTCTATGAGGACGACATATAAACAAATAATCCTCTTGGAAGCCACAAAGGCATAGGCAAAATTCCTGCTGTTTACATTGTAATTCCATGCTTGCCTTCGAAGTTATAATTGAAGACGGAAAATATCTTCCTTTGACTCATTAAAAGTCCTCTGACTCGAACATCATATCCTTGAAGTCCGTTTTAGAAAAAGCTGTTGACGAAGTAATATTTTTAGATAAGGAGAGAATCAGAATTTTGACACCTTCTGGCGAGCCTCAGGTTAAATTTCGTCTTGTCAGTTTCGACGGCGATAATTTTGCAGGTCATAATTTAATAGGTTTTTCAAAAAGTTTCTCCACGATGTTTTCATGCCACTTTTGTTTAATTAATAAATCTTCAGTACAGTTTTCAACTTTCGAGGTGCAATATGCGAAATAATGAATCTCTGAAAGATCACATTTAAAAGAATGATCCAATATCTACTGGCGTATCCGGTCCATCTGCTGTAGAAAGTGGGACAGCATCACCGCTCGATCTTTTAAATGTCGATTTTATGCATGATTTACTAGAAGGTGGAAACGAAGACACTGTCGGATTAGTTCTGTATTGTTTCATCGTGGAAAGACATTATTTCACTATCGATGACCTCAATGAGAGAATTTCAAATTGCGACTATGGCGACGAGTCACGGAACAAGTCCATAACAATAAAATGAATAAAGTCATGTAGAAGCATATAAAAATGTCAGCATCTGAGTCTGTGTTTTCTACGTTACATCTGCATTCTTATCGGTGATTTATATACTGAAGATGATTTACACTGGAAGATTTTGAAACTTTTAAAAGAAACCATCGACATAGTTACATCACCAGTAGTGCACAAGGGCCTATCTGATCAATTGGAGTCGGTTGTATCAAAGTATTTATGGCGCTTGAATGATTCATTTCCTGTTTGTCTGAAACCAAAACATCATCTTCTGCTTCATTATCCTGACGTTATGCGACGTTTTGGTCCGTTGTGGCAGTTCTCGACAATAAGATATGAGTGCAAACATCGTGATCTCACAGTGATGGCTCATGTTTCTCTGAGCCGCGTGAATATATGCAAAACTCTTGCATTGAAAGCTCAGATGCGTCTTAACCGTCGCATTCTTCAAGAAACTCATTTCACCAACAACGTATATGAGGCAGAACACTTGCAGACTCTTGCAATCTGCGATATCGCCGATACGCATTGGTTTCAGTCGCAAGTACAACTACTGTTAGTAGATATGATTTTTGTCGGATCATTGTAATTCGTAGGTTTACAAATGTCGAATTCTCCGTTTCTGACTTTTCCTGCTTGTACTAATAGATACCATTATCCTAAAAAAGTCATTCAGCGGCTACTATACATGAAGAATAGCGTTTTGTTTTTTCCAGTGTTTCAGCGTTTTCAGGTTAGCACTCTACATTTGAAATTGTAGTCTGTAATTGAATACGAATGTTCCTAATAATTTCAATAATGCATTGAAGTTTTTGTATTTATGATACCCAGGACACCACTTCAAGCGAAAAAAATGTCACATAGCCGTCACATAGTTATCACAGTGACGTGAACTAGGAGCGCTTTCGTGATATCCATGTGACATCCCAGTGACATTCCGTGTGTGACATCGAAGTTATTAAACAAAAATATCTATACTTTGAGCCAGCTGGGTTGGACCACGTTTAACCATTTTTTCAGTCATCTTCAATTTTCGAAAATATATGAAATTCGCATTTTTGAAAAAATAATATTGATTTCGGACTCAGTAAATTTGTTTGCTTCTATACGTCGAGCCGGCCGATTTTCATATTTTTTCAAAAACTCAATATGGCTGAAAAATTTTTCCGAAAATTCGAGATGGTTCAAAACAATGTAGGTGAATAATTGTGTCCTGAGCCTAGCCTTTTTTCTTTCTTATGTAATTAGAAAAAAATGTCTAACTTATGTTAATAATTTCATTCTTACATCCTTTTATATTTGTTTTGACTTTTTGGACTATTTTTCTAATGAATTTTCCGTATGTATTTTCAAATTTTTAAATTATTCCATATTTTAAACATTTTACAAAAACAGAACCATAATTCCAGTTAGTAGAAATACATATAATGTAATTGTTATCTTGTCCTTGATTACAAATTTTTTAATTCGATAATTAACTAAATTAATTTGAAATTTATCCTACATTTCTTTGAAATATAAGTCTAAATAATTGAATAATTTGGAAATCTATATTTTGAAAACTCTATAATTTGTAATCATAACTCTCCGAAATTTAATTAATTGTGAAATATGAAAATTGAAGCTAAGTTTGTTAGCTACCTATTTTGGATCAAAATTCAAAAAGGTACAGCATTTTCAAAATTTTCAAAGTTTAATAAAATGTTCACAATTTTAAAATTGTGAAAATTCAAAGCATAAGCCGGCATTCTGAAAAGAAAAATGTTAACGTTAAAATTCAAGTTTTTGAATTAAAGCCATGAAAATTAAATTTTTTTACAATTATTGTTTAAGACTAAGCAACTTATATTTAGAGGTGCTTATTATAAAACTGAGAAATTTCTAATTGAAATCATAGTAATTTTGAAAAATTTGGAAATTTTGGAATTTGAAATCACTACAACCAAAAAAAGTATTGGAATCCTAACAGACATAATTTTAAACAAGAAAGAACGGCCTTCCTACTAATTAGTTAAATTTTTAACCAAACACAAAAGCCTTCAATCCAAAAAATACATTTTTAATAATTTAGTTTAACTTTCGACCAAGTAGTTGAAATTTCAACTAAAAAAGATTAATTTTCAAAAAAAGACATGAAGTTCCATCTGAAGAGATAAATTTTCAACTAAAAATATGAATCTTAAAAAAAAAATTTCTTAACAAAGTGATTCAACCAAATCTTTCAAGCAAAATATTTGAATACTCAAGCAAAAAATAATAATTTTCAACTAAAAAGTTGCATTTTGATATAAAAATGAAATTTCTACTAAAACAGATGAATTTTTAAATTAAGAAGATAAATTTTCAAACAAATATTTGAATTTTCTTATAGGAAAGATTTTAGTTGACTTTTCAAGATCAAAATATGAATTTTTAAACAAGAAATAAGTTTCTACGAATGAAATTTAATTTTAATCCAAAAAGACGATATATTAACCAAAAAGGATGACTTTCCAATAAAATTGTTCCATTTTTATCCAAAAAAGGTTAATTTTCTGTTAAAACAGATGAATATTCATTTGAATTTTTTTTGAATAGTTGAACTTTCATCCAGAAAAGATTCCAGTTGACTTTTCTAGATGAAAATATGAATTTTTTAACAAAAAATAAGTTTCTCCAAGAAAAATTCAATTTTCAATCCAAAAAGGCGAATTTTTGAATCCAAAAAGGATCAATTTTAAACAAAATAGTTGAATTCTCTTTAGAATAGTTGCATTTTGTCTTTTTGAGAAAATTCTTCAAAAAACAAATTTAAATCGAAAATAGAAGTTTCAAATTAAAAAAGTAATTTTTAACTTCAAATGGAACAGTTACATTTTCAGTTTATAAAATAATTTTTAACCAAGAATGAATCGTGTTTCTAACAAAATAGTTGAATTTTCAACCAAAAATGTAAATTTTTAATAATAAATTCAATTTTGAAGAAAATAGTGTAATTTTCTCTGGAACTGTGTAATTTTCAAGCTCAAAAAACTACTTTTCTGAAAACAGTTGAATTTTTAACTAAAAATAATTAATTTTCAATCATGAAGATTAATTTACTATCAAAAAAGATGAATTATCAACAAAATACATGGATTTTTAACCAAAATAGTGTAATTTTTAAATATAAAATATCAATTTTCAATTAAAAAGTAGCGATTCTCAATTTTAAAAAAGAAATTTTTAATTTTTAAAAGCAAGTTCAAACTTATATAACAATTTTCAATTGAAAAAAGTAATTTTTAACTAAAAGTGAAATAGTTTAATTTTCAGTTTATAAAGTTAATTTTTAACCAAGAATTAATAAAATAATTTTCAACTGAAAAAGATCAATTTTCAATTAAAAATAGCAATTTTCAATTTACAAAAGCTATTTTTAACCAAAAATGGAATAGTTACATTTGCAGTTTAAAGAGTTAATTTTAAACCAAAAAAATGATCGCGTTTTCAACAAAATAGTTGAATTTTCAATCAAAATGGTTGAATTTTCAACCAAAATAATTAATTTTGAACGATAACGTCTATTTTCAACCAAACAGTGTAATTTTTCATAGAATTGTTGAATTTTTCTGCTATAAATGACGTGAATTTTTCAACAAACAATTAAATTTTCAACTGAGAAGATAAATTTTTAACCAAATGCATTTCATGTGACATGTCGAACTCAAAAAGACAAATTTTCATCCAAAAACGAAATAATTGAATGTTTTGTTCGAAAAAATTAATTTTCAACCAAAAATTATTTGAATTTTTAACAAAATAATTAAACTTTTCACCCAAATACTTGAATTTTGAACAATAAAGTCAATTTTCAACCCAATATTGTAATTTTATATCAAATTGTTGAATTTTCAAGGTAGCAAAGGACTTTTCTTAAAAACAGTTGAATTTTCAATGGAAAAAAATTCATTTTCAACAAAAAAGTTAATTTTCTACTTTCTACTTTCTTTCTTTTGTTTTTTTGTTGAAAATTAATTTTCAAACTTAAAAATGAAGTATCTTCTTTAAATTCGTCTTTTTTTAATTTAACTGTTTTTTATTCAATATTAAAAGCTTTTTTTTTGGTTCAAAGTTATACCACTTTGCTGAGAATTTTTTTAACATAAAATTTAATTATTCCATTTTTGGTTGATAATGTTTTTTTTTAGTACAAAATTCACTTCTTTTGTTGCAAATTGAACTATATTGTTGGAAATTTAATTTTTTTATCAAAAAATTTCACTATTCCATTTGACTTTAAAAATAAATTTTTGAGTTGAAAATTGAACTATTTGATTTTTGGTTAAAAATTTTTCTTCATTAGTTGAAAAATCTACTATTTGGTATAAAAAATAGAGAATGTTACTACATGGTTGAAAATTGATCTGTTTTGGTTGATAATTAAATTATTTGTTAATTTAATTATCAACTATCTACATTTTTCTAAGAGAGTGTAACCTTTTGTCTCAAAATTTAACAATTTGGTACAAAGTTCAACTTTTTGGTCGAAAATGAACTTTTTTGTTGAACATTAATTTTTTGGGGGTTGAAAATTCAACCATTCAAATTAAAATTATTTATTTGTAATAAATTCAATTTAATTTTGCGAATAGACAAAAAGTTAGATCGTTTTCACAACTTAAAAATTTTCCTAAGCAATTCAATAAATATACTATGTATATATGAATCTATTTTTTTATAGAAAGATAAAATTCCATCATAAGCCTTACGATACATTATTGATCTTTCCATTGCGTCGCAACCAGTTTCGGTCCCTCTACATTGTATGTACATAATAATGCCATAAATCTAAATTATTTTTACGAATTCAGTGCGTGATGAAAACAGCATTATAAAATACGAATAATTTCAATGGACCAATGAGAAAACGACTAGTGTAAAATAAACTGAACCCTTTTCCAGAATATGCATTAGTCACACTCTTATCGTAACTATTCATAAGCGGGTTTCCTTCACTTCAAGAAAATTAGGACCATGATTTTCTTTCTGTACTGCATCTTAGTGGTTTCTTCTAACCATATTGGTAAATATTATATATTATTATTAATATTATTAAAATAAATCTTTTACTTCTAAGTTTTGATTTTCTAATTTTTAACTTCAATATTCTTTCTGAAATAATAAGGAGGCAGTATTGTGACGGTAAATAGGCTGCGCAACCTTCATCAAGATAACGTATTCACAAGTTATTATTTCAAGAAATATGTGACGATATTCAGTTTTTTCCCTCTCTCGCCACATTTGTTGAAGGAGACAATTGAAAAAAAAGTTTTAATTCATTCTGTAAATTTAGTTCCGTAACTCCGATGACCTTTAGTTTCAATGAATGTGGGGGCCACATGACGATACACTCTCGACTACTGGGCTAGTCACGCAGCGACTGATTCAGTTTTCCAGCGCCTCGCGGTCACTCAAGTAGACTGCGCGAGGACGCTGGAGATAGACTTGCGTCTGACCATAACGGCGTTGACCACTGCGAAGCCGGTGTGGTGCCGCGAGCGCTCAGTGGTACGAGCCGCTTTGGTCAGTCCGACCGGCTACGCAGTGGTCAACGCCGTTATGGTCAGGCGCGGGTCTATCTCCATCGTCCGCGCGCAGTGTACTTGAGTGACCGCGGGACGCTGGAAATGTAAACCCTTAAGGGACACATTAGAAACTTCCATTCGAAAAATTCCAAATGGAAAAATGTCTACTAACATATAAAGTAAGGCGAATCTGAACTTCTTCAAAAATTAAAAAAATTTTAATCACCGAGAATCGTGATATTAAAACTTTTTCATACTCGAACCATTTTGGAATTACAAATTATTAAAATTATATTTTATTCGCCTAAATATTGACAATATATAAACTTTTGAATTCACTTTTAAAAATTTCATCATTTGAGTTTTAATTGCAAAACTAAAACTTATGAGAAGAAAAAATTCAGCGTTCAGCTTGAAAATTATTGTAACCATTTGAAATAGAATAAATTATTCATTTACTGAGGTGTAAATTTCAGGTAATTCTATTTTTACTAATTTTGAACTGTTTCATTTTTAACACTTTATGTAGCATTATTATTAATCCTTACACGTAAAACCTTACAGTCGAATATTTTTCCATTCTGAATTATTCCTTTTTTTAAATCTTTAACTGAAAATCTAACAATTTTAAGGTAAGAAATTGAAAATTGAAAAAAAATTTACGAAAAAGATGGCGGTGATTGCAAATATTAGAATTACACTATTTTAAACCTTTGTATTCGAAATTGTTTTTTTCTTGAAGTTGTGTTTGAAATGCTCAACATTTTTTAACGTTTTTAAATGAAAAATAATTTATTTTTCAGTACCTAGTTATATAATCGTATCATTTTTAAAGCTTGAATTTAATCAATTATTGTATTAATTTTTCATTATTTTGAACTCAGTCTTTTAATTCAAAATTGTGTGATTACAAATCATTTAAACTAAAAATTGTGACAATATCACATTTTTTATTCGATATTCTAAGATTTTCAAAAATTTCAAAAACCAGACAATTTTGTTCGTTTCAAATAAAAAAGCAATTAATCCAGAATGTTTGAATGAAAAATTATTAAACTTGAAAGTAACTAGCAAACCTCTAAAAATCAAGAAATTTTAATTAAAATATTCTCGAGTGTAATGATTGACAGCAAAAACACTTTTAGTTCGAAAAAAATTTTAACTGCTTCAGAATTGATAGAATCATCAATAAAAACTTTTATTCAATTTTCAATCCGATTCAAATATTGTTTATGCATAAAATATTCTATATTTAGCCCATGCAATTTGAAATTTTTTAATTAAAAAAAAAAAAACTTTTTCTAAATATTGAGAAACACGTGACTATTTATTTAAAATGAGCAATTATAAATCAAATATCAAAAATGGAACAATTTAAAAGTAAATTTTTTGAAATAAAAAGCCTTGAGTTGTTAAAATTTCAGAGTACTAAATAAAAATTTTAAACATTACAGTTTGAATTGTTCTATTCGAGGAACTTTTGATTTGTAAGTCAAAATGTTACATTTTTATGTATATATACCAGTTTAAAAACTATTAATTTGTACCTTAAAATTAAAATAATTTAACTAGTTTCCTAAAAACTTGCGCAGATTAAAGAAAATTCTAATTGTTCAATTTTTAATATAGATTAATATATAGATAATAATTATTAATTATTGCTACACCCAATTTTCTACTACTATTTTATTATTGCAGGATCAGCTAAAAAATAAATTTGACGCAATCCATCCAGCTCCTGTTCAACTTAATCATCGTTACGAGAAAAAAAACCTCCTGAAGCTTACAATTCAATTATTGAAATAATTTTTTTCCACTCATGGCGCCTAGAGAACATCTTAATTATGAATTTGGAACAGTTAAAATACATATAAACGGCAACAACACTGATGAAATTGTAGAAAAACTGAAAGACGATGATTTGAAAAACAGATTCTTTGATAAATTTGAGCTAGAAAAGTGTCCTTGGGCCTGCATATGCCAGTAATACAACCTAAGATATATGTAGCATTGGTGGAAAGAAGACCAAATTTTTAAATGAAAAAAGCATGCTGTGAAAATATACTGTATAAAAGAAAAAACTGATGGCCCAGGTCTGTCCCAACTTTGAACCAGCATTGGTCTAGTCCAGTGATGCCCAAACTATTTCCGACGGCAGGGTCACCTGCCGCGGTAAGGGTATCCAACCCTGACCCCAGCAGGCAACCCTGCCGTCGGCAATAGTTTGGGCATCGCTGGACTAAAGCAATGCTGGTTCAAAGTTGGGACAGACCTTGGCCATTAGTTTTTCCTTTCATACAGTATATTTTCACAACAATGTTTTTTTTAATTGAAAAAATAGGCCTTTCTTCATCCTTGTTAAAAAATGTTATGTTATTTTATCGATAATAAAAGGAGGAATCCACAAATTACCTGAGGCGTTTTTCTGAAATGTATCCCCTCCCCCCCTCTCCGTAAGTTATCCTGAGATTTACAAACTTAGACAACAATAAACTGTGAAGCCTGCGAAACCTAAACAGGTATTTTGATAATTTATAGACTGAAAACTAATAGTTTAAATGAACATTTTAATTTATTTTTAATACTTTTGAGACACAATTGAAAAAAAAAGATTTTAAATTTATTCTATAAATTCAGTTTCGTCACACCGACTGAGTCAGTTTCCCAGCGCCTCGCGGTCACTCAAGTAGACTGCGCGCGGACGCTGGAGATAGACACGCGTCTGGCCATAACGACATTGACCTCTGCGTAGCTGGTGTGGTGCCGATTTTAACACTGAGCGCTCGCGGCACCACACCGGCTACGCAGTGGTCAACGCCGTTATGGTCAGACGCGTGTCTATTTCCCGCGTCCGCACGCAGTCTACTTGAGTGACCGCGGGACGCTGAAAAACTGACTCAATCGGTGTGACGGAACTAAATTTACAGCATAAATTCAAATTTTTTTTTAATTGTGTATTGAAAGTATTATAAATAAATTTAAATATTCATTCAAACAATTATTTTTCAGTCTATAAATTATCAAAATACCTGTTTATTTTTCGCAGGCTTTACAGTTCTTCCACTTTTTCTCAATTTTTTACTTTAGGGCGAATTGAATGATAAAATCCAACTACTTTTGGTTAAAAGTTCATTCTTTTTTGTTGAAAAATCCACTATTAAATTTTTGGTTAGGAACTCATTTTTGGTTCAAAACTGAAACATTTTGTAAAGAAATCAATGATTTTATTGAAAAGACATCCTTTTCGGATAAAAATGTAACTTCTTCGTTGAAAATTCATCTTCTTGTTTGAAAATGCAACTATTTTGTAAAAAGTTCGTATTTTCGGCTTACAAATTCAACAATTTGGTAGAAAATTCAACTATTCGTTGGAAATTTAAATTAATTTGTTGAAAATTATTATTTTTAGTTGGAGACTCATCATTTTAGTTGAAAATTTATGTCATTTGTTAAAAAGTTAACTATTTTGTTAGATATACTTTTTTTTATAATTCCATTTTTGGTTAAAGATTGATCTTTTTAGTTGAAAATTCTACTAATTGATTTGGTTTAAGGTCGATGCAAAATAATCATAAATTTATCCTTTCAGGAGAAACATTTCTTTT
Source organism: Andricus grossulariae (assembly GCA_011634705.1). Taxonomy (NCBI): domain Eukaryota; kingdom Metazoa; phylum Arthropoda; class Insecta; order Hymenoptera; family Cynipidae; genus Andricus; species Andricus grossulariae. Next base: position 46,223,220 of record JAABKJ010000755.1, on the reverse strand, counting down.
TTTTATTAAAAATTAATTCATTTGACGAAAAATTAAATAATTTTGTAGAAAATTCAATTGCTTTGGAGAAAATTTGTATTTCTTTTCAATTAATTTTTTGCGATAAAAATTTAACTATTACATTTTTGCTCCAAAACTGATTTTTTTTGTTTCAAAATTCAACTGTTTGTTTCAAAATTTATGTTATTTATTAGAAATTTGACTTTTTTAAGTGGAAAATTAATCTTCGTAGCTAAAGATTCATTTTTTGCAAATCTTTCGAGAATCATAAATAAAAGAAAATTTTACGTTTCATTGAATTGAATTTTCAAGCAAGAAGATTCATTTTCTACAAGAAAACACAAAATAGTTTAATTTTCTACTAAATTCTTAAATTTTGTACAAAATAGTTGACTCTTCAAAAAAGAAGACGAATCTTTAACAAAAAAGGTTAATTGTCAACCAAAAAGCCGAAGAAGAAGTTAACAAAATTGTTAACAAAATTGTTGAATTTTAAACAAAATACATCAATTTTCAAACAAATAAATGAATGTTTAACTGAAAAGATAAATCTTCAACCAAAAATGGATTTATTAAATTGTCAGTTTAAGAGATTAATTTCTAACTGAAGAAACAAAAAGTATATTTAACAGAATAGTTACATTTTCAACCAAAGAAACAAAATTTTACAACAAAACAGTTAATTTTTAACCAAAAAGGATACATTTTTAGGCTGTTTCTACTCGTCCCAAAGAATCCTCTCATTTCTCCTCACTTCCTGCACTTCTACTGAGATCATTTCTCCTTACTTCCCCTACTTCCCCACCCCTAACTTCCCCTAAGTTTTCTGCCTTCTAATTTCCTCTAATTTCTTTATTGTCTCTTCCATTGTTTACCCTTATCCCCCTCATTCCCTCTTACTTCCCTACTTTCCTTCCCTAATTTCCCCTACATCCTCTGCCCTCATTTCATCTCACTTCCCCTTCTTCACTTCTCTCACTTACTCTCACCTCATTTGTCCTACTTTTTCTCTTCCCATTTCGTCTAATTTCTTCACTTCCTCTTTACTCGTTTCCTCTCTCTTCCTCCTCATTTCCCCTAGCCTCACTTCTTCTCACTTCCTGTATTTCTACTGACATAATTTCTCGTCACTTCCCCTACTTCTCCTCGTCTAAATTCCTTCAATTTTTCTACACTAATTTTCCCACAATCCTCCTTTTCCATTTCCCCTTCCCTAGTTTACCCTAATTCCTCCATTTCCCCTCAATCCCCTTATTGGACCTCTCCTCATTTGTTTTGATTTCCTCTACTTCACTTGACATCATTTCTCCTCACTTCCACAAGCCTAATTTTCGCTCACTTCCCGCACTTCCACTTCTCTTATTTCTTTTCACTTTCCCTACTTTTTCTCTTCGCATTTCTTCTAATTGCTTCACTTCCACTTCAATTGTTTCCCCTACCTTCCCCCTCATTTCCCCTACCCTCACTGCTTCTGAATTCGTGTACTTCCACTGAAATCATTTCCCCTACATCTTCTTCCCTAATATCGCATTACTTCTCCTTCTTCCTCACAACATACTTCTCTTAATTTCTCTTACCTTATTTCCCCTACTCCCCCTCTTCACACTTCATCTTATTTTCCTCATTTTCCCTTTCCTCGTTTACCCCTATTTCTCTTATTTCCCTAATTATCCATAATTTCCCCTTATTCACCCTTCCCTTATTTCTCCTTAGTTCCTCTGCTCCCTCTGACATAATTTGTCCTCTCTCCCACTGCCCTAATTTCTCCTACGACCACTGCCCTCATTTATTCTCACTCGTCCCACTTCACCACCCTACCACTCATTTCTCTTACTTTCTCTTACCTCATTTCTCCTGCTTTGTTGTTCTCATTTTTTCTCATTTCTTCACTTTCTCTTCACCCGTTTCTTCTATCTACCCCCTCATTTTCTTTCCCCTCATTCTCCTCACTTCCTCTAATTCCACTGAAATCATTTCTCCTCGCTTTCCCCACTTCCAAAATCCCATTTCCCCCTACATTTCCTGCCCTCATCTCCTCTCACTCCTCCTTCTTTTTTTCAACTCACTTCCCTTACTTCCCTTCACCTCATTTCCCCTGATTCCCCTCTTCCTATTTCTTTCTTCTTTCCCACAACTCACTTCCCTCATTTCTTCTCACCTCATTTCTCCTGCACCCCCTCTTCTCATTTTTTCTTACTTTCTCTATTTTCCCTTCCCCCGTTTACCCACATTCCTATCATTATCCCTCGTTTCCCCTTTTTATCATTCCCCTCAGTTATCCTCACTTCCTCTACTTCCTCTGACATCATTTCTCCTCTCTCCCACTGCCCTTATTTCCCCTACGCCCACTGCCCTCATTTCTTCTCACTCGCCTTACTACACCACCCTACCCATCATTTCTCTTACTTTCTCTTACTTCATTTTCCCTGCTTTGCTCTTCTCATTGCCTTTGATTTCGTCACTTCCACTTCACTCATTTCCTCTTATCTTCCCTCTCATTTCCCCTCTCCTCATTCTCCTCACTTCCTGTACTCTCACTGAAATAATTTCTCCTCACTTCCCCTAGTTACTCTCTCCTAATATTCCCTACGTTTTCTGCTCTAATTTCTCCTACGTTTTCTGCTCAAATTTTCCTCACGTTTTTCCCCTAATTTCCCCTCACTCCTCCTTCTTTTCCACAACTCACTTCCCTTTCTTCCCTTTACCTCATTTCCCCTCTTATCATTTCTCCGTACTATCCTTATTTCCCCTTCCCTCGTTAACCCTTATCCCTTCTTCCCCTTCACTTTAACTACTTCCCCTCCTCTAATTCCCTCCACGTCCTGTGCCCTCATTTCTTCTCACACCCCCCACTTCACCAGCTCACCCCTCACTCCTATTACTTCCTCTTAACTTATTTCCCCTGCTTTTCTCTTCTCATTTCCTCTCAATTTCTTTACGTCCACTTGACTCGTTTCACCTCTTTTCCCTCCCCATTTATCCTCCTCTGTTTCTCCTCTCTTCCTGTACTTCCACTGAAATCATTCCTCGTCATTTGCCCTAGGTCAGCTTCCCTAATTTCCTCTACGTTTTCTACAATATTTTCCCCTCACTTCTTCTTTCCCACAACTCTCTTACATTACTTCCCCTTGCCTCATTTGCCTGCTACCCCTGTTCTTATTTTCTCTTAATTTTTCGATTTCCCCTTCCCTCGTTTACTCTCATCCCCCCATTCCCCGAATTTCCTCTATTTACCCATCCCTCTTTTATCCTGACCTCCTCTACTTCCCCCTGAAATCATTTTTCCTCACTTCCACACTCCTAATTTTCGCTCACTTTTACTACTCTCACTCCTTTCATTTCCCCTTCCTTCCCCTACTTCCCCACTTATAATACCATCCCCCATCACTTTAAAAAAAGTACGAATGACTGGTTATACAGTATCAATAGTTCATTAGAATGGCTACACCAAAAGAATTTCAGAAAAATAATTCTGTTTATATATAGCACTTCAGGGGTCCGACATAACCTCAAAAACCCTCTTCAAAAATTTTTGTATGATTCCGGGGGTCAGACTATGGTAATTATGTGTTTTTGGGGTCGCTGAATCCGAATCCGAGGTCAAAAAAATCCCAGCACGTCAGGGTTATGACATAACCTCAAAAACAGTCATAAAAATTGTTTTTCCGGGTCTGGAGGTCAGACTATGGTAATTATGTGTTTTTGGGGTCGCTGAATCCGAATCCAAGGTCGAAAACCCCCAGCACGTCAGGGTTCTGACATAACCTAAAAACCCCTCATCAAACATTTTTGTATGAGTCCGGGGCTCAGACTATTGTAATTATATGTTTTTGGGGTCGCTGAATCTGAATCCGAGGTTAAAAAAATCTCAGCACGTCAGGGTTTTGACATAACCACAAAAAACCTCATTAGAAATCTTTTGCCGGGCCAGACCATGTTTATTGTATGTTTTCGGGGTCGCTGAATCCGAATTCTAGTTCCAAAAGCCCCCAGCACTTCAGGGTTTCGACATAACCTCAAAAACTCTCTTCAAAAATTTTCGTATGATTCCGGGGGTCAGACTATGGTAATTATGTGTTTTTGGGGTCGCTGAATCCGAATACGAGGTCAAAAAAATCCCAGCACGTCAGGGTTCTGACATAACCTCAAAAACAGTCATTAAAATTGTTTTTCCGGGTCTGGAGGTCAGACCATGTTTAATATATGTTTTTGGGGTCGCTGAATCCGAATCCGTGGTCCAAAAACCACCAGCACATAAGGGTTCTGACAGAACCTCGAAAACCCCCATGTAAAATATTTTTCTGGGTCTGGAGGTGAACCCTGACGTTCTGGGGGTTTTTGGATCTCGGATTCAGATTCAATGACCCCAAAAACATATAGTAAACATGGTATTACCTCCAAACCCAAAAAAAGATTTTTTTTTGTGTATCTGTGCCATTGCTGTGGGGTTTCATTGAGCCAGAATGAGGGAGAGATCAATTTTAAGGTCAGTCGAGGTGTTGTTGGCCGTTGATTTTTTTTTAAATAAAATTTTTTAATAGGCTACAAAACCCTCATAAAGGCTCATTTTTTAATTCAAGATACGTCTTTGAATATCTCCAGAAAAATATTTCAGCCAACGAGGAGATGAACCAACGGACATTCTGAGGATGAATAGAATATAAGAAAGAGGTGGGAAGTTTTTTAAAGAGTCCATTAAGGCACTCTGGCCCTTGGAGTGGAGGCTAAGGTGAAAGGGTAGCTAAAAAGGAAAAAAGAAAAAGAAAAAAAAAGAAGAATAAAAAGTGTTAACAATGGGCTACAGTAATGGACTTGCAGGAGTTGACGACGAGCAATTCAGTTACATAATTGCTGAGCTGCTTTTATGGTAGCAAATTTTCTTAAAACCGTCTTATTTATTATTCATATAGTAGCAGTAAATGCACGCACGCAAGGTGTGCTCTTCACTCCTTGGATTTTTTTTCTAATATAAAAATAAAAATATCAAACAAGAATAAATGAAAAAAAAAAATAATAAAAATAAAATAATAATAAAAAATATATAAAAAAGAATTAAATAAGTAATAATGAATAGATAAATAAAAAGTAATGAAGAATTCACAAAGGCAAATTTTTAAATATGAAGTATTAGGAAGAAATTTTTGTTTTTGAAAAAGCCAACCGACTGGAAAACAAATCCTGAAAATGAGGTCAAGTGAAAGTGGATTACGCTGGATTATTTCGGATTATCATGGATTACTTCAATATATTACTTTTTAACTTTCTAGCCAAATTATTTAATTCAAAAAAAGAGTTTCAGCAAATAGTTTGATTTTCAATCAGAAACATGAATTTTTAAACAAGAAGGTTAACTTTCTTCCAAAACAAGCGATTTTTCATCAGAATACATGAATTTTCAACTAAAAATTGAATAGTCACATTTTTCGTTCGGAAATTAGTTTTTAAACCAAAAAAGAACAAATTTGAAAAGAAAAAGTAAATTTTTTAAACAAAGAAATGAATTTTGAACTAAAATGATAACTCTTCTACTGGAATAGATAAATCTTTCGTAAGAAGATTAATTTTTAACCAAAGAGATGGATTATTAAACAAAAAGATTAATTTTCTACTGAAAAAGATTTATCAACAAAATGCATGGATTTTTAATAAAGTCGTTGAATTTTGAATGGGAAATAGATGAATGTTCAACCAAAAAATGTAATTATTACATTTTCAAGTTGAAAAATTAATTCTCTACCATAAAAAAAAAATTTCCGAAAAAAATAATTAAATTTTCTACCAAAAATGACGAACTTTCAACGAAAAGCTTTAGTTTTTACCGAATTAAGTAAATTTTCCACTGAAAAAGATCGATTTTTAATCAAATAGTTGAATTTTCAACTGAGAAAAATAAATTTTTCATCAAAAATTGAGTATTCAAATTTTCAGTTTAAACATTAATTTTCTACCGAAAAAGAAGAAATTTTCAACAAAATGATTGAATTTCTAACCAAAGAGATGAATTTTCAACTAAAATTATGATTCTTCAACTGGGATAGGTTAATTTTGAGTTAAAAAATAAATTCCTAGCCAAAAAATAGTTTTTCAACAAAATATTAAAATTTTTAACCGAAGGATTTTCCAAATAAAATGATGAATTTCCCACGGAAATAGGTTAATTTTGGTTTAAAAAAAATTGTTAACAAAAAAAACAATGATTTTTCAAACGAATAGTTAAATTTTCTACCAAATATATAAATTGTAAACGGAAAGGGTGCATCTTCAACCAAAAAATCACTTTTTAACAAAATTGTTGTATTTTCTACAGAAAATTGAATCGAATGTTTAAAAAAATAGTTGACTTTTTAATCACAGAGGACAATTTTTGAAGAATGGTTTAATTTTATACAAAGTATATCAAATTTCAACCAAATCATTGAATTCTAAAACAAAAAAATGAATTTTTAACCGAGAAGATTAATTTTCTACTGAAAAAGACGAATTTTATACTAATAAAGATACATTTTAAACAAAAAGGTTATAAAATAGTTAAATTTACAATTTAAAAAATTAATTTTCTACCAAACAAACAAACCTTAAAAAAACAACAACAAAAAGTCAAGTTTTCTACCAAAAATGACGAACTTTCAA